>CM046658.1:33520750-34947268 GCA_025594165.1 Tamias sibiricus
AGTCTCACTTTAGCTCCCTGTCACTTTCAAACACCAAAAATCTGTGTTTCTGGAAAGCAGGGTAGGAGTTGCCCAGTGCCTTCCCTAAAACCCCACACTGAGATTTTAATTATATGTATGTGAGTCTTTTTAAAAACTCTCTCTGGCTACTGGACTCAGTGACCACAGGTCAGGTTTTAAAAAGCATCAGGCTGTGCTGCCAGGCGGATGTGGGGAGCACTTCCTCTCCTTGTGGTCCCCACATATCACCCCTGGTCCAGACATAGACAGGCCCACATCTGTGCTGGGCGGGGCCAGGTGACAGGCATGTTTGCGTAGGAGCAGTTGGGAAGCTTCATCCCCAGGGAGGAGAAGAAATGGATCATGCTGTGTCCCATAGCACATCAGGTGTTTTTTTTTGTTTGTTTTGTTTTTGTTTTTTTTTTTATACCAGGGGATTGAACTCTGGGGCACTTGACCACTGGGCCACATCCCCAGCCCTTTTTTGCATTTTATTAGAGACAGGGTCTCACTAAGTTGCTAAGTGCCTCGCCATTGCTGAGGCTGGCTTTGAACTCGCGATCCTCCTGCATCAGCCTCCCAAGTGCTGGGATTACAGGCGTGCGCCACCGCGCCCAGCTTCACATCAGGGTGTCTTTTGAAGTTTTACTTCTCCATCAGAACAGGACTTGAAATTTTTTTTCTAAATAGATGTATTCATTTGCTCATTTATTCACATATAACACTGCTCTGGGCACTAGGACTACTTCAGTGAACAAGACAGGTAAGATCTCTACCTCATGTAGTTTACAGTCTAATGGGAGAGATGGAATATAATCAAAAATAAGTAAAATAAGGGATACTGTTTCTTTGATATGTGGTATGAAGGAAACAGAGGGTCAGTTGGATATGGTGGCTCATGCCTATAATCCCAGCGACTTAGGAGACTGAGACAAAAGGATCACAAGTTCAAAACCAGCTTCAGCAATTTATCAAGGTCCTAAACAACTTAATGAGACCCTGTCTCAAAAGAAAAGGGGGCTGGGAATATAGCTTAGTGGTTAAGCACCCCTGGGTTCAATTTCTGGTATCAAAAAAAAAAGAAAAAGGTGGGGGGACTGAGTGCTTTTCATAGGGTTTTCAATATGGACTTAAAGCAATGCTATGAAGAGGAATTTCGCAATACCTAGAAAAATTCATATGAATTCACCCTTTGATTAAAGAATCCCAAAGATAGATTAGCAAAATGATAAAAAGCCATATGCAGAAACCAAGTCACTGGGCACAGGAAATGTCAAAGCTATGTCTGGTTCTATAGGCACCTCTCACTGTCTATTTGCCATAGAATATAAATGTGGCCTTCACAGCCAGGCGTGGTAGTGCACGCCTGTAATCCCAGCACCTGGGAGGCTAAGGCAGGAGGATCATGAGTTCAAAGCCAGCCTCAGCAATGTTGAGGCACTTAGCAACTCAGTGAGACCCTGTCTCGAATAAAATACAAAAAAAAAAAAAAAAAAAAAAAAAAAAAGGCTGGGGATGTAGCCCAGTGGTTGAATGTCTCTGAATTCAATCCCTAGTACAAAAAAAAAAAAAAAAAAAAAAAAAGTGGCCTAAATTTTCAAACAGTGAACCAGCTTCTGTCTGGAGAAGCAGCAAATGGATTTAATTTCTGAACCACCTTAATGTGGCTACCAGAATAATAAACAATCATGAATCACCAACATGTGCCAACGGAACCCTCAGCCTCCTCCTCTAGCCTCTGATTAAACCACCTCCAGATCCCACGCTTCTGGGAAATGCCCACTGAGAACAGCAGGCAGCCTCCTTGGCCACAGCACTGTCCACATTCTGCCTGTCCACTCCAGGGCCCTGTGCCCACCACTCACAGGATGGACCTCCAGATGCCAAACCCAGTGTCCATCAGCCTGACACCAACAAAGCATTGGCTATTTTTGTTTCTTGGACAAAGTTAGACTCACCCAGGTGACCTGTTCTTGTTTCTCACCAAAAGTCAGATTCAAAAGACACCCTCCTCCTCCAGCTCAGTGAGGCTGCCAGGAGGACAATTTTCTGACCAGCCCATCAGCCTCCCCTCCAATCCTTCCCAGCCTGGGAGGCCCACAGGAGGAGCCTAGGCTCAGCTGTGTACCCAGGCCCTCCCTGAGCTGGCCCCACTGTCTGTCTGCCTGCCTGTCGTGGCCTCTGGTGCCCCCTACCTACAGGTACCTTCCCCCCAGAGGCCCCCAGAAGGCCTCCCTCTCCTGGATTGTCCCTTCCACCATGTCTAAAAGGCTACTTTCCCCTCAGTCTCACTGAGAGTCTGCTCTGACCCTTCCCAGACCCTGTAATTGGTCTGCCCTCTTCCCCCTGGCTTAGCTGCCTGGCAGGATGGTGGGCTCTTGGAGGGCAAGGGCTGAACGTTGGGAATGGACATGGGAGGCTCTCAGCAGCCTGCTCATTGAGCCCCCTGAGTGCCAGGGACCCAGAGAGGGGGTACCTGCCTGTTCTTCCCTAGGACTGCTTGTCCCCAGGACAGTGGCTCAGTGTCCAGCACTCACAGCCCCTTGGGCTGGGCACAGATGCTGGTCTGGGGGTGGCTACCAGGTTTCAGCATGTCCCTGTCAGAGGGCCCCAGAGGAGGACAGGCTAGGCCTGTCTGGCTAGTCCTGCTGGTAACAAAGGCTGTGGGAGCCCCACTTCAGATCTAAGACAAGACCCTGGTTTCCACAGCCCCTGCAGGCCCATGGAAGAGTGGTGCAATTGATGACCTACTGATTTTGCTTCCTGAAGGGGTTTCTCCCACCAGAAACCTCAGCTCTGGGGAGAGGAGGCCCAGGTTCTTTCTGAGGTATTTTCAGCCAGGTCTCATTACTGACTTTCTTCAAGAGCTGTTTCCATAAATGACTCTGTACACATAATTACTGATCCAGTCCTCAGATGGCTTCAGACCCCAAATTAAAAGGGAACACCCACACAGGCCACCACATCAAGCCTTCCAAAGTCAAAAATAGTTCCCAAGAGATGGGAGCAAGAAGGACGCATGGTTCCTCCAGTTGAAACTCAGGAAAGACCTGAACTGTGGGAATTTTCCGGAAATACATGGTCACAGTGACACATCCCCTCTTGCCTGTGGAGAAGAGGCTTCCATGAGGAGGTGGGCTGGTGTTCCTCCCCACCCTGTGACTCACCCCTGGAGGAACCCTCACCAGTGGGTAGGGGGTGGGCATATTCTTTGGTCAGAGCTAGGAAGGCCTGCAGGGAGGGCAACCCTGGAGAGATGGAGAAACTGAGGCCCAGAAGGGGCAGAGATTTTGTGGAGGCCACATGAGAGGTTAGGGTTCCATAACGTGGACTTTCAGACTTGGAGCCAATGTGAAGTTGACAGGTGGCAATATTGGGATGGGGGAGGTTTTACCTGTCAACTAGGTCCTTCTGTCAACAGATATCCCTAGAATGCCTACTGAAGCCACCTTGCTGCAGGCAGGGCCCAGTGGAACTTGGAGTCCCAGGAGAGGGCTCAGGGACATGCTGCACCCGTTGTTGGCACCACAAAGACAGGGAGGGCTGGCCCCACTTCTGTCCCAAGCTGGCCCAGACTCCTTCCCTGACTCTGGGTGCTCCCCACTTCCTGCTGCACTCCTGTTTCCTTCAGCTGTGCCAGTCTGCCTGAGCACCTGCCACACGGGAGCTGGGGCACATGGTGGGGTGCGGGTGCCATGGAGAGTGAGATTTGGCCACTGTTTTCAGGTTGTTCCAAGTTTCCCAAAGATGAGAAGAAAATGCTAGATATACATATGGGCAGAGAAAGACTATGTCTCTAAGTAATATATACATAATGAGGGATGAGCTCTCCATTCACCTAAGGCATCTTGGGGAAAAGGGATCAGAGAATACTTTTCTAGAAACATTTAAGAGTGGTAGAAGAATTTTGACAGGCAGAATTGGAGACGAATCATCTAGACAAAGACATAGAAGTGGGAAATAATGTGTGGATTTCCCTTTTTTAAGCACTGAACTATGTGTCAGGCACCATGCTGGGCATGTTAGAGATGCTATTTCTGTTCATGCTTACCCAAATGTATTATCTGTGGCTGTACAAAAAATTACTCCATGGGGCTGGGGTTGTGGCTCAGCAGTAGAGTGCTCGCCTAGCACGTGCGTGGCCTGGATTCGATTCTCAGCACCACATACAAATAAACGCATTGTGTACAACTAAAGCAAATAAATATTTTTTTAAAAAATTACTCCAAATGTAGTGGTTCAAAACAATGATTTCACATTATTTCTTAGGGTGAGGAATGTAGGCATTTAGCTAGGTAGGTCTAGGTTAGGGTCTCTCATGAGGTCACAGTCAAGATGTCAGCTGGGGTTGCAGTCTCTGAAGACTTGACTGCACTGACAAATCCACTTTTGAATTTACTCATGTGGCTCTTGGTAGTAAGTTTGAGTTCCTTATCATGTGGGTATCTCCACAGGGCTACTCACCAGATGACCTCCCCTAGAACCTGAGAGAGATGGAAGCCACAGTCTTTTTATAACCTAATCTTGGTAGTAACACCATCACTGTTGGTCACACAGAACAATGGTGGCACAATGTTGGAGGAGACTAAACAACAGTGTGCATACCAGGAGGAAGGACTCATTAAAAGCCATGTTGGAGGCCAATTACCACAACAATGCCATGAGAGGAATTTTTTACCCCATTTTATAGGTAAGAACACCAAAGATCAGGAAAGTTAAATATTTTATACAAAGCCACAACTAGAAGCATCTGAGATGTAACTTGAACCTAGGTGTATCTGGACTTCAAATTCTACATATTTTTCTTTTCGTTAGGGCCTTGCCACATTGGTCAAGGGAAACACCAAGTGGTTCTGTTAGACTAAAATACTGAACTTGGAATGCCAGAATGAGGGAACTTGAATTCTTTTCAAGAAAGGCACACAGTTTCAAGAAGGATCAAGCAGGAAAAGCCATGATTGGATTTTCACTGGAGGGACTGCAGTTCCAAGAGCATGCCAAGAACTTCTTCACCTCTATGCCTCCCCTCTTCCTGAACACCTTCTCCTCTCACCTCCTTTTGACTAAATTCTGCCTGTCTTTCAAGATCCACCACAAATGTAACCTGCTTCCGAGCTTTCCCTGTACCCTAGCCAGGAGTCCATGCTTCCTCCTCCTTCTTTGGCCTCTTTTGTATTGTTGAACCCGCAGGTCCATATTTGTCCAGTGGGTGAATGGCCATTTCTTCCATTCTGTGATAATTTATATCGAGTTGTCTCGAGGCCTATCTTTCCCAATAAAATGAGCAGACCTGGGGCCAGGGCTGTGCTTTGTATTAGCTCCCAAGATAACCAAGAAGGGAATGGCACACAGTATGCTCCTAGCAGTGCTTGCTAAGGAATGACCAGACTGCTTTTAAAACCCTGGACAATTCAACCCTCTCCATACACAGGTCTTGTAGTCTGAAGCTTCTCTAGCACCCTTCCTGCATACAGAGGCCTGGTCTGCTCAGGGGACAGAGCCAGAAGTTAAAGGAAATGACTGCATTTTACACTGGGTCTCATCACTAACCAGATGGCCTTGGTCTAGACATGTACCACCAAAGTTGACATTTATTGAGCATTTACCGGGCACTCTTTTCAGCACTTTATAGATGAACTCATTTAATATTCCTAGGCATTCTGTGACATTGATCTCCTACTTCACATATAGGAAACCTGAGGCACAAAGCATGATATTGAACAAGGACTTGAACCCAGGGTACAAGGAATTGAACCCAGGGTCGCTTAACCACTGAACTACATCCCCAGACCATTTATTTTTTATTTTTTATTTTGAGGTAGGACCTAAGTTACTGAGACTAGCCTCAAACTCGTGATCTTCCTGCCTCAGCCTCCCAAATTGCTGGGATTACAGGCATATGCCACCGCCTGGCTAGACAAAAATCTTCTTGGCAGGATGTTAGGTTGGGTTTCCTGGGATACAAATTGAGTTGGGAAGTTACTGGGGAGTGCTCTCTGCAGAGAACAGAGAAGCAGGTTTGGACAGAGTCAAACAGTGATGCAATCACAACAAAGGTCTCAGCCAGTTTCGACTGCACAGGGAGTTCTGGGGCCAGAGACCCTTCAAAGTTGTCTGTTCTTGATGCAAGCACCAAATATGTCATTGGATATGGGGTGCCCCAGGGAAAGTGCCTAATTTGGGGCCAATCAATGTCTAGAGTACTCAGCTGTGAGCTGTCAGCAGCCCATGCTACAGGAAACTGCCATGTGGCAGTGAATGACACAATGCTGAAGAGCAGATCAGGGCAGCTCACAATAGTGTCCTCAACAAATAGCAAGTGGTGCAGTGGAGATCTGACCCAGCCCACCTGATCCTGGAGCAACGCTCTTTACCACTCTACTATAGGCTCCTAAGGAACTGATTGGAGGTGGGAGCCTAGAGAAACACAGCAGGCTCCTCCCTCTTAATACTGGCTGCCAGTTATTGAGCAGTGCCAAGCACCTTCTAAGTTTTGGTGTACCTTAGCCTAGTCACTGCACTACAATAGAGGTATTATTATCCTCACTTTAAAGGTGAGGAAACGAGATACAAGGACTTTAACCTGTTCAGCACCTTGCAGCTAGCTCTCAAGAAAAAGACCTAGAATGAAAACCTGGTGTGTGCCACTCTGGAGTAATTTGCTACTCTGTTGTTCTGCTCCTGAAGAACTGGGTACCCAGGCCAGAAGCCAGAGTCTTTGAGACTCAGCTTCCTCCTCTGTCAACTGGGGTAAGAACAGTTATTTATTTTCAGAGATGAGAAACACTGAGGAGACAGCATGATAGGTCACTAAAATCCACAAGGCTATACCATCCTGAAGGCCAAACAGAGTTAAGGGGAACAGGGATCCACCTTCAACTCATGGAAAGAAATACTTTGGGGCATACAGTCACTCTAATAGTCACCTTTTAGGAGGATTACAGATTTATTACTAAGTGAAAGATAAAATAGCAAAACAGCCATATTAGTGTCCCACATAATAAAAAGTATGAATGCAAAAGTTAGTATCTATGGTGGTAAGCTATCAGGGATGTCTGGGAGCAGGAGGTGTTACAACAAAGGATTAAAACACTGGTTTTCTGAGGTAAAGGGAAGATTACTGAGGGCTTCCACATCATATGCTTCTGAATATGTGGTCTGAACTTTCTATGAAGAAATTCTGTAGTTAATTTATATGATCTGAGTTATCTATTATAAACATGCATTAATAAATTCATAAACAGCCAGACACAGTGGCATATAGCTGTAATCCCAGCTACTCGGGAGATTGAGGCAGGAGGATCACAAGTTCCAGGTCAGTCCCAGCAACTTAGGCAAGGCTCAGCAACTGAAGGAGACCATGTCTTAAAAAAAAGAAAAAGAAAAAGAAAGAAAGAAATAAGGGCTGGGGAATTTAACTCAGTGATAAAGTGACCCTAGGTTTTAATCCCCAATACCAAAAAAAAAAAAAAAAAAAAAAAAAAAAAAAAAAAAGAAAGAAAAGAAAAGAAAAAAAAAGAGATTTTTAAACAAGAGTCTTGGTTTATATCACATGTTCACAATCAACACAGTCCATTTGAGCAGTACTCACTGCATCTAATGATGGGCCAGGCCCAGGGCTGCATGGAGAGACAGCTGCTGTGTAGGGGCCGAACACAGGATGTGGAGGCAGAGAGATGACCTGTATATGGCCTTTGGAAAATCACCTAATCTCCTATTTTTTTAAACATATATTTATTTTAGTTGTACACAATGCTTTTAATTTTACATGGTGCTGAGGATCAAACCCGGACCGTGCACGTGCTAGGCGAATGCTCTACGGCTGAGCCACAACCCCAGCCCCCTAATCTCCTCTTTTTAAAACCAAGATGTGACAGTAATTGTAAATGCAAATGATAGAACAGATGTGGAGCTTCTGGGCATGTGCACATCACTGGGTAGCATCTCATACAAGCCCTGACAGTCCCATGAAATCAGTAACTCTATTTTACAGAGGAAGAAATGGAGGCTCGGACAGATGGACAGGAAAGCCCAGATCACATTGAGAGTAGATTTCAGAGACAGGATGAAATTCTGTCTGTGTGACTCCCAGGTCAGAATCTCTCCATCCAGTCCTGTCTGCCCTGTCACTGCTCAGCCCCTCTTGTTTTCAGATGGGGAGTGGGAAGGGTCAGTCTAGCACACCTGACAATTATCTACATGGTACATGCAATTATTGTCTCCCCTACTAGAAGGTCAACATCATAAGGGCATTGTTTGTATTCTGTTCACTGTTATACCCCTAGCAACTAGAACTAGGCCTGACATTTCATACGTACTAATAACTCTTTGTTGAATGAATGAAGGATACCCTAATAAAGAACCAGAGGAAGAAACCTGAAACCCATAGGGAGAAGCATCATCCTTCAAGGTCACAGGGCAGGCAAGAGTAGAGCAGGACTCACCCAGGTCCCTAGTTTTCACTCAGCCCTGATTCTCCCAAATCCAACAACCTCAGTACATCACCACCCCTGTCCCTGGCAGCTGGGACCACAGGAATAAGTTAGTCTGGTTCAGGAAAGGGTCAGGACAAAAGCACAGATGGCGCCATGGAACCTGCCTAGACTGCTTCCTGCTAGTACTGTTTGTCCCTCAGTTTCTCAATCTGGAACACAGGCACCTGCCTCTCCACTGACACAGGGTGGGGAAGGGTTCAGGAAGAATGTGCAGAGTTGGTCCTTCCTCCCTCCCTCCCTCTGCCTTTAGGAGAAGCCAGGCAGGCCTGAGGGGCTCAAGCCCAGGGGTGGGGCAGAGCTGTGAGAAGGTTCCTCTGACACAGAGTCCCAAGATCAGGGATGGGAGGCACCTCATTATTCCAACATCACCACTGCAGATGGGATGAGAAGCAAAGGTACAGATAATGGAAGGGACATGGATGCAGACACACAGGAAGTAAGGGCAGGCCAGGTGGTGGTACAAGAACCTCAGGGCTGTGCCCTGCCTGAGCATAGGGAGACCAGGGACAGGGTCCCTCTGCTCCACACAGTAATAGCCCCATCTCTTCATCCTGACCCAGAGGAGCTGAGGGTCTACAGGCTGAGCTGGATAAACACGTGGGGCAGGGCCACCAGCTCTAACCACAGCCCTGACTCCCAGTGCAGGTCCTCCAAACCATGTGGGGCTTCCCAAGACGGGAGTTGGAATCCACTTGCTTCCCAAGGGGCCTGAGCTTTGGCAGGAGGCCCCCATAAGACCTCAGCTCTGGGTCCCACAGGGATCTGGAGGGACAGGCCTCACTTCCTGGGGCCTGATGAGGCTGACAGGAGAGGTGGAGCTGGAGGTAGCAGGGTGGGAGCTGGGTCAGCACCACAGCAACTCTGCTATTAGACCCCACAGTGGTTCTGGGGCCCAATCTTTGGGGTTGGGCCTGGGCCTCCAATGCGGAAGGAATCCTGGTTCATGTGTAATCCCCACACACAGCCTTGGTAATTACCAGTTAAAACTACTCTGGCTGAGAGAGTTCTAGAGTGCAGTGAGTGCATCAGAATAACGAAGGCCCTTCTGATGGTGCCGCCCATAGCCAGGGCTGCGCAAAGACCTGCTTGTTAATCCCACAGTGTTGGGGGCCCAGATCCCAATGAGACATGCAGAGGAGATGTAGGAAGGAGACGGGATTTGGAATCCACAGCCATGGACAGCATCCTGGACTCTCTGTGTGGCCCTGGGCTGGCTATTTAGCCTCTCCGAGTCCAGGCTGGCAGAATAGTTTCACATGTTGTTGTCTGGACTAATTTAGGAATTGAAGGCTGTGAAAGTTCAAATGGTCATTTTTCTTCTAATCACAGATACAAACATCTTTTAGTTGGCTTTCAGAATCCATTTCTGGGTTCCATGTGTTCAAGACACGTGGGGATGTTCCTGTCACATCCACACCAAGGCTAGGTCACAGCTGGAAGGAACCAGGGTCAGCAGTGGTCAGGCCCAGGTTTGCCCTCCAAGGGGAGCTGGGCCAACTCTAATTCTGCCCCCTCTGTCAATCAGTCATATAACTACCCTGAGGACAGACTGCTGGGATCTGAGGCTCAATGCAGGCAAGAGACTTTCCCAAGGCCAGTCACAGAGGGGTGGGCCCCACTTCATTTACAGCAACTGCTCCCATCAGGGCTGTGCATGTCTTGACCCAGGGGATGCTGGGGAAAGCAGGACATGGGCTGGACAGTGACTCATTCTGATGGGCGGCTCCCCTAGGGACGTTCTTAGGCAATTCCATCCACAGCTCTTCTTGGTTCTGAGCCCCGGGTCAGCCTGTCCTGAGGATGGAACTCCAGTCCCAGTTCCACATATGGCCTCCTCTGTCCCAATTCCCCGCCCTCTAAGCAGGAAGGTGGCATCTGTTCCATAGCCAGAATCCTATGCCTGGCCCTGGGACCCCAGTGCTGGTTAACAACTGTCTCCTGCTGTTTGCTCCCTACCTCAGCCTACCACCAGCTCTGAATGGGGGGAGCAGAGGCTGGGCTATTCCTTCTTCCTGCCCTTGTGTAGGAAACAAATGGCTGAGGACCCCACAAAAACCTGCTGCTGGAGCCGGGCGTGGTGTCGCACACCTGTAATCCCAGCACTTGGGAGGCTGAGGCAGGAGGATCGCGAGTTCAAAGCCAGCCTCAGCAATGGCGAGGCACTTAGCAACTCAGTGAGACCCTGTCTCTAATAAAATACAAAAAAGGGCTGGGGATGTGGCCCAGTGGTCCAGTGTCCCTGAGTTCAATCCCTGGTACCAAAAAAAAAAAAAAAAAAAAAAAAACCTGCTGCTGCCCAGTTCCCTATGTTCCTCTCCCCAAACCCCTCAGAAAGTTCTCTCCACCCTAAAAACCTAACGTGACTACAGAAGTCACCTCTCTGAGCACTGGATAGAGAGCCTGACAATCTAGGCCTGTCTTGGCTGGGCCAAATAGAAGCCATCTATCTTCTTTGGGCCCCTCTGTCCTCACCTGGATGGTGGGGATGGAGACCATGGCTGTTCACAGGACTGCTGGGAGCATCAGGAGTGGTGCTCTGTGTGGAGGCGGCTGGCAGCCATGGCAAGGGTCCTGTCCCTGCTCTCACCCCATCACCCGGTCCCCAGACCCAGCCTGCTGCCTGTCCCAGCCCAAGCCCCTGCCTGTCACTAGCCACAGAAGGGAGGCAAAGTGGATGGAGGATATGTCCAGCAGGAAATATTCATGACTCTGCATTCAAGAGTAGAGGAGAAAATGTCTTTAAGATCTTTAGGAGAACTCAGAGTCAGTTTAGAGAGATTTCTGCAGACAGAAAAAGCTTGGCTTTTTGAAGGGCTAAGCTGCCCCTAGGGTCATTCACAGGCCTGGACACTCACTCCCTGCCAGGCCACAGCACAGGTGCAGAGAGCTACCTGTCCACTCCTTCCCCAGCCCCTCCCTGACAGCACACTCCACCCACAGGCTTAGTGCTACACCGGGAAGAATCTGCTATGTGTGGACTCAGGCTTGTGGGTCAGCTCTGGTCACTTTGATGATGACCACAGACTTTCACGATGAACTTTGTCCCTCTCCTCAGTACTGCCCTTATCACAGTGACAGCATCACAGTCTCTGTTTACTCACCAGTCTTCTCAGGACCCAACTGTCTTCCTGGTGCCACCCAGGTGGGTCCCAACATCACCAGATTCCTAAACCTGGGTGTGGTTGGAGACAGGGTGAATGCATCCCCCCAGGAAGTCCACATCCTGCCTGCTCCTGTCCACCTTACAGCTCTGGGAACCCGAGCCACCCCCTTAGACTTTTCATTCCCTGACCACTCTAGTCCCTACTCCCCTGCAGGTCCTGTCTACTGCTCCCTGACTTCCTGTTCCAGATATGGGCTGGCAATGCTCAAGGATGCGCATACACCCCTGCAACCCTATTCACTCCCCAAGGGCCAGCCTGGGGGCTCTGTCACTTTCCAGACAGCCCAATATCCACTCCCTACCCTGAGAGCATCTGGTCACCCCGGCTGCCTGCACTCACCCATATTGACGAAGCTCATGACCAGGTCGGCGCGGCCCACGTGCTTCTCCGGGGGTCCACCGTCCTCGTCGTCGTCTCCAGCCATGGAGTGGTAGAGGTCCAGCATGAAGAGCGGCGCCGACGCTGGCAACCTGGCAGCGGCGGGTGGCGCGCGGGGACGGGGCCGCCCGGGCAGCCCAAGCACCGCCAGGATCTCACGCTGCATGTCCCGGCGCTCGCGAGCGCCTAGCCGACGCTGAGGACAGCTGTGTGGGGGGCGCGGGCCGGGGCTGCCTCCCAGCGCGCACAGCGCCAGGCCCAGGAGCCAGAGCGGACCAGGACGCGTGGCCATGGCAGGCCGGTCAGGGGCGCTCAGCTAGAGCGCATCCGCTCAGCAGACCGATGGGCTAACGCCCCGACGGCGAGCAGGGAGCTGAGCTCTGCAGCCCAGGAGACGCGGCAGGAGTCGCCTGAGGCCAAATCCCCAAAATCCCCTCAGGAGCGCGACACCTGTCCGGGCTCCGGAGTGTGGGGACGCGGCCTCCAAGGCCACGGAGCAGAGGCTACAGTAGAGGCTGGGGACTGCCTACTAATCCTTCCGTCGCCGCCGGGCCAGCCAGTCCCGCTGATGCCGAGGTCGCGCCGCAGGCAGGGGCGGCGGAGAAGCTCCTCGGTGGCTAATCCAGAGGCGTGGACCTGTGAGTAGTCTCCGCGGCCACCGCCCTTCAGCCCCGCCTCCAAACCGCTCCTGACCAATGGAGGGGCAGGGGCGGGGCCAATGCGAGGAACCGACGCCAGACTTGGGGCCCGGGCTGCGGCTGGAGTAGCCCCTGGAGGCATCCCTGAGGTGCAGCCCTGGAATTGGGGTTGGGGCTGGGTGGTGGGTGGTGGATGGGCTGGAAGAGGGATCCTTAGGCCGAGCTTTAGTGTCATCGGGGTTGTCCTGGGCATCCTACCCAGCCACTGGCACGCAGCTTGGAAAACCCGGGGTCTCAGCGCAGTGCCGGGAAAACAGGAACCTGTGCTCCTGCGGGGCGTGTCCTTCAATGCTCAGCCCGGGCTGAGTCCTGGTCTGGCCAGCAGTGTGACCCGCAGGCCCACCTTAGTACGCTGAAAAACGCCACCAGGACCGACTCGTGTCCTCAGGTGCCTCTGGAGGGCCCGGGCAGGTGGCAACCATTCCGCCAGAGTGCCAGCCATTCCCCGAGAGTGAGGCACGTTCCTCTGCCAGCAGCAGCCAGGCGCAGGGTCCCAGCCACCGCAGCTCTTCGCCGCCTTCGGGCGCCTTCCCAGCGATCCACTTTGCCTGCACTGCTGTGGACGTCTCCTGCTCCTACACAGGCTCAGTCACTTCTCCCGTCCCTCCCCCAGGCTAGCAATAGTGATGCCCCCACCAGTTAGCGCAGTGCGCCCTACAGACCCCTCTGCTGATCCTGCGAGCTACAGTTGCGCACTACCTTCCGTCTCCAGCCCAGGCTCAGGGACACTTCCTAACCACCACGAGCCACTTTTATGCATCTTTTCAATTGTCACGGTCCCCGGGGGCTTGCAAGGGAAGGGTCCTCCCGGAAACGCCCGGATCGACCCAGCGGCTTTCTGCACACCTGACCTTCCCTAGAGGCTCTCTCACTGCATTGATTCGAGGATGATTGAGGGGAGGAAGTGACACCCAGACTGAGATAGGAGGGCCGGACGGAACTGGTCCCCGATGAACTGAAAAATTCGGGGAGGAAAGTGCTCCAGCAGAGGAATAGCTGTGTTAAGGCCTGGAGTTGGAGTGAGCATCGTAATGGCAGCTAACAGCAAAGAGCAGTGGTGAATGCCTGCAATCCTAGAGACTGAGGAAGCTGAGGTTGGAGGATCAAGTTCGGGGCCAGCCTCAGCAACTTAGCGAGACCCTGTTTCAAAATTAAAAAAATAAAAATAAAAATAAATAAAAGCTAGCCGGGCGCGGTGGCGCACGCCTGTAATCCCAGCACTTTGGGAGGCTGAGGCAGGAGGATCGCGAGTTCAAAGCCAGCCTCAGCAATGGGGAAGCACTTAGCAACTCAGTGAGACCCTGTCTCTAAATAAAATACAAAAAGGTCTGGGGATGTGACCCAGTGGTCAAGTGCCCCTGAGTTCAATCCCCGGTACCACAAAATAAATAAATAAATAAATAAATAAATAAATAAATAAATAAATAAATAAAAACTAAAAAGGACCAGGGATGTAATTCAGTAATAAGTGCTTCTGGGTTCAATCCCCAGTACACAAAATAACGAATACAATGAATATGATGGTGATGATGGTGGTAGCAGCAAGTGACAGCACTTGCAACATGCCAGGCATGTGTGTCCCAAACCAGTTATATAATGTCCACACTTTATGGGAAACAACCTCTTTATAACAGACAAGGAAACAGGCAAACAGAGGGTAAGGAACTTCTCCCAGGGCACACAACAGTGGAGTTGGGTTGGAACAGGTGGGCATCTGCAAGTTAGTTGTTCAGTGGATCCCTGAGAGTTGAAGAGTTGGGAGCAAACTGCTGAGCCAGAAGGGCTACCAAGAAATGAGCCACGAAGGGCCTCGCAGGGGGCTACATGAGTACAGCTGTTACAGCGGCTTCCATGTAGATTCAGGATTAAATGTCCACCCAGGCATGGTGGTGCTCACCTGTAATCCCAGCCACTTGGGAGGCTGAGACAGGAGGATTGAAAGTTTGAGACCAGCCTCAGCAACTTCTAAAGACCCTGTCTCAAAAAAAAAAAAAAAAAAAAAAAAAAAAGTCTGGGGGTATAGCTCAGTGGTAGAGCACCTCTGGGTACAATCACCAGTAACACACATTTGCTGGTGCCTTAAACACATGCCTAGCCTTTTACCCAACCCACAGCTACTTGCAAGACCCATAAAGAAACTGAACTTTAACCTGTGGATAATGTAGATTAGCTGTGGAAACTGCCTGATATGAGACCAGAGCCAGGATGCAGAGGGGAATGTGGATTGCTGGGAGGGAGACTGGAGTCAGGGTCTGAAGTTGGAGGCAGGTACAGTAATGGGGGAAGAAAAGGGATTGACAATGAGCCTTTAATGATGATGGGATGGAGGGGCAGAGGAGAGAGTTGTTTAGGAGGCTGAATCCACAGGGTTTGGGGACATAGGGAGAGGGCAGGGTCAAGGGGTTGTCCAGGTCAGCTTGGTCAAGGGCTCTGAGTCTGCTGCCCACAGCCCCTTCGCTGTTCTCGCTGCACCTTGTGCATCCCCCTATACTCCCCTGAATCCACACCACAGCATTCAGAGCCTTGCTGGCCTTTCAGCTAGACTGCAAGCAGCCCAATGTTGAGCTAATTCTTACAGCAGAAACTATTTCTCTCAATTTAGGATGAGTGGAGATAGCTGTGCACTCTCAACAACAACTTCACATTTCTATAAACCTAAACAGCAGGTTTTAGCCACCCAAAAGAACTTGGCCCATAATTTAATTTAATAACAAGTAAGGAGGGCTGCCCTGCACTGGGCTCCGAACCAGAGAGGAAGCAGACAAGACCCTGCTCTTGATCCATTCCCACTCTAACACGGGTGACCATTGGTGAATTTTGTCATTTTCAAAGGCAGAATGAAATCTGTGCTCCCAGAAGAGCAAAGTGCCTGGAAGGGCAGAGTAGGAAGAGCTGGGAAGTGGGGGCTCCCCAGTGTGAGAGGAACCCCAGAACAGCAGACCTGGGAGGAAACTGAGGTGAGGAGGGTTTCCCGGAGAAAGTAGTGTCAAAACAAAGGCTTTCCTCAGCCACCTGGTGGCTGTGACCTTGGCAAGTTACAGGCTATTTCCCATCCACAAAAGGGGACTTGAGAACATAGGATTGGGATGGATATCAAATGAGAATATATGTAGTGGCTGGCACAATCACTGTCTTAAAGCATGTACTTAATAAACATTAGCTATTGTTGTTGTTATTAAAATATTATCACACCATTCAAAGCACTAAAAATAATTTTCCTGATTACAAAGGTAATGTATATAGAAACACCGGGGATGGGTATTGGGAATTGAACCCAGGGCCTCACTTATGCATAACATGCACTATTGTGAAAACTTTTGAAAATGTTAAAAAAAAAATGATCATTTCAAAAGGTTTTTAAGCCAGGTGCAGTGGCGCACTCCTGTAATCCCAGCACTTGGGAGGCTGAGACAGGAGGATCGCAAGTTCAAAGCCAGCCTCAGCAATGGCTAAGGCACTTAGCAACTCAGTGAGTCTCTGTCTCTAAATAAAATACAAAAAAGGGCTGGGGATGTTGCCCAATGGTCGAGTATCCCTGAGTTCAATCCCCAGTACCAAAAAAAAAAAAAAAAAAGGTTTTTAAAAGGTCACCCAAGTGCATGTCCCAGAGATAACCACTTAATACCAGTTGGTTTCTTATCTTACACACTTCCAAATATGTGTGTGTGATTGTTTCAAATTTTTAAAGCCAGGCACGGTGGCGCATGCCTGTAATCCCAGCACTTGGGAGGCTGAGGCAGGAGGATCATGAGTTCAAAGCCAACCTCAGCAATGGCGAGGCACTTAGCAACTCAGTGAGACACTGTCTCTAATAAAATACAAAAAAGGGCTGGGGATGTGGCCCAGTGGTCGAGTGCCCCTGAGTTTAATCCCCAGTACCCCCCAAAAAAATTTAAGTATAATTAATATGTATAAATATATGCAGGTATATTTATATATATTTTTGTGTGTGTTTTGTGTGTGTGTGTGTGTGTGTGCTCGCACGCACAGTACTGGGGATCCAACCTAGGACCTTGTACATGCTAGGCAAGTGCTCTATCACTGACATACACCCATATTATTGCTTTTTAATTTTTTCATTTTGGTACTAGAGATTGAACCCAGGGTTGCTTTACCACTAAGCTACATCCTCAGCTCATTTTTATTTTTTATTTTGAGACAGAGTCTGGCTAAGTTGATGAGGGTGGCTTGAAGGTGTGTACCATTGTGTCTAGATCTAATACAAAAAATAAAAAATAGAATCACACTTGCTTTTTTCAATTCATAATATACTGCAACATTTCACCATGACATTAATTTTTTCACACATATTTTTATTGGCTTCATGGTATTTTTTCACCATATATCTATCACAGTTCTTTAAATCAAGTTTGTGTTATTAGATAATACATTCATATTTTTATATTATGTGTAATGCTGTTATGAACAATCTTGTAGAATATATCCATCCATGGTGATTTTATTCAGTACAAATTTCTAGAGATGGACTACATAAATCAACAGGCATTGAACTTTTTAAAGATTTTAATACATTCTGTCTGTTGCCCAAATAGTATGAGGATGTCCATTATTTTCACTCTTGTCAACACTAGGTATTATTGCTAATTATATAAATAAATAAATCCCTGACAATTTGATAGGTAAAAGCATTTCCCTGCTATTGTAATATGGGAACTTACTAATGGCTCTCTTACTTTTGAAAGACTCCCCTCTCTTGGCTTTGAGGACACCTGTTCTCCTGCTTCTCCTTCCTCCCTACCCCCCAGGTCTGTCCACAGTCCTGTTCTCCCTCTTGGACTTTCCACCTGGTAACAAGCTTGTCCCTCTGAGAACTCAGTGCCATCACCCAAGTACATTCACAGAGCAGACCTGTTTCCTGCTGCTGGAAGTTATATGTAAAGACCGAGCAGACACTGCCAAAGCCAGAAACCTGGGAGCACAGGGAGGCACAGACCTCCTGATGGCAGTTCAGTCATGAGTCTACCTTCTAACACCTCTTCAGTCCCTGGAGCCTTTTGATGCCCCCCACCACCCACTGGTGTGGTTCATGAAGCACCTCCTTCACTCTGGTGACTGCAGCAACTTCCAACCAGTCTCCTTGTTGCCACGCTCATGACCCACCTGCCCTCACTCATTCCCCAGAATGCATTTCTAAATAAAAATCTGTTTGTGTAGAGATTTCATTGCTTAGAGTAGCATTTCCCACACTGAAGTTTCTGAGAGGTTCCTCTGAGAGGGATTTGATAAACACTGTCCTCTTCATTGCCCCCTTGGGAGTGCCCTGATGCGGCTAGCACTTTGTCATCTCTGAGAGTCCTGCAGTAAAAGAAGCATGTTTAGCTTTAACTCAGCATCTTTCAAAGCATCTGACCATGATTTTTTGTTTTTCTAAGGACTGCGTCCTGGGAACCAGGCAAGCACTATGTGACCAAGTGCTCATAAATATGTGGTGGCCTGGCCTCCACCAACTGGTCCTAGCTGCCAACCACTCTCCACAATCTAATCTGGCCACCAACCATGCACACTTTTCCACTGTCGTGTGGGAATAATTGTGGTTCCCTTCCAGTCTCACTGTTGGCACCCCTGTACACCTGAACCTGTGGCTTCCTGGACCGAGGATAGCCAGGGGCACTCTGTCTGTCCGGTGCCACCTCTCTGATGCAGCTGAGGCAACACCTCCTTGTCCTGACGCCCTCTCTACCTGTGTGAGCAGACCCATCTCCCCTGCCTCGCTCACCCAGCTCTCTCACTGTGTCAACTGAAGGGCATTTCTTTATTCACTTGTGCTCCCTGCACTGGGCTGTGAGCTTCTTGAGGCAGGGACTGTCATTTTAATTTACCTTTGGATCCCAGTGTCAACCTCATGTTTAGGGTTTCGACAAGTATCTGTGAAACCCAATAGCCTCTACTCCTCTGAAAATGGGGTAGACTCTCAACCATTTCAAGCGACGGATCTCATGACCTTCATGAGGCCTTCCATTAAGAAGCACTCCTTCCTCCCTTCTTCAGGGATGAAGAACAGAAACACAAAGCCACCCCAGAGAGGGTTCGCTCTCTAGCTCTGTGACTGGCTCTTGGGCCACAATGCAAACCCAGCAGTTTTCATTACTGAGACCATGAGGTTCAGGCCCACCAGACCTACTATAGTTAGAATATGAAAAGAAATGGCAACTTCAAAGAGCAGAGAGAACAGTTCTCTATAAGAAAGGTCTACAGCAATGGGGATTATCCAGGGTTATCACCAGCAGAGTTAAGGTTTCATTCTGTGATGTCTTTGATCTTAGCATAGATCATAACTGAATTCCTATGCCACAACTATGCCAGACCCAGAAGCTGCCATGGGGCAGGTATCCGGTAATAGATGACCACTGAGTGCTTCCACTCATCTTCCCAGCTGGGTGCATGCAGGATGCTGGGAAAATCCAGTTCATCATGTTCCCAGGCTGTGCTTACATGTCATAAAGAAACAAATAAACATAATGACATAGTACGACCCTGGGTTCAATCATATATATGTATGTGTGTGTGTGTGTGTATATATATATATATATATATATATATATATATATATCCTATCTTCATGGAGAGTCTCCAGCCAATGGGTCAATTGGTCAGGTCACCTCCTATAAATAAATATTTCAATTAAAAAGATTGTCAGATGAATTGATGAAAAAACAGCAAAAGGGAGAAAAAATAATATGATATATTTAAGAGATACACTATAAGGATAGGTTGAAAAAAAGTGGGTGGAAAACAATATTTATCATGCAAATAAAAGAGCATGAAGACTAGCAAAGTTCTCTCTCCACATCAGTCAAATAGACACCAGCAAATGAACATTAGCAGAGGAGATGGTAAGAATGTCACCTCATCAGAATTGGTAGGCACATGGTTTGTAATCCAGCAGCTCAGGAGGCAGAAGCAAGAGAATTGCAAGTTCGAGGCCAGCCTCAGCAAGGTCCCATACAACTTAGTGAGACCCTGTCTCAAAATAAAAAATAAATAAAGACTTGGGATGTGGTTCAGTGGTAAAGCACCTTGAATTCAATTCCTGGTACCAAAAATAAATAAATAAATATCACCTCGTCAAAATCCATTCCATAGTACTGAAACAGGAGGACATTATATACCCTAGCAGGACAAGCTCAAGTTCCAACTACACTAAATATTGGTGTCATCTGATTCGAAAGGGTTTAGAAAGTTCTCATTTATTTTGGGAGTCAGTGGAAATGGACATCTTTGAAAGTTCCCGCCTGAAATTAAATTCATGCTGTGACCCCAATGAGAGAATGGGGAAGGGGGTGGAGGTGGAGGAAACCTCTCAGAATGAAGTTTACAGGTTGCCAAATCTGAACCAAACCAATTTTGGTGAATCCTTTATGACTGGTGCAGATCCCAGCAATAATTTGCATGAACACACAGAGCAAGGAGCCAACTCTCTGTCATGTAGACATGGAGACTGTCAGGTCTTCTAGATAGTGAACACAACGCAGAAGGCACACTTAACTATGGAACCATAATGTTATCTCATCAGAGTCCATTCCATAGCACTGAAACAGGAGGACGTTATATACCTCGCTGGACAAGCTCAAGATTTTGCTCCTCACCTTATGGCATCCACAAGCTCCATGCCTAAGTCAAAGTCCCAAACACCAGTAGTCCTTGGTCAGCTGCCGCTCCATCTTATACAATCGACCAGCCTATAAAGCATCTGCAAACTGATCTCAAAACAGCAGGGTGTCCTTCAACTTGTGCTGCCCGAGGAAACCACATAAACTCCACTGTTTCCAGGGATCCATTTTAATGAATGGCCCATCAGAAGGGGCCATTTATTTTACCTGATATGAAAAGAGAACTATCCTAGTCTTCATGTTCTTTTATTTGCATGATAAATATTTTTATTGTTTGGTTTTTAATGTAGAGAGAACTTCATGTTGGAATAGTTAGAAATACAAATAAAAGTGACCAAGAAGGGCTGGGGTTGTGGTTCAGTGGTAGACATTTGCTTCACATATGTGAGGCACTAGTTTCGATTCTCAGCACCACATATAAATATGAACAAAATAAAGGTCCATCAACAACTAAAACAAAAATAATTTTTTAAAAAAGTGACCAAGAAGGGGCTGGGGTGGTGGCTCAGCGGTAGAGCGCTCGCCTCGCACATGCACGGCCCAGGTTTGATCCTCAGCACCACGTAAACATAAATGCGTTGCATTGTGTACAACTAAAGCAAATAAATAAATATTTTTTTAAAAAGTGACCAAGAAGACCCCAAAAGCACAAAAAAAAAAAAAAAGAGAGAAAAAAATGTAGATCAATTGGACTTTTAGACTTCATCAAAAGTAAGAATTTTTAGGTATCACACATGCCATCAACAGAGTAAAAGTGACCCAGAGATTGGGAGAAAACATTCACAAATCATATATCTAATAAGTGATTAACATCCAGGATAATTTAAAAACTACAACTCAGCAACAACAAAGCAAATAGCCCAATTTAAAAATGGGCAAAAGACATGAATAAATGTTTCCCCCAAAGAACATACGTAGATGGACAATGAGCACAAGATAAAATGATCAATAGCACTGATCATTAGGGAAATGCAAATTAAAACTGCCGTAACTAGCCATCACTAAGATGGCTATTTTTTTTTAATTTTTTTGGTACCAGGGATTGAACTCAGGGGCACTCGACCACTGGGCCACATCCCCAGCCCTTTTTTGTATTTTATTAGAAGCAGGGTCTCACTGAGTTACTAAGTGCCTCGCCATTTCTGAGGCTGACTTTGAACTCATGATCCTCCTGCCTCAGCCTCCCAAGTGCTGGGATTACAGGCATGTGCCACCGCACCTGGCGCGGCTATTATTTTTAAAAGGGAAACAACAACAACAAAAAAATTAACATGTATTGGTAAGAATATGGAGAAACTGGAACTCTTGTACACTGCTGGCACAACTGTCAGATGGTGTAGCCAAAAGATGGGAACAACTCAACCATCCTTTGACAGATATAAGGATAAACAAAATGTGGCATATACACACAATGGAATAGTATTCAGCCTTGGAAAAGAATGAGATCTGACACATGCTACAATATGGATAAACCTTGAAGACACCATACCAAGTAAAAGAAGCCAGACACAAAAAGACAAATGCTATATGAGTCCACTCATATGAGGTACCTAGAAATCTAATTCATAGGAGCAGAAAGTAGAATAATGATTGCCAGGGACTGAAAAGAGAGAAGAGGGGGAGTTACTGTTTAGTGGGTATAGAGTTTCAGTTTGAGGAAATGAGAGAGTTCTAGAAATGGTGATGATTGTGCAACAACATGAATATACTTAATGCCACTGAACTATAACCTGAAAATGACTATATTGGTAATTTTACTTTATAGTACAGTAAAAAAAAAAAAAAATTGACCAAGAGTAATGCTTAGACATTTGTACTCAAGTCACTCTCTAGAATGGACTGAGCAAAGTGCAGGACAGGTATAGAGGCATCTGACATCTTATAGTCAGTCCAACGGTTATGCACATGGACTCACCCCTAAATTTTGCATTAAACATTTAGACTGATTGTGCAGTAGGGGGCCATGGTTGAGGGCAAGTAATCCTTAAGTCAAGAGCACCAGCTATAATCCAGCAGACAGAAGTTCTTGTCGAAGCGCCACATCAGCCACATGTTAGGTCACCTCTCTCAGCTTCTGTCTCCTCATGTGTACAGGGGATCATAATTGTATCTTCCCAGCAAGCTGCAGTAATGGGATTACAGCTGCCAGTCCTTCACCTCTGGACCCAGGGTATGGTATCTTGCATCCACAACAGGGCAAGGCTCAGAGTGCATCCTGCCCAAAGACTCACTTGATGAATGAATAAGAGAATGGTCTAGAGCAACAGGGAGGCCTTCCTGAGACAGAGTTGAGCCCACACCATGGCCCCAGGGTCCTGTGACTCTCCAGCTCCACCACTACCTGGCTGTGGGATTGATTCAGAGCCTCACCTCCTCCCTAGGAAACAGTATGGAAGACACCTGCCTCACAGGGTAGCTGAGCAGCTGGCTGTTAATAATAACAGCAGCATCTACAATAGAGCTCCCCCTTCTCCAGAACTTCTGTTTAGTGCTTTGCATCAAGAGTCCAGGCACTCTCCCCATCTTGCAGGTGACTTAGTCATAATGAACCTCCCCCAAGAGATGGCAGCTGATGCTATGTGCAGGACAAAGTGGATCACGTGGAGCCTCCGTGTGGGTGGGATTCACAGGCTGAGCTCAGAATCCACACCAGCTGCACCCTGCCACCCTGTCTAAATTCCTGGCCTGTCTCTGCCCCCTGGTGGACACCCGCAGCCTAGCATGTAGAGGGAGATAACTGAACATTGACTCCCAAGGACTTGGGGACTCCCAGTGACCTCTGCCATGGTTCCTAACCCTCTGAGCCCTAATCTCCATCTGTTAAATGGCAACAAAAATATCTACCTCTTTAGGCTGTTGTGAGGGTGCAAAGAGATAATACATGCCCTGTGTTTGATCAGGGTGGGTACAACCTCATCAGTCTGCAGGAGGCAGAGCCTACAATTGGGATGATGAGTCCTGTCATCAGAGAAGAATGTAATGACAACAAGCTTAGAAGACATATTTGTTATTGGGAACCATGGTTGTTTACTTAAGCTTTAAATGGGCTCATGGTCCCTGAGATAATTAACCCATTTCTGGTTAAATAAACTCACTAGCCTTATGTATTTTATTTTCAAATAACCAAGATTAAAGTGTTTTTCCTTCTTCAGTTGTTACCTTTCTTGGTTTCTGACTTTATTATTTCCTTCCTTCCCATTTTGGGAGGTTTTTTTTAAAATTGCCTTTTTTCACTATCTTAAATTGAATGCTTACCTTATTTATTTTTTGTGGTACTGGGGATGGAGCCCCCAGCCTCACCTATGCTAAGCAAGCACTCTACCACTCAGCTACATCCCCAGCCCTTGCCTTATTTATTTATTTATTTTATGCCTTTATTTTTATTTATTTATTTATTTACTTTAGTTGTACGCAATGCAATGCATTTATGATTACGTGGTGCTGAGGATTGAACCCGGGCCGCGCACATGCGAGGCGAGCACTCTGCCGCTGAGCCACAACTCCCGCCCTATACCTTTATTTTATTTATTTATTTTTACATGGTGCTGAGGATCGAACCCAGGGCCGCACATGTGCTAGCTGAGCGCTCTATCGCTGAGCCACAACTCCAGCCCTCCTTATTTATTTTTAAAAACTTTATTGAGCTGGGCGCGGTGGCGCACGCCTGTAATCCCAGCACTTGGGAGTCTGAGACAGGAGGATCACGAGTTCAAAGCCAGCCTCAGCAATGGTGAGGCACTTAGCAACTCAGTGAGACCCTGTCTCTAATAAAATACAAAAAAGGGCTGGGGATGTGGCCCAGTGGTCCAGTGCCCCTGAGTTCAATCCCTGGTACCAAAAAAAAAAAAAAAAAACAAAAAACAACAACAACAAAAAAAAAAAAACTTTATTGAGGTATAATTTATATGCCTTACAATTCACATGCATAACTATAAAATGCAATGATAACATTAATATCATCACAATATTTTAGAATAACTCAATCACCCCCAAAAGAACATCATACTCTTCTGCAGTTTATCACCATTCCCACTCCCAGCCCTAGGCAACTACTAGTCTACGTTTTCTGTATATAAATATGCCTTTTCTGGACATTTCACAAAAATGAAATCATAGAATACATAGTATTTTGAGTCTAGCTTCTTTTACTTGACATATGTTTTTGAGGTTCATCTATGTTGTAGCATGTAGCAATATTTTGTTCCCTTTTAAGATAGAATACAAAAGGCTTGATTTCCCAGCCATGTTTTCCATCTTTAATGAGAAGCAAATTTTTGCAGGATATGCATCTTAAGATGTGTACTTACACAACCTGCACCCTTCAAAGCTTGCAAAGGGACGTTCCCACAGCCTCTACATATTCAGAATGCCCAGCTCTAACCACTATATGAATTTCCTGAGGATGCAATAGTGAGCACCCCCACAAGAGAAGTGTAAATAGATCCAGCATGCGTGAGCAGACCACTGTTTCAGGGCTAAAGTCCTGAGCCCTGTATAATAACCACCAGAATGCCTGCACAATCTGCCTGTCAGACTATATAAGCTTTAATCCCCAGAGAGCAGTCCTAGGACCCTAGACTGTGTGCTGTCTCCCTTATGTTTAAGCATAATCCCCAACAATGCCTTGTTTAGATGGTATTGCTTGCCTCTTCAGGATTTCTGTTCTGAAATAGGCAAAAGAACCCAAGGCTGAGCTGGCAAGATCAATAACACTTCTATTGCCAAGTAGTATTCCACTGTGTGGCTGAATATTATGCTTCTCTGTTCTCCAATTGATTTGTGAATATTTGTATTGTTTCCCCCTTTTAGACTATTTTGAACAGTTCTCACTATGAAAATTTGACTTATGAGTCTTTGTGTATATGTGTGTTATCATTTTCTTGGGGGCTTTATTTTTTATTGTTTCCTGATAAATACATTTAAAGACAGAAATTTTCCTCTAAGTGCTGCTTTAGCTGTGTCTCACAAACTTTGATATGTGGTTTTCCAGTATTTTTCAGAGCTAAGTATTTCTCAAATTTATGACTTCTTTTTCCACCAAATGTTATTTTTTTCCATCAAACATTATCTACCAATATGATCGTTTTCAAACATGTAAGCCATTGTTTTTCTATTATAATTTGTAATTTTTCTAAATCATGGTTGGGAAACAGAGAATAGTGCTAATTCTTTAGGATTTGTTGAGAATTCTTTAGAATTCTTTTATGACCTTAAACTATATGCTCTATTTTTGTAAATACTCCATTTGTGTTCCTTGGGAACTCTTTGAAATCAGTGGTTTCTCAAGAAGATTCTAATGTAAACACAACATGAAATCTTGTTCTTCTACACATTTCCTCACACAAATGCTGCCAAGGATCTTCTGACAAGTTTCAATCTGCACAGAAAGGCACATGACTATTGCCCATAGCTCTGACCTCCCTGACTCCCTTCATCTCCCTTCACCAGTGACCTCCTTCTCCTCTTCAGTGAACCTCATATGGTTCTTACCATTAGTCTGTGTCTTGTCAAAGCCCAAGACTGCTGTAGACACAAACTCATGTCTTCCCAGCTTACTTGCTCCACCAGTGAAGAAATTCCTCTTCTTGTACCTCCTCAAGACTGCCAACCCACTAAACCAGCCAATTTATATTTCTGCCTTAATTTTTCTCTTCTTTAAAAAAATACGTTTAATTGACACATAGTAATTGTACATATGTATGGGATATACTGTGACATTTCAATATGTGTACACGATTGTTGTAATGACTAGATGAGGATAAGTGGCAAATCTGTCACCTCAGACATTTATCATTTCTTTGTGCTGAGAACATTAAAAATCCTCTCTACTCGTCACTTTGAAATATTCAATTTTTGTTGTCGATCATAATTATCCTGTTGTGCTAGAAAACATCAAAGGTTATGCTTCCTGGGCTGGGTTTGTAGTTCAGTGGTAGAGCACTTGCCTAGCATGTGTGAGGTTCTGGGTTCGATCCTCAGCACCACATAAAATAAATAAATAAAATAAAGTTATTGTGTCCATCACCAACTGAAAATATTTTTTAAAAACTATGTTTTCTATCCAACCCATTGACTATCTTTTCTCCATCCCTCTCTCCCCAACACTTTTCTGGAATTTTGTAACCCCTATTCTATTCTCTGCCTCTATGAGATCAACATTTTAGCTTCCACATATAAGTGAGAAATTGTAGTATCTGTTTGTCTGTGCCTGACTTATTTCACTTAATGTTCTCCTATTTCTGTGAAGAATGTCATTAGTATGTTTATAGGAATTGCCTTGAATTTGTAGATTGCTTTGGAGAGTTATGGACATTTTTTCTTTTCCTCTTTTTTCCTTCTTTTCCCTTTTCTTTTCTTTCATTCTTCCTTTGTGTATTCTCTTCAATTTCTTTCATCAGAGCTTGGTAATTTTCTTGTAGCGATCATTCACTTCCCTGGTTAAATTTAGTCCTGGATATTCTATTTATTTATTTTTCTAATTACCATGAACTAGATTGTTTCTTTGGTTTCTTTCTCAGCAATTTCATTATTGGTGCATAAAAAAGTTACTGATTTTTGTTTTGTTTGTGGATTTTGTACTCTACAATCTTAACAAATTCATTTATCAATTCTAACAGTTAATTGTTTGTATGTATAGCAGAGTCTCTAGGTTCTTCTATATATAAAATCAGGGCTGGCCTTGGACTTACAAACCTCCTGCCTCAGCTTCCCAAGTAGCTGGGATTACAGGCTTGCACCACCACACTCTGCTTATAATTTTTTACATATATTTAAAGCATATCAAAACATTTTACAGTCAATATTAGTCAATATTAATTCCATGTTACCCACATATTTACCATTTTTTTTTCTTTTTCTTTTTTTTCCCCCAGTCCCTTCTGCAATCCTAAACTTCTATATGAGGTTAATTTCCTCTGTCTAAAAAATACCCCATACTGTTACCTGCAATATAGTGCTGTTGGAAATGACTATCATTTATATTTTTTGTCTGCTGATAAAGCCTTATGCCACTTTCATTTTTGAAGGATATTTTTGCTGAGCATAGAATTTTAGACAGGCAGTGACTCTGGGCATTCACTGTCTCCTCACTTACACTGTTTCTGTTGAGAAGTTGGCTGTCAGTGTAATTAATATTCCTTTGAAGGTAATTTGTTCTTTTCTCTGATTGCTTTTAAGATTTGGTTTCTGGGCCGGGTGCGGTGGCGCACGCCTGTAATCCCAGCACTTTGGGAGGCTGAGGCAGGAGGATCTCGAGTTCAAAGCCAGCCTCAGCAATGGCGAGGCACTTAGTAACTCAGTGAGACCCTGTCTCTAAATAAAATACAAAAAAAAAGGGGGGGCTGGGGATGTGACCCAGTGGTCGAGTGCCCCTGAATTCAATCCCCAGTACCAAAAAAAAAAAAAAAAAAAAAAAGATTTGGTTTCTGGTAGAGCTGGGGATATAGCTCTCTATATAAATCTAGATAGATAGAAATAGAGATAGAGATATGTAGAGTGATTGACTAGCATGCACAAGGCTCTGGGTTCAATCCCCACCACCACAACCAAAAAAAAAAAAAAAAAAAAAAAAAAGATTTTGTTTCTGGTTTTCAGCAATTATGCCTTGATTGTGCATAGCTGTACTTGTGAAACTTGTGAATTAGACCTCCTTACAGAATTTCTGTCTCTGCTGGGAAAGACAGTCTGCCATGGGCCCTGAGCATCTCTGTATATCCTTGCCAAGTGTGCTAAACTTCCAGGATTATCAGTTCCTGATACTGAGCAGGTCCTGTAGCTAGTCACATAGGCAACCAAGTAGATCTGGGCACCAAGAGCATGATTACTATGCAGCTGCTCATCCCTGGGGAGAAAGGACTGTCTTGTTCACTGTTTACTAAAAAGATGCTGGTCCTGAGCTTCTCAGCTGGTGTGTAACCCTTTGCTTGCATAACCTGTATGGGAGAGAGTGAACCATGGAATGTTTTTCCATTAGGGATGAGGGTTGCTCTCTGGCCCACCTATAGTCCTCTGCAATTATTGACAATTACACCGCCCCTTGGATCATGTTTCCCCCGTTTGGTCCCTGGATAAAGACAGCAGTCCTACCTGGAATATACACTGACTCCTGGTTTCATGTATCAGTAAAGTCCTCTTCTTATCAACAGAGACCTTGCTCTAGAGACAATAATCAGAAACCTATTCTTTACTTGCTACCTCAGTCAATGAGATGGCACCAATCTTAAATCAGCAGGTCAGCACAAACTCCTGCATGGCTCTGATAGACAAGACTCTGGCTTTATTCTACATCCTGCATAAACAATGAGAGAACATATATGGTTACCACTACCTGTTATATTTAGATTGATAGCATAGTTTAGGCATACAAGTTCATCATGTGCCCTAAGAAAAGAAGCTACAAAGTGATCTGAAGCAATCCTACTATTCCCCTCTGGAACAGAATTCAGTGAATTGAGTCAAGTATCCTGGGGTGCATACACAAGATCAATACTGCAGGTTGACCTCATACTACTGCTTGGGATTCTGTTCATAATCCAGCCCAAACCAAATATTACATGAGAAAAAATGAGTGGGTATGTTCCCAGACCCAGTCAGTGTGTCTGCTCTGAGTGTCTGATAGGGGGCAAATTCACATGAAATTTTGAATTCATTTAAAAATCTGTAGGGCTGAGGGGTGCATCATGGGTAAAGGCAGTCCACCAAGGGGCACTGAGAGTTGCCTATGCACCACCTGACACTTGGCAGTTTCTGCAACTTATCAGTGAGTGACTGAGTAGGTCATGGAGGCCACAGGTGACTGCATGCATCTAGTCACTCTCCAGAGCAGGGGACTGGTTTTTTGGGTGCTACAAAAAGTTCTGGGCCCTTGGCTCAGTTTTAGCTGTAGCACAACTTCTTCTGTGCACTGGCTTCATCTGGGCCCACTGCAACACCCCTGTGAGGTTGGAGGCCATGCTGATGCACCTGCTGTTTGCTGCCCGGTGAGTAATAACCTGTCTTCTCTGACTCATTGAGCTTGTTGTCCACTTTCAACATTTATGCATCATGACAGGGTTATTATTTGCTGGGTTTTTTTTTTTTTTTTGTACCGGGATTGAACCCATGGGTTCTTATCCACCGAGTCACATGCCCAGCCCTTTTTCCATTTTTTAATTTTTATTTCAAGATAAAATCTTGCTAAGTTGCTTAAGGCCTTGCTAAATTGCTGAGATTGGCCTCAAACTTGCAATCCTCCTGCCTCAGTCTTCCAAAGTCACTGGGATTACAGGTGTGTGCTACTGTCCTCAGATTATTTACCATTCTTTATGAGGATAGAATTTCTCCCTGATAGTCCTTACTCTCTATTTTGAACTTTCCATCCCTTTGTCTCTCTGGGATTACAGGTGCACACCACCCTGGCCAGCTTATTTTTCTTTTAGTGGTTAACCTAGAAATTATGTAAGGTTAATTTTGATTGGTACACTCTTTCTGGCACAAGAGTTTTATAATTCTATTATTCCTGTTCTTTTACGCCATTTTTGTTTTGCCATTATAATTTTTTTTTGTGTGTGGTACTGAGAATTGAACCCAGTACTTGATAATTGCCATTCTAACTGGAGTGAAATTAAATCTCAGTGTAGTTTTGTTTTGCATTTCCCTGATTGCTAATATGTTTTCAATTTCAGGGATTGTAATGGTGTGAAGCTGAGGTGTATTATTTGTGAGGATCTATCTCCTCATTCATCCTAGAGTTTAGTCTCTCAGGGTCCTAACTCAAAGTGAGAACGGTTGCCAGGGAACCTTCCTTGATGGCCCCTGACTTCAAACCCTGTCCACTTACCCCACAAATTTGTGAAAGTACTGCTCAGCTTCTCAGCTGCCCTTTCCAGAATTGCCCTCATGGCACTGAAAATTATCATCATCTCCATTTAACTGAGGGATGGAACCTTTGGCAGAGGTCACAAAGAGTCCCCAAGTCCTGGGAGTCAATCACTCAGTGTTCAGTTTTTAATTCCCCCTTCGGTGCTAGGCTGCTGATGTCCACCAGGGGGCAGAAAGAGGCCAGGAATTCAGGCAGGTCCCATGTTTTCCTGAACTTCTCTCAGCCTTTCTTTGTGGTGATTTTGATGATCAAGGGGGCCCACCCTCTAGCTCTCGCTTTGCCCCTAGAGCAAAGTGAGACCCGGGGAGGGACAATAACTGCCCCACATGGTAGAGTCAACCAAGGGCAGAGGTGGGGCCAGAGCCCAGGCCCCCAACCTACCAGCCACTTTGGACTTAGCTTCCCCTCAGCACCTGGGGGAAGTGGGCAGGGGGCAGTGGGTGTGGGATTCTGATCAGCCTGTGAACCCCACAGACACCGAGGCTTCACACGACCCACATTGTCCCGCACATGGCATCAGCTGCCATCTCCTGGGTGAGGCTCATTATGACTAAGTCACCTGCAAGATGGGGAGAGTACCTCTCTCCTAGACTCTTGGGTGGAGTGATGCAAAGCACTAAACAGAAGTTCTGGAGAACTTATAAGTTCTGGAGAACTTCTGTTTAGTGCTTTCTGTAGATGCTGTTGTTATTATTAACTACCAGCTGCCCGGCCACCCTGTGAGACAGGTGTCTTCCATACTGTTTCCCAGGGAGGAGGTGAGGCTCTGAATCCCACAGTCAGGTAGTGGTGGAGCTAGAGATTCAGGTCATGGTGCCGGCCCACCCCTGTCTCAGGAGGGTCTCCCTGTTACTCTAGACCATTCTCTCACTCATTATCAAGTGAGCCTTTGTGCAGGATGCACTCTGAGCCTGGTCCTGTGGTGGGCACAAAGTGCCACACCCTGGGTCACAAGGTGAGTGAGGGGGAGTGGAACAAGCAGAAACAGGCTGGCCAGGCCTAGGCCCTACAGAATCTCTGGATCTAGGCACTGAGCAGAGAGCCCAGGGTACCAAAAGCCAAGCCTGATTGTAAGGCTTGTGCCACCCCTGCCTGACCAGCCCCTGCCTTCCATACAGTTATATACTGGAGATCAGAGCATCCCCAGGAGGGCATTGAGAGTCTTGAGGCACTTCCCAGGGATGGGAGCTCCCTCAACCAGGGTCAACTGCAGGGCCTGAGGGTTCTGCTGGGAAGAAGGTGTAGGGAGCTGCTTTTAGGGTATCCCTCCTGAGTCCTTGCCTTGCTGTCTAAGGTTAGTTTGGGCCAGTGAAGAGGGGACAAGGCAGGACTGACTTTTGTCTAGCTCTGGGAATATCCAGGTCAAATGGTGGGGTATGAACTAGGGATCATGGGTCCAAAGTCATGTTTTAGGACCACCCTAATAGGCACTGCCCCTGAATAAGACAGTGCAGTGTGGGTTTGCATAAAACCATACAGATGAGATGCAAGTGGGGGTTGAAGTCCAGCTCCACACCCTGCCCTACTGGGCACAACTGGGGGCCCTGGAGTGGCTGTGCCCACCTCAGGGACACAGCTGCTCCCTCAGAGTCACTGTGGGCAGCACACAGGCCAGCAGTGTTCCTGGTGGCAGCAGCAGTCCCTAAAGCACAGGGTTGGAGTAAGGTTGGCTGCTGCCCTGGCGCCCCCAGACAACCCTATTTGAATTTAAGAGCTGCAGTGAGATGGCGTCTTGTCCAGATCTGCCCCCTGGGGTCGCACTCAGACGGAGGGAAGGGGTTGGAGAGAGGGCTCTCCCTCAGGAGGCTGGACCACTCCTCTGCAGAGCTTCTGGTGTTCTGTTCTAGATACGCCTACCAAGAGCACCCCAACACCCCAGGGTCCCAGAAGCTCCTCCCACTTTTTATTCTCCCAGGTCCCCAGTCCAGCTTTACTCTCCCAACTGCCCACCACTGACTATGGCTGAACTCCTCTGCGGGGCCTTTGTTTGTTCACCACAGACCCACATCTGTCGTCTGCACCTCAGACACACCATTGCTACAAGGTAGACACCCTGCCAGGGGGGACTCCAAGCCCCAGAGCTGTGAAGCCACAACCCCTGACACCCTAGGGGAGAGTGGCCGTGGTCGGAAGCTCAGAGAGCTCCGCAGAGTTCCCAGGGGGAAACCAGCCTAGAATCCACGCAGTGTAGCGTGCCATGGGGCCTCCCTCTGAAATGCCCACCCAAGGCAGCCAGGAAGGTGTTCCAGTCTGGGCAAGGCATCAAGGCCTCTCACCAGCCTTCTGAGGCCATGTAAGGACCTGACCTGGCCTGGCCTGGAGGTCAGATTCCTCAGTTAAGGAGTTGCAGGGACAAGAAGAGGCGGCCAGCATGGCGGGAGGATTCCTTTGTACCAGGTATTTTCTCAACCGTGGAGCTGGGCTGCCTGCCAGGTGCCAGGGCGCGGCTCTGTCCTCCCGCCCCAAAAGTAGCTTTGCCGCCAAGCCCTGTACCTGGCTCAGCAGCTCCTTCCCGCGCTTCCTCTGCCAGGCCCGGCAAAGTGAGAGGCAGGACCTGTGGGGCAGGCAGAGTAGGCCAGGCTCCCAGCCTTCCCAGCCCATGACTCTGGCAGGGCCCCAGAGCCTAGACAGAAGGGACACGCCCGGGATTCCTCCTGGTATTTGGCATCTAAAACTGCAATCTTCCAGGATAGTAGATTAAAAATTACAAATTCTTACTCAAAAAGTGTGATAAAATAGCTGGGCACAGTGGCACACACCTGTAATCCCAGAATTTGGGAAGCTGAGGCAGGTGGATCGTGAGTTAAAAGCCAGCATTAGCAATGCCAAGGCACTCAGCAACTCACTGAGACCCTGTCTCTGATAAATACAAAAAGGGCTGGGGATGTGGCCCAGTGGTAGAGTGCCCCTGAGTTCAATTCCCGGTACCAAAAAAAAAGTGTGATAAAAATCAAACAGCAATGTTGGACCTGGGTTCTCTCTAGATTTGAATTCCAGCTCTACCACTTACAGCAGTAGGACATGCACAAGTCATCTAACCTCTCTGTGTTGTTTCTTCATTTGAAAAAGAAGGATGATTTTTATGTTATTTTGGTACTGGGGATTGAACCCAAGGGCACTTAGCCACTGAGCCACATTCCCAGCCCTTTTTGTTTTTTATTTTGAGACAGGGTCTCACTGCATTGCTTAGGACCTTCCTAAATTGCTGAGGCTGACTTTGAATTTAAGGTCCTCCTGCCTCAGCCTCCTGAGCCGCTGGGATTACAGGCGTGCGCCACCACACCTGGCTAAGGATGATATTTGTACTTATCTCAGGACTAGTACTATGGTGAGGATTTAAGGAGTTCTCACAACAAAGTCATAGGACCTGTTGAGAGCTGTGGGGGTGTTCATTGAGACAGTGATAGTGATATCAACAAGAATAATGCTAACCAAGACTTGTGGTTATACAGAACAGAAACTCACTCAGCCAAGTCAAAAAGAGAATTGAATAACAAGTCTTCAGAGATGTCACATGGAACCCAAGAATAGTAAAAAAAAAAAAAAGGCCTCAAAGAGGAATGAGAATCAGGATCTTAAAAGCCATTGAGTGAAGCATGGCAGTGCTCGCCTGTAATCCCAGAAGTTTGGGAGGCTGAAGCAGGAGGATAATAAGTTCAAAGCCGGCCCTCAGCAACCTAGCAATACTCTGTCTCAAAATAATAAAAAATAAAAAAAGGGCTGGGGATGTGGCTCAGTGGTTAAGCACTCCTGGGTTTAATCCCTGGTACCAAAAATAAATAAATACATTTTAAAAGCCATGAGCAGCCAGGAAACTTCTCTCCCTCTCTGCGACTTGCCATCACCTATTCACCTTCTCTCTGCACTTCTGCTTCATTCTCTCAGCAGATTGACTTTCTTCACTTCTAGGAAAACTTGTTGAAACATGGCTAGCTTTCGGTGCTAAGGAAAGATGACTGGCAGAAGTGGATTGTGCTGTGATCTGTGTCCACCAAGGGTTTGTATGAGGGGCTTAGTCCAGAGTGGCAGTATTAAGGTGATGGGCCTTTAAGAGGTGGTGCCTACAGCCAAGTAATTAGGTCATTGGAACCACTGGCCTTGTAAATAATTAATGCAGTTCTCATGGGACCCTGGTTAGTTTTTCTGAGAGGAGTGTTATAAAAGAATAATTCTGGCCGGGCACGGTGGCCCACGCTTGTAATCCTAGTGGCTTAGGAGGCTGAGACGGGAGGATAGAGAGTTCAAAGCCAGCTTCAGCAAAAGTGAGGTACTAAGCAACTCAGTGAGACCCTGTCTCTAAATAAAATACAAAATAGGGCTGGGGATGTGGCTCAGTGGTCGAGTGCCCCTGAATTAAATCCCTGATACCCCTCCCCACCTCCCACCTCTCAAAAAAAGAATGATTTGGGCCTTTCCTGGATCTCAGGCTTTCTGTCTCATCACATGATCTGACTTTCACCAGAGCCAAATAGAAGTCAGTGCCATGCTCTTGGACCTCCAGAACTGTGAGCTAAATTAACCTCTTTTCTTTAGAATTTTCCCAGCCTCAAGTATTTTGTTACAGCAATATAAAAGAGACTAATACAGACTGGCATCTCTGAATCTTAGCAGCGAAATCACAGAAGGAAGAAACTATTGAACAATTTGGGCACTGCACCAAGAGCCCATCAACTATGACTGAGACCCCAGAGGAACAGTATGGGTCAGGCAGACTTTCCAAGGGCATCTATGCCAGTGGTGCTCTGGCTTTTTGGGAAAGGGTTGGTACTGGGGATTGAACCCAGGGGTGCTCTACCACTAAGCTATATCCTAAGTTCTTTTTATTTTTGAGATAGGGCCCTGCTAAGTTGCAGAGGCTGGCCTCAAACTTGCCATCCGCCTGCCTCAGCCTCCCAAGTCACTGGAATTACAGGCATGTGCCACTGCACACAGCTCCAATGATGCTCTGAAGCAGGAGTCAAGAGACTTGCATATTAGTCCTAGTGTTGCCATGGGAAATTCCCTTTCTGCTTCTGTTCATGCACTGATTTCTACAGTCCTTTATTGCAGCACTTAAACTGTATTATAATTATTTGTTTATGTGGTAAATATTCCTCACCAGACTGTGATTTTCATTCATTCTTTTGATATAATTATTATCTCTAGAGCACCAGGCTTGCATTATAGGAATGGAGATGACCCAACTCCAAGCTTGTTGCCCTCCCAGAGTCTCAGTCTGGCTTGGCATATAGTCATGTAAAATGGATCAATCTCACCTCCTGGTTCCTCTCAAGTTCAGGTGCTGGGGACTTTCCCAGATTGACAATGTCAAGATCTCCATCCTTAGTGTGATGAGGAGTCCAGGATTCCTCAACTGTTAGAAAAAGTGAGGGCCCACAGGAAATGGCTCCAATGGTGCATGGCACTGTGGGTTTCACTGCTGCTGGGAGATTTGAGGGCAAGGACAGGCAGCTGACAAAAAGATGGAACCAGCCAGTGAGAAGCACAGGAGTGACTGACTTCTCAGTAGAGGTGATGATGTGCTGTTCGGAGGACATAGCTTCTACTGCGGGGCCTAACATGCCCTGCTTCCGGGCAGCCTCTCGACACTGACTTTGCTCCTCTCCACATCTTTGCTTCCATCTCAGACACTGAACTCTTCCAAAACCAACTCTTGTCCCTGTTCCCAGCCTGAGTCACCCAGGTCTAGTCTCCCTGTGAGCTGACTGGCCAGGTACTTTCCATGGCCTTTCCTGTATGCTATGTCACAAACCTGACACTCTGCTTTCTCAGGGACACCTCTTTGGATCCTCAAAATCCCTTCTCTCCATAAAGCCTTACTTATACTTGGATTTCAAGCTGAAAAACTAAACATAATTTTTTGTTGTTGTTTTTGTATTCTTGCTATAAAAACATCATTTAAAATTTTTTTCTTTTATCTCTGTGTGTGTGTGTGCGCGTGCACGCTGGGGTAGGCAAGTGCTCTGCCACTGAGCTATGTCCCCAGCCATACTAGCCAGTCTCTGGCTGACTTGGGAAAATATGACATACAAGGAAGTGTTTAAAATAAAAGGCACAAATATTAGTTTTTCAAAATGCTTTCTTCCTACACCCATAATCAAATGATTATAAATACAAAGTGCTAGGGCTTCTAGTTGGGTTGGACACAGAATTCTCAGAGTTCAAGAGCTACAGAGAGGAAAACCACCAACTCAGTGGAGGGGACAACAGGGAGACCTTGCAGAGGAGGTGACACATAAGCTGGGTATGGAAAGGATAGGCAGAACTTTCCAGAGAAACAGGTACGTAGGGAGAGCATTCTAAGCAACATCAATGGCTGAAAGAACATGGATCAAAATAGGAAGTTAATTATGTACCAAGTACTGCATTAAAAAGTACTTTTAAAATATTAATTTAATCATAAAAACCACCTTTCATGGCCACATTTTGAACACAAAAAAATAAGGCACAGAGGCCAGTTGCACACTTACAACCCCAGAGACTCAGGAGGCTGAGGAAGGAGGACAGCAAGTTTGAGGCCAGCCTGGGAAATTTAGTGAGATCCTGTCTCAAAATAAAATTAAGGGCTGGGGATGTAGCTTAGTGCCCCTGGGTTCAATCCCCAGTATCTTTAAATATATACAGACAGACAGACAGACATAAATCCCATGCAGCCCTGTCTTGAGGCTCTGAGAGTAGCTTTGTATGGCTGGTGGGAGATTCTGCTGAAGAAGCGAGCAGGAGAAAGACCTCAGAAGTGTGTATGACATCTAGAGGGCACAGGCAGGCGCCTGGTAGCAGAGGAGAATTAGGAAAAACTCTCAATAGATGGAAGATGCAATTAAGAAGATTATGGATGGGAGAGGCAGGACCAGAGGCAGAAACCAATCAGGAGGCTGTTGAAACAGCCTAGATGAGAACTGACCGGGCCTGAAGCATAATGACAGTTAGAACAGATGGGTTCCAGGAAGGTTATGTGGGTAGGATGTTATGAAAGATGTCCCCAAAGATGTCCACATCGTAATCCCCAGGACCTGTGCATGCCACTTTACATGATAAAAGGAACCTTGCAAATATGACTAAGGATCCTGAGATAAGGAGATTATTTTAGGTTTCCTGAGTGGGCCCAATGTAATCCCAAGGGTCCTTCATAGAGAGAGGCAAGAAATCAGACCGAGGAGGAGAAAGAACAGGACAACAGAAGCAAAGATTGTAACGATGTGAAGAAATGTAGCTTCAAGCAGGGGATGCAGGCAGCCTCCAGCAGTTGGAAGGGACAAGCTATAGATTTTGCTTTGGACCTCCAGACACCTTGATTTGAGCCCCATAAAACTCATATCAGATTTCTAGCCACCACAACTGTAAAATAATAAATAAACTCGTGTTGTCCTAAGCCACAAAGTAGTTGTTACATCAGCAATAGGAAACTAATACAGGGCTGGGGTTGTGGCTCAGTAGTAAAGCGCTCGCCTAGCACGTGCAGGGCCCTGGGTTCGAGCCTCAGCACCACATAAAAATACATAAAATAAAACGTATTGTGTCCAACTACAACTAAAAAATAAATATTAAAAAAAAAAAGAAAGAAACTAATACAGGGGACTGGGGTTGTGGCTCAGTGGCAAAGTGCTTGCCTAGCACATGTGAGGCACTGGGTTCAGTCTTTAGCACCACATAAAAATAAATAAATAAAAAGCATTGTAAGCCGGGCGCGGTGGCGCACGCCTGTAATCCCAGCACTTTGGGAGGCTAAGGCAGGAGGATCGCGAGTTCAAAGCCAGCCTCAGCAATGGCGAGGCACTTAGCAACTCAGTGAGACCCTGTCTCTAATAAAATACAAAAAAAGGGCTGGGGATGTGGCCCAGTGGTCTAGTGCTGCTGAGTTCAATCCCCGGTACCAAAAAAAAAAAAAAAAAAAAAGCATTGTGTCCATCTACAACCAAAATTAAAAAGAAAAATAACTAATATAGATGGTTAAAATTTTATGACCAGGTAGTTATAAAAGAAGGAAAGGAAGGGGTCACATAAAGAATTGAGGATGATGACCAGGATTTTGGCTTGGGTGATGGGGCCTGAGTGAGACCATTATCATCAGGACTGGGAATAGTGAGGAAGGGGAAGTTTGGAGAAAGTAGGAGGATGGTGTGTTCAATCTTGGACTTACCAAGATTAAAATGTCCATGGAAACCTCCAAGAGAAGAGTCGGGAACCCAGGATGGAGCCCGGATGCCACAGGAGTGCACAGGCTCCAATCTGAAAACTATTGAGATGCCTTTATGGCCAGGGACACACAGGTTGTCTTTGTGGGGCCTAAAGTCTCTCCTAAATGCAACAGTAGAGCACTTAAGCCCCCGCACTAGCCCCCTCCTCAGACATCTCCTTCTTTAGCTGTGGGTCGAAAACTAATTCCATATTAGTAGAAGACAAACTGACCCTTCCAAGGAGGAACCTAGTGTCTCACCAGCAGCCTCATGCCTGCCAGGGCCTACAGGGCAGCCCATACAGCTCTACTCAATTGCTCCTGAGTGAGTGCTATTGGCTCCTGAAGGGCCACCCTCGCCCATAGTTCCCTTTAAAGACACCTGTTAGTGTACAAGCCAATTTAACTCAAGCCATACTGTGGACAGCACCAGGGTGTTTCTGACACAACAGACATCTCAGCAGCATCTCTCATGGGTCAAACTGAGCATTCAAACACAGAATACAAAGTGCATGGGGTAAAAGACACATGTCATTAAAAAAAAAAGAAGAAGCGGGGACAGGGGGAGCCTGTTCATCTTGCAGAACAGGTAGAAGCTAAGGCCTGAGAGTAGATGAGATCATTCAGGAAGGGCCTGTGGCCTACAAGGAGAGGTGACCAGAGAAACTGACTCTGACAGGGTGGGCAAAGTAAGGGAAGGGGCATCCTTCACTTTTTCATCATCATATTTCCAGGATTGACACACAGTAGGAACTCAAAGGATATTTGATGAGTGAATTAACTTGTCTGTAAAATATTAAAAAGGAACAAGAATGTGGGAAATGTATCAATTGCACATGTCAAAAACAAAAATAAAAAAAAAAAAAGAGATACATGTTTATTATCCAAATAATTCAGCATTTGTGTGAAACTGGATTCTACTTAGGGCTCAAAATGTAAACAACATGAGTGTAAGGTTGTCCCAGGAAAATGATGGTCTGACCAGGAAATGAAATAAGTGTAAATTTAATTATCTTTAAGATACTCTTATAGACCCATAAAACTAGAATAAAATAAAATAACAAGCCCAAGTAGGCCAAGCTGTGGAATGTGAGGGAAACACCAGCCCCAGAGGAGAGCAACATGACCGTGAAGGACAGGAGTTGAACATGTGTGCACCCTGGAATAAGGGTCTTGGGGTTGCCCATAGAAGAAACCCACTTTGGCAAAAATGGGGTGTTTTTGTTTTTATTTTTATTTTTTTTTTTTTTTTTAAGGAAACAGAGGTATCTCAGAAGGCCAAGGAGGCACACTAGGCCTCAGGAGTGTCAGAAATGGGGAACTGGACAGTCCATAAGAGCTCTTTATCTAGTTCTCTTCATTTGTCTGGCCTTCACTGCTACATCTGCTTTGTTTCTCCTTCTTTGCAGATCACTCTTCTCTGTTCTGCAGGCACCCATTCATCCAACAAGTGTTTATTAGTGTATGCCCAAATGTGGTTGATATCTTTCTGTGTTCAAGTGTGCCCAGTTAAGACTATGTTGCAGTTTACAACTGGGAGAAGTCTGTTGGTCCTCTGCTACTCTAAGATGCTAGGACCTGGGGGCCAGGGCAGTTGATTCCTCTAAGGGGGTTGCTAATTCTGATCCTTTTTTTTCCACAGGAAGACCCTTCATTTCTGTGTAAATGAGTGAATGTGATAAGCAAAATTGGGTAGAGGGTACCCTAAGGAAGAGAAACAACATTAACCCCCCTAAAACTTCTAAGCTCCAGGCCCTAGTTCCAGCCAGAACATCCTGTTAAGCTTTTTCTTGCTTCCATGTTCCACATCCTTATTACACCTTTTTAAATTTTTTCATTTGCATATTTGTTTTGCAGTGCTGAGGCCTTGTGCATGCTCTGCAAGTGCTCTACCACTGAGCTACACCCCCAGACCTCCTTATTACATAGTTACAGTTCATTCTTTTCATTCTCCACATAGTAGCCAGACTTATCTTTTAACATGTAAATCCAATCATATTCTCCTGCTAGGCAAACACACAAACCAAAAAATTCTTCCAACTCCTTCCATTGCAATTAGAGTGAAATACAAAATCCATCAAGCACTACATGATTTGTCCACTAGCTACTTCTTTGACTTTGGCTTTTACAAATCTCTCCCATCATTCACAGTGCTGGAGCCACATGGGCCTTCTCTCTAGTCCCTGACAATGCCAAGATCATTCCCACCTCAGTTTCTTCACACTTGCTGTTGCCTCTTTCCCTTACTATTGTATGGCTGATGCCACAATGCCCAATTCAGGTGATACCATCTCCTTTGAGGGTCTTCTCTGACCCTCCCACCTGAAGTAGCAACACACTGTCCCCGCCCCAACAACTTTATCCTGCTGCTGTTTTTTTCTTCATAGGACTTATTGAAACTCTCGTTTGTTTATTTGCATTTTCTTCCTCTCTCCCTATCAGCACATCAGCTTCATTTAAGCATGGACCTGGTCTGTCTTCACTCTTTGATAATTTCCCAGTAGCAGAACAGAGTCTGGTACTTGGGAGACAAAAAAGAAAAAGAAAAGAAATACTAGAATGACTGCCTGAACAATTATGCTTCCATGTAACACAAGTTAGTACAGCCCCAGCACTTCCTAGCAGGTTTCTTAAGTCCCACCTGTGTGAACTTGCACACAGTGTTCAGCTTATCTCTTTCATTCTTGCCATATGCAAAACTGGGAGGATACGAGTACCCATTCATGGTATTGTTATGATCGAATGAGTTCACCCACGGAAAGGGCTTGGAAAGGACTTGCCATAGAACAAGCACTTGACATATGTCTTCACTTTTATTAATCATTATTAATCAAGAGTCCATTCATTCTTGAATTCTTAAAATTTTTCGTTGTCCTGGTCTCCACAACTCTTATCTTATTTTCACATGTTTATCAGTTTCCTGTGTTCTGTGAGACCATCTGAAGTTCATTTTCTTTACTAAATTGATCTACTGTGTTCAACCTGGCATTCATTGTTTCTATGCACGTTTTATTTCAGCAGCCACATCTTTAATCTCCTCCTAATCCTTCATTATCTCAGATTATTCTGTTCACAGGATTGGTGGTTCTAAATGAATTATGTACCATTTTTTAACTCCATTGAAACATCAATCAGGTATCACCGACATTTTTAAAAATATTTATTTATTTGTTTTAGTTGTACACAATGCCTTTGTTTTTCATGGTGCTGAGGATTAAACCCGGGCAGCACACGTGCTAGGCAAGCACTCTACCACTGAGTCACAACCCCAGCCCATCACCTACATTTTCATCTGTTCCTGTAGCAGGTCTTTCTTGGAGGTGGGAAGCCCCTCCAAATCTAGAGGAAAGTATTCTCTTTGGATCTCTTACTTATCTAGGTTATACCTACAGTGATCAATCATCTTGGTTTATCCTTTCTGAGAGTTTTGCCAGAACATGGACTTTCTGTGCTAAAACCAGAAAAGTCTCAGGCAAAATGTTATGAGTTGGTCTCCCTACCTTCACCTGTAGATAGCATCAAGAAAAGCTTGGTTACCAGGCACACCTATAATCTCAGCTACTCAGGAGGCTGAAGCAGAAGGATCAAAAGTTCAAAGATAGCCTCAGCAGTGCAGCAAGGCCCTAAGCAACTTCATGAGAACTTGTCTCAAAATTAAACAAAAACAAAATGGATGGGGATGTGGCCCAATGGTTAAGTGCCCCTGGGTTCAATCCCTGGTACCAAAAATAAATAGATAGGCAGATAAATAGATAGATAGATAGATAGATAGATAGATAGATAGATAGATAGATAATAAAAAGGGCTGAGGATGTAGCTCAGTGGTAGAGTATCTCAGGGTTCAATCCCCTGTATGGGGTGAGGAATGGGAAATAAGAACAGGTCCTCCAAATCTTTCACAAAAGGAGGAAACTATTTCTGGTAGTTAGAACTACTAGCTCCTTCCAAAAAGCATTTAAGCATGTGAAGAAGTTCTCTCAGAAGTAAAGGAAAAAAATCTTCCTTCAACCCCAAGCCTCCCTCTAGCAAACCAGCCTCTGCTTCCTTTCATAACTTCAAATAGACACTGTCACCACTTTCCTCCCTTTCACTCCTCAAACCATTTCCATTTTCTAACCCTCAACTGAATCTTCTCTAACCAAGACTACCCTTGCTGTCCTCCCCACTAAAATCCAATGGATATTTCTCATCCTTTATCATAACATGGCCTCTCTCCAATTTCTTCCCTGCCATCTACTCCCTTTTCAAAGCTTTTTGAGATGTTGTGTCTATGTTCCTCAAGGTTTTGCTCTGAACTATTTCTCTTCTCATTACACTCCCCTGCTCAAGTGACCTCATCTTCCACAGCTTCAAATACCATCAACACTGATGACTTAGAGATCCTATCTCCAACCCAGAATGCAATCTGGGCTCAACCTGAATATCCAGTTCCTTACTATACTTTCCATTAGGATTCTCTGAAGACACCCCAATCTCAGCAATTCCCCAAATAAACTCATCTTCAGCTCAAACCCACCCTTCCTCCAGAGTTCTCATTTTGACCAAATGATGTGAACCCGTCCAGTCAACTGCTCAAGTTAGAAACCTGAGCCTCATTTTTTGACCCCTTCCTTTCCTTTACCACCATTTCATCAAGTCCTGTAAAATCACCTGCTAAATATCTTAACTATTCTTCTGTCTCTAGGGTGTCTCTAGCCAATCCATTCTCCCCCATTGCACAGAATGATCGTACCAGTAAACACATCTGATGCTGTTATCTCATTAATAGTTTGCAGGGTGCTCTGTGGCCTGGTCTCTGCATACCTTTCCAGTCTTTTTTTTCCTAATGCTCCCCTACCTGGCTCACTCCCATTACTCCTGCTCATATTTTCTTAGGAGCATTTTCTTGAGAAAGCCTTCCCAGACTCATCTGGACAGGTCAGGTAAAATCATGTGTGTTCCCTGAATTTATCATCATCACCAAAGTAGCATGGAAAGCTTGAACTCTTTGAGGACAGAACTTGTTCACTGATCTTTAACACCTCAAATGGTGAAAAGCAAGCAGTCATTAAGTCTGTGGAGTATATTAATGAACAGATATTCCTAATTATAAAGCTCTTACCTGTTTATTAGATTAGACTCCCCAAATCCTCTACTTGCCTTCATATTATTCCAATTCAAATTACCATGTACCTGAAGAAAAACACTACTTCAGTTTGCTCATTCAAAACAGCTAAAAGCAGCACAATACAGGAAAAAAAAACACTCCTCCTAAACCAGGAGACCAAGTTCCCAGTCTCAGTTCTGCTACTGTTTGTGCTGCTGCAAATCACTTAGCCTCTCTGGAACTCATTTTCTTCAAGTGATGCTCTATAAAGTGGCTAATCTAGATTAGTGATTCTCAAAGTGTGTCCCACAGGGGAGGAGACTCAATCAGAGGGACCCGAGGACTATGTAGCCCAAAGACCCCAAGCTGCTCTAATTTGATCTGTATTATACAATAGTTTTTATTTGGGGGAAGAAAAAAGGGAATCCATACATAAAATAAGTCTGAAAACAGCTGAACCAGATAATCAGTGAATTCTCCCTTTACATACTGACACTAAAAACACAGTGATCCATGAATGTCACTAATAAGGTTATTTCTGAAATACACTTGAGGATTCTGATTGCAAGCCAGACCCAATGGCATGCACCCATAGTGCCAGCTACTCTGGAGGCTTAGGCAGGATGATCGCTTGAGCCCAGGAGTTCAAGACCAGTCTGGGCAACATGGCAAAACCTCATCTCAATTAAAAAAAAAAAAAGGATTCCGACAGCAGAAGTTTGGAGAGGGTGGGCTGGCACTTTCGTCTGTCATCATGAACTGACTGGTTCCCATGCAACTCCAATCTCGTTATGCAGATCTATCAGGACAGAGACATTTTTCCCCCACAGATAACATTTACATAAAAGCCAATATCCCTCAAACCCCTTGAAATTAACAAGGAAGCTCAGGCAGAAGACACAAGCCTAAGTGGTTTTCCTTTAAGTCTTGTGTTCAGGCAGCCCATCACTCCAGATCTGGTAACTCTGCGTGACCCTTGCCTCATATCTGATCATGCACCATCTCAGTGGCTTTGTGGAATTGGGTTCTTCCTTCTGGGGGCAAGTACTTAGTAGCTAGCATGGGTTACTAAAGACTGTAGTCAGAATACCTGCTTTCTTGAACTGCAGCTTACTCTGAGTCACTATGTTGGACATCCAACTTCGTAGACCAAACGTTGGCATCCATCTCATCCCCACCTGCTTCTGTAAAGCTGTTTGTCCCCCAACCCCATGCTGGTCATACAGGAAGTTGCCATGTTCTAGAAAGTGGGCTTGCCTGCATCATACAAGGGCAGACAACAGAATTCAGCTTTACCAGTCTTTCCCTGGGATTGTTTAATCTAGTACTCAGGTCCACTTCTTTGCAGTAGAAGAAAGCTGTGAGACGCCAAGTGTAGAAGCTTCCAATGACTAGTTGAAGAAAGCTGGTTTTCATGAGAGAAAAACGAAGTCAGCATGCAGAGAAGAGAACCAGGGCAGAGACAGTGCTGGCAGTGTCCAAGTCCTTGGTGGCAATTGTTCCCAAGGTCCAGCTGCACTGTCTGCCTTTTGGGGGAGCTCAAATGTTTGACTCTTCCTTGGATTCCATGAGCCAATAAATCCTCCTTTATACCTAAATTAGTTCCAACTGCCTTCTTTCTGGTCCCTTACAACTAAAATAGTACCAACCCTATGTTAAATCACTTAAATACTAGGAGTCTTGTTTCTTCATTTGTACAAATGACTTCAAAGGTGTTTGGCAAGGATTCATGAGATATGTAACTTTGCAAAAACCCTGCTAATCTATAAACCTGTAAGGAGTAATTACTGCAGATATCTGACAATGAAGACGATAGCAAGTGCTACCTAAAGGGGGTTTGGAATTATCTCCTTTTTTAAATAGTTTTTTAGTTGTAGATGGACAAAATTACTTTATTTTATTTACTTATTTTTATGCTAGGCAAGTGCTCTAGCTCTGAGCCACAACCCCAGCCCCTAGAATTATCTTAAGCTCAACCCTCCTATAGAAAAACAAGTGACCTGCTACCTCACAGGCAGCAACTTCACAGTGGATCTGCAATTTATCTGTCTACCCCTCTTGCCAATCCACACACCCTTCTCCTGAGAATCACTCCACCTCCATGCCATCCATTTGGTTTCCATGGACACTGCCCTGTCCTTTCAGGAATCCATCTCAGCCTGGTTGATAGGCCTCAGGGTAAGCACTAGACCCAGCCTGAGTTAATGGATCCCTTTCCTGGGACTTTTTTTTTTTTTTCATGTGGTAAACCAGGCATGGTGGCGCATGCCTGTAAACCCAGAGGTTTGGGAGGCTGAGGCAGAAGGATTGTGATTTCAAAGCCAGCCTCAGCAACTTAGCAAGACCCTGTCTCTAAATAAAATATAAAAAAGGGCTGGGGATGTGGCTTAGTGGTTAAGCGCCCCCGGGTTCAATTCCCACCCCCAAGAAAAAAAACATGGTAAAAACACAAAACATAAAATTTACCACTTTTTTTTAAAACTGGTACTGGGCATTGAACTAGGGGCACTCTACCAATGAGCTATATCCCCAGCCTTTTTTATTTTTTACCTTGAGAAAGGGTCTCATTAAGTTGTCCAGGCTGGACTTGAACTTGCCATCCTCCGCCTCCTGAATTGCTGGGATTGCAGGTGTGCACCACCACACCTGGCCTTGGTAACCATCATACTATTTTCTGTTTCCATGAATTTGTTATTCTAGATACCTTATGTAAGTGGAATCATACCATATTTGCCTTTCTGTGACTGGCTTATTTCATTTGACAGAATGTCCTCAAAGTCCATCCATGTTGTAGCATGTGTCAGAATTTCCTTCCTTCCTAAGAATGATTATTGCATCATATGTACATACCAAATTTTATGTATCCATTCATCCCTTAAGGGCTACTTGGGCCACTTCTATTCCTTGGCTATTGTGAATGCTGCTATGAAAACAGGCGTACAAATATCTCTGTGAAATCCTGCTTCCAGTTCTTTCAGATATGCACCCAGAAAAGGGACTGCTAGATCATATGGCAATTATGGTTTTAATTTTTTGAGGAACTACCATACTGTTTTCCACAGCAGCTGCACCATTTCATAGTCTCACCAACAATGCACAGGGTTGTTCCATTTCTCCACCTTGTCAACACTTGTTATTGGTTTTTGTTTTTGTTTTGTTTTTAATATTTATTTATTTGCTTTAGTTGTACACAATGCAATGCATTACGTGGTGCTGAGAATCGAACCCCCGGGCCGCATACGCGCTAGGCAAGCGCTCTACCGCTGAACCACAACCCCAGCCCCCTGTTTTTTTGTTTTTTAATAGTAGCCATTCTCATGGGTAGTAAGGTGTCCTGGGGCTTTGGAATTTGAACTAAAGAAAGCCTAGGACAACCTCTCTCCATCTGTCAAAAGCTGTAAAAAGTGAACCTTGGGTGCTACTGGCAGCCCTGCCTCTGCCTGGAAAGAAAGCCTGTTGGTAGTGGGAGGAGGGTGAGCTGATTTGGAGACAAGAGAGAGTATGTTTACACAGACAAGTTATGTTTGGGATGCTTTTCTGTCCTTGAATTTGATGAGACACCTCAGTGACCTGATTATAAATTCACTTTTTTACTTAAACTAATTTTGAGTTGGGCTTGTTTCATTGTAACCATGAATCTTTAACATAAACATAGTAGTAGAGCAGTTAGTTCTTTAGGAATCTTTTTTGGTTTTCTTTCCTTCATTCCTTCTTAGAAGTAGATGGGGTGTGAGGTGTGAATAATTTGTACTTTTTTTTTTTTTTTTTTTTTTTGGTACTGGAGATTGAACTCAGGGGCATTCGACCACTGGGCCACATCCCCAGACCTTTTTTTTTTTTTTTTTTTTTTGGTATTTTATTAGAAACAGGGTCTCATGAGTTGCTAAGTGCCTCGCCATTGCTGAGGCTGGCTTTGAACTCATGATCCTCCTGCCTCCGCCTCCCAAGTTCTGGGATTACAGGCGTGCGCCACCACTCCCAGCTGGTAATTTGTACATTTTAAAAAACCCTACAGAGCAGTAGCCTTAGGCAGGAGGGTCACAAGATTGAAGCCAGTTCTGGCAACTTAGTGAGACCCTGTCTCAAAATAAAAAGGACTAGGAAAGTAGCTCAGTAGCAGAGTGCCCCGGGGTTCAATCCCCAGTACCAAAAAAAACACAAGACCCCTATAGGGATGTCCTTGGAGAAACAGAGTGTAGTGGTTAGAGCACTGGGTTTGAAGTCAGCCTACAATGGCTTCAAATTCTAGTTCGACAAATGTAACTGCATGTGAACTAACTTGATTGTAATAATCATTTCATAATGTATAGGTATATCAAATCATCATATTATATATCTTAAAATATACAATTTTATTTGTCAACTATACCTCAATAGAGCTGGAAAAAATGTAAAGACTGGCTTAAAGTGAAAAACAAAACACATACATGAAGTTTATTGAGTGCCTTCAAAGCATCAGGCACTGGTGAGTGCCAAGGATAAAGCAGTGAACAAGGGACACAAAGCCCAGCCCTCCCAGAGCTGTCTATCTAGTACAGAAGGACTATTTGCATGACTACTCTGTCCCAGCCAGGTTAAGATATTTATGTTCACACCTTTATAAAAATAGCAATAATAAGTTGCCTGGTCTGTTTGTTCTAAGGAAACATCATTAGGTCTGCATGTGCTTAACATACAGCAGTGAACACAAGAAGCAGTGAAGAGCAGCCATGTTTAGAAGAGATGCCTTGCAGGATACAGCCTCAGTAGCTACCTCATGTCCACTTGGAATAGAACTCACACCCTGGCAGAATTTACTATACAATGGGAGCAAGAGACAGTTAAAGGTGATATGTGGGCAAAATGAGGAAGTAGAGCACAAACTTTGGAGCCACCTAGTTTCCCATGCCAGCTTGCCCTTGCTTATTTACCCCACTCAATTTCCTCAATTGTAACAGTGGAGCTGTTAGTAACAACGACAACACTAGCAGAGGGCTGCTGTGAAGACTAAACAAGTCAGCATATGTAAAAACACTTATGACAGTGCCTGGCACGAAGTGATATATAAGCACTTGCTAATATTAATATTGCTATGGATCACATAGGAAGGAAAAACTAAGCCTCCTGAGAGAAGCCAAGGAAGCTTTCTCTAACAGAGGACATCAGACATAGGCATTGAAGGATGTGAAGTTTACTTCTCTTCAAGTAGGGAAAGGGGCATTTCAGGTAAAGAAAACAATTCAAGCTGACCCATGGAAGAAATCATATGTATTCAAAAGAAGAAACAAACATAATCATACAGTTGAAGACTAGCTAGGTGACAAACAAACCCCAAGCCTCCATTTTTGGCCATTACTAGTCAGTGTAAGTCAGAGCTTGCTCTGATAGTATTATTTTTTTTTAAATATTTATTTATTTACTTTAGTTGTACACAATGCAATGCATTTATGTTTACATGGTGCTGAGGATCGAACCCGGGCCGCGCACGTGAGGCGAGCGCTCTGCCGCTGAGCCACAACCCCAGCCCTGATAGTATTATTTTTAAGAATTGACAACAAACCATAAAACAACACTTGCACAGCATTAACAAATTTTCCCCAATGAAGCAGATAAACTCCATTTATACCAAATGACTACTGGGCACCACAGTGCCAATCCAATATACTATTTAAAAAAGGAACTCAGCCGGGCATGGTGGCATACAACCTATAATCTCAGTAACCTGAGAGGGTAGGGTAGGAGGAGCACAAGTTGGAGGCCAGCCTCAGCAACTTAGCAAGACTGTCACAAAATAAAAATTAAAAGGGAGTGGGTATAGCCAGGCATGCGCACACCTATAATCCCAGCACTTGGGAGGCTGAGGCAGGAGGATCATGAGTTCAAAGCCAGCCTCAGCAATGGCGAGGCACTTAGCAACTCAGTGAGACCCTGTCTCTAATAAAATACAAAAAAGGGCTGGGGATGTGGCCCAGTGGTCGAGTGCACCTGAATTCAATCCCCGGTTCCAAAAACAAAGAGGGAGTGGGGATGTAGCTCAGTGGTAGAGCACCCCGGGATTCAATCCTCAAAACAAAAAAACAAAAAAGAAAGAAGAAAAAGGAAGTTAATTCTTATGATATCCCCTGGAATGGAGATAACTCCATTTTACACATGAGGAAACTGAGACTGCTTAAATAATTTCCCAAAGGTTACACAGATAGTATGTTGAACAGGAAAATATTCAGCTGCCATTACAAATTGTGGGTTTTTCCCCCATAAAAAGAAGTCTGGATGGGAGGCTGAAGGAGGAGGTTGGCAAATTCTGAAGCAGCTTCAGCAACTTATCAAAACCCTATATCAAAATGAAAAAAAAAAAAAGGCTGGGGATGTAGCTCAGTGGTAGAGTCTCCCTGGGTTCAATCCCCAGTACCAAAGCAGAGAAAAAATGTCTGGAAGTGGGCAGGTAGTCATTAGTTCAATTATTTCACAAAGTTATCAAACACTTTCCATCATTCCTCCCCACCATATTTTCTTTTTTAATTTTTTGGGGATAGGGGTCTCACCATATTGCTCAAACTGGACTTGAACTTTGATTCTCCTGTCTCAGTCTTCCCAGTAGCTGTGATTATAGACATGATTCACTGCACACTGTGTCCAGCTCCTCCCACCATCTTTAGCATATTTGCCACTGACTCTAAGGTTCATAGTCTCACATTCCTGGTAATGCTTTTTTCCCCCTACTCTTGTCTTAAAGTGCCACCAGCCAGAATTTTTTTTTTTAAATATTTATTTATTTACTTTAGTTGCACACAATGCAATGCATTTATGTTTACGTGGTGCTGAGGATCGAACCCGGGCAGTACACGTGCGAGGCGAGCGCTCTGCCGCTGAGCCACAACCCCAGCCCCAGCCAGAATTTTTTCAAGCTTTACTTTCTGAAATATTTCATAGGTCAGCTCATACAATTCATGAATTTCACAGATGGCAAAATAGAGATTTGCCCCCTAGCAAATTAACAGAGCTAATTAGTAAAATGAGGTTGGAATTCAGTGTTCTTTACACAATACCAATTTAGTGGAGATTGCAAGTTGTCCACCAAAATCTGTTCTCCCATTCTTTCTTGGCATATGGCTGGAGTCCATTTCTCAGCCTCCCTGGCAGATAGGTGTGGCCATATGACTAAGTTCTTGCCAATAGAAAGTGAGCAGACCTGGGAGTGCTACTGCAGGGTCTGAACCTTCAGGTGAGGGTTGTGCCTCCTCCAGCTCTTGCCTCCTCCTTGCTCCCTTTCCCCTCCTACTGTCTGGGACAAATGATGCCAGCTCCAAGCACACAGATGAGGACAATGCTCCAGAGGATGGAAAAGCAACATGATACTGTGTCCCTGAATGACCATCTGGAGCGGAGCTGCCCCACTGACCTGGACTGCTCTCTTCAGAAAGGCTAACTCCCCAGAGCTGTTATATGAGAAAGAATCAAATGCATTGTTCTTTAAGCTACCATATTGTTTGTTACAGCAGCTTAGTCTCTTACCTAACCAATACAACCTTGTACTTTCCTTTGTACACATGGAGAATAGCTTTACAAATGACCAGTTAGCCAACATTTTTAAAAATAGTCCTACTACCAAAGTAGGTGATAATCGAGTAATGAAATTTCTGCATGTGGCTGCTACTCCAAGACTTCTTCCTAGGTAAATGGTATTTAATGACTGAATCAGATCACTTAGGTAGAGACCCATTTAGCTTTTGTGTTTCAGGAAATTAATTCAACAAATATTTGAATTATTCTTGGTGCTAAGGACATAGTCACTGGATTCATAAGCTTGTTTTCATGTCTGTGTGTATGTCATTGCTGTTGGTTTTTAATGTTGTGTTGTGTGGTTTGGTTTTTGAGCTTTTATTTTGTTTTTGCAGTGCTAGGGATCAAACCCAAGGTATTGCAAATGCTGAGGCAAGCACTCTACCACTGAGCTACATCCCCACTGCTTTGGTGATTGTGTATGCGCATACATGCTATAAATAGAAAAATTATTTTTTGTTGAATGTGAAACTGAGGTTAAGAGTATAAATAATTTTTTAAAAAAGAGTACAAATAATTGCTGAGAGTTACAAATGATCAAAATATGTATCTAGGCTATCAGCAAACTCTTTTCTTACTCAATCCTAAAAATTAAGCAAAGTATTTTAACTAAGACTCCAACTGGCTAGGGCTGGGGTTGTAGCTCAGTGGTGGAGCACTTGCCTAATATGTGTGAGGCACTGGGTTCGATCCTTAGTACCGCATAAATATAAACAAAGGGGCTGGAGTTGTGGCTCAGCGGTAGAGTGCTCGCCTGGCACGTGCGCAGGGGGGTTGGATCCTCAGCACCACGTACAAATAAACCCATTGTGTACAGCTAGAGCAAAAAAATAAATATTTTTTTAAAAATTAAAAAAAATAAACAAAGGTAGGTATTGTGTCCATCTACAACTAAAAATAATATTAAAAAAAAAAAAAAAAGATTCCAACTGGCCAAGTACAGTGGCAAATGCCTGTAATCCCAGCCACTTGGGAGGCTGAGGCAGGGGGATCACAAATTTGAGACCAGCTTCAGCCACTTAGCTTTACTAAGACCCTGTTTCAAAATTGAAAATAAATAAATAAAAAGGGCTGGGGATGTAGCTCAGTGGCAAAGCTACCTGTGTTTAATCCCTAGTACCAAAAAACAAAACAAACAAACAAACAAACAAACAAACAAAACTCTTTCAAAGTACTTCTTACCTGCTTAAAACAACACTGTCAGCCGGGCGCGGTGGCGCACGCCTGTAATCCCAGCACTTTGGGAGGCTGAGGCAGGAGGATCGCGAGTTCAAAGCCAGCCTCAGCAATGGCGAGGCACTTAGCAACTCAGTGAGACCCTGTCTCTAATAAAATATAAAAAAGGGCTGGGGATGTGGCCCAGTGGTCTAGTGCCGCTGAGTTCAATCCCCGGTACCAAAAAAAAAAAAAAAAAAAAAAACAACACTGTCTAAAACTGTTTAAATACCCAAAGCCTAAATCAAGATTTTTTTTACTGGCAGAAGCAGATGACCCTAATAGCTCACTTGGTGTTGGAATTAATTACCAAAGCTGCACTCCTTTGCTGTCCTTGGTCTATCCAAAGCCATTTAGATAGCACTCCTGCGATAGACTGGATGGAGACTAGATACCTGGACTTAAGGACTCTGTTCATCTGGGGATTAGCTGAGGCCAGATGGCATGAACAGGCATTCTTCATCCTCACTCTAGGCTGAGCAAATAGCCCAAAGCAAGACTTAATAGTCCTTCCCAGATATCCAATGAGATTTGGTAAGAGATTTTGTAGTTGAGTGAAAAGGTGAGTCGAGGTCTGTCCTGGTTTGTTTTGTTTTTTGGTACAGGGGATTGAACTCAGGGGCACTCGACCACTGGGCCACATCCTCAGCCCTTTTGTTGTATTTTATTAGAGACAGGGTCTCACTGAGTTGCTAAGTGCCTCGCCATTGCTGAGGAGGCTTTGAACTCGGGATCCTCTTGCCTCAGCCTCCCAAGTGCTGGGATTACAGATGTGTGCCACCACGCCAGGCCTGTCCTTGTGCCACAACTTGCTTTGTGACTGTGGCACATCCATGTTTCAGGCCTCAATTTCCCCATCGGTACAAGAAGAGGCTAAGGAGTCTATAACCTCTACATTGATGATAATCACAAGGCAGAAAAAATGACTTTCCTTTCCTATACTCATCAGCAAAGCTATTCAGAGGGCAGCAGTCAGAGGGGAAACCTATTTGAGGTAATGTCACACACCTGGGCACTCAGCAGATTTCTTAGTGTTCTGCCTATCCCAGGTTCTTTGCTACTGGTGAAGGAATTCCTTTTTGCCAGATTTTGTTCTAAGAACATACACAGTAGGCTCAACCACGTTGCCTTGAACTTAGCAGATGCTTCATAAATATTAAGCACTTTGATTTAAAAAAAAAATTCATGAATTCCAATTGTCAAAGAGATAGTGATGAGTTTAATGAGAAGTTATTGCTTTAGGTATTTCAGATGGAAGGATTAAAGGCTTTTAGGGGCAAGATTATTAAAACTAGTTTTTCCTGCTTGTCCATTTAGTCTTTTCTTTAAGCTTTAAAACATACTTAGCAACTTGAGAAGAGTATTTCAGAAACGAAGCTTCCTCCCTAGAAACAGCTAGATTAACACAAGACTTAACAGCTCGTGTCTTCTAGTCTCCTCAATTCCCGCTCTGCCGCTTGCTGGCTGCACTCCTTTGCTGTCCTTGGTCTCCAGCTGGTTTATAGCAACGGATAGCCTCTGTCATCCAGGGCTCTGGTGGGAAGACAATGTATCTCAAGCACTTGGCTCACAGGAAGCACTCATCTCAGCACCCAGTGAGATGTGGCTTCCCACCCTGCTAGCACCTTAATAAACTGGGAAAATCAGCACATGGAGAACAGAATGGGTTGGGTATATGGACAGTTTCTTCTCTGACCAAAGAATAAACTTATTCTTTGGGTTTTTTTGTTGTGTTTTATTTTGTACCAGGGATTGAACTCAGGGGCACTCAACCACTGAGCCACATCCCCAGCCCTATTTTGTATTTTATTTAGACACAGGGTCTCACTGAGTTGTTTAGCACTACCCATTGCTGAGGCTGGCTTTGAACTTGCAATCCTGCTGCCCCAGCCTGCAGAGCCGCTGGATTACAGGCTTGCGCCACACACCCAGAAAATAAATTTATTCTTGAGAATCAAATCAGTGAAAGATGGTGAGGCTCTGAAATTCAGCACTTACTGATAAAAGGTCCATCAGGTTATATAGTTCTTTCACTCTACCTTCTCTTCTATGCACAGATAACAACACATTTACCAAGAATTTCTTAAGATCCAGCAGAAATGCTCCTTCTTCTACAACTTCTTCATTTTCCCTCTAAACCAAAATTCTAGTTTTTACAGCTTTTGATACTCCTTCCTAGACTAGAGGCTTATACGTATGTACAATATTTAAAAGATCCCTGAAAACAAGAACCACATCTCATCTCTGTATTCCCTCAAGGCTAGACCAGGTCCTAAGGATGACAAAGAAAAGTTTGAGAGGTCATCCTCCAAGACCCAATCCATTCTGCTCCTAGGACTCTACAGCCCTCAAGGGCAACACACAGGGCCAAAGCAATAAACATTCTGACCATGCTGCTTACATAACAGATTCTGAACAAGTATGAAGGGAAGAGTTATTGCTTATTGAGTGCAGAGTTCCTGTCTGGAATGAAAAGGTTTTGGAAATAGCAGTGATGATTGCCAAAATAATGTGAATGTATAATGCTGCTGACTTGTATGTCTAAAAATGTTTAATTTTCTGTGACATATAAGTAAATATTTATTTAATGTTGTTGGCAGCTCAAGTCACTCCAGAAAGAGCACTTCAACTTGAAATAACGAATCTTCAATAAAAGACCTTTTCTGAATATCTTCCTGGAATAAGTGCTTAATAGATATCTGCTACGTAAGTCTATGAATAATGTCAAATTTGAGAAAAAGTTATCAAACTGATAACAGCATATTGTGTATGAACTGGATGTGGGCATAATTTTTTTTTTAAATATCAAATAAGCTTTCATAAACTTTATTTGGCTTTCAATAAAAACAGATTTCTAACTCAACAGGAAGACAACAGTGGTAGCAATTATCACACAGTAGTAGCTCAAAGGATTTCAAAGTCTTTAGTCTTCAAGTTCCAGGTAACAACACTTCGGTTTGGTTCCCTCCTTCTCTGTGGAATTCCAAGAACTTCTTCGGTTCACTTAATCATCTCACTGGGGATGGCCTTTTCCTGCCATTCACTCCAATCCAGAGCTCCTAATTTGTGGCCCACATATCTCAGTCACCTACAGAAGCAACTGGAAATTAGAAAATTTCAGCCAGCATCAGGGATAAAAAACTTCTTTTAAGGGATGTAATGAATCCTGGTATTCACCACTAAAAAGATCCTCAAGTATAAAAATGTGCAATCTGTGCTTCTTTTTAAAATAAAATCTTTAAGGTTCAAAGAAAAAAAAAATCCTACCCTGACACAACAGCCATACAAGGAACTGAAAGACCTGCTGTTTCTATTACAGACAACATGAGACTTTAAAACCACATCACTGAATGAAAGAAAATGGTGGGGCTTTCTAAACAGCACTCCTCAGCCCAGATGTGGAGACAGGCACAGCCCTCCATCCTCAACTGGATTCCTACCACCTTTGCAAAGGCCACTGAACATGTCTCTTAAATGCTGGATTTCAGCTCTTCATCATTCTGCCTTGACAATCCCTTCTCTTTAAATTCTTTGTCACAGTCTGGGGAAATACTCCGGCCTTCTGTGGTATTGACAGCATCTGAGTCCAATCTTCTTCTTTTCTTCAGTTGGTGCAAGTGAGATTTGGATTTTATATGTGCTGATAAGACAAAACCAAACAAACAAAAGCCTCATTAGGACTCTTTAGAATTAATCCTAAAAGCAATTCAACTACATAATTTTTTAAAATAATAAATAACAGGGCTGACAAATAAACTAGTATGGCTGCTTAGCATTTTTAAAGGAAAAATAATTTATATGGCTAGCTAGCTTACCAAGTCAGAAAGAACTTCCATGTATCAAGTGCTAGGTGCATCACATCACTAACCCTCACAACAATCTTGCAGGACTGTCTCTTCTGCTTTTTTAAAATTAAATTTTATTTTATTATTTTTTGGGGGGGTACCAGGGATTGAACCAGGAGTGCTTTACCACTGAGCTACAACCCTGCTCCTTTTTATTTTGAGGCACGGTCTTGCTAAGTTGCTGAGACTGGCCTTGAACTTGGGAAACTCCTGCATTAGCCTCCCAAGTCACTGGAATTACAGCAACCATGTCCAGCTCTTGTGCTCATTTTATATAAAGGGAAACTGAAGTTCAGAGAGGTCTTACATTTTGTCCGATGTCACACAGCAGGTAAACTTTTCTGCTTAGACCTTGGCTCCAAAAAGAGACCTCACTTTCCAGAATCAGGTCTCTATGGTATGGGGCTTCCTGTTACCAATACATTTCAACTCACAAGGCCAAACTGTTAAAAATTCAAATCTTTGTCTATGCCTCACACTGCAGGACCAAACATAATGGGTGCTTCTCCCACTCCTGCCCAGCTCTCACACGTTGTCCCTCTTGGTTGATATCCCTAGGCCTGGATCAAATAAGCCATTTGAAGGACTAACCCACAAGGCTTCCAAGGGGTGCTGTCTCTGACCACCTCTTCTTTGGTCCAGCAGTGAAGCTGAGCAGACACTGTGGTATGATTCTATTGCTGACTTCTCACCAAGATAGTTCTCACCTTCTGACTAACTCATATAGTCTCATTTTTTTTTTTTTTTTTTTGTGGTACCGGGGATTGAACTCAGGGGCACTCGACCACTGGGCCACATCCCCAGCCCTTTTTTGTATTTTATTTAGAGACAGGGTCTCACTGAGTTGCTAAGTGCCTCGCCATTGCTGAGGCTGGCTTTGAACTCGCGATCCTCCTGCCTCAGCCTCCCAAAGTGCTGGGATTACAGGCGTGCGCCACCGCGCCCGGCAAGTCTCATTTTTCCTATCCTGTTTTTCTTCAAGGAAATGTCTCCTGGAAATGCCTAAAGTGAGGGATGACTTGATAAATTTATTTTACGCATAGTAAAAACGTTATCCTTAAGGGCTTAGAAGCATGCATAAGTTAGGAAGAGGTTAGAAGTCAAAAAACAGTTTTCTTGGGGAGAAAAGTCAGCTTTGTTCTCCAGCTAGAGCCTAAGGCGAAAACTGGGCTCTGGACTGGCTCTCCATGGCAGCAGGAGATGGGAGCAAGGACTTGACAGATGGCACTATAGAAGGGCTTACACAGCTAAGCTCACAAAGGCTCACAAATGTTGCTTCTCTGAGGCTCCCCCTGTATGACATTCGACAAATCGAACCACTAAGTTTCCTTTACGAAACAATCAGACATCTCTTTCCCTTCCCCTTTCATCATTATAAACCAATGACAATCAAGGCTTCTTCTGCTGGCTAGGCAATCACAGCCATGCCTAGCCTCTGACAATGGAGTTCATTTTGCCAGTTACCAGTTAATAGACTTAATCATTCTATTGGTTGATATGAGGAGAAAAATCTATTTCTCTGAGAATCTAAGCAAAGCAGTATTCTGCACAGAAGGATTCCAGCCACTGGGTAAACTACAAGCCCCACTGTGCCTAAAGGAGCTAGCCTTACATGTTTCTAAATTCAAAGCTTGGGGATGAAGTCCCATAGGCTTTAACTAGATGACTACAGAAATTCACAGGAGAGTGATATGGGGGTGGAAGGTGATTATGGTAGGGCAGATCCAAGTTCTAAAGCAGAGATGCAGAGCCTTAGAGCAGGTAGCCCTGGGGGTAGTGAGTACTACCTTCTTCCTTCTTTATATACACTATCAGTTTCTGTTCCGTCTTTCATCACAGTTTGAGCCATTCCCACTAGTTCAACAAATTACCTTGAGAAGTACCAAAGAGATAACTGTTTCTGAAGAATGTGCTCCAGAGAAGTAACTGCATTTCCTGCTCCCTCCCAGCTATGCTTCTGCTTCTTCAAGTTCCTGGATGAGGTAACTTGATTCCCTTACAATCGTATCTAACTCCACTGAGTTCTAAACATGAAAGGCCAAGAAACTCCTCTCAGGCAGGATTATGAAGTCAAAGGAGCTCTAGAAAGTTAACTGCAGACCTCTGAGTAGAAATTACCTATTCCAGCTAGAGCTGGAGGCTGTAAGATAGTCCCTTACATTTCAGAATACAGAGACAACTCCCCAGTTTGGGAAAGTCTCCAAGGAATTTTAAGCACAGGCTCTTAGAGGAATCTGGCTCTCCCTTTACAAATAAGCAGACTCCAGCATTCAACCTACCAAAGACCTTAAATTTCAGGAAGGCAAGGTAACCCACCCTTACATACTTCTCCATGCCTTTCCCACACTCTACCTGCCCATTCACGGTCCCCAATGATGATTCGACCACAGAGATCACACATATGGTAACTTCTCTTGTTCTCAGTTTCACTGAATGGCATCTTCATTGGAGCAACTGCAGGCTTGTGGCCCTAAAAACAAGGAGGCAGAGAGGGGAAGAACAATCAATTCAGAAATTTGGGTATAATTCTCTGATATTAAGGGACAGGGATTTTCCCAAGTTTCCTTTTTCACACCCAGTGGAGCAGGCAGACTGTGAACAAATTTTAGAAACAGTCTTTCTTTTTTTTTGATACAGGGGATTAAACCCAGGAGTGTTTAACCACTGAGCCACATCCCCAGCCCTTTTTATTTTTTATTTTGAGACAGGGTCTTGCTAAATTGCTTAGGGCCTCACTAAGTTGCTGAGGGTGGCTCTGAATTTGCAATCCTCCTGCCTCAGCCTCCTGAGCTGCTGGGATTACAGGTGTGGGCCACCATGTCCAGCTAGCAATAACCTTTATAAATGTGAAAGTAGAAACACAACGTCCAGGGAACTAAAAGCAGCCAGCCCCTCTGCTTTATTCCCTGAAAAAAGAGGCTTGGTCCCCAACATAGTATCAAAAATATCAGGGAAGGAAAATGCTTGGAAAATTACAACAAACTGTTCCATGATTAATAATCACCTGGATAAAACTCTGCACTATATCAAGAGCAGGTTCCAGAACAGACTCCTTCCACTTTGAGATATCAGACACCTCTAGGCCATATACTGGAGGGACACTGGGACCAGGTCCTAAGGATGACAAAGAAAAGTTGTGAGAGGTCATCCTCCAAGACCCAATCCGTTCTGCTCCTAGGACTCTACAGCCCTCAAGGGTAACACACAGGGCCAAAGGAATAAACATTCTGACCATGCTGTTTATCCTACCATAAATATTAACCACAATCCAAGAAAGCCCTATAAAGTTGGTGTTTTGTTGTTGTTGTTATTGTTTTCTGTACTGGAGACTGAACCCGTGGGTGCTTTACCACTAAGCTACATCCCCAGGCTTTTTTAAATTTTGAGACAGGGTCTCAAACTTGTGATCCCCTGTCTCAGCCTCCCAAGTCACTGGGATTACATGTGTGCCACACCTGGCAAGATCTCATTTTTTTTTTTTTTTTTGGTACCGGGGACTGAACTCAGGGGCACTCGACCACTGGGTCACATCCCCAGCCCTTTTTTATATTTTATTTAGAGACAGGGTCTCACTGAGTTGCTAAGTGCCTCGCCATTGCTGAGGCTGGCTTTGAACTTGAAATCCTCCTGCCTCAGCCTCCCAAAGTGCTGGGATTACAGGCATGCACCACCTCACCTGGCACCTGGCAAGATCTCGAAGGTTAACTTGTCTGCAGCCAATAAGTCTGATTGCATATCCAGGGACTCAGGTGCAAAATCTAGCTAATCAGTCAAGAAATCAAAAATGGAGTAACAGGGTGGGGGTTGTGGCTCAGTGGCAGAGCGCTCGCCTCGCACGTGCATGGCCCAGGTTCGATCCTCGGCACCACATAAACATAAATGCATTGCATTGTGTACAACTAAAGTAAATAAATAAGTATTTTTTAAAAATGGAGTAACAGCTCTAGTGAAAACTGTGTGGGCTACAACATAAAGACAGCACACAATAGGAGGAAATAAAATTAAGAGCTTTAAGTGTCTGAGTTCCATGTCATCTTACAATAATGGCACTCTGTGGCAAGAGAGTTCTCAGCTTTCTTTAGGAGCAGACATTAGTCTAGGGAGTATATATCCCTCCAGCAGTCTAGCATTCATGAAAATCCTTGACAGCATGCTGATGACCATGGGCTGGGTACAACAGTATAAGCCAGGGAGCTGCAGAATCTGAGAACTACAAACATGTCCTGGAATTAATCTAGCTGATCCCTTCTTTTAAGAGCCTGCTCTAGAGGAGTATTCAAGAAATACCCACTGGTAAATACTTCTGAATGGAAATGTGGCTGAAGATAGCAAAGAGTATAGCTGCAGGCATTTTACCCAAAAGCCAACCATGTAGCAGGACTTTAGTCTCTGCTGGTTGCTTCCCCAGTCTACAGACAAACTTAATTGCTTTCTGCAGGTAGGTGAAGTCAGTTAACTAAAGGCAAAGAGCATCACCCCAAGGACAAAAAACATCAGAGGCATCAGAATGCCAACGTCTGGCAGGTGCTGGCCTTTTGATTGTGCCAACCACAAATAAGATTCTTTATAAACTAGACTGGGCTGCACCTGCCACCACACGGAAAGGTGAGACTGGGAGGGTGCAGGCGGCACCCACAGTACACCTGGCCTTGGCTAAGCTTTGCACCTGTTTCCAGGCCACTCTACATTTTCCTTTCTCCTCTAAGTCCTTTGTTGGGCTTCTGTGCCCTGTCTAAGCACCTTTCAACAAGTTCTCGGCTCCCAGCTGCTATTTCTGGCTTGGGTCCAAGGCCAAGCTGGGGTGGGGAAGTCCCTCTGGCTCCTTGCCAAAACCGTATCCCAGCAGACCAACCCTGACCAATCACACGTGGCTCCTGACTTACAGAGCAGCTGTGCCTTTCACTCTAGCACCAGGACTGTGCTGGCACATACACGAATGAGGAACAGACATATGACACACAGTGCTATCAACCCCTCCCCTCAGGATAGGGGAGTGACTCTGGCTTTACCACAGGAGGAAGTTCCAAATTATTACAAACAAGCCTTTTGTTACTCTTATTGTCAGACTTAGGAAGAGAAACTGCACTTGAAATTTGTAGTACTGAACTTAAAATGACACGAAGAGTTCCCCTATATCATGACATGCAGGAAAGAAGGATATGTAGAAGAAAGCAATTCAGTGGTCTACAACATGGATCAAGGTGTTTATGTGTTCAGAGCATACACCCTAAGGAGCAGGGGTGAAGGTTTCAGTGGGTCTTTCCTGTAATTGAAAGAAAAGTCTACTGGCAAATAGTAAATAGAAGATGATTCAGTATATATTTAAAAAGTATCCACAAGATAAAAATGGAGTTTCATTTAAATTAATCTTCTTTGAGTTCATAAGTACATAATTTCTTACCAAGGCCCAATACTAATGCTGTCTAGCTAACAGTATAACTAATAGAAACAAGAATGTAGATTTTGGAGTCAGTCCTGCATTCAATATCTACTGCTGGAGGATTTAAGGCAAGTTATTTAACTTCTTCAGGCCTTCATTTTCTCATCTGTAAAAAGAAAAGACTAATCCCTACCTTTGAAGGTTCGATAATACATGTACAACACCAAGTTCAGTACCAAAGACACAGTACAGAGCCAATGAATGAGAATTTTCTTCCTCTTCATTTAAGAGGTCTGCTCTACTAAAATGTCAATTGAAACAACTTAAGCACCACGTCTGACTATAAAGAAAAGGTTGGAATAAGTGGTGAAGGTTTTGTCCTGGCCCTGTACTAGACTAAATCCAGGAACACTTCAACATTGAGCTACATCCTCAGCGCTTTTCAAAACATTTTTTTTTTTTTTTTTTTTTTTTTAATTTTGAGACAGGTCTTGCTAAGCTGCCAAGCCTGGCTTCAAACTTGCAATCCTTCTGCATCAGTCTCCTGAGTAGCTGGGATCGCTGGTGAGCATCACCACAGCTAGCAAGGTTTTACTCTTTTATAATGATCATCTGGCCCAAGAACCATTTTAATTAGGAAAGCTCTTAACAGAATTCTGATTGCTCTTCAGGTGCAAAACTAAAGCTAAAATCAACACCAAACACTAACTCTGCCAAAGAGTTATACCTATATCTGTCTTATACCTATTTGCAGCCAGTACCATATGGTCAAGGGATAAAGAATACTCCTCAATGGAAACTTATTATTTTTTTCTGAGCTGTCACAAAAAAAAATCCCTGAACAATCATTTATGCAATACACACTCTCCCAGGTCAGGTCCCAAATCTTAGAAAAGGTTAGACACTAAATTTCACTTTCTGGGTGATCAGAGTATACCTATATTCTATAAAAAATGTGGGCCCAGGGATTGGGGTTGTGGCTCAGTGGTAGAGTGCTTGCCCAGCATGTGTGAGGCACTGGGTTCGATTCTCAGCACTGCATATAAACAAATAAAATACAGGTCTATTGACAACTAAAAAAATATTTAAAAAAAAAAGTGGGCCCAGGGAATAAAGATAAACATGAGACTTACTGCTCAAAAACCGATTTTTAACCCATCGGTTTTGCTTCCGGGCATATCTCTTAGTTACTTGTTTCAGAGCCTCAATACCTGAAAGATATGGGAGATACAGAAACATTTATGTAAGTACATCTTTCCCCACCAGAAGGCAGGCCTTCCCAGCCCAGCAGCAGAGAAAATCAGCACAATGTTAGCTTTAAAGGATGACAATCTCAATTCTGAGCTGAAGGTAATTTGGACTCTTCTAGCCTCAGCTCATGCTCAGACCATACCAGCAGGGTATTCTGTCACCCAAGGATGTCCAAGACTAGGTTAGATGGAGGAATTCACACCTTTCTTTAGAAGCTGGTTACTAGTCTCTGGTGTGCATTTTCCCTCAGTGATCAGGTACTCGTGAAATTCCTTGAAGCCAATTGATTGGAAGATACCATGTTGATAGTCCTGGCTGGGAACAGGAGAGCATCAGCAGATGAGCCATTGCCTCTGAAAGTAGCAGGGGCCTTGGAGATGATCTAGTTGAGCCATTTCATTTCATTTCATAGGAAATTGAGATCATGAGTAGTTCCTGACTCTAAAATTCTCCCTTCCTCTCCCCACTATCTCCCAAATTACTTCCTTGTAAAGTAACTCCTCTGAATGTCTGAAAGATGAGAAAATTGCAACTGTAACAAGTACATCAAACCTCCTTTCAAAAAACTTGCCAATGCCAAGGACAAAGGCTAATAAACAAGTAGATCCAAAACCAGGATTATGTCTATGCTCTTTCAACCATAGACGAGGGAGTAAATCAGAGTAATAGCCAAATCCTCACCTATTTTCTGAAATGTTCTTCTGATTATAGCGTCTGTGAAAATCTCTTAGTTCCTCCAAGAGCCCAGCAGTAATCATGTCATCCACTCTCTTATCCAAGCGCTCATCTAGAACTTGAATCAAATAATCCCATGAACCAGCAACACATTGCAGGTACCTACTGTACGCTTACATGATGAATGAATAGGCTGTCATGAAGAAGAAAATGTGTTCAAATGGAAGAAAGAATTCAGACTTCAAAGATTTTATAATAATTCATGTAATATTTACTCACACTTAAACTACTACAAATAAAAACAAAACAGCCAGAATGAAGCACATATCTTTTCATTATATAAACCAAAAGCATGTAATTATAGATATTATGAAAAATAAATATTGTATGAAATATATATTCATTTTTTTAGAGGCAACTGAGGGTCCCTGGTTTACCTTGATTAATTTTGGTCATTGTATTAGTTCATCTTAATTTCATATTACTTTCCATTAAGAAACCCCAGATGACTGGAGAATATCATCCTAAATAAAATAAACCAATCCCAAAAAACCCGAATGTTGAGTGACATGCAGCTGAATATTTTTTCTCATATGTAGATGCTAATTTCACAATAAGTGGGAGAGGGGGAGAATAGAAGTACTTTGGATTAGAAAAAGGGAGATGAAGGGAAGGGAGGGGGAGTGGAAATAGGAAAGACAGTAGAATGAATCAGACATCACTATCCTATGTGCATATATGATTACGTGACCAATGTAATTCTACATTATGTATAATCAGAAGAATGAGAAGTTATACTCCATATATGTATGTCAAAATACAAAAATATATTCTACTATCATGTACAATAGAACAAATTTTTAAAATATTTTTTTAAAAAATCCCCCAGATGACACCCTGAATGCAGAACTTTAATACAAAATCATCCTAGGTATATCTTGAACTGAGACAGATAAAGGAGCAAGGAGTGAGAGGTCATAATCATTCAGATACGGTGGCCAATAACAGATTTATTATGAATCAAATACTTTTATTTTATAATAAATTATAGCACAGGCTTTTATTTACAAAGATGTCATTGTTAAAAATTATCTTTTTCTATAATCTCAAAACTGAGAATAATTTAACAACAAATTTTCACCATTTCAGTTATGCTCTTCTATAACTCTATCATTGCTAGTTCTTGGCTTGTAATAATAGTAACCTTTCTTCTTCCTAAAGTTTTCATTTATTGAGGACTTACCATGTGTACCAAGGCACACTCTGAGCACTTTGTATGTACTTTACTTATGTATTCACTTATTTTGCAGTGTTGGGTGCCAAACCCAGGGCCTTGGACATACCAAAAAAGCACCCTACCACTGAGCCAGACTCCCCACCACACACACAATTTTGTACATATTAATTCATATAATCCTCAATGGTGCTATGAGATATTTTAAGTATCTCCATTTTATAAGAGAGTTGGGGCACATAAAGGTAAACCAACTTAAAAACTTAAAAACTCACATAGGGGGCTGGGGTTGTGGCTCAGCCGTAGAGCGCTTGCCTAGCATGTGCGCGGCCAGGGGTTCGATCCTCAGCACCATGTAAACATAAATGCATTGCATTGTATACAACTAAAGCAAATAAATTAATATTTTTTTAAAAAATTCATAGGTAGAAGGTGATGGAGCAATAATCTGAAATGAGACAGTGTGCCTCTTATGTTATTAATTACTATGTAACACTACGTATCTACATAATAATCTCATCTTCCTAATCCTAGCTCATAGGCTACCTTTACAAATTGATCCCTGACTCCCTCTAGAAGAATGCTCATCATCCCTCTTCCGTGGTTCCACAGCACTCTGAGTGTCTCTCTTATTCATCTCTGAAACCCAAGTACTACACAGATTACTCGGGCATACAGCACTTCATTGAATGCTTACTGAATGTTTGCTGGATGAATAAATTACTTCAATCACAGGGCATTATTATACTTTAGCAACAAAAACACCATCAGGTAAGCTAACTAATCACAGTATCCATTCTTTTAGGCCTACTACTTCTAGACTAATTAGAATTCCAGTCTCCAGCCAACTCTGAAGTCAGACATCCTTCCAGAGGAAGGCTTCCTTCTTTCCTTCTCTTTCGCCTTTGGACCTTCCCTGGTTGGCAGTTTCTTTCCCACTTCACTCATCCATTCCTTATTACCCTGGCATCTTATCCTAGTACCAGTGCTGTCCTTCCTGCCTTTCTAGACAGACAACTAGAAGAAGGGCACTGCATCTAAGTCAATGAATAATAATAGTGATAATAAACTTAATGGCTAACACTAGTTTAGTGCTTATTATGAGCCAATCATAGTTCCAAGCCTTTATACACTATACAGTAACTTAAGTCTACCTCAGGTGGTCCCTAAGACAAAGGCTTTTACCTGTTTGGTCAGCATAAAGCCAAAGGATGCAAGGGTTAGGAAACTTCAGAGGACCTCCAAGAGGACCACCACCTTCCTCTGCATGTTGCCGATGAAGAAATTCACTATGAGAGATTCCTGTTTCTTCAAACACTTGCAAGCTCCTAAAGTTGTTTCAAAGGAGATGAAGGAACCCATAAAAACCATTAGGAAATATTCTCTCTCAAGTGAAACAAGGAGAAAAGCTGTATATAATAGAAAGCCTCACTTTCATTTGCACTGCATAAGTCCCCCAAAACAAGGTAGAGTTACTCTATTCCTATAGCTATGCAGAAAGAATTCCAAAGAAAACTCTAAGTAAATGAGAAATACTACTATTCTTCTACACATGCATTCTAAAATCAGTAAATAGGTTCAGAAACTACAGGTTTCTTCTACATAAATAGAATGGGACTCACTCACTTTCAAGTGAGCAGTAAAAGAGCTTGTTTGGGATAGTTTGTACAAGCTAACAAGTCTGATCTCGCTGGAGTGCCTTTCCCACAGTATAAAAGTATGCTGTATATCCAGCTCATCAACTTTCTTCTTAAAGATGTCTAAAATTAATGAGGAATGCTCCTGGCTAATCCAGTACTCTATTAGCACAAGGATCATTGAAGAAATCCACTCTGTCCAGATCTATTATATTATGCAGCACAGGTAACTGAACTCCCAAATCTAAACTCCACCACTCTGGGTGATTGTAATTTATCAGCTTGCAAGTGATCCTTCCCTTCCTGACCTAATTCCACTTCCTGAAACCCAAACACAAGAGTAGAGACCCCTTGTCTTTCAGTATTAATGGTCAAAGAGGATCTATAAGAGGAAAAATAAAAAAGTAACAGAGGGCTGGGGAGTAGCTCAGTGGTAGAGCCCTTGTCTGGCATGCACAAGGCCCTAAGTTCAATCCCAGCACACATAAAAAAGGCAAATGTAAAGTATACCACACTATCTAGAGTTTAGACTATAAACTCAACCCTAAAGAAAAATAAAAAGTCCTTCAGACTTTTTATTATGGCACATGCCTATAATCCCAGCTACTCAGGAGACTAAGGCAGGAGCACTGCAGATTCAAGTCTAGCCTAGACAATTAAAACCATCTCAAAAAAATTTTAAAAAGGCTTAGAGATGTAGCTAGCCCAGTGATAAAGCACTTTTCTATCATGTATGAGGCCTTGGGTTCAATCCTCATTACTACCAAAAAACAACCAAACAAACAAAAAGTCTGTCCTCCAATCTTCTCTAAAGGGCAGAACTCTATCTGGGCACAGTGGCACACATCTATAATTCCAGCAATCAGGAAGCTGAGGCAGGAAGATAGCAAGTCTGAGGCCAGCCTAGGCAACTCAGCATAACCCTATCACAAAATTAAAAATTAAAAGGGCTCAGGGTGTAACTCAGTGATCAAGTATCCCTGGGTTTAATCCCTAGTACCACAAAAAAAAATAAAAAATAAAAACAAAAATAAACAAAGGAGAAATTCTAGAACTCTTCTTGGAAACTAGTAACCCCTAGTATGGCACAACTCTCATTTCATTACTAGTTTAGAAGCAGCAAATACAGAGAGGTGATAAGAAAGAAAAAACAGATTAGTCAAGGAGAGAATAATAAAAATCAAACTCATGTCATAAAAGAATAAAAAAGAATATAAAAATGAATATTCATCATTATGTTACTGAGTTTTATAAAAATTGAAAGATTTCTACTAAAATGCTTAAAATACAATGTTTGGATACTGCAAAGTATAAACTTTATTAATCTAGAATATGGCATTCTTATCAGGGTGATATTGACTTCAAAGGGGTATATGAAGCCAGGCGAGGTGGCACACACCTGTAATCCCAGCAGTTTGGGAGGCTGAGACAAGAGGATCATGAGTTCAAAGCCAGCTGCAGTAACAGCGAGGTGCTAAGCAACTCAGTGAGACCCTGTCTCTAAATAAAATACAAAATAGGGCTGGGGATATGGCTCAGTGGTTGAGTGCCCTGAGTTCAATCCCTGGTACCAATTTAAAGGGCGCATGGGGGGGGGGGCGTAAATAAAACTTGCAATGGTATGTGGCACTCCAAAGGACAACCCTACCTGAAAAGACCTTATTATTATTTTTTTTTTATGTGTGCAGGGGGGTACTCGCAACTGAACCCAGCGATACTCCACCACCAAGGTATATCCCTAGTCCTTTTAAAAGTTGCCCTGGGATTGTAGGCATGTACCATCACACCTACCTTCAAGATCTTATTCTTTAGTGCGAAGTTTTTGGGGGGCTGGGTGGAGTTTACAATTAGGAAAAATGTTCTAAAAAGGTTTCTGGGGGCAGAATAGTGAAAAAAAGATTAAGAAACACTGATCTAGAAAAATCATTTGAGTAGAATACTTTATAACCCCTATTAATACCAATACAATATCAATATAATATTTAATCTGTATTTAATCCATATAGTATAGTAAATCCTTCACTAGATGTTTCACTCTGCCAGATGTAGTAATCACTCCCAACACTGCAGAAAAACAAAGCTAACAGATGAGGCTGCAATTCCAAAATAACCTAAGAAAACATGACCTTATGAGTTCATTCACCACCTCTGTTCCCTACAAAAGAAAATCTCCATGTACAAAGGTGAGCTGAGCTATGAGACAGTTTATAAAATCCACCTCCCACTGGGAAAGCTGCTGGGGCAGAATTCAGTATTGCACAATCAATTATGAAACCCAAATCACAATGTAAACTGACTGCATGCCAGAAAAAATTTATATGAAAACTGTTATACAAGCAAAGATCAAATAGAAAATGAAGCAAGATTACATAGGCCCTAGGGGGAAATGATATTGTACTATGCATTTAAAATGTAACAACAAAGCAGGGTACAACTATTTATTGAGGGAGTTGGGCTGAGGCAGGAACTCAGGGCCTCCTAAACTGCTGAGCTGGAACAACACATCAGTCTCCCCTAACTGCTATTACCAAGCTTCTCTGTCACCCAGGCAAACTGAACATCTCACTACCTTTCAACTGTAAAAGAATTCCAGGGCAGCAGGCCCAGTCTTTCTTACCTGGCCACTTTGCGCTTGTCATGTGGGTGTAACTTGGCAGCCATTTCTGGATCCACCTGGCTAAGGCGTTTGTGGAGTACATAACCATCCTCCTTTTCAAGCTCTACTTTCCGGTCAACCACTTTCTCAGTGCCCATCTTTTGGGACTATTAAATGAAGGTTCAGAGTAAATTTAATTCAACAATTCAATAAACATTGAGATAGCATATGTGCTAGGCACTTTGCTCAGTGTCAGGAATACAGAATAGAGATGAATCAGATCTTACCATATGGTGAGAGAGACAGATCATAAACCAAAAATTCCAATACGCTGTGGCAAGTGCTGTGAGACCACAGCAAACAAATAGGAAGGAGGGCTTACTGTGTAGGGAAGTACTCATCTACCCTTGCTTTCTTGTCATAAGCACAACAGGTACAAGGGCTACCACATCTATTTTAACATCCAGGAATCTAGTCCAAACAGCAGACTAGAATTGCCAGCACATTACCATATGTAAAGTCTCACCCTACACAGTCACATCTCCACAAAAAAAGGTCAGTGTTGGACATCTCTCAGACACAGATACTGTGCTGCCAGCCAGGAAATGCTGAATCAGACTAATGGACTGTTAACTTACATGAAGATGCTAATTAATCCACAGAAGAACATTTTTTCCCACACACAGCCCCTGCCCTTAGGCCAGCCTTGAAGAGCACACTTCCAATATGAAGGTGGCATTTGCTTCAGAATATTAAGTAGGAAAATTACAGTTGCTGAGTGCAAGAAATAGGCAAGAGTCAACTTTCTTCCCACTAAAACTAGCTGGCATGAAAGAGGAACTCATTTCCTCAGTGAGTTACAAGTGAACTAAACATACCTTGGTATTAACAAGAACTTTCCAGAGCAGAGATTCAATGTAATAATTGGTTCCTCCCACGACAATAGGAATTTTGTCTCGAGCAAATATATCTTCAATGTGAACATTAAGAAAGACATCACGATATTTAATATTAAGAAGAGAATCCTGCCAGTGCAGTGCATACCTGTAATTCTAGTTACTGGGAGGCTGAGGAAGGATTGCAAGTTCAAGACCAGCCTTGGCAACTTAGCAAGACCTGTCTCAAAATGAAAAATAAAAAGGGCTGGGGATGTAGCTCAGTGGTTGAGTACACCTGGGTTCAATCCCCAGTACTATTTAAAAAAAAGAGAGAGGGAGAAGTCTGACTCACTTGGTAAAGGGAGTATTAGCAAGAAAGCATATTTGTTTGTCTGCAGAGATAGAAACCAAAATGAATCAAGACCAGCCTGGAACATTTCCTATAAGTTCAGAATCATTTCCAATTAGCTCTGGAGGTACTTACATAAACCAGAGACAAATGCATGATGGTAATTCCTTCCAGTTCTATAACTTTCTAGTGGAAGCTGCTCAGGAAGCCACCAAGGTGACATCCAGTGTGACACTTTTGCCTTGTAAGAAAAAATATAACCTGATTTCTCTAAGCCACAGTTCTTAGCCTGTTTTTACCATTATGTGGTAGCAATGGACATTTTAGCCACTTGAGACCCCACCAGATAACTGAGAAGCACTAGTTCTGAAACAGACAGACATCAACCTTCAGGTTCCAGTTCTTGGGCAAGTTCTCAACATTGAACTTCAGTTTTCCCCTCTATAAAATCCCCATGAGTTCTTATGAACGTTAAGTATAACAATGTACATATGTAAAGCTCCTACAATGCCTGAAAAATAGTAAGTAGTCAATTTACATTAATCATTATTGTTTTTATATCCCTGCTACTCTGGATTCTTTTAAAAATTTTTGTTGAACAGATAATTATCTGCCTTAACAGGGCTTTGCTTCTGAGAATAATTTAATAAAAAAATAGACTTTTAACATCCAGATAAGGAAGCCGGGCGCGGTGGCGCATGCCTGTAATCCCAGCACTTGGGAGGCTGAGGCAGGAGGATCACAAGTTCAAAGCCAGCCTCAGATATTGGCAAGCACTTAGCAACTCAGTGAGACCCCGTCTCTAATAAAACACAAAAAAGGGCTAGGGATATGGCCTGGTGGTCAAGTGCCCCTGAGTTTAATCCCTGGTACAAAAAAAAAAAAAAAAAAAAAAATTCCAGATAAGGAATCATGTACACATTGTTTCCCTTTGCCAGCCAATTTGTGGGCACAGAAATAGACGATCTCTTTTCACAGAAGTCCACTAACCCTTAAAATGTTGGGGTAGGCAAGGCACAGTGGCACATACCTAAAATCCCAGCAATTTGGGAGGATGAAGCAGAAGGATTGCAAGTTCAATACCAGCCTTAGCAACTTGGCAAGACCCTATCTCAAAATAAAAATAAAAAGGGCTGGGGGTGTAGCTCAGTGGAAGATAACACCTGGGTTCAATTTCTAGTAAAGGACAAAAAGAGGGACGAGGAGAGAGAAAAAGAGGGTGAGAGAGAGAGAGAGAGACAGAAACAGGAAGGCAGACAGACAGACAGATATGGGGTGGGCTGGGATGGAGTGGGAAGAAAGATGGTACCAATCAAGGATCACAAACAAAAAACACTATTTTATTTATTTATTTATTTACTGGAGATTAAGTCCAGGGCCTCACTCATGCTAGACAAGTACTCTACTACCAAGCTACACCCAGCCCTTTATTCTTCTAAAAAGAATAACAAATTCTCTATTCTCCCTTTAAGTATAGGGAACGTATAATTACAGAGTAAATCCAGGGGCGGCAGTCCACACGGGTAATCCCAGCTACTCAGAAGGCTGAGGCAGGAGGATTAAAAGTTTGAGGCCAGCCTCAGCAACTTAGTGAGACCATGTCTCAAAAAATAAAAGTTCAATCCCTAGTACTACTATTACTACTACTACTATTAATAATAATAACAACAAAAATAACGGAGTAAAATAAAACTTCAATTATTTAACAAAGGGAAAGGGAACAGGAAAAGAAGAGGGAGAAACTGGTGAGACATCAGAAGGAGAAAGAGCAGAAAAGAAGGACATATAATTGAAAGTATTAGATGGGAAAATGGTTAACTTGTCTGCCCAAGTCATGAAACTACTGTAATCTTGAGCAAAACTCTTCTCTCGGGGACTGGGTACGTTCACCTGTCAAATTAAGAAGGCTGACTGAAGGTAGAGGTAGGGTGCAGGAGCCCTGTTTGGGGATTGGCTTGAATTGCGGTTGACTATGAGCCGTGGAGATTTGGGCATTGTCGCCTCCCGTAGTCTCACGGGACTTGTTGCGGGATCTCGAGTGACTTGGCCGAAATTGCTGATCGGGTCAGCGCCATTTTTTGGTGGTGTGTGTGGCGTGTGTTTGTCGTTGTTAGAACCAGAGAGAAAAGTTATCAGAATAAAAAGCTGTTCGTCTCCAGTTCGCCTCTGAACTTCTTCCCGCGGCTCCGTTGCTCCAAGCGCTTCAGGCGGCAACAGTAGGGTACCTGCCTAGCATGCACAAGGCCCTGTTTGGATTCCCAGCATCATCAAAAAAGAAGACTAAGCTGGGCGCGGTGGCGCACGCCTGCAATCCCAGTACTTGGGAGGCTGAGGCAGGAGGATCATGAGTTCAAAGCCTGCCTCAGCAATGGTGAGGCACTTAACAACTCAGTGAGACCCTGTCTCTAATAAAATACAAAAATGGGCTGGGGATGTGGCCCAGTGGTCGAGTGCCCCTGAGTTCAATCCCTGGTAAAAAAAAAAAAAAAAAAAAAAAGAGAGAAGAAGAAGAAGAAGAAGAAGAAGAAGAAGAAGAAGAAGAAGAAGACTGACTAAGCCAGGCGGATGTGGATCAGGGTAGCTTCCAGCTATTCAGGAGGATCACTTGAGCCCAAGAGTTGAGGCCAGTCTGGGTAACACAGTGCGATCACAAACAAAACCAAAAGACTGCCTTTTTTAAGGTACTTTTCAGTCTGATGTTCTGAATCTAGGTTTTTACCAAAATTCATATCTTATAGCAACAACTTACATTTGATATGTATTAATCTGTAACCAGCTTTCATATACATTATCTCATCTGATAAAATAGCCTTGTGAAGTAGGTAGAACAGGAATTATTGTCTACATTCTAATCTCTGCCCATTTCATAGACAAAAAAAAAAAAAAAAATTCCCTCATTATATGATTTGCATGCCCCTGGTTAACAGCAAGGGTAAAACCTTTTTCATGTTTATCACCATTTGTATTTCTTTCTTTGTGAGTTATTGCTCATGCCCTTTAAGTATTTTTCATATTGATTCACAAGAGTTCTTCCTATATTATGAATATTGGGGCTGGGATAGTAGGTAAAACACTTGCCTAGGCACACATGAGGCCCTGGGTTTAATTCCCAACATATATATAATATATATTATTGCCTTTTCTGTGTTACAACTATTTTCCCCTAGTTTTTTTTTTTTTTTTTTTTTTTTCCCCTTCCTTTTTTGTTACCAGGGATTGAACCCAGGGGCACTTTACCACTGAGCCACATCCCCAGCCCTTTTTATTTTGAGATAGGGTCTCACTAAGTTGCTTAGGGCCTTGCTAAATTGCTAAGGCTGGCTTTGAACTTGCAATCCTCCTGCCGCAACCTCCCAAACTGCTGGGATTACAGGCATGCACCACAATGCCCGGCTGTGGTCTGTTTTTAAATTATGTTTATAGTGAGCTATTTTCCTTCTTTTTGAATTTTAAAATATTCCATACATACAAAAGATATATGTAATACATGTAAATTATGAAGCCTAGTAATAAAATACTGACAAACCCAATGTAAGAAATGGAGTACTCCTAATTCCTTTGAAGCCTCCTGTATATTCATTCCCATCCCAACTTCTACTTCTCTCAAAGGGAATCACCATTTTGAATTGCTCTGGTTTTTTAGTTTGTTTTTCATCATCCCTCACTTTTCTTATATTAGTACTGGTATGTATGTATCCCTAATATGCATGTATTGGTTAATTTGCTTATTTTGTAACCTTTATAGTAATCATGCAATGACATAAAGAGACATGTATCCTTCTGTGATTTCCACATTTATATTGTTTCTGAGATTCTTTCATGTTGATTGATGCATGTAGCTGCAATTTATTAAATTTCGCTCGTATAAAGTACTTAGCTCATGAGTAAAGCAAATTTTATACATTCTTCTGTAAATGAGAACTTGGGTGTTCATTGCTTTTGCTATTAAATGCAACACTGGTATAATAAAATGTACCAAACAGCTCCTGATATACTTGAATCAAGAGTTTTTCTAGGGTATACACCTACATGTCTGGTTGATATACATTCTCATTAATACAAAGGTGTAATTCACATATTCAAATCCAGCTATTTTCTTTTTAATGTATCACCAAAGCCCTTCCCTACTTTAAAATCACATAACTACTCAAATCAATTATATATACTCCCATTTGTTTCAAAGTTGCATTATAAGTTCCTATATTTAACTTTAAAATTTATCTGGAATTTATTATGTTACATGTAAAGCATCACATATAATGAGGACCTGACTTGTTTTGTGGTACTGGGGATTGAATTCAGGGGTGCCCCAGCACAGAGCTATGTCCCAAGCCTTATTTATCTATTTATTCATGTATTTATATATTTTCCGGTACTAGGGATTGAACCCAGGGCACCTTACCACTGAGCTACATCCCCATCCTTGAGACAAGGTCTGACTAAGTTGCCCATACTAGCCTTGATCTTACAATCCTCTTGCCTCAGCCTCCTAAGTAGCTGGGATTACAGGTGTGAGCCACCATGCCCAGCCAAAACATGACTTTATTTTTTTTCCAATACAATTAACTTCCAGGAACAATTATTAACTACCTCATTATTTCTCTATTGTTCTGAAATGACACCTTGATTGTAAGATAAAGATATACATTCATTTGAATCTGCAAATGGGTTTTCTATTCTGTGGCATAAGTTTATCTAGTATTATACAAATTCCATGCAATTATAATTGTTACGCCTTTTTAATATGATTTAATATCTGGCAGTTCAAATGTTAAAAGCAGTATTTATTTTAAAATATAGTCTCCTTGTATTTTCAAATTTTTCTTAGTTTTATCCAGAACTATTTTTTTCAGTCTTCCCCTACTCAACAAATTGTAACTGTCACCTCATTATATTTACAAATTAATTTTGTATCCCCACTTAAAGGGGACACAAAAACTGAAACTCACCAGAGTAAAGTAAACTTCACCCCATAAAATTCGCCCACTCAAAAGAGGTGGTTTTAGGACTAGAACATACATATTCTGATTCCTAACTTCACCCCATAAAATTCGCCCACTCAAAAGAGGTGGTTTTAGGACTAGAACATACATATTCTGATTCCTAAATCTGTATTCTTCTCACTAAAACAGTTTTTTCCAAATTTTAATTAACTAATTCTTATTAAGAGTTACCTGGGGGGGTCTGGGGCTGGGGCTCAGTGGTAGAGCGCTCGCCAGCATGTGCGCGGCCTGGGTTCGATCCTCAGCACCGCGTACAAATAAATGCATTGTGCACAATTAAAGCAAATAAATAAAATTTTTTTTTTTTTTTTTTTAAAAGAGTTACCTGGGGAGCCAGGCGCGGTGGCACACACCTGTAATCCCAGCACTTGGGATGCTGAGGCAGGAGGATTGCAAGTTCAAAGCCAGCCTCAGCAATGGCTAAGGCACTTAACAACTCAGTGAGACCCTGTCTCTAAATAAAATACAAAAAAGGGCTGGGATGTGGCCCAGTGGTCTAGTGCCCCTGAGTTCAATCCCTGGTACCATACACACACACACAAAAAAAAAAAAACCCCACAAAAGTTACCTGGACCTCTTGTTATAATGCAGATACTGATACAGTAAATGTAGAATAAAATCCAAGATTCAGCGTTTCTAACCATTTCCAAGTGGATGCTGATGCTACAGTCTAAGACTAAGACTCTGAGGAGCAAGAGCATTTTATCTTTCAATCCATACAGATATGTGACACTAACTTCTGGTAGTGAGGTCTTGGGTGCGCCTGTTTGGAAGAAACTGCCACCAAAAGAAAAGCTCTTTCTTGGCTTAGGCTTCTTTGCACCCAACAAGCCTAGTTGCTGTCTTTCTTTAAGGATATCAGAGCAGTTGCTTTATTCCTGAAGTCCACCACTGTGTAATTGGTCACAAGAGGATCCACGAAGCTGATCATATGGTGCTGGCAGATTCTCTGCTCTTGGGCAGAAACCTTGTTGGTGATGATATCTAGCCCTTCATAGACCTAAGGGAAAGAAAATTAATGTGAGAAAGTCATCTACCTTCATAAAATGCACGTTTGATGGGTGAAAATGGTTATCTATTCCTCTTTCCAGCCAAACAGCTGACTGACCCAAAGTACCAGGTCTACCCTGTGTCTAAGAGCACAGTCATATCCACAAATTCCAGGTCAAAGAAAGAAGAAAACAGAGCATTGGTTTTCTTATCAAATAGTAGTTATTAGCTCAGACTTAAAGATAAAAAGGGTATGTAAATTGGTGACCAAGTAAGAACTAATTCTTCAAGATTAAAAAGAGGTTCTCCCTGAATATAAGAGCTGAGATTTACTGAGTTGGGAGGCTGATAGGAACCCAAGAACATGATATGAAATTGTAATGTGCTTCCATAGGTCTTAAGTATCTCATTTTTGAACATAAGTTTAAAAGAAATTAAAATTTTCAACCATTTAAAATAAAAAGAAAGGCTGGGGCTATGGCTCAGCAGTAGTGTGCTCGTCTTGCATGTGTGAGGCCCTGGGTTCGATCCTCAACACCACATAAATAAAATAAAAGGTACTGCGTCCGCCTACAACTTAAAAAAAAAAAAAAAAAAAAAAAAAACTAAATAAAGTTTGGCTTTAAAAAAAAAGGAAAGAAAAAGAAAAAAGAGGTTCTCTAGCCGGGTATGGTGGCACATGCCTGTAAGCCCAGCAGCTTGGGAGGCTGAGGCAGTTGGATCATGAGTTCAAAGACAGCCTCAGCAACTTAGTGAGGCCCAAAGTAACTTAAGCATGACCCTGTCTCAAAATAAAATATAAAAGGGCTGAGGATATTACTCAGTTGTTAATCACCCCTGGGTTCGATCCCTGGTCAAAAAAAAAGAGGTTTTCTAGGCCCGAACTTTACACATTTAAAAACGAGTGGGTTGCTGGGCATGGTGGCTCATGTCTATAATCCCACTAGCTCAGGAGGCTGAGGCAGGAGGATCATCAAGTTCAAAGCCAGCCTCAGCAACTTATCGAAGCCCTGAGCTAGGGATGTGGCTCAGGGAATAAGTGCTCCTGGGGGTTCAACCCCAGTACCAAAAGAAAAAGAAGGAAGGGGTGGGAAGCAGAGGGAAGGGAAGGGAGAAAGAAAGGAAGAAAGAAAGAAAAAAGAATTGAGTAGGTTGTTTTATTTATTCTATTTACCACAAGTCTCCAGAAAGGTAACATTTTGCATTGCTCATACTTCTAACTTCAGAATGCTTAGGTATTTCTTGGATTTATTAAATGGCTCTAAAAGTTTTTTGGAATTTGTATAAGATTGGTTCCATTTTGTGGAGAAGTGGCCTATCTACAAAGATACATATAAAATATACATGTATATACTTTGAAGTCAGAACCCCTAATACTACTGTACTCTTGTGGAAACATTGTGATCTATCCAAATTACTGCTTCAGGGGGTCAGCATACAGTCTAAATACTCAAAGGCAATATCCTGTCTGTAAGCTCTTGATCTGCCAATTCAACTAAAAAGTTCAAGTGTACTTTGTCTAAATGCAAGGTCTCTGATGGAGAACAGATCTGAAAATACTAGTTTGAAAATAGGAATGAATGCTTAGGGATTAAATGTTCTCTCTGTAATCACTGATTCTACGTGGAGCACTGAATGGACAAATAATAAGTTCCACAGAGCCCACAAAGATGTTAAAAGCATTTTTTATCTCACGTTTCCCTTTACTTACATGGGTGTCAAGTAAGTATAGTACAGTGTTATGGTTAGGAGGAAGAACCCTGGCGCCAGGCTGCCTTAGATCAATTCCTAGCTCTGCCACTTACTAGTTATTTGTTCCTGGAGTACTCAGTTACTAACCTCTTTGCACCTCAATCCCTCATCAATAAAATGGAGATAATAATATCTATCTCATAGGATTGCTGTGAGGATTAAATAAATTAATCCATGTAAAATGTACTTTGTTTTTGCCTGGTACACTGTAAGCACTATGTGAGGGTCAGTATATTAACTACCTGTATTACTATCACTCACTCCATTACTACTATCACAATAATACAGGAGAAAGGGAAATACTTTTAGTGTCATTATTTAACACTCTGAAGCCTGTGCACTCTTAGTTACTAAGGTTATTTAACCAGCCAGGATATAAGCTATCTTCAAGTAAATAAAATTGTGAAATAGTAAAATGGCACACAGGAAAACAAACAAAAAAACAACCAGCCCTAGGAAAAGTATCAGTTGACTTTTTCTCTCATTCAACCTATGCCTGACAATAGAACTGCATTCTTACATGTGATGGACTCTTAAATCATAGGGTATTGTTTTCTTCCTATCTTGAACAAGAAAGATGTCCTTCTGTCACTATAAAGTGTTGTAGGGTGTATTATACACCAATGTCTTCCACTGTGCAAATTAAGAAAACCAAAGGGGGAAAAAAGTTAATAACTGTTCTCCTTCTCTCTTCTCCCATAGTCCTTGGCTCTGCTGTAGCTCAGACTTCCACATGATCCAATGTTAAAGAGCTTACACAACAACAACTCAATTTTGCCAATAGAGGATTTCTAAATGCTGGTAAGAATGTTACAGTTAAAAGGACTCTCATTTTTTACACTAAGATTAATGTTAAGGAAATGCATAGTTACCAATGTTCAATTACCAGTCCTTCCAACATGGTAAACTAACTATAAACATCTCTATAGCTCGTTCTATCAGAGACCCAAGAAAACTAGATAAACTGTCATCTTGTGATCTGCCTTTAGGTATATCTTTTAAAGGCTCTTAAACTGATGAGTTTAGCCAGTCACAGTGGAGCACAGTGATTTGAGAGGCTGAGGCAGGAGGATTGCAAATTCAAGGCTAGCCTCAGCAATTTAGCAAAACTCTGTCTCAGCTAGGTGCAAGTAGAGCTTGCCTGTAATCCCAGTGGCTCAGGAGGCAGAAGGATTGCAAATTCAAAGCCAGCCTCAGTTTAGCAAGGCCCTGAGCAACTCAGCAAGACCCTGTCTCTAAATTAAATATTTTAAAGGGTAGGGGTTGTGGCTCAGTGGTTGAGTGCCCCTGGGTTCAACCTCCAGTACCACACCCCCCCCCAAAAAAAAATCTCAAAATAAAAAATGCTGAAGATGTACCTCAGTGGTAAAGTATCCCTGGGTTAAATCCCCAGAAAAAAAAGGACACTGAGTTTAAACATACACACACATGAGTAATCCTAACATAAGGCAACCCCAGAATCAGGCTCTTTTATTACTAATTGAAATGGTCTATTACACTGTTTAGAGTACATAGAAATGCCAACAAGCCGGGCGCGGTGGCGCATGCCTGTAATCCCAGCACTTTGGGAGGCTGAGGCAGGAGGATCGCGAGTTCAAAGCCAGCCTCAGCAATGGCGAGGTGCAGGAGCCCTGTTTGGGGATTGGCTTGAATTGCAGGTGACTATGAGCCGTGGAGATTTGGCCATTGTCGCCACCCGTAGTCTCACGGGATTTTGTTGCGGGATCTGGAGTGACTTGGCCAAAATTGCTGATCGGGTCAGCGCCATTTTAGTGGTGTGTTTGGCGTGAGTTAGTTGTTAGAACCAGAGAGAAAAGTTATCAGAATAAAAAGCTGTTTGTCTCCAGTTTGCTTCTGAAGTTCTTCCCGCGGCTCCGGTGCTCCGAGCGCTTCAGGCGGCAACAGCGAGGCACTTAGCAACTCAGTGAGACCCTGTCTCTAAATAAAATACAAAAAAAAAAAAAAGGGCTGGGGATGTGGCCCAGAGGTCGAGTGCCCCTGAGTTCAATCCCCGGTACCACAAAAAAAAAAAAAAAAAAAAAAAAAAATGCCAACAAATAACAGAAAAAAAAAAAAAAGTACTAAAGGTTTAAAGAAAGAAGAGTACTTAACCCCCCCCTTTTTTTTATAGTTTTTTTTTTTTTTTTTTTTTTGTGGTACTGGGGATTGAACTCAGGGGCACTCGACCACTGGGCCACATCCCCAGCCCTTTTTTGTATTTTATTTAGAGACAGGGTCTCACTGAGTTGCTTAGTGCCTGGCTTTTGCTTCCTGAGTGCTGGGATTACAGGCATGCACCACCATGTCCAGCCCCCTTTTTTATTTATTTATTTATTTACTTACTTATTTATTTATTTATTTATGGTACCAGGGATTGAACTCAGGGGCACTCAACCACTGGGCCACATCCCCAGCCCTTTTTTGTATTTTATTTAGAGACAGGGTCTCACTGAGTTGTAAGTGCCTCGCCATTGCTGAGGCTGGCTTTGAACTCATGATCCTCCTGCCTCAGCCTCCCAAAGTGCTGGGATTACAGGTGTGCGCCACCGCGCCCGGCTTTTTTTTTTTTTTAGTTTTTGATCAAACTTTATTTTTATTCATTTATTTATATGCAGTCTGAGAATTGAACCCAGTGTCTCACACGTGAGGTAAGCCCTCTACCACTGAGCCACAACCCCAGCCCTTACTCATTTTTCTTTCTTTTTTTTTTTTTTTTTTTTTTTTTGTTAGTGAGGATTGAACTCAGAAGCACTGGACCATTGGGCCACATCTCCAGCCCTTTTTTGTATTTTATTAGAGACAGGGTCTCACTGAGTTGCTAAGTGCCTATCCATTGCTGAGGCTGGCTTTGAACTCGCAATCCTCCTGCCTCAGCCTCCCAAGTGCTGGGATTACAGGCGTGTGCCACCGCACCCAGCTCCCGGCCATTACTCTTAAAGTTAACAAATTTAAAACTGTAACTCATATAAAAGTTAAAAAAAAAATCTTTATTACTAATGTAAATTGCCATCTTTAAGTGATGTTGAACTCTTTGCCTCCCTAACCACCAGATTAAAAGGGACAGGACATAAAGATATGGATAATACTGACTAGATATCTGATGACAAAGAATTATTGTTGCCAGGCACAGTGATGCACACCTATGATATCAGTTATTTGGGAGGCTAAGGCAGGAGGATCACGAGTTCAAGGCCAGTCTCAGCAATTTGGCCAGACACTTTTCTCAAAATAAGAAATTAAGCCAGGCGCGGTGGCGCACGCCTGTAATCCCAGCACTTTGGGAGGCTGAGGCAGGAGGATCATAAGTTCAAAGCCAGCCTCAGCAATGGCGAGGCACTTAGCAACTCAGTGAGACCCTGTCTCTAATAAAAACACAAAAAAGGGCTGGGGATGTGGCCCAGTGGTCAAGTGCCCCTGAGTTCAATCCCCGGTACCACAAAAAAAAAAAAAAAAAAAAAAAATTAACAGGGTTGAGGGGTATAACTCAGTGGTAGAATGCTTGTCTAACATGAGCATCATAACTAAATTAAAAGGGGCGACATTAAAAGATATAGCCCAGTAACTCCCAGTAAAATGGAATACAGGGGAAAAAAAAGGAAAGAAAAAGGATTATTATTAATTTTTTTTATGTATAGTATGGTTGTATGGTTATGTATGTCCTTAACTTTAAAGGACCCACGCATGATGGGTATAGAGCTCTCCAGAACTGCAATATATAAATAGAGTCCTTAACTTTTAGAGGCATATAGCATATTAAAGAATATGAAGCCAAGCACAGTGGCACATTTCTATAATACCAGCTACTCATTCAGGGGCTGAGGCAGAAGAATCGCAATTTCAAGCCAGCCTACATAATTTAGCAAGATCCTGACTCAAAATAAAATTAAAAAGGCTAGCCGGGTGCGGTGGCGCACGCCTGTAATCCCAGCACTTGGGAGGCTCAGGCAGGAGGATCGCGAGTTCAAAGCCAGCCTCAGCAATGGCGAAGCACTTAGCAACTCAGTGAGACCCTGTCTCTAAATAAAATACAAAAAAGGGCTGGGGATGTGGCCCAGTGGTCGAGTGCCCCTGAGTTTATTCCTCGTGCCACCAAAAAAAAAAAAAAAAAAAAGTTTTGGGCCAGGGGCTGGGGCTATAGCTCCGTGGTAGAGTGCTTCCTCGCACGTATGAGGCACTGGGTTTGATCCTCAGCACCACATAAAAATGAATAAATAAATGAAGATATTGTGTCCATCTACAATTTAAAAAAAAAAAAGAAAAAAGTCTTGAGCCAGGTGTGGTGGCACATGCCTGTAATCCCAGCGGCTGAGGAGGCTGAGGCAGAAGGATCACGAGTTCAAAGTCAGCCTCAACAACTTAGTAAGACCCTAAGCAACTTAGGGAAACCCTGTCTCAAAATAAAATATAAAACCAGCAGGGGATGTGGCTCAGTAGTTAAGCACCTCTGGGTGTTTAACCCTAAGTACACACACACCCAAAAAAGTCTTAGATGTGTTCATTGTGATGTCTATCTGATAAATAAATAGGGTTGGGGGTATAGCTCAGTGGTAAAGTACTTGTCTAAAATGAACAAAGCTTGGTTTAATCTCCAGCACCACAAGACATAAAAAATGGGTGGGGAAGAAAAAATAGAAATAACAAATGTTGACAAAAATGCAGAGAAATCAGAATCCTTGTATATCGATGCTGAGAATTTTAAATGGTGCAGCTCTCAGAATGGGGTAGAAGCCTCCTGCGTTGCCAGGCTCTGGGCTAGCTCCCTATGGGCAGGCTGCAATGCTGGCTGGCTCTGTATGTTGTAACCACGTCAATGCCCAGATGGCCTCTAGGCTGATCCTGATGATCCTCCTGCTGTAACTGCTGGCTGGAAATAAAGCCACCTCAAATCCAAACACCACTAGTCACAACTCTGGGGATCCAGAGAGCATGAAAGAAGAAAGGAAAAAGTATTTTGAAGGAAGATATCAACACATCATGAAGTCTCCTATCTGGCTAACAACCAATTTGACAACCAACTCAATGACAAAAATAACAGCTAATACCTCTGATGAATCTACCACTTAGTCTTTCACTCAACCAACACACTCAACCAACTACCCAGCTCCCACAGATTTTACCCAACCCACTACAGGGACTTCTGCCCCAGGCCTAGCACGCTCACTATTCTGATTTGGAGAGTCATTAGGCAGAATCCATATTGAGGGAAACTTTGATAGAGTCTCCCTTAAACTCTACCATGCCTTCTCAGAGAGGATAAAGGCTGAAACAACACAGCCTTTTTCCCATTCAACATCATGAGCCTCCTAACCCAGGTGCTCCTTGGGGCTGGAGACAGCACCAAGAGAGTATCCTCTCCTACTCCAAGGAGTTTGCCTGTGTCCACCAGGCCCTGAAGGCCTTCATGTCCAAAGGTCAGTCTCTCAGTTCTATAGCCCAGACCAGGCCATAGGAGATACCTCTGTGAACACTTCTCAGAGTCTGTATGGCAGCAGCTGGAGATTCCCGAACAAGGAAAGCAATGCCATCCACACATGGGTGGCTGAGAACATCAACCACAAGATCAGTCAGCTGCTAGGCAGCCTGCCTACAGACACCAGCCTCGTCCTTCTCAATGCTGCCTACCTGAGTGCTAAGTAGAAGGAAAAACAAACAAAAAAAGATCACAAAGATAGAAGGAGTCCTTTCACTTAAAAACCTGTGATAGGGGGCTGGGGTTGTGGCTCAGTGGCTCCCCTAGCACTTGTGCGGCCTGTTCGATCCTCAGCACCATGTAAGAATAAAGGCATTGTGTACAACAAATATATATATATATATATATATATATATATATATATATATATATATATATATAATATATATTTAAATGTGATAAAAGTGTCCAGGAAGAGTAGCAAGAAGTATCCTGTGGTCCATTTCACTGACATGACATCAAAGGCCAGGTGGGTTAGAAAGCAGCTCTCCCACAACCTGAGTTTTGTGATCCTGGTGCCCCAGAAGCTGAAACACCATCTCCAAGACAGAGAGCAGTCTCTCAGCCCTACTGTCTTTGAACTCATCATGAGGAAGCAGGAGTTATCTAAGTTCCTCCCACTTTCCTTAAGGCCTTCATAAAAGTGAACAGCAGCCAGAACATGCTGTCAATCATGGAGAAAACTACAATTCCTTTTCTTTACTTATTATCTTGAACGGTGCAGGCTGACAGAGGACTGAGATCTTCAGCTGTCAACAAGGTAACACCAGTCTGTGCTGGAGCTGAGAAGACAGTTATAGAGGCAGCTATGGCCTCTGCCATCTGTGATCCACAACTGGCTAATCTTTGAGGTTCACCAGCCCTTCCTCTTCTGATGTGGGAATCAGCAACACAAGTTCCCTGTAGTCATGGAGCAGGTCCATGACCCCAGGGCCTAAGACCTGCAAGGGTCTAAGTTAAGGCAAGTCCTTAACTTAGCTCTCCCAGTTACAGCTCTGCTGCTTTCTTCCTGGACTTGCCCCCATCCACTTTCGGCCTCAGGTGTCCTTTCCTCCACCTAAACGGCTCCCGCAGGCTCTGGCAAAGGGACCTGCACCCATCAGACCTTCCCCCTGGCTCTGTCATGCTCTCCAAACTGTTTTTTGTTTGTTTTTTTTTGCAACTTTCTCTAGTTCAAATTCACCACTCTACAAATAAAATCTAGCAGAGCAGGGTGTGATGGCACACGCCTATAATCCCAGAGACTCAGGACACTGAGACCAAGAGGATTGCAAATTTGAGGCCAGCCACAGCAACTTAGCAAGGCCCTCAGCAACTTAATGAGACCCTGTCTAAAATAAAATATAATAAACAAAACAACCAGGCATGTAGCTCAGTAGTTAAGCACCCCTGCATTCAATCCCTGGTAACAAAACAAAAAACAAAAAGCCTATCAGACCACAAAAAATAAAATAGTGCAGTCACTATGAAAAATATCATGGCAGTTCCTCAAAACACAAAAAATAAAATTACTATATGACACAGAATATGCCAATTCTTTTGGTATAAGCCCAAAGAACTGAAAGCAGGATGTTGAACAGATATTTATACATCTCTCCCCCAATGTCCTGCCCTTTATGGGGATTGAACCCAGGATCTCAAGCATGCTAGGGAAGCACTTTACCACAGAGCTACACCCCCCAGCCCACACATCCATTTTTATAACAGAATATTCACAACAGCCAAAAGGTGTAAATAACTCAAGTGTCATCAACAGATAAATGGATAAATAAAGTGTGGTATATATCCATGTAATGGAATATTATTCAGCCTTAAAAAGGACAGGAAATTATGACGCATGCTATAACACAATTGAACCTCAAAGTCATTACTGCTGTGTGAAATAAGCCATTCACAAAAAGACAGTTATATGAGGTACCAAGAATATGGTTCCACTTATATGAGATACATAGAGTGGTCAAATTCATTGAGACAGAAAGTGATGGTTAGCTGGGTGCAGTGAGCAGGCTGTAATCCCAGCAGCTTGGGAGGCTGAGGCATGAGGATCGCGAGTTCAAAGCCAGCCTCAGCAACGGCGAGGCACTAAGCAACTCAGTGAGACCTGTCCCTAAATAAAATACAATAAAGGCCTAGGGATGTGGCTCAGTAGTTCAGTGCCCCTGAGTTCAGTCCCTGGTACCCGCCCCCCCAAAAATAGAAGAAAGTGATGGTTAGCTGGGGCTGGAAATGGAGATTATTGTTTAATAGATACAGAGTTTCAGTTTAGGAACATGAAAAAATATTGGAGATGGAGATGGAAGGTAGTGATGGTCAAACATAGATGTGAACATACTTGATGGTTAAAATGGTTAAATTTAATTTATGTATACATTTTTACCTTTTGTGTGTGTGTATGTGCTGGGAATTGAACCCAGGGCCTCCTTTGATCACAGTAAAAAAGAGTTGAATGATAGCTTTTAGGCACAAATCAAAACCTATTCATATTAGCTATAAAATGAAAATTTTCAAAATTATTGGGAGCTCATAATGTTCTATTTCTTTTTTTTTTTTAAATATTTATTTCTTTGCTTTAGTTGTACACAATGCGTTTATTTGTACATGGTGCTGAGGATCGAACCTGGGCCGCACACGTGCTAGGCGAGCGCTCTACCGCTGAGCCATAATCCCAGCCCCAATGTTCTATTTCTTAAAGTGGGTGTACTTACACAGGTATTTTCACTTTTTGATAATTATTGAGCTATAGTTATAAATTATGCATTTTAATAGGTATACATTATTTATCAACTCGAACCATACTGCAGAATTAAAAGTCAAAAACACAGCAATATTATACATATTTATATCAAACATCTAAACAAAGCTAGAAACCAATTAATTTTGTAAATGTCACATTTGGTCCAGGTTTAGGTAATACTCATATTGTAAATATCACACTCATGCTTGGAATTTTATTACCTGCCTAGAATACTGTTCTACCCAGTCAACCTACTTTATAGCTGAATGCCTCACATGTCCCCTTTTATATAACTTCAATCACAGTTTCAGTGTTCTGCCTATGAAATAGCCTGGTGCTGGGAAAAGCTAAGATGATCTGTGTTATTTTTCAAAGGCAGCATACCACTGTTCCATATCCCCCTCTTCCAGAGTGGGGATTTGTGTACACAGAAATGAATGTGAATAAACTGGGTGTGGTGGCACACACCTGTAATCCCAGTGACTCAGGAGGCTGAGGCAGGAGGATTGCAAGTTCAAAGGCAGCCTTAGCAACTGAGCAAGGGCCCTAAGCAACTTAGTGAGACCCTGTCTCAGAATCCAATAAAAAAGGGGTAGGGATGTGGCTCAGTGCATAAACACCCCTGGGTTCAATTCTTGGTACCAATAAAAATAAATAAATAAATGAAAGAAATTACTGTGAAAAAATGCTTCGCTCTGCACAAGTTATATTTTGACAATATCAAGGGACCTCTGGTTTCTTTCTGAGGCCTGACAGCTGAAATACTCTGAAAAATTAGTGGTCTAACTCACCTAGCCAACTATCTAACATAATTGACTTATCTCAGCAAACATTTACTAAGAGCCTATGAGTACAAGGTACTCCATAATATGTAAGGCATGAGCCAGGCATGGTTGTGCACACCTGTAATCCCAGCAACTCGGGAGGCTGAAACAGGAGGATCACAAGTTCAAAACCAGCCTCAGCGACAGCGAGGTACTAAGCGACTCAGAGACCCTATCTCTAAATAAAATACAAAATAAGGCTGGGAATGTGGCTCAGTGGTCGAGTAACCCTGAGTTCAATTCCTGGTACCCCCCCCCCCCCAAAAAAAAAAAGTTTGTGCAGTCTTCTCTAAATATCATAACCATTAAACATTTAATGTTCTAAGCATCAAACTGAGTACTAAAGGGAAACAAACCCTGTGTTGAGAGTTTATTTCAAGACTAAAAAAATTGTGGGAGAAGACCACAAGGCTGAAATAATGTTAACTCTCCAAATCAACAGAGCTCAAACTCCTAGAGGAGCTAATAAAGGTGAGAGAAACCTATAACAGAGACCAGGAAAACCAGCAGAATCTAGGAGTGGTGGTTCTCAACTGGATGTGATTTTGTCTACCAACACACATTTGGTAATGTATGGTAATGTATGGTTTGGGTCCCCCAATTGTGGGAGTGGGAGTACTATCAGCATCTAATAGGAAGAGGCCAAGGATGCTGCTAAACATCCTACAATGCAACAACCCCACCTCTTCAACAAAGAATTTTCTGGCCCCCAAAGGTCAATAGTTCTGAAACTGAGAAGTCCTGTCTAATGAAATTTCATCTTGGAGAAACTCCCCAAAATCTTTAGGTGTATAGCCAAAGATGTCACCTATTTAAGGCTCTAACCCTTTAAGGCTGCCATACTGTAAGGTGGCCCTAATGAGTGTGCTATCAGCAGTCTCTTGGGCTCAGGGCAGAACCAGCTGTGATGCCCCAATAGCAGCTGTCCACCAGCAAGAAAGAAAGGCTGCCCCTCACTGGGTTCCTTTACTCCAAGTTATTTTCCCCTTTTCTACTTCATTTCCTCCCCATTCCAAATTAGATCCTGAAGTCCTTCCATCACTTTCTTGTCTCTACATATTATACCCCTTGAAAACCACATCCTTGGATTTATGGATCAATATAAATCATTCACCTTCTCTGCTTGTTGCCTCCTATCATTCCATGGATATCTCACTCAATGAAATCAGTAATAAACTCTGACTGCCAAATGTAACACTTGTCAACCAAGTTCTCAAAACAAGTAATAGAAAAAAGGTTGACCAGGTGTGGTGGCGCACGCCTGTCATCCCAGCACATGGGAGGCTGAGGCAGGAGGATCGCGAGTTCAAAGCCAGCCTCAGCAATGGTGAGGCACTTAGCGACTCAGTGAGACCCTGTCTTTAATAAACTACAAAAAAGGGGGGGGATGCTGGGAATGTGGCCCAGTGGTGCCCGTGAGTTCAACCCCCGGTACAAAAAAAAAAAAAAAAAAAAAAAAAAAGTAACAACCTGATAACTTTGCCTTCATTAATCACTCTCCTGGGGCTTCAGTGGCACCATTCTCTGGAGGATTTCTTCTTATTTCACTAGACCGTCCTCAGTCTCTTTTACTGAATCCAACCACTAATCTATTAGTAATGTCTGTCATGGGAACAATACTGAGAAATGGGCAGTGTTTATGGCATCCACCTGCCATTTTTGTATATAAACTTCCTCTATTGACACTTCTACAACTATTTTTGTGCTAAAATCCACATCCACAATCTAGTTATCTCTTGTGATACCTAACCTAGACACTGTCATCATCAATGAAAGCTGTATAGTATGATGAAGAAGTTAACAGTAAGGACTCTCTGGAGCTGGATTGCCCAGATTTAGGTCCTGGCTCCACCACTTAACAGCTATGTAACCTTTGGCAAGTTACTTAACTTCTCTGTGCCCAGATTGCAACAGTCAAGCTCACAACAGATACACCAGCAAATTAGGAGTTTAAAAGAACAGTCTTCAAGGCTATAAAATTGAGATAATATACCAGGAAGTGGGAGGTTGAGAAGTTAACTCAGCCTTCGGAGATCATATAATCAGCAGAAATACAATGACAGGATCCCTCATTTATACAGTGAGATAATCTTAACTCTAACCTCAAAGAATTATTGTGATGATTAAATGTTTAATATATGCAAAGCATATAGAATAAGGCCTTCTCCTAGAAGCAGCCAATAATGTTAGCCAGTTAGCTAACTATCATTATCATCTTCACCACCATGTTATCATCATCACCTCAAACAAGCATCTGAAACCTAAAGTGTTCAAAAAACTGAATTTCCTATCTTCTCATCCATACTTAGGTGAACCACCTAGATAAGCAAAAATTTTGAAGTACTCTTAGTATCTCTTTCTTCCCATGTTTTCCACCTATCTCAACTTCTATCCATTATAGTTCCTAAAACCATGTATTATCTCAAAGTCCACCACCATCACATTTCCCACTGTCATTACATCAACTGGAGTCTTCACAATTTCTCAAACAGATTAGTCTATCAGTTTCCTTACTGATCTACCTACCTTTGGGGTATAACCTCTCCAATTTATGTCCAAACCCTATCTTTCTAAAATGAAAATCGCATCCCATCCAGCCCCAAACACTTTAGCATCACTTCTCTCTCTTTCTCTTTTTTTTAAATATTTTTTTTAGTTGTCAATGGACCTTTATTTTTTTTAAGTATTTATTTATTTGCTTTTAGTTGTACACAATGCATTTTTACATGGTGCTGAGGTTCGAACCCGAGCTGCACACGTGCTAGGCGAGCGTTCTACCGCTAAGCCACAATCCCAGCCCCGGACCTTTATTTTTTACTTATTTGTATGTGGTGCTGAGAATCAAACCCAGTGCCTCACACATGATAGGCAAGCGCTCCACCACTGAGCCACAACCCCCAGCCCTAGCATCATTCCTTTATGAAAGCTGTCCCTAAGATCTCTCTCCATCTTCTCCCTATCTGTACTATCCTCTGTTCCTACAGCACCCTGCAGTTTCCTCTATCACGGAACTTTCTGTATACGACTTTACAAAAGTTCTATCTTCCCTACTAGACTACAAATTCTAAGGGAAGAAATTATATCCAGCCCCAGCATATAGAACACCTAAGAAAAATAAATACTCAATGACTACTCCATGTATGGAAGTATAGACTGCTAGGCTCTATCCTTTCACATCCTCATTGAAACTCAGATACATTAGGAAACCTACCCAAAGTCACACAGGTAGTTAGTGACCAGCTGTGAATCCATGTTTCTGACCTCACAGTGTTCTTTTCCCACCCTGTTGCTAGTTCCTGTTCCATATGAATCAGCTTTATGACTTTGGGAAATCACTTTCTCTCCTGGAACCTCAAGTTGTTCATATTCAACAATACTTATAGTTCTAATAGTCTAAGCTTCAGGAAAAAAAATAAAAAAGGAAAGAAAAGAAAAGTTTGGGCATTGATGGGTGAAAGGAAATAAAAATTTCTTTAAAGGAATTTAATCAAATTCAATTAAAGAGATGTTGAAGAGTGGGGAAAAGGTTAATCTCTTGGCTAACTTTGCTTTCTTAAAAGGAAACTTTTTTTTTTAACTTACAATTTTATTTAGTTAGAAAGAATGAATCAGCTGCAGGAACATCATGGCAATTATGCATTTTAGTTTTGCTCAGTAAAAATTCAACTGCAAACATGCTGAATAAACTGGACAGATTAAGAGGCTCAGAAAGCAGGAGAACCTCTACCTGATCTGTTCAGTTCATGTGGTGAGAGGAATGGTTTGGAATTCATAGTGTAGATCATGGCTTTTATTCTTCCTACAGCTGTATCTCTTTAAGAGAAAAAAGGCTAGAATCATATAAGGTCATACTTTACAAACTGAGAAGTGCATAATATATGTGATGCGCGCTCTTCCAGACCACTCTACTTAGTGATAAAAAAATTTTCTGAATCATTTTTACATCTAAATATAAATAGATTAAGGCAGAGAATACAACATTTGCACATACTTTTAAGATAAAACATGAGAAACTTTTGCAATTCCAAGCCTCCGCAGTGGCTGCTTAGAAGTCTGCATGCAAAGACTAGAGAAATATGGCTTTAAGGGAATTCAGAGGTCACCCATCCAGTTTAGTCACTTGCCACTTTATACTTGAGAAGGCTGTGGCATATATATATATATATATATATATATATATATATATATATATGAGCTGTGCACTAGCCATATATAACTGGCCCGTAGTAGAGAACACACTCAATCCTGGATGCTCTGCCTATACCCCAAATTGTTTCTGCTGCCTCTTCCCAGAATTTTTACCCCCCTTTGACACTGGTCTGTTTATTTGCTTGAAGTAAGGAATTCATACTAAAGTGAAACAAAATTTCAGAAACGTAAGAGAAAACAAGCTGAACCCTTTCCAGGTTCTCAAGAGCAAACATGAGAAAAGGTAAAAAACTATACAGACAAGACAATGCCATGTGACTATGATAGGGATACAGAAACAAAGGACTCAGTTTGAGAAAAATAAAGCTCACAATAAAGTTGCCATTCTGTGGCCATCTTTAGGGCCTCCATATGGGCCCATTTTTGATAGTTTCAGTGATATGTTACTTTAAGGTACCTATGATAAAGTATGATATGTGAGGTGTTTTTCATTATTTGCAAGTGTATATCTAAGTTAGGGAAATGCAGTATAGTATAAAGGTGCCACACTGTCTGGGTTCAAATTTTGGATCTACTACCCAGCTATAGACTTCATTTGGCAGGTTAAATATATCTAGTTTTTCTTTGCCTCAAGTTTCCTTATCTGTAAAATGGGGATAATAAGAGCATCTACACTGTTTATTAGTTATTACGAGGATCAGAGTTAATATATGTAAAATGTTTAGAGTAGTGCCAAGCAGATAAGCTTAAGTAATAAGTAATTAAGTAACACTTAATAATTAATATTACCCCTAGATAAGTCGGGTTTGAAGAAAAGAACCATGAAATACAAAACCGAGCATGGTGGCAGTTACTTAGGACACTGTACCAGAAGGACTGCAAGTTCAAAGCCAGTTGGTGCAACGTAGTGAGACCCTGTCTCAAAATTAAAAATAAAAAGGACTGGGAATGTAGCTCCAGTGGTAGAGTGCCCATGGCTTCAATCACAAGTACAACAACAACAACAACAACAAAAACATAGCTGGAAGGGGCTTCAGACAGTGAGACAAACAATATGTGACCCACAGTTCCTGATTTAATCCAGTGAGTTTCCCCACCCTAATGTATCCAAAGAAGAAACTAATCCCCCCCAAAAAGTCAGTGATTTGTTCAAATTTATACACACACACACACACACACACACACACACACACACAGTGAGTTAGTAGCAAAGTTGAGACTTAAACCCTGTTCTCCCAGTAAATAAAAGTGTCTACCAGCTGGGCATGGTGGTGTAGGCCTATAATCCCAGTGGCTCAGGAGGCTGAGACTGGAGGATTGCCAAGTTCAAAGCCAGCCTCAGCAACAGTGAGGTGCTAAGCAACTCAGTGACAGCCTGTCTCTAAATAAAATAAAAAATAAGGCTGGGGATGTGGCTCAGTGGTTGAGTGCCCCCAAGTTCAATTCCAGGTACAAAAAAATAAATGTTGGAGAGGATGTGGAGAAAAAGGCACACTCATACATTGCTGGTGGGACTGCAAAATGGTGCAACCGTTATGGAAAGCAGTATGGAGATTTCTTGGAAAACTGGGAACGGAACCATCCTATGACCCAGCCATCCCACTCTTGGGTCTATTCCCAAAGGACTTAAAAACAGCATATTACAGTGACACAGCTATCTCAATGTTTGTAGCTGCACAATTCACAATAGCTAGGTTGTGGAACCAACCTAGATGTCCCTCAGTAAATGAGTGGATTAAGAAAATGTGGTATATACACACAATGGAATTTTACTCAGCAATAAAAGAAAACAAATTAATGGCATTTGCAGGTAAATGGATGAAGTTGGAAGACATCATGCTAAGTGAAGTTAGTCAGTCTCAATAATCCAAGTACCAAATGTTCTCTCTTATATAAGGAGGCTATTTCAAAGTATTGTTGGATGGGGGTACATAGGAGGATTAGAGGAACACTAGAATGGTCAAGGGAAGGGAGGGTAAGGGAGGGAGCAAGAGGGGAGAGAGGGGGAGAAAAAAAAAAAAGGGTGGTTGAATGAGATGGATATCATTTTCCTTAATGCATGATTGAAGACCTGAACTGTACGAATATACTAAATATATGCACTATGAGTTGTACATATTAAAAATTATAAAAATAAAAAAAAGAAAAAAAAAAGATTGACATTAGTTAGCATTTAATGCTAATCAACAGATACTTAATGACTGCCTATGTATCAGTATTTTTAACACTCTCTAGGTAATTCTAAAGGGCAGCAAGGGTTCCGAACCACTGTTAGAAATACTATGCTAGACAGTGAGATGTAAATAAGACAACAGAAAAGGGGGTGGGGGAGTGCATGGGAGTGAGCACATGCAAGACAAGGAAACTGAGTAGCTAACAAAAGGAATCCAGACCTAATCCTGGACAATGCAGGACCTCAAATTTATCTACAAGTATGTGTAGGGGACTCCAAGAAAGAGCAACAGGCACAGAAGTCAAGGAAGACCTCAGTATATGTTCACTAACACTAGCAAAACCATGACTTCATTATTCAATCTGTAAATTCCAACAGCTCAAAGGATTACACACTTCAGACACAGAAGAATGTTAAACTGGGCACTGTGGCACACACCTGTAATCCCAGCTACTCCAGAGAGTGAAGCAAGAGGATGACAAATTCAAGGCTAGCCTGGGCAATTTAGTGAAACCCTGTCTCAAAATAAAAAGGACTAGGAATATAGCTCAGTGGTAGGGTGCCCTGGGTTCAATCCCCAGTATCATAAAAAATCAATCAATCAACATTTAAAACTAAAAAAGCATGCAAGAATATGTAAATTTAAGCCAGGCACAGCGGTGTACACCTGTAATCTTAGCAGCTTGAGAGGTTGAGGCAGGATCACAAGTTCAAAGCCAACCTCAGTAATTTAACAAGACCCTTAGCAACTTAGTGAGGGCCTGTCTCAAAATAAAAATTTTAAAAGGAATGAGGATGTGGCTCAGTGGTAAAACTTTCCAGGGTTCAATAACTAATACAGAAAAAGAGAAAGAGAGAGAGAGAGAGAGAGAGAGAGAGAGAGAGACTTGCTTGTTTACCAGAATGAAAAAGATGGGTAACATACAAAATTGTAAGAGTGAAGGGAACAAACTTTCTTGAAAGCAGTATTTCAATATGTATCAAAATGTAAAGACAGACAACCCAATTTAAAAACAGAGCAAAGGACTTGAATAGATATTTTTCCAAAGACACAAATGGCCAACAAACACACCATCATTAATCATCATGGAAATAAAAATCAAAACCACAATTGGATACCACCTTCATACCCACTAGGCTGGCTATAATAATTTTTTTAGAAAGTATTGGAAAAAGCCGGGCGCAGTGGCGCACGCCTGTAATCCCAGCACTTTGTGAGGCTGAGGCAGGAGGATCGAGAGTTCAAAGCCAGCCTGAGCAATGGCGAGGCACTTAGCAACTCAGTGAGACCCTGTCTCTAATAAAATACAAAAAAGGGCTTAGGATGTGGCCCAGTGGTCGAGTGCCCCTGAATTCAATCACCAGTACCAAAAAAAAGAGCTGACCAGTACCCTTCAAAAATATCAAGGAAAATCAGACAGAGTCACACACTTGCAATTCCAGCTACTCGGGAGGCTGAGGCAGGAAAATCACAAGTTTAAGACCAGCCTGGATAACATAGTGAGACCCTGTCTCAAAAAAATAAAAAGGGGACTGGGATTGTGGCTCAGCAGTAGAACACTCAACTAGCACATGTGGGGCCGGGTTTGATCCTCAGCACCACGTAAGAATAAAGGCATTGTGTACAACTAAAACAAATAAATAAATATTAAAAAATAAATAAATAAAAGCCGGGCGCGGTGGCGCACGCCTGTAATCCCAGCATTTTGGGAGGCTGAGGCAGGAGGATCGCGAGTTCAAAGCCAGCCTCAGCAATGGTGAGGCACTTAGCAACTCAGTGAGACCCTGTCTCTAAATAAAATACAAAAAAGGGCTGGGGATGTGGCCCAGTGGTTGAGTGCCCCTGAGTTCAATCCCTGGTACCAAAAATAAATAAATAAATAAATAAAATAAAATAAAAAAATAAAAAGGGGCCGGACATGGTGGTGCATGTCTGTAATCCCAGCACTCAGGAAGCAAAAGCCAGGCACTAAGCAACTCAGTGAGACCCTGTCTCTAAATAAAATACAAAAAAGGGCTGGGGATGTGGCCCAGTGGTAGAATGCCCCTGAGTTCAATCCCTGGTACCAAAAAAGAAAAAAGAAAAAAGGATTGAGGACGTGAAAAACAAGGAAAGACTAAAGTACTGCCCAAGACTGGAGAAAACTAAGGATACATGATGACTAGATGCAATATGGGATCCCAAGTTGGATCCATAACAAAAAAGGGACACTGGTGGAAAACTGGTAAAATCCAAGTCTACAGGTTAGTTAACAGTATCATATCTATGTCAATTTCCTAGTTTTTATAAACATACCATGATAATGTAAGATGTTAATATTAGGACAAGCTGGATAAAGGGTATGTAAGAACTCTGTGTACCGTCTTTAAAACTCTTATGTAAATCTACAGTTATTTCAAAATTTAAAAAACTAGTAATAATGTAGAACGTTGTTTCTCAACCTCAGTGCTATTGCTATTTTGAGACAGATAATTCTTTGTTGTGGAGGGCTGTCTTATGCCTAGCAGGATGTTTAGCAACGCCTTTTGCCTTTACCCACTGGCCAGGAATCCACCTCGTCCATTATTACAACCAAAAATGTTTCCAGCAATTGCCAAATGTTCCTTGGAGGGCAAAACTGCTCCAGATTGAGACCTCTAACATAGAGTTATATATATTAACAAAAAATCCATAACATTTATTAAAAAGAAAAAAAGAGGAATAAGAACAGTATGTAAACTGGGAGTGGTGGTGCATGCTTATAATCCTAATAACTCAGGAGGCTGAGGCAGGAGGATCAGAAGTTCAAGGCTAGCCTCAGCAACTTAGCCAAGACCCTGTCTCAAAATAAAAAATAAAAAGGGCTTGGAATATGACTCAGTGCCCCTGGATACCATCCCAGTAACCAAAAAAGAGCTAAAATAATTTTTTAAAAGGGGGCTAGTAAAGAGCCCTCAGAGGTAAAGAGCTCCCTAGGGTCAATCCCAACATGAAGTGGGGGGGATGGTTACCCCTGGATGCTGAGACTATATTTTCTTTGTATTTTTCTTATTTGGAAATTTCTTTCAATAAGCATGTCTCTTTTTTTTTTTCCAAACACAAAAAAGGCTTTGTTCTTATCTTTTGTTTTCCCCCAAATGCTTCCAATTCAATAACTATTGGTTTTGTTTTGAAAATGTCAAACTCCAGCTCAACTCATCTAGGCTAATATAACAGAATCCTAAACTGTTTTTCTTTCTTTAACCCATCTCTACAGAGCCACTGGAGTTACTTCGTAAAATAGATTTACTATTGCTTCCCTATTTAAAATCCCAGACTTCATGGCATAGATTTTAAGGACCTCAACAATCTGTGGCCAGGACCAGTATTTTCAGTTTCACCTCCTATGACTATCTCTCAAGTATTCCAAATAGTTGCTGGCCATTCCTTGAAAACATATAAAAGAACCCTTCCTTTACTTTGTTCATGCTGTTATTCTTGTCAGGAATATTCTTCCTTCTTCTGTGCCTGATAAAAGGTACAAAGTGCTATGGAGGAAAAGAAGGGGGTGGGAGACAAATGTGTAAATAAACAGAAGGAGCTGAAGGGACAATACAGAACAGCACAAGGTAAGAATTCAAGGAAGTAATTTTTGGTAGGATAAAATAACAATAGTACCTATCTCAAAAGGTTGTGGTAAGGATATTAAAACATGTAACATAGCCGGGCATGCCTGTAATCCCAGCACTTTGGGAGGCTGAGGCAGGAGGATCATGAGTTCAAAGCCAGCTTCAGCAATGTCGAGGCATTTAGCAACTCAGTGAGACCCTGTCTCTAAATAAAATACAAAAAAGGGCTGGGGATGTAGTCCAGTGGTTGAGTGCCCCTGAGTTCAATCCCCGGTACCACAAAAAAAAAAAAAAAAAAACATGTAACATATGTCAAACTTTCAAAACAGTGCCTAATATGTGTGTGTGTGTATGTGTGTGTGTTATTCTTTTATTCTTTTCATCCTTATTATTACTTTTTTTTTTTTTTTTTTTTTTTTTTGGAATGGGGATTGAACCCATGGGGTGCTTTACCACTGAGATACATCTCCTTTGTTTCTTTGTTTGTTTGTTTTAATTTTTAGTTTGAGACAAGGTCTCACTAAGTTGCTGAGATCTCAATAAATTGCTAAGGCTGGCCCTCAAACTTAGAATCCTCCTGCCGTAGTCTCCTAAAAGGCCAGGATTACAGACATACACTACCACACCCACCTTCAGTATTATTATTTTCATCATTCATTGTGCAGTAGTGAAGGCTTCCCCTCTGGCTGCCACAATGGGATGGGGCAGTGAGGCACCTACTCAGAAGCAGGGCCCCAAAGGTAAGAATAGTGGCAAACAGAATCCTGTACTGATTTAAATCTATCTCAAAAATTCAACAGATGACATGAGAACCCAATTCATCTGCATCACACTAGAGCACATACATGAATTCCGTATACATCCCAAGTAACTTTAACCTTTCAAATATATATTTCTTTTTGAAGGGAAGTTGCCTCAACATCTCACCCCAGGCACTGCAGCATTAGAGCAGCACCTCATCAGAGGCATCTGAATTTGCAAGCCATGTTTGTGTGTCCTGTGGCTTCCCATTTGGCCAGTAGTCACTTCCCTTTCCTTAGATAACATGGAAGGTTTGACTTCAGACTTCTCCCCTTGGCTGCAAAAAAGGTGATCATTTATGTTCAGCCCACCCAGTTTAACACTGTAGCCAAAGAAAAACTAAATTCACTTACAATGGAGGTGAATTAAGGAACCTAGAAAATCATCATTCACACATATATAGTACAAGAGTCAAAAGCTTTCAAGCCAGGCGCGGTGGCACACGCCTGTAATCCCAGCACTTTGGGAGGCTGAGGCAGGAGGATCGCGAGTTCAAAGCCAGCTCAGAATGGCGAGGCACTTAGCAACTCAGTGAGACCCTGTCTCTAAATAAAATACAAAAAAGGGCTGGGGGGGCTGGGGTTGTGGCTCAGCGGCAGAGCGCTCGCCTCGCACGTGCGCGGCCCGGGTTCGCTCCTCAGCACCACGTAAACATAAATGCATTGCATTGTGTACAACTAAAGTAAATAAATAAATATTAAAAAAAAAAAAAAAAGGGCTGGGGATGTGGCCCAGTGGTCGAGTGCCCCTGAGTTCAATCCCTGGTACCAAAAAAAAAAAAGCTTTCAGATTTTCTTTTTAGCCTCTTGTCAGTCTCAGTCCTTTTAAAACACTGCCTCTGCCAATTGTGGCAAAAGCCTCTGGATAGGCCCCATCTTTCCTGGCCAATAGGTCTCTGCATTTTTTATTTCATGTCCTATTAAACTACTGTGATCCACCATCCCATCTTTCCTTTCACATCCCTCCCCCATGCATCCCAAATCTCCCTTGAGCACTATCAGACAAACAGTCCTTTAGTACAAAACACTATTCCTAAACTATGTCCCAAAGCAGACAAAAAGAACACAGAGTTCCACATCTGTTAGATGACACATACCCTGCTTACTAGTCAGACTGCCAAAAATCATTTGCTTCTCCTCTTGTAAGTTTAGGCAAACACAAAGGGAACTATGCTTCTATGTCTGACTACTGCTTCTCCACAGGACTTGAAGAATTAAAGCATCAGAGATACTTCCTCTCTACAAACCCAAATGGAACATTTTGTTTATCTTCTCTTAGCATATAGTCGGTATTCTATAGTTCCAGGCAGTCACTGTACATGTTTGGCAAGTGCCTTCAAGTTTCTCAGTACAATGTTTCATCCAGTCACTGAAGGCAAAGCATTGTACCTTGAATTTACATGCCAAGGAGATGACTCAGACTGAAAAGAAGACCTCCAGTATCATCTTTCTGCAATATATCAGACTCTACAAATGAGTTAGAAGACCCAGATCCAATTCCTAGGTGTACGAGTCTTTTACAGTATGATCTCTAGTCAGCTCTTTAATCTTTCTGTACCTCAGTTTTTCCATCCTGGAAGACAGGGATTGTATTACCAGTCTCTACTTGAATTCAAACTCTCACTACTGAATGAGAATAGTCATATTCCTATAATTTGTAAAACAACCAGGGTTTGGAAAAAACAGAAAATTAAGCACAAAAGTTTCTCACTTCTCAGTTTGGCTCTGCAGAAATCCACAGTAGAACCCAACAGGAGTCCCTAATCGTGTAATTCCTCAGAAAGCAATTCTGACACTCCATTCCACAAATCACATGCATAAGAATAGTGAGAAGCCAGGGCCAGGCAGGACCTTCAGATGCTAGGTGGCTATAGATGCAAGTCACTGTATTTCTGGCTCTGAGACAAAATTACTGCTCTGGACCCTTAACCAGTGTATTGTGGTTTTACCTCATAGAGCTACCTCAATACCTAAAGTACTTACTTATTCAATGTTTTCAAAAAAAAAAAAAAAAAAAAACATAAGCAAGTACTTTTCACTGCATTCATAGAATATTTGTCCTCTTGTGACTGGTATATTTCATGTAGCATATTTTCATGGTGTATCCACATTGTACCATTAATCCAATTTCCTTAATTTTCAAAGTTCAATAATATTTTCTTAAGTTTTTCCCTCCAGACCACCTTTCTTCGTGGAGTCCTATGAACACACACACTGTCTGCTTTCCTCTTGCCTTTTGTTTAATACAGACAGTAGACCTTTCTGTGTTCTGTCTTGATTTTTGTTTTGCTCAGGGTTTTTGTTTGTTTGTTTGTTTTGTGGTACTGCAGATTAAGTCCAACTAAACTGCTGAAGTTGGCCTTGAATTTGTGATCCTCCAGCCTCAGCCTCCCCAATTGCTGGGATTACAGGCTTGTGGCACCATGCCCCATTAGACCTTTTTAACTATTGCATTAGTCTTAATTAGGCAGAAGGCCATAATAAGATTATTGTTTGTATTTCTGTAGCATCTCCTATGTAAAAATGATTTCACTTCTAATTTTTTAAATCCCCAATCTTTTTTTTTTTTAAATATTTTTATTTATTTGCTTTAGTTGTACACAATGCGTTTTATTGAATGCATTTTATTTGTACATGGTGCTGAGGATCGAACCCGGGTCACCCACGCGCTAGGCGAGCGCTCTACCGCTGAGCCACAATCCCAGGCCCTAAATCCCCAATCTTAATGCTGGGAATGTAGCTCAGTGGTAGAGCAGTTGCCTACCATGCTTGAGGCCCAGGGTTCAATCCCCAGAGCAAAAGAAATAAAAAATAAATTACCATTCTTGGCTATGTAAGTGGATAATTATAATAGTCTTTTCTTTGTGTAATTATAATAGTCTTCCTTTTCTCCCCTTGAGTTTTTCTAAATTGTTTTTGAAAGCCAAAACAAAAATTTAAAATATTTTTTTAATATTTATTTATTTGGGGGTTGGGGTTGTGGCTCAGTGGTAGAGCGCTTGCCTAGCACGTGCGCAGCTGGGGTTCGATCCTCAGCACCACGTAAAAATAAAAACGCATTTTGTACAACTAAAGCAAATAAATAAATATATTTTTTAAAATATTTATTTATTTGCTTTAGTTGTACACAATGCAATGCATTTATGTTTATGTGGTGCTGAGGATCGAACCCAGGCCGCGCACGTGCTAGGCGAGCACTCTATCGCTGAGCCACAACCCCAGCCCAATAAATATTTTTTTTTAAATATTTATTCATTTGCTTTAGTTGTACACAATGCCTTTATTTTTACGTGGTGCAGAGGATCGAACCCCAGCCGCACACGTGCAAGGCAAGCGCTCTACCACTGAGCCACAACCCCAGCCCCAATGCCTCTATTTTTATGTGGTGCTGAGGACCGAACCCAGGCCGCGCACATGCTAGGTGAACACTCTACTGCTGAGCCACAATCCCAGCCCAAAATTTAAAATATTGCCTACTATAATTCTAAATGTATATAAGAAATATTTAAGGCAATCATCTTATAAACAAGGGCAGCTAAGAACCATATATAGAAGTAAAGTTTCCACACTTCACTCAAACTAGTAAAATGACATGACAGCAAACTCTGACTGTTATACTACCTAGAAGGGTCATTAAAAGGCTTTATAAAGAGCCGGGTGCAGTGGCACATGCCTGTAATCCCAGTGGCCTGGGAGGCTGAGACAGGAGGACTGGGAGTTCAAAGGCAGCCTCAGCAAAAGCAAGGCACTAAAGCAACTCAGTGAGATCCTGTCTCTAAATAAAATACAAAATAGGGCTGGGGATGTGGCTCTGTAGTTGAGTGCCCCAGAGTTCAATCCCCAGTAATCCCCCCAAAATCAAAGATGAATTAATATAAACTATTAAAATGTTTAATTAATTCCCAGGGATGCACAAAAATGCAGAAATAAAAAGAAAATAGAAAAATGAATAAAATGGCAGACATAAGCCCAAACACAGAATAATTACATTACTATAAATGTTCTTAATATACCAATTAAAAGAACAAAGAGTAGAACATGACCTAACCATTACTGTCTACAAGAAACTCACTTTAAATATTATGCTTAAGGGGCTAGGGCTGTGACTCAGTGATAGAGCACTTGTCTCACATGTGTGGGGCCCTGGGTTCAATCCTCAGCACCACATAAATAAAATAAAGGTATTGTGTCTACCTACAACTAAATTTTTTTTTTAAATTTAAAAAAGAATGCTTAAGCACATTGAAAATAAAATGGGAAAATAATATTTTCTTAAATATATGTACCACATTTTATTTATACATCCTTTTTTTTTTTTTTTTTTTTTTTTTTTTTTTGGTACTGGGGATTGAACTCAGGGGCACTCAACCACTGGGCCAAATCCCCAGCCCTTTTTTGTATTTTATTAGAGACAGGGTCTCACTGAGTTGCTAAGTGCCTCACCATTGCTGAGGCTGGCTTTGAACTCGCGATCCTCCTGCCTCAGCCTCCCAAGTGCTGGGATTACAGGCGTGCACCACCGCGCCCGGCTCTTTTTATACATCCTTTGGTGGAAGCATGAATTGCTTCCATCTTTTGGCTACTGTGAATAATGCTGCTATGAACATGCATGTACAAATAAATATCTGTTCTGGACACATATACACCAAGCACTTTCCCTGGAAAGGAAATGAACTGTAGGGGGTTGCCTTGGAATGACCCTACGGTCAAGGTAGGACAAAGGGATGACAAAAGGTATGAGATGCAAGACAATTTAAGATTTAGGACAGTGTTTTACAACTTCTTTTGTTTTTCCTTACCGAGACACTTCTGAATATAAAAGTCTGGGCAGCATACTGAAAGGGATACTAAAATGTAAATATTTGCCAGCCATTGTGGCACAGACCTATAATCCCAGCTACCTGGAATGCTAAGGTAAGATGATGGTAAATTTAAGGCTAGCCTCAGCAACTTAGCCAGATCCTGTCTCAAAATAAAAAATAAAAAGGACTGGGGATATGGCTTAATGGTATAGCACTTGCCTATCATGGGCAAAAACTTGGAAAAAAGAAGAAGAAGAAAAAAAGGATGTCATTTTTCAGGCTGGATTATATAGCTCAATGATAGAGCACTTGCCTAGCATTAGTTGTATATCATCAGGGAAAAATTGCTAGAGGTCTTGCTCACTGTACAGTAGTCCATGTAATTGAGATACTTTACGTCTCATATAACTTGCCCTTGAAATACACACACACACACAAACACACACACACACACAAAGAATGGCACTTTGTTCACATTTGCCAAATATATTCCAAATGAACCTCAAGTCACTGAAAAGCAGCATATAATTTCATTGGCTAAAAAAAACAAGCAGAGCAGCACTACTCTAACAGGGGCAGGATGGTGAGCAAAGGCAGAAATGAAGAATTGTGTATACCCACAAAGAATGGCACATGGATAGTTTATTTCCTTATTTAGACTTAAAAGTAAAAATAAAGGCAAAAAAATTTAGTAGGGATCAAGAGAAAATATTATGAATATCCAAGGTATAATCAAAATTAAACACAATCTATGACCAGTTTGGAAAGTTCAACAGTCTTCATTGTTTTTCATATGTTAATCCTCATGGCATCCGAAGGATGAAAGAAATTTAACTCTCATATTCCAGTTACAACCATAGAAAGAACTTGAATATATTAATTAAGATGTACCCTTTTAATAAACTATTCCAACAAATATTAAAGATCTACCATATCATCAGCACTATATGAGGCATAAAGTATTCCACTGACTGGCCTATTCTACTGTGAGCAAGGCCTCTAGCAACTTTACCCTTAGGTACACAGCTGTGAGTAAAGAAACATTTCTGAGTATGCAATACTATTAGAGTTATACCCAACCCTCACTACCAGAACCCAATAAATTACTTTAAAATAGATGTAAAGACGGCCACAGTAGCACCCACCTATAATCCTAGCTACTCAGGAGTCTGAGGCATGAGGATCACAAGCTTGAGGCCAGACTCAATAACTTAGCAAGATCCTGTCTCAAAATAAAAAATAAAAGGGGCCGGGCGTGGTGGCGCACGCCTGTAATCCCAGCACTTTGGGAGGCTGAGGCAGGAGGATTGCGAGTTCAAAGCCAGCCTCAGCAATGGCGAGGCCCTTACCAACTCAATGAGACCCTGCTTCTAATAAAATACAAAAAAGGGCTGGGGATGTGGCCCAGTGGTCAAGTACCCCTGAGTTCAATCCCCGGTACAAAAATAAATAAATAAATAAATAAAAGGGGTTAGGGATATATATGTGTGTGCACATATACACACATATATATCAATGGTAGCATGCTCCTGGGTTCAATTTCCAGTACTGCAAAAAATAAATAAATAAAATACAAGGGCTAGGGATAACACTCAAAGGCAAGAAAGCCCCTTGGTTCAATCCCCAGTACCAAAATAAAATAGATGTAAAATTAAGCTGATTTATTGAGAACACTCTTTTCCCCCTTTTTGGTACTGGGGATTGAACTTAACAACTGAGCCATCCCTAGTCCTTTTCATTTTTCTATTTTGAGACAGGGTCTTGCTAAGTTGCTTAGGGCTTTACTAAATTGCTGAGGCTGGTCTCAAACTTGCAATCCTCCTGTCTCAGCCTCCTAAATTGCTGGAAGTACAGGCATGTGCCACCGCACCTAGTAAGAACAGTTTTGACTGGGAATTCTGGTGGTATAGGAGAGGTGACATCTGAGAAAAGACCAGAAAAGAAGGCACAAGCCATACTGTTATGTAAAAGCAGAGGTTCCACCAGGCAGAGATAACAAGTGCAAGAGTCCTGAAGTGGGTTTTTGTCTAGAGCATTCTCCAAACATCCACTAACTAGACTTCCCCTTAGATGCAAGATCTTCCTGATCTCCAAGTTCACCATTCTCCCAGGCATCCAAATCTGAATCCTGAACCACACTGTACCCATTATTCTCTTCCTTCCTCAATCAATGATCAACTGATATTAGTAAAATAATAACATGATATTACCTTCAAAACATTACATCTTTCTTTTCTCCTCCATCTCCACTAACACCACACCAACTCAGAATATAGAAATTATAGAACATAAGAATTGGAAGGGTCTTTAGATGTCATTAGTGTAACTCCATCTTACTAGAGTCCCTGTTAATCAAGTCTCCAAAGTATCAGGTGATAGAGCCAGGCTGGTGGTGCACACCTATAATCCCAGCAGCTGAGGAGGCTGAGACAGGAAGATCACGGAGTTCAAAGCCAGCCTCAGCAACAGCAAGGTACTAGGCAACTCAGTGAGACCTTGACCCTAAATAAAATACAAAATAGAGCTGGGGATATGGCCCAGTGGTTGAGTGCCCTAGTACGAAAAAGGAAAAAAAAAGGATCAGGTCATAGGTCTATTATTAATACTAGGATTTTTTGTATGCCTCTCCTACCCATCCCCAAGTCCAATTCAACACATATTTTGCTCACAAATGCATGCTCCTTACACACTGCCTTCGTCATGTTACTCATCTCACATATGATACATAACTATTTAACAATCTCTTTACTACATATATTCTATGACCATTTCACTTTTTAACTTTTTCCTTTTTTTTAGTTGTAGATGATGCCATACCTTCATTTTATTTATTTATTTTTATGCAGTGCTGAGGATTGAGCCCAGTGCCTCACATGTGTGAGGCAAGCACCCTACGCCCAGCCCTCATCTTTTTTTGTGTGTGTGGTGCTGGAGATTGAACCCAGGGCCTTGTGCATGTGAGGCAAGCACTGCACCAACTAAGCTATATCCCCAGCCTCAGCCCTTACCTTTTAACTCTTGTGTTTTTCTTCCTTTGATATGTCTTTTCTGTTGGATTCTAGGCAGAAGGCTGCACTTCCCAGGCAGAAGGCCACACCTCCCCAGGTGCCTTGTGAAAAACTACAGCTCCCAGGATCCTCAGCGTGACCAAAAACCTGACCAGCAAGTCCCCTGTCCACTACCCCCCCACCTCTGCTGGCCTATAGGACAAGGACTCACTCCAAGGGGGTTTTATGACCCCCACTCTATTTAAGCCAGCCCCGGACTGAACTCGCCCCTTGTTCCTGCTCTCTGTTCGCGCTTGCCCCTTGTTCTTGCTCTCTGTTGGCGCTTGCCCCTTGTTCCTGCTCTCTGTTCCTGCCTCTCTCGGTTCTGTCCATCCCTTCCCTACCCCCCTTCCCTTCCCTTCCTTTCCCTACCCTTGCCCACGTGGCACCCCAATAAACCCTTTTATTTCACTAACATGGTGTTCCCAGCTAAGTTAACTACGTTTCAGCAGTTTTCTAACATTTGGTGCGTTGGCAGTTTTCTAACATTTTCTCCTTTCTTACCTATCCAAACTTGACCTATTTCTCAAACCCATTTTTAGAGAGCTTTCCACGACTATGCCAATCTTCAATGATTTCACCCTTCTCTTTCTCATAAATTTGATAATATTTAATAGTTTATTATCAAATCTAGTACTTTCAGTCTCACTTCTCCCAATCCTGTCCACCTTGTAAAGCACCATAAATATCTCTGTTCAAACACTTACTAGTTCTAACCCTATTTCATGTATATACAGACTAAACTCCTTAAGTACAGGGATTATGGCCTTGTCTCTGCAATAAGATCTTGCAGAAAGCAGTAGCTGCCATATTTTTAGCTCTTACTTCATACCATATAGTGTACTAATTGCTTCACATACTTTATCTCATTTAATCATCACAATAATGTTGTTACTATTTTCCTACTTTACAGAAGAAACAAAGGCACACGGAAGTTAGGTTAAAGTTGCATATCTTGCAAAAGACAGGGCTGGAATTTTAGCTAAATACTGTCTTCCAAAGCTGGCACAAAGTCAAATGCAAACATTTGTTGAATTAGCCTTTCATTTCATGTGTGCTGATGGTCTTGTCACCCCAAATGAACTAATAAGGTAGAACCCATGCTAAGGGGCTTGTAGAGTGAAATGGGGAAAAGAATTGCTCTTCCTGATTAAGTACTCATCGGATGCTAGGTTCAGTGACAGGCACTTCACGTTCAACATCTCAATTACTGTGAATACTCACAACTGTAAATTCTCTTGAACAAACAATTGTTGTAATTGCTCCACTAGATTCACCCGAATGTCACCACCAATCAAGCACAAATGCTCCCACGAGATGAGTAAGATATCCTTTCTGTGCCTCCCAAAGGCAAAGAAGAGGGGCAAGACCCCTCAAGTAGGCTCAGCCAACAGGGTTAAGAACTTCAGCTTCAACAAACATTTACCACATATGTGGCCTTCTTCAGGACAGACCATCCTTTTCTTCATTCAAATGTTCATGACCTCATTTACTAAACATTTCCACCTTGCGAAGTAGACGACATTTCCTCCACACTTATAAGGTCCAAATAAAGGACACTGTTAATCAGAAGTCACATGGTCAATGCGGATTCTATATTAGAATCCAGGTCTCCTGCTTGCTCTATTCCATCATACCAGGAGAAGCTCACAGATGGCATCTAATTTTTTCCTGGTCTCACTGGGTTAAATTTGGAATCATAGCAAAAGCTCTTCAACAATTTTCATTTGAAAAAGATACTTATTGGACGCCTATATGTCAACCTTGTAGGTTCAAATGCCAACTTCTCCATGTATTTGCTATATGACATGGAGCAAGTCGTTTCACCTCCCCCAGCACCCTCATCTGTAGTGGAGAGATAACCATAATATGTACCAAACTGCAGTGTCGTGAGAAGTTCATGAATGAAAGAGAAATTATGTCAGCATATGGTGGACGACTAGTAAGTATGGTTTCCCTTCACCTAGCCCCTATGCCCCACAAGCCTCAGGTTCACCCACTACCACCACGCGACAGAATGTCCACTCCTCCAGCGGCCTGCGCGCGGCCTTCGGCGTTCCCAGGCCGGGGGCCAGACGCACTGCCATACCTGCATGGAGTCAGCGCTGACGATCTCTCCACCAAGCCGCTGGCCTAGCTGCAATGCCAGGGTGGACTTGCCAGTGCCGGTAGCCCCGAGAATCACTACCAGAGGTAGCGTCCGTTGCAGGCCCCGAAGCCCATGGCCCACAGGAACCGCTCGTGCAGCCGCCATCGCCGCCATCTTGGACTCACTTGCGCATGCGCCGGACACTGTCTCCATGGCAACAGTCAATGCGCCGGCGCGTGTCTCAGGCTCTAGAGGGAGGATGCTAAGAGAGAAGGGAGCTACAGGACAAAGGTCTCAACTTAGGAGGATCGCGACGTGATTGCCATAAGCTATCTGGCATCAGAACCTCAGCTGCCTGCTCTCTTAAAAGGGGGACGACAGCTCCATCTAAAATAGAGGTGTCCCTATTATTCCTTCTTTCACGGCACCCAATTTTTTTCTTCATAGCACTAATTAGAATATAAAATTGTATATTGGCCTCTTGGTTATTGTCTGACTTCTACTTCCAGCTGCAAATTCCACAATGGCAAAGGAAAGTCCTGCCTAGGTTATTTTTTTTTTTTATATTTATTTATTTGCTTTAGTTGTACACAATGCATTTGTCTTTACGTGGTGCTGAGGATCGAACCCCGAGGATCCAACCCTGAGGATTGAACCCTGAGGATTGAACCCGGATCGCGCACATGCTAGGCGAGCGCTCTACCCCTGAGCCACAACCCCAGCCCCCTGCCTAGGTTATTGCTGTATCTCCAGGGCCTACCCGGACCTGGTAGAGAATAAACACACAGTAATTGTTAATTGGAAAGAAAAATGACTTGCCTATTTAGTGCTGGCGCTAGTGAGCTCAAAGGTGTGCCATTCTCCAGAATCAGGTCTGCCCAGTTCTCAGGCAAGGGCGGCTGCTCTACTGTTTACATTCCACAGTACAACCTCAGACGCAATCAGAAAGCAGAACAAAAGTTTCCATCCCCTTGGCCAAAGGATGCAAGAGATAGGATGAGAACAGAAAAGCAAACGAATGAACAACAACTCACAATAGTAGAAGAGGAAATGGAAGGACGGCAGAAAGGATAAAGTAATAACAACCCTCAGATTAAAGTGTGGGTGGGAAAAATTAGGACCAAAATTCAGGAGATTCCACACAACCGTTTTAAGAAATTATTTTGGAATCAGATGAACCTGTGACCTCCATACACTTCACTTCTGAGTATTGAGCATCCCATATGCTCTACCACTGAGCTACACACCCAGCCCCTAACTTCACCTCTTAATCTCAGTATTCTTCCAGAATTGCCATAAGGAGAAAATTAAATAATGTCTGGAAAAAGTCCCTGCTACAATGCCCCAGGGCATAACAACCACCATTTGTTGATCACTTTGTATTATTATAATTTTTACATCCCATCTGCCTCCCTAAAGATATAAGAGCGATCTAAGGGCAGAGAAATTTTTGGTAATGTGTTAAAGTGCCTAAAAAACCTATAGTGATAATCCCTCTTTAGCCAAGTTAAGAGTTTTGGGGCTAGGGATGTCTTTTAGTGTTAAATCTGTGCTGGGGATGTCCTGCATGTGCAAGGCTCTGAGTTTTATTCCCAACACTACCAAAAAAAAGTTACAATTTATTTCTCCCTATTGTTGGTTCTGCCTAGCTCTCAGGTCAAACCAGAATCCCTTGTGCCAAAGGAGTGACCCCTGGAAATTTAGATCTTATGATAAGCCTGCCTTGAATGACTGTCAATACATTTCTCAATCACTTGAATTTCTTTTGGCATAATGGCCACTCTCACCAACCCCTGCCTGAAACTTGTAGCCTCCTATGTTTTGGGGGTAACACCAGTTTCCAGTTCTGGGTCCCCAGTACTTTCTTTTCTCAACCCAGCCTGCTTTATCAAAAGCCATGTTCTCTCCAATTTGTGATACCCGCCTGGGGCTGGATTTAAAATGGAGATGTGTGGCCACATATTGGCAGACACTCTCACATGATGGTTGTTAACTGTAGAGTCTTTGCCTGGATACTTTCAGAGGGTATGGTTACCATGACAACCACCAGAAAGATGGCAGGCCAGAGCTTGATGGACATAAAGGAAAAGGGAGGCTGATTTCATGATGACAATCTGATGATGACAGAATATGCTCACTCACAGATGGGATAACAGTGTCCCAAGTCATGACCAGGTGACTGTTACTAGAGAGGGGGAAAAAAGAGAGAGGGAGGGGTGGAATTTACCACCAAGAGACCAGAAGAGGAAGAGGCTGGTTACCAAGGCAACTAGGAGAGAAAGGAATGAAAAAAATAGGGCTTCACCACAGCAGTAGAAAATTACTTCTAGCCAAGCAACACAGGACTGTTGCTATAGAAACAAGGAGAACAGGGATCCTGTAGACCATGGGGAAAATTATCACTGAAATGCTGAGCAGGAAAGACTCCTAAATCAGAATGAAGTCTGTGATCCAAAACAAATGAGGAGAAGTGAGGAAAACATAGTACCATTTCCATTCATTGAATTTCTACAAGTCAAGCTAAAAGGAAATAGGAACATATTTTTATAAATACCTTATGCTGTTTTATTTGTACCTCTACTTGTCTTACTTGTCTCCTAAATGATCTTCCAAACTCTAAATTATACTAGAAACAGTGCCTGAAAGATAATCTGTAACTTGAAATTCTAATCAGAGACATTAAGTTTAAGGGAAAATTAGGAAATTGAAGTCTATGACCAGAAGTTAATAAGTATTTCTAAAACAACAACATAAAACCCTCGAGTGGTAAGCTTTACAGGGTAATAAGAAGGCAAAGAGAGTAAGGAAAATAATTTGTACTATGTCCAGGTACTGGTCTTGGCTACTCTCCCTCTTATGTGAGACCAGATGGGACATAGATCACTTTCTTCTGAAAGGAATCTCAGGAGGAAAGAGAATCTCTCACTCAAAATGTAGGTATATATCCAAAAAAGAAAGCTATAGAAGCCCATCTCCAACATACTTCACACATTACAGATTATTGTGAGCAAACAAATCTTAGTTTGTTGGTGGTGTTGTGTTTTGCGATGCTGGGTATTGAGTGGGCCTCACATATGCTAGGCAAGTGCTGTACCACTGAGCTAAAACCCCAGCCCCCAAATTCTGTTTTTAAAGGCAAAAATGCCAAGATAGATTCATTCTAAGAGCATATATAAAAGGCAGGAATGAGGTGTTAGGAATACTTAAAATTACTTGGAGGGTAATGATTCTTTGCCTGTCCTTCTGAAATTCCATAGTCAGCCACCTAATATTCTTTCACTCCATTTTTTTTATGGTATCTAGAATTGAAAGCAGGGACACTTAGCCATTGAGTCACATTCCCAGTCCTTTTTAGTACTTGTTATTTCAATACAGGGTCTCACTAACTTGCTTAGGACTTCACTGAATTGCTGAGCCTGACTTTGAACTTGAGATCTTCCTGTGTTGCCTCAGCCTCCCAAGCCACTGGAATTACAGGCATGTGCCATTGCACCCAGTATCAGCCACCTAATTTTCATCCCCAGTGTGTGTGTATTATATCCACAGAGCAGGCATATAGTCAGGCTGGGTTCTTCTGCACCTACTTCACTTTCTTAAAGAAATTGAGTCTACGGCCATACCACCCTGAACGCGCCCAATCTCATCTGCTCCTGGAAGCTAAGCAGGGTCGGGCCTGGTTAGTTCTTGGATGGGAGACCGCCCGGGAATACCGGGTGCTGTAGGCTTAGGGCTGGGGTTGTGGCTCAGCAGTAGAGCGCTCGCCTGGCACGTGCGCATCCCGGGTTCGATCCTCAGCACCACGTACAAATAAACCCATTGTGTACAGCTAAAGCAAATAAATAAATATATTCTAAAAAAAAGAAAGAAAGAAAGAAATTGAGAGTAGTATGTGGGGTGGAATGGACATAGGAATATGGTAGAAAAGGAGAAAGAAAAGAAGAAAGAAAGTGGGGGTAGGGCTAGGGAGAAAAGTCTGGGTGATGATCCTATAAGTATTATATTTTCTTTTCTCTGCATACTTTAAACAAATTTATTTTTAGCCAGGTGGGGTGGTGCACACCTGTAACCCCAGTGATTCAGGAGGCTGAGGGAAGAGGATCACAAGTTAGAGGCAAGCATGAACAATTTAGTGAGATCCTGTCTCAAAAATTAAAAAAAAAAAAATAAGAAGGGCTGAATATGTAGTTCAGAGGTAGAATGCCCTTGAGTTCAACCCCAGTACCAAAAATAAATAAATAAATGTTATTTTTTTATTTTTAGAAAAAGAAGCATGTAGGGGAAAGGCAAAATGTGAAGCCATTAGAGTAGAAGGTTGAGGGCTGGGGTTGTGGCTCAGCGGTAGAGAGCGCTCGCCTAGCACGTGCGCTGCCCGGGTTCGATACTCAGCATCACATAAATAAACTCATTGTGTACAACTAAAGCAAATAAATAAATATTTTTTAAAAAAAGAATAGAAGGTTGATTTATAGCAGATCACATAGGAAGTTCAAACATTTAAGATGGAATTCTAGAGGATGCTGTGACATTCAGAGCAGAAAGACGAATATGTCATGGGAGGCCTGAAGCATCTATCTCCATGGTAAGAGAAGAAAGATGAGTCAAAGATGAACCCTAGCTTTTTTTTTTTTTTTTTTAACACTACTTTTTGATACAACTCAAGATGCCCTTGCAGCCCAGCCCAGACCTTATGTTAGTTAGGTACCCCAAAGGAAAAAAATATATATTTCCTGTGGGAGATAAACAATGAACTTGATTTCTATATTTGACTCACAGGGCTTCCATAACAAATTACCATGCACAAAGTGACTTAAAATAGAAATTTAGCCAGGTGTAGTGGCACACGCCTATAATCCCAGCACTTGGGAGGCTGAGGCAGGAGGATTACAAGTTCAAAGCCAGCCTCAGCAAAAGTGAGGCACTTAGCAACTCAGTGAGATCCTGTGTCTAATAAAAATACAAAAAAGGGTTGGGGATGTGGCCCAGTGGTGGAGTGCCCCAGAAATTTATTTTCTTGCAGTTCTGGAAGCTAGATGTCTGAAATCAAGCTGTCTGCAAATCCTTTACCTCTTCCTTTCTTTTTTCTTTTTTTCTTTGTGTGTGTGTGTGTGTGTGTGTGTGTGGTGCTGGGGATTGAACCCAAGGCCTTGTGCATGAAAGGCAAACACTCTACTGATTGAGCTATGTCCTCTGCCCCACTTTGCCTCTTTCTGCTCTTGGTAGCTGTCAGCAATTCTTTTTTTTTTTAATATTTATTTATTTGTTTTAGTTGTACACAATGCCTTTATTTTTTTTAATATTTATTTATTTACTTTAGTTGTACAGAATGCAATGCATTTATGTTTACGTGGTGCTGAGGATCGAACCCGGGCCGCGCACGTGAGAGGCGAGCGCTCTGCCGCTGAGCCACAACTCCAGCCCCAATGCCTTTATTTTTATGTGGTGCTGAAGATCAAACCCGGGCTGTGCACGTGCTAGGCAAGCACTCTACCGCTGAGCTACAACCCCAGCCCCGTGCCAGCAATTCTTGATATTCCTGGTTTGATTTGTGATACTCACCATTTCTATCCTCTCTTCACATGGCCATTTTCCCTCTGTGTGTATTATTATTTTTTTAAGAGTAATGTAGGTATAGTTTGTTAAAAAATTTTTTTTAGATGTTGATGGACCTTTATTTTTTATTTATTTATTTATATGTGGTGCTGAGAGTTGAACCCAGTGCCTCACACATGCTAGGCAAGTGCTCTACCACTGAGCCATAACTCCAATCCCTCCCTTCTCTGTGTATTTTTTTCTGGACTTCCTTCTCCTTGGGACAGTAGTCATGGGATTAGGGTTCACATCACCCTAATATAGTATGTCCTCATTTTAACTTGATTACATCTGCAAAGACCCTATTTACACCTAAGGTCACATTCACAGGTTCTGGCAGGATGAGAATTTTGGCCAGGGTGTGGTGGGCATTATTCCCCCCCAGTACAGTGCCTGTGAATAATCATAATATCTTACATTGTCTTGATGAATTGCTGTTTCCATTGGTGATTGGCCGATTCAAATGTCTGACATCAAATTTTTTTAAAATAAGTGAGGGGAAGAAAGAGAGTAGAGTTCCCTTTTTAATTTCCAGTTCTAATTTCATGACTCTTTCAAGCTCTCACCTCTTCTCTGGTGACTTCTCATTCTGGGTTCTGGGTCTTACTCTTTTTTTTTTTTTTTTTTTTTTTTTTTTGTAGTACTAGAGATTGAACCAGGGATGTACCAGGAATGCTCTACCATGAGCTACATCCCCAGCCCTTTTTAGTTTTTATTTTGAGACAGGGCCTCTCACTAAATTTCCGCACACTGGCCTCAACCTTGTGATCCTCTTGCCTCAGCCTCCAGTCACTGGGATTATAGGCGTGGACCACTGTGCCCAGTCCAGATCCTTACTCATCTTTATATTTTAAGTCTCCAAGTGATGTTTTTCATTCAAACCCCTTTCTAAAGCTCCAGTGTCACATTTCCAACTTTCTCTTGGGTGCTTCATTTTGGATGACCCCATCACCTCAATTTCATTGTGTTCCAAACCACAATCAGTTTTTTCCCCTGACTTCCTTATTTCACAAAATTGCAAGAGGATGTTTACTTTTGAAAGGATTCCCTTAGAAACCTAGTGTATCCCAGCTGGGCGCGGTGGCGCACGCCTGTAATCCTAGCACTTGGGAGGCTGAGGCAGGAGGATCGCGAGTTCAAAGCCAGCCTCAGCAATGGCGAGGCACTTAGCAACTCAGTGAGACCCTGTCTCTAATAAAATACAAAAAAGGACTGGGGGTGTGGCCCAGTGGTTGAGTGCCCCTGAGTTCAATCCCTGGTACGGAAAAAAAAAAAAAAAAGAAACCTAGTGTATCCCTCATTTTATAGAAAAATCAGACTACCCAGCTAGCAAATCAGACCATACCAGATTCCTTCCCTCTCCCCTAGATTGATACATCCTTCCCAACTGCTCCTCACCACAGCTGTTCCTATAACCTGGGACATCGTTCTCCTCTTGACTTAGCCAAATCTTTCCTGTACTTCTAGTCTGGGTAATCTCCAACAAGAGCTTTCTTGAGGATTCCAGCAAATGAAATTTTCTTTCCGTTCCTAGCTGTAATCCTTGTTTGACACATTGCCTTTTTTTTTGTAATCATCTTTGCAAGCTCATAAGCTTTTAGAGGGAAGAAACTATAGCCTTGTTTACCATTGCAGGCACCGATCTACACATTTATACTAACGTTCTCCCAGGTGTAGCCTCATGAGTCCACCACCCTGCTTGCCTGTTAGCAGTACAGACTCCTGGCCCTGACCTACTGCAGCAGACTCTTGGGGGTGCATAGACACACTCAGGTTCGAGCATCACTGCCTTAACAAGATTTACTTTTGAGTACTTAACAACTGGATGGAGTCAGTTGGCTCCACCAGTGTGTAACGAAGAACAATGGAGAGTCTGTGTGTTCAACATATCACAGACACACAGCTTCTGCCCACCATGGGCCAGGGACACTGGGGACTAGAGGCTCAAGTCCTTGCCCTCCCTTCCTTCTCTGCCTATCTCAATCTCCCCAAACTATGGTTACTGTTTCCCTAATGATTTGCCACCCCTTGAGTTATCAATGTGTGCATCCATTTGCTTTAAATACTCCTTCTGGAAAGATTTCTTGTTTTGCCAATACCTTCTGTCCATCACTTTCAAATATGACTAATCTGTACTCTAAGTGTGACTTGTTAACATGGTTTAAATAAGACTAATCATTTACTGAGCACTTACATTGCTCACAGCAACTCAGCAGAGCAGGTCCTATTATTTATACCTATTTCATAGATGAGAAAACTGGAGCTGAACAAGGTTAATAACTGGCCCAAAGTCATGCAGCTAGAAAACTGCATAGTCAAGACTTGGAACTGAGATCAGTTGGGTGTGGGTGACCACTTAACTATACTGTTTCCTGCAAGTTTAAAGGCAATCCAGGCACATACTAGACCCCTGGCACTGAGGTTAATTGTTTAATAACACACCTGATTAGAGACTTTAAGAACATGTTTACATTTCCTTGCCAAGGGACTGGTAACATTAATACAATTGATCCCTTTGGTGTAAATAGTTCTAAATAAATAGACATTAACAAACGCAGCCCACTGGGTTTACAATAGAAATACCCACACACCAAGGGAACTTTAGCTGATACATTTAGATACCTTCCTCTTCCTCCCCAGTCATCAATCATCTCCCAACTGGTTCTTTCTTTTTTGTTTTTTCTTCTTTCTTTCTTCCCTCCCTCCCTCCCTGCTTCCTTCCTTCCTTTCTTTCTTTCTTGGTACTGGTGATTGAACCCAGGGGTGCTTAACCACTGAAACACATTCCCAGTCCTTTTTTTTTTTTTTTATAAGTATACTTTTTAGTTGTAAGTGGACACAATACCTTTGTTTTTATATGGTGCTGAGGATCAAATCCAGTGCCTCATGTGTGCTAGGCAAGCACTGTACCACTGAGCCACAACCCCAGCCCCTACCAGTCCTTTTTATTTATTTTCATTTTGAGACAGGGTCTCACAAAGTTGCTTAAGGCCACGCTAAATTGCTGAGACTGGCCTCAAACTTGTGATCCTTCTGCCTCGCCTCCTGAGTCACTGAGATTACAGGCATCCAGCTTCAACTGCTTGTTTCTTTCCTAGAAAGGAACATCTGTCACTCCTATCACCTATCAGATCAATAAAGGTATCCTCATCCTCTTTTCCCCTTCTAAAGTGAATATTCTAGAATATCCTGACCTTAGAAGTATTTCAGACAAATTCAGCTCATCTAAGATAGTTCAGTTTGTCTCAGTTCCCCCAAAACAATTGCCATTAGAGACAGGATTAAGCAGGCACCTTAGTCTTTTATTGTCTAATGGAGAGGATGGCCTCTCTTTCCCATAACAAGTATGACTGACTGCTCAGCCACCCCTTATTGTCTACATGCCAAGTTGGGCATGTAGTCCCTTAGGTGTACTATTCAGAGGCCAACCTAATTTGTAGAAATTGTTCACTGAAGCCCAGGAATAAACTCCTGGCTATTTTCAGACAAAGATAGAGGTAGGAGTCTGTAAAAATGAGCTAGGAAGGAGCTTAAAATACTTCACATTCCAGAAACACCCTCCTTCCCCCCCAGGAGATGGCTTTATTCCCAATCATTTCTCAGCAGAGTTGAATCAAAAGGAGCAGAAACTTGGAGCCAGGCAGCTGGTACTAGTTGTGTGGGCTTAGACAAATGGTTTAAAATATCTGAGCTTCAGTTTGCTTATCTGTGAAATGGGGCTGACACCACTGGCTCATTCGGGTATTTTAAGGATTAAGTTATGCAAACAACTGGCATCAGTACCTGTCCCCAAAAGTCTCTGCCATTTTTTATTTTTTTTAATTATTTATTTATTTATTTATTTATTTATTTATTTATTTGTGGTACCGGAGATTGAACTCAGGGGCACTCGACCACTGGGCCACATCCCCAGCCCTTTTTTGTATTTTATTTAGAGACAGGGTATCACTGAGTTGCTAAGTGCCTCGCCATTGCTGAGGCTGGCTTTGAACTCGTGATTCTCCTGTCTCAGCCTCCCAAAGTGCTGGGATTACAGGCGTGCGCCACCGCGCCTGGCCCATTTTTTAAAAAATATTTATTTGCTTTAGTTGTACACAATGCAATGCATTTATGTTTAGGTGGTGCTGAAGATCGAACTCAGGCAGCACACGTGCTAGGCGAGCGCTCTACCGCTGAGCCACAACCCCAGCCCTCTCTGCCATTTTATTGAATGCCCATGAATTCTTTGGAGGGTCAGTAAAGGGAGAAAATTCGTACAAATTAGTCTCTTGATAAAAGGCTTTGGGCTGGTGATGTAACTCAGTGGTGAATGTTCACCCGAATGTGCAAAATGCAAAGCCCTGGGTTCAATCCCCACTAAAAAAAAGAAAGAAAAAAAAAAAAAGGATAAATGGCCTCAAAAAAGGAGGATAGGGCTGGGGGTGTATCTCAATGGTAGCATGCTCTGGGTTCAATCCCTAGCACTGTGAAAAAAAGAGTAACAAATTCGGAGATTTTTTTTTTTTTTTTGGTACCAGGGATTGAACTCAGGGGCACTCTACCACTGGGCCACATCCCTAGCCCTTTTTTGTATTTTATTTAGAGACAGGGTCTCACTGAGTTGCAAAGTGCCTTGCCATTGCTGAGGCTGGCTTTGAACTCGTGATCCTCCTGCCTCAGCCTCCCAAGTGCTGGGATTACAGGTGGGCGTGATCGACATAAATTGGGAGTTTTAAAAAATGTTTTCCAGTATTCCAAGTATATTTTTAGAAAACACCAATTGGCTCTGGGTTTGTGGCCTTGGGGTAGTATGGGGTCAAGAGGAAAGTTTACCGGATAAGAGACTGAGAAGCTTGGGATCCAGATTTGACTATGATACTTTAAGCAGAAAACTTCCTGGGTATGAGAGTACCATATGGCAGACATTGCTTACTTACCAGTTTATACTCAGGGGCACCTTATAAATATGAGGAATTAGAGTTGCTTCTTCACCCTAAAAGTTAAGGTGAGCAATACCAACCTGGGTCCCAGGAATAAGGTGGGATTAGTGGAGGCCAAGAGGCCTCTTACTTTAATGCTGGTGACCTTTCCAAACAGCAGCATTTTTTTTGTCTTGTTTTGTTTTGGTTTTCAGTCCCAGAGGGGGCCTCTTTGGAGCAAGACTATCCAAACCCTACAACAAATGCTACATAGTAGCTGGTTATGGAACATTTGCTCTACCTCATCCCAATAAGTGGCAGGAACAATGACCCCAAAGACAGTTCCAGCAAGCAGTTTAAAGTGATGGAATTCCATGTTTACTTCCTCAGCACACCCTATGCTGACCAAGCCAGCTGATAATTATAATGTGGTTGAGACCTCTGGCTCTGGAGATAGTCAGAGCTGGGTTCAAACCCCAACTCACTCACTGAGTAGCTGTGTGACCTTGGTTAGTTTTGTTTACTCCTAGGACCTCAGTTTGCTCATCTGTAGTCCTGGCAACTGTTGGTGCGGCATAATGTGAAAGAGTGAGAATACTTAGACACAAGCAGTGCCCCTGAGAAAAAGCCAGTGGTCATTTCTCCCATGTAGCATTTACAGCAAGTTTATGAGAACTATGGGCAGGAAAGAGAGCCTTCATTTTCCTGTCATTAATAGAGGAAGAAAAGGCACATTGCATTGAAAATTCTCAAGAGTTATTGAAAAGATCTCAACAAAAGGTCATCACACAGCCGGGCATGGTGGCGCACGCCTGTAATCCCAGCACTTGGGAGGCTGAGGCAGGAGGATCGCGAGTTCAAAGCCAGCCTCAGCAATGGCGAGGCACTTAGCAACTCAGTGAGACCCTGTCTCTAAATAAAATACAAAAAAGGGCTGGGGATGCGGCCCAGTGGTCGAGTGCCCCTGGGTTCAATCCCTGGTACCACAAAAAAAAAAAAAAAAAAAAAAAAAAAAAAAAAAGGTCATCACACCTCTAAAACAAAAACAGTCCCATCCAAGCATCTTGGAAGAATGAGGCAGAAGGATTACAGCCTGGGCAACTTAGGGGGATACTGTCTCAAAATAAAAAGGGCCTGAGCTAGCCAGATGCAGAGGCACATGCCTGTAATTGGGGCAGCTTGGGAGGCTGAGGAGGAGTACAGCAAGTTCAGAGCCAGCATCAGCAATTTAGCCATGCCCTCAGCAACTTAAAATAAAAAAATCAAAAGAGCTGGGGATGCAGCTTAGTGCTTAAGCTCCCCGCCCCTGGGTTCAATCCCCAGTACCAAAAACAAACAAAACAGGGCCTGAGGGCTAGGGTTGTGGCTCAGTGGTACAGAGCTTGCCTAGCATGTGTAAGGCACTGGGTATATATATATATATCAGCACCACATAGAAATAAATAAATTAATTAAATAAAGGTGCATCAACAACTAAAAAGTATATTTAAAAAGGGGGAGGGGGGCTCAGATATAGCTCAGTGGTAGAACATGGCCCTATCATGTGCAAGGCCCTGTGTTCAATCCTCCATACTGGAAAAAAGTAAAAACATAAAAAATATAAGGCTTTGTAGTTCAGAAAGCAGTTGGAAATGTACTTCATTTAAAATCTACAAAAACTATGTGAAATAGCATTTATTCCCATTTCAAAGATAAAGAAACTAGAGTTCAGAAAAGTAAAGCTAAGAGGCCACAGCAGTGGTGGAACTGAGATTTCAAGCCTTCTAAAGTACAAATTCAGCACTCTTTACAATTCACAAGAGAATTTCGTTTTCACCATGTACTGAGCCTACATTGTTTAGACATGTCTGAAATGGCATTTTAGGAACCCAGAGTGGAATGACCAGGTTAGCAACATGGTTAGAGAAATGCAGCCATCTGGATCACTTGTGGCTACCCTGAAATAGCTTTTCTTGGTTCAGGAGGACTGGCATTGCATAAGCTGCCACAACTCTGACATATTTGAGAAATCTTTTATTATAAGATGTCCCAGAAGGCAACAGTTTAAAATCAGGCAATCAGTAATCACAACTAAATACGAAATTTTAGGTAAACTTGCCTTTCAAAATAAAATCAGACCCTTGCCACAGAATTGCCCAGGAGTTTTTGTTTGTTTTGTCTTTTTCTTGTACAAAAACAGTTAACACCACTTTGCAAAATGCATACAAAAATACAGTATAAAAAAAAAAAAAAAAGACTCACCCCAGCATAATACCCAGCAGCAGCTTATAAAACACAAGCTATTAAGGTGAGACATTAGTAATCTACTCCCCACCTGTCCTCCCAAGACAATTCCAGAAGTCAGCTGGCTCCTGAAAATCCTGCTCCAGAAGGTAGAGTGGCTAATTCCAAAACTTCCACTGGGTTTCTGAGGCCAGGAAGCAAACTCAGAAAGAAATCATTGTGGACAGTAGATTTGGAAGTAGTAGCTGATTTTACAGAGCCTCAAAGCGTGCTTTCCTTTGCCCTTCCCCCACTTCCAAACCCAGAGCCAGAAGGCACCTGCTGTCCTGGGCAGCAGAGGGGCTGGTCCTTCTTCCAGGACAGGCTTAGGGGTTCCTGTGCTTGCCCACATGACACTTGCGGGATTGGGTGACTACACCTGGATTCCACTTGGAGCTACAAAGTCCAGTTGGGGCAAAATCCATTAGGTTGGCTAAACAGAACTCCTGCAGGTGCTTTTAAGACCCACCAGGAAGTAAGTCCACCTTCTGGAGCACTGGATGAGTCCCAGTGGCTCTCCTCAGAACCTCGGTAAGGCCCAGATTCTGGGAAAAGGATCTGACTCATGTCAGACTGGCAGGTAACCAGGCTGGTGGCTACAGAGCCAGCAAGCTCCTTGGAGTTGTATGAGAAGGACAGGTTTGCACGGTTCCAGTCGAACTTCAAATGGAGTCAAGGATTGAGATGAGAGGCAGGTAGAAAGAGGAAGAGTTACAGAGTGCTTCCTCTGAGGTGCCTTATACCTGCCTTGAGAAAAGATCCCATGATGGGCCTCAAATGCCCCTTGGAAAACATCTGGGCAGGGAACAAGTTCATGAGCCAGGACTCCAAGCCCTCCCCAGGCTCCAAGCCAGGATCCATTTTCCTGTTTCTTGGAGGAAATATTTCTGACTTGTGGGAAAGGGCACTGTAGAACCCATTGCATAACAAAGGCAGAATGAGTCAAAAAAGTCCCTAAGTAAGGACAGAAAGGTCCCTCCCTCAGAGGAGAGGGCCCACAGGGCTCTAAGACAAAGAATCTGAGGCCAAGTTCTTTTAAATGTTCTCAAGGTCGCAGCATTCAGAGTGGGGGGTGGGGGGTGGCTACACCCCAACATTATAATATATACTAAAGGTCTGCACTCCTCAGGTACTGTAAAGTGTTTGACAGTGAGGTAATGGTCCATGTTGTTCAAGTCTGTGAGCTTGTCTTCACCCAAGACAGCTCATGTGTCTCCTGGAAAAAGGAGCCTCAGGGAGAGCATCCAGGCCCAGCTGTCCTTGCATCACCCCCAGAGACACCAGTGGGAGCATCCTTTCCTAGCCTAAAGCTTCTGCAGAGTGTGAGATTTCATGCAGGCTGGACCCCCCCTACCCCCAACGTCCACCACCTGTTGCATAGCATCTGTCAGCCTTTTCTTCAGAGCTAGTGAGCTAGGCAGACCCCAAGGCTCCTCAGTCAGCTGCCTGCTGAGAAGCCAAAGGCGCCAGAGAGGACACAGCACTCCCATGAGTCAGAGAAGAGGGAGAGCTGGGTTTCAAAGTTTCCAAGAATGCAAGCCCTTATTGTGTGTGCAGTGGCTGCAATGCATTCTGGGATCTACTGTTCAGACTGTCCCACCGTAACCAAAATGTGCAAATTACTAAAGGGGAAAGGGAGGTTAAAAAATAAACTGTCTTTGTAAGACAGAAGAAGAGTCAGGCTTTTTGGTCAGTTAGTAGCCACTGAGGTACGCTATTCTTTTCTGCAGTTGCTGCTGCCGGCACCGGAGCTGCCTTTTCTCTGTAGCCATCCTCTTCTCAGCGCCCACCAGGGATTGCAAATATTCCAAGGCTTTGCTCAGGATCACCACTTTGGGGGCCTTAGAGCAGCTGGCCAGGGTGGGTACCTGGTCCCTCAGGGCTAAGAACCGAGAGCGGAGGTCATTCCGTCTTTTGCGCTCCAAGAAATTATGGTTCTTCCTCTTGGTCACATCCTCAGTATCAGAACTGACAGGTTTGGGGTGGCAGGACTGGGGAGTCTCACTTTCCACAGGCGGGGGGCTCACAATCTCTTCATCCTCCTCATCTTCCTTCTCCTCAGGGGCTTCTCTCTCCAGAGTCTCTCCTTGGGGACCCCTCTCTGGAACCTCTTCTTGGGAGCAACTTTCTGGAGGAAAACGGGCAGCATAGTTGTGCTGTTGCTGATGGATGGAGATGTGGAAGTGTTTCATGCAGGGATCCAAAGGATCTGCTCTCACCGTGATGGTGACTGGCTTCCGTATACCCAGAGACTGTCTCTTCTCCACCGTCACAACGTCAATTTCTTCACTCTCTGTCCAAGAGAAGAGATCAAGAAAAAGAAACACATCCCATGAGAAACGTGTAGATCCTACAGCTTTAGCTCTCTATGCTGGGACTTAGGAAGATAGATGACATTTTCCCAATTTAGATATCTACAAATTGAAGTGAGAAGAAAGACAGCTGATTCATGGGGTAAGGCAGAATCAAGGAAAGGAGGGGAAATAAGCAAGAAGGAAAATATTCTCCAATTTCCTTTTGCAAAGCAAGGCTTAGATAAGAACAAAAGGCAGACCCAAGCCAACAGCCCCCAGTCTGCAAAGGCTCTCCCCTCCCCCACTAAGGGGAGAGAGAAAGAGCTACCGGCCTGGGACAAAGTTTAGCTATAAAGATCTTCCCCAGTCGGGCTCTTTCATGCCCCATCAGAATTGTAAATGAGGGGTCTGTGGGCAGAGCTGCCCTTTGTTCCTGCCCAGCACAGCCTGCACTTGGGAATTGTTACTTTTCACAAGTTATAAATCCTATTATTCCCCCACCTCTCTATTCTGCCATCTTTTCAGTTGAAGATTCAGAGAGGGAGAGCAACAACCATCCCTCCTCACCCACAGAGGGGAGGGAAAGGTTTTCCCCTAGGAGTATTTTGCTCCTGGGTTCAATGGGTTTCTAAGTCATCCATCATTTATAGGTCCCTCACCCAACCCCCTTTCCAGGACCAGAAGAGAGTTAGAATCATAATACTAGGTCGGGGAAAGCTGCAGGAACTTCACAAAGGTACAAGCGACCATTTCCAAGCAACCTGCACCACAGGGAGAGAATGAGCAGCAGCAGAATGACCCAGATACCCTGACAAAATACCAGGTATCTGGAGACACCTTTACCATTCCCTGGCTAGAAGGTCTGTTAAAACCCAACCAGAGGAGAGAAAATTGGGGGAAAAAACCCTCCTGCTCTCCACATTTTGCAGCCCCCACACAGAAGGCCACCTTAACGCATTCCCACCCGACAACAGAAGAGCTCCGTTCTCAGCCTCTTTTGCATATCAGGAAGCTTGAGCCCCTTTGTCAGGAAGGCTTCCATTGTGTGGACAATCGCATTATTTCTCCATTAATAAAACCTGACCATTCAGCCTTCCTAGCCCCAAAGCCTGTGATTGGCTGGATAGGCTGTGTTTGGAATGCTGTTTTACCCAACCCCTAGCTCCTATTGGCTGAGTTCTGCCGTCAATCACAATCCCCGCCCCCCCTCATTGTTTGCAATCTGTTGCATTTTGTTCTAGGCCATGTGGCCTGAGAGTGAACCAGGAGCCCACAAACAGGTTCAGGTTAAAGGGCAGGTCAGAAAATGATTTAGGAGGCTTCCCTACATCCCAAACCTTAAATTTTCAGTGTTAAACCTCATGGCTGGGATGGCTCTAAGAAAGAAAAAATATAATACACTATCCTCCTTTTCAGGGAGTAGCACCTTATTCTACCCAGTAAAAACCTCAGTAGGACAATCAAGTACAACCCCCTCATCTGCAAAGAGGGAAACTGAGGTCCAGATCACCAAGTTCACATGTCACCTTTGTAATGTTCTGGATCTCAAACTTAGCCTTCTAAAACAATGCTCTTTCCACTTTACCACTCCACTAGTCTTTGTAGAGATACATCTTTATTGATCTCAAGATTCTCATTCCAGACATTACAGAAACAACCTCTTGAGTGTAGCAAGAAAGCAGGTTAAAAATGATCTTAATACAGTGGATCAAAATCTGACCTTTGGGAGGGGGGGGACTTTTAATTTTTCTTGTTATCTTCATTTTCTTCCTTAAGGGTATGACAATTTCCATGCCCTATTCCCTAGTTCCCTCTCAAATGTTCACATAAAAGTTATTCTTAAAAGCTACAGTGAGTTTTCTCTATCCTGATTTATGTAGGTGTGCAGACTAGCCTCAGTCTACACCCTACAAGAGCATCCTTCCCGCTATTTCTCATAGATACAAGGGTCTAAGAGGTTGGGATAAGAACGACGTAATCTGGTAGCACAGGATGCTCCAGTCTGCCCTCATCAAAGTTTGCACTTGTATCAAGGATGGGGGAGTTTGCACTTGTACCAAGGATGGGGGAGCTCTACGGCCATGATCCCAGTACAAAGCCCAGAGGGTTGGCAAAAAGTAGGGCCAGTGAACATTTATTGATTGCAAGGGAGTAGTTGAAGCCCACAGGTGTATTAACAGGGAGCTAGAACACCTTTCTATCTTAGACCAAAGCAGCAGGCACAGTGTAGACCTTCTCACATAAGTGACCATCTAATCATCAAGGATGTGGTGTCTTACTGAGATGGACGGTTAGGAAAAGAAGTTAGCTGGATGGCAGGAAGCCGGGCCTCATTTCTAGTGATTTCCTATCTCCCAGCCTCATTTTTTCCATCTCTTTAACAGGGAACCTTCATTTCTCCCCTGTCTCACGGGGTGATGATGAAAATGCACAAGTGGTAAGGAGTGGGAGGTGCAGGGGGAGAGTATTATTGGCATTTTAACGTAAAGCAGGCAGGTGATCTAGGTTTTTAACAGAATGAAGGCTTTGCTTTGTACAAAAAGCTCCTCAGTTTCTTCTCTCCCAAGGGGAGTGTGAGTTTCCCAGGGAAATAGGCGGCAACAAAAAAGCGTCAAGCTTGGAGTGACTCTAAAAGGACCCCTTCCAACCTCCCAAGGACAGAAATCCCCTACAGTCCAACCCGAGTATTGTCCTTTCTAAGCGCCAGCCCTCACCAAGTCTCCCTTGTCCCCCGGGGCTCCAATCATCATCAGAGGGACGCTGGCTCCCTCCCCACTTCTCCAAACTGTTTACCAACACACCCACGTGCCAGACAGACACCGCTGGGGGCTATACCGGCAGCTACGGGCTGTAAAGGGGGAGGCGATGGAGGAGGATTGAGAAAAGCCAGTGCCCGACCTTAGCGGTAGAGCTTTGGTCACCCATAGGGCGCCCCCCTCTTAGATGGCCCCGGGAGGTCCTTACCCGAGTCGCTTGGGCTCTCGGACCCTGAGCAGGCCTGAGTCTTGGGTTCGCCCAGCTGACAGGGGTTGGCAGGCGCCGGGTTGCCGGCTTCAAGGCTGGGAGTGCAGTCTGGAGTGGCGGGCGCCTTGGGCGGGTTCCCCCGGGGCGCACCAGGGGTGAGCCGATCGCTCACCGCTCTCTCCAACCTTTCCCGGGCAGAGAAGCCGCTCCACATGCAGTCACGGCGGATGATGGAAGCGTAGTTCCTTCCCCAAGCTTTAGAATGACCCCGAGATTCCGCCTCGTCCCCGGCGCCCCCTCCGGGCCACGGCTCTGGGGGGCCAATCCCAGAGGCTGGGTCGCCGGCGCCGGGACCGGAGCCCCAGGGCGGCGACGTGGGGGGCGACGGCACCAGCTCGAATTTCTTCCAGATGTCCTCGCTGGGCGCCGTTGAGCGGTAGAAATCCTCCCCGCAGTCATAGTCGTAGAAATAGTGCTGGTACGAGTCGAAGTCCATGTCCGCTCCCTGTGGGAGGGAAGGGGGGCCGTGCTGACTGAGGTGCCGGAGGAGGAAAGAGGCAACCCGGGTCCCTCCGCACAGGCGGCTGCGGGGCTCTCGTCCTTCCCCAACCCACCGAATTGCAGCCGCCCGCGCCCTGCCCTCGCGTCCAGGGAAGCCTGGCCCTGGGTCAGAGTGCCAAGGGAAGACGATCACAACGCCGCGGACCAGGCTACAGGGAGCGAGTTCAAAGCAAACTTTGCCAGCGCCGCCCGGAGCGCAGCTCTCAGGGCCCGGCCAGGTCGGGCGGGGGCGCGCTGTGTCCAGAAGACAGCCTGCAGCCTGCCCGTCCCCCCCAGGATCCGCGCCCGTGCCGGGGCCACCCGCAGCCTCACCTCGCTCCCGCCGCCCGCCACCTGGAGCGGACCGGCTCCCCGCCGGCTTGGGGCAGCCCGGCAGCCCGCACACACACACATGCGCGCCACCGAGCGCGCGGCCCGCACTCACGAGCGCGCCCCCCGCGCGCGCGTTCCCTGCCTCGCCTGCGCACGGAGGCCCGGACGATCCCGGGATCGGCGCGGGAGCGCGAGCTGCAGGCGCATTGTTTCTCGGCTGCCTTATATCTCGTCGCGCGCTCCGGGCTCCGGGACCGGGAGGTGGGTCCTAAGGGACAAACTCCGCCCCCGATCCGCCCCTCTCCCGCCAGTCGACAGGTGGGGACATCCCCACCTCCTGCCTGCACTCCCCGGCTCTGTTCTACGCCTCGTAGCCGCCACATAAATTGCACGCTGGTGATAGCAGAGCTGGAGGCGAGGTGGTGCAGCCCCGCGGTCGCCTGGTAGAGCAGCGACCCCTTAGCCGCTCACAGATCCCAGCTGGCCGAATAAGCCGCTCCGGCCTCTTTGGGCTGGGAATAAGGCTACTCCTCACCCCTACCCCACTAGCCTTTTCCCCCATGCGCACCCCGCTGGGTTCAGGTGTGTCCTACCAGCAGCAGGGTGGCTGAGGGTAAAGCGGGGTGGGGGGAGCGAAGGCAACTGCATTTCCACCGCGCCACCTGGCGGCCCGCATACCCGAATTGGGCTTGTTCTGGCATCTGCTTCTTCACCCGTTAACTCATTTCTTTAGCTGGTGGCCCAAACCCGGATGGCAGTGAAGGGAAGTGGTGGGGATTCTGGGCTTTGGAACCTGTACCGTAATCTTTTTTTTTTGGTACCAGGGATTGAACCCAGTGGCGCTTAATCACTGATCCACATCCCCAGCCCTTTTTATATTTTAGTTAGGGACAGGATCTCACTAAATTGTCTAGGGCCTCGCTAAATTGCTGAGGCTGGCCTTGAATTTGTGATCCTCCTGCCTTCTTAGGCTCTAGAGCCGCTGGAATTACAGGCATGCACCACCGAGTCGGGCTGCAACATAACCTAAGGTTACAATTTCACCTGTAAAATGAGGGGATGGTAATACCTCACAGGGTATTTGGGAGGGTTTAAGAAAATACAACACCTAAGGAAGGGGACTGCACCAGGAGGGAGGCTAGCAGCACTGGCTTAACTCCCTCATCCCCAGCACATTTTTCCCTCAAGGCAAGGTCAGGGCTTACACCTCTCCCCTCAAAAAAAAAAAAAAAAAAAAAAAAAAAAAAAAAAAACCACTCTGTAGGAGCTTTTCTAGTAGAGGTGGGAAAAGAATGGGAAATAGAAATAGGAAATAGAATGAGGCAGGAGGATCGCAAGTTTAAAGCCAGCCTCAGCCTCAGCAGTTTAGCGAGGCCCTAAGCAATTTAGCAAGACCCTATCTCAAAATAAAAAATACAAAGAGCTGAAAATGTGGTTCAATGTTTAAGCGCCCCTGAGTTCAATCCCCAGTACAAAAAAAAGGGGGGGTGGGGTTGTGGCTCAGCGGTAGAGCGATCACCTAGCACGTGCGCAGCCGTGGTTCGACCCTCAGCACCATGTACAAATAAACGCATTGTGTACAACTAAAGCAAATAAATAAATATTTAAAAAAAGGGGGGGGGGCATGGGAGTCTGGAAACTTCCTTCAAATCCTTGCTTGGTGCCGGGCGCGGGTGGCGCACGCCTGTAATCCCAGCACTTTGGGAGGCTGAGGCAGGAGGATCTCGAGTTCAAAGCCAGCCTCAGCAATGGCGAGGCACTTAGCAACTCAGTGAGACCCTGTCTCTAATAAAAATACAAAAAAGGGCTGGGGATGTGGCCCAGTGGTCGAGTGCCCCTGAGTTCAATCCCCGGTACCACAAAAAAAAAAAAAAAAAAAAAAAAAAAAAAAAAAAAAAAATCCTTGCGTGGCCACTTGTTATTTAGAGCTTTGCCCCTATTTCTGGCCAAGATGATGAACATATAATTCCTTTGTGTGATGGACATGTAATTCCTTAGTGTTTGCCATCTTGGTACCCTACATCTTGAGATTTAAGCCCAAGACAAGTAAATCAGGACAGTAGCCAATTCATGAAGAATCCTCCACCTAGCACTGATATGGGGTTGTGTGCCTATCCTTGCCTGATTGCATGCTCTCCCTCTCTTTCCTTCCCACCCTTGTGGTCTAATAATACCAAACTACTCACATTGGCATGCCAGCAGACTGGAGCAGAGGACCTTGAGGTGTGAGTTGATGTGTGAGTTGGGAAGAGAAGACAGGGAAGATTTCACCCTCAGTTTTGGAGTTCTTGGGTCTAAGGTGAATATGGAACATCCTAAAGGCAGGAGCCCTTACTTGCTTTGTAATCTCTGCACCTAGAAGGATTTCTGCCAGATATTTGTGAACTGACTTATTGAGCGACCCAGCCAATCAGATTTTATTGAAACAGCTTATACGCCCTGCTCTGTGCTCAACTGGAAAGCCCAGAAAATGGTGTGTGTGTGTGTGTGTGTGTGTGTGTGTGTGTGTGTGTAGATGGACTAGATGGACACAATACCTTTATTTTATTTAATTTTTATGTGGTGCTGAGTTTTGAACCCAGTGCCTCACATGTTCTAGGCAAGCGCTCCATCAGTAAGCTATAACCCCAGGTCCCAGAAAATGTTCTTAAATTTGGTTGCAGCCTCAAGGCAGAGGATTGGACTGTCTTTTGGTGACTTGCTTTCTGGTTCACTGGTGTCAGGGATGGGTTTGATATCAGTGAGGGTTCTTGGTTACAAAAGAGAGAAACCAACCTTACCTACATTTAAGCAGAAAACTGCTTTATTGGGATAATTTGTGGCATAAAATTCATGGGAGGCTTGGAATCTATGCTTGGAGAATGGGTCTTCTTTACACTGGAGCCCCTACTCAGCAGCCCTTCTTCATCCTCATGGATGATATCTAGAGGCAATTAGAAGGTGCCCTCCTCTCAAGAAGTAGGAAGGGGCTGGGGTTGTGGCTCAGCGGTAGAGCGATCGCCTCGCACGTGCGCGGCCCAGGTTCGATCCTCAGCACCACGTAAACATAAATGCATTGCATTGTGTACAACTAAAGCAAATAAATAAATATTTAAAAAAAAAAAAAAAGAAGTAGGAAAAAATCAATTTAGTTGTCTTCTGAGAATTGTGTTTCTTCTTCACTTAGCATACTTTTAGTTGTTTGTTTAATTTCTGTCTTCCTTAGCCATCTGTAAACTCAATGAGGACAGGGATAAATGTCAGTCTTATTCACTATCATAATCCCAGAGTTTAGAACAGAACCTAGTATACCATGCATGGGTATTTAGTAAATGTGTTGCCTATTTGAATACAAACCTGTAACACTTTAGCATAGAGATGTGCCAGTTTGTCTGGTGGAGACAATAACCCTCTGGCCCAGTCTAGACAATAGCCTGTTTAAAGGTATTAATGTAGTGCCAGGCACAGTGGCATGTGTCTATAATCCCAGCTAAACAAGGGGCTGAGGAGACTTGAGCCCAGGAGTTGGAGGCTAGCCTGAGCAATATAGCTCACTCCATCTCAAAAAAAAAAAAAAAAAAAGTATTAATATAACTAAAGAAAGTGCCAGTTAAGAGGGAGCGAGTAGCCAAGGAAGCCAGAGATCAGGGAGAGTTGCCAAGGTAATCACCAGCAGTTTCCATCATAGCACTCTCTGGGGTCAAAAATGCTGGTCTAGAAAGAGGAGAGATGGGGGCATCATTCTTTGAAGCCACCCAGTTCATCCCCCACTTCACTCATGCTCTGGATCACCAAGCAACCCTTCTGATAAACCATTCTGTTCCCCATGTAGATCCGCCCACAGGGAGTGAATGCACTCAGCAGTGAACAGGAAGATCCAGTCTGCTTCAAAGCCCTGCTTCCCCTTATAAATTAATGAATTGGCATCTGATTTGAAATATCAGTCTCATGAGCCTGGTTAATGTGTGTCTGTTCCATAGAGATGATGCTGCTTTTAGGACTTACAACTGTGGTTTCTGAGCTAATGTCTGGACCCAGAATGGTGATAAATTCACACACGGTAACAAATGCTACCCTAGGGATATTCAATTTAGCTGCAATTTTTAAATTTTCTTTATTTTTCTTAAAACTTTTTTTTTTTTTTTTTTTGTCCATTAAGGCATTTTATCTGTATTATCTATTATATCCCTGGAAAAAGAATCCCAGGATTTCCCCTCCTGTATGTTTTCGTGTTATTTCTTTGTGGTCTGTGATGCCAGCTGATGTTGTCAGTATAATGAAACCAAACTGACAGGAGGGAGCAGATTTTTCAAGATCTTTGCACATCAAATGGGGATGGTCCCTCCACACTTGTTTAGCCTGCCTGTGAAGCTCACAACAATTTTCCCAGCTCCATAGTCATCAATAATTTCAAATTAGCAATGTATCTTTGCTTCTGCATCACATTCAGAAACTGGACAATGACTTGGGAGCACAGTCTAATATGAACCTGGCATTTTCCTGGCACAATGGGGCACACCTATAATCCTAGCCACTTGGGAAGCTGAGGCAGGAGGATTGAAAATTCGAGGCCAACCTGGGCAATTTATCAAAATCCTGTCTCAAAATAAAAAATAAGGGTGCTGGGGTTGTGGCTCAGTGGTTAGAGCGCTTGCCTAGCATGTGTGTGGCACAGGTTCAATCCTCAGCATCCACATAAAAATAAAAGCATTGTGTACAACTAAAGCAAATAAATAAATATTTAAAAAATAAAATAAAAAATAAAAAAGGTCCAGGAATATAGCTCAGTGATAGAGTGCCCCAGGGTTTAATTCCAAAGGCAAACAAAACAAAATAAAAACCAACCAAACCCTGGCATTTGCCTCTTTTTTTTTTTTTTTTTGTACCAGGGATTAAACTCAGGGGCACTCAACCACTGAGCCACATCCCCAGCCCTATTTGAATTTTATTTAGAGACAGGGCCTCACTGAGTTGTTTAGCACTTCGCCATTGCTGAGGCTGGCTTTGAGTTCACGATCCTCCATCTCAACCTCCAGAGCCACTGGGATTACAGGTGTGCACCACCATGCCCTGCGTTTTCTCAGCATTTTGAATGTTCTTGAGAACATTATCTAGGATATTCATGTGCACATGTGCACCATTAGGCAGCATGGAAAGAGGGCAGAAAAGAAAGAGCCAAAACATATCTTTAATCTCCCCCCCCCCCCCAGTTCTGGGGATTGAACTCAGGGTCTCATGCATGCTAGGCACGCAATCTACCACAAAGCTACATCCCAGACCCCTAAAATATATTTTTAATCACTATAATACATGTGCATAGTTTTTTTTTTTTTTTTTTTTTTTTTTTTTTTTTTTTAGAATACCAACTAAACATAATGACAACGTTTAAAAAAAAAAAAAAAACTCAGTCTTGGGCTGGAACTGTAGCTCAGTGGTAGAGCGCTTGCCTACCTAGTGTAATGCACTAGGTTGGATCCTCAGCACCACATAAAAATAAATAAAGCCGGGCGTGGTGGCGCACACCTGTAATCCCAGCACTTTGGGAGGCTGAGACAGGAGAATCTCGAGTTCAAAGCCAGCCTCAGCAATGGCGAGGCACTTAGCAACTCAGTGAGACCCTGTCTCTAAATAAAATACAAAAAACAAAAGGGCTGGGGATGTGGCCCAGTGGTTGAGTGCCCCTGAGTTCAATCTCCAATACCACAAAAATAAATAAATAAGATAAAGATATTGTGTCCATCTACAACTAAAAAAATATTAAAAACAACAACAACACAGTCTTCTGTCTTGCCTTTGCAACTTCTGATTCCTGCTCCCAAAGGCTATTTTGTGTTTTTCCTAATACTTTCCATATTTTGAGCAACACAGATAATCTTTTCTTTTTCTTGTTTTAAAATTTCTATTGATATCCTACAATAAAATAACATAGCTCTTATACTTCCTTTCCCTCCCTCCACACTTGGTCTTCTCTTACTCTTCCAGTAGAATTATAATTCAAATTTTCTTTCTTTCTTTCTTTTTTTTTTTTGTACTAGGGATTGAACTCAGGGACATTTTGTCATTTAGATACATCCCCAGCTCTTTTTATTTTTTGAGACAGGGTCTACCCAGGTTCCTTAGGGCCTCACTAATTAATTTTTTAAAAAATATTTATTTATTTGCTTTAGTTGTACACAATGCGTTTATTTGTACATGGTGCTGAGGATCGAACCCGGGCCTCGCACGTGCTAGGCGAGTGCTCTACTGCTGAGCCACAATCCCACAATCCCAGCCCTCACTAATTAATTTTTAAATGAATAAATATTTGGGGCCGGGGTTGTAGCTCAGTGGTAAAGCGCTTGCCTAGCATGCGTGAGGCCCTGGGTTTGGTCCCTGGCACCACATAAGAAGAAACAAATAAAATAAAGGTATTGTGTCCATCTACAACTAAAAAATATTTTAAAAAATGAAAAATAAATATTCATGGCTCACGGTATTTTATACAATTATACTATGACTACATTTTCTTACTTATCCTTTTGTACCAGGGATTGAACCCAGAGGTGCTTAACTGCCCAGCCCTTTTTTATATCTTATTTAGAGACAGGGTCTCATTAAGTTCCTTAGGGTCTGGATAAGTTGCTGAGGCTGGCTTTGAACTCAAGATCTTCCTGCCTTAGCCTTTGGAGGTACTGGGATTACAGGCTTTCACCACCACACCTGGCCTTTACTTATACATTTTTTAATTTTGTTTTTTAAACCTTCATTTTATTTGTTTATATGTGGTGCTGAGGATTGAACCCAGTGCCTCACACACACTAGGCAAGTGCTCTACCACTGAGCTACAACTCCTGCCCACTTATACATTTTTATCAGAGTTAAACTGTCTCATTTTTCTTTTGCTTTGTATCTATTATGAATTTAACCCTACCCTTTCCCACCAGAGCTAGAGGGAGCATTCCATATGGTAAAACAAGCCAGGTAATTAATCTACTGGTTACTTTTTTTTTTTTTTTCCTTGGAATCATTCTTCTTGGAAACTTTTGTCTTCCTGTTCCAATCTGAACTTATTGGTCTGTTGGCCTGCTTCACAATTGTCATCTTGTCACTTCCCTTCAACATGATCCTGGAAATTCCCTTGGCTTCTCTTTTGTGTTGGATCCCCTGTTTTCTGGAGTTAATCTTTTTCTCTTTTTGATTTACTAATCTACTTCGGTGGCATGCATTCTCCACATCTGTCTGAGAAAAAGTGCTTGGAAAGTAAAATATTTTTGAAACTTGCATTTTTGAAATTGTCTTTACTATACCCTCACTTTTGGTTGATAGTTTGGCTGAGTATGGAATACTAGAATAGAAATTATATCCCCTAAGAATTTTATAGATATTGCTGTTCGTTTTCCTAGCAACCGGTTATTATTGAAAAGATTGACATCATTGCTCTACAAACTTTTGTATGTGACCTGTTTTTCTCTCTGGAAGCCTTTAGGACTTATGCTTTGCCCTTGGCATTCTGAATTTTTTTCAGTGGTGTGCTTTGGTGTGGGTTTGTTGTAATAAAGAATTATTTTATTTTATTTTATTTATTTATTTATTTATTTATTTATTTATTTATTTATTTATTTATTGGTACTGGGGATTGAACTCAGGGGCACTTGACCACTGAGCCACATCCCCAGCCCTTTTTTGTATTTTACTAGAGACAGAGTCTCACTGAGTTGTTAAGTACCTCGCCATTGCTGAGGCTGGCTTTGAACTCGTAATCCTCCTGCCTCTGAACTCGTAATCCTCCTGCCTCAGCCTCCCAAGTGCTGGGATTACAGGTGTATGCCACCGCGCCCGGCTTAAAATGACTCTTTTTTTTTTTTTTTTTTTTGTGGTACCAGGGATTGAACTCAGGGGCACTCAACCTCTGGGCCACATCCCCAGCCCTTTTTTTTGTATTTTATTTAGAGACAGGGTCTCACTGAGTTGCTAAGTGCCTCACTATTGCTGAGGCTGGCTTTGAACTCGTGATCCTCCTGCCTCAGCCTCCCAAAGTGCTGGGATTACAGGCGTGCGCCACCGCGCCCGGCTTAAAATGACTCTTAATGGGGGCTAACCGTGGCTTTGTGCCATGTGATATCAGCTGACCTCTGAACAGCGTGCTGGAGATTGAGTTCAATCATGTCTATGTAAGGAGTACAATAAAAACTCTGGACACTTAAGTTCAGTTGAGCTTTCCTGGATAATAATACTGTGTATTACAAATCAATATGCCAGAAGGATGATTTCATGGGAAGAAAACACTGAAAGCCCTATGTGTCTCTTTTTGGGGTTCATTCTGATTTGTATTGTTTTTGCTAAAATAAAATGGTAACCACTTTCCTGAGTATAGTACTTGCCTGAGTTTTGTGAGATGTTCTAGTGCATTATTGAAACTGGCGGCGGTGGGGGGGGGGTAGTGGGAAGCCCTAAACTGGTCAGAAGTACAGGTGACAGTGGGGCACGGTGGCTCACACCTGTAATCCCAGTGAGACCCTGTCTCTAATAAAATACAAAAAAAGGGCTGGGGATGTGGCCTAGTGGTCCAGTGCCCCTGAGTTCAATCCCCGGTAGCAAAAAGAAAAAAAGTACAGGTGACTTGGGAAACCCTGAGCTTGTAACTGGTGTGTGAGTAAGGATGAGAGAGAATAGTAAGAAATTAAAAATAGGAAGAAAGGAGACAAAAGAAAGGGCAAGGAAAATATAACTTTAATCTAAAAGCCTTGTGTTAAAGTTCCAAATATTTTTCCACCCCAAGCCAGTTCTGTCTCTCAGACTTGTGACTCCTCAGCTCAGTTCTTCTCCCAGACCTGTCACTCCCAAATTGCTGGGAAATCTACAAATCTTCATTCATAATTTTAGTGTTACTGGAAATTCATTCACTTATGATAATTACCTTGTGCACTGTTAATTAGCCTATGTAATAAATAGATTAAGCAAAGACACACACACATACACACACACACACACAAAAATGTATTTTTGGTACCAGGGATTGAACTCAGGGACACTCAATCACTGAGTCACATCCCCAGAACTTTTTAGAGACAGGGTCTCACTGAGTTGCTAAGTGCCTCACTTTTGCTGAGGCTGGCTTTGAATTCGGGATCCTCCTGCCTCAGCCTCTTGAACTGCTGGGATTATAGGCATGCGCCACTGCACCTGGCAAAACAGATATATTTTAAGGAATTTATAATCTAGGATACTTTCTACTGTGATCAGATAATGGAGACCATGTCAACCTAAGGATCCTGAAAATTTCCAGACCACCATAAATCATCTTGTGAACACCAGACTGACACCATTCCCATATACTTTCCCCTCACCAGGCTCCCTTTAAAAGAAGAAAGTGAGGACCCCAAAATTGCATCTCACACTTGAGATGGATGGCCCACATTCTCCCTGAGTTTGTCTTTGCTTTCCTAAATAAATTTCTCTCTGTGCCTCTGACCGACTCATCCTTAAATTCATTTTTGCAATTGCATTTATCCTGAATTGAGGTCCCACTCTTCAGGAACTCCTTGGACCTCCTCCCCCAGGGACAAGGGCAGCCTTGTGAAGACTGTGCCATTAGGTTAAGTGCAGTTTAACTCCAGATAGTCTCAGAATTGCATTGCATCATCCTTTTGCATTCTTTGCCTTAAGCTTTTAATTCTGGAAGTCCATTTACTCTACAACTATTTCTTTGAAAATTTCCCCAGGCTTTTCATCCTACCCTTTCTTTCTGAAACTCCTGCAAGTCTTTTTTTTTTTTTTTTTTTTTTTTTTTTATCTCTTCTTCTCTCATCTCTACCTGTGTATTTTGTTAGACTTTCTAGAAGAGTTGTGCACTGTTAATTAGCCTATGTAAGAAACAGATCAACTTCCAATCCAATCCAAGTGCCTTAAAACTTTTTTTGACTGTTATTTTCTTTTAGTATTTAGAACTTTTTGTTGTTGATGTTCCATATTTATAGCTTTCTGTTCTTTTTCTATGAAAACAATTGTTTGCCTTTTTTTTTCCGCTGAGGCTATTGATAGTTTCTATGTTAATTTTGTGTGTGTGTGTGTGTATATATATACATATATATTCTTTTTTTTTTTTTTTTTTTTTGTACTGGGGACTTAACCCAGGGGCTTTACCACTGAGCTACATCCTCAGTTGTTTTTATTTTTTATATTGAGACAGGGTCTCACTAAGTTGTTGAACTTATGATCCTCCTACCTCAGCCTACCCAGTCACATGGGATTACAGGTGTGTGCCACTGCACTCAACTGTTAATTATAAATCTTGAAAATTTTCCTTGCTCCCTTTTTTCTTTGTTTCCACTGAATTTTCCCCCGTGTGTTTGGCACTATGTTTTTTGTTAGAGGCCTACATCATGTGATGATCCTTGCTGTCCGTTTTTGTTTATACTAAAGATTGAGGCATTAAAAACTGAACAGAGAGCCGGGCACGGTGGCGCACGCCTGTAATCCCAGCACTTTGGGAGGCTGAGGCAGGAGGATCGCGAGTTCAAAGCCAGCCTCAGCAATGGGGAGGCACTTAGCAACTCAGTGAGACCCTGTCTCTAAATAAAATACAAAAAAGGTCTGGGGATGTGACCCAGTGGCCGAGTGCCCCTGAGTTCAATCCCCGGTACCACAAAAAAAAAAAAAAAAAACTGAACAGAGTGCAGTGATACACACCTGTAATCCCAGCAACTCAGGAGGCTGAGTCAGGAGAAAGAAAAGTTCCAGGCCAGACTGCCTCAAAATAAAAAATAAAAAGGAATAGGGGCCTGGGGTTGTGGCTCAGCGGTAGAGCCCACGCCTACCACATGCTTGGCCCTGGTTTGATCCTCAGCACCATGTAAAAATAAAGGCATTGTGTATAACTAAAAAAACAAATAAATAAATATTAAAAAAAAAAAAAAGGAATAAGGATGTGGCCCAGTGGTAAAGAGTCCCTGAGTCCCTAGTACTGGGATGGCAGCGGCAGGGTGGGGGGGATGGGGACAGGTTTATAAGGGAGGAGCTAACTGAAAGGTCCATATGCTTGTGTTTGGGGTGGAGGGTGTTAATTATTGAACTTCACTAAAGGGCTATTAGGCAGGTAAGTGGTAGTCTCACCAGGGGACTCTTAGCTGTCAATGCCTGCATGTCTTTCAATTTTCCTACAGAGGTGTCCTCTACCCTACCAGGGCAAGGTTATAAGCCTGGTTGCCGTCTTCTGGAAACCAGGAGGGGAAAGAGGATGAGGGGATCTTATAGTTCAGCAAATCCCCCCTGAGCTCAGTACAGTCTGTCACTCCTATTCTCAGATGCACCTGGCGTTTCCAAATCCAGAGCATCTCAGTTCAAGCTATCTCCTGCCAGGTGCGTAGAGCCAGTCACCTGGCTATGAAGGTCAAGGGGGTAGATTTAGGAGACTAACTCCTTACACTTTCACCCAATTCTGCTCCTTTTGGACACTTCCTACAGATCTGCTTTCAGAGGTCTTCAGTGCCTCCAGCTTCTAAACTGTGCTTGGGTTCAGATGTACTAATGGACTTGCTTCTTGTTGGCACTTTTCTCTTCTTCTCACCATTCCCACCATAAGTAGTTACAATTTTTTCTTTGTCTCTTCTTTGTCTTTTTCTTTTGCTAAATCAGCTAGTTCTTATCTGCCTGCTTTCCAGCATGGCAAGCAAGCTTTGTAGACCTTTCTTCAGTTGCTGTTGTTTTCTCTCTTTTTCTTTTTGAGGAAAAATTTATATATATATATATATAAATATATATATAAATATATATATAAAATATATATATAAAAATATATATTTATATATATTTTTATATAAAAATATATATAAAAATATATTTTTTATATATTTATATATATATAAAAATATATATATATATATATATATATATATATTTAATGAGACAGGGTCTTGCTATGTTGCCAGACTGGATTCTGGACTCAAGTGATCCTCCTGTCTCCTAAGAAGCTGAGACTATAGGCATGCACCACTTGTGGCTGGCTTGACCCTTTTTAAAAACTGAGGTAAAATTCACATGACATATCACTCACCCTTATAACTATTTTTTAAAAAATATTTATTTATTTTAGTTGTACACAATGCCTTTACTTTTATGTGGTGCTGAGGATCGAACCTGGGCCGCGCACATGCCAGGCGAGTGCTCTACCGCTGAGCCACAATCCCAGCCCCCTTATAACCATTTAAAGTGTAATTCAGTACATAAGGTTAAGCAGGGTCACTATATAAATCCAGAACATTTTCATCACTCCCCAAAAGAAACACTATACCCTGGCAACTACCTATCTCTGTCGCTCTGTCTCATAGATTTTCCTTTGTGTAGGTCTTCTTTCACTAAGCATGTTTCTAAAGTTCATCCGTGTTTAGGCATGATTCAGTATGTCATTCCTTTTTGTGGATGAATAATATTGACTGCATGAATTTTTCACATATTGTTTATCCATTTATCAATCAATTGATATTTGGATTATTCCCATTTTTTGGCTATTATGAATAATGCTGATGTCAACATTAATCTATATAAAGTTTTTTGAGGGAGGGAGGTGTTGAGAAGTGATCCAAGGCCTTGCATGCTACCACTCCCAGCCCCTAGTGTACAAGTTTTATTTGAATATATGTCCTCCATTCTCTTGAGGATATACATAGTAGTGGAATTTCTGGGTCATATGGCAACTGTTTTTCATGGTGGATGCAGCATTTTATATTCCCACCAGAAATGTAGAATGTAAGCTTAGAGAGAGAAAGAAAGATTTTTCTTCTTCTTAGAAAGAGCTTAGAGAGAAAGATTAGAGCTTAGAGAGAAAGAGAGAGTTTGAAAGAGATTTCTTCTTTAGAGAGAGAGAGAGAGAGCTTAGCTTTTAGAGCTTCTTTCTTCTTTCTTCCTCGGGAGCCTCTGCCTGACTCTGACCAGTCATTACTTCTTCTATCTGGTTTCTCTTCTGTAACCGCTCTGCCTACGTTCTGGCCGCTCTGATTCTTTTCTTCTTCTCCGACCCGAACTCTTCTTCTGACCGACCGACTGCATGACTGACTGAATGAATTCATTCTTCTCCTGACTCCGACCGCTTTCACCCGGTTATATACCTTTAGCTTTGCGGGTGCCTCACGTGCATTTACAGGTGCGTCACATACATACTTATTATCAGGTGGAAATTATGGCTTCCAGCTGACCGCAATAGCCATCTCCCTAATTGGGGCTCCTTCAGTAGAAAGCTTCCAGTTTCTTCACATTCTTGCCAATGTTTGTTATTTTCAGGTTTGTTACTATCATTACTACTATAGCCATCTTTAATTGGTATTAATTAATATCTCATTGTGATTTTGGTTTGCAATTCTCTAGCAACTAATAATGCTGAACATCTTTCCTATTTTTTTGATGGTGCTGGAGATTGAACTCAGGGTCTCATGTGCTCTAGGCAAGTACTCTACTGCTGAATTACATTTCCAGCCCATTATCTTTTCATGTACTTATTGGACATTAATATATCTTCTTTGGAGAAATGACTATTCAAATACTTTGCTCATTTTAAAATTGGGTCGTCTTTTTGTTGTTGAATTGTGAGAGTTCATTATAGCCTGGATACTAGATCCTTATATTTTCTCCCATTCTTTGAATTGTCTTTTCGCTTTATTATTAGTGTCCTTGGATGTGCAAAAGGTTTTAATTTTAGTGAAATCCAACTTATCTATTTTTGAAAACTCATCTATATTTATTATTATTATTTATATATTTATTTATTTATATTTATTATATATTTATTATTCTTTAAAGCAGAAAGTGACTTGGGTACTATATCTCCATTCACAAGCCTTGCTGAGTTACTTTTTTTTTTTTTTAAACATTTATTTATTTGCTTTAGTTGTACACAATGCCTTTAGTTTTACGTGGTTCTGGGGATCGAACCCGGGCCGCACATGTGCTAGGCGAGCGCTCTACCGCTGAGCCACAACCCCAGCCCCCTGAGTTACTTTTCAAATGGCTTTATAACACAACTATTTTTTTTCTTCATTACATGTGAGTTTTGGCATCATATCTGAGAATCCATTGCCAAATCTAAGGTCATAGACTTACCCCTGTGTTTTCTTCTAAGAGTTTTATAGGTTCAGCTCTTATATTTAGGTCTTCAATCCATTTGAGTTAATTTTCATTATGGTATGAGGTATTGGCCCAACTTCTATTTCTTTTTGTTCATGTGAGTTTTAACTCCCCCCCCACCCCCGCAGAACTCGGCCTTGCACACATTAAGCAAGTGTTCCACCACTGAACTACATCCTCAGTCCATTTTAAAATCTTATTTTTCTTTCAAACTGCAACAATTCTTACTTTCATTAGGAAGATTCCTGAGCCACATGGTCTGAGAGGGCTTTATGGAGGAGGGAAATTTGATCTAAGCCTTAAAGATGTCTAGGATTCCAGTAGAAGTAAAGGCATGAAGGTGGGAGAGGGTGAGAAAGGAGAGTTGGGTTGGGGGAAGGGCTCTGCAGTCAGCACTAGAATAATTTAAATAAAGTCTGGTTTCTCATCTTATATCTATGGCTCTGTTGCACCTGCTTGGGTTTCACTGCAAAGCAGTCCTTTCCTTTGGTTCTGATGACTTTGCACCTCCTTCTGCAGTCAACCCAAAGAAAAGGCCAGGCCCAGAGAGAGAAGAGCAGCTTTCAACAACAAGGAGAAGTGAGTTGAATAGAAAACTTCCCTGTTTGCAAGCTGTATTAAACTAAACTGGCTTGTATAGACCCTCAGTTTTCTCATCTGTAAAGTAGTTCAGCCTATCTAGAAGCACTACTGAAGAATTAAACTGTTTGCAATGTGTTTAGCACATTGCCTGGCCCAGAGAAGAGTTCCCAAAATGTCAGGTTTTTGTTTGTTTGTTTGTTTCTCCTCTTTCTTGGGAGATTTAAGGTAAACAGTCTAGTAGAGTTTTTTGTTTATTTGTTTTTTTTTTTTTTGTACCAAGGATTGAACCCAGTGATGTTCAACCACTGAGCCACATCCCAGCCCTTTTTTTTTTTTTTTTTTTTTTTGGTGGTACTGGGGATTGAACTCAGGGGCAAATCGTCCACTGGGTCACATCCCCAGCCCTTTTTTGTATTTTATTTAGAGACAGGGTCTCACTGAGTTGCTAAGTGCCTTGCCATTGCTGAGGCTGGCTTTGAACTCGCAATCCTCCTGCCTCAGCCTCCCAAAGTGCTGGGATTACAGGCGTGCGCCACCACGCCCAGCCATCCCAGCTCTTTTTATATTTTTATTTAGAGACAGTGTCTCACGAAGTTGCTTAGGGCCTAGATAAGTTGCTGAGGCTGACTTTGAACTCATGATCCTCCTGCCTCCACCTCCCAAGCCACTGAGATTATAGGCATGCATCACCGTGCCTGGCTCTCCAGTGAAATTCTAACCAAAACTGAATTCCTGGCTAAGGGGCTAGGACTGAAGCTGGAAGCGGTGAATTGCAGGAGGTTTGTGAGGAAAGAGTAACACAGATGTACCTGTGCTTTGGAAGGATCTTTTCCAGAAGAAAAGAGTCCAGGTGTAATGCATTTTCTACTTTGTGCCCAATACATGAATAGTTGCCATCAGCGTTTCCCCAGTGGGCTATGAGTTGTGTGAGAGCTTAATCCGTAACACAAACTGGCTCTTCCAGTTTGGCTTTTTTTTTTTTTTGGTGGGTGGGTGGGGATTACTGGGAATTGAACTCAGGGGCACTAGACCACTTAGGCACATCCCCAGCCCTATTTTGTATTTTATTTAGAGACAGGGTCTCACTGAGTTGCTTAGTGCCTCACTATTGCTGAGTCTGGCTTTGAACTCGCAATCCTCCTGCTCAGCCTCCTGAGCTGCTGGGATTACAAGCATGTGTCACTGTGCCCAGCTCCAGTTTGCCTTTTTTTTTTTTTTTTTTGTGTGGTACCGGGGATTGAACTCAGGGGCACTCGACCACTGGGTCACATCCCCAGACCTTTTTTGTATTTTATTTAGAGACAGGGTCTCACTGAGTTGCTAAGTGCCTCGCCATTGCTGAGGCTGGCTTTGAACTCGCGATCCTCCTGCCTCAGCCTCCCAAAGTGCTGGGATTACAGGCGTGCGCCACCGCGCCCGGCTTCCAGTTTGCCTTTTTAAAGAGAGACCCAACTGCAGGGTGGGGAAGGGCTGATGTCACCAGCCTGAGCTGCCATACGGGGGATGAGATGAGCCTTTTGGGAAGCTCTGGAGATTTTGATAATGAATGAAGCCCAGTAGGGTCTCCTGGCACTGCCCCTCACAGACACATAATACCAAGTGCCTAGTGCCTGGGAATTTTTTTTTTTTTTTTTTGACCAGAGATTGAACCCAGAGATGCTCAACCACTGAACCACTTTCCCAGACCTTTTCTTAAAATTTCAAGACAGGGTCTCACTAACTTGTTTAGGGCCTTACTAAGTTGCTGAGACTGGCTTTGAATTTGCAATTCTCCTGCCTCAGCCTCCTGAGCTGAGTGGGGGCAGGGATTACAGATGTGTGTCACCATGCTCAGTGCCTGGGGACAATTGCGAAACTGTAAGGACTCTCCTTCAGAAACTCTTGCCATAGCCGGGTGCGGTGGTGCACACCTATAATCCCAGCACTCGGGAGGCTGAGGCAGGAGGATCATGAGTTCAAAGCCAGCCTCAGCAGTGGCAAGGCACTTAGCAACTCAGTGAGACCCTGTCTCTAATAAAATACAAAAAAGGGCTGAGGATGTGGCCCAGTGGTTGAGTGCCCCTGAGTTCAATCCCTGGTACCAAAAAAGAAAAAAAAAGAAACTCTTGCCATGAGTGACGACAAACACAGTCTACTCTCTGCAAAGTGCTGGGCTCTGGGCACAGTAGAACAAGAGAATCACCTGGAAATGACTTTTTTTGTCCACTAGAGGGAAACACAGGCTAGAGAGATTGGGAGCCCAGGAGGCCTGAGGCTGGAGGAAACCAAGGAGCTGTGAAGTTCCTAGGACTTGAGTGACCTAAAGTTACTACTGTCCTGGAGTTGGCTTGTGTCAGTTTGGTGGGAGCTAGTTGTTGCATTTTTAGGAATCATGTTGTTAAACATGATCATTAAAAATTAGGTTATGTAAACATACACTTAAATCAATAGATTAAAAACAGGCTCCTAACTCATCATTTTCTAATTGTTTTACTATATTTTTACTATATGTATCTGTCTGTTATGGTGGAAGTACTATATAATGCTATGCTACCGTCCATCTTCAGCTTTGATAGCTTAAAGTTGGCTATGCATAATATTTACTCCATGGAAACCCACAGATGCTACAAATCAAGGTTCCCTCCCCTCCTCCTCACCCCCAGTTGTTAAACACTGCCTAAGCCTTTCCCACATCAGGTGTTGTGCAGAAGGCATGCACTTCTGTTCCAAAGGTCTGACCAGAGACACTCAGAGATGTCCCTGTGGAATGAGCACCCCATTTCTGCAGTCAGTGGACATTGGGGGGTCCCATTGCAGGAGGTTGGCCTGGCTCAGGCTTTGTGCCAGCTGCTCCCTCCACCTGAAATCCTCTTGTGCTGCAGTGCTCAGGCATGCCTTTCTACTTGCCTAGCAAGGAAGTGAGTTTCTAGCTCTTGCAACACTAGAACGTGGAGATCATCAGAAAGGGAGCTTGCTGGGGGTGGGAGAACACCCCCCCAACCCCCCTCCTACCTTACACCCCCCCACACTCCCCTCATTCTTGGTCTGTTTCCACAGGCCTGGCTCATGTCCCTGGGATTAAATACTGGAGCCGTTACACAGAACACTGCAGAACAAGAAGACATGCAAGTGAAATCATGACTGTACCATCCCTTGGCTGTGTGACCTGAGAAAGGCACTTAACTAATCTGGAGAAATAGGGAGAATACCACTCATTCTGCCTGGCCGATTAAATGAGATGATTGATGAACACCTAGAAGGTGTTCTCGGATGCAGAAGCTCTTATTATCATCTTTGTGGAGGAAGGGGGATGCTGAATTAAACCAGCTCTGAGTGCCTGACTATCCTGATACAATGTGTCAAGGAGGGAGATAGGTTATCCTTGGGACACGGTGGGAAGGACTAGGCGTTAACAACTCCTTGCTGGCACCACTGGAAGATGTGCCCCAGTCACACAGCCAGGAAGTAGACTCTGGGACTGGACACCAGCCTTCTGGCCAGGATTTTGCTCAAAGTTCCGTGCCTGGCAAGGGACGCCTTTTCCCTTACCACTCTCCCTCCCCCTCACATGGGCCTGGGCCTGGGGGTGGGAGGGCCGGCAGCCGGGTCTGCAGCGCAGGAAGCAGCGGTCCGGGCTGTCCAAGAGCCTCAAAGTGGCGGAAGGGAGGGAGCAGCCGGCACCTGCATTGTGCGAGCCCCGCTCCCTGCGGAGCAGCCAAGGACCCCCAGGAGCACGTTCTTGGCTCCTGAGATAGGCCAGGCCTGTGGCTCTCAGGCGGGTATTAACTGGACAAGAAGAGGGCTGTATTTTAATTAATTCGTATATCCACTCATTCAGGTACCCATTGGTTATTGAGCTGTGGCAGGAGTCAGTGCACAAAAACATGATCTCAGGGATCTTCACAGTTCGTGGCTCTGGGCAGATTGCAGGGTGGGAATCTTGCCTTCTCTACTTGACTCGCCATGTAGCCTGGGCAAATTACTTAACCACTCTGGGCCTCAGCTGGTGAGTGTTGGATTAAATGAGTGGAGGTAGCTCCACTTCTTGGTGAAGTGGTGGATTAAATGAATTTTATGTGAAATACCTAGAAATATGTCAGCAGCTAATGAGCATTAGTTAAATGCAGGTGTTTTTTTTTTTTTTTTTTTTTTTTTTTTTTTTTGCTGGGGATAGAACCCAGGGCCTTGAGTATGTGAGGTGAGCACTCTACCAACTGAGCTATGTCCTCAGCCCAATGCAGGATTTTTTTTTTTTTTTTTAATATATTTTTAGTTTTACTATTACAAAAGCCCATTTGGGGAGCAGAGGATGAATTAGAGGGGCCCAAAGTTGCAAACTAGAGGTCTGAATAGCGGTTTTAAAAAGTCTTCAAATTGATTACCAACATTTAAAAGTTGTGCAGCTTCATCTGAAACTCTGATTTTGGCTTCTTTTTAAAAGCCTGAAGATCTGAGAGACTTGTGTTTTAAAAGCTGTTGTTGGTGTTACGCTAGAGGCAGTCTCTTTTTTTTAATATTGTATTTTTATATGCATTTTGCAAAGTGGTTTTATTTATTTATTTTTTTAATATTTATTTATTTGCTTTAGTTGTATACAATGTGTTTTTAGTTTTACGTGGTGCTGAGAATCGAACCCGGGCCACGCACGTGCTAGGCAAGCGCTCTACTGCTGAGCCACAATCCCAGCCCTGCAAAGTGGTTTTAGTTGGTGAAAAAATTCTTGGGCAAATCCCCTGTTGCAAGGGTCCAAAAGGCAAATTTATTTTAAAAGGCAGATTTTTTTTTTTTTTTTTAATTTGGTTGGGATTCTTGATTGGCTGATTTTTAAAATGTTGCCTTCTGGGACATCTTCTTCTAATGAAAGATTTCATAAATGTGTCAGAATGGGCAGCACATGCCACTGGAGTCCCCTGAACCAAGGGAAAAAATCTATAGGTCTGAGTTAGCACAGCAGGGTGAGAGGCCAGAAGGAGTTAGTGACAGGGTGGAAGAAAGTGGTGATCTCATGTGGAAGTGGAGTGACAAAGACAGATGACAGGTGATTAGAAAGTAGGATTGCCTGGATGCCAGGCTGAGAGAGAAGACAAGGCTGATTTTGGATTTCTGTCCTGGGAGAACAAGTGGGAGGTGGACCCATTCACTGACCTGAGGGTCCTGAGAAGGGCATGCTTTTAGGTGTATAGAGCATGAGAGTCTGGGTCAGCCATGAGGAGATGGGTGGGGCTCTGGTACTCAGGAAAGGGACCTGGGCTTTGGGCTCTGATACTCATGAAAGGGCTTTAGATTCATCATTGATAAGACATGGGATGGGATGGGGTTGGGTGGGGTAGGACAGGGCCTGGGAAGTTGTAAAATCACCCCCTGCAGGGTGTGCAAAGGGCCAGGCTTCTGACAGATTTTGCAGATCCATTTATATTTAAGGGATTGTGTTCATGGGGAGTTCGAAGGATGTTAAAAGGAAAGAGGAGGATGAAAGATTGCTGGGTCCAGCTCCTCCTCAAGTGGCCTTAGCTTCCATCCTGCAGGACTCCACCTTTCCTCAGTATCTCACCACAGGTGGACTGAGGAACAGGCAAGGAGGAAGGAATCTCATTGGAGCTTATTGTAGCCAGATAAAGGGTGAGGTGGGGCAAGATCCTAGGCAAGCCAGGACTTCTAAGTGTCCTTCAGTAGCTCTTTCCTGGCCTCCACGGGCACTTTGTGGGCCCCTAGGGCACTGCTGGGAAGGGAAGCTCAGAGGAAGGGCCCTATTGGGTCCCACTGGCTAGAAAGGGAGTAAATAGGACACCCAAGGACATTCTTCTCAGTTGTTGGGAGAATGAAATTGGGAGGCCCGAGGTGCCCAGGGCTGCCATGCTGACTCCTCAGACTGCCCCAGGTGGAATGCTAGGATGGCTGCCAGCCCAACTAGAGAGTCTTACCCCTGGTGGCCAGGAAGTACTGAGATCATCATTGAGGAAGGTCAGCATCTTGGCTTGGGAGCTAGGGATCTGGCACACCAACTTGTTATGTGCCAGACACCCTCATATGTATTTTGTCTTATTCTCATGAAAATCCTATGGAGGAAACACAATTTCCTCCATTCTAAAGAAGAGGAAACTGAGGCTCAGAGAGCAGAAGGCACATAAGGATTCACAGATGGTGAGAAGCAGAGTTGGGAGGACAAACCTGGAGCTCTGGCTCTGTCCTTTAGGTTTCTCCTGAGGTAGCCCCACTTCGGCAACGGCCTCTCAGTCCGCCTGACACTTGGGCTCTACCCAGGTATCTTGCTGTCTTTTATCCTCTCCTTCACATTCCGCCTCTGAACAGTCACCAAATCATGCCAGTCCTACCCCTTGCATCTGACCCTTTACCTCCTTGCTGGGGTCATTCTCCCTTTGTGCCCTACCCTGGCTATGACATCAGCCTCCTCTCTGGTCTCCCCACCTCTAGTGCCTACTCCACATCAGCAGCCAGAGGGCTTTTTACAACACAAGTCTGATCCCCTCACTGTCCTTCTTAACTCCTCTCAATGATATCCCCTTGCCCTCTGGATAAAGTTCAAATTCCTGAGCAGGCCACCAGATTCTGTGGGTGACCAGATTTTCATGGCCAACCTCAGCAGCTCCTGCCTACTGCCCTGCTACACACTGTAGCCAGACAAGTAAGCTTGCCCACCTTCCTCTGAACAGGCCCTAGCCTGGGCTTTCTTGCCACTGGGACTTTGCTTCCACCACCAGCTCTGCCCATCATACTTTCTTACCTATCTATGCCTACTGAAGTTCTGGCCACCCTTTAAGTCTAGCTCCATGGAGGGCCCTTTTGACAGAACCTAATGGCCTTAAAGTGTTTTGTGTGGGGCTGGGGTTGTAGCTAAGTGGTTGGGAGCGTGCCTTGCATATGTGAGGTATTGGGTTCCATCCTCAGCATCACATAAAAATAAACAAAATAAAGATATTGTCTCCATCTACAACTAAAAAAAAAATTTTTTTTTTTTTTGGTACCGGGGATTGAACTCAGAGGCACTCGACCACTGGGCCACATCCCCAGCCCTTTTTTGTATTTTATTTAGAGACAGGGTCTCACTGAGTTGCTAAGTGCCTTGCCATTGCTGAGGCTGGCTTTGAACTTGCGATCCTCCTGCCTCAGCCTCCCAAGTGCTGGAAAAATTTTTTTTAAAAAGTGTTTTGTGGGGGGCTGGGGCTGTAGCTCAGTGGTAGAGCACTTGCTTAGCACACATGAGACACTGGGTTTGATCCTTAGCACCGCATAAAAATAAATAAACAAATAAATAAAAGGTTTTGTGTCCATCTACAACTAAAAAATTTAAAAAATAATAATAAAGTGTTTTGTGTGCCTCTGTCTCCCCTATGCAGTGTGAACTCCTGTGTCCCACCCTTTCTGCCCAGCATTGTAGCTGGCCTACTGGAGAGTTCTGTACATGTGTGGTGGGAGCGCCTTCCTCTATCCCCACCCTTTCCCTCCTGGCTCTGGGTCTGGATTCAGCCCCTTGTCCTGGCCTGGATCTGCTCCAGCAGTGGTGGCAGCTCTAGGTCTAGCTCCTGGTTCAGCTCTGACTCTGACTCTAGTTTTGACCTGCCTCAAGCTTCAGCTCTAGCTCCTGGCCTGCTGCCAGCTTTGACTCAGTATCCCAGACTAATATGGGCTCAGCCTATGGCACTGGGACCAAATTTACAACCAATCCAACAGTTTCCCTCTCTTCTGATCCTCATTTTCACTCTTGACAGAAGTTTCCTGTCTCTGTGCTTCCAATCAGAGGGAGGGAGGGAAAGAGGAGAAACCTAGGACAGAGGCCCAGACAGCCTGGGACCATCACCCCTGCCTGGAGCCATCTTGCTGCAGCATCCAGTCCTACTTCAGGGCACTCATCAGTGCTGTGGGAACCAAAAGTCCTGGGTTCAAAGCAAGACCCTCCCATTGACTGTCTGTGAGGCTTCTAGCATCTCTTTGGGCCTGTTCTCTCATTTTATAAAATGGAGATAACAGTTGATGTGAGATCAATTTGAAACAAGGCTGCAGAACTCTGGGTGCAGTGCCTACCACAGAGACAATTACCAAGGGGACCTTTCCTCTTCACCCTTTCCCAAGTCCACTGAGTCAGTTCCTGTAGATGCCCTGTATACCTCACAGCACCTGTTGCATAAGAGCTTCTTCTGCCACCATGACATTGGTGGGCCTGGCACAACTTTGCTTCCAGTTTGCTGGCTAGGACTATTGTCCCTAGGGCATTTTGGGCAGCGGGGAAAGAGCTGAGGTATTGTACTAAATCCCCTGTCCAGAACTCCATGTGCCTGACATCTGGACAAACATCAGTTCATAGGGCAGTGGGGGAAAGGTCAGCCTCCCTTCTTTGCTGTGGGATGAGCAGATATATTTTGGGTTGAGGTGATGGTGTGCTTCCTTCTCTCCTCCAACTGCCTGGCTAAGTCTCTGTTCTATCACAGAAGGCAAAGATTCCTATGGATAAGAACCTTCAGGGACCCTGTTCCCCAACATAGGACCAAACATCAAGGAGGTCTGGGCGTGATGTGTGAGTGAGTGGCTATGGATGGGCATGTGTAAGGCATACAGGTGGCATGGTAGGCTGTGAGTACAGGCATGTTAGAACACTATGTGCATACTATGTATATGTCTGTAGGCAACATGAGCAGCAGGATGTGTGGGTCTCTGTGATGTGGGTAGTGGGAGGGCTCTGTATGTAGCATGTATGTGTTGTGACTTTTGTGTGAGAATGACTGTATGTGTACAGACAGATGATGAACTGGGTATGTGGTATAAGCAATTTATGTTGTGGGTCTGTATATGATACGTGTCTCTTGGGGGTGGGCAGGGGGGCACTGTGAGCTGAAGAGCTCTGTTAGGCAGTGGGCAGGTGCTGGAGCATTTGGGATTCCTTGCTGAACTCTGATGTGGCCTGTACCAAGGTCATTTTTCACTTGCTACAGGAACAAATAAGGACAGTGGGGGCTGAGCTGAGGGGATCAGGGGATTGAGTTAATTTCTGCAGAGAGCAAGATGCCCCACACCCAGCTGGTTGCCCTGCCCTAATGTCTGTGAGCACGTCAGGGGAATAAACACAACCTTTGGAAGTCCTGCAATGTGTCTGGGGAGGAGGCCTCACAGCTGGAAGTTCATGTGGGTGCAGCACCCCACAAGTGTCCTGCCAGTGACCAGCAGCTGAGGCTACTGGGGCTGATGGCCTTGCGGTCACTGCCCAGTCCTAGATTCTTACCTCAGCATTCTAGCCTAACTGCACAGATTCCAGAGCCTCCTTGCCAAGGGGATTTCCCCAGCTGTAAATCCATATCCCCCAGAACATAAGGCCTGTGAGAGGGGAGAGTTTAGGGACTACTAGGGCCAAGCTGCACCAAGGTTGCTGCTCTCTGAAGGAACCTGACTCAGAATGACACCTTAAATAGTGTGATCCTGTCTACCTCCTGCTATGCCTGGATACACACTGCATGCTGCAGAAACCCTGGACCATATGCATTTCCAACAATGTCCTCTGCAGCCTGCTACCCAGATGCTCTTCTCTACCTGGCTAACTTGGGTCATCTCTCAAAATTCAGGTTAAGCCGGGCGCAGTGGCGTATGCCTGTAATCCCAGCACTTGGGAGGCTGATACACATTCAGGTATCTAGATATGAATGAAACGATAGATTTGGGATTATTAGTATAAATGTCATTAAAGTAGTGGGAAAGGATGGGGTGAAAAGAAAAGAGGACTAAAGGAGGAGGCCCCTGAACTTGATACCATTTAAGGTCTATGTTCTCTTCCAAACACAATACCTAAATCGCAAGTTCAAAGCCAGCCTCAGCAATGGCAAGGCACTTAGCAACTTAGTGAGACCCTGTCTCTAAATAAAATACAAAAAAAAAGGGCTGGGGATGTGGCCCAGTGGTCGAGTGCCCCTGAGTTCAATACCTGGTACCAAAAAAAAAAAAAAAAAAAAAAATTCAGTGTTAGCTTATCAGGATTCTTTCTGAGGCTGAAAATGCTCATTATTGGCTAATATCCATTATCTGGCTTGGTCTTAGTTGCAATGGTCTGATTTTTAGGTGCATCTATGATTGGCTTGGGATAAAAAAGCATATTTTCTAGAATTCCTTGCAGTTAGGTGTGACTATGTGACTAAGTGCTAGCCAATAGTTTGTAAGGCAAAAGTGATTTGTACAACTTCTAGGAGCTGTTCCCCCCCCCCCCCAGGAGCCGTTTTTAAAACATATAATGATTAGAGTTTGAACAATTCTGTTGGACAATGAGGTAGAAGCAGCATATTAAGGATGACAAAGAATGGTACAGCAGTAAGATAGAAAGCACAAGGGGCTCTGATGCTCATGGATCCATCATCTAGACTAGTAATTTTCAACTATAGTGACTGTGATTTGGGGTTTTCTGTCATCCACAACCAAATCTGGGCCTAACTGATAGGCTTTCCTTGGATTAACTGTCTCTGGTCTCTCCAGTTCTCTCTGAAAACATACTATAATTCTAATTGATTGATATGTCTGCTCACTAGACTGAACTCACAAGGGCAGGGTCTATGTTCTCTTCCAAACACAATACCTAAAACCCAAAAAATGTTACCTGTGTGAATAAAAGAGTAAAATACACATTCAGGTATCTAGATATGGATGAAACGATAGATTTGGGATTATTAGTATAAATGTCATTAAAGTAGTGGGAAAGGATGGGGTGAAAAGAAAAGAGGACTAAAGGAGGAGGCCCCTTAACTTGATACCATTTAAGGTCAAGTTTAGCAGAAAAAGTCCTAGGATAAGGCTGAAAACAAACAAATAAACACAAACCTCAGCCAGCTGGCAAGGACCAGGCAAGGATTGCAGAACAGAGGAGCTCTGAGACCACACCTAATCCCACAGTTTCCTCCAGTCACTGGTAGTGGCTTGGGATAGGAGCAGAGAAAGAAATCATTCAGGTCTGATCCAGGATGAGGGTAGGGAAAAGTGTCGGTAAGGGGCATGCCAGCCCCATGGGGAAAAGATGGAGCGAAACCAGGTACAGTAGCACATACCTATAATCTCAAGGTGGCCAAGGCAGGAGGACCACAAGTTCGAGACAAGACTCTGCAACTTAGTAAGGTCCTAGAAAATTTTAGTGAGGTCACTAAAAAATTTTGAGACAGGTCTCACCGGTCCTTTAAAAAAAGGACCCAGATGTATTTCAGTGGTAAAATGCCCTTTGGTTCAATCCCCAGTTAAAAAAAAAAAAAAAGAAAGAAAGAAAGAAAAGAAAAAAAAAGATGATGTGATATTAGGAGGGCTGCTAGGCTGGGAAAAGATGGTTGAGGGATGAGAAGACCTGATGGTGTTGGAAAACAGGTGATGTAGGAGGGAATACAGATGTGAGCAAGCTGAGAATTTGACTTTTGACTATTTTTAAGGGTATAACTAGGTCATACCATGCCTAGGATAAAATTATGTTCACCAAGTAGTGCTTTTTCTGGTTTGGTAGGACCTGATTCCTCCTGGAAAGCACCAAGAAACCCAAGGGCTTCTTCCAGATGCACAGAGAATTAGTTCATGAGGTTCCTCCTCATTTCCCTCTCCCACTCAAGACTTCAGTGGAGCCAGCCCTTGTCAATGCCAGTACCCACCAAGGACACTGCCACTGGCAAAACTCATAGGGGACCTGATGTGACTGCTGGAACCCCTCTCTGTCTGCACTGAGACCACCACTGCCCAAAGTCAAGAGCACTTGTGTTGAGGGAAGCAGTGGTCAAGGGCTCAGGATTCTAGAATCAGGAGATCTGGGTTTTCATTCTGGCTCTGCATAGCTCTTAGTTCTGTGACCTTCAGCAAGTTTATTAACTTCTCTCAGCTTCAGTTTCCTTAACTGAAGAAAGGAGGAAAACAAGGAACCCTTCATTAGGTGGTTGTGAAGTTCAAATGAGAAAATGCACACAAACCCCTTAGCATGACCTGGACGTAGAGTGAGTGGGTAACAAATGGTGGTGATTCTGACTTTTGTTAGTACAGTCCTTGAATTCATTAACTCATTTAACAAACAAGTTTTAGGCATTCCCTCACATATGCCCAGTACGTCAGCCAAAATGTATTTCCTGATATTTCCCAACACTTTACATGTTCTCTCAGCCCCCAATGGCTTTACACATGCAGTTTGCTCTTTCTGGATTGCCCTTCAATCCTCTGCTGGCTTGCAAACTTGAAATTTGAGCCTCAATTAATGCCTGATATTCTCAAGGCACTTGCCCTCAGGCTGAGGATGTAGCTCAGGGGTAGAGTGCTTTTCTAGCATGCATGAGACTCTGGTTCAATTCCCAGCACCAAAATAAATAAATTAAAATCAAGATACTTGGCTAGACTCTCCAAGCTGGGTCTGATGCCTCCTCTGGGTTCCCATATGCTGAGGGCTATCTCATTGCACAACTCTGGAGGAAGGACCAATCATATGGACTCCCAGCATTGTGCAACGTGGCAACTTTGCCCATTATCTTTCCTGGTTCCCTTTATCATAGTTTTCATCACACTCACTGTAATGATTTATTTACCTGTTTACCTTCCTCAGACTCTGAACTCCTTGAGGACTCTGGCTGACACATAGTCAGGGTGCAGTGAATGCTGTCTTGGAGGGATCCTGGCCTAGTTCTTGCATCCCGAGGCTCCCAGCCTGGCTGGGGAGACAGAATGAACAACCATGAAATGTGTCAAGAAAGCCGGGCACGGTGGCACACGCCTGTAATCCCAGCACTTGGGAGGCTGAGGCAGGAGGATCACAAGTTCAAAGCCAGCCTCAGCAATGGCGAGGCACTTAGCAATTCAGTGAGACCCTGTCTCTAATAAAATACAAAAAAGGGCTGGGGATGTGGCCCAGTGGTCAAGTGCCCCTGAGTTCGATTCACTGGTACCAAAAAAAAAAAAAAAAAAAAAGTGTCAAGAAGTAAGCATCAGGCTGGGGATATAGCTCAGTTGGTAGAGTGCTTGCCTCTCACATGTACAAGGCCCTGGGTTCGATCCCCAGTACCACAAAAAAAAAAGTAAGCATCAGCAAGCATCACCAGAGGTTCACAGCCCTGGAACTTTTTGAAGACAAACAGACCTGCAATCGGCAATCAGTGGTCAGTTGTTGACTGGTACAACGACAAAAGAATGAGATACTTGGAAAACCAAAGGTCCCATACTTCTGGAATGCTCTACTTAGCATTCCAGCCTCCTATCCCACAATTTGTACCTGGTCTAAAATGAAGGAAGTAATTGGTTTAAAGTTTTAACAGGGGACCACCCTGGGCTGATGCTCTTTGCCAGGACTATTTTTTAAAAATATATTTATTTATTTACTTTAGTTGTACACAATGCAATGCATTTATGTTTACGTGGTGCTGAGGACCGAACCCGGGCCACGCACGTGCGAGGCGAGCGCTCTGCCGCTGATCCACAACCCAGCCCCAGGCCTATTTTTATATGCATAGTCAGTAGAGGTATAGCATGGAAGTAGGAGAATGTAACAAGAGGCTCTCACTTTGCTCTAAAATATAGTTTGAGGCATAGAGGCTTAGCTCAATTTTAGAGCATTTTCCTAGTATGAGTTCAATCCCCAACACTGCAGAAAAGGGGAAAAAATTATTTTTTAAGCATTAGTGCTAATATAGGCAGGGAACAGATTAGAAAAGGCCTATCTTCCTCGGTATGGATTTAGACTGTATTGCTGCTGAGAATAAACACTTTTGTAGGGGTGTGTGTGTGTGTGCGCGCGCGTGTGCATGTGTGTGTGTGTGTGTGTGTTCTGCTTTTGACCACCCCACTGTCATCCCCATTTACTCCAAAAGTCCAAGTCAGAACAATGAGGAGGAGGCATAGCTTGTCACTTCTCATTGATATAAAGACTTTAAAGGGACAAGATTTCAAGAATCAAAATGACCATACCTCCCCCAGGCTGTTGGCTAAAGCTTGTTTCCCTGTGTCCTCCTGCTGTGATACTATTCTAGACTGAGTAACTCAAGACTTTGGAAAATATTCGACTGTTTCTTATCCTGTTAATCCTGTCCCAGGTGGCTTGTCAGGGTGAGGTTTCCTGCAAACCTAATGGAGGTTTTGCCTGTGAGGAGGTGAAAAGGTAGTTTCTTTCTGGGTGTATAGGGGAGAAGGATCTGAGACAGGAGAATAAAGTTAGGAACAAAGTGAACACATAGGGGACATGCTGTGAAATAGTTTAACAGATTTTGATTGTTTTTCCCCTTGGGTAGTTAGGTGACAGGTACAATTTGGAATTATTTCTTCTAGTTGTATTTCTCGACAGGAATTCCACCCCTTCAGTGAAGTTCACTGCATTCACTGGTCCTCAGGGGGAGACTAAGAAGAAGGTTAGCTTGCCCCAGGCCATATTTGGGTAGATCAGATCGATTTGCAGGAAGAAGCATCAGGCTCTGCTCAGGACCAACAGTGTGAGGAATCCTGCTGGGCAGGAGGCCCTGGAGCAGATGTGGGAGAGAGGAAGGAGACCTTGAAGGGAACAAAATATGGAGTGGTCCATTGGAAGAGAGGAGGCACGCAGGGTAAGTGATGTGGGTCCAGCAGAGGTTCAGGTGAGCTCGGCAGTGGTTCTTCTGGGGATGAAGAGCTTCAAGTCCCAGGGCAGAACAAAGTCTCAGAGAAGGAATTAGGGTGGAGGTGAGGATGAGCATCCCTCTGATGCAGTCCCAGGCCCTGGGTGCTGTCTCCCTCTGATCATGTCCCATAGGAAGCCAGGCTGTGGGCTGCGCCTAGGCTTCCTTGCTGCTCTCTGCTTAGTGGAACGGTCCTGATAACAAGCAGGATGGCCTCTGGCTACCTGAGGATACTCCCACATGTCACCAGCCTTACCCCTTCATCTTCCACTTCTTAGTAACCAAGGAAATCCTTGGGCAGCTCAAGGAACCTACTACCACCTTTCCTTGGGCCTGCTCTCCTAGGAAGGGGCAATGTTGAGAGTCTCCAGGAAGAGAAGTAGGGTGAAGAGAGGCTCCAGAAGCTGTGACCCTCCTCTGTGATACCCTTGCCACTCCCACCCAACATAAGCCCAGAGTCCTGAGTTCAGAGAAGATAGCTTACTGAGTAAGGTTTAGAACCCAGCTCAGCTCAAAAGCTTAGACTCAGACACCAGAGCTCAAAGCCATTCCATTCTATAACAGTCTAGAACTTAGAACTCAGAGCCTAGGACAGCCCAATCCTAGTCCAAAGAACCCAGACAGAACTTAGAGCACAACTCAGTCCAGGCCCAAAGTCCAGTGTATGTCAAAGAAAAGAGTCAAAGCCAGACTTAAAACCCAGCTCATAGAGTCAGTGCCCAGAATTCAAATCAAAGTTAAGCCCAAAATCTAGAGCCCAGGGCAGCCCAGGGTCCAGCTCAGAACCCAACCCAAATCCTAGAACTTAACACTTAGCTCCAGAACTCAGAATCCAGTTTAACAGTCAGTGTGGCCTAGAACTCTATACCCAGCTCAGAGCTTAGTAGTTCCTTGTTGTTCTCTTTTTAAAAATTTTTTATTATTCTAATTTGTTATACATATTTGCAGAGTATATTTCATTTCATATTACATATAAAGAGCACAATTTTTCAAGTTGCTGGCTTTATATAAAATATTTTTACAACAATTGTGTCTTCATACATGTATTTAGGGTAATCATTGATAACTCAGTCTGCCATTATTCCTATCCCCTCCTTGTTGTTCTTTCTGGAGTTTGCCCCAAAAGAATAGGCCAAGGCTGTAAGCTGAAGAGTGGAAATTTCAGATCCCATCTCTTCTAGCAGGAAAAGACTAGGAGCTGATGTTTGGGGAAGGGGCAGTGGAGGTAGGGCAAATGGCTTTCCTACTCCTAGTTTGGAGGATCCATCATGGGGATTCAGAGACCAGGCAAAATGGTCTGGGGCTTTTTCTGTTAGAGCTGCCCATCAGAATCCCAGAGGAACAGGAAGCAGAGTCCTTCTGCTGTTAACTTGCTATGTGACCTTGGGTAAATCCTTTCCCTTATTTGGTTTCACTGCTCCCAGAAAGGATATTAGGTTATCCTTTATTTAGACCTACAGACCCAGAAACAGAGGAAGGGACTATTACAAATAGTCTCTTCATCCATTTATTATTTAATCCATCATTTATAGAACAAAATAATTTGTTCAGTAAACGATTTTAAAGAGGGAGATAAAATGGTCAGATTTGTTTTGGTACCAGGGATTGAACTCAGGGGCACTCGACCACTGAGCCACATCCCCAGCCCTATTTTTTTGTATTTTATTTAGAGGCAGGGTCTCACTGAGTTGTTTAGCACCTTGCTTTTTGCTGAGGTTGGCTTTGAACTCTCAATCCTCCTGCCTCAGCCTCCTGAGCCACTGCGATTACAGGCATGCACCACCGCACCTGGCCAGATTTGGTTTTTCAAAAATTTATCTGTGATTGAATCAGAGGGGATCAGTGAGGGATCAACTTCTGAAGATGATGAATGGCGATGTCTTCTTTAGAAAGCACAGATGTAGTCATTTCACTGCTCTGCTCAGTTCCTTCCATGGCTCCCGTCCTCTTCAGGAAGAGGATGCAATGCTTCCATCTCAACCTCACAGTTCTGATTCTCATCCAGCAAAAGCCCTGCCAGCCCAAGATGCTCACTGGTCTGGTGCACACCAACCTCCCTCATACCTGCATGAATATGGTGCTCCCTTTGCCCCCCACACAAGGGTGTACCTATCTCAGGAACTCCTACTCACCTGATAGAGCCTGGCTTCATCATCACCTCTTCTATAAAGCCTTCTTAGACCTCTGCCCCTCAAACAGAATCTGGTGTTCTTAATTCTGCTTAAGTGTTAAATCTCAAAGCATGGAAAGAAATTTGTTTTCTTGTTATCTCTTAATCAAAGACATTTATCCTGCCAATCAGGGAAAGGATAAAAATTAAAAAGAAACTATCACCTGTTTTGTACATACACATCCTCTCACCAGATCCTCAGGATAACATCAAAAAGTATTGCCATAGATCAGATTGATGATTCTCAGAGAAGTTGTGACCTGCCCAAAGTCACAAGGTAGCCAGAGATAGAACTGGATTCAAACTCTGACAAGGTGGAACCTTGGTCCCAGCTATGCCATTATCTCTTGCTTTCAATCAGCATGAGATCACAGCATAATCATGCAGATGCTGACTTGATACAGTGGGGGTGGTATTTTTTTTTGGTGTGTGTGCAGATGGATAAAAAGGAAGCCCAAAGTGGAGACAGGACTCCAGGAGGTATCCAAGGAAGATTCTGCATCTGTTGAACCAACCCATGTCTAGACTTTTTCAACTCTGAGAGGGTCAAGGCCAGCAGACCAAGGCATAGCCTCCTTGCAGGAACATAGTATGAGCAGGAGGAGGGCAGAGTTTTGGCCATCTTGGAAGAGAGAGGTATTACTCAGATATCAGTTCCTGCCCTCTCCTCCAAGGTCAGGCTCTATCTGTGCTCTTGCTCAAGGAGTTCCTTCTCTGATGTAAAGGGCCCGGAGGCCACATAGCATGGTTGAACCGCTGGGCCTTCTTTCATGATGTCCCATGGCCTCAGAAGCGTGGTTCTCTGAGCCAAAGCTGACATCATCCAGCTTCTTCCACTTGGTCATTCTCACATCTCCTCAGCAGTCAGAGGAAGGGCTCTCTCTTTCTTCTGGGGAAAAGGACCTTGAATTTGAAAAAGCCTAGGACTGAAAGACCCTGAGACACTGATTGGTGGCAAGCAGTGTGTGTGGAGGAGTACCAGCTGTCCCAAAGAATCTCCAGGTGCTTTCCATATCCCTCATCTCTGAGAGAACTGAGGCTCAGAAGTCAGGTCCATCACCCAGCTCAAAGCCAGCAAAGGAGGCCTCCCTGTGGCATGGTCTATAGCCTCCTGAGATCAGATGGATCAGTCCTGAGGCCTCTCCTGCTTCACAATTACCCAACCAATATCTAGGCAGGAACTGGCAGCCTCAAGTGACTTCAAGGGTCCTCAGACACTTCCTCCCTAAAGAACCTCTCTTGGGACCCTTCTGCCCTACCTCCTCCCAACAGGGCAAACAAAGGGACAAGACGGGGAATAGGCTGAGGCATTACCATCACAGCAGCTATTCCAGGAAGCCCTTGCTCTGGGCCTACCCAACCCCAATCTCTCCAACTTGGCCATTCTCTTTGAGCACCACCACCCAGGATGTAAATTTGCTAGTGGTTGCTGAGACACGCATGTTTCAAGGTATGGGCCTGGCCCTTTTCAATAGAACTAGTCAGGGTGGTAGGTCTGCCAGGTAGTGACTGAAAAGATCTTACCACTGGATAACAGATTGAAAGCTACTCCACCTGGCAACTATGGCAATCCATCAACAACTTTCACTCAGCAACAGTATCTTAGCACCAACTCTGCAACAGCTCCACCTGGTAATCCTGCCCAGGCATCAGCCCACTGTACTAGAAATACCACCTTGAGTCGCCAGACATAAATCTAGTCCCTAATCATTTGCAAGCAAATTTCCTTCCTTCTGGCCTGAGTGGTCTTACTTGGTGAACTTTTGCCCAGATAATGATAATGATAACAATACACAACATTTAAAAAAATTTTTTTTAGATGTTAATGGGCCTTTATTTTGTTCATTTATTTATATGCGGTGCTGAGAATCGAACCCAGTGCCTCACACATGCTAGGCAAGTGCTCCACCACTGAGCCACAACTCCAGCTCCACTAAACAACATTTTTAAGTGCTTACTTCATGTCAAGCATACTGAGTGCTCCACTTAATTCTCATGCCAACCCTAGGAGATAGGTACAATTATTATCCCCATTTGGTAGGTGGGGAAAACGAGGCTAAAAGAAATTCATTATTTGCCCAACAGTAAAATCAATGATAAAGGTGAGGTCTGAAGCCGGGTAATTGTCTCTGGGATCTTTGCACTTAACACTGGTTCTCTGCCTTCCAGGAAGCTCATGGGGCCCAGTACCTTCCCCAGTGGCCCTCTGAGGAGAATGCTAGGGCATGTGAAGAAGGATACGAGGTGGGGCTTCATGCCCTGTGAGGGAGCAGACAGGTGGAGAGCACCCAGAGGAGCTCTTCAGTTCATTTGTCCTTGGATGTGAGGCTGGACTATGCCCAGAAAGTGTAAGAATGTCCAGGAGGGTGGTCCCACCACAGAGTGGGGAGCTGCTTGCCTCTCAGGGTGAAGCCCTTGTTCTCGCTGCTGTCCTAGATGGAGAAAATGTTGCTGCACAGAATGGGCCCAGGTTTCTGCTCCAGGCTCTTGAGGCTAACCAAGCTAGAGAGGATGCCATCTGCCCACTATGGACTAGAGCCTCAACAAAGTCCCTTGGGCTCCAGGCCTGATGGTATGGGGTAAGCAGGTGGGAAGGAAAATGTCCAATGGACCCAGTGTGTCATGTGGTCAGGACTACAGGCACCTGGAGGACAACCACCAAGCTCATCAAAAGAAAAAAAGGGGCTGTAAAATAGGTTTGTAAAATATAATCCCCACCTTTTCTCTCTTGGTTTCAGGTTTATATCTACAGAATGGGACCACTCCCCAGTGGTGTTTTAAAGAGTAAACAAGATAGTCTACATAAGGCAAAAGTACTTAGCACAATGCTGGCCCAGCATACAGTGGGGTGCTTGATAACTAAGAGCTATTGAATTAGCTGTGCCCTGATTTAGTAAATGGTGAATGAGTATTTCTAGTGGTGTGTACGGGGTTCTATTCTGACCAAGAATATGGAAGGTGGAGTTGAAGTTGCAAGGGGCAGGCTGGATCTAAATTTGGAGTGAGAAAACACTGGGCAGTAGAGCCAGCCTTCAAAACAGTTTCCATAGCCTGGAATAAGCAAGATGACATTATTCTGCTGTGAGCTTGACGACATTACACAAAGCAGAGGATGGGGGAGAGACCTAACTTGACCCCAGCTCCGGTTAAAAGGATCTGAATGATTTAGTTGACCACAACCTGATGGGAACTAATCATGGGAGAGAAAGGCTCTGAAGCCCAGCAGTCTTAGGCTGCATTAACAATGTGTCGTGTCCAGACTGGGGGAAATAATAGGCCTATTGTGCTGGCCTAGTCAGGCCATATCTGGAATCTTGCGTTGCTACACTGACAGACTGGAATCAGGCCAGGAGGGGGACCAGCCCAGCCTCAGCTCCCAGGCACCAGTGTTAAATGCTTCCTGTGCATTTTCTTGTTTCATCCCCTAAACAATCCTATTAGGTCCTGTTAAAGTCCCCACCTTACACACTGGGAGGTTAACTGAGTTATCCAGGATCAACCACACAGCTAGTGCATGGAGGAAACTGAGGCTTTTCCAAATGGGCACCTCTTGTGCTTGCACCTGAGATATGAACATTCATTCATGTCACATATACTTGATAATGTCCTACAATGAGCCAGGGGCATCAAGCTATTTAGTGGGACATAGAAATGAAAAAGATGTAATTCCTACCTTCAAGGAGATCATGATCTGGCAGTAGAATCTAGATCACTTGTGAAATGGTGTGATTCTATGGGAATGGAGATTTTAGGCCACAAGGGTTCATAGAGTCCACCTTGGCCATCTGAAGCCCAGAGAAGGAATGGGAGACAGAACAGTGTCACAGAGCTCTTGATGGAGTTGTGGGGGGGCCTGTCCATGCCCTTTTCATGGTTTTCGAGTGTTTCACTTCCACTCATTTTTGCTCAACAGTGACCAAGAACTGCGTGCCCAACTGGGGTCTACTAGGACACATAAGGGAGCTTAGTGTGGCCATCGTAGGATCTCATCTCTCCTTTCTGCAACCAGAGATTTAAAAAAGAAAGGGAAAAGGGCTGGGGTTGTGGCTCAGCGGTTAGAGCGCTCGACTAGCACATGCGCGGCCCGGGTTCGATCCTCAGCACCACATACAAATAAGCGCATTGTGTACAACTAAAGCAAATAAATAAATATTAAAAAAAGAAAGGGAAAAACAAAACAAAAACAAAACAAAAACAAAAAAAAAAAAAAACCCAGCCTGATAAAAAGAACCACAGGAACATGGGTGAGTGGCCTTTAAGAGTCCAGCAGTCCCTTCACTAATCAGAACTGGCCTCCACCAGGTCTCCTGAGTATCTGGGAAGTGAATGGGTGACACTGGTAGAACCAAGAAAAAGATTGTTCTTTTCTGGCATCTGTACCTGGCGTACTAGATAATGTCCTCCCATCTTCTTTCAAGGGCCAGACTACTCTACACTCTCTTTCTGAAAACCTATACTGATAGTTTCAAGCCAGAGTGTCTTTGTAGCTTTCTATCTTCCAAGGTTTCTTGTTGGGGAGGCACATGTACCCCATTCAGCCTTCTGTAATTATGCTAAAAGGGACAAAATAGGGCCATTAAGAGCAAAGATGAATCAGACAAAATCTTCCAGGCCTGGCTCTGCCACGTAACAGCTGTTCCCCTTCTCTGAATCTCCCTTTCCTCGGCTGTAAAATGGGGATAATAATAGTACCACCCGCATATGGTGGTTGTGAGGGCCGAATGAGATCATGTTAAGCTTGGAGGAAGCTATCCATAAAAGGCCGCTGTTACCTTACTAGACTCTATAGCTAGGGAGCTCCCTGCCAGCAGGGGCAGACACACCAGGTTGCCTCGTTTTTCTGCCCCTTCTCGAAGGTCCCCGTGATGCCAAAGGCAGGAAGAGGAAATGGTCGATCTCTGGGAACTAAAGAGGGACATCGGTAGGGAAAGGGACAGCCTAAATCCTTCAAGTTTGAGGAAGAGGGAGACGCGACCTGACTTCCGATTTTAAAGGGGGCAGTGGACCTCCAAGCCCCTACCTTTCCTAGGTCTGGGGGTTAGAAGTTATGGGTTGCCTGCTCGACTCAGGGAGAACTCACTCTGGGGAACCTCGGGTAGGTCACTTTCAGCCTTGGGCCTCAGTTTCCTCGGGCGTGTCAGGTGGGTCCCGCAGACTTCCCGAGGTTGTGAGGACAGCTCGCAGCCGGATGCCGGTTCCGGGGCTTTGAGAACGTGGCTCAGTAGCAAGGCGCCGCCGGGCGGGAGGGGCTGGAGGGAGGGCCGGCGGGCGCGGGGATTGGCTGGAGGTGGGGCAGCAGGACTCAGGGATTGGCCCGATCCGAAAGGGCAGGGCCGAACGTTTAAGAGGCGCGGAGGGGGCGTGCAGGGAGTGCTTCCCTCGCCTGCCTGTGGGGTTTACTAGTGCGCCGCTAGCGTGGCTGAGGAGGCTACGGCGGTAGTGGGGGAGAGAGAGGTGGCCCGAGGAACGGAGGAGCATCCCGGCGTCCCGTCCCAGACGGCGTGGCCCGCGGGTCATGGCCAAAGGAGAGGGCGCCGAGAGCGGCTCCGCGGCGGGGCTGCTGCCCACCGGCATCCTCCAAGCCGGTGAACGCCCGGCCCAGGTGAAGGTGAGGGCCCAGTACCCCGAATGGAGGGCAAGAGGTGGTGGGCAGGCCAAGATGGGGTTGGGGGGCCTCGGAGGTTAGGCCTGATTCTGGGAAACTAGGGATTACCTGGGAACACGCGGGCCTAGAATTAGGAGAGGCTGGGGAACCCCGAGGCCAGGGAATGCCCCGGGGCCGGACGTGATGGAGAAGATCTATAGGAACCGGCGCCCGCTTTTGCCTACACGCTTTCCCTGTCGGAGGAGGGCCCTGCTGACACCTTCTCGTGGTGCCGGGCTCTGCCTAGCCGGTTTTGGTTCTAATGTGCCGAGCCGCTCGGATTTTCCACCCTAAGTTAGAGAGACCCCAGAAACCTGGAAATCCCCCCAAGGGATTCCTTGGTTCCTCATTCACCCCACCACACCCCCACCCCCACCCGCCTACTCTCGCGCCTCAACTCAACTCACTCGGGCCACTCAAGTTCATTCATAAGAACAAGGGCTCTCTCTTAAAGGAGCCGCATTCCTCCGGCGTTGGTGAGTGTGGGGACTCGTGCTTTCAGTACTCTGCGTCAGTCGCAGCCCCATCATCCATCTGTCCCAGCCCCTGCCCTATGGACTTATTTAACGACCGAATAAAACCAGGCTGTCCCGGGAACGGATCTCAGGCAATAGATATCTGCTTGGGAGGTGACTGCCTTTTCTTTTTAATTTTATTAGCTGATCCTTGGAAGGAACGGGGCGAGCAATTATGCTGTTACCATGTATGAGTAATCTCTACTTTCCCTGGGCAACCCCAGCCTCCATATTGCCCCACCCAGAGAGGGCCTAGTCCTGCACCTAGAGGACTTTCCTCCACTCTCAGAGGTCCCCTAGGAGCAGGAGGGTAGGACCACTCCTGAGTTTTCCTGAAGCTCTGGTTGCCTACAGGGACCAGGGACGCTCTGGGACAGATGGAAGGAACAGCTGTGCCTGCAGCCAGCTGGGTTGGGCCCCTAGGGCTCTCACCCAGTAGGCAGGTGGATCCTGGCCTCAGCCAGGGTGGGAGCCTGGGCTGGGCTCAGGCAGCTCTTGGCAGCAAGAGGATTTTCAGGTTGTGGCAGCTGATGCTGGGTGGGGACAGGTCTGCTGCTGGAGCATGCTCCCCCTCTGTAACTTGGGAAGGAACAGTGGCTGAGGCCTGGGGGAAGAGGGGAGGGAGTTGCTATTTAGAGATGATGGGCTGATAGATTTCCTCAGTCTGGGGTGGAAGTGGGGGAAAGATTAGGGGCAACTTCGTCAGGAATATGAATGACTTTTTCCCCAGGTTCCCAAGAATACAGAATACCTTTCTCTTCTTATGGGAAGTGGAATCTCCTTGGATGGGAACAGGGCAAGGCAGAGTTGTTCCTCCTGGCAGAGCTGGCTGGAGGAATGGTTCGTCTAGGACGAGGCCAGGAACTTAGGCCTCTTTTCATCCTTTCCTCCTCTTCCCAGAAGGAGCCAAAGAAGAAGCAGCAGTTGTCCATTTGCAACAAACTTTGCTATGCAGTTGGGGGGGCCCCCTACCAGGTGACTGGCTGTGCTCTAGGGTTCTTCCTGCAGATCTACCTATTGGACGTGGCTCAGGTGAGTAGCCTGAGCCCTGTAAGGCTCCTCTAGCATCCTGAGGTGGGAAAAGTTAGGCACCACTTAGTTTTACCCATCTGTGAACTGGGATTAAAAATTCCTACTTTGCTGCCTCTCAGAGTCACAGTGAATGAGAAATAAGTCTTTAGAAAGTATCAAGGAGGGGAGTCTATTTGCCCCAGAATAGCTGGCAACTCCTCCTTGCCTGGCAAGAGCAATAGAGCCTGGAGGGGTAGGCGGTGGTGTGAGGGAGAATGGGACCCACTGGTGACGCTGTTCTTAGAAGAGACTGGCACACCATGTCCCTGGCTGGAAGAAAGTCAGCTGGCTTGGCTCAGGGGCCAGTGGATGTTGCCAGGCTTGTGGTGGATGTATATCCCACCTTCACCTGAGGAGCAAGATATGTCATGGGCAGTGGGACCCTCCCATGCTGGGCTAAGTTAGAATACCCCAGTGCACAGGGGCTTTGATTCGGAGGAATTATCAGGGTGAAGCAGAGCTGCTCTGTGCTTTGAGAAGCCTTGGCCAGAAGCCTGGCATCCTGAGAATTCACCCTGTCTGGATGGGAAAGTGGGAGGCTGAATAGCCATGGCTACCAGGGATCCTGCACTGGCTGTCTTTCCTATGTAGCATCTAACTTGGCAAGCAGAGTGTCTGGGTTGTATCCATTTACAGGTAAGGAAATACTGGGCCCCAGAAAACTATCAGCAGATAATTTTTGAGCAACACCCATGGACTAGGCCCTAATTGAGGTGCAAATAAGAGAAAGTTGCAGTTGAAGTATAAAAATGTAGTAAGTGTTAGAGCTTTGGGGTCAGCTTGGGGAGACTATGGTATACAAGAGGCTTCCAGCTTCCCAGACCAATAACCTGATGGTTGAGTAGGTATCCAAGGAATCTGCATTTAAATTCTATTTGGGGATAGAAAGATAGCTTGACTACGTAGTGATGGGCCACTTTTTAAAAAGCTTCTATAGACTCCTTCCTCATCCAAGATAGAGCTTGACCCTCTACAATAGAGATAGTAACTGCCATTATACAGATGGTAAAACTGAGACCTGCTGTGTTTACCCAGTGAATGCTAGTTCAGAGGCTAGGGGTATGAAAGGGAGGGAAGGAAATGATTTTGGATTCATTCTATTTGATAGGAGTATTTTCAAGGGCAGCAGAGGGAGGAAATAGATCCAGGAAAGTTTCTAAGGGAGTACATAGTGCTACTGTTATCAGAGAAATGCTATTGTCATTTTTCCCCCCCTGGGGATGGAACCCAGGGCTTCACACATGCTAGGCAAGTATTCTACCATTGAGTTACACCCTTAGGTCCACTATTGTCATTATTAATAAGGAAAATGAAGATGTTTAAGGCACAGATGGGAGCAGCATAGGGGCTCAAGGCCTGGCTGAGGCAGGGAGGGAGTCCCTGCTTTTGCAGTTAGGATTGAGGTGAGTCAAAGAATGAAGGAGTTGTCTCTTTCCCTCTTCCCCATTCCAGGTGGACCCTTTCCCTGCCTCCATCATCCTGTTTGTGGGCCGAGCCTGGGATGCCTTCACTGATCCTCTGGTGGGCTTCTGCATTAGCAAATCTTCCTGGACCCGCCTGGGCCGCCTCATGCCCTGGTGAGTGGAAGAGGCTCCTTCTAGGTAGCAGAAGACGAGTCTTCTGGCATATTTCCCTGGTCCTTTCATCTCTTGTCACAGGCTGGTGGGTGAGGAGAAGGAATGATATAAAAATGGTGTTGAAACCCCATTTGAGGCCTCAGCTGCCCCATACACAGTCACTGAAACGCCTAGCCTGTTCATTCCCAGACTGGCCAAAGTACCAGGCATGTCAGCTTCCCTCAGTCCAGGCTTCGTGGCTTCCAAGGTCCACTCACTCCCCGTGCTGAAGCTGGAATTCTGACTTCTCCCACTCAGTCACTTCCATGGTGGCAGAGCTAGTGCTCTAGAACAGTTGAGCCAGCCCTGCCTGGGTTTAATTCCCAACTTCACTACTTAACAGTTGTGCAATCTTGAGCAAGTCAATATCTGAGCCTCATGTTTCTTCATCTATAAAATGGGGATAAGGAACTTCTCACAGGTTGTGATGAGGATTAAATGGTTTTAATGTGTAAAGCACTCAGCAGACTACGGGGCACATATTAAGTGATATGTAACTTGGCACTCCTTCTCTGGTTCTTGTGGGGCAGAGTTTGGGGGCTATATTGGAATGGGGTAGCAGATCCATAACCTCTGGTGCTTTGGATGATATGAACTACTTTTTCCCTTGGTATAAAGCCTGTACTACTCAACCTCAGGCTGTGGGGCAAGGTGGGAGGAGGCAGTTGCCATAGATCAGACTGTGAGGGAGACGTACAAGACAAGGCCAGGCCGGGGCTCTGGTTCCCTCCAGGACATCCTGCTTCAGGGGGTGGGGGGGCATACCCCTTTCATCTCTAGCCCATCCAAGCTCAAGTGGGCGCCTTCCTGCCCCAGGGGCGCCCATACCTGGTCTCCGGCCTTCAAAGCTCTTCCCGCAGCCCCTGCATCCCCACAGCTTCCTTTCCCACGAGGCCCCCCACCCACTCAATCCTGCCAACCCCTGGCAAAAGCCCAGGTTGGAGCCTTTGATCCTGGCTTGAGGGTAGAGGGCAGGATGGCCTGTCTTACCTGGGCAGGCTGCTCGGGGCTCCCCAAGCACCAGCCGTGAGACTTGGCCATGTGCCCATCTCCTGGCGGCCTGTGGAAGGCGGGGCCCTGCTGCCACATCACCTCATGAGGCCCAGCCAATGAGAGGCAGCTGCTAGGCCAGGCTGCCCGGCACAGAAGCTGCAGGGTTACTCCCAGTCACACTGGGCTCCTCCAGCAGGCAGCGCTGCTCTATTCATCTGCTTACGAGGCAAGGATGGCTTGTCAAAGAAGGCTCCTGGGGAACCCTGGCTCTCTAAGGAGACACGTGGATTTGGGAGGGTTGGAGGAGGCAGAGAACCCAGAGGACCCACCCTACAGGAGGCAGGATCCAAGGACTCTTGCTGGGCCAGTATGGCAGCCAGCTTGAAAAAGTCACTGGGAGCCCTATAGACTGCTTTCTGCTTTAGCAGGTGTCTTTGTGCATGTTTGAATGCAAACTCAAAGGGCTGCAGCACCCCTTTTCAGTGTAGTAGAAGCTGCGTCTGTCAGGGTGTGTAAACCACAGGACTGCCTCTCCTTCCAAGCCTGGGGGCAGCCCTCCTCTAAACCTGTACTTAAATCCTCTCCTTCAAACCAGACAGACTTTGAGGTTTACTTTCCCTGGAGTTGCCAAGGCCACCCTGTTAGAGACAGGTGTCAGCAGGGACATGTGGAAAGGTCAAGATGCAGCAGGCTGGACCCAGTGCACTTTGGATCCCCCCGGTCACGGCCTGTACCACTTCTCCCAGGCCAGCTCCTGCTAGCTTCCCTCATGTGATCACTGTAAACAATGTCCCAAGCATTGTTCTACATTTTCATACCAACTTATTTAAGTCTCAAGACCACTTCAACCCTATGAAGTAGAACCGAAGTCCTTCCCTTGGCCCCGAAGATGTCCAATTTCCTCTCTAAGCTTATCTCCTAATATCATCTCCCTTGCTCACTGAACTCCCTGTTCCTCAGTCTTATCAGGCATGCTCCTGCCTGAGGACCTTTGCACTGACTTCCCCTTGTCCAGCCCAGTCTTGCCACAGATGCCTGCCTGCAAGGCTCACTCCCTAGTTCTATTCAGTCCACACAGTCATTGCCTTCTCAGTGGGACCTATGTTGTCTACCTATTGTGAGCTGTACCCCCATTCTCACTTCCAGTTCCCTGTAGTCTGCTTTACTTTTTTTTTTTTTTTGGTACTGGGGATTGAACACAGGGTCACTCAACCACTGAGCCACTCCCCAGCCCTTTGTTGTTTTTTATTTAGAGACAGGGTCTTGCTTAGTTGCTTAGAGCCTCACTAAATTGCTAAGGCTAGCTTTGAACTCTCAATCTTCCTGCCTCAGCCTCCTGAGCCACTAGGATTTCAGGCGTGCACCACTACACCTGGCTGCTTTACTTCTTGTCTCCTTACCTCTTATCACCTTCTAACATGTTATGCAGGCTTTTTAAAAACTGTGGCAAAATATATGCAACATAACATCATCATAAATCATTACAACCATTTTTAAGTATAAAGTGACATTAAGTTTACATTCATATCTTGGTTGACTATCACCACCTCTACCTCCAGTTTTTTTTATCTTCTTAGATAGAAACTCTGTACCCATTACAATAATCTCCATTCTGCCTTTCTCCCAGCTCCTGCTAATCTTCATTCTATTTTCTGTCTCTATAAGGTTGGCTTACCTCACATAAGTTAAATTATACAATAGTTGCCCTTTTGTGACTGGCTTATTTCACTTAGCTTAATGTCCTTGGAGTTTATCCATTTTATAGCGTATGTCAGAATTTCATTTCTTTTGAAGGCTGAATTTTATATGAAATTTTAATTTTGTGGGTTTTGTTGTTGTTGTTGTTCATCAACTACAATCACAAGGGCATTTTGGGGGGAGGAGTACTGGAGTTTGAACCCAGGAATGCTCTACCACTGAGCTATCCCCAACCCTTTTTTTTTTTTTTTTTTTTTTTGTGTGTGTGGTACCGGGGATTGAACTCAGGGGCACTCGACCACTGGGTCACATCTCCAGACCTTTTTTTGTATTTTATTTAGAGACAGGGTCTCACTGAGTTGCTAAGTGCCTCGCCATTGCTGAGGCTGGCTTTGAACTCACGATCCTCCTGCCTCAGCCTCCCAAAGTGCTGGGATTACAGGCGTGCGCCACTGCGCCCGGCTTCCCCAACCCTTTTTATTTTTTATTTTGAGACAGGGTCTCCCTAAGTTGCTGAGGCTAGCCTCAAACTTGTGATCCGCCTGCCTCCGTTTTTTGAATAACTAGAATTACAGACATGTTCCACTGTGCCTACCAGGGCAATGTTTTCTTATTTATTTATTTATAACATTATATATATATGTATATATATATATATATATTTTTTAAATATTTATTTGCTTTTAGTTGTACACAATGCATTTTGTTTTTACATGGTACTCAGGATCGAACCCGGGCTGTGTACATGCTAGGCGAGCGCTCTACCGCTGAGCCACAACCCCAGCCCTATTTTATATTTGTGTTCACCGATATATCCTTAGCAATTAGAATAGCACCTGGTACAAGCCGGGCGCGGTGGCGCACGCCTGTAATCCCAGCACTTTGGGAGGCTGAGGCAGGAGGATCGCGAGTTCAAAGCCAGCCTCAGCAATGGCGAGGCACTTAGCAACTCAGTGAGACCCTGTCTCTAAATAAAATACAAAAAAGGTCTGGGGATGTGACCCAGTGGTCGAGTGCCCCTGAGTTCAATCCCCGGTACCACAAAAAAAAAAAAAAAAAAAAAAAAAAAGAGAGAATAGCACCTGGTACATAATTGGCACTTAATAAATATTCAGGTAAATGTTGAATATAAAGCATGTGCTATTTTTTATTCTCATTTTACACATGAGGAAATGAGTCTTACAGAGGTTAAATAACTAACCCAAGACTAAGGTGTTGTTGTTTTTTTTTTGGTATTGAAGATTGATCCCAGGGGTACTTAACCACAGAGCCACATCCTCAGCCCTTTTTATTTTTTATTTTGGGATAGGATCTTGTTAAGTTAGGGCTTAGGGCATTGTGAGGTTGCTAAGGCTGGCCTTGAACTTGCAATCCTCCCACCTCAGCCGCTTAAGATGCTGGGATTGTAGTTATTCGCTGCCAGGCTTGCATACTCAAGACTAAGTTTTTATAGTTAGTTGGAAGAACCAGGGTTGAGTCCCAGAAGTGAGACTTCTAAGACCTTTCTCTGAACCTTTGTACTCTGCTCCCTTTCTATACTGATGCTGTGAAGTCAGTGCGTCCTGAGGTCTAACATAACAACATATGGGTAGGACTCATGTGTAGATGGCATATTTTGCCCCCTTTATAGTTATGTCATTAGGCCCATTCCTCCCAGGTGGCTCCTCCATCTTTCTTCACCCGGAGTTGGCTTCCCCCACCCCACCCATGGTGTGATACATGTACACAGAGTAAGAACACACAGTTGCTGGGGTTGCTCCTTTTCCCTGCCCTGAAGTCTTGGCTTCATTGTAGTCCAGGGTCCCCATTCCAGTCTGTGCTTACTGGTTTGGCCTTCAGCCTCTTCCCAGAGGTGCTGGGGTAGGTGGGTTTAGGGGGAGGAACTTCCTTCCCAACAGGCACCAGCAGAACCTGACTCCTGAGGTTCTGGCCTCCAGCCTCCACTCAGACCCTCCCCTTCCTTAGGATCATCTTCTCCACACCCCTGGCCATCATCACCTACTTCCTCATCTGGTTTGTGCCTGACTTCCCACAGGGCCAAGAGCTTTGGTACCTGCTTTTCTATTGCCTCTTTGAAACACTAGTCACGGTAAGTGTGCCCCTGGGTATCCCTGGGGACCTGGGTGAGGGCAGTCCCTAGGGTTTCCACATCTGTCCATCTGTCTGACTGGCCAAGGGCCTCTCTTTCATGCCAGTGTTTCCACGTTCCCTACTCAGCCCTCACCATGTTCATCAGCACGGAGCAGAGCGAGCGGGACTCTGCCACTGCCTATCGTAAGTGTCTCCTCAGCCTACCTGACCCCACCCATAGGGATCCCTGGCCTCTGCACTCCCAGACCCTTCCTTGCAGGTCCATATTTTTGCTCTGCTCTTGGGCATGGGAGTGAAGCCATCTTTTTTGCTTGTCCGTTTATTGTGGTGCTGGGAATTGAACTCAGGGCCCTATACATGCTAAGCCGGTGCTATATCACTCCATCCCACGAAACCATGTTAAAAAAAATCCAGTCCCTTATTGCTCAGGTGAGACCCAGAAAGATGCAAGGACTAACCTGAGGTCACACAGAACAGGCCATGAGCATAGGCCAAGGTGCCATATGCCCTGCCCCTTGGATCTACCATACCTGGATCTCGGATCTCCCATCCATCTGACCTTCCTCTCTGGGCCCACAAGCCATGAGGCCCTCCAAAAGACTTTTTTCACTGCCCAGGGATGACTGTGGAGGTGCTGGGCACAGTGCTGGGCACCGCGATCCAGGGGCAAATTGTGGGCCAAGCAAACGCACCTTGTATCCAGTACCTCAATGGCTCTGCAGTGGCTTCAGAAAGTGTCAATCACACATACAGCACCACCTCAATCCAAGAAACGGTGAGGCCCCTGGCATGGCAGGGATTTGGGAAGATGTGGGACAGTGAGATGCTTTGTAGTCATCCTAAAAGTAGTAATAATAGCTAGTATTTATTAATTGTTGGGCATTTAATATATATAACTATGACTGTGCCAAAAATGCTGATAAGGAAATTAAAGCTTAGAGAGAGACTGAATAATTTGCCTAGGGTCACAGAACTGGTGATTGCAGAGATTTGGGAAGATTTGAACTGTGAGCCCTCAGCTTTCTTTGCCCACGGCCTGTCTTCTTAACATTTTGTACATTTGAACTTTGCCCGGCCATAGAGAGCAATAGCAGGCCCAGGATGCTTCTCCTGTTTCACAGATGGAGACAGTGAGGCACCCAGAGGAAAAGGGACTGGCCCAAGATCATTGAATGGGGCTGCTGGAATGAGATTAGACTGATAGTCTCTGTATGTCATTTTCACCCCTTTATAGCAAAATGCATACCTGCTGGCAGCAGGTGTCATTGCCTCCATCTACGTCATCTGTGCTGTTATCTTGACCTTGGGCGTGCGGGAGCAGAGAGGTGAGAGGGGCCCAGCTGGGAAAAGGTTCAGGCCCCAGCACAGGGTGGTTGTATCTTTCTGGCTGGCCCTCAGGCTTTGGGAGGGTTCTCTGCTTCCTCCTCACTGTCCCCTCTGGTCCCCAGAACCCTATGAGACCCAGCAGGCTGAGCCGATGTCCTTTTTCCGTGGCCTCCGCCAGGTCATGAGCCATGGCCCATATGTCAAGCTCATTGCTGGCTTCCTCTTCACCTCTCTGGCTTTCATGGTGAGTGGGGGCCTGATGTGCTTAGCCTGAGAAGGGGGTGTAGTGGGAGTGGGGTTGGAGAGGACATAGGATGTGATGAAGCTGATGGACAGATGGAATGAGGAGGGCATGAACAGAGGTCTGTGGGGTATGGGAAATATCTTGAAGAGGTTCAGCCCCATTGTCACTTCCTTCCTTGCATTTCCTTGCCCTGCCCTGCCCTGCCCCATTCCTCAGCTGGTGGAGGGGAACTTTGCCTTGTTTTGCACCTACACCTTGGGCTTCCGCAACGAATTCCAGAACCTACTCCTGGCCATCATGGTGAGTGTGGGGCTCGAGGTGGGGCAGGCGGCCTGGGCTGACATGGCTTAGGCTGTGTGGGATGGTTCTTTTGATAGTCAGAAGATGTTCCCAGACTGGCCCATGGTCAGAAAGGGATGAGGGAAGCTTCTGGAATATTCATTTGGAACTGACCTACTGTTGCTTAGGCAGGAGTTTGGGGTTGGGTATTTAGAGAGCACAAAAAAAGCAAAGGTGTGGAAGCCAAGAACTCTGTAACTTTGTGGTTAGAGGTGTGAGAAGGCAGGAGAAGGACCTCCTTCAGCTCCCCAGGAGCTGTTAGGCATGCCTGTTCACTTCCTCACTGTCTGAATGATGTCATCTGGCTGCTCTCTGGCAGGGCTGGGAATGTCCTTTGGGCACCTGGGAAGGGCAGGAGGGGTTCCATGGTTCTGACCTGCCTGCCTTACCCACTTTGTCTGTCCACAGCTTTCTGCCACATTTACCATTCCCATCTGGCAGTGGTTCCTAACCCGGTTTGGCAAGAAGACAGCTGTATACGTTGGGATCTCAGTGAGTGGGGCTCTAGGGATAGAACCTGGGTTGAATTGGGGGTTACTGGTGGGGGCCTCCCAGCTGACTCATCTTCCCACACTACCTCCCCTAGTCAGCAGTGCCATTTCTCATCTTGGTGGCCCTTATGGAGAGTAACCTAATCGTCACGTATGTGGTGGCTATAGCAGCCGGCATCAGTGTGGCAGCTGCCTTCCTATTACCCTGGTAGGTGTATTCAAATTTAGCTGGGTCTGCTCCCCAGACTTCCCATTCCAGTTCTGAAGCTCCTTGGGGAGAATTCTCTGGGGCAGATTTCTCCTCCTATAGACCATTCTATGGGTTCAAGTTGGGGTGGGGAGAATCCGTGCCTTAGAATTGTACAGTTTGTGTACTGTGCAAGAGCACCTAGTCACTCGGTGAGAAATGGAACTAAAATCTAGCTTGCACTCCATTTCCCAGGCCGAGCACCCAGACTGGGACTCCTTCCTTCATCTTGGGGGAAAGGAGCCTTCTTTTCTTATTCACCTGAAGGTACAGTCCCCTCACAGAGCTGTGGGGTGCCACAAGCTCCTAGAAGGCCACCTCTTCTTATTGACACAGGGGCCATTCTGGCTAGTGGGGGCCTGGCAGCTAGTTGTTTGTGGGGTCCTCATGGTTGCCATCACCCACTCTGCACAGGTCCATGTTGCCTGATGTCATTGACGACTTCCACCTGAAGCAGCCTCACTCCCATGGCACTGAGCCCATCTTCTTCTCCTTCTATGTTTTTTTCACCAAGTTTGCCTCTGGAGTCTCGCTGGGTATCTCCACCCTCAGTCTTGAGTGAGTGGAATGGGAACCTGGGGTGGGGCAGGGCAAAGCAAAGCCAGACTCCAAAAGCTGCATCTTCACCAATCCCCTGCCCTCTGGGTCCCACAGCTTTGCTGGGTACAAGACGCGAGGCTGCTCACAGCCGGCAAGTGTCAAGTTTACACTGAAGATGTTGGTGACCATGGCTCCTATAGTCCTCATCCTGCTGGGCCTGTTACTCTTCAAGCTGTATCCCATTGATGAGGAGAAACGGCGGCAGAATAAGAAGGCCCTGCAGGCTCTGCGGTGAGAACAGGGCTAGGTACCATCCAGTCTAATCCCCTGTGGCCAAATCCACCGTTAATCTCTGCACACCTTCCCTTGACAGCTCCAACCAACACTTAGCTTTGTGCCAGCACTGAGTGGCTTTACATTTATTCACTCAGCAACTACTTCCTGGGTGCCTACTAGGTGCCAGCTTTGCTCTAGTGAACAAAACAAAGCCAAAGTCTTACCCTTGAGGAGCTGTGTTTTAGGAGTGTGTGTTCATGATCTCCCATATTTTTCCAAAAATGTTTGGTGTCCTAGATTCTTATGACTTTCATTCTGCTGATAAAGAAACTAAGGCTTAACCAGGAAGAGTGAAGGGCCCAGTGGCTGAGGGGTGGAGCTGGGCTTTAAACCTCACAGGTGTCCTGACTACAGCCTGTACTCTTTGCTGCTCCCCTGGCATGCAGTACCCAGAGTGTGACCCAAGCCCAGAGGGTAGGATAGAGTGAGTCATTCACCTATCAGCCAGCCAGGACCAGAGTATATATTTCTGGGGCTTGTGGTGCCCCATGTACAACAAGAATAACAAATAGATGAACCAGCAGTTTCTGGGCTGAAAGAGGAGTGAGCAAACTATCTTGTGGTTTCCTGTGGCTTTTACTATAGGGTCAAGATTGCTGCAGGAGGCAGGTGTCAGTGGGGGTGGGATAAGAGGCTTCCTCCAACCTATATCCTCTGGCTCTTTTTTGCAGGGATGAAGCCAGCAGCTCAGGCTATTCTGACACAGACTCCACAGAGCTGGCCAGTATCCTCTAGGGCCTGCTGTATTGCCTGGTAAAGTCACCATGGAGAGGGCCTGGGTCACCAGGCCACACGAGGGCCAGGACCTGCTTGCCCACTCACTGAACAACTGGTCTCCAGGTGCCAGGACAGGGACTGAAGACTGGAGAGTGAGCATACCCGGACATCTGTACCCACCATGGGGCTGGCCATTCTGCAGCCTCCTGCCTCCTCTCTGCCCTCCCACAGGGCCAAGCCCTGGGACTGCTACTGTGAATATGCCAAGGACTGATCGGGCCTAGCCCGGAACACTAATGTAGAGATGTTTTATACAGAGACTAATTAATAACTTAATGACCATGTACATAGCAATGTGTGTGTATGTATATGTCTATGAGCTATTAATGTTATTAATTTTCATAAAAGCTGAAAAACTGAGCTGCCTGTTTCTGTCTGCATTCTTGACCACTCACCAAGCCCTTCTGTGCCAAGACTGATAGAGGATACAGTAAGCCTCAGGTACCATCATCTGGGGTGCTATGACAGCTTTGGCTAACATTTGCTGAACACCTGCTCAATAGGGAGGCTTTTTATGCACTTAAGTGGTATTTTCATTTAACCTTCAAAACTGTGCCAGGTCAAGTCTGCTCCTGTTTTGAAAATAAGAAAACAGAGCTCCATCATACAGGGGGATGTGGCTAACATCACACAGAGAAGAGCAATCAAACTGGAACTCCATCCCAGCTCTGTGTGACTCTAGGACTTTACCTAGCACTCTTTACCCCCCTGTGTTTGATGATGACCAAAGGACTGACAGACAGATGGTTGGTCTGTGTGTGCCTGAGCCTGTGGGACTGACTGTGCTGGTACAGACTATGACTGGGGCCCTGAAGATCTGTCATTCTTCTCCCATATTGTTATTGCCAGTGTTTAAGTGGGGAGGATGGTCCTGGCTAGGGGTAAGTGTCAGATGAGGAAGGGTCTTGCCTCTGGTGGGGAGCAAGGGGATAGGGAAGGCTTACTTGAAGCACTTGTCCGATTTCTGTGATGTGAATATTCATACCATAGCCAATTCAAGTTACCCATGGTTTTACCATCTTGCCAAATTTCTGGACATTTACCAGTTGGCTTCCACAGCTGGTAGGATTGCCCAGTACACCACTGGCTCTCACACACATAGGCTAAGTTCCAAAATGACAGGAAAGCAAAGTTGCAGAATCAGGAGTGACCAGTTCAACCTCACTATTTCATAGATAGCATTTCTGCTTTCTGGGCTTCATTTACCTGAGACTCTTCAGGGCTTGGTTTTTACCTTGAATGTGGGGTTCCATTGTTGCTGATAAAGTTTTCCCAAGTTGCTTTTATAAATTCCATGAAGGATTACTAATAGACACTGTTATGTGTTCACAAATATTAATTCAGTTATTCTCCACAACTTCCCTATGAGGAAGTTACTATTATTATGCTCATTTTACTGACACAAGGAAGATAAGTAACTTGCCCATGATTACCAGACAGTGGTAAGTTCCAGGCTGATTGGCAGTACGGCCTGTGCCCTTAACCACTACTTGGGCTGTTATGTGAGCTAACAGTTTGGCCCCCACCAGTCTAGTTTCAGTGCTTTTGTAGCTGCCATCTCTGGTCAGAGGCTATCTGGGAAAGGCAGGAGCCTGGGGCTGGCTGGCCTCTGTAGCTAGAATACTGAATGATTCTGAGTTTATAGAGGTTCTTTCATACTACCACCTTCTTCCACTCTATCAATAACCACCAAGTCCTGTCTTTAAATATGATTTCAGGGCTGGGGATGTAGCTCAGTGGTAGAGAGCTTTGCTTAGCATGTACAAAGCCCTGTGTACTATTTGCAGCACCAAAATACTACTACTACTATACTACTACTAGTAGCACCACTACTACTAGTACTTCTAATAATAATAACAAATACATTTTCTAAATCACACAAGCTCGTCTTCTCTCACCTGGACAGTTGTACCAGCATCCCAACTGATCTTTGTCTTTGGATCTACTCATATTCCCTCTGAAAATTATCCTAGGCAACTGAATAGTTCTCTTATGCTGAAAGGGAATCTCCTTTGCTTTCAGGACAGAATCCAAGAGCTCTGCTGATGTCCCCAGGCCCAGATCTAGATGGAACCCTTCTTCTAGTCTACCTGCCTGGCCCTGGATATACTTCTGTCTCAGCTCCCCCTGGCAGACACTTCTCCAACACATCTTATCCTCAGAAAATCTCTGAAGTGGTTCCTGCCCCTCTGCCCCTTGGGCCAACTCTGAGAATCCAAGCCTCCCTCTTCATGGTCCTGACACCAAGCCCAGGACCAGGCATGGCAGGGTGGGATGGGCATGTGGAGCTGAATGAATGTGAGCCGACTGGAGAAGGCTTTGTGTGAAAGCCAGACCAAATTCCTACTGACCCAATAGGATGCTTCTGTCTGGATCTCAGTTTCCCCAAATGTTCTATGGAGATTTAGGTTGAAAACCCTTCCTATATTTCATACCCACAGGAAATTGCTCTCCTATTTTAGGGTCCCTGATGAGTTCTTGGGGGATGAGTTGTAGTGGGGGCAGATGGGGACAAGGAAAAGCAATCTGGGATCCCAGAAATCTCTTGGGTCATTGGCTACTCCAAGTCCCTTATGGACAGCTCATAACTACTCATCCTTTGGGAGAAATGCCATCTTGACCTCATCTACACTTGGATTCTGCATAACCATAGCTAAACACTGTCTCTCCTCACTGCACCCAGGCTTTCAACCATGCCAGCTACACTCCTAGCAACACCTCTGCTGAGGACCAGGTGTGGATTTGGTGCCACCTACTGGAAGAAAGGTGTAAGGCCTCAACATTGTGAAGAAGGGATTCCAGATTGTCAGTGACCTAGAATATCATTCCACTGATATTTACAAGTCTACTGTGTCACGCACCTGCTAGCCTCCGAGAACAGTAGTGAATAAATAATATAGAGCTTATAGTCTCTGTGGTGATTAATGACATAAATAACCAATGACAGATAAATAAGACAATTTCAGATTATAAAAACACCACGAAAGAAATAAGAGGGGTCTTGTGATAGTGGAACTGAGAAAATGGGGTATTGCCAGGTGTTGTGGTGCACACCTGTGATCTCTGCCACTGGGGAGGCTAAGGCAGAAGGGTTGCAAGTTCAAGACCAGCCTGGGAAACTTATACACTGACTTGAAATTGAAAAAAATAAGGGGGGGAATGGGCAGACTGTAGGGATGTAGCTCACTGGCAAAGTGCCCCTGAGTTCAATTCCCAGTACTAAATAAAATAAAATAAAATAAAATAAAAATGTTGCCCTCACTTCTGTGTGGAGAATCCATTAGAGAGGGACAAAAGTTGAGTGGAAGAGACTACTCCAAACCTCTTCTAATGGTCCCTGTGAAATTTTTGGTGGCTTTGGAGGTAGTGAAATATCATCACCCAAAAGCTTCCCATCCACATAGTGGGGCCTAACAACACTGACTCCTTCAAATCAGATGAGGTGTGTGTCAATGCTATTTATGCATTAGGACTGCAGGGGTAGAGATATTAGTTTATTCAACAAAATACTGGGTGAGCCCCTCCTGTGTGCCAGGCCCTGTTCTAACTGTGGGGGATACAGAAGAATCCTGACTTTATGGACTTTGTCCCTGCTTGAAATACTGAGATTAACTGAATGAACATTCACATCGTGAATGTTCTACGGAAGAGGAAGGAGCTATGAACCTGTGTAATAGAATCAGCTGAGGCTGAGATCTCCTGGCCTGAGGCTCAAAGAAAGAGTAGGAATCTGTCAGGTAAAGAGAAGATAGGAGCAGGAGGGTCTTTCAGAGAGGAGGTCCAGCACCCTCTTAAGCTCAGAGGCCAGGGAGATGATAGTGAGTCCAGGAATGGAAAGAAGGTGTGACTGAAGCACAGATGGAGAGAGAGGAGACCCAAGATGAGGCTCAGGATGAAGACAGAAAAGGATGGACACATGTGGCTTTTGGTCCCTGTAACCATTTTGGTTCTTATCCCAAGAGCAGAGGGAAGTAATTAATAGTTTCAGGTAGGGGAACCATGGTAGAGGAAGAGTTAGAAAGACCATGTCAGCTGTTCTGTGGGGAAAGGATTGAAGGAGGTAGGAGTAGAGGCAGGGAGACTAATGAAGAGGCAGTTTATGTAATCTTCCAAGAATGAACACTTATGAAAATACTGCTTGGGGTGGTAGCAGAGATTGAAAGAAGAGGGCTGACTTGGCAGCTGGCTGGGCTAGATATAATTGAAAGGGGAAAAAAAGTGGGATGGGAGGAGGAGAGGGAAGAAGGTTGTACCTAGATTTCTAACTTGGAAAACAATGAGTGGCACCTCTTCTCAGTAACACAGGAAGCATGTGAAGCAGGCATGGAGGACAGAACAATTCACTTGCTACTTGTTTATGTCATTTCATATAACTCTGGAAGGAATCATATTTAGAAAGTCCACTGTCAAGTACAAGGATAAATACTATCATTACTACTGCCATATAACATTCCATTGGCCAATATAAATTGTAGTAGCTGATGCAATTAGAAAAGAAAAAAATAAAAATTGGAAAGGAATAGGTAAATTTATCTTTATTTGTCATTGATATGTTTGTGTTCTAAGAGAACTCAAATGAATCAACTGAAAAACTACTATAAACAACAAAACTCAATACATAGAAGGGGTATTGATGTGTGTGGTGGTGCTCACCTGTAAACCCAGCTAGTCAGGGAGCCAAGGCAGGAGAATTGCAAGTTCAAGGTAAGCATGGGTAATTTAGCAAGACCGTGTCTCAAAATTAAAAAATAAAAAGTGTTGGTGATGTAGTTCAGTGATGGAGTCCTTGGGTTCAATCCCCAGTACCACCAAAAAAGAAAGAAAGAAGAGAAAATGGAGTATGAACCCAATATCCTCAAGGCCCTGGGTACAATAAATAAAATAAAAATAATAAAAATAAGCCCGGTGTGGTGGTGCACGCCTGTAATCCCAGTGGCTTGTGAGGCTGAGGCAGGAGGATCACTAGTTCAAAGCCAGCCTCAGCAAAAGTGAGGCACTAAGCAACCCAGTGAGACCCTGTCTCTAAATAAAATACAAAATAGGGCTAGGGATGTTGCTCAATTGTCAAGCACCCCTGAGTTCAATCGCCAGTACCACCCCCCAAAAAAATATTTTTTCCCCATCATTGCAGAAAATTTTATTGTTTAGTGTTGAGTTAGAAGATATAGTGAAAAGAGATGACCTCATTTATGCAACCAAAAAGATACCTAGGAAAAGGAAAGACAGTTCTTTGTCAAACCACATGACTTAGTTTTTGGTCGCAGGTCCTTTGCCAGGACCTTCTGTATTTCAGAATTCAGCCAAAGTATTATCTCTTCTGGAGTCTTCTCTGATTCCTCTAATTTGAGATTGCTCTGGGCTCCAGTGCAACATATAGTCAATCCTCATTATTCACAGATTCCATATTTGTGAATTTGCCTACCTGCTAAAATTTATTTGTAACCCCCAAATCAATACTTGCAGTAACTCATGAACATGAACAAAGAAACAAAAAAATTTGAGTTGTCTGATGTGCTTGTTCCCAGCTGAGGTTGAATATACTCTGTCTTCTTTTTTTCACTCTTCAGTATTTTCAAGTATACTTTTTGTGGTCTATGTAATGCTGTGGTGTTGTCATGAGCCAGCTATGCCATTAACACAGACCAAACACATTTGTCTCTTTCCACAACATCAAAATTTATTGAATAGCAATACATTTATAAACTACACCACTTTCACTTGTTGCTATTCACTGAGTACTCACCTGATAGTCATAAACCAGGTAACCATGGGTTTTCTTATTTCAATCTTTTAAGAAAATTATTTATTTGTTTTAGTTGTACACAATGCCTTGACATTCAAGTCACACAGTGTTTTATTTATTTATTTATTTATTTATTTTTGGTATCGGGAATTGAACCCAGGGGCACTCTACCACTGGGCCACATCCCCATCCCTTTTTTGTATTTTATTAGAGACAGGTTCTCACTGAGTTGCTAAGTGCCTCGCCATTGCTGAGGCTGGCTTTGAACTCGCGGTCCTCCTGCCTCAGCCTCCTGAGTGCTGGGATTACAGGTGTGCACCACCGCGCCCAGCAGTATTTTATATATATATGCAAAATACTACATATTTATATATATGCATAAAACACTATAATGTTATAGATATTGATACATATTGGTTTATCATTCTATATGTATATATGTTCATATATGTGATAAACATACATATATTTTGTATATATGTGTACATATATATGAAATATTACATTTTATATATGTATGTGTACATACTTATATATACATATATGTATATACAAAATGTAATATTTTATGTTATATTTTATATATAATATTTAATATTATATATATTGTATATTTTTATAACAGAAAAGCTAAGAATGGGTTAAGGTAGCCATAAGTTTCAAGAAGTTGAACTGAGAGAAAGGCAGAGAGCAGATACAAATGTAAAAGCCACTACAGGTAGTCAGATAAGATTACTAACTGGCACCAGCTAAAGAACTTGTTCAAAGTACAGAGCTGACAGAGGGTGGAACTTATTCTAGACCAGGGTCCAGATACAGACAATTTTGAAGTAAGCTACATCAAGAAAGGAGATTGATCTGAGCTGAAGCTGGGGACAAAGAGTCAGAGGTTCAACGCCTGATGATCTTATGACACATTCATCAGATGGCACAATGAAGGGTCAGTGTGTGCCACTGCAAGCAGTCTTGGGGTGCTCCCCTTTATATGGGTCTTGAGTGAGGGGGCTGTATCGTTTAGTGTTCTGGTGTGTTTGATAAGCTCATGGGCCTGGTTTTCCTGTATGGATTTGATATGCCCATGTATCTATGTGCATGATTTAATTCAATAAGTTCACAGATGGTCATTTTTATTAGCACAGTTAATTTATTTATCAGTTTGTGCCTTACAGGTTGTGCTAGGCAGATGGTGGTTGTTTATTTGGACAAACAAAGCATAGAATTATTTCACCTCATCACTTATATTCAAAATGGAGTAGGTCATGGCAAACTACTACTTTATAAAATGGATAGCTCAGAATTAGGCACACCCTGAATACTACTGTTCTATTTATTGTGGAGTAACTCAGAACAGGACATAGCCTGCTCTCCACAGGCTTTTGGGTTTTGTTTTGTTTTGTTTTGTTTTGCATCTTTGTGCTTTTTCCTGGTGATTTTACACATGCTAGATAAGCGCTCTTACCTCTGAGCTATACCCCCTGTCCACTAAAGTGCACACATGAAATAAGGCTATGTATTGATCAGTTGACAAAAATGTGATCAGAGGCTCATAGGAAACTAACCTTGTATTTTGCCTATGAGCAATGGTCTATCATTTGCTAATTCAGTGTTCAAGGTAATGCTATAGAACATAACCATGGTAAATAATGAGAATCAATGGTCCCTGTACATCTCTGTTTTTCTCACTAGACTGTGACTTGTATCATGAATCTTTGTGTCTCTAGGATATAACTCAGCACCTGCAGAGTGGAATCATATTATATGTTGAAGAAAAAACAGGGAGGCAGGGAAGAGAGAAGAAGCAGTGATGGCAGGTACTGAGTTTGGTTTAGGAGTAACTGGATGACAGCCAGAGCCTCTCCCTGTTTCCCTACAGGGCAGCTGGGCAGAGCTGGGTGTGGCTCACATCTCTAGGGAAATCAAGGAAGTCCCTGATTACTGTGGCCTAAAGCCCTTTCCGGGGTGAGGCCCAAGCCCTAAAGAGGCACAGGCTAGGGTGAGCCCTTATTGCTTACTGCCCAGGAAGTTGTCTTCCCTCTGGCAGAAATCCTGTTGAAACTGGCCTGGGGTGGGTGGAAGAGGTTCATGCCCCAAGGTGATTCAAAGTGGTTTGGGTGGCTTGAGAGTAGTCTTGTATGTCCTAGGGTGATTTAAGGTGAGAGAAGTAAGGAGGGACTGGACTGTCCACTGTGAATGACACCTGGAGCCTCTTTGACACATCAGCCACTACAGTCTTGACAGCTGAGCATTCCAGTCCCTTTCCCTTCAGGGTCTTCCATGCAGCCTCAAAGTATGCCAGTACTGGAGAGGCCATAGGAACTACCTAGCCCACCCCCATGTTCAGAGAGTAAGGCACTTACATAAGATTACACAACAAGCCAGAGACAGAAGCTGAATAGAATCTGGGTGCTACTTCCTGCACAGAGTTAATTCTTTTCTCCACCAAATTTTTTGTTTCCCACGAAATTTGAGAGTTTCTTAAGGACCAAGATTTTTTTTTAAAATATTTATTTATTTGCTTTAGTTGCACACAATGCAATGCATTTACGTTTACGTGGTGCTGAGGATCGAACCCAGGCCGCGCACGTGCTAGGTGAGCGCTCTACCGCTGAGCCACAACCCCAGCCCAAGGACCAAGATTTTATCTGGTGTCTTCCTCTCCCTCTTCACTTCTATCAAGGTCCAGATTTCGGAGCTGGTTGTCCCGCATTCTATGACTTGGAGCAGATGGACTTTGTGGCCATTTCTGTTAATACAGAAGGACAACACTAGATATGTCTTGATGTGGGATTGTGTGTATGTATGTGTTTGTATATACATATGATTGAATGTATGTATGTATATATTGTATGTATATGTTTGATTTTATGAGGAAACTGCCAAATAATAACATATAAGACTTCCAGTAACTCCCCATCCTCAGCAACTTTTTGATAATGACAGTTGGCAAAAAAATTATTTCAGTCATTCTGCTAAATGTATATGGTGTCTCATTGTGGTTTTAATTTGCATTTCTTTGATGAGATATTATTTAAAGTACTTTTTCATACTTACTGGCCATTCATATATCCTCTTTTCTGAAATACTTTTTTTTTTAATATTTATTTATTTGCTCTAGCTGTACACAATGGGTTTATTTGTACGTGGTGCTGAGGATCGAACCCGGGCCACGCATGTGCCAGGCAAGCGCTCTACCGCTGTGCCACAACCCCAGCTCCTGAAATACTTTTTAAAAAAATATTTATTTATTTGTTTTAGTTGTACACAATGCCTTTATTTTCACGTGGTGCTGAGGATTGAACCCGGGCCACACAAGTGCTAGGCAAGCGCTCTACCACTGAGCCACAACCCCAGCCCCTGAAATACTTTTTAAAGTCTTTTGCTTCACTCTTAAATTGACTGTCTTTTATTGATATGTAGGGGGGGTTTTTGTATGTTCTGAACATGAGTTTTTTAAATCAATTTATTTACTTTAATATGCCTATTTGCTTTACTTTCTTTTTTAAAAAATTTTTTAGCTGTTGGACACAATACCTTTATTTTATTTATTTATTTTTATGTGGTGCTGAGGCTCGAACCCAGTGCCTCACACATGCTATAGGAGAACGCTCTACCCTAGTGCTTTTTTTTTTGGTACTGGGGATTGAACTCAAGGGCACTCGACCACTGGGCCACATCCCCAGCCCTTTTTTGTATTTTATTAGAGACAGGGTCTCACTGAGTTGCTAAGTGCCTTGCCATTGCTGAGGCTGGCTTTGAACTCATGATCCTCCTTCTTCAGCCTCCCAAGAGCTGGGATTACAGGCATGTGCCACCACACCCGGCTTCCCAGTGCTTTTTTTTTTCCCCCTTCAGAACTGGAGACTGAATCCAGGGCCTCACACAAGTAAGTGCTCTACCACTGAGCTACATTTCCAGCCATTTTTATTTTATTAAATTGATCAGGCTGGACTCAAAGTTGTAATCCTTCTGCCTCAGTTTCTTGAGTAGCTGGGATTAGAGGCATGTGCTTCTATGCCTGGCTTACAAATACCTTTTGATGATCAGATGTTTTTAGCTTTAATTAAGTCTAATTTTATAGTTTGGTTCCCTTTGTGATCTAATTCAGAAATATTGGATCACAAAGTGAATCAAACCTACCTACCCCTATATAAAAAGTGTTTTCTTATATTTTTATTTTGAAGTTGGCAATTATAGTTTTTGCATTTAGGTCTCTGATCCACCTCAAATTATTTTCTTTTCTCCTTTTCACTATGTAGGGGATCAAATCCAGTACCTCATGAAAGCTTGGCAAATGCTCTACCACTGAGCTATATCTCTAGCCCATTTTTTTAAATCTTTTTTTTTTTTTTTTTTTTTTTTTTTTTTTTTTTGGTACCGGGGATTGAACTCAGGGGCACTCGACCACTAGGTCACATCCCTAACCCTTTTTTGTATTTTATTAGAGACAGGGTCTCACTGAGTTGCTAAGTGCCTCGCCATTGCTGAGGCTGGCTTTGAACTTGTGATCCTCCTGCCTCAGCCTCCCAAGTGCTGGGATTACAGGCATGCGCCACCGCGCCCGGCTCATTTTCTAAATCTTTTGTCATGAAGAATTTCAAATATACATACAGATGTAGAGGAAATAATACAATGTATTCTCAACTATCTGTACCTAGATTCAATATTTAAGCACATTTCTCTCAGTTTTAAAATGCATCTTTTTGTTTTCTTTTTCTTTGCCAAAGTATTGTAAAGTAAATTCCAGGCATCATGTCATTTCATTCCTACATATTTAATATGCATTTCTTAAAAGTGTGGGCTATTTTCCTGCATATCCATCATGTTATGATCATACTTACTAGAATTGTATGTAGTTCTTAAGTGTCATTTACTAACCAATCTATAATTACTCTCTTCCTAATGTCTCCGATATGTCCTGTTACAGTTGAATTCGTTCAAATTTGGATCCAAAAAAGGTATACACATTACATTTTGTTGTGCCCTTTCAATCTATTTCATCTGCAGCAGTTCTTCTTCCCCCTTTACTTTTCGTGCCATTGATGTGTTGCAGAACCAGCTCAACTGTCCTGTAAAATGCTCCACATTCTGATTGACTCCTTTTTTTATAACAAATCTTTTGTAACTTGGCCCTTTACTGTCCTGAAATGAAATTCAGAGATAATATAACTACTGTGCTAGTTAAGGCCTGGCAGGAAACAGATGGCACACTCAAAATAGTCCAATTGAGACCAATTTAATGAAGGGACTATTGCCAAACATGTGGGCAAAGTTAAGAGAACCCACAAGAAACGATGGAGCACTGGGGAGAGTCTCTGCCGCCCCTAGGCCTGAAGGGTCAAGATGAAGAAGTAGTATCTCCATTTGGTTGAACTTAATTGGAAGCCAGTAGGCAAGAGAGCTGGTTGGTGCCATCTTTTAATATTGTCTCCTAGGGCAGGAAATAGGGTGCAGAAGAGCAGGTGGATCTGGAGGGGGAAATGGAGACTGTCTCCATACCAATGTTCACATGTAATTTCAAACTAATGAATTTTATTGCCTAAATGTAATATAAAGAGAAGGAAGGGAAATTAAAGTACACAATATTAATTTTTTTGCAATATTAATTTGAACACGTTAAAACTACGAGCAATTTCATCAGAGTTCCTATGTCATTGTCAAATGCTTGCAATCATTCCTAGAATCATTATGCCTACCGAAGCTGTGCATGCAGACTGATGCAGGAGAAATGGACTGTCACCTCAAATATAGCAAGCAGCCAAGTTGCTGATTTTCTGAACAAAACAAAGCGTGCTCTTCCATCGATTACATGGAAGTAGTGGTTCTGGAAAATTCAGTTATTAAAACTATACAAAAATACTTAATATTCATGTACAAAACAGTTAAATTCTAAGTTGAGATAAACAATACATTCCCCCCCCACCAAACAAATGTCTGATGGAACATTTAAAAATATCCTATGGAATGTGGAACAGTTTTTGCTGTGCAGGGCTGTCCTGTGTATTACAGGATGCCTGGTAGCCCCGGCCCCACTCACTGAATCTTGCAGCGTTCTTTACCTTGAGCATCATAACTATCTCAATCACCCCCTGCCAGAAACAATGTTCTAGCAATTTCCCCAAAATTTCTCTAACAGGTGGATTATATTGGTGGAGAACCATTGGCCTAGGGGATCTCCTCTAATCCCATGGATTTAAATAAAGGATGCTTTCCAAACTATTTACCCACCTCATGCACTGTCCTGAATACACACTCATATATTCAATTTCTACTTAGTGTCTCTATTTATACCACTAAGTGGTATCTCAAAATTTAAGTTTCAAAACTGAAACCTTAAATCTACTCCTCAACCCATACACCTCCACCCTTATCCTCTACTGGATTTATTTTAGTTTAGTAAGTGGCAATTTATTTCTTCTAGTTGTTCAGGTCAAAAAGATTAGGCACTTCCCCAAGACCTCTCTTTTTCTTTTTCTTTTCTTTTCTTTTTTTTCTTTTTTTTTCTTTCTTTATTTTTATTTTTATTTTTATTTTTTTTTTTGGTACCAGGGATTGAACTCAGGGGCACTGGGCCACATCCCTAGCCCTTTTTTGTATTTTATTAGAGACAGGGTCTCACTGAGTTGCTAAGTGCCTGGCTATTGCTGAGGCTGGCTTTGAACTCACGATCCTCTTACCTCAGCCTCCCAAGTGCTGGGATTACAGGCGTGCGCCACTGCGCCCAGCTGACCTCTCTTTTTCTTTTTCTTTTCTTTTTTTTTTTTTTTTTTTTTGTGGGTACCAGGGATTGAACTCAGGGGCACTCGTCCACTGGGTCACATCCCCAGCCCTTTTTTGTATTTTATTTAGAGACAGGGTCTCACTGAGTTGCTAAGTGCCTCACTGAGGCTGGCTTTGAACTCGCGATCCTCCTGCCTCAGCCTCCCAAAGTGCTGGGATTACAGGCCTGCGCCACCACACCCGGCTTGACCTCTCTTTTTCTTATGTCCTATGTCTGATCCATCAGCCAATTCAGTTGCCTCTACTTTCAAAATACATTCCAATCTGATCACTCTTTACCATTACCATCATCCTGATTCAAACTACTATCACCCTTCCATGAACTGTTACAACATCCTCCTCCAAAATGGTTTTCCTGCTTCCACTGTGGTCCTTAGTTCATATGGGCAGCATGGCAACCAGTGTGATCATTTTAAAAACGTGTGTTGGGGGGCTGGGGTTGTGGCTCAGCGGTAGAGTGCTCACCTAGCATGTGCGCAGCCCGGGTTCAATTCTCAGCACCACGTAAAAATAAAGGCATTGTGTACAACTAAAACAAATAAACAAATATTAAAAAAAAAATAAAGTATGTTGGATCAGAGCAGGCCTGCAGTACTTCCCCATTTCACTTGCAGCCAAAGTCTTTGTCATGGCTGCTCAAGCACTAGTCCATCTCTTCCTCTTAGCTCTCTGAGCTTGATTTTATTATTCTCAATATCTCTTACATCTGTCTACTTTTCTACATCATCACTGTCTTCATGTTGGTCCAGACCATTATCATTTCTGCATTTCTAATCTGGTAAGGTATGGTAACCTCCTCCCTCCTCCATCTCTCCTTATCTTCCATTTTGATTGCTTAAATTTATTTTTGACATGGTAGACATAGAGTCGTGTTTTTCCTTCTTCCTTTCTTTTCTTTTTCTTTTTGGTAGTGCTGGGGATAGAAGCCAAGGCCTCATGAATGTTAGGCAAGTGCTCTATCACTGAACCCTGCTGCCTCCCTCACCCCAGCCCCAGCCCGAGAGATTTTTCTTAAGCAAAGACTGTCCATCAGGCTTCCCCCATTTAAAATGTCATAAATTTCCCATTGTTTAAAGGACAAAGTCCATACATTACCAGGCACCTCTACCCATGTACTGTGTCTTCCTTTTTGTCTCATTGGATAAAACTGAGTGTGCTCTTAGGTCAATCTCTTTACTAGTACACCCAAATCTATTTCTCTTAGACAAGGTCATTACTTCTAAAATTACTGTTTTTTCTGTAACATTGGTTTTCCTCACAGCAAACAAATAAACAAAAACCATGATACCATCTCTCTTGTATTAAAAAAAGAGAAAGACCTCTCTCTAGAAGCTGCTCCATTTCTCTGCTGCCATTTACAGCACTCCCTGTGTCTGGGGTAGTTAAGTCATGGTCATTGAGGTGCTGCTGGCTGAAAGCAAAGTGAACGTGGAATGGGGAGTTGAAGTAGGTTATAAATTCTGACTATTGTCACGTGTTCTGATATAGAAGTAGAGACTATTACAACTATACATCTTTTGTTATTTACTTTGTTGTATATGTGTTTGTATATACAAAGTGTGTGCATGTGTGTGTGTGTGTGTGTGTGTGTGTTTGTGGGGGTACTGGGTATCACTTAACCACTGAGCCACATCCCAGCCCTTTTTTTTTTTTTTGCTCTCGACCACTGGGCCACATCCCCAGTCCTTTTTTGTATTTTATTAGAGACAGGGTCTCACTGAGTTGCTAAGTGCCTCGCCATTGCTGAGGCTGGCTTTGAACTCGTGATCCTCCTGCCTCAGCCTCCCAAGTGCTGGGATTACAGGCGTGCGCCACCGCGGCCGGCTTTCAAGCCCTTTTATTTTGAGACAGAGTCTCACTAAGTTGCTGAGGCTGGCTTTGAACTTACAATCCTCCTGCCTCAGCCTCTGGGATCATAGGCGTGTGCCACTATGCCTGGCTGTATGGGATATTTTTTGAGGATTGAATCCGGGACCTTTTGCATGCTAGGCAAGTGCTCTACCACTGAGCCACACCCCCAGCTCACATGTTTGTATATGTTAACAAATTTTTTCCTTTTCTCTTTCTTTACCATTTTATGCAGTAAACATTTATAATGATTAATTTTGTGCTTTCATCCTTCACTTGCAAGATATTGAAATAGGGTTGTGACTCAGCTAGAAGAATTGATGCTGCCCTCATATGGATATAATGACTGATGGGATTTTATGTCTTTTGGGGAGGGTGTGAACATTCTGATCTTAGTTTGTTAGGGCTATATCTTAGGTTTTTTGTTGTTGTTGTTGCTATATCAGAATACCCAAAGGCTGAGTAATTTATTTTTTTTTCTTAAAAAATTTTAAATTTGTTTTAATTAATTTTTATTTGTTCAATTGTACATGATAATAGAATGCACTTTGGTGCATCATATATAATGGAGTATAATTTCTCATTCTTTTGTTTGTACATGATGTAGGATAACACTGGTCATATAGTTATATATGTACATAGGGTAATAATGTCTGATTCATTCTACTATCCTTCCTACCCCTCTGCCCCCTTCCCTCCCTTCACTCCCCTCTACCTAAAGTAACTCTATTCTTCCCTAGGCCCTACTTTGTGAATTAGCATCTGCATATCTGAGAAAATATTTGGCTTTTGATTTTTGGGGATTGGCTTATTTCAGGTGGCATGATATTCTCCATCTCCATCCATTTACCGGCAAATGCCATAATTTCATGCTTCTTTAAGGGTGAGTAATATTCCATCATATATATATCACATTTTTTTAATCCATTCATCTGTTGAAGGGCACATAGGTTGGTTCCATAGTTTAGCTATTGTAACTTGTGCTGCTATAAACATTGATGTGGCTGCATCACTGTAATATGCTGATTTTTTTTTTTTTGTACCGGGGATTGAACTCAGGGGCACTCAACCACTGGGCCACATCCCCAGCCCTTTTCTGTATTTTATTAGAGACAGGGTCTCACTGAGTTACTAAGTGCCTCACCGTTGCTGAGGTTGGCTTTGAACTCGCGATCCTCCTGCCTCAGCCTCCCAAGTGCTGGGATTATAGGCATGCGCCACCGCGCCCGGCTAATATGCTGATTTTAAGTCCTTTGGCTATAAAATGAGAAGTGGGATAGCTGGGTCAAATGGTGGTTCCATTGCAAGTTTTCTGAGGAATCTCCATATCACTTTCCATTATGGTTGCACCAATTTGCAATGTATGAGTGTACCCTTTTCTCCAAATCCTTGCCAATATTTATTGTTGCTTGTATTCTTGATAACTGCCATTCTGACTGGAGTGAGATGAAATCTTAGAATAGTTTGATTTGCATTTCTCTAATTGCTAAAGATATTGAACATTTTTTCATATATATTTTTGATCAATTGTGTTTTTTCTTCTGTAAAGTGTCTGTTCAGTTCCTTAGCCTATTTATTGATTGGGTTATTTGGGGGTTTTTGTGTATTCTTTGTATATCCTGGAGATTAATGCTCTATCTGAGGTGCACGTGATAAAGATTTTCTTCCAGGACTGGGTTGTGGCTCAGCGGTAGAGCGCTCACCTAGCACGTGCGCGGCCCGGGTTCGATCCTCAGCACCACATACAAATAAACGCATTGTGTACAACTAAAGTAAATAAATAAATATTAAAAAAAAGATTTTCTTCCATTCTGTAGGTTATCTCTTCAAATTATTGATTGTTTCCTTTGATGAGAAGAACCTTTTTTTAAAAAAAATTCATCCCATTTAATGATTCTTGATATTACTTTTTTGTGTTTTAGGAGTCTTGTTAAGGAAGTCAGGTGAAGATTTGGGGGGTAATTTATTTTATTAAAAAAAGAGATTTATTTTGGCTCATGGTTCTAGAAGTTGCATTGTTGCCGCCTGAAGCGCTCGGAGCACCGGAGCCGCGGGAAGAACTTCAGAAGCAAACTGGAGACAAACAGCTTTTTATTCTGATGACTTTTCTCTCTGGTTCTAACAACTAACTCACGCCAAACACACCACTAAAATGCCGCTGACCCGATCAGCAATTTCGGCCAAGTCACTCCAGATCCCGCAACAAAATCCCGTGAGACTACGGGTGGCGACAATGGCCAAATCTCCACGGCTCATAGTCAACTGCAATTCAAGCCAATCCCCAAACAGGGCTCCTGCATTTCCCCCTTTTGTTTTAAAAGAGGTAATGCTCTAGGACGTCTATGTGCAACCAACATTCTTACCCGTCATCAGATAATCAAGGCTGTGCCCTTGACTCCTGTCTTAGGTTGATATGTCGGCCACATGAGACTGTCCCGTGCGACTGTGCCTGTCTTAGGTTGTCCCCCTCTGGGGATCTTACCCGTCATTGGCTAACCAGCCATCCAATGGAGCCCTTTAGGATCGACTATATATGATGACTAACAGCCGTCCAATTGTGAGGAGATGTTGCGGCTTTAAGGCGACAAGCCTTTTGGTGATGAGCCAAATTGCATAGCATATCAAATTGTTTAAACAAATCAGCTGCCCTAAGTTCCAACAAGTAACACACTGAATTCTCTAGACAAATACCCGCAAGGCATTGTCCCGTAAAGTCCCAAACAATGAAAGATCAAAATGTCCATTTGTTGTAACATGTTGATGTAGGAGGCCCCATGCATGTAGAGCAGAGGCCACACTGTTGGTGAGGTTGTTTGATGTTTGAGCAGCAGGGATGCTTGCGGCGGCCGCGATCCCTGCAGCTGTAGCAGCAGACGTCTTTTTTATGTTTAGACAATGCCACCGGCAAATCTTCAGGGCCCGCTACCTAGAAACTCAAGCATCAATTATTAAAGGAAAGGCAGTGCTATTGCAGCACTGAGTCAAGAGGCGAGTTGTCAAACTACAAAATAGAATAATTAGATTAGAAAATTAAAGTTGATTTTTGTTCACACACATCGCTGGTTGAGCTTCTACAAACATAAGTTGGAAAAATATCATATTTAGAACAAAACAAAGAAAGACTGAGGGTAATTACTGCATTAAAGATAGATTAAAGAAAAGGTAAAGGCACTTTAGAGAAATAATTTGTTAGCTGGAACCCTTGAGTCTCTGTATACAGAGCAATCTTTTACCTGTTGAGATAATTGAAATTAATGAGCTATTAAACAAATGAAGTTAATAACAAATAAACAATCTTAAGTCAAAACACCAAAATATCAGGTTATATAGCACTAGTCATATTGTTTGCTAAAGAGAAGTCCCAGGGACACCTATAAATCAAAATTGAAAGTACCTTCATTTATAAAATTATTTACCTAAATTGAATACTCTAAACCTAAAATGAATTAAAGTTATTTGGATCCATATATATATATATTTTCTTTTTCATAAGCGCTTTGTTCTATGTGACGTCACACTGGACAAACAAACATACAAACATATATTTGTGACGTCACATTAACATGAAATATAGACAAATGTACAGACATAAAGACATGTATAAAAAGAAAAAAAAAATACAATTGTGTGCACACTAAAGAGAGATCTCCTCGTCCCGGCCGGGAGAAATGACACTTAAGTTGTGAAATATTTTGAAGGACTCTTTTGAGGGAATCATTCTATACCTTCATCTTGGTCCTCTTGATTTTGTACCTTTTTTATTAATCTTGATTCTTCAATAACTTCATCTTGATCATTTTGATGTGGTACCTGTTTTATTAATCTAGATGGTATCCATATTGGAGAGGATTCGTCTTTTGGAAAAACACAAACAGATCCTCTTCCCCAAATTAATACTGGATCTGGACCCTTCCATGTACCTGAAAGAACATCCTTCCAGTAAACCAAAGGTTTATGTTGTTGGTGTGGATTCCAATGTCTGTCTCCAGCAGAATAACCATTAGAGTCTAAAGTTAAAAAATTTAAGGTAAACAGGGCAACTGCCAATCTGTCCTTAGGACTTTTCCAATTTCCTTCTTTTTGTTTTAATAACATAATTTTCAGTGTTCGGTTTGCTCTTTCAATAATGCCCTGACCCTGAGGATTGTATGGGATGCCTGTTTTATGGGATATATTGAATTTTGCGCAAAACTCTTTGAAAGATGAGGACGTATATGCAGGGCCATTATCTGTTTTAAGCATTTTGGGGATGCCCAATGCAGCAAAAGCTTGCAAGCAATGAGATGTAACATCTTTAACTTTTTCTCCAGAATGTAAGGAAGCAAAAATCATGCCTGAACATGTATCTATGGTCACATGAATAAATCGCAATTTTCCAAAACTTGGCTCATGAGTAACATCCATCTGCCACAAATGATTGGGCATCAATCCTCTAGGGTTAACGCCGAAATGAGGATTGGGCAAATGTGTCATACAAGATTTACAATCTTTTACAATTGTTCTGGCTTGCTCCTTTGTGATTTTAAACCTACGTTGCAAGGTGGTGCTGTTGACATGAAACTGGGAGTGAAATAAAGTAGCTTGTTGTAGCGCTGAAAGTATAAATACTGTTTTTGTAAGTTCATCAGCCTTTTGATTACCTTCATGGAGGGGACCAGGCAAATTAGTATGTGCTCTAATATGGCCTACGAATAGGGGTTCTTTTCTTGCCCACAAAAGTTTTTGTATTTGATAAAACAATTTAAAGGCTGGAGTATGAGGTGCTATTGGTCCTGCTAACTCTAATTTTGGGACGGCTTGTACAATATAGTGGCTATCTGAAAAAATGTTTACGGGCCAAATCTCCACGGCTCATAGTCAACTGCAATTCAAGCCAATCCCCAAACAGGGCTCCTGCATTCATAAGTTGGAAAAAATATCATTTTTAGAACAAAAACAAAGAATAGACTGAGGGTAATTACTAGCATTAAAGATAGATTAAAGAAATAGGTAAAAGGCACTTTGGAGAGAAATAATTGGTTAGCTGGAAACCCCTTGAGTCTCTGTATAACAGAGCAATCTTTTACCTGTTGAGATAATTCGAAATTAATGAGCTATTAAACAAATGAAGTTAATAACAAATAAACAATCTTAAGTCAAAAACACCAAACTATCAGGTTATATATAGCCACTAGTCATATTGTTTGCTAAAGAGAAGTCCCAGGGACCACCTATAATTCAAAATTGAAAGTACTGCATTTATAAAAATTATTTACCTAAATTGAATACTCTAAACCTAAAAAAATGGAATGTAAAAGTTTTATTTGGATCCATATATCATATATATTTTCTTTTTCATAAGCGCATTTGTTCGAAGTGACGTCCACACTGGACAAACAAACAAATACAAACATATATTTGAGTGACGTCACATTAACATGAAATATAGACAAATGTACTAGACATAAAGACATGTATAAAAGAAAAAAAAATACAATTGTGTTGCACACTAAAGAGAGATCTCCTCGTCCCGGCCCGGGAGTAATGACACTTAAGTTGTGAAATATTTTGAAGGACTCTGTTGAGGGAATCCATTCTATACCTTCATCTTGGTCCTCTTGATTTTGTACCTTTTTTAATTAATCTTGATTCTTCAATAACTTCATCTTGATCATTTTGATGTGGTACCTGTTTTATTAATCTAGATGGTATCCATATTGGAGAGGATTCGTCTTTTGGAAAAACACAAAAACAGATCCTCTTCCCCAAATTAATACTGGATCTGGGGACCCTTCCATGTACCTGAAAGAACATCCTTCCAGTAAACCAAAGGTTTATGTTGTTGGTGTGGATTCCAATGTCTGTCTCCAGCAGAATAACCATTAGAGTCTAAAGTTAAAAAATTTAAGGTAAACAGGGCAACTGCCAATCTGTCCTTAGGACTTTTTCCAATTTCCTTCTTTTTGTTTTAATAACATAATTTTCAGTGTTCGGTTTGCTCTTTCAATAATGCCCTGACCCTGAGGATTGTATGGGATGCCTGTTTTATGGGATATATTGAATTTTGCGCAAAACTCTTTGAAAGATGAGGACGTATATGCAGGGGCCATTATCTGTTTTAAGCATTTTGGGGATGCCCAATGCAGCAAAGCTTGCAAGCAATGAGATGTAACATCTTTAACTTTTTCTCCAGAATGTAAGGAAAGCAAAAATCATGCCTGAACATGTATCTATGGTCACATGAATAAATCGCAATTTTCCAAAACTTGGCTCATGAGTAACATCCATCTGCCACAAATGATTGGGCATCAATCCTCTAGGGTTTAACGCCGAAATGAGGATTGGGCAAATGTGTCATTACAAGATTTACAATTCTTTTACAATTGTTCTGGCTTGCTCCTTTGTGATTTTAAACCTACGTTGCAAGGTGGTGCTGTTGACATGAAACTGGGAGTGAAATAAAGTAGCTTGTTGTAGCGCTGAAAGTATAAATACTGGTTTTTGTATAAGTTCATACAGCCTTTTGATTACCTTCATTAGGAGGGGAGGGACCAGGCAAATTAGTATGTGCTCTAATATGGCCTACGAATAGAGGTTCTTTTCTTGCCCACAAAAGTTTTTGTATTTGATAAAACATTTAAAGGCTGGAGTATGAGGTGCTATTGGGTCCTGCTAACTCTAATTTTTTGGACGGCTTGTACAATATAGTGGCTATCTGAAAAAATGTTTACGGGCCAAATCTCCCACGGGCTCATAGTCAACTGCAATTCAAGCTCAATCCCCAAACAGGGCTCCTGCATTGCATGTCCAAGAACGGGCAGCTATGTCTGCTTGGCTTCCAGTGAGGGTCTCATGGTAGAAAAGTAGGTCAGCCAGAGCTGGGCACGATGGTGCATGCCTGTAATCCCAGCTGCTCAGGAGGTGGAGGCAGGAGGATCATGAGTTTAAAGCCAGCCTCAGCAATTTAGCTAGGTGCTAAGAAACTCAGTGAGACCCTGTCTTTAATAAAATACAAAACAGGGCTGGGGATATGGCTCAGTCGTCGCCCCTGAGTTCGATCCCCGGTACCTCCCACCCCACCAAAGAAAAAAGAAAGAAAAGTAGGTCAGCCAGGCACGATGGCAAACACCTGTAATCCTAGCAACTTAGGAGTTCAAAGCAGGAGAATTCCAAGTTTGAGGTCAACCTCAGCAATTTAGTGGGATCTTTAGCAACTTAGCGAGACCCTCCCTGTCTCAAAATAAAAAATAAAAGGGATTGGGGATGTAGCTCAGGGGTAAAGTGCCTCTGGGTTCAATCTCTAGTACCCCAGCCCCCTGCAAAAAAAAAAAAAAAAAAAAAAAAAGGAAGAAAAGTAGAAGGTCAAGTGGGAACATGTGGAAAAGACAAAGCTGTAGCAGTAATCTTGCTTTATAACAGCATGTTCTGGTGGTAACTAATCCAGTCCCTTGAAAGGGAAAATTTACTCACTCCGAGGACATAGTATTATTCTACTCATTCTATTCTGCTCAATCCCTGTGACCCAAAACACCTCCACCAGATCCCATCTCCCAAAACTGCTGCATTGAAGAATTATGCTTCAACATGACTTTTGATGGGGACACGTTGTATTCAAAGCATAGCAGGCTGCCATAACAAAACAGACTGGATGGTTCACACAACAAATTCATTTTCTCACAGCTCTGGAGGCTGCAAGTCTGAGATCAAGGTGTCAGCAGGTTTTGGTTTCTCTTCTGGGTGTGTGTAAATGGCCTCCTTCTTGTTGTGTCCTTTTCTCTGTGTGTGCACACACCTGGTGTCCCTCTTTGTGTCCAAATGGCTTCTTAAAAAGACACTAGTCAGATCAGGTTTAGGGCCAACCCAAACCACCTCATTTTAGTTGAATTACCTTTGTCAAGGCCAACCTGTCTCTAAATACAGTCACAATCTGAGTTGTTAGGGGCTGGGACTTCAATACATGAATTTTGAGGAAACAAAATTCATCCCATAATAATACTTTCATTCATATGAAGGATAGTTGAATCATATTAGGAGGAAGCATGAAATTGTCATTATGTTGTTTGAAAGTTAGATATAAATAGAAGAACATATATGAATTTCACTGATGGCCAAAGGTATAGATCATACCAAATTATTGGCATTTTAGGAACATTCTCTTTTCCTTCTAGGCTTTCCCCTATATTTTGAGGGTTGGAAGGCTCAAGGACTACATTTCCCAGACTCCCTTGACAACAGGATGAAGACTGTTTTCTGTCAGCAAGAGGTGCTCATGTGAGATTTGGAGGACCGAAGGAAAGGAGAGGCCATTATAATTTTATCAGTGGTGAACAGGCCTGGGGCTTTAGCAGACAGTAAGCAGTTGGGAGTCTGGAATGCAGCTCCCAGGCATCTTCCTATGAATCACCCACTTTGCTGCCTCTGGCCGATGAGATCATTGGTAGTAGTTCTTGTGATTTTTATACTTCCTGATTTCTCTAAAACATTAGCAGATATATTTTTGGTTGCAGAATTTTTTTTTTTTTTTTGCAAAATGGTTTCTCAAAATCTTTTATTATTATTACTAAGCCTTCTTCCTCTACTTCAATTTATACAGGCATGGAAGCCCATCTGGGCTGGTCAACTTGGAGGGCTGATTTTGGCTCCAGATAAGAAAAAGTCAAAAGAAGCCACCCACCTGGGCGTGGTAGCCCACACCTGTAATCCCCAAGCAGCTTGGGAGGCTGAGGCAGGAGGATCATGAGTTCAAAGCCAGGGTTCAGCAACCTAGTGAGGCCTTAAGCAACTCAGTGAGATCCTGTCTCTAAACAAAATACAAAAAAGGGCTGGGGATGTGGCTCAGTGGTTGAGTGCCTCTGGGTTCAATCCCCAGTACACAAGAAAAGAAGCCATCCAAGAGACAGGCAAACCTCTCCCTCTGAACATGTGTGACCCCACACCCTGCAGGCGTGGAGCAGCAGCCATTGGATGTTGGGGAGACAGGCACATTTTGGATTGGGGAGTGCTGTGTGTGTTGACCTTAGAGTCTGCAGATCTGTGTGTCACCCCAGGCTCAGCCCACACTCTAGCTGGACAACATTGGCCACCTTGGCCAACTTGGAGTAGCCTGGTTCTCCAATCAGGAGCAGAAGCATTGAGATGCTTCCTCATTAGTTCTCATAAAAACCCGCTGTGTGTTTGAGTGTGTCCCCCCAGAGTTCAAGGTCTGGAAATATCATCCCTCATGCAACAGAGTTGAGGGGGGCCCTCTAAACAAAATACAAAAAAGGGCTGGGGATGTGGCTCAGTGGTTGAGTGCCTCTGGGTTCAATCCCCAGTACACAAGAAAAGAAGCCATCCAAGAGACAGGCAAAGCTCTCCCTCTGAACATGTGTGACCCACACCCTGCAGGCGTGGAGCAGCAGCCATTGGATGTTGGGGAGACAGGCACATTTTGGATTGGGGGAGTGCTGTGTGTGTTGACCTTAGAGTCTGCAGATCTGTGTGTCACCCCAGGCTCAGCCACACTCTAGCTGGACAACATTGGCCACCTTGGCCAACTTGGAGTAGCCTGGTTCTCCAATCAGGAGCAGAAGCATTGAGATGCTTCCTCATTAGTTCTCATAAAACCCGCTGTGGTTTGAGTGTGTCCCCCAGAGTTCAAGGTCTGGAAATATCATCCCTCATGCAACAGAGTTGAGGGGGGGCCTTTAAGAGGTGATTAGGGGCTGAGGTTGTGGCTCAGCGGTAGAGCGCTTGCCTAGCACGTGCGCGGTCCAGGTTCAATCCTCAGCACCATGTAAAAATAAACACATTGTGTACAACTACAACAAATAAATAAATATTAAAAAAAAAAAAAAAAAGAGGTAGCCGGGCGCTGTGGCGCACGCCTGTAATCCCAGCACTTTAGGAGGCTGAGGCATGAGGATCGAGAGTTCAAAGCCAGCCTCAGCAATGGCAAGGCACTTAGCAACTCAGTGAGACCCTGTCTCTAATAAAATACAAAAAAGGGCTGGGGGGGCTGGGATTGTGGCTCAGCGGCAGAGCGCTCGCCTCGCATGTGTGACGGCCCGGGTTCGATCCTCAGCACCACGTAAACATAAATGCATTGCATTGTGTACAACTAAAGTAAATAAATAAATATTTAAAAAAAAAAAAAAAAAGGGCTGGGGATGTGACCCAGTGGACGAGTGCCCCTGAGTTCAATCCCCGGTACCACACACACACACACACAAAAAAAAAAAAAAAAAAAAAGAGGTGATTAGATCATAAAGGTTCTGCCTTCATGAATGGACTAATGTTGTTATTGCAAGAGTGGGCTTGTTGTTGCAGGAATAGGTTTGTTACAAAAGTGAATTCAATCCTCTGCTCTCTCTTTCTATGTGGTGCCTTTCACCATGTTATGAAGCAGCAAGAAGGCCCTCACTAGATATGGTCCCTGGATCTTGAACCTTCCAATCTCTAGAACCATGAACCAAATAAATTTTTGTTAATTATGAATTTCTCAGGCTGTGTAATTCTGTTCTAGCAGCACAAAACAGATTAAAACATACCCTCGGGGTTTAGGTTCTAACACTCTTCCCAAGGCTCTGCCTACAGGATATGCACAGTGATGGACAGAACATCAAACTTAGGATCAGGAGACCTGAGTTCCAGTGACAGCCCTATTATGTAATTGCAACATCTCGGTTTCCCTATATATAATATAGGAATAAGGAGAAGAAAACAAATGTAATAGCTAACATTTACATACTGTTTTCTATGTTCTGGTCATTATTCTGAGGACTGTTCAAATATCCATTCATTTAATCATCACAAAAACTGTGTGAGAAAGATATTATTATAATCCTATCTGATAGTTGGGAAAATCAATATTAAGAAACTTATACATCTCCCCCAGGCAGTCTGTGTTCTCATTAGGACTTTAAACAATTAAGCTATGTGGTCTCTTGTTATATGAAAATTATGAAAATTGGTTATTGATTTATAGTTGCAAAATGTTTTGAAATGTAGTACTTTCTGTCCCAAGTTCTTTGGACTCTACATTAGAACCATGAACTATAGACATTAGGAATCTCTTTCTGTTTTCTGCTGTCATGTCATTCTTTCTCTGCATACCATTGCTCAGTTTCTTGTTCCATATGGCCTACCCACAGCATGGTAGAAGATGGCCTACCCACAGCTTTCAGGTTTATACCTCCTCTGTTCAACCTTCCAGATTGAACTGGATATTCCTGATTCTAATTATATATTTCTGAAGGAGGGACCATATTAGCTCAGCTAGAATCAGGGTTGATTGCTAGTCCAGTCAACCATGGCCATAGGGCAGAGTTGTGTAGCACATGTTGTGTGCTTGGGGGTGAAGCAGGTAGACACTGCAGGAGGCAAGTACTTGATCTCTCAGAACTGTAGAGGCATTTAGGCCCTGTACGTTTTTTTTTTAATATTTTAGTTGTCAATGGAACTTTTAAAAAATTTATTGATATGTGATGCTGAGAATCGAACCCAGTGCCTCACACATGCTAGGCAAGCTCTCTGCCACTGAGCCACAACCCCAGCCCCTATTTTGCTGGTTTTTCCCCTGCTGAGGGACTATAGTATGTGTCTGTCTCTATGGGAAAACCTCTGTCTACTTCAGGCCTGGCAGCTAGTCTCCACCTTTCAGGGACAGTTCAGCTACAATGGAAGCTAGCAATCTCTAGCAATCTGAAGTCCTGGGATCAACTGCTAGTCCACAACTTACTAGCTGGGTAACCTCAGGGAAGTTATATAACCTTCCTGAGCCTCTGTGTACTCATTTCAGAAAAATCAGAAAATGCAAGCAATTGTAACTAGAAAAAGAAAACCACACTCTTTGTCCCCTTCTTTCTTCTTTTCTCTAGGATCCTTCTTATGTAATAGGCACAAGCACAGCCTGAAGGAGCCTGAGGGTTTAGTTTCAAAGCTTTGGCAGGGTCTTTGTGTGGAAAAGGGAGAAGCTATGAAAAGGTACCTGACTCTTCAATAAATAGACTTGCTCATTATTCCCAGCAGGCCTAAGAGAGCACAATTTGAAAGGACAAGGATCAAAGAAATAAAACTGTTCTTCACTGCAAAGAGGAGTCCTAACTCCATTGTGAGAGAGGCAGTTTTGCAAATTATAGGAGTAAAGGCAGTGAGGTTGCTAGGGCAGGAACAAATCCTAAAACGTAGGAGAATTGTATAAACCTCCAGGGGAAGGTAGGTGAGGAGGTGTTATATAGGACAGGGATGGGAGGTGTGGGTTCCTCCTTCCTCTTCTGACATAGCCAGCGGCATCAGGGCTACCCCTATCACATTAGGCCCCTTGGTACAAGTTATAAAAATGTGCTCTCTGTCTGAGTGGCACTTCTCACTGTTTGGTGAGAGCAGTGTGGGCTGGGCATCTTGTACAATGCATGACTTCCAAGGCTATGCTCAGTGGCTCTGAGTGACAGCCTTCATTGTTGGCTAGTGAAGGAACAATCTGCCAACACGAGTGCACCTGAATTGAGACAGAACAGGCTGACACAGGACTCTCCATCATGGAATGAGAAAAGCTCTGTACTCTCTTGAGATCACTTAAATTGCCTCTAACCTCCAATCTCAAGCCCTGTGGAGCCTCCTTAAGAATCCTGTGAATTCCCATGGATTACATTCTCATATCATCACTCTGGTTTTCTGATTTTTTCCACATATGTGATGTCATCTCTTCCTCCAAGTTTTTTTGTTTTGTTTTGTTTTGTTTTTGGTACCGGAGATTGAACTCAGGGGCACTCAACCACTGGGCCACATCCCCAGCCCATTTTTGTATTTTATTAGAGACAGGGTCTCACTGAGTTGCTAAGTGCCTCGCCATTGCTGAGGCTGGCTTTGAATTCGCGATCCTCCTGCCTCAGCCTCCCAAGTGCTGGGATTACAGGCGTGCGCCACGGCGCCTGGCCTTCCTCCAAGTTTTATAAATACCACTCACACTAAACATTCATTTAGGCAGTAGGGATTCTAAAAGATTTGGAAATGGAGACAGGGAGAAGATGAAGCAAGTGTTTATTATTTGTTTTTGCAGTTATTAGGGATTGAACCCAGTGTCTTCTGTGTACTAAGCAAGCACTCTCTGCCACTGAGCTATATCCCCAGCCTGAAACAAGTGTTTAAATTGAAGTGAAGTAGGTACACTTGAGCTTTGCAGTAGGAACAATTCTGTTTTTTTGTTTTTTAAATTTTTTTGTCATTGTTTGTTTGTTTGTTTTTGGTACTGGGGATTGAACCCAGGGCCACTTTACCACTGAACTACATGTCCAGCCCTTTTTATTTTTTATTTTAAGACAGACTCTTGCTATGTTGCTTAGGTGCTCATTAAGTTGCTGAGGCTGGCCTTGAATTTGTGATCCTCCTGCCTCAGCCTCTCATGCTACTGGGATTACAGGTGTGCATTACTGGGCCCAGCTGCACTAGAGACAATTCTGATCTTAAATTTTTGTTTCATTTATCCAGCCATTCAAAGGATTTCTCACTGAAGTTAATTCTGTGTATACCCAATTTTAATCTTTTAGAATTTTTCTGATTTCCCTCTGCCCCCTTGCCATCTCCTCTTCTCTCTAGAACTGCCTTTGTATTTCAGATTTGTTTTCCTCTATTATGCAGAGCTATTTAGCTTTATCCAGTTCTGAACCTCTGACTTGGATATCTAAACCCACCAAGTAGGATCTTGTATTTAATAGAATCTATTCTCTTTACAATGCTATTATATGTGATACAGTTATAAGAACCTAAGGAAAAAAGCATTGGCCTTTTTCAACCATGCAATTTGCTCATGAAGCTCCTAGGTAAATGACACTGAATAGATAAGAGGGAAGCCCAGAATATTAGGTAAAGTTTAAAACTAGAGTGATTTTTTTTAACCAGACTGGAAATTTGAATTGTCACCTTGACCTCTGTGCTGAGAAGTATGCAATGTTCTGCATATCTAGTTTAACCGGGAAAATATTAATCTTATCAACTTGATCTATAAGTAGAAATTAAGATATCTCAATAATGAAATCTTCAATTTGCAATTCCCTGATGTATGGAAGAGATGAAGTTGGGTTTTGGGTTCTGAGAATTATATAGTCTGGAGGGTAATTTTTTTTTTTTCTTTTTTTTTGGTACCAGGGATTGAACTCAGGGGCACTGGACCACTGGGCCACATCCCCAGCCCTTTTTTGTGTTTTATTTAGAGACAGGGTCTCACTGAGTTGCTAAGTGCCTCGCCATTGCTGAGGCTGGCTTTGAACTCGCGATCCTCCTGCCTCAGCCTCCCAAAGTGCTGGGATTACAGGCGTGCGCCACCGCGCCCGGCTGGAGGGTAATTTTTTAAAATATCTTCATTTACTTATTTATATGTGGTGCTGAGGATCGAACCCAGTGCCCCATACGTGCAAGGCAAGCATTCTACCATTGAGCTAAAGCCCCAGCCCCTTGAGGGTAATTTTTAATGGTGATTCATAAACATCAAAATAAAAATTTTTAAAGGGCTGGGGTAGCCAGGCATGGTGGCACATACCCATAATCCCAGCAGCTTGGAAGGCTGAGGCAGGAGGATCGCTAGTTCAAAGCCAGTGTCAGAAAAAGTGAAGCCCTAAGTAACTCAGTGAAACCCTGTCTCTAAATAAAATACAAAATAGGGCTGGGATGTGGCTCAGTGGTCGAGTGCCCGTGAGTTCAATCCCTGGTAAACTGTCCCCCCACCAAAAAAAGGGGGGGGCTGGGGTATACTTCAGTGGTAATGCACTTAGCTAGCATGTGTAAGGCCCTGGGTTGGATCCCCAGCACCACAAAGAAAAAGAGAAAGAGGAGAGGGTTAAGGGAGAGGGGTGAGGGGGAGAGAGAGAGAAAGTTTGATTTAGCTCAAGTTCTAGAGTGCCAGTCCAAGATTGGTCAGGCACACTGCCCTGAGCCTCTGGTGTGGGCAGCACAGCATGGCAGGAGCATGTGCAGAGCAAAATACTTGCCTCATGAACTAGGAAGCCCAGGGAAAGAGAACAGGCTAGGGTCCTACCATCCCCTTATAGGACATACACCTGAGGTTCTAAAGACCTCCCACTGGGCCCCACTTCTCAAAGGTTCCACCACCTCTCAGTAATACCACTCTGGAAAACAAGCTTTTAACACATGGACCTTTAGGGGACACTCATCCAAATCATCCAGTCACTATGTAATTTTGCCTAAAAATGGAGCTACTTAAGTAATTACAAATCTTGAATTTTTTATTCATCCAGGACTTGGGACAGAGATCAAAGCAAAGGATTTTGTTAGTGGCATCCAAGGCCACAGCCCTGACTCTGGAGGTCCCAACTAACCAGGTCCAGCCACTTGCTCCAAACAGCCAAACAGAAAAGGTAATGATGAAAAGCAGGAATGTGGCCATAGTGGGAAAGCAAAGTGAGAACAAGCATCTTAGCCCTGTCTTTGGGGGTGCTGACATGAGCTTTAAGTATAAACAGAGGAAGAGAAAGTTGGGGCAGGGGGCAAGAGGTAGGCATAAGTAAGCAGTCTTGGTCAACTGTCGTCTGGCTGATCATTCTCTCAGTTCTGGTTCTAGGAGGTGGCTCTGAAGAAGTCCTTATCACTTGAGGGGGCAATTTCCACTTGCTGCTCAGGATGTTTATCCATCAGACCTGTGATCCTGGAAGGGGGCAATTTAGTTCCCATGAGATAAACTCTTGTTTTTGGGGGGTTGCATTCTCAATATGAGGTGATACTTGTCTCCCACTCCTCCTGGAAGGTGTAGGGCAAGGACTGGAGACTTCTAGGCGCCACTCCAGGGGTCTGAAACAGGATGCTACAAATCTCCCTGCAAATCTGGAACAGGATAGGTTAGGTAAATTTAAGACTAATAAACCTTGTATTATCCATTTTTCGATGAACATTTTGAATAATTAACATGCCTACATGCAGAGCCGAGCAGAAACTGGACCCAAAGTTTGAGGCAATAAAGAAAACAGATACAGGGGCTGGGGTTGTGGCTCAGTGGGCAGAGCACTCGCCTACCACATGTGATGCCCTCAGTACCACATAAAAATAAGTAAATAAAATAAGGTATTGTGTCCAACTGCAACTAAAAAATAAATATTAAAAAAAGAAAACAGATACAAAATGAATGCAAAAATGCCAAGCTTTGTTCTGCTTTTAGTTACCCATGGGGCATCTGCAGCAACCTAACTAAAGAGTTGCTGCTTTTAGCAAAGGTATCCTCTCTAAGTGCTTGTTATAGTCTTTCTTATAGCAAAGTTTGATAAATCAGATATTTTGCTGTGTTCCAAGAAGTTTAAACATACCACGCCCAGACTTCAGCTCATATCTATGTAGTACAGAGGCAAGGCCAAGTGGAACTACCTATTGCGCATTGGTCTCCCTCCTGTTCTGTAGAGAACAGGTGATCAAACTGGGCTGCAGTTTCATAATAGAGATATTTTAGAAATCTTTCCCAGTGGAATCTCACCCATGTTTATGCAGCAGGCAATGTCAGGATTCTTAGGAAGGGCCCAAAGCAGTGTTTCCTGAGTTTAGGGTATGGATGATGAGTGACTTGGATTGGCTAAGACAGAAGGTTTCTCAGAGGAATGATAACCTTGGTCAGCAAAATGGAAGGCCACAAAAACTCTGCACTTGCTCTCTTCCTCTAGTTCTTTATGTCATTGACAGCCTGAATTTCCTATTTCTGGTAACTGTCACTTGGTTGAAAATGGGTTGAGTCCTTCTTAAGAAAAAGAATATTGGCCGGGTGCAGTGGCGCACGCCTGTAATCCCAGAACTTGGGAGGCTGAGGCAGGAGAATCGCGAGTTCAAAGCCAGTCTCAGCAATGGCCAGGCACTTAGCAACTCAGTGAGACCCTGTCTCTAATAAAATAAAAAAAAGGGCTGGGGATGTGGCCCAGGAGTCGAGTGCCCCTGAGTTCAATCCCCGGTACCAAAAAAAAGAAAAAGAATATTGCTGGGTGCCAGAGCACATGCCTAATAATCCCAGAGACTTGGGAGGCTGAGGAAGGAGGATCACAAGTTCAAGCCTTAGCAACTTAGCAAGGTCCTAAAGCAACATAGTGAGACCCTGACTCTAAGTAAAATATAAAAAAGGGCTGGGGATGTGTCTCAGTGGTTAAGCACCCCTGGGTTCAATCCCTGGTACCCCCCCCCTATATATATGCATATATATATATATTATATAAAAGAATAAATACAAAATTAAATAGAGATTCTTGGAAGGGTGTCATCGAAGTCTTAAGTCTTAAGCTTCATTAGCTTCTCAGAAAATATGCCTCAAGCGTACCTGAGATGTATTTCTGATCAATCCTTCTGGAAGACAGTGTGGAAAAGAACTAAAATTCACTATATTCATTTTTGCTGAATGGATGGCATAACATCAGAGCAGCAAGCATGAGTCATCAGGGATGGACTTTGAAACAAGAGAATCAAGTAGACATAGCAGGAACCTATCCAGAAAACATCCGGGTTATTATGACTGTTTTCCCAGCATTCCCAAGCTGATTGCTCAGAAGTTATTTGCACAGAACAATGAAGTGTGGAGATGAGCCAAGATGATTAGGCCAAGCTCTGCTATTTATAACTTCCTGTAGCAGCAACATCCCCCTCTCTTTATTTTATATATGTATATATAATTTCTATTTTATTTGCTAAGGATGGAATACGACACCACTTTTTTATTTTGATTTTTTACGAGATTGCCCCAACCTTCTTACAGTGTGGCCAAGGATGACACAGAGCTATGTTTTCCAGCTGCCTGTTTAATTGAACAACAGCTATATCTGATGGGATTTGATTTGTATGGAAAGTTCCCTTTGGCTGCCATGTGGAGAGCTCATAGTGGGGACAAGAGTGAAAGCTGGCAGATGAATTTAATGTAGATTAGAGATGACAGAGGTTCAGTCTTGGTATCGAGGATTTCTGAGAAGAGGTGGAATCTGGATACCTTTTGAAAGGAGAGCCAACAGAACTAATAAGCAGGGTGGGAGGTGAGGAACAGGAGGAAAAAGAGGGCTCAAGGTTCTTTTCTAAGATTTGAACTGAATGACTGAAAGAAATTTCAGAAAAGGTGAAGATAAGGTCAAGTACAGGCTTGAAAAAAGATAATCAAGAATTCTTTTTTGAGGGAGGAGGTACTGGGAAAGGTTGATCAATGGGTATTAAATTCCAGTCAGTTCTGGTGTGCTGTTGTATAGTAGAGTGATTATAGAGAACAAAAATGTACTGTGCATTTCAAAAAACTAGAAGGATTTTGAACGTTTTCAGCATAAAGAAATAAAATGATTATTTATGAGAGAGAGACATTTAACCTGATTTAAACATTACATAATGTATATATGTGTTGAAACATCACTTTACTGGTACCTCATTAATATGTACAATTTTTTTTTTTTTTGTTGTTGTTGTTGTTGTACCGGGGATTGAACTCAGGGGCACTCGACCACTGGGTCACATCCCCAGCCGCTTTTTTTTGTATTTTATTAGAGACAGGGTCTCACTGAGTTGCTAAGTGCCTCGCCATTGCTGAGGCTGGCTTTGAACTCTTGATCCTCCTACCTCAGCCTCCCAAAGTGCTGGGATTATAGACGTGCGCCACTGCGCCCGGCTAAAAGAAATATCTTTTTTTTTTTTTTTTTTTTTTTTTGGCACCAGGGATTGAACTCAGGGGCACTCGACCACTGGGCCACATCCCCAGCCCTTTTTTGTATTTTATTAGAGACAGGGTCTCACTGAGTTGCTAAGTGCCTCGCCATGGCTGAGGCTGGCTTTGAACTCGCGATCCTCCTGTCTCAGCCTCCCAAGTGCTGGGATTACAGGCGTGCACCACCACGCCCGGCTAAAAAGAAATATCTTTTGATTACAAAATTAACCTGGTCAAGCTCCACAGTTTATGAGACACCTACTCTAAACAATGCAAAATTTTAAGTCAGTCACTAAAATATTCATCCATTGGTTGTATGACTACCAATGTAAATAATACATTTGTGCAAGTAAATTTTGTTTCTTTTATTCTCTCCTGTAGAAATCTATAACCTGGGGGCTGGGATTGTGGCTCAGCTGTAGAGCACTCACCTAGCAGGTGCGTGGCCCAGGTTCGATCCTCAGCACCACATAAGAATAAAGGCATTGTGTACAACTAAAACAAATAAATAAATATTAAAAAAATAAATCTGTAACTTGTCAGTGTGATAGCTAATTTGAAATAACCAAATTCCACTTCCTCTGGAGACTTTGAAGGCTTAAAAAACAATAAATATGAGAAGTAAAACTCTGACTGCTCTTTTTGTAGGTCAAAGAGTGATATGTAAAAACCAAGTCTCAAGATTAAATTATCAGCAGATGATTGCTAAGAGATTGAAAGAGACGCTTGCTAAGTGGGCAAAAGTTTTCTATGTACCTTCTTTTTTAAAATATTTATCTATTTGTTTTAGTTGTACACAATGCTTTTATTCCTACGTGGTGCTGAAGATTGAACTGGGCTGCGCACGTGCTAGGCGAGCTCTCTACCGCTGAGCCACAATCCCAGCCCTCCTTGTACCTTCTAATTAATTAATGTAATTTTTTTTTCACATACAAGGCAAAAAAAAAAAAAAAAAAAAAAAAAGCACTCAACTTTTCCCATCAGTTATGTCATTTAGTTCTTCCCTGGTTACATTTATTCATTCAACAAACGCAATGAATGTTTATTATGTACCAGGCACAGTGCTAGATTATGGGAAAACAGTTATGAACAAGGTATCTTCCCAGTCCCTATGGAGTTTACATTCTAGTTGGGGAGACAGAAAAGTAAATACAGAGGACTTTCAACTCCAGCAATCTGGCAGGCTAGATAACCAGGAAAAGTTCTTGTGTAAACACCTAGGAATCATGGCTAAAATATAAAGAAATACAGAATTGAATTTGTGAGATGACAGGGAAATCTCCAGGGTCCAAACTGAAGAGAGAGCTGAAAACAGAGTGGTCAGCATGAGAGCAGAAGATATAGCTACACTAGGAAAAACTGTAATTCCAATAATCTGAAATAGTATTGGGTATATTAAATGTGGAAGGGTACCACAAGGGCACAAACACTGGGAGATTAGAATCACTGGGTGCTACCTTGAAGTCTGGGTTTAACAACCCACTAGACAAAGCACTAAACCAACAGAGGTGCTAGCCTGTCAATGGCAAGAGAATGTGGATTGGGTAGGGGAGAACAGAGTCATAAATACCAGCATCCACTCTATAAATGAGGACGGTAGCTTCAGCCCTATTTCTTCCTTGATGTGTCATGGATATATATTCTCTTTTATTGAGGTATATTTGCATATAGTAACATGCATAAAGTCAGATATATTTTAAAAGTAATTATTCTTTTCTTCCCTTTTCTCTTCCTCTAGTATTGTGTGTGCTGTGGGTAGGTGATGGTTAAATTTGTCATTTTGTCTACAAGTTGCAAAATACGGAGGAGGATCATGACAGAACCAGGGAAAGAATGGATGCCATAACTGGACATGGGTTGTCTCCTTTTGGAAGGAGTTGAGTGTATCTTTTGTTTGCCTTTGAGATAATTATATTATGTAAGACAGAGGCATTTTAAAAATTGTATATGGTATTTTAAAAAGTGGGAGGATGTTGCTTGGCAACCCATGGTTGGAATGCAGAGGACATCTGTTGTTTTTCTCTATCAGCATTCTATCTCTTTCTTTTAAAGAACACCCCTTCCCCCACTGCACACTGGCTTGGTGGGGCTGTCAATCATGGTTCAATGCCCTTTCCTTGTCAGAGGATGACATCCAATCACAACTAGACCAGTTGGAAATGCTGTCTCTGGAAAAAGAATTTAGTGGGAGACAGGAGGATAGAAAACTCTTGAAGCTGATTCGTTCTGGGCAGCATCCTGAGAAAATTTTCTTTTCATTTCTGTGACCTACATATCCAGAACTGCCATGATTCCTGTATATCTTGATACTTGGCTGTTGAGATACACAATTTTTTAGATTGTCTTTATTCTATTAATTTTTGCACTTTTTTAAAAAAAATTATGTTCCTCCTCAAGTTAGTCAGAATTAGTTTCTGTTGCTTATAGTCAAAACATTTTAATTAGTAGTTGATCCATCAGCATTAGCTCAATTAGGATAGTCCCAATAGCAAAGAGGACCCATAAGCAAAATGATATTTAGTAATCCAGTTTTTTCTACATATGCATATGGAAATTTTCTCCACAGGCATACCTCCAGAGTGTCTGAATTTGAAAAGGTTTCAGGAAAGGTGCCAGCAGTTTCTAACACTGCACTCAGAACTATACCTAAGGCACATATGGTCTTACGAGTTTTGCACTACAAAAACTCCAGGAAATGCTGCTCACGTAGATTAGGATGTGAATGGTGTCTTTGGTGTTGTGTCATGTAGTATCTGTTACTCCCCTCTCTCAGCCTCCCCTCTCAAGACATTCCTTGTGGCTGAATTTAGCTTTTTGTGTCTACTCCTCCTCTTGAATTTTCTCTCAAGCACACAACTGAGCTTTCCTGCAAGCAGTCAGGGGTTTACCAATCCATCAGATTAATTTGTATGTGTCTGAATAAAATGGTGAACAGAGAACAAGACTGTTTCTTAGGAAGGTCCTAGGAAATCAGTAGGTACACTCAAGATCATATGTCAAAGTCCTAATCTCCAATGTGGCTATACTTGAAGATGAAGCCTGTAGGAAGTAATTAAAGAAGGCAATGAGTGGAAGCCCTAATCTGATGGGATTAGTGTCCTTATAAGAGAAGCCAGGGAACCCTCCGCCTCCACAGAGGCATGCGCTGAGGAGAGAGCATGTGAGAATGCAGAGAAGTGGTGATGTGTATTAGATAAATTCCAGGCCAGCAGGCCACAGTTCCCAGGTACCTTGGACAGGCCACACCTCCTAGGTGCCTTAAACTGGCCACACCTCAGGTGCCTTACTGAGCCAATCTTGGCACACGGGTTCCCCTTCCGACCCCAGGCAGCCTATGGAGTCTGGGGTCTCTCAGACCACCGGAGTCGCTATTTAAACCCCTGCCAGGCTGAAACTCATCCCTTTTCTTGTCCTTCTTCCCTTTTCGCCCTTTCCATCTCTTTTTGCCCTTTCTGTCCCTTCTTCCCTTTTCCCCTTTTCACCCCTTTTTCTTCTTCTCCTTCACCCCATCTCCATTCCTCCCCTCCCGCCGGCTTTCCTCACTCCCTCCCCCTCCACGTGTCCCTCGGTCCCCACCGGCCATTAGGGGCCGGTTAATAAACCCCTTTTACTACACAGTGGTCCCAGCGTGTGTTCATTTGCCCTTCAATGTGAGCCAGGATGTGGGCCCTGATCAGGAACCAAACTGGATGGCACCTTAACCTTAAATTTTCCAGTCTCCAGACCTGTGGAAAATACATTTCTGTTATTTAAGCCACACAGGCTGTGATATTTGTTACTGCAACCCAAGCAGACTAAGAGAGATTTGAATAGATACATGGAGGTGGAAGGAAAGGTATTTCACTCATCAGGACCACTGACTATGGGAAGCTTCAACTAGGTGCTCCCTTTCAGTCCTGATGCCTTTACCAGGAAAATGAAAGGGCATGGATGCTTCCATATCAGGACTCATGACTGGGGCGTTTTCCAGGCTCAGATAACAAGGTGTAGCCCTAGGAGTAGCTGTTGATCCAAGACGCAAAGAAAAGACCACCAACTTCAATTTTAGATTAAAGCAAGCTTATATTGTATACATATAAAGAGAACTGGCCAGGGCTGCCCCTCCCAAACACTGGGCTTGGGGTCAGCGCCGCTCTCCGGGAAGACAAGGTTTTTATAGTTCAAAGAGTTACAGAAAATCTTGGGAACTTACAGCTAACAAGGTCAGACAGGTGTAATTCAAAGCAAGTAGCAAACTAATATCTACATGGCATTGCATTCCAAGAAAAAAAGGGGAGTAATAGTTAAACCCCACATCAAAAGTTTATGAGGCACCGTTAGTTTGAGAGAGAGAGAGTTGTTATCTGGTCAAGGACAGCCAGGCCTGAGCGAGCTCAAGGCCTGGGAATGAATGCCAGACAATAAGCTCAAGCCAAATAAGAATCCTAGCATTTCATAGAAAACTGAAGTGGGCTTTTCATAACTTTTTGACAGGATGGCTCCCAGTCTTAAGATGAAATTAGGCTGGTTTATCATAGCCATGCCCACTGGGGTTGATTTGCACCCACCTATTCCTTTGTATCTTATCCCTTTGCCCTGTTTGGGATAGAATGTTCCATGGAAACTCCCTTTGTCTTCTCTGCTCTTGATCCCCACTCAGCACATGAGATGGGCCTGGACTTCCTAGATGTCACTCAACCTGCTGACAGCAAGACATCATGAAGCTAGTCTCAACCCCCTATAACCTGACCCCTTACCTCATTTGAATGTCTTCTCCCCAATAAAAGGGTTCAGCACATGCTCCTAAGGTCAAAGAGGGGCCATCACAAGACCCCCCCACAATTAAGATAATTTTCTGTCTCCATGTGGTTATTTCGTGCAGCCCAATTCACCTGGAGTGACCTTAAGTGTTTAGTCGCAAGGATGCAACAACTTTCAGACTCTGCCCATCTTGCTACCTAAGGAAGTAAAATATAATCAATCGGTGACTGTTGTGGGGAGGACTCATGAATGAAAGATAGGAGAGGCGATAGAACCAACTTTCTGTATTTATGTTTTTATTAATTGTAGGTGGACACAATGCCCTTATTTCATTTATTTATTTATTTATTTATTGGTACCAGGGATTGAACTCAGGGGCACTCGACCACTGGGCCACATCCCCACACCTTTTTTGTAATTTATTAGAGACAGGGTCTCACTGAGTTGCTAAGTGCCTCGCCATTGCTGAGGCTGGCTTTGAACTTGCCCTCTGGGCCACATCCCCACCCCTTTTTTGTATTTTATTAGAGACAGGGTCTCACTGAGTTGTTAAGTGCCTCGCCATTGCTGAGGCTGGCTTTGAACTCACGATCCTCCTGCCTCAGCCTCCCAAGTGCTGGGATTACAGGCGTGTGCCTCCGCGCCCGGCCCTTTATTTTTATTTATTTATTTTCCTGTGGTGCTAAGGATCGAACCCAGTGCCTCACCCCCCAGGCAAGCACTCTACCACTGAGCCACAACCCCAGCCCTGTATTTATGTTTTCTTCAATATATAATCCATAAATATCTTGTCACTATAGCAAGGTAATTGAATTGTCACACCATTACCACATACTCACACATACAAGCATTAAAACAGAAATCATATTTGTCACTAGGGAAAAGCAAATCAAAACCACAACAAAATACCATTTCATACCCTCTAGGATGACTATAAATAATAAAAGACAGAAAATGACAAGTGTTGGAGACAATGTTGAGAAGTTGGAGCCCTAATACACTGATGGGGGAATGGAAAGTGGTGCAGCCACTGTGGAAAACAGTTGACTGGTTCCTCAAAAAATTCAACTAGAGCTATTACTCCTTGATATATACCCAAGAAAATTAAAAGCATATGTTGATACAAAAGCACGTGTATAAATGTTCATAACAGCACTTTGTAATGGCCAAAAAGCAGAAACAATCCCATGTCCATCAACTGATGATTGGATGAATAAAATGTGATTTATCCAAAACTTATATATTAATCTGTCAAAAAAGGAATAGTTACTGATATATGCTGCAACTTGGATGAACCTTGAAGACATTATGCTTAGTGAGAGAAGCTAGATGAGAAGGCCACATATTATATGATTTTATTTATATGAGAAATGTACAGAGCAGGCAAATTCACAGAAAATAGGTGCCAGGTGCAGCGTGAGGGTGGGGTATAGGGAATCGAGTGCTAATGAGCACTGGGCTTCTTTTTGGGACAATAAAAATTTGGGCTGGGGTTGTGGCTCAGCAGGAGAGCACTCACGTAGCATGTGCGTGGCCCTGGGTTCGATCCTCAGCACCACGTAAAAATAAATAAAATAAAGGTATTGTGTCCAACTACAACTAAAAAATAAATATAAAAACAATTTTCTGGAATTTGGTAGTGGTGATGGTTGTGTAATCTTCTAAATGTACTCAAAATCACTAAATTGTACACTTGGGTGAATTTTATAATATGTGAATTGTATCAATTAAGAAACAAGAAATGATAACAAATTGAGGTCTATACTTACAGACCTCGTACAACCATCTGACTTTGCATTTTCCACCAAGACATTAAGCAAAAAGGAATTACTGGAGGTTGGGGATGTAGCTCAGTGGTGAAATGCTGCTTACCTATTATATGCAAGGCTCTGGGGTTCAATCCCCAGCATTGCCAGAGGTGGGGATATGAATATTTAATTGTAAAATAAAATCCTATATTGTATACAATACTGATCATGAATGCAAAACAAAGATCTACAAAATGCAAACAATACCTACATGCATAATGTAGAAAGTCAACATCTCACATAATCCTACTGTAGGAGTTAATGAAATGCAAGCAGTTTAACACGTCAATTTTAACACCTCAAATGCCTGCTAAAATAAAAGTTTATTTTTACTCCCGAAATCCAAAACAAGAGTGTTTTAGTTAATAATTCTTTTTTTTAAATATTTATTTATTTGCTTTAGTTGTACCCGATGTGTTTATTTGTACGTGGTGCTGAGGATCGAACCCGGGCTGCGCACATGCTAGGCGAGTGCTCTACTGCTGAGCTACAACCCCAGCCCTAGTTAATAATTCTTTTTTTTTTAATATTTATTTATTTACTTTAGTTGTACACAATGCAATGCATTTATGTTTACGTGGTGCTGAGGATTGAATCCGGGCCGCACAAGTGCGAGGCCAGCGCTCTGCCGCTGAGCCACAACCCCCGCCCAGTTAATAATTCTTTGCATTAAACTTTCCCTGTCCAAATAATGGTGTGGTTTCTGTCTCCTCATTGAACTTTTTTTCCCTCTTGAAGGAGACAATTTATTAACCCAGCATTATTTGTTCTAATGCTTGTGTTTGATAGCTGCCACCTGTTCAGATCTCTCTGTTCTTGAGGTGTCAGTCTGCAGCTTCCACCTTGGTCCTTTCCCACAATTTCCAGACTTCAGGAGCTGCACCTAAAGAGCCTAATTTGCACCTTGATCTTATTTAGATGATGCGATCCTAAACTTTTGAGCTGCTGTCATGTGGAGTGAGACTTTGAGGGACCCAGGAGAAGGGTGGATGTATTTTGTACATGGAACGGATGTGAATTGTATTGGCAGATGGCGGGCTATGAAGATAGGTTTTAAATATGTACAGCATCAGTCTCTATTGCAACTGTAGTACATCTTCTTTTTTGCTCCTGATTTTTGGTCCTTTTCTTTATAATTTCACAGTATTTGTTTATTTTATTGCTCTTTCCACAAAATGAACTTTTGGCTATATTAGTCTTTCTCAAATATCAGCATCTTTAAGCACACATACTTGATTACTGCTCATTTAATTTCTCCTCTTATTTTAACTATCTCATGATTTCTACTTTCTTTGGATTATTTCTGTTCTTTGTGTAACTTCTTGACTTTAAAACTTAGTTCTTTAAATTTCAGCTTATTTTCTTTTCTAATAGTCTCACTTAAGACTATACATTTCTCCTAAAGTACATTCCACAAGTTTTGGTCTAGTGCATTTTTAAAATTATTCAGTTCTAAGTACTTCCTGATTTCTGATATAATATCTTCTTATTTAGTTTAGTAGTATATTTAAAAATTTCCTGCCAGGCATGGTGGCGCACGCCTGTAATCCCAGCACTTTGGGAGCCTGAGGCAGGAGGATCTCGAGTTCAAAGGCAGCCTCAGCAATGGTGAGGCACTTAGTAACTCAGTGAGACCCTGTCTCTAAATAAAATACAAAAAAGGGCTGGGGATGTGACCCAGTGGTCGAGTGCCCCTGAGTTCAATCCCCAGTACCAAAAAAAAAAAAAAAAAAAAAAAAAAAAATTCCAAACATACTGAGTATATTTGTTGCTGATATTGTTATTGTTCTCCAGTTACAATATAGACAGACATACACTGTGGAAAATATACTGATTCCTTGGTATTTATTATTTATTTTGTAACCTAGAACATGGTCAACATTTATAAAAACTCCATGGAAATATTTGATAAAATTACACATTCCCAGTTGGGCACAGGGGCACATGCCTATAATCCCAGCAGTTTGGGAGGCTGAGGCAAGAGGATAGCAAGTTCAAAGCCAGCCTCAGCAACTTAGGGTGGCCCTAAGCAAATTAGTGAGACCCTGTCTCAAAATAAAAAATAAAAAAGGGGCTGGGGATGTGGCTCAGTGGTTAAGAACCTCTTGGTTCAATCCCTGGTACCAAAAATAAATAAATAAATACATACTCTCTTATATTAGGTAACATATTAGGTAACATTTTCTAAATATAATCTATTAACTCAAATGAATTTTTAAAACTGCTTCATAGTTTTGAATTCCCCCCTTCCCCCCAATCATAATTGTATGCTATTTGTGACACCTTTGGCAAGAGTAATTAATTTTTTTCACTTTCTTTATTAATGTCATGTGAATTTTTTTTTTTTTTTTTTTTGTGGTACCGGGGATTGAACTCAGGGGCACTCAACCACTGGGCCACATCCCCAGCCCTTTTTTGTATTTTATTTGGAGACAGGGTCTCACTGAGTTGCTAAGTGCCTCGCCATTGCTGAGGCTGGCTTTGAACTCGAGATCCTCCTGCCTCAGCCTCCCAAAGTGCTGGGATTACAGGCATGCGCCACCGCGCCTGGCATCATGTGAAATATTTGAAAACCTGATGGTTTATTAGTATGCTTGATATTAAACTGTGAATTTATGGAGTTTGACAACATTTTGAGATACTGGTATTTGATACCCACTTTATATAAGCAAAATGACTCTAAAATCATTGTAAAATAATTTAGAAAATAATTATAACCTTATGCTGAAATCTCTGTGAGTCACATAGTTTAGGATAAGAATTACATAAAACGGTGGCACACGCCTGTAATCCCAGCAGTTTAGGAGGCCCAGGCAGGAGGATTGTGAGTTCAAAGTCAGCCTCAGCAATGGCAAGGTGCTAAGCAATTCAGTGAGACCCTGTATCTAAATAAAATAAAAAATAGGACTGGGATGTGGGTCAGTGGTTGAGTGCCCCTGAGTTCAATCCCCAGTAATGTCCTCTACCCCCCAAAAAGTTACATGCAAATGGTTCCAAACTGTTCATAGGTTTAGTTTAGTTTTGTTTTCCCCAGTATTAAGGATTGAACTCAGTAGCACTTTACCACTGAGCTACATCCCAGGTCCTTTTTATTTTTTATTTTGAGACATAGTTTCACTAAATTGCCCAGGCTGACCTTGAATTTTTGATCCTCCTTCCTCAGCCTCCTGGGTAGCTGAGATTATAGTGCATGACTGTGCTTGGCAGTCTATGTGTTCTGATCATGAAACAAAGGTAATAAAATATTGGTTATAAAAATATATGCTAACAAAAAAGTAGACAGAAATCAAACATATATCCCAGTGCCCACGGCAATTTTAGAAATGACAAATATTTAAATTCAGTGAGTAAGGTATAAATTTTTTTAACAAATGGTAATGGCACAATTAGTTACCCATCTGAAAGACAGTAATTAGACTCCCAAACTCAATACATTCAGAAATAAATTCTGGATGCATTAAAATTTAGATGTAAAAAAAATTAAGTTTTGGAATCTAAAAGTATAACTCATGACTTATAAAGACCTTTTAAAAAAAGAGAAAAAAAAAACAGATGGGCAAGGATAAGTTATGTTTATCTCATAAAATTCAATTTTTTTTAATAATGAAAAGATAAAATGGTCAAAGAGAAATAAATGATAGGAAAATGTTCACAGGCCAGGTTGTGGTGGCACACACCTATAATCCTAGTCACTCAGAAGGCTGAGGCAGGAGGACTGCAAATTTGAGGTCAGCCTCAGCAATTTAATGGGAGACCCTGTCTCAAAATAAAATAAAAAGGGCTGGGGATGAGTTCAGTTGTAGAGAACTGGCTTAGTATGTGTAAGACCCTGGCTTTAATCCACAGTACTGAAAATAAAAAGAAGAGAAAAAGAAAAATGGAAAAATGTTATATTTGCAGGCCAGGATATAGCTTAGTGATAGAGCACTTGCCCAGCTTGCCTAGCACTGTTCATTTTTTGTTTGTTTGTTTTGTTTTCAGTACTGGGGATTGAACTCTGGGGTGCTTTACCACTGAGCTACATCCCCAGCCGTTTTTATTTTATTATTTTTTTTAATTTTATTTCAATACAGGGTCTTACTAAATTGCTGAGGCAGGCCTCAAACTTGCAATCTTCCTGCCTCAGCCTTCTCAGTTTTGGGGATTACAGGCGTGTGCCACTGTATCTGGTTTGCTAGCACTTATAAGGCCCGGAGTTCTATCCCCAGCACAAATAAAACTTCTAATTCCATCCTTAGCATCAGCTTGTGAACAGACCTAAATTTACATAGCTCCTGACTCTAAGACACAGAAGATATGCATTAAAAAAATTCACCGGCGACATGTGGGGCACAGTGGCCCATGCCTGTAATCTCAGAGGCTCAAGAGGCTTAGACAGGAGGATTCCAAGTTCAAAACCAGCTTCAGTATTTAGCGAGGTCCTAAGCAACTTAGCAAGATCCTGGCTCAGAACAAAATATAAAAAAGTGTTAGGGATGTGGCTTAGTGGTTAAGCATCCCTGGATTCAATCCCTGGTACCAAAAAACAAAACAAACAACCCACCCACAATGCTCTTAAGAGAATTGTTCAGGCAGAAGCTTTATCATCTGGGATCAACAGGGACATAGGTAATATAAAATGGAAAGAGGGCTTTGCACCCCTACCTTGTTACAGGCAGGAAGCAGTCTGAGAAAGCTACTTGGGTGCAAATTCAATTTTCTTATGGAAAGGAAAGATGATTCAGAGGGTGGAACCAAGACTGAAGACATTGGAGCCAAAACCACAAAGAATGACTCTTAGGCAGTTGAACTAAACACTAAATAACCTAGGACTGTTGGATTTCATAATTGTCTCTGCTGTGTACCTCTCAGTTTTAAAAAGGGCATGACCAACAGAGATTGTCCTATGCATTTCCCACCATTATATGTAGGGTGTGTATAGGAGCAGATAATTTGCCTCTTTTTTTTTTTTTTTTTTAACTTGCCTCTTTAGTTCACAGATTTGCAATACAGGGAAGGAATATCCAATTAGGAGATAAATCAAATAATAAGATAGTCTAGGTAAGAGATGGCAGTGTCTTGAGTAGGTAGCAGTGGATAAAATGATGAGATAAAGTGGTGAGATTCAGAATGTATTTCAAAATTTGGGCCAAAACGTTTTTTTTTAGATATATTAGAAATGGAACATAAAAGGAAAAGAAGACCTGAATATGATTTAAGTCTTTAGCTTGAAAACTTTGGTGGTTGACATTCCCCTTCTAATCCATTTTATCTGTCCCATTTTAGATCCAAACTGTCAAGAGTGCCCTACACTGCTATTTCCATCTTCTCACTTCCTTCTCATCCCATTCCTATGTAGTCTCTGCCCACTATCACTTTACAAAAACATGCTGTTGATAATATCATCAATAGCCTTTATTTTTTCTAAATCCAATGGACATTTTTCCATACTTTTTTTTAACGTGATCACTCTGTTGCATTTAATACAGGTATCCATGGCTTTTTTGAAATGTTTCTTTCCTTGATATTTCTGAACCAGAAGCTTTTCTGGTTTTCTGCTGCCTCTCTGGTTGCTTCTTCTAAACCTCCTTTTCTGTCTTCTCTTCCAACTTGCTATTAATGTAGCCCTTTTCTGTAGCCCAGGATAATCATTTTCTTGCTCAGTCTATATTCTTTCAATACCAGAGCTCCTATATCAACACCTACTGGCCAGATTTGTCTTTTGAGTTTAGTCCTACATGTTTACCTACATATTCAGGAAATCCTACAGACACCTCAAGTGGAACACACCCAGGACAGAACTCATCACATTTATCAGAAGCTTTATCATCTGGGATCAACAGATTTTTTTTCCCACCAAACAGATTCTTCATCTAGTTTTCCAAGTCTCTATAAGGAAATAACATCCATGCAGCTGTTCAAGCCCCAAACTAGCAATTTTGAATATTCACCCTTTCTCACAGATGCTCCCATACACAATCATCACTAGCTTCTGTCATTCCCACTTCTTAGATCACTCATTCTTAAATCTGTTCATTTCTTTTCATTTCTACTAATCTCAGCCTTTATCATCTCTCGCCTTAATTTCTGCATCAGCTAGCTCCCATTTCTGATTTCCTGGAGTCTACTTTTGCTCCTCTCCATGCTATGGCTAGACCATTCATGTTCAAACGTCAATAGGACCATGTACTTTCTTAAAAGTCTTTCAGTCATCTCCCTTGCAATATATTCCAAAATCCTTACTATAGCAAATAAGACTTTGCACTATCTGAACCCTGCTGTTCCTTTTACCTTGGTCTCATATCATTTCCTTTTGTTCTCTGTGCCCAGCCACACTGATATTTTCTCAATCTTGAACCTGATGAGCTTTCTCTCACCTTTGGGCCTTCACACGTTTTCTCTCTCCTCACACAACTCTTCTCTATTCTCTTTCTCTGGCTAACTCATACTTGTCCTGTAGGTCTCATATTAAGTAGTATATTTCCTCAGGGCAGCCAGCCCTAATCATCCCAGATTAAGTCAGTTTACTCTATTTTTTCCTTAGCCTTCTGAACTTCTGTTTGGCAGCACTTTCCTTATGCTTCTTGAAATTATTTAGTAGTGTATCCGTTTTGCATCTGTCTTCATCACTAGATTGTTAGCTCTGTGATGACAGACTGCCTTTTATTCACCATTGTTTCCACAGTGCCCAGTAGTACTGGGCATGTGGTTAGATGCTTACAAGGTATTTCCAGATGGTTGAGAACCAGGGAAGTTTTGAGAAGCACTGGACTAGGACACAGGCTACAACTATCTCAGACTATACCTCCCTTTTCTCACTTCAGGGAAGTTGTAAGGACAAGGGAAACAGAAGTATTCTATGTCTTCATGCACTGCCTACTACAGTGTGGAAGAATATCCATCACAGTTTTACTTATTATAAGTGAACAACTGGAAAAAATCTAAAATGTCCAACAATGGGGGATGGCTTAATATATGACACCAGTGGTTTAGAAGTATTGGCTAACATTGTGAATCCTTAGTTTTCAAACAAAACATTGCATGGGACCCTGATAAGTAAAATGCACTAAAATCGGGTTATTCTGCTTGAATGGGACACAGAACAGAGCATAATCTCTTGGACCTCCCCAGTTTTTCCTTTTCCTTTCCTTTCCCCATTTTTCTTGTCCTTCCTCCAAGTCTCAATGACTTTCTGATTACTGGCTGTAGTCCCTCTTTCAAAGATGGGCATCATTTCTGTTCTAGATTTTCACAAGCATCCTCAAATGCTTGGTTGTTGCTGTCAAACTGGTTCAAGTTGGTTTTCTGTTACTTGTAATTTTAAAAACACACAAGAACAAAAACTTAAATAATACTGTTGCAGCCTGAGATTTAATTATGTAATGGAATGAACATTGGTTTTGGAGTCAGAAAACATTGGTTTAAAATTTAAGTCCTAACTGAGCTAGTTAACCATTTTCAACTTTAGTTTTCTCATCTGCAAAGGGGATCATACCCAACTTCTTATAAAATCAAAAAACCTTACTAAAATGTTAAAAGACCTAGAATTTAGTAGGTTATCAAGTAATGTTAAATAAATAAGATTAAAATCTTATTCAGAAACCTCTTCTACTCCCAACTTGAAGGAGTGGCTAACTGGATTCAATGTAGGCTGAATTCAACAAGGCTGCCATCTTGTGGCAATTTACCGGCATGCTGTCCAATGTCTCTGAGCAGGATTGAGATATTTCAAGAAACTAAAGCTCCACACAAGGATGGCAGGTACACCAGAGAGACACCGAAATAAAGATAACAACTAATTACTAATGACATGAAACAAGGGTAACTCGTCACCAGAAGGAGCAAGGAATAAAGGATCTAAGACTGAAACTTTAGGAACTATCATGCTGCAGAGAAGCAAGGGAAAGGGAATAAAGAAGGGGTTGATGAAGCAGGGGAAACAAACATAGCTAACCGTATCATTCAAGGTTGACTTATATATTTGAATTAGTGGTTGACTTTATTTTGTATCATTAGCAAAATGGCTTTTGCTAATCCTTATAATAGCCCTGCCTTCATGCCATATAGTTCCAAATGTTCCTTCTGGCAGCTCCAGGGGAAAAACTGCTCTTTGTTTTCTCCACTTTCTAGAGGTTGCCAACATTCTTGGTAGCATTACTAAGAACTCTGCTTTCATTGAACCTAGGACCTTATGCATGCTAAGTACATACTCTATCACTGAGCTGTACTTCCAGCCCTCATTTTCACATCTATTTTTTCTGACACTGACTCTCCTGCTTCCCTTCTTCCTTTATAAAGGATCTATGTGATTATATTGCACCTACCTGGACAATTCAGGATAATCTCCCATCTCAATGTCCTTAATTTAATCACCTCTGCAAATTTTGCCACCTAAGGTTACATATTCACAGCTTCTAGAGATTTGGATGTGAATATCTTTGGAGAGCCATTATTCTGCCAACCACAGAACATTTTTACTGACTCTACATTCAGTGAACTTTGGTAGGTTAAAATTGGCCACAGTAGGAGTATTTACACTAAAAAAAAAAAATCTAAAAATCAGGGCTTTCCCCTTAGAGAACTTATTTCAATTCTACCTGCATACCCCTGGTTACAGTGGTAGGCTCATTATCAAACAGAAGAGAATTGTCTCTATATCACAGAGGAAGAGAAGATTATGGATATAATCCAAAGGATGCCAGGGGTACCTGCTCCCATAGACTGCTACATCCTGTGCTAAAAACTAATGGAAAATTATGGGAATATTATATAGGTTAGACCCTTGAGGTCTCCAATCCTTGAAAAAAGGTTGATCACCTATAGAAAATTCAATTTTATTAGCCCCAATTAGAAGCTGTATGACTAAATTCTAGTTGACGAAGTATAAATTGAAGTGATACATGCTATTTCTGGTTCAGGGCCTTTAGACAGTTCGTGTCCCTTTCATTTCTTTTTCCATCAAGAGGACCCCTGAGAGCAGAAAGGTGCTGGCTGAAGACAAGAGTGTGAAATGGGTGTTGGATAGATGCAGTCCAAGTTTCCAACTAAAGCCTTATGATCAGTTTTAGAAAGATTCCTTGCCAAGTCAGTTAAAAATTTATGTTGTATTTAATTTTCTTCTTCTTTCCTCTTCCTTACCTACTGTAATATATTAATGTAGAATGTGCTATGTCATAGTGATTAACTCTATAAAGTTTAGTCCATATGCTTTAGAACATTGAGACAGGATCATTATGGAACTGGAAGAAGAAGAAACATTATTTAGAGATCCTGGACTTGGAACTTATGAGAATTTGGGTAGATTCCTTTCTTTGGGTAGGAGGTAGTGTAATGAATGCTATTTTGGTTATAAAAGGGAAGGTTGCTTGAGTTTGGAATTCTGCTTTGTTTTGTTTTTTGAAGGGCTAAATATAGAAAGCAGGGTATACGTTGAGATAGGGCAATCACAAAGGTTTGTCTATTTTGTTGTTGTTTTGATGGTCTCACAGTGTTGCCCAGGCTTGTCTTGAACACCTGCACTCAAGTGATCCTCCTGCCTTAGCCTCCTGTGTACCTAGGACTACAGGTATGTGTCACCAACTTACAAAGATTTATTATAGTGGACATCCACCCTTCTCATTGGACACTAAACATCTGCCTCCCCTTCAGGAAACTTCCCAAATGTGTGAGATAGTGCATCTTATATTCTCAAAGCTGACAATTCTGTTACTTTCCTACTGTAGTGGGCCAGCCAATTCCTTTCTCTTTAGTTTGGGTTTCCTGAAACAAGCTGGAGAAGGGAGAAAAGTCAAGATAGGGTTTGTTAGTAAGTGGTTATTACTGTGGGCAACTGGGTTTAGGCCCTCTGTGGACCCTCAGAAACACTGTGAAATGCATCTCAGAGGGACAAGGAAGCTGAACTTTTTTGTTCACCATTAGATCTAGCTATGAAACAGGAAGCAGGGTTTTGTTTTGTGAGTTCCTTAGAAAACTAGCTTCCCAGTTTCAGAGGTTGCATCTTCCCTTCTTTTTTCTTTTTTTTTAACTACTGGATTTTTAAATTAGTCTTTTTAAAAAATATTTATTTATTTGCTTTAGTTGTACACAATGCCTTTATTTTTACGTGGTGCTGAGGATTGAACCTGGGCCACGCATGTGAGCCACAACCCCAGCTCTTCCCTTCTTTTTCTTCTTTCCTTGAACATGATGTGATAGTCAGGACTGCAAAGGCAATATGGCACTATAAGGGTAAGATGGTCTGAGTCACAGACATATCAACTCTGATATTATTGAGCTGGTAAAACTGCCACCTCCTTAGGGGCTGGGGTTGTGGCTCAGCGGTAGAGTGCTTACCTAGCACGTGTCCCGCCCTGGGTTTGATCCTTAGCACCACATAAATAAAATAAAGGTATTGTGTCCACCTACAACTAAGAAAATATTAAAATAAATAAATAAATAAAGGTATTATGAGATAAGGAGGAAACCTGGGTGGCACCCTCAGAGACAACCAAAAAAAAAAAAATAAATAAATAAACTGCCTACCTCCACTTTTCTTATATATAAGAGGGGGAAAACAAAAAAACAAAAAAACTTCAGCTAGTCATGCTAACTTTAGCACACACCTCCAATCCCAGTAACTCAGGAAGTTGAGGCAGGAGGATACCAAGTTCAAGGCCAGCCTGGGCAACTCAGACCGTATTTCGAAATAAAAAAAATAAAAGGGTGAGGGATATAGCTCAGTGATAAAGCATTCCTGAGTTCACTCCTCAATAATGGCAAAGGGGGACACTTTATAAGATGTATCACTACAATCAAATTTTCTGTTATCTGTATGCAGAAACATTCATATCTCTGATTTAATTTAGTTTCACTTGCAGCCAAGGGCACAGTCCCTGGCTTTGAATCAAAAAGATAGCGATAAAAATGAGCAGAGACTAGGAAAACTGTCTGGTGATGGGGACAGTGACAGTAATTCTGGTAGCATCATACACTGTGTTGACATTTCAGAGCTTATTTTGTTTTCTGGTGTCCTTCACCAGGGTCACAAATAATAGATTCTCTGTATTGAATTATAATTGTTATTAGTCATTGAAGGTTTATGTGGGCCAAGTGTTTTATACATTTTCTCTTAATTCATATCAACCATTCAAGATGGGTATTAATTTCCTTCTCTAAGGTTAAACGAGGATAACTCTAAGACCACACAGTAAGTGCCAGAGTTGGGATTCTGTTTCAGGTCAGAGTGACCCCAAGGCGAGATCATATCCACTACAACTATATTGTTGCTATTTCTTTTGGCAACTCCTAATTTTTGGACCTGGGATCCTGCTAAGGCTGGAGCCTAGGGCCCTATCCTAGGAGGAGAAGAAAGACAGGCTCTCATAGATTGTTGTCTGTCATCAGCCCCTTCTGGCAGGGGGATACAGGATCTGCCCAAATGTAGACAGGCTCTGAGCCAGGCTGCACAGATGTACACCGTCCTCTGAGCCAGGCTGGGAATGCTCCAGATGAACTGCCAGACTTCTGTGTCTGAAACTCTGAGAGATAAGGAGGAAACTTGGGTGGCACCCTCAGAAACAAAGCAATTCTGCAGGTTTGGCATGTGCTGAAATCCAAATAAAACCCAAGAAGGTGGTAATGTATTTGAGGGGGGCATGTGAGAAAATCAATCAACTCTGTAGCAATTCTTGCTTGTAAATTAATTTACTGCATTCCTTTCTCCCCTTTTCTTTCCAGGCTGGGTTTTGAAGTCTGAGGCTCACAGCCCACAAACCCAGAATCACTCTTCCTCCCCTCAGTACTTCCATTACTGAGACTCCAAGGCTCAGAAAACCTAGGCCCCTCTCACCTTTTCCATTTAATCAAATTTTTCTACAAATATTTATTGAGTACCACTTTTTCCAGGTATACAAGGACATATAGGGAGGAAGGAACTTACAGGGGAGAAAGACATGAAAGATAAATTGCATATAAATGAGGATATAATACCTGTGACAAAGGAAAAGTAGTATCAAATGCAAGTGAATACCTGGTGTCTTAGCTCTTCCTGATACTAACAAAATACCTAAGACTGGATTGTTTATAAAAAGCATACATTTATTTCTCATAGTTCTATAGACTGGAAATCCAAAATCAAGATGCCAGCAGATTCAGAGCCTGGTTAGAGGATCTGCTTTCTACTTCCAATATGGTGCTTTATTGCTGCTATCACATGGTAGAAGGGAGAAGGGCAAAAGGGCCTAACTAGTTTCCTCAATCCTTTCATAAGACACTAATCCCACCCATGAGGGCAGAGTCCTCACAGCCAAATCATTTCCTACAAGGCCCTACCTCTTAATTGGTGACTAAATTTCAATATAAATTTTGGAGGTGATACAAACATTCAAACCACAGCACCTGGGGCCAGATCTAGTCTGAAGGATCATATTCAAGTCACCTCCTTTTCACTTGTCCTCTTCTTATCATCACCCTCATTATTCCTTTCATAAGAATGGTGTCTTCTGCATTGGCCCCTCTGCTGTGTCCCTATGCCATATCTTTGATTCAGATCCTTCCTAGAACATTGTATTTATCTTCTAACAAGTCTCCTTGTCTCTTATTTTGCCACTCACGCCCATTCTATACACTGAAGCTATAATTTGTAAAATACAAGCTCCTCCTTGCTTTCACTTTAAGGTTTTTACTTCTCCTTCCTGGTAGTTTGTTCCTTCTTTCTTTTTTTTTTTTTCCTCATCTCCTATTCTTTTCCTATAGGGACCTCTCACCTCAGCCTGACATAGATTCCCATCTCCAATATTGTTTATTCATGCTCTGCAGTGTTTTATGCATCTATCTCATCTCAGTGCAGGAAAAGACTGTTCTGAATTCAAGGCATTCACTGATGAGAGCACACTATAGATGAGGCACTTGATGTTAGGCAGAGGGCAAGATGAGTGAGGAAGAAAAAGCTGGACGCCAGAAGTCAGCACATTTGATGACCACCCCCGGATGGTAATATCTGTTTCCAGAATAGACTATATACTTTATGAAGGCAGCAACAGGGTCTGACTTGTCTACTGCTATATCCTTAGTTGTGTCTGAAATAGGATGGCTTAGTGCCTGGTTCATATGAAGAATTCAATAAACTTATTTCAGTGTATAAATAAATAAATGAATAAATAAAAGTGACAGATGTTGGAGTCTGGGGATTAAACCCAGGGCCTCAAACACATTAGGCAAACACTCTATAACTGAGCTACATCACCATCTCTTTTTTAAAAATTTGAGACAGGGTTTCACAAAATTACCCAGACTATTTTTTTTTTTTCCCAAATATTTATTTATTTACTTTAGTTGTACACAATGAATGCAATACATTTATGTTTACATGGTGCTGAGGATCGAACCCGGGCCGCGCACGTGCGAGGCGAGCGCTCTGCCGCTGAGCCACAACCCCAGTCCACCCAGACTATTTTTGAACTTATGATCCTCCTGCCTCAGCCTCTCCAGTAGCAATGATTACAGGAATGTACCACTATGACAACCAGATACTGTTCTTAAACTATCTTGCTCTGGAGTTACAAGCATATGGGTCTAGACTCCTTAAGAGAATATCCTTCGGGGTAGGAGTTATGAAATATGTGCACTTTTCACAAATAATTGTTTTACAGAGCGGTTTCACATGGATTATTGCTTCTGTTTCTCTACAACCCCATGAATTACCATCCCCACTTTATAGATGAGGAAGATTCCTTCCTTTCTTCTTCTTCTTCCCATTTCCTCCTCTCTCCTCTTCCTTTAGGATGCATGTATGGTCTGTGCATTTCCTGTCCCTATTACAGAGATTTGGAAGGGTTAAATGTAAAAACAAAAATTACAAGGATTAGTGGGGCTATTTGCCCTGGGTTTCACATACGCTTAAATTTGACCTTTCTTCTTCTTCTTTTTTTTTTTTTTATATTTATTTATTTACTTTAGTTGTACACAATGAATGCAATACATTTATGTTTACATGGTGCTGAGGATCGAACCCGGGCCGCGCACGTGCGAGGCGAGCGCTCTGCCGCTGAGCCACAACCCCAGTCCACCCAGACTATTTTTGAACTTATGATCCTCCTGCCTCAGCCTCTCCAGTAGCAATGATTACAGGAATGTACCACTATGACAACCAGATACTGTTCTTAAACTATCTTGCTCTGGAGTTACAAGCATATGGGTCTAGACTCCTTAAGAGAATATCCTTCGGGGTAGGAGTTATGAAATATGTGCACTTTTCACAAATAATTGTTTTACAGAGCGGTTTCACATGGATTATTGCTTCTGTTTCTCTACAACCCCATGAATTACCATCCCCACTTTATAGATGAGGAAGATTCCTTCCTTTCTTCTTCTTCTTCCCATTTCCTCCTCTCTCCTCTTCCTTTAGGATGCATGTATGGTCTGTGCATTTCCTGTCCCTATTACAGAGATTTGGAAGGGTTAATGTAAAAACAAAAATTACAAGGATTAGTGGGGCTATTTGCCCTGGGTTTCACATACGCTTAAATTTGACCTTTCTTCTTCTTCTTCTTTTTTTTTTTTTCCCCCTTCAGTACTAGGGATTAAACCCAGGAACACTCTTCCTCTGGGCTACATTCCCCAACCCTTTTATATTTTGAGAGGGTCTCACTAAATTGCTGTGATCTTCTGATGAACCCTTCCCAGTCCCTAGGATTATAGGCCTGCAAGACTGTGCCCAACTCACTTCAGTCAGAATAGCAATTATAAAGAATACAATTAACAATAAATGTTGGTGAGGATGTGAGGATAAAGATACTCTCATACATTTTTGGTGGGACTGAAAATTGGTGCAATCACTATTTGAAAGCAGTATGGAGATTCCTTAGAAAACTTGGAATGGAACTACCATTTGACCCAGTTATTTCACTCCTCAGTCTATACCCAAAGGACTTAAAATCAGCATATTACAGTAATGCAGTCGCATCAATGTTTATAGCATCTCAATTCATAATAGCCAAGCTATGGAACAAACCCATGTGCCCTTCAACAGATGAATGGATAAAGAAGAGTCGGGTGCAGTGGCGCAAACCTGTAATCCCAGCACTTGGGAAGCTAAGGCAGGAGGATTGCGAGTTCAAAGCCAGCCTCAGCAAAAGTGAGGCACTTAGCAACTCAGTGAGACCCTGTGTCTAAATAAAATACAAAAAAGGGCTGGGGATGTGGCCCAGTGGTCGAGTACCCCTGAGTTCAATCCCTGGCACACCCCCCCAAAAAAAAAGAAAATGTACATATACAAAGGAATATTACTCAGCCATAAAGAAGAATGAAATTATGCCATCTGCAAGTAAATAGATGGTACTGGAGAATATCATGCTAAGTGAAATAAGCCAGTCCCCCAAAACCAAAGGCTGAATGTTCTCTCTGATATGTGGATGCTAACCCACAAGAGAGGGTGGGGTGAGGAAAAATAGAAGACCATCGGATAAGACAAAAGGGAATGAAGGGAATGGAGGGGGGATGGGAATAGGAAGGACAGTAGAATTAATGGAACATAACTTCCCTTATCTTTGTATTTGAATACATTACCAGGGTAACTCTGCATCATGTACAACCATAAGAACAGGATCCTAATTAGAATAAGTTATGCTTCATGTATGTATAATATGCCAAAATACATTCCATTGTTATGTATGTCTAAAAAGAACAACAACAAAGGGAAAAAAAAAACTGTGCCCGGCCTAAAATTAACCTTTTAATGTTATGTCCAAATATAGTTAGTGTGTGCAGTGAGACAGTGTTTTTGGTTAAATGTAAATTTTAAAATATACTACAATTTTTGTACCATACTTTCTCATGTTATCATTTTTTATTTTAAACATACTGGAAATTATAAAATTGGGAAGAGGCCCAGTAAATTATCCAAGGTAATCTGAGCAAAGTCTGACCCTTAGTAAAGGGGACTGAGATGTTGGACCTGGGATCTCCAGATGCAGAGGCTTTCACTGCCTCAAATGATTCCAGTATGGTCTTTCACATGGGTTAAACTCAAGGGGGGTTAGAGTCAGATGTGTTCCCTTCAAAGTTTCAATAGTTACTTTATGAGCTTGCTTGGCAAATTATTCAGTTTCCTTATTTGAAAACTTGAGGGCATAATGGTACCTACTGCAGAGATGCTTTTAGAATTAAATGAAAATGCGTTTGAAGCATTCAGCACAGGCCTGGCATGTAGTCAGTGCACAGTAAATGGTAACTATTATTGTAAGAACTATATTTGTTGAATGACTCTGGCATATAATACCTGCATTCTACTTGAACGCGGAGCTGTCACAGGCGTTTGGTTGGAGGGGTGGGAACTGTAGCACTCAGCAATTTTTTCTAGAAATAAATCATGTGGGAGGATAATGACCGGTTGGGAAAGTGTGAGCCCCGAAGGAACAGAGATGTAATCACCAGTCCAAGAAGCAAGGAAGCGAAGTCTTCCCTGCGGGCTGCAGCGGTAAATTGCCTTTGGACTTAAGAGCAGCGGACTGGGTATACCCGCCCGGGGCAAGAATGCCTCAGAAACCGGATTTTTGCGTAGTGGGACAAAATTTCATCTTTTTCTCAGGGACCACACCCTGCACGCCGGGAGGAAGGACTCCAAGCTGCTAGGCAGGCTTCCGCACAGCCCAAGACCTGACCATCTATGGTCACAGAGAGCACCCAGCAAACAGGAAGTGGGGTGAGAGTGGAAAGCTTTTCTCCACCTTCCCTGCGCGGGGCGAGAAAGTCGGCCCGGGGCGGGAACGCCCAGTCCCACAGGCTGGGTGCACAGCGCGATCGCGGACAGGCTTTCGGTCACCCAGCCTCCGCAAGTCGTCTCCGAACGCTGGCCAGCCCAATTGCCTCTGCATATCACAAACCCGGAAACCGTAGTAGAGGCGGAATTGGCCTCGACCCCCATAGAGAGTTGATACCCCACCGGACTCGCACTCTCCGTCTCAGTGCCTCTAGTCCTCTCGAGACCCCTTCCGTAAGGCAGTGAAACGGACCGGACTTTGCTATTGAGACCAAACTGACAGGAGAATCAACCACTCATCTGTCCTCTCTTCTGGAGGAGGGGCTTTAGTCTGTGATTTCGGCCCTTCATTGGTCCGGCCTCAGCGGGGCGATTCCGGCTCGGCGCGGTGGACCGAGGAGCGTGGTCCGAGCTGTGCACACGCCCTCCTCCGGTCGCTCCCGCCTCTAGGCCAGGCTCTTTACCAAGTGCCCTCTGCGCTAGCCCTGATTCGCTCTCCCAAGCGTGGTGAATAGGGGCGGAGTCACGAGCCGGACGGCCAGACTTCCTCCCTCCGGGTCTAGTCTAGCGGTTCAATCTGAGGTTCATTTCCGGTGGGAGTGCCGCGCCCAGTGAGGGCCCGGAAGTGGGGCGCGCGAAGATTGCTGGGCGGTTCTTGCCGGAAGTGGAGAGCGGCTGAGCGCAGTCCCGAGGTGAGGCAGAACTCTTAAGGTGGGGGTACGCTGCTGGGTAGGGACTCGGGTTTTCTCGGGGGCCCACTGGTTCCTGGCATTGTTAGTGACCGGGCCCTGCTGTGGGGACTGGGGTGAGGCCCTCAGGCCGACTCGGACTCCTGGGCGCGGTCTCTTGAGGTGGGGCCGGGGTGACCAGCTGAGCCGGGCGGTCCTGGGGAGGCCCCTCCACTGGATTTCGCAGCTCTGTAGGTCAGCCTCAGCGGAGACCTCATTCCTAAGGTGTCCTAACTGAAAGGAACCTCCGAGACCTTAGAGTCTCCCCTTTCCCCCCGACTCTCTCCCATCGCATGAATGGGTAAATTGATCCCCGAAAAGGGGAAGCAGATGGTCTGCGATCATGTAGCGAGTGAGGAGGAGAAAAGGAATTATTTCCTTGTTTCCGTAGATAACCAGTACCAGATCCTTCCGACGTTCATTACCTTGATATCTCTCTTTAACTTGGGGTAGCTTTCCCGTCCGGGCAGCTTCTGGTTAAAGGCCACCTGATGCGTGGAAGTTTGTTTGTTTTTTAATAAATTTAGCTGTTTGGAGTGCGTGGGAAGTTTTTAAAAGAGGCAAGCCCTTCCTTTGCATTCAGATAGCATCTCTTTACTCCGAGTCTGCTGCTCTTAACTCAGAAAAGCCAAGCAAACTTTATTGGCGGGTTTGTGTACTTTCTGAACTAAAATCAGGTGTTGGTCTGGCCCCATGGCTGAGAATCTGTAGTTACAGGTGCCTTATTTAACTGCCCTCGCTCCCCATACTGGCAATTCAACCCAGGGATGCTGTACCACTGAGTTAAATCCACAACCTTTTCTATTTTTCATTTCGAGACAGGGTGTCCGCCAAGTAGCCCAGGGTGGCTTGGAACTTGTGATCCGCCTGCCTCAGCATCCGGAGTAGATACTATGCTTGGCTTTATTTAACTTCTTTATGTCTCATTTTGCTTATTTTTTAAGTTGAGACCTCTCCTCACCTCGCAGGATTAAACTTGGTGTATAACGTTGTCTTTATTCTGTACCAGCCTTCTCCCGGATTCAATGAATGCTGCTTTGAAACAAAACAAGCTAGTCCCTGCCCTCATGGACTAACAGTGTTTGCAGAACCCTTTAAGAAATAATTATAAATATGATGAGTGTTAGGAAGAACAGGACGCTATGGAATTATGTAACAAGGGGTTCAGAAAAAATTTGAAGGATGAATAGAATAATGAAGAGGAGATGAGGACATTTTAATCAGAGGTTATTTTCAGAACTATGTCAATTTGAGCTCTTTGTAGGGATCTCTAAGTGAAAATCTGGGGGTAGCTCAACACTTTCATCATTTACCAATCTATTATTGGGCCTTTAAATGTGTGAAGTACATATTAAATGAGGCATTTAGCCCTGTGGCTAAGAATACATTTGTTCTCATGAAGTTTACAGAACAGGAGGAAGCAGGCAAGTAAATCAAAGATAGCTTACAGTATGTACTATAATGAGTATAAGGTTTTGAGAAATACCTGAAACAGATTTCCAGGCTTCCAGGTAGGAATGGGAGGATAAATCTAACAAGATTTTTTTTTTTTTTTTTCTTCCCTTAAACCATATAATGAGTCTGGGAAAGGGATTTCCAGGTAAAGAGAACTTCAGGTTAAAGGACATGGAGACTGGACTTGTGAAAGACTATAACTAATTCAGTGTGACTGGAATTCTATAAAGGCTTGGAGAAGTGGAAGAATAATAAGTGATGGAGTCAACTATGGAGGACTTCATAAGGCATGCTAAGGAATTGGATTTTGTGCTGGAAGCTATGGGAATGCTTTGATGGGTTTTATGTGGGAAAAAGATGTGATCAGATTTAAGATTTATGTTTTAGAAAGTACACTATCTTGAGTGGAAAGGAACAAGACACTGGAGAAGTAGAACAGTGTTTGGAAGCTTTTGCTGTAGTCATGGCCTGAACTAAGAGGGGAAGTGGAAATGGACAAGAGGGATCATATTAGAGAAATGTTAATAAAAAGAAAAAAAAACAGGGAATTGGAGGCTGATTATGGAAATGAAGAAGTAGGAACAGTCTGGACAATTGCCTGGTTTTCTGGCCTAAAGAGCTGAGTAGTATTCAAATAGGGGATATAAGAGGTACATTAGAGAGAGGGGTAAATTAGGGAGGTAGCACATAAAAAATGAATTTTGGACATGCTTAGTTTGAGATATTTGTAGCATATCCAGGCAAAGATGTCCAATAAGTGTTCCAGCTAGAGCAAACAGCAAGAGCAAAGGTGTGAAGCAGGAAAGAGCCTATTTTATTCAATAATACTGGAGTCTGGAGTTTGGCAGAAACTGGGGGAAGAGGGGGCAGTTTCATCTGCCAGGTTGTGAGGGTTTTGGTGCCTTATTTGGATTTATTTTATTTTATTGTGCTGGGGATTGAACCCAGGGGTACTTAACCACTGAGACACATCCCCAGCCTGTTTTTTTAGATTTTATTTAGAGACAGGGTCTCACTAAGTTGCTTAGGGCCTCGATAAATTGCTGAGGTTGGCTTTGAACTTGAGATCCTCCTGCCTCAGCCTCTAAGCCACTGGGATTATGGGTGTGTACCACCATGCCTAACTCCTTGTTTGGATTTTATTCTGTAATTGATAGCTAATTTGCATGGATTATTCTGTAACTGGACAGCTAACTGAGTTGTCATAGTCCAACATAAAGAAATTTCTTTAGGCATTTCCCACCTTTATCACATGGGCATAATTGATATCTCCGAGGTGTTTAAATAAAATGATAGCAGTGAAAGTACTTTTATAAAGTACAGCCTGCCAGGCAAACCAGAAGTGAGGTATTGTTAAAATTCAATAACTGTATTTTTGCTTAGAGTAGGTTAGCTATTAAGTTTGTAAAATGTTTTATTTCCAGCCTGAGGGTTGATCTTTTCTTACCCATTTTCTTGATCATACATTTGTTTGGTTACAATTATGTTTTTAACTAGTCTGAGCCCTTAGAAAGTAACTTCCTGAACCAGGAATGGGGGCACATGCCTGAGGACCCAGCTACTCTGGAGGCTGAGGCAGGAAGATCACTTGAGCCCATGAGTTTGAGATCAGCCTGGGCAAGATTAGCAAGACTTCAACTCAAAAAACAAGGGCTGGGGTTGTGGCTCAGTGGTAGAGCGCTCGCCTAGCATGCGCGCAGCCCGGGTTCGATCCTCAGCACCACGTAAACATAAATGCATTGCATTGTGTACAACAAAAGCAAATAAATAAATATTTAAAAAATACAAATAAATAAAAAGTGACTTCCTCTGTTTGGTTTTCTGAGATTCATTTTGTTTAGAACAACCAAATGTAAAGTATTATTGGAAGTTGAACCCTCTGGTTTGAAATTTAACGTTGAGATTTGAAATTTTAAGGATCCTTAACCTGTATCTTTCTTTCTTTCTTTTTTTTTTTTTTTAAACATTTATTTATTTGCTTTAGTTGTACACAATGCCTTCATTTTTACGTGGTACTGGGGATCTGGGCTGGGCACGTGCTAGGCGAGCGCTCTATTGCTGAGCCACAACCCCAGCCCCTTTTTTCTTTGTTTTTTGGTACTGGGGATGGAACTTGGGGGCACTTGACCATTGGGCCACATCCCTAGCCCTTTTTTGTATTTTATTTGGAGACAGGGTCTCACTGAGTTGCTAAGTGCCTCGCCATTGCTGAGGCTGGCTTTGAACTTGCGATCCTCCTGCCTCAGCCTCTCAAGTGCTGGGATTACAGGTGTGCACCACTGCGCCTGGCCTTAACTATATTTTACCCAGTCGTAGTGATTATTCTTTTGAAATGTCATCATCATTTTCTTTATTTACTGCTGACCTGGCTTCCATACCTAATCTTTCAATTTCTCTACTACTATAACTAATCTCTTACCAGTTCTTTAGAATAATTTTAATCTTATTATTTTCACTAGCTTTGTGTTCCCAAAAAGTCTTGTTTAAACTCCTTTATCTTACTTAAAAGTTCTCCACAATCAGTCTTTGTTTTTGTTTTGTTTTTTTTTTTTTTGGTGGTACTGGGCATCAAACCCAGGGTCTTGTGCATGTCAGGCAAGTGGTTTACCACTGCGCTATATCCCCAGTTCTACCCAGATTCTCATCTAAATTTTTATTGGGTGGTACAAATAGATTAGCTCTACCACTGAGCTACATCCCCAGACTTTTTTTTTTTTTTTTTTTTTTTAGTTTTAAGTTTTCTTTTTTAATTTTAAGACAGGATCTTGCTATATTGCCCAGGTTGGCCTCAAACTTGAGATCCTCCTGTCTCAGCTTCCTGAGTAGCTGGGATAACATTGACTTTCTAATTTAGATTAGCTTTTTATTTGTGTCATTTGCACTTCCTGTTGGCAGTTCCCTTATATCAGAACAGGGTTTCTCAGTCGAGGCACAGTTGATATATTGGGCTGGATAATTCTTTGTTGTGGTGTTGTCCTGTGCATTGTAGGATGTTTAGCACTAGCCCTCACCTCTGTCCATTGGATGCTTGTAGCCCTTCCTCAGTTGCAGCAACCAAAAATGTCTTCACATATTGCCAAATACCTCCTGGAGGACAGAGTTGCCCCTGTTTGAGAACTACTGCATTAGCAAGTATTGTAGTTATAATTGTGCAATGTCTTATCTCCCCTGCTAAATTCTCTGAGGACAGGCTCCATAGCCATACTTAGCACAGTGTATGGCTAGAGTACACTCAGTACTAGAGTACACTCAGTACTCTAGGATGAATCAGTTATTTGTTTTCATTGAGGCATCAAGAAATTATTGGGCCTTCAAGGAATTCCTGGGTGGCCCTCAAAGGACTTGGTCCCTTCCCCCCATTTTGGGTATGATCTTGTCTTAATATATTGAGAAATGCCACTGATTGGCACTAGAAGTAAGCTTTGTACTAGTTGTCAGCGCAAGTCAACAGATTTCCCTCTTCTCTGTATTGTGGATATATACATTTTCTGTTCATGTTCATATTGCCTTCATTTAACCTGCTTAGTTTTAGTGGGCAGGGATTATATATATTTAAGTTGCGTATGGTTTATAGAGTTGGTGTTCACCTCTTTTAATTGATGAAATTGTTGTATTATCAATGCATCTATAGCCTTCACCATGAAACTGTTTCTTCTTGATATGCAATCATGTAAACCTGATAAAAACAATCACTCCTCTAAAAATATTCCTCAGCTACATTTGCAGCTTTGTTTGCCTTGTATTACCAGACATGTGTGCCAAACTTTTCCATTTGCCTGGAAAATAGTTGAAATGGAAAAGTTTGGCACACATGTCTGGTAATACAAGGAATGGGCTTGCTATTTTTGTTTGAAGTTTTGGTTTGGGGGCAGGATTTGTTTGTTTTTGTTATTGTTTCCTCCACAGGTCATTAAAAAACTCCTGTATTGTTAATTATTGACCTAACAATTACAGATCTTTTCATATTTCTGGTTGTAGTTGAATCATGGCTGAGGATAAGTATCCTTGACTGTATATTTACATATGGGAGTAGGAAATGTTGTTTTAGTAAAATAATTATTCAGGATGAAATCAGCCAATAAAGTTGTTCTATAATGGAAAACATGTACAAGATAAAAGGGCCTGCTGAATACTCAATGCAGTTAGCCTTCAAAATATTCTTTGAATGTAAGGGAGAATGGAGCCAATGGCCACATGAAGGTAGGTTTGAACCCCTATGTCATAGAAACAGCTAGTTCCTAAGTCTGACTTCAGCTTGTGCACTGTTATTCATTTTGCTCACTCTGAAGTTTCAGATAGAGGACTGTGTGTAAGAAGGGAACAAGAGACAAAATTGATACTGGGTTGGATTCCTTCCCTCCCTAAAAGATAGGCCTTTCCTTTTCTTTTCATCTAAACCTCAGGTGGCAGTGACTCAGGCACTAAATGTCATTGGTTTCATCAGCGAAACCAAACACTTAGGGAAGAACAATGGCTCATGATTTGGGTTAGATTTAGATGACATCTTTACTGGAACAAAGTGGTGTCCTTTGGTTTCTGGGTTAAACCAGCCAGTATGTAAGTATCTCCTATTAGCATGTTTAGGTTTTACTTTGTGATATGTTGGAGTGGTAAGAATTTCTATATTGTTAGGAGTAGAACTAACTAATGTATAGTTTAGTGGTAGCTTAGAAGAGATATCCACATGGAGATGGTTTTTGTTTTTTGTTATGTTAAAATTATGTTTCTCTGTTAAAATTTGGAATACAGCTGGGCGCGGTGGCGCATGCCTGTAATCCCAGAATTTGGGAGGCTGAGGCAAGAGGATCATGAGTTCAAAGCCAGCATTAGCAATGGCAAGGCACTTAGCAACTCAGTGAGACCCTGTCTCAATAAAATACAAAAAAGGGCTGGGGATGTGGCCCAGTGGTCAAGTGCCCCTGAGATCAATCCCTGGTACCCCCCCCCCCCCCCCAAAAAAAAATTGGAATACAAAGGGGGAAATTTTTGAAGACCCCATCACCCTAATGTGACAAATACTGTAAATTTTTTGTTCTCTTCACATTTTTTTTCCACTGTGCATTTAACTATTTTCCCATAATTAGAAGTCTAAGATACATGTAGCTATAGTTAGATGTCTAACATTGCAGTGAACATCTTCCTGCCCCTTTTCATTAGGGTTTATTTAAGATAAAGTCTCAGGATTTATTTATTTATCATAGAGTCTTAGGAACAGGATTACTAAGTCAAGGCTAAGAGAAGCATTTTGAAGCAGATCAGTTGGACTATCGTAGTATGTATATAGGCTGACTTGTATGGTTGCTCTTCAACTTTATTTGAGTGATGACTTAGAAGAATATATATGGAGCAAAATAGGAAACATTTTAACATAGTAGCTACTACGGAGGTAGAAATTCTTACTACTGGCTTAATTGGCTGTTGAGATGTGACAGAACTACAGGAGAAGCCTGGTTCCACTTCTGGAATAGCCAGAAGGAATTGTATTGAATTGTTAGAATGATGAAAGAGAAGCAACTTTGGCAAGAGTCTCTGGCAATTTCTGTTTTGTCTTGGTTTCAAACCACCAAAGAAATTGCTGGAGAATCCAGCTGAGTTTCTTTTTATTCTGTGTGATATTCCTTCTCATGATGTCATGACATTTCTTTGCCAGTGATTTGCAAACATGATCTCCAGGCTTGATCCTTTTCCAGGCTTTATTTCTAAATACTGGACATGTTCACTCAGAAACTTTCTTTTCACTTCAAACTTGGCATATCACAAACTGACCCCCATCTTCTTTTCTTAACTAGAACATGCCAGACGTGTTTCTGCCTATAATGTCATCATTCTCTTAAGGCCCCCATATGTGCAACTCTGGGGTCATATTTACCTCCCTTCTCTGAATGCCACTGTGTGTTTAGTCAGTACCATACAGTTTAGGACTTGTTCTCTGTTTAATTCACACTTGTTTTGTGTGACCTCCAAGGGCAGACCAAGATCAGTGGGGTGGAAGTTGCAGGGAGGCAGATTTGCATCCATATAAGGAAGAACTTTTTGATACTTTGAGTTGCTTAATAGAATGGGCTGTCTCAGAAGTCTCAGGTTCTCCATCACTGAAGGTGTTTGATCAGAGGTTGCCAATCTAATTGCTTAGAATATTGAAAGGACTGTTCTACCATCAGATAGTGTTTTTATAAGATGATTTCTAGAAATGCTGCTAATCCTGAGAAACAGTAATTCAATTGAAGGTAGCTTTTTCTCTTCTGTTAGACTCAACTTAAGGCAGGGAAATTATTTTACACTTCTTTTACAGTCCACACACATTTAATTCAGGTGCTGGTCACTTATTTGCCTAAAGGTAATTCTTTTCATTGAGTTTCAGTATCTGGTTAGAACCAAATGTTTTCCAGTAGCCTTCTTATTTTTACAGCTAGATGAATAATAGCTTTTAGACTAAACTTCCAGGCCCTAATGTTTTCACTTTTCTTCAAATTCTGTTCCGTATATCAATTAGTACTTATGTGCTGGTTGATTTGTTTTAAGTCCTTGGGATTAAACCCAAGGGTACTTTACCACTGAGCTATATCCCCAGTCCTTTTTCTGTTCTTATTTTGAGACAGATTTTGCTTAGTTGTCCAAGCTGGGCTGAAACATGCAATCCTCCTGCCTCAGCCTCCCAAATAACTGGGATTACTGGCGTGTGCCACAGTGCCAACTTAGTGTACTTGAAACACTTAGTTTTGAACATTGGCCCTTCACTCAAAAGATAGTGTCACATTATCACAATATCAAATCTAAATACTTGCTGTCTTATAGTGTCTTCCACAATTTGACCCAGCTTTCATAGTTAGCCTTGTTTCCCATGATTCTCCATGATCTTGACAGACTAGTCTTTCTGTACATAGCCTGCTTCTCCTATTTTCTGTACCTAGTCTGCTTAGTCTTTTTACTTTGATTTGCACTGAAATGTCTTTGTTTTGTTTGTTTTTTGCAGTATTGGGGATTGAACCCAGGGCTTCACACATGCTAGGCAAATGTTAGCTGCAGAACCTTTCCCTTTTTTCTTTTGCCTTTTCATCAAGACACCCCACTTTCCTTCTAAAACTAAATCACCTCCAGTCTTCAATGCTTCAGAACTCTCAGAGCATATATTCATTTATACTGTGTAATTCAGAACTATAGAAGCAATATTCTGCACAGAAAAATCTTCAATATACTGATATTTTACTTTCCCTAATCCATCTGAAGTTAGATGATCTCTATCAGAACTTTTAAAAATATAGCATTCAGCATTTTATTGGCATTCCATTTTGTTGGCCTTCTAAAAAATTAAAGCATCTGAACTATAGGGACTATTTTTTCTGTAGCAATCACAACACACAGTGCTAAGCACTTTGATTTTATGAGCATCTTCTACATACTTGGTTGTTCTAGGTGCTGGGAGATAGGGTGGGTGCTGGCAGAAGAATGGATAAATTCCCATCTTTCTGGAACTTGTATTCTAGTACATAGTGTGCAGTGGTAACATTTTACATTTGAATTTCATCTTAAAAGACTTCCAAGGTGATTATTCTCACCTAGGAAATCAAGTCCTTTGAGGTGTTTTGTTTGTTTGTTTGTTTTTTACAACTCTCTGTGCTAGGTAAGGATTATAATCTATGAAACAACTGTCCCCAAGTTACACAGTTAATATGTGGCTGGTTGGGATTCAGACCTTGATTTCCTAAATTCTAGTTTTACTTTAACTTGTGTATGTTTACATATAGTTTATGGCTATTACCATTTAGAAATGGCAAGGAACAAAGTTAGGCAGACTAGTTTTGTGCTCTGACAATTATTCTTTGGGAGAACTCTTATTTTAAATATCTGCTTTCCAAATATGTCATCTATCCTGAAAGTGATTGAAAAAAAATATTGGCCTCCATGGAGAAAATTGAAAGCAGAGAAATTTAAAGTTGCTAATAATGTAACTAATGACACCATAAAGAGGTCAGTGATGTTCCCAAGAAACAGTGGGGGCTGGATGCTCTGATGAACCACATAAGTCCTTAAAAGCCACTGCAGAATGACAGAGCCTCAGACCCTTCAGAATATTTGTGCACAAGCCTAGGTTCTCTGCCTATTGGTTGTTTGATCTCTGGTAAGTGGGTTTTTTTTTTTTTTTTAAATTTTTTTTTTTTTTTAGTTGTAGATGGACACTGTACCTTCATTTTTTTTTTTTATCTTTATGTGGTGCTGAGGATCGAACCCAGTGCCTCACACATGCTAAGTGAGCGCTCTACCACCAAGCCACAACCTTAGCCCCTCTAGTAAGCTTTTAAAAAAATTTCTGTAAATGTCAGTTTCTTCATTCTAAAAATGGGGAATAATATCTATATAATGCACATAACAAAACTATTTTAAGTCTCAAGAAACCACAGCTTGATGATGTAGAGCACAACTGTGTGGGATCAGTTTCTAATTAATATTCTAATAAACAGTGTTATTTTTCTTATGGTACTTAGGTTGAAGACCTCTATATCAATGTGATTTGTGCTTCAGAAAACATCATTTATTTGAAAGATGGAAGTGTGGGTGGGGTTGGGAGTTTGGTTCAGTGGTAGAGCTCTTTCCTAGCCTGCATTAGGCCTTGGTTCTGTCTATAGCACTGCCCTCCACCCCAAAGGGCAGTAGACAAAAAGAATTACAAAATAAGAAGAGGTAGTAAGGAGAAACACTTCACAAATTTGAGAGAAAGAAGAAACAGCCAGACTTGTGTTGAAGGGAGAGTGGATAGGGGCCCTAATTCATTCATTTGTGTATTCACCAAAAACTCCTATTGACCTACTGTATTTTTAATGCCCACTACATTTATAGTTCTGGAATTACAAAGGCAAAATGTCGTCCCTACCTTGGGGTAGCTAATTGCTTACTGTTAAATTATTTTAAATGTGCTCTGTTAGAGAAAAGTGCACAATGTCATAGAAGCACATGCTGGAAGTGCTTCATAGGGAGGTGATTGATACCTTACCTGAGACTTAAAGGACAACAGCAGTTCCAGAGAAGGGGTAGATTGCAGAGGGAAAACAGCCAAGCAGAGTGGATGCATAAAAACTCAGAAGGGAGAGAAAACACAACTCTGGAAAATACAAATTGGTCCTGGGTTGCTGTGTTTGTTCTGAGGAAAGGTGTAACAAGAGAGAAGACTAGGGAGTGAAAGGAGATAAAGCAAGACTAGACTATGGAAACCCTTGTTTGGACTTCACCCTGAAACCTATGGGGAGTTTTAAATGATATTAAAGGATATCTTAATTATATTTGCATTTGAGGTAGATCATTCTGGGTATAATATGGAGAATGGTTGAAGAGAAGGTGTATTACTAGAATTAGGGGAGACTAGCTAGGAAGTTACTGCAATAATCTGGTCAAAGTCTTACTGTCCTAACTTTTTTTTTAATCAGAATGGAGCAAGGTACATCTATTCCCTAGATATGCAAGGTAGAGCCTGTGATTTTGGTGACTGATTAGCTGTGAGGAATAAGGAAGAAGACAATTTAGTTATCATTTATGGAATTTTTACTATTTTTGAAGACTATTCTCTCTGTAACTGTATGTGTTTTGTGGATTGTTGTCCTATTATGTAAACAAGGAAACTGAAGCTCAGGAAGTTCAATTAACAGTTCGTAGTCTCGGAGCCAGGTAAGTTAAATTCAAACTCCCAATCTATCTGATTACTACTTCTCCCCCCCCCCCCCCCCCAATCTGCCTTCTCTAAAGAATGCTTTTGGTCATCCATGGTGGTACATGTCTGTAATCCCAGCAATTTGGTATGCTGAAGCAGGAGGATTACAGGTTCAAGGCTAGTTGAACCTGGGAAACTTGGTGAGACCCTTGGCAATTTGGGGGAGATAGGGTCTCAAAAAAAAAAAAAAAAAAAAAAATCCTGGGATGTAGCTCAGTGGTAAAGCACTCCTGGGTTCAATTTCCTGTACCCCCCAAAAAAAGACAATTCTTGTTCACTATTTCTCTCCTACTTCCCCAGTTACCATCTTGGTTACTCAGGTAATTGCTGGTAGTGTTGGATTGTAGAGACTGTGAGGGTCAGGGTTGGGGGAGCAATTTTAGAGTTTTGTTTTGGATATTTCAGTTTGAGGACTTTGGAACGTCCATGTAAAGACATGCTGGATACAAGATTCTGAATCCCAGAAGAATGGCCCAAGATGGATATGCTGCTTCAGGCGTCTTTAGTCTATAAGTGGTTGTGGTGGTACCATAGGCAAGTGAGCTGGATGTCTAGTTAGACTTCAACAATAGTAGCTGAAGGCTTACGAGGAGTGCACATGACCAACTAAAGAGAGTGAATGTGTGTAGAGAGAAAAGGTGTGTGTTTGGATCCCTTTTTAATTCAGGACATTCTTTCCTATAACATATCACATCTCAACCTTCCCACACCAAAAATTAAAAACTAAGTACTTTTCCTTTGTGTTTGATTAAGGTAGAATGAGATTAGTTATAAATGGTAGCTATATTGTCTCTTTTTCATTCTTCTTAATTCATCAGAAATATAGCCTGTACATACAAGTGAAATATAAGAAAAAGGGAACCAAAATCCCCTGGAGGTGTATTATTAAACTTTTGAGGTTGGTCATTGTTCACAATCCTGGCAGCTTGTACAAACCTACATGTCTTATACTCTGTCTCCATGTTTATACTGGTCTCAGCCTGTAGTGTCCATTGTGTCTGAATATGTTTTATAACAGAACTGGGTAATATCTATTCATGGAAGGTAACTTGGGAGTTTATTGCTTTCCTTGGCTTTTCTCCTAGGTTTTTTTTTTTTTTTTTTTTTTTTTTTTTAATAATAGTTTTTTGGTACTGGGGATTGAACCCAGCCAGGGGTGCCTAACCAGTGAGCCACACCCCCAGCCCTTATTTATTTATTTATTTATTTATTTATTTATTATAAAGGCAGGGTCTCACTAAGTTTCTTAGGGCCTTGGTAAGTTTCTGAGGCTGATCTGGAGCTTGTGATTCTCCTTCCTCAGGTTCCCAAGCTGCTGGGATTACAGGCATGTACCACCAACCCAGCTCCTCTAGATTATAAAGTGTGGATTATGTCTCAGTTTGGCCTTGGCCAATACCCACTTTAAATTTGGTCAATAGTGTAACATAAAGGGAGAGTATATTAGAGTATATATAGAGAGAGTATATTAGAGTATACGTATAGAGTATATCTAGTTGTATATAGGCCTGGAAGTTTCTGCTGTTTCTCCAGGCCAGGAAATAGAAAGATTGATTTGGTTCTCTTTGTCATTTTTTTTTTTTCCTTTGGTACCCTTTCTTTGTTTATTGTGTTTATTTGTTTATTGTGATTGAACAGGGTGCTGTACCACTGAGCTATATCCCCAGCCCTTTTATTTTTTTATTTTTTTAAATTTTGAGACATGGTCTAAGTTGCCCAGCCTGGCCTTGAACTTGGTGATCCTCTTGTCTCAGCTTCCCAAATAGTTGGTATTGCAGGCGTGTACCATCATACCCAGCCTTTGGGAGTCTTTCAGACAAGATTCTCTGGCAAGTGACTAGGCCCAGAGAGACCAGGGCCTGTACACAGAAAAGAATGGACAGGGATTATATTGTCTTGTGAGCTGCTGATTTCTTTCACAGTGAGGACAGTATGTTGAGATATTCTGGCATGTCATCATTTTGGAGTGAATCATAATTGCTGTGGTCATTTTAGGCATCTTCCAAAGGAGTTGAATTCTTTCAAATTTAATTACCTAAATTAATTAATGAAGAATCTTCCAAAGTCAAGGCTTTAACTGAAATTTAACTGACTGATTTTTATAAAATCATTCTAGTACTTTATGTAAATGTGTATTGGTGACCTTTTATTTACACTTAGGTGTATAGTATTGACAACTTTAAGAACCCTTGTCTTAGCGTTTTGGAACACTATATGTTGGGTTCATTAACTTTTTTATTTTTATTTTTTGTGGTACTGGACTGAACCCAAGACCTCACACATCTTAGGCAAGCATTCTACCACTGAGGCCTTTTCTACTACCCAGGTCTTTTTTTTGAGACAGGGTTTCACTAAATTACCCAGGCTGGCCTTGAACTTGTAATCCTCTTGCCTCAGTCTCCCTTATAGTTGAGATTATAGGCATGTGCTACCATGCCCAGCTAACTTCATGAATATTTATTGAACACCTATTACCTGCCAGGTGGTGATCTAGATGGTAGAGTATAATAAGGAACAAGTTAGATAAAATTCTTTGTATTTTGAAGCTTGCTTACTTTGGGGTTTTAGACATCAAATGAGGCAGTTTAGGTAAGTTAGTACTTGTGACAAATATATAACAAGCTTTTTTTGAACGTGTCCAATCTTCTCTATCATGTACAGATCCTTTCCATCCTCATTTGAAACCTGGCTCACATGGCAGTTTCTCCATGATATCTCTCTCTGATCTTTCCAGCTGAGACTTCTTCCTTCCCTGAAACCCCATGGCACTTTATCTGCAATTTGTCACATTAAGCATTTTTTCTCTATTTGCTTTGTAGTTGTTAGTGTATATGTTAAATCTCCCCCTTAGACCATAAGTAATTGAGGGTAGGGCCAATATTCCATTCATCTTGGTTTGGGGCATTTTGCATGCAGGTAGCAGAATATTGTGTGGGGTTGAGAGTTATAGGGGAAGGAACTACACTGAACTCAGAGCCAGACTTGAGTTGACTACTGACTTCTTTAATAACTATCTGTGTGACTGTAGACAAATCCTTTATTGTGCAGGTTCTTTAATGTCACTAAAATTTAGTTTTCTATTTTTAGGAGTGTAGTAATCCTTCCATTCCTCAGTATTGTTGGGAGGCTTAAGTAACTGAGATAATGACCATACTTATAAATTCTAAATATCTATGCAAATGCTTGTTGGTGTCATAATAGTCAATAAGTATGTGAATGATATCATTTGCTTTAGTTCTGTTTTTCTAAGTAGTTCTGTAGTTTAATGAAGTTTGTATAATTTTGCAAATTCGTTAGACAACTTTTACATCTTATTTTAATATTATCGTCATCTCTTGTAGGTGCTATGCAATATTAAAATAACAAATGACATTTAATTTGTTTCAGCAGGTGGTACATTATGGCTGACATGCAAAATCTGGTAGAAAGATTGGAGAGGGCAGTGGGCCGCCTGGAGGCAGTATCCCATACCACTGACATGCACCTAGGGTATGGAGATAGTCCTTCAAAAGGTAAGTAGTCTACAGCCCAGCAGAATGCCTTGATTAGTGTCTTGGCCTTAATTTTTCTGTCATAGTGAATTTTCTTTGGAGCTGACCTCCCAAAACACTTATTCTAGGTAGTTTGTCTTCTCTAATTCTTATTGCTGTGAACAGATAGGGAGGAAGTGACTTGTGTAGGGAGGCTTGTGGTTAAGTTATTTTAACACAAGAACTTCCTGCTTGTGTGATATTTCCAGTTCTTTCTTTAGCAGATGACTACAGTTTAAGTCAAACGGTAAGTTATATTAAAATTTCCTCTCCAAATGATTGTCAGATCAACCATTTTGCACATGCACTAATTGAAAATAGAATGTTAGAGCTAAAAGGAACCTCAAAGGATCATTTTGTTTATTTTCATTTTATAGATGAAAAAAATTAAGCTCAGAGAAGAAAATGATCACACAGCCAGTTAGTGGTGATACTAGAACTGGAACCTGGGTTTCCTAACTCCCTTTTCAGTATTCTGTGTACTGTATTACCTTGTCCCTTCTCTCCCATTTTCACACGGAAGTACACTTTAAAGTGGACATCCTTCAGATCATAAATGATTGTTCCTGGTGTGTTTGTCTTTACCAGGAGCAGCTCCATATGTGCAAGCATTTGACTCGCTGCTTGCCAGTCCTGTGGCAGAGTACTTGAAGATCAGTAAAGAGATTGGAGGAGACGTGCAGAAACATGTAAGGATGTGTTGTGCCCTTTCCTCTTTTTAAGGGCTGGTTGTTTTCTTAACATCCCACTCGTCCTTGGTTTAAGAACCCTTTTGAGAGGCTCCTGACTCCTTTTTCAGTACTTGTACTGAGGAGCTTATTCCAGGCACAGAAATGATTCTTCATTTTTCTAGGCATGCTTACTTTATTACATATTCTGTGTGGGTTTCTTTATGTAGAAAGCTTGCTTGTTGCATAAAATCTGACCCTGTTCATTTTGTGGTGAAGAATATGCTACCAGCCCGATCCCAACATGTTATGTAACCATGCCTACAATGGCTTATAAGGAGTCATTATTATGACTTAGCCTTTATAAAACTGTGTTTGCTAGATATTAGTTATGCTAATGTGGGTTATTTTCACACTTGGTCCACTCAAGAATATGAAGTAGGTAATGATGGGTGCCTATTCACCCACCATATTTCTGCCTCCTACATTGTTACCACCACCATCACACACTCCACTCTTAATGTACATCCTGTCTTTCTCTTTGGAATCCAGAACTTTCCTACTAGTCTACTGAATAACCCATTTTTTGACTCTTCCTCACTTAAACACTGAACCACTCATATACCAGCTGTTGGCAGTGGTCTTAGCTCTGGGGAGTAGGACTGGGACTTGGACTTAGACAGGTGTGTGGGAACTTGCCTTTTTTCTTTATACAGTTCTATAACACTTGAAAGAATTCTAAAATGTGCATCACTTTTATCTTTGAAAAATGCAAATTCAGAAAAAATAGATTGTCTTTGATCTTTTAGTATACTTTTATATTTTAGTAGTGCTTAGTAACTTTGGGTTTCTTAAATTCTTTTGACTATGACCCTTAGTAAGAAATAACATATTTGTAACTGAGATAAAAGTTTTTGGGCTGGGGTTGTAGCTCAGTGGTAGAGTGCTTGCCTAGCATGTGTGAGGCACTGGGTTCAATTCTCAGCACTGCATATAAATAAATAAAATAAAGGTCCATCAACAACTAAAAATATTTATATATACATATATATGTGCACATATATATATTTTTAAGTTTTGAAAAAGTGTGTATACTAGTTATATTGCACTTTTTAAATTTTTCACTGTTTTGGAAATAATTTGAATTTGGTTTGCTGCACTCTTACTTTATTCATTTTCACTTAATAAAATGCTGGTTATGGGCTGGGGTTGTAGCTTAGTGGTAGAGTGCTTGCCTAGCATGTGTGAGGCACTGGGTTCGATCCTCAGCACCACATAAAAATAAATTTAAAGAAAGGTATTGTGGGGGCTGGTGTTGTGGTTCAGTGGTGGGGCGCTTGCCTAGCATGTGCACGGCCCAGGTTTGATCTTCAGCACCACGTAAAAGTGATGGCATTGTGTACAACTAAAGCAAATAAATAAATAAATATTTTTTTTAAAAAAAAGAAAGAAAGGTATTGTGCCCATCTACAACTTTAAAAAAATACTGGTTATGACTCACTCAGTTTATTTATTAATTGTATGCATTGGAGCATACAGTTGATCTAGCATTTGAGCAGTAAGTTAACCTGAAGGCACAGAAATGCCTGACGGCACAGAGGCAGCAAGTTGTTCAATCACCTGTCTGCTGGCAGTGAAAGCATCCAAGCCCTGGGTTGGGTGGCTATGGTGAGCAGCATAAGTTTCAGGAGATGGAAGGGATAGACTCAGAGAGAATTTTAGGCATACATTTGGGCCTTTGTCTTTACTCCTACCTTCAGTTTTTGAGGAAAGTGATTTTTGTTTTTGTTTATTTTGGTGATGTGAGGAGGGATTTTTCAGTGCATGTCAGAAACAACATATGTGAAGTAGCTAACCTGTCTTCATCTAAAGCTAGCCCTGATTATCTTCATTCCTAAATCTGGTTACATATCGCTGATTTGTTCTAGCAGGAACAGTAGTATATGTGATTCTGGTATCAGTCCCTTGAATCTGGAATACATGAGGAAAACAATATGAAGGTCCTGGGTGCTACCAGAGCTCATGGAAGTAGAGGTTTCAGGTTATTCTTATCAGGATCTTTCCAGTTGTAATGTGTCACTGATAGCTGATTTTGCTTCTCTCCTGCAGGCAGAGATGGTCCACACTGGTTTGAAGTTGGAGCGAGCTCTCCTGGTTACAGCTTCTCAGTGTCAGCAGCCAGCTGGTGTAAGTTGATTACTAGTTGGTTTAGTTTTGGTTTTATGTTTAGGTCAAGTTGAGAGATTTCTGCTAAGCTATCACAGCATGGTAAGACCTACCAGGCTAATGATAATGTGCATTCACACAGAGTCCCAGGGGTAGAGTCAAACTTAAAAAATGCTAGCATGGGAATGTGCCATTGAGTATTTATTGGTCTGTACTGGCTTTTTTCCTCCCTGTCATTTTACTTAGGATTTATTTACCCATGGGACTTAGCTACTTCTCTGAATATACAGCCTCTTATTGTAGAGATAGTTCTCCTCCTTCATCATGGGTAGGATTTAGTAAAGCTTCTATGGAAACTGAAAACTCCTGAAATACTGCTTTCCCCTTATTCCTCACTGATTTGGGAAAATTTTCCTTTAATTTTACTCCTAACTCAAAATTTTATGCTGCAAGGTATGAAAAATTGAATTAGAAAAAGCTGAGATGTTTCTCAAAATGGAAGATTTTTAGTATTGTTTCTTTTGCATTAGATTTTCTAGGCATAGAGGGGTAATCCAGCAAGTCTTCCTGCTAATGTTGTATTATTAAAAGCCTTGACCATGGCATGGGTCATTACGCAGTATAAAAATAGTGTAAGATAATTTATATATATTAGAGTTTAGTCTTTAATCTGCCCTGAATGGTTATTTATCTGAATATATTATCTAAACCCACCCTTGATCATAAGTAAAGCAGCTGAGACACTGTTAGATTTTCTTTGCTTTAGACAGGGCTGGGAAACCACAGCCTGCTGGTCAAATCTAGTCCACCACCTATTTTTGTAAATGAAGGGTTTTTTGGAACCAGTGTTTATTGTCTGGTTCTTCAGAGCAAATGTTTGCAGACTTCCAGTTAGACTTATTCATGTAAAGACCTAAGACTTGAGATATTTGGAAACTAAGCTTTGAAGGAAGGATAAACACTGAAACTTAAGATTCATCCATTTTGCTGAGCTGTCTACTCGAATGTCAAGCCCCCTAATTACATTTGATTCATTACATCTCTACTCAACAGCTGCTATATGGTTAACCATGCATTGAGGGCTATAATGATGACAAAGGAGAACTAAGACAAAACTCCTGGTCTTTGAAGAATTAATGAGAAAGAAAAACATCCTCACATAGGTCCCTTGTGCTAGTGTATGGTGAAGTGCCAAACTTAGCTTTGCCAACTGTAAATGTTATTGAAGGCTGGTGTGGCTGGGGTTGGTGAACTATTCCTCATGAAATATTTGGATAGATGGAAAAAGAAAACATCATCACAGGTAAAGGTGCAGACATAAACTAATATCTCCTGTTAGTAGGACAGAAAAGAGACAAGTAACTAAAATGGTGGGGTTTTCGTGGTATAACTGGAGTATGGGTCCTAAGCATGAAGAACTACATGATCCATCCTGAAGAGTTGGAACTTTATGCAGAGGTAAGATGATGAGCAGTATTTTAGGCATATGAATCAGGGTAGAATGAATATTTATTTCTGTGCTCATTTTATTCCATGAAGAATTCTTGCTTTCAGGATCAGAGTTGATCAACATATATAGCTTTTTTTTTTTTTTTTTAATATTTATTTTATTTACTTTAGTTGTACACAATGCAATGCATTTATGTTTACGTGGTGCTGAGGATCGAATCCGGGCCGTGCACGTGTGAGGCAAGCGCTCTGCCGCTGAGCCACAACACCCGCCCAACATATATAGCTTTTGTAGAAAGATTCTAACCTAAACCTTTTCCTGTCTCTTCCTAGAATAAGCTGTCTGATCTGTTGGCACCCATCTCAGAGCAGATCCAAGAAGTGATAACTTTTCGGGAGAAGAACAGAGGCAGCAAGTTGTTCAATCACCTGTCTGCTGTCAGTGAAAGCATCCAAGCCCTGGGTTGGGTGGCTATGGTGAGCAGCATAAGTTTCAGGAGATGGAAGGGATAGACTCAAAGAGGGAAGAAGATAAGATTGGAGAAGCTAAGTCACTGACTGCTTCTTTCTCTCTAGGCTCCCAAACCTGGTCCCTATGTGAAGGAAATGAATGATGCTGCCATGTTTTATACAAACCGAGTCCTCAAGGAGTATAAAGATGTGTAAGTCTAGCTTTTCCTCAAGGGGTAGAGGACAAATCCAGCTGGTTACTTCCTAGAATAGCACTTTGGTTAATTAAGGCTGTCCTTGGCTTCTGTGTCAGTTCTCTTTATTTCAGGGCTATTTTCTAAAAAAGCTTGGTAAATACTGGTTCATTGAAGCTGCATTTGCAAGCAGGAAGTGTTTCTGCTTTCACTTCTCTTTTTTTCCTCCATAGTTGGTAGAGACCCTTTTAGTTTTCTGATCCTTACCCTTTCAGCTTAGGAAGTTTTGCCTGGAGGTAATGTGGACTAATGCCCTTTGATTTGCCTGTTTATACAAGATTTTGTTCCTCTATCACAAATTTCTCACTGGTGCCATGGCAAAGGGTTCAGTAGGACTTAACTAGCAAATTACCATGACTATTGATGCAGTCAGGTAAAATGAGAGAGTAAGGCTGCCTTGCCAATGCAGGCATGAAGCTAGGAAGGTTATTGTATGTCTTAACACACATGCAGACCAGTCATCACTGGTTTCTCCATTGCTAATTTTGAACTGGAGTGACTGTAGGCAGCAATTACTTAGTTATATAGCTTTCTAAACCTTTCTGACCATCACTGGTCAACCAACATTTGTTGAGTAACTGTACTGTGCAAGAAATAAACCTTCATTTATATGAAACATTGCAGAAAACCAGGCACATCTTTGATCCGTGTAGCAACCTGGAATGAAGCATCACAGTGATTTGAATTTACCCCGTCATTTTGCAGTTGAGGAAACTAGGTCTTGGGCTGTTACCTTAAAGTCTTATAGCTAATATGTAGGAATAGAGGGGACTTGAAACATAGTGCAGTACTATTTTATAATTCAGTGCTGATTATTTTCTCCTAAAGGAGAGTTCGTTCGTTTGTTCGTTTATTCATGAGGGGAGGGAACATACTAACCCGAGACACCTGTCTGATGAAACACTTTGAGTTTCTTAGAGTCCTTTAGTTCCATAGTGATGCCTAAGAAATCTAGGTTCTACCATGGCTTCATGCACAAAATATTTGCTTTTATGTTTTATATGTTAGATTCTGGCTAAGGCCTACTTTGATAAAACAATTTTGCTTTTAATAAAGTTTTGAGAAATACTGCTATAAAAGATGGAAGGAGATCTAATCCAATGTCCCTGTCCTACTGAGTTTGGCCTAATTAGGATAATTGGATAGGCTTTTTTCTTAATCAAACAAACAAAAGAAGCTTAGTAGCTGGGCAAAGTGGCACACACCTGTAATTCCTGCTACTTGAGAGGATGAGGCAGGAGGATCACAAGTTCGAAGCCAGCTTTGACAACTTAGTGTGAGACCCTGTCTCAGAATAAAAAGAAACTTTGGGGATGTAGCTCAGTGGTAGAGTGCCCTTGGGTTTACTCTGGAGTACCACAAAAATAAAAACTTTAAAAAGCTCAGTAATGATAGAAAAGCTACCATTGAGCCGAAGAAACACTACAGGCATGAAGAAGTGACCTATAAGCAGGAGAGGTTCTGGAATCACTTATTGCCTATCATGCTTTCTTTTTAATTCTCTCAGGGATAAGAAACATGTGGACTGGGTCAAAGCATACTTGAGTATATGGACAGAGCTACAGGCTTACATCAAGGAGTTTCATACCACTGGACTGGCCTGGAGTAAAACGGTCAGTAAGTCTTCTTTCCTTCTCTATTTCTCCAGGACTGTAGAACCAGAAAGCCTAAGAAGGAATACTAGTTTTTGTTTGGTGGAGGGTAGAAAGGAAAGGGAAAAAGAGAAGAGAGTAAAGAAAGCAAGTGTCAGTCAGGCAGGAGGATCATAAGTTGGAGGTCAGCCTCAGCAATTCAACCCTTTTTTTTTTTTTTTTTTTTTGCGGTGCTGGGGATCAAACTCAGGGCCTTGTGCATGCGAGGTAAGCACTCTACCAACTGAGCTATATCCCCAGCCCTCAACCCTGTCTTAACACATTAAAAAGGTGTGTGTGGCAGGGGGGCTAGGGAAGTAGATCAATGGTAAGAGGCCCCTGGGTTCAGCAATCCCCAGTACCAAGAAAAACAAGTGTCAGAAGAGAGGAATATTGAATTCTGTTCTCTCTGTGTGTGTGTGTTTGTGTGTTTAGTCATAGATGGGCACAACACCTTTTTATTTTATTTATTTTTATGCAGTGTTGAGGATCAAACCCAGTGCCTCACATGTGCTAGGCAAGTGTTCTAAGCCACAACCCCAACACCTGTTCAGTTTTAATAAACAGGTCAGGGAGAGCAATTGGTGCTGGAGTAGAGGAGACAGATGAATGAGTCACACTATCCTAGCCCTCAAGGCGCTTATAGATATAGGGGTTCTACGCTTATGGTGGGTACACTTGGCATGGGGTTTCCTGTCTCCAGTGCACAGCTTCAGCGTGAACCCTTGCGCATGACCCAGCCTGACTAGCTCTGACTTTGGACGAGCTGCAGAAAGATCTAGAAGAGACCACTAGGTAAAGAATATTTGATGCCCTTAACAGCAGAAAAAAGCAAGATTGAGACAGAAAGAAAAAGTTGCAACAGAAATCACAGAAGAAACCAGAACTACTTTACAGTGAAAAACCAGTTATGGTGGTTATTCCTATTACAATGGGATATACTGTGAAAATCAGTAATTATGGATAGGATCAGATAAGTTTGTGAAAATCTATATTACTTTAATAGGAGTGAGGCGTATGGGCTCATGCTTGGACCATGGAAATGGTCATGATGCCAGGAGCTATTAGAAAAGCATTTGCAGAAGATAGCTTCAAGATTAATTTAATGAGGTCAAGGGAGTTGGAAGCCTCAAAGAAGATCAAATAATCAAGCTTGGATGTCTTTTCACTGAAATAGGGACCAGGGGATGATTGATGTACAGATAAGGGAGCAGGCAAGAGATGATGAAGTCAGTCTTGAATGTGTTGAATCTGAGGTACTCGTAACATACTAAGGAAGATATCAAGTAGATTTTTGGAAATATGGGTTGAGTTGGAATCAGGTGAGGTCAAAGGGAAAATGTGAAGGTTGAGAAGTAAGAGCTGAGAGTGGGATCCTTGGGAAAGGTTGAGAAGAAATAAAGCTAAGTGTGGTGGGGGTAGAGGTGTTAATCATTGCCTCCAGACTATAGAGAAGAGGCCACATATACTGGACACATGTGAGGCCCTACTGGGAATGGTACAGAGGGGAAGAGGAAGGATGACTATTATACTTATATTCCAGGGGCCTGTGGCAAAAGAACTGAGTGGATTGCCATCTGGACCCTCTGCTGGATCTGGTCCTCCTCCTCCCCCACCAGGCCCACCTCCACCCCCAGTCCCCACCAGTTCAGGCTCTGATGACTCTGCTTCCCGCTCAGCACTGTTTGCACAGATTAATCAGGGGGAGAGCATCACACATGGTGAGTACTTTGGCAAGAACAGTTGGTAGTATACATTGTTTGGACTAGACCTCACCAACCAGATGCAACAGTTAGTCTGTAAACCAGAACCCTGGCTTGCATGTGGAAGGACTGACTTTTTAGGGGTGTCACTTTCCTTCAAGTTGCCCATAGGGACAGCAAACATGGCTTAGGTGAAAATTGAAACTAGGTGATAACAGTTGGGGGAATCCCTCTGCCCCATGAGAAAGTGACTTAATATCAAACAGCATACATAGAATAGCTTCTTGTGCCAAGTACACAGTACTGGCAGTTTTCACCAGAATTTTCTCCATAGTACCACATGGTCACTCTGGGAATTCATTATGTCAGGAGCTAACTTTCTCAAAGGATGCTTATTAACCACATGGGAAGTTTGCAAAGGACTCACCTAATGTTATAAAATATGAATGCCTTATACACAGCTGGTAGAAGTCTTAATTGTATAGCTCTTTTCTAGGTATTGACTTAAATATCTTAAAAATTTTTTGTAGTATATAGTAGCTAAAAATGGTGTGACAACAAAAATATCCAACAGTGAGGGAAAAGGCTAGTTAACTATGCTATATCCTATTCATGGGGTATTATATAACCATTATATTTTCTTCTACCAAAAGGCTTGTAATGTTTAAGGGGGAAAAAATGTAAACTGTAATCACTTTCAACCACTATGAGATTCGGTAGACCCAGCCCAGCTAAAGAAGTCAGATCTCATTGTCTTCCCCACCAACTACAAGCCCCTCCACAAAATGGCTCCCCTCTTGAGCCGGGCGCGGTGGCGCACGCCTGTAATCCCAGCACTTGGGAGGCTCAGGCAGGAGGATCACGAGTTCAAGCCAGCCTCAGCAATGGTGAGGTACTTAGCAACTCAGTGAGACCCTGTCTCTAATAAAATACAAAAAAGGGCTGGGGATGTGGCCCAGTGTTTGATTGCCCCTGAGTTCAATCCCCGGTACCACCCCCCAAAAAAATGGCTCCCCTCTCCCAGAAAATAAACTATAACCATTAGCAGTGGAACTAAAAACGCTATTCAATGTTGGTTCTAAAGTTATTATAGATTGGGCCATGCTTAGGAGTAAGGTGTGGGTCAGCCTACTAAAGGAGATTATGGAATCTTTTTCTTTTTTTTTTTCTTTTTGGTACCAGGGATTGAACTCGGGCACTCGACCACTGGGTCACATCACCAGCCCTTTTCTATATTTTATTTAGAGACAGGGTCTCACTGAGTGGTAAGTGCCTCGCCATTGCTGAGGCTGGCTTTGAACTCGCGATCCTCCTGCCTCAGCCTCCCAAGTGCTGGGATTACAGGCATGCGCCACCACACCTGGCTGAATCTTTTTCTTTAAAATAACTAACTAAATAAATAAATACATAGGGGCTGGAGTTGTGGCTCAGTGGTAGAGAGCTTGCCTGGCATGTGTGAGGCACTGGATTCAATCCTCAGCACAGCATAAAAATAAACAAAGGTATTGTGTCCATGTATAACTAAAAATATATATATATACCTATATGGGTATATTTTAGAACCACAGGTTAACAGAGTTTTTATTAAGCATTAATTGGTTGGACCAGTTTTTATTAAGCATTAATTGGTTGGACCAGTGTATATGATTTTGGCCAGATAAAAACCATATGACTAGAAAATAATACTGGATATTTTCAACAATGATTGGCATTGGCATTGGGGGAAAAGAAGGTTAGTTAGGGGTGAGGAGTTGGTTTTTTGTTTTTTTTTCCTTTTACCAAATTTTTTTTTTTTTTTTACTATCACGTTTTCCCCCTGTATTGCTAATTTAAAACTATATACATACACACAATTTTTTAAAAACATTTTTTTTTTAGTTATAGGTGGACACAATATCTTTATTTTTATGTGGTGCTGAGGATCAAACCCAGTGCCTCATGCTTGCTAGGTGAGCACTCTACCTCTGAGCCACAACCCCAGCCCTACCCTTTTTTTTTTTTTTTTTTTTTTAAATGAAGCCATGTAATGTAACCTGGGGGGGAGAAGAGAAATTGTAAAAGTACTTCCCCAAAACTGCTTGCAAGAAAACATCCCAAAGTCTCCAGTTTTTGCTTTGAATTTTCTACTAAGAATCATTTTAAATTCTGATGGCAAAAGTTGATTATTGCCTCAGCCCACAGCTCTCGTAGAAAAAACAGGAACAAGGTAGCTGTTGTTCTTACAGCCCTGAAACACGTGTCTGATGATATGAAGACTCACAAGAACCCTGCCCTGAAGGCTCAGAGTGGACCTGTACGAAGCGGTCCCAAACCATTTTCTGCACCTAAACCCCAAACCAGTCCATCCCCCAAATCAGCCACAAAGGAGCCACCTCTCCTTGAACTGGAGGGCAAGAAGTGGAGAGTGGTGAGTTTAAAATACCTGGAGTAGGGGAAGAAGAAGTGAGGACAGGGGGTTTAAACAAAGCTCAGCCAAATGAGTGCAGGGTTCTGGCTTATAGTACAAGAACAAAAGTTTGAGATAACCTGTTATTGTTGTTGGTGTGTGCTTTATGATAATAATTCTGGAGTATCTCTTTAACAGGAAAATCAGGAGAATGTTTCCAACCTGGTGATTGACGACACAGAACTGAAACAGGTGGCTTACATATACAAGTGTGTCAACACAACATTGCAAATTAAGGGCAAAATTAACTCTATTACAGTAGGTGAGTCTTGTAGTTGTCCTGGGCAAGTTCTGTAGTAGAGCCTGAGTGGGCTAGAACCATTTTGCCTACCCTTATTCTAAAGATTCTAAAAAATGTATTACTTCCTTTTAAAGTTACACTGCTGACTTGCTTCCTTTCTTCTCCTAGATAACTGTAAGAAACTTGGTCTGGTATTCGATGACGTGGTGGGCATTGTGGAGATAATCAATAGTAGGGATGTCAAAGTTCAGGTAACTTGATATCTTGGCTCCGTCCTTTGGTCTCTGAGGAATTAATTGAAAGAGACAGTGGACCCAGATATTGCTTTGGTAGGAATCTGATTCTACAAAGTCTGTAAGCTGAGCTGCTTTGGATGTGGCAGAAGAGGAGTAGGCTCTTTGAGGGAGCTCTTTCCAGCACCCATCCAAACCCACCCCCAGTATCAGTATCTGTTGTGCACCTGAGAGCTTTTCATGTAGTTGCTGAATCACGCGAAACAGTGAAAACTTTTCCCTACACCTTACTATTGTCTCTCCCTGCCTTCTGGGACTCAGTTCTCTTGGTTTTCTCTGCAGGTAATGGGTAAAGTGCCAACCATTTCCATTAACAAAACAGATGGCTGCCATGCTTACCTGAGCAAGAATTCTTTGGATTGTGAGATAGTCAGTGCCAAATCTTCTGAGATGAATGTCCTCATTCCTACAGAAGGCGGTGACTTTGTAAGTTTCTTGATTTTTTTTTTTTTTTTTAAGGCGGTGACTGTAAGTTTCTTGATTTCTTTAGTAGTATAATGACAAAAGCAGAAGGTACTTAATAAGACTTCTTGCACTCAGAAAAGGCTATTTAAAGGACATTAGACACCAACTAGATAAAACCTAACAATGCAAACCAGAATAGAAGTACACAGAAACAAGGTAGTCCTGTGTAGTGGAGCTCCAGAGGAAGGTGGTTTCTGTCTTTATTTGGTTGAGGTCAGGGTAGAAAAGAGAGTCCCAGCATCCTGTGAAGCTAGCACTGTAAAGCATTCATATTGTTTAACAGTCTGTCCCAAGATTACAGATCACTGAACAGTATAACACAGCATGGCTGAGTGGCTTCAGTTTTTCTCACTCCATCCTACCCTGCTGTCAGGGTTAAATTGAAGCAAGAAATGGAAAAAGTGTGAGATTTACCTCCAGCTTGTTCTTATAGCCTAGATTTCAACCTATTATCTCTTTATTATTTGCAGAATGAGTTCCCAGTCCCTGAGCAGTTCAAGACCCTATGGAATGGGCAGAAGTTGGTCACCACAGTGACAGAAATTGCTGGATAAGCAAAGTGCCAGTGGGTTCTTTGCCCTCTCCCTTCACACCTTGGGATAAATCTGTTATCGAGACGGTTCTTTTCTAGATTTCCTCTACCTTTCTGCTCTTAAACTGCTTCTCTGCTCTGAGAAGCCCAGCTACCTGCCTTCACTGAAATATACCTCAGGCTGAGATTTGGGGTGGGATAGCAGGTCAGTTGATCCTCTGCAGGAAGGTGCAGCTTCTCCATATCAGCATAGCCACACCGCCAGTCCATTCTTAAGGAACTGCAGACCTGGACTGGTGCAATTTAGCTTTCAGCTTTTGGAGGTTATTCTTCCAACACACAGTCCTTTGGGAAGAATAAAACAGTCCCAGGAATTAACAGATCACAATGTTCACACTAGTTAATTTTTTTTTCCTACCAATGAGCATGGAGGTAGCAGAAGCTGGTGTGATTCCTGATAGTTCTTCTAACCAAACTAATTTTTTCACTGTTAAGAAGTGAGGCAAGGGTTGCATTGGACCAACAGCTGAGGCCTGGCCATCTAGCATTCCAAGCAAACTTTGTTTCCTGTAAACATTCCTTGATTCTGCATTCCATCCTGGGTCTGCCTCAATTATGAGACAGTAGGTTCTCCAGTCCTGGCTGCAGTAGCACTGCTATGGGTCTTGTACCCTTTCTTTCTCTGGGATCCCTACTCAGCACCTTCCTACAGAGATAACTTTAAACGAAAAAAGAAAAACATCACGCCATTCCAAGGAATGGGGCATTCCTCCTCCTCCCCTGCTAGGTGCCTGTCATCCACCTTTGCTGCCTCCTTTTGTGTGTCATGCTCAACAGCTTAGGGCTCCTAAACAGATCCCTGAGCAGAGGACTAAAACCTCCACTGCAGGCTGGTTTTGGATCTCAATTTATGTAAGAATCTTGCACAGCATTGCTAATTTCAGTTTTTCCCTCTAGGACATACTTACCAAAATATGCAACTTTTTTTTTTTTTTTTGGTGGGAGGAGAGATTGTCCTGTGACTTGTACCCATTTCCTAAGGCCTGTGGAAATAAACCTTTATGTACTTAAAGTTATACAGAAAATAGAATAAAGTTAATACCAAACTTGCTTATTTACCTATGACATTTGCTATACAGAGATATAAAAATATTGAAAAGAAAAATAACACCAAGGATAAGAAACTACTCTTTATTTTAAACAACCTCATAAAATTTTTCACATCCCACTTCTTGTCCTTAATCCTTATCTTTCAGTTGAAGAATAAGGCTTAAGAGGAAAAGGAAAACTCATAAAATGTAAACTGCAGCACAAACAAGGTACTTTCATGAAAACATCTTAATCATTTCTGCAGCTTGGCATTCTAAAGAAGTTGTCCAGAAAGTGTTGGTAGGTCTTCATAGAGTGGGGACTAAGACTTCCATGCTCAAATAAGGTAGGAAATGGTAGATTAATGGTTATTTTCCTTTACTATCCATCAGGAATTCTCAGTCCTTAGTCTGATGTGGGTTCATCTCAAAGAGGAAAAGGAACATGCAGCATTCTTCAAGTTTTGTCCTTTTCTCAAAGAACATCTCAGTTTGGGGTATGTTGGTAAATATGATTTGTGGGGTGGAAGTTAGAAAACCTGATCTCTCTACATTGTTCCTCCTATGCTCTGCTAAAGCCAGTAACAAGAGTAGTTAGCATCCAGGCCACTTAAGAAAGGTCAGGTTAGTCATAGATGGAATGGAAAGAACCAGCTGCCTTATTTTTATTTCCAGTCCTGTTTTCTTTATGGTCACACCCCACCCTGCCACTGTCTTTAAGTTATGCAAGGTATATATTTCCTCTTTTAAGCAACCCAGTTGGATGCTGCTTCCCTCCTTTTGTGACAAAGCAATTAATTCATCACTACGTTAGGAGACAGAGTGGTTCTATAGAGGCAAGATGGAAGGCCAGTGGAATACCACAAAAGGCAACAAAACTCTAAAGAGAAAGTAGCTTTATCAAGCAGTACTTTTCCAAGCACTAGTTAAATCTTTACCAGCAACACAAAGTATTTATATGAGCACCTCAGGCCTGGATAACAGCCTTCTACTTGCTTGAAACGTGGCTAGATGTTGCCCTCAGAATCTCTTACTGCTTTAGTTTGTTCAGTCACCTGTGTCTAGCACAATTCTGACATTGATCTGCAGCAGACTCCCTTTCCTAAGACTGAGCTTGACCATATCATAAGGTCGTAAAACAATCTCCATAGTTATTAACTAATTAAACTTTAATTCAACACCATATGGTGATAGGAGGCAGCAAAGGATAAGATTCTGATCTTAGATCATTCCAAGTAGGGCATGTTAGATGATAACGAGAGAAGGATTAGTTGCAAGCTGGATCTGAGTTCAGGGTTGGGCATGAAGAAAACTGTTCCATGTAGTTTGGGAGAGCTAGGGACTCCCTGAGCTCTGCTGTGAATCGCAGGAGCTTCATTTAAGGAAGGGTATGATGTGGGCATAAAACCATTCTTCAGACAGTTGAAGATGGTCCCCTTTTGTAGCCAGGAACACCAGCTGTCCAGCTTTGTCCATTTCCTTTAGCCCCAGGCGGTCCTGCAGAAAGAAAGGCATAATTAATCAGGAGACTTAATGAAAGGTTTAAGTGACAAAGGTAAAGTGACAATGTTCACTACTTATGTATTCTCAATGCATTTTCCCCCTTAGTCTTAGAATAGAGGTGTACTATTATACTGGTTTCTTTTGGGGGGTGGGGGGTGTTGGGGATTGAACCCAGGGCCTTCTGCATGCTAGGCAAGCACTCTACCAACTGAGCTATATCCCCAACCCCAGGTGTACTGTTTTAAAATGTCAAAAAGGATACCTCCTTCAGTTGTTACTAACATCAAAAATGTGTGATTGAAATTGTTTTATATAGCTATATTCTGTACTCCACCAACACCACCCTTGTGGTGCTGGATTTCTAACCTTCTAACCCAGAGTCTCACACATACTACTGAGCTACATCTCTAGCCCCTATATTCAGTTTTTCTGAAGTTTTACCTGTAGGTTGCCACCTATAGGTGGACAAAACTGCCTCAATTTCAGAGTGAAGTGGGACTGAGCCAAAGAAAGGAGAAAATTAGCTAGATATTTTAAGATAAAACATAACCAAATTCCTTTTTCTTTTTTAGGGGGGTATTGGTGATTGAATTCAGGGGCACTGAGCCACATCTCCAGCCCCTTTTTATTTTTTATATTGAGACAGGGTCTTGCTAAGTTGCTGAGGCTGGTTTTGAACTTGTGATCCTCCTGCCTCAGCTTCTGGAGTTGCAAGGATTACAGGCAGCTTGGCTAAACATACCTAATTCTTAGATAACAAATCTGGGACACTTTGACATCCTGTAGTTCCAAATGTAATCACACATAATCACCTCTGGCTGAGAAGATAAGCAGTTATGGCAGGGCCAAATGGCATTTCTGCTATGGCTACCATCAGACTGAATTTTTAAAAAATATTTATTTATTTGCTTTTAGTTGTACAAAATGCGTTTATTTTTATGTGGTGCTGAGGCTCGAACCCGGGCTGCACACATGCTAGGCGAGTACCTTACCACCGAGCTGCAACCCTAGCCCATCAGACTGAATTTTTCAGAAATTTCCAAAACTCTCTTTATCAGATCCTAGCTTCCCTTTCTTTTTCGTTACCCAGGCTGGGATACAAAAAGCAAGAGAAGCCAAGGGGATAAAATGGCCTCTGAAAAGTGGAGGAATTCTAGCAGATGGTGATTGTGCATTCATGAGAGATTCTGTCTCCGATATAAATCCCTTAGTGTGCAGCAGGCCCATAATGATGTGAAATATTGCAGGTTCTAAAAAAACAGAACCTGTTGCTAAACAAAATTAACTCTACACAAGCTTCACCTGTACAAAGGAGCTCTCTTTGTCAGTGCTGTCTTTATTGATATTTTGGTGCTGGGGATCAGAATCAGAGCCTTGTACATGCTACATAAGCATGTGCTCTGATCAATATCCTTAGTCCCCTGATGCTAAATTTAAAAACAGGTCTGTGATTGTTTGTAAAGTACCTCTCAGTTCTATGTTTTCATTTCTGTGGAGGCTTCTTGGAGTTGTAGCAAAACCCACCTCACAAAGGAAGCCAGTTCGAAATCTTTTCTTCAAGAGGAAAGCCTTAGCAATGATGTTCCTCTTGTTTTTGCTTGAAAACCATGAGACAGATCTTACCTTACGACATAGTGAATTTTGATAAGCCAGTGCCTGAGAAGCTAGTGCAAAAATCAACCTACCAAGCCCTTGTCCACATCAGACAGGAGTTAGGTGGTTCCTTAGGCAGAGCAGGGGAAGGCTCTAGCACCAGAGAACCCAGGAGCTTCAGTAAAGATGATCTTTCTTTCCCAGTTACCTGTATATACAGAGTGGTCTCCTGTAAGGGAATGGTTTCTTTGGCTTGGCCACTTCTATAGAATCCAAACCACTGCAAGAGAAGAGGGGGTCGGAGGGAAGGTCAGATCAGACACCCAGCACACACTGCCAAATTCATTTGAAAATGGTTAATACATACCAGTAAATTAAATACCACAAAGCTATATATGTAGCTAGCAAGAAGGAAAACTGGACAAGGGGATATCTTGAGTCACTTTGTTTTAAAGGTCAATCCTGAGGGATGAGTTAATCTTCCCCAAAATCTTTCCATCTCCTCAGATTTTCTGCTTTTTTTTTTTTTTTTTTTGTGGTACCAGGGATTGAACTCAGGGGCACTCGACCACTGGGCCACATCCCCAGCCCTTTTTTTGTATTTTATTTAGAGACAGGGTCTCACTGAGTTGCTAAGTGCCTCGCCATTGCTGAGGCTGGCTTTGAACTCGTGATCCTCCTGCCTGAGCCTCCCGAGTGCTGGGATAACAGGCGTGCGCCACCGCGCCCGGCTTTTTAAAATTTTTAAAAATATTTATTTATTTGCTTTAGTTGTACACAATGCAATGCATTTATGTTTACATGGTACTGAGGATCGAACCCGGGCCGCGCACGTGCGAGGCAAGTGCTCTGCCACTGAGCCACAACCCCAGCCCCCCTTCTTTTTATTGTACACCAACCTTGAAAATCCCTGTGCTGAGCTCTAGCCATATATATGATCCCTTTTTCTAAGAAGCTCCCAGTCTTCCAAAGAACAGAGACAATTCATTGTTTAGCAGAGAGGTGGCAAACTTTTCTTTTTATAAAAGATATAAAATGTATTAGGGTTGTATGGTTGGAACTACTCAGTGTTGCCATTTTGACACAAAAGCAGCCATATACAGATAACAGCTGTATTCCAATGTATCCACTGGAATGGATACATAAATTTTACATTAATGTAATTTTCACATAAAATATTCTTTTGATTTTTTTTTCCCCCCAACAATTTAAATAAGTGAGAGTTCTTAGCTTACAGGCCTTCTTATTTCACAGGCTATTCAAAATTGGCAGGCTGGGTTTCGTCCTACAGGCCTCTGTTTGCCACCCACTGGTGGTCTGACACAATGTGAGGAGAGCTTTCTTTACTAGGGGCTGCTGATGACATAAACGCAAATTCTGCTGGGAATAGGGACACCTTCCTAGAAGAAGTAACATTTGCATTTGGCCTTGACAAACAAATAGGAGTTTGTCAGGTAGATAAACCATTGAAGGACATTCTAGATGAAAAAGCATGAGCAAAGGCATGCAAGGGGGGGGGGAAGCTCATGCCAAGTTTTGGGCATTTTAACTACTACAATATGGTTTGATCAAAAAAGTAAATGAAATGATAGTGAAGGGAGATGAAGCTGGAAAGATAGATAGGTGAAAGCCAAATCAAGGCCATACTTCCGAATTTACAGCCTTTGGACTAGTGAGTGAAACTTTTGGGGTCACAGATCTCTGAAAATCTGACTAAAATTACAGACCCTTCTCCAGAGAATGCAATCACATACTTTCACATAAAATTCTGGGGTGGAATTGAGGATTACAACCAATTCAGTGTTTCATTTATGGAACTTAAAACCACTGCTCTATACAAAAATAGGTGGAGCTGGGGATGTAGCTCAGTGGTAGAGTGCTTGCCTAGCAAGTATAAGGCCCAAGGTTCAATCCTGAGCACAAAAACAACAGAACAACTAAGGCTGGAGGAGAGAACTGAAGGTTTTTGCCCAGTAGGCAGTTGTGTTTTAGAGCCACTGACTCTCAGTCTCTTGGCATGCTCCTGCCTAAGTAGTACCTCACCTCCGATTCTACAGGGTCCACGATGGAATCATTGAGGAATTTCACCATCACAAATGTCTTCAGGGCCATGAGGTTTTTTTTGTAGGACTCGTTGACACTCTGGAAGAAAGGCCAGCAGCACCTCTGAATCATTACCATCACTTTCCAACAGAGGGATTAAAGCCTCTCAGTTGCTCTGTTTTCCTGACCCTGGGCAATAGTTTCATCCCCATGAGCATGGGCTGCTTTTCCAGCTTTCTGCCTAGATTATGCCCTGAGTGGACTTTTCTTAACCATCATATCTGACTGACATGCCACCAACCATGGCAAACAGGTACTACAATGAATCTATCCACACTGTATACAGACATGAGTCCCATAGGTTAAAGGCTTCTAGCCAGAGAAAGCCAAAGCAAAGTAAACAGAAAATTCTGGGTTGTTCTACTGTAGTATTCTGTTTATGTTCCCCTTCAAATTTTCTGTTTAAAAAAACAATGAGAACCCTCAGATGAGCCTAACAAAACTACAACCACCAAGTTACCAGAACCTCCAAAGCCATGCTCATGTCTGGGGCACATTCAGTGCCCTCTACAGTATATCTACTAAGTAAATCACTTTTCTGAGAAAATCTGCCCAAAAGGCCCCACTAGGAAGGTTCCCTCATGAAGACAGTAGGTATGAATTTCCACGTAGCTCAGTCAGCAACCTACTGACCAAAGGGAAAGGCCATGGGAAGGAAGGCCAAATGAATTCCAGCCTCCCTACAAGGAACTGCATCACACAAACGCTGTGTCCAAAAAAACCCCAGAACTTCTGTTTCCTGGGTTCTGCCCAGGACAGTCTAGGTAAATGGTCACTGCTAATTTGCTTCTGATGCCCCAAAGACAAAAAAGAATGCCAAACTGAGAGCCCAGCTGGGTCCTTACCCTCTCCTGATTTATATCTGCCAAGAAGATGCTGTGGTTGCGGTACACGTCCTCCTTTATGGGATCATGCCAATATTCTGCTTGCACCAGGCTACAGGGAGAAAAAGGAGTAAAGGTAACTAAGCTGCCTGTCAGCATGCCTCAAGCGTATGCCAGTATTAAAGCCACCAAGAGGCTTCAAAAGGACAAAAGACCAGAGCCCCCACTTCTCAGGCATTACCCTCCAGTAGAGAAGACAAGACTTCTACCTACAGGACAATTCATCAACAAGACATCTTGCTGAGACAAGGATGGGATATTCAGCATGGTGCAGAAAATTCAAAAGATTTAGGAAAAAGGGTTCATCAATATTTGATTCCTCTATGGCATTAAGCTTTATCACACTTAAGACTTCCAGTCATGTTGGCACATGCTGTCCCGTCCCACAGTCCCACATCCCTTGCTGTCCCTTTGCATCCTACTCATCCTGCAAGACTCACCTCAAACATCACTCTCTGTCCCTTCCTCTCCATCCAGTCATCTCTATCTCTTCATCCATCTTGCCCTCCTCAAACTAGGATAGAGTGCTAACACATCCCAGTGAGGCTATCAGTAGTAGTAGTCAGAATGACATTCTATAATCTGTTCATAAATTTATTTGGTATTTTTTAAATGTTTGGTTTCACTGATCTTAAAAATTCAATGAATGCCGAGCACGGGGGCGCACACTTGTAATCCCAGCACTTGGGAGGCTCAGGCAGGAGGATCACGAGTTCAAAGCCAGCCTCAGCAATGGCGAGGCACTTAGGAACTCAGTGAGACCCTGTCTCTAACAAAAAAGGGCTGGGGATGTGGCCCAGTGGTCAAGTGCCCCTGAGTTCAGTCCCCAGTACAAAAAAAAAAAAAAAAAAAAATCAATGAACATTTATAAAATACTATTATAAAATACTATTAGTACTGGTTTTGTCATTTTTGCTTTTAGTATTACTGTTTCTTACATGTGGGAGAAGTGGTCCTGTCTGTCTCCTACAGGACTGTAAGCTCCTTGCATACAAGAGATGCTTGGTAATAAGGATTTGCTGAATAAAATGGACTGATGCAAGGGTGTCAGAAAAACTCTGAAAGAAGTTGCCACTAAAAGAGGGTTAGGACTTAAGAGGTGTGAGGAGGACTGGGATTGTACCTCAGTGGTGGAGCACTTGCCTAACATATGTGGGGCACTGTGTTCAATCCTTAAAACCACATAAAAAATAAATAAAACATATATATATGGAAAAAAAATAAACCCAGCAGCTCAGGAGGCTAAGGCAGGAGGACTGTGAGTTCAAAGTCAGCCTCAGCAACTTAGCGAGGCACTAAGCAACTCAGTGAGACCCTGTCTCTAAATAAAATAGAAAAAAGGGATGGGGATGTGGCTTAGTGGTAGAGTGCCTGAGTTCACTCCCTGGTACCAAAAAAAAAAAAAAAAAAAAAAAAAAAAAAAAAAAAGCCAGGCATGATGGTGCACACCTGTAATCCCAGCAGCTCAGGAGGCTGAGACAAGAGGATTGTCAGTTCAAAGCTAGCTTCAACAAAAGTGAGATGCTAAGCAATTCAGTGAGACCCTGTATCTAATTAAAATACAAAATAGGGCTGGGGATGTGGTTCAGTGGTCGAGTACTGGCCAATCTGCAGTACCAAAATAAATAAATAAAGCGGTGTGAGAAGGGATGCCAGCATAGTTAGAAGAACAAGGGGAAGAGACGGCTTCAAGAGTGGGTGGGAAAACTATCCCAGTAACTTTGGAGACTAAGGTAGGAGGACTGCAAATTTGAAGCCAGCCTGGGCAATTTTGTGAGACCCTGTCTCAAAAAATAAAAAGGGGTGGGAATGTAGCTCAGTGGTATAGCATTTGCCTAACATGAGTAAGTTCCTAAGTTCAATCCCCAGTACTAGAAAGAAAAAAAAAAAAAAAAGAAAGAAAAACATGGGTGGGCAACACACAGCTCTGAGGAAGGTGGCCAGTCTTTGCTTACACAAACACTATAAGGGAATGAACACAAAGGTCTTTGGATCTTGCCAGGCCAGGTTTCTAGCGACCCAGAATTGCAGTGGGCAAGGCTTGATGGCTGAGGATGAAAGAAAGAGTAAGGATGGTAGCCATAGGTCACCTTTTTGCATGAAAAGGAAACAAAGCCAAGAAGGGGCATCAGGAAGAAGCCAAGGACATTCTGTTTTGTAAGAATCCTGGAGTAGCGAGGCACAGTGGCACTATAATCCCAGACAGTGAGGAGGCTGAGGCAGGAGGATCACAAATTCAAAGCCAGCATCAACAACTTAGCAAGACCCCATCTCAAAAAGATTAAAAAGGGGCTAGGGAATGTGCTCAGTGGTTAAGCACCCCTTGGCTCAATCCCTGGTACCAAAAACAATAATAATAAATAAATCCTGGTACACACAAAGAGTGAAGGGAAGGCCTGAGGATGAGTAGGAGCTTCAGGTGCTCAGAAGGTGGGGCACCAAGGAGGTGGAGGTTCCAAATGCAAAAGGCAGATGGAAAAGAGACACAGGTTTGTGTAAGCTACCTGGTACCGAAACCCGGGAGGAAATCTCGGAGGCAGAGTAAAGCTTTTACTACTTTTCTACTTTCTTAGAGAGAGCTTAGAGAGGGAAAGAAAGATTTTTCTTCTTAGCTTAGAGAGAAAGAAAGATAGAGCTTAGCTTAAAGAAAGATTCTTAGCTTAGAAAGAAAGATAGAGCTTCTTAGAGAGAAAGAAAGAGCTTAGCTTAAAGAAAGATTAGAGCTTCTTTCTTCTCTCTTCTTTCTTCCTTCTTCTTTCTTCTGTCTTCTGTCTTCCTCAGGAGCCTCGGCCTAACTCTGACCAGTCATTACTTCTTCTATCTGGTTTCTCTTCTGTCTTCTATCTGGTTTCTCTTCTGTAACCACTCTGCCTACGTTCTGGCCGCTCTGATTCTTCTGACCGACCGAGTGACTGCCCGACTGACTGAATTCTCCGTTCTCCTAACTCGGACCGCTTTAACCCGGTTATATACCTTCAGCTTTGCGGGTGCCTACAGGTGCGTCACATATCAGGTGGAACTTATGGCTTCCAGCTAGCTGCAACAGCCCTTCCTAATTAGGGCTCCTTCAGGTTTGTACTCTTCTCATCTCCTTGTACCATTGAATGAACACATTCAGAGAGACCAAGTAATAAGCTACATAGCTGTAGTGAATGAGATTAAGATAAGAGCTTGAGGGGCTGGGGTTGTGGCTCAGTGGTAGAGTGCTTGCCTAGCAAGTTTCAGGCACTGGGTTCAATCCTCAGCACCACATAAAAATAAATAAATGTCCACCTACAACTAATATATATATATATATATATATGTATGTATATATATATACACACACACACATATATGTATATATATGTATATATATATATATATATACACACACATATATATGTATATATATATGTATGTATATATACATATATATTTAATTAATTGATAATTTAAAAAAAGAGAGCTTGAACCACTGAGTCCATGCTCTTGCCAATGCACCATGCTCAAGGGACAGGAAAAGACAGCTCCCCAGGCTAAACTTATCAAACACAGGCCACAGCCTGCAAGACAAGTCTTTGCCGCCTGAGACATGCTCTAGCCAGGTGGCTTAGAGATAACAGTAACACTTGTATAACATTTCCCATACCAGGCATACTGTAACTTTAGCTACATTAACCTATTTAATCCTACGAATTCTATAAGGCAGGTTCTATTATTATTCTCATGTTTTCAAATGAGACAATGATACTCAGAGTGATTGAGGAACCTGGCCAGGATCAGACTACTTGTAAGCACAGAGCCAGAGCACAGATGCAGGCAGTTTAGCTCCAGAGGTCCTGCTCTTCACCACTCTCCTCCACTCTCTTCTGTATATGGTTATGTAGACAGGCAGTACCAGCAGATGTCCCACAGACTTGGGTTGGAATCACAGGTATTTTATCTGTCTGAGCCTATAAAAATTAAACAAGATAAGGAAAGCTCTGGTGCCATGTCCACCCAAGGCATAAAATCAATACAAAATAGTGGTATTAGATCTGTTGTCGCCGGGTGCAGTGGCGCACGCCTGTAATCCCAGCACTTGGGAGGCTCAGGCAGGAGGATCACGAGTTCAAAACTAGTCTCAGCGATGGCGAGGCACTTAGCAACTCAGTGAGACCCTGGCTCTAATAAAATACAAAAAAAAAAAAAAAAAAAAGGGCTGGGGATGTGGCCCAGTGGTCGAGTGCCCCTGAGTTCAATCCCTGGTACCAAAAAAAAAAAAAAAAAGAATCTGTTGTCATTCTGTTTTGCTCTTTCTCTCCCCTATGCTGAGTTGAGCTATCTGTACAGATATGGCTCACATGGAGACATGCTGCTTGCTCAAGGGCCCAGCTTCAGAAGTAAGGGCCTAAAGGAGGGAGGGCAAAATGCACGGGAAGGTGTGTTAAGATGACATAAAAACTCTCTAAGGAAATCCAACTGAAATCCTAAGATGAGTTTTGGGTTTTGTTTGTCTTTTAATTCTGTGGTACTCAAAATCAAACCCAGGGCCTTGCACAAAGTAGGCAAGGACTCTACCACTAAGCTATACATATACTCCAGACCCTGAAGATTTTTGGTGGAATCTGACAAAACTAATTCTAAAATTTAGATGAAATAAAAGCCCAAGAACAGCCAAGACTCGAAGAGTTAAGTAAAAGTTGCTATAGTAACTAAAATGTTGTGGTAATGAGGTAGCAATAGACAAATGAATCGGACAGAACAACCCCCAAACAGACTCAAGCATAGAATACACAGGTAGATGAAAAGCATGAGAGCAAGAAATAAAATTTCAAAAGCATTAGAAGAGGAGCTGGGTGCGGTGGCGCACACATGTAATCCCAGCACTTGGGAGGCTGAGGCAGGAGGATCACGAGTTCAAAGCCAGCCTCTGCAATGGCAAGGCACTTAGCAACTCAGTGAGACCCTGTCTCTAATAAAATACAAAAAAGGGCTGGGGATGTGGCCCAGTGGTCATGTGCCCCTGAGTTCAATCCCAGTACCAAAAAAAAAAAAAAAAGAGGAGGGCTGGAGTTGTGGCTCAGTGGTAGAGCACTTGCCTAGGATATGTGGAGCACTGGGTTCGATCCTCAGCACCATATATAAATAAATAAAGGTCCATTGTCAACCAAAAAATATTTTTAAAAAAGAATTAGAGGAAATTAAGGAATAGAAAAATAGTTTTATGCATCAATCATAAAGATGGATAAATTTGACTACATCTAAATTAAAAGCTGCTGTACTGGTTGATGGCTATACAACAGTTTGAGTGGAATTAACGCCACTAAAAATGGTTAAAATGGAACCAGGTGCAGTGGTGCGCATCAGTAATCCCAGCTATTAGGGAGGCTGAACCAGGAGGATTGTTGAGTTCAAGACCATCCTGGGCAACAAAGCAAGACCCTATCCCCCTGCCCCCTCAAATAGAAAGATTAAAAGACAAATCTTAGGTTATATATATTTTACCATGACTTAAAACAATTAAAAATATAATATGCTAGGGCTGGGGTTGTGGCTCAGTGGTAGAACACTTGCCTAGCACATGCGAGGCCCTGGATTTGATCCTCAGCACCACATAAAAATAAATGAATAAAATAAAGGTATTGTGTCCATAAAATAAATACACACACACACACACACACACACACACACACACACATTCACAAACATATACACACATATATATAATATACCAAAAAATATATATATACTTTAAATGGGTAAATTTTAAGTATTTTATTTATATCTCAATAAAGCTGTTAAAAAAACAAACCTGGGGCTGAACATATAGGTTAGTGGCAGAGATTGTGCTTAGCATGCATGAGGCCCTGGGTTCAATTCCCAGCAGCACAATAGACAAAAAACATAAAACCCTGCTGTACCAAAAGGCACCATAAACAAAATTAAAAGATGCCACAGACTGGGAAGAGGTAAGTGCAACATATCAAAAGCCTTAATATTAAAAAAAAGCATGGGGCTGGGGTTGTGGCTCAGTGGTAGAGCACTTGCCTGGCATGTGTGAGGCACTGTATTTGATTCTCAGCACTGCATATAAATAAATGAATAAAACAAAGGTCCATCAACATCTAAAAAATTTTTAATTGTGTATATATGATACAAATCAATGAAAAAAAAAAAAAAGACAAGCCCCCCAACAGGAAAAATAGGCAAAGGCTATGAATAGGCAATTCACAGGAAGGGAAACCAAGGTGACCAATAAACATGAACAGATGCTCGACCTGACAGACAATCAAAGACATGCAGATCAGGATAGTAACTACTCCATGTACATCTGATTGGCAAAAATTTAAAAGACATAGGGTAAAAAATTAATAAGAACAGTGAAAACAGGAACTCTCATACTCTGTTAGTGAAAATTTGTGCAACCATTTTGGCAATATTGATTAAAGTTTAAATTGCACATGCTAACAATCACATAACAGCAGCTGGCATACACTGAGTGTTTTCAGGTACTATTCTAAGCACACTACATCTATTACACCTCCTTTAATCTTCTTTATAACCATGGGGTATAATTATTGTCCTCTTTCACAGATGATGAAACTGAGGCAGAGCAATAACTTTCCCCAAATAAGCCAATTAATAACTGATTGAGACCTCCTACCTTTGCGTCTTGAGCAGCTGGGTCTATAGGCATAAGCCATGATGCGCAGCAATACTATTATTTTTTAACAGAATATTTACAGAAAAAGTTGTGGCAGGGCTGGGGTTGTGGCTCAGCGGTAGAGCGCTTGCCTAGCACATGTGCGGCCTGGGTTCAATCCTCAGCACCACGTAAAAACGTATTGTGTACAACTAAAAGCAAATAAATAAATATTTAAAAAAAAAAAAAGGGCTGGGGTTGTGGCTCAGCGGTAGAGTGCTTGCCTGGAACGTGCACGGCCTGGGTTCAATCCTCAGCACCACGTACAAATAAGCCCATTGTGTACAGCTAAAGCAAATAAATAAATATTAAAAAAAAAAAGTTGTGGCAAGTCCACTAGTTGAGCACAAAGATGTAGAGTAAATGCAACAATTGAGGGAAAGTATTTTGAAAGAGCCACTGAGGGCAAGGAGGGATATAAGCCCTGCCAAGCACCCAGTACACAGGCTGGAGCCAGGGCCCAGTGAAAACCCTGTTAATGATATGTGAAAGTTTGAACTGGGGTTGTACCTCAGTGATAAAAACTGGTGCTTAGTAAGGCCCTGGATTCAATCCCCAGCACACACACATAAAAAAAAGTATGTAAAAGCTCTAGTTTCGGGCTGGGATTGTGGCTCAGCGGTAGAGCGCTCGCCTAGCACGTGGGCGACCCGGGTTCGATCCTCAGCACCACGTACAAATAAAATACATTGAATAAAATGCATTGTGTACAACTAAAAGCAAATAAATAAAAATATTAAAAAAAAAAAAAAAAAAAAGCTCTAGTTTCCTCTGAGCTGGCTCAGGAGGATGAAAGGCCAAGATGAAGGCCAGGGCAACAATAGAATATTCCTTATGGCAGGGAGTAGTAATGGGGACAGGAAGGCAGGACAGGGGTGACAAGAGAAAACTGGAGGAAAGAGGAGGCCAGGAAGGGCTGACAACACCTGTAAAATGAAAGGGCAAAGTTCACATCAGGAAGGAGACAGCTGTTTTGCTCACACCAGCCCTCACAGCCCCACCAGGCCTAGACAGGGCTAGGGCTTGAAAGATGCTTCCTGAGTTACTAGTTACAGAGTGCATCAGGATATCACATTAGCTTTGCTAAGGTTAAATTACCTGAAAGTATAGACAACGTCTTTTGGGGTTTTGACCTATAAACAATTCTCCCTTGTTCGGGAACTGTGCTTTTCCTGCCCAACACACTAGTTACAGGGTGGGGAAAGGTTGGTTCATAGGTCCCACATCTTGGGTTGCAGCTAATGACAGCAGAGGTGGGGACCCGACCTGAGCCCCTGGGGCATGGATGGCCCTTCTCTAAGAATCTGAACTGGGACTAAGAGATTGTACCCTTGGGTGAGCGTGATGGCACACACACATAATCCCAGCAATGTGGGAAGCTAAGGCAGGAGAATTGCAAGTTTAAGGCCAGCCTGGGTTGGCGATGTAGTGGTAAAGCACCCTGGGCTCAATCCCCAGTACTGCCAAAAGAGGGAAAGAGATTCTAGCCTCAGACCAAGATAATCTACTAAACAGAAGAATAAACACTTGAAAGCTGTACAAGGCCACCTTTCACCATATGGTTAGTATAGGGTGGTCTGCATGGCAAGGAAAAAGATGCAATGATAAAGAGAACCAAGAATTTTAATAGCTAGAGAGGGATGCCTTGGCTCCTGATGGCTTCCATTTCCCGAATTCAGGGCTTCTGAGGCCTTGGGAACCAAAATGCTATAAATTTACTTTTTAATTTACCTTGGCTTGATGTGGTTTCTTTCTGGTAATCAGGATCCTCCCTAATACAAAGGGCAACCTTGGACAATACTGCAGAGAGAAATTCTGTTTCTTTTTGTTATCTTCAACTCTCACCACCCCATTTCCCACCACTGAACTTTAGCTACTTGCCTCTTTAGCTCTCATACTGGCCGGCCATCTGATACAATGAGATTTTGCCCATACAAAGACATTTTTAAAAGAAAAAGCAAACAATTCCACAAAATTAGAAGTGTCCTAAAAGTTAATCTAAATATGAGCTACTGAGAACTCAGAATGCTTCCCATGGAAACAGCTCTATTTCAGCTCACAAGTCTAATTCATCTACAATGTAATAAAACACCTCAAGTGGGGCTGGGGTTGTGGCTCAGTGGTAGAGAGCTTGCTTCACATGTGTGAGGCACTGGGTTCGATTCTCAGCACCACATATAAACAAATGAATAAAATAAAGGTCCATTAACAACTAAAAAATTAAAAAATAATAAAAATAAAAAATGAAACACCTCAAGTCATTCCTCTTCTCTCCCTCCCACTGTCACCACCCATGTGGACCTGTGTCCAAGCCACTCTTACATAGATTGCTGCAATAGCTCCCTAACTGGTTTCTTATTTTTCCTCTAGCCCCCTTACAATCCACAAAGCAGTGAAGACCTTCCAAAAACATAAATCAGGCCATGTTAACTTCTGCTTAAAACCTCCCAGTGGCTTTCCATGCTATTCAGAATAAAATCTCAACACCTTATTTGGCCTACAAGTTCTTGCATGATATATCCTCTGCTTTTCTGTTCAACTTTCCCCATCTTGCACTAAACTGTAGTTACCCTGGCCTAGAACAAGCTAAACTTGTCCCAGCCTCAGTGCTTCTGCCAGCTGTTCCTCCACCTGGTCCTTCTTTTCTTAATTTCTCCCAGGCTCCTTCCATCTCATCCTTCATATTCCAGATTCCAGATCTGTTCTCCAAAGACCAATTCTGTCCAGAGTAAGTACTCCCTCCGTTACTCTGCATCACAGCATCCTGCTTGTCATGGCTTTATCCCTGTTGGAGGTTATTTAGTGCATCCATTTGCCCTTTTCCCTACTAGTATGTTACTTCATGAGAGCAGGGACCCCAATGTCTTCTTCTCCATGGTATCCATGAAACCTACAATATTGCAAATAGCAATACTCAATATCTGATGAAATTATAAACTATAACTGCAACTAAAAGTTACAGAAAACAAGCTGAGTGTGGTGGTGTGTGCCTTTAATCCCAGTTACTCTGGAGGCTAACAGACACTGAGTTAAGAAGATCACATGTTCGGGCTGGGGTTGTGGCTCAGCGGTAGAGCGCTCACCTAGCATGTGTGCAGCCCAGTTAGATCCTCAGCACCACATAAAAACAAAGGCATTGTGTACAATTAAAAAACATAAATAAATATTAAAAAAAAAAGAAGACGACGAAGAAGATCACATGTTCAAGGATGGCCTTGGTGGGACCTTGTCTCGAAATAAAAAATAATTAATTAAAAGGGCTGGGGATGTAGCTCAGTGGCAGAGCACCCCTGGATTCAATCCCCAGTACTGAAAATAATTAATAAATAAATAAAAGGAAACAAAAGCACTACAATACCTATGAAGAAAACAGAAAACTAAATTAAATAAATATTTTGAACACAGCAGCACCAATGATAACAAAAGCCTAGCCACTTAATATGAACTGAGCACTGCACTACATGTTTTATATCCAGTTTGTTTAATCCTCACAATAGCCCCACAGGAAAGTACTAACTTCATGGACATCAAAGGAAATAAGTCTCAAGACACCTAGGGACCACATAACTAAGTGGCATTGAACTGAGGCTCTTCATTCACCCCCTGGAAAGACAGCATGGAAGGTGATTTTCCCCTTTTTTGCATGTCTGAAAATATCCTTATTTTCCCTCACATGTGAGTGCTACTTGGGGGTTAGCATATAGAATTGTAGGTTGGAAATCATCTTCCCTCAGATTGCACAGATCAGTGCCACTACCTTCTAGTTAGTAGTTTTGATATTAGGCATATGATGCCATCAGGATTCTGGCTCCTCCTGTGCAGCCTCTGTGGGATCTACTCTTTACCCCTGGTATTCTGAGATTTTACAGAAATACACTTGGTGTGTGCTATAGTTTGAATTTTTTTTGGAGCGGTGGGCAGGGTACTGGGGATTGAACTCAGGGGCACTCAACCACTGAGCCATATCCCCAGCCCTATTTTGTATTTTACTTAGAGACAGGGTCTCACTGAGTTGCTTAGCACCTTGCTTTTGCTGAGGCTGGCTTTGAATTCACGATCCTTCTGCCTCAGCCTCCTAAACTCTGGGATTACAGGTATGCGTCATTGCACCCTGCTATAGTATTTTTTTTTTTAATGTCCCCAAAGAACCATGTATTGATGGCTTGGTTGCCAGTCTAGCAAACTATCTAGTATTACTTATTCAATAATTCCAAATTTGGGGCTGGGATTATAGCTCAGTGATGGAGTGCTTGCCTAGCATGTGTGAGGCACTGCGTTCAATCCTCAGCAATGTATAAAAATAAATAAGTAAATAAATAAAATAAAGGTATTGTGTCTTATCTACAACTAAAAAAATAATAATAATAATAACTCCAGCCAGGCGCAGTGGCACACACCTATAATCCCTGCACTTGGGAGGCTGAGGAAGGAGGATCGTGAGTTCAAAGCCAGCCTCAGCAATGGCGAGGCATTTAGCAACTCAGTGAGACCCTGTCTATAAATAAAATACAAAAAAGGGCTGGGGATGTGGCCCAGTGGTTGAGTGCCCTTGAGTTCAATCCCCGGTACCACACACACACACACACACACACACACACACACACAAAATAACAATAACTCCAATCTATCTTGTCCTCCGTTCTCTTTTTGAAACTCCCATTACTCAGATACTAGACTTCCTAAACTGCTTCTCTAATTTTATCTGTTCTTCCCAATTTTCTACCTGAATTTTTGTTCTAATTTCTAGAAGATTTCCTCAACTTTTCCCATACCCTTTTTTTATAATTATATTTTTAATTTCTAAGAGTTCTATCTTACTCTGTAGATTTTGTTCACATTTGGTTCTAATATCATAGATGCAAACTCTCTGAAAGATAATAATTATGGTTATCCAAAAGTATCTGTGGGTGATTGGTTCTAAGACCTACCACAAACCCTAAATTCTAAGGATGTTCAGATCTCTTACATAAAATAGTATAATCTATGCACATCCTCCCATATACTTTATATAACTTCTACATTACTTATAACCTACATTATACCTAGTATAATGCAAATGCTATGTAAATAATTGTTATGTTGTATTGTTTGAGAAATAATGACAAGGAAAAAAAGCCTGTACTGTTCAGTACACATTTTTTCCCCAAAATATTTTCACTTGAGGTTAGATGAATCCATGGATGTGGAACCCATAGAATCAGGGCCAACTGTACATCCTTTTTTATTTTTCCCTAAAATTTCTTTTGTTCCTTCAATTGTCACCCATTTTTTCTGAGTTCCTTTTAAATTTCTATTTGTATGGGCCTGTCCTTCATGTTGGAAGCTTTCCTCTCAGATGCCTGGCCAGGGCCTTTGATTCAATGCTCACGCTTAACTAGGCATGTCAAGGCTGACAGAAGCTCTTTGTGTAAGAGCAGAGCTTATCTACAGGTGGCCTCAATGTACAGTAATGGGGCAGGGGCGGGGGGGGGGGGGCCTGCCTTGGAGGATTCTCAAACATGGATTTGTACATCTTTTCTTTAAGTCAATTCTTCTTAAACAGGTGTTGACAAAACTCTGCCTAGTAGGTAATCCTGGCTGGCTGCTATCGTTCTGGGAGCAGGCTGGGGAGCGGGAAGTGTTTTCAGTATGCCATTGCACCTCCATCCTGCGCTTGCTATCTCTAAGTCTGAAGCTTCTCTAGCTAAGTTGCTCCAGAGAATAAAGTTTGCTTCTTCTGTTAGGGTGGGGGAAGAGTAGCCATTTGGATGTATATTTAAGGGAATTGAGGAGTCCATAGATTTTCAACAAAAAGCCCCACTTTCATTATTACCCATTACCTCCACCTTCAAATTAACTTTTAGCTCTAATTCCTGAGCCTTCGTGGAGCTATAGAAGGTGAGTCTGCTCCTCTTTTTCAGTGTACCCCTCTACAGGCATGAAGTTTCCAAGTTTTTCTGTTCTGTTAAAACAGTTCTCTCATTCATCTGCTTTCTCTTTTAAAAACATATTTACGTTTTGTATTATTTCTTATCTCCTTTCTTGTTCTCCTTTGACTTTGTGGGTTTATCTCTTTTTATTCTTCTGCTACTAAATTTTAAGGAGAAAGTGAAGATAATACATCAATCTACCATTTCAATCAGTATTTAGGTGTCACTTCTTACCACCCTTCAATTGTTCATTGATCATCATTAACATAATTCTGGTTGCCAGTGGTTATATTGGGTGGGTGGGGGTACCGGGGATTGAACTCAGGGGCACTGAGCCACTGAGCCACACCCCAGCCCTATTTTGTATTTGATTTTATTTTTAAAATATATATATATATGGGGGCTGGGATGTGGCTCAGCGGTAGGGCGCTCGCCTAGCGTGTGTGCGACCCGGGTTCGATCCTCAGCACCACGTAAAAATATATGCATTTGTGTACAACTAAAAGCAAATAAATAAATATTTTAAAATATATATATATATGTATGTACATGTGTGTATATATGTATATATATATGTATATATATAGTTGTAGATGGACACAATACCTTTATTCTATTTGTTATTTTTATGTGGTGCTGAGGATTGAACCCAGTGCCTCACGCATGCTAAGCAAGGGCTCTGCCACTGAGCCACAACCCCAGCACCCCTCAGCCCTATTTTGTATTTTATTTAGAGAGGGTTTCACTGAGTTGCTTAGCACCTCAATGTTGCTGAGGCTGGCTTTGAACTCACAATCCTACTGTCCCAGCCTCCTGGTAGCTGGGATTACAGGTGTGCACCACCGTGCCCAGCTTGTCAGTGGTTATATTTTAGATCACAAAACAAAGAAAGAAAAGATGGGTTTTTCTGAGGCATCTGGTCAAAAGTTAGAGAAATAAAGAGTAAAGAAGTAAGAGTGACATTTAAAGAGGCCATATACAGCCAATGAGAGCAGAGAATACGTAGCACATGAACAACCAAGCTATCACTAGTCAAACCAAGTATAGTGTAGAGCTTGGCACAGTCTGAGTTGCTGGAAGGGTTAAAAGAGGAAGTGGAGATATACAGCTTCCTGCACTCACCATCAGGTGGAACTGTTGGCCCAGGACAGGTTTGTGTCTGGAGTGTAGCCAATGGGTCAGAAAGGAAGAAAGCCAAGTGTAGGGTGTTTGTATCTGTAACTCAGTCACAAACCTACCTTGGAAAATGGCTTCCAGGATGTGCTGTGTTGAAGAATTGTTATTTTACAAGAATGACACACTGGGTAAACCCACAGGATAGATATAATCATATTAGTTGATCTCAAACCCCAGTTATCACCTAGAATCCTCCGGACTTATTGGATCAGAATTTCTAGGGATAGAGCCCTGGAATCCATTTTTAGTGACTTTCCCAGCAGTTCTGATATATAATTCAGTATGTAAACTACAGAACAAAAATACACTCCCAAAGTGATCCTGTATATTTTTAAATAATCAAACACATTTGAATAGTTGGGAATACTGATGTAGGAGTGGCTAACCCCTCCCAGCCGACAACATAAACAATCTGTCCTCCTAATATTAATAGTTAATTCCTTGTGCTTAGTACTTTCTAGACACTATTTTGTTTGTTAAAGATGGTGATTTATTTGTTGTAATTATATTTTCCCACATAGCAAAATGACTTTTTCTTTTTTTTTTTAATTAATATCGTTGCTAGAGCAATTTTAGGTTTGTAATAAAAGAGAATAGATAGTGCAGAGATAGTTATAAAAAAAAAAAATCTCATTTGGAAGCTGGAGCTATAGCTCCATAGTATAGCATCTAACTAGCATGCATAAGACTCTAGGTTCAATTCCCCAGCACAGATTAAAAAAAACAAAAACATAAAAAACAGCTCATACCGTTCTTGAACAGCTTTGGAGTAAGCCCCAGCATTCAGTGTTTTTCTGATAAAGTCACAGATGTGAGAGCTCTCTCCTGGGCATCGAGGGAGTCCAAAAACACCTACAACAGCAAAACACAAACATCCATTCCTTCAACAATCATGTCCTGGATCTAATATGTTCAAGGCACTGGGAGAAAGAAAAACAGACAAAAGCCAGACCTTAATCTCATTAATTTCTTCCACAAAAAAGTGAGGCATCGAGAACTAATAGTATAACCAGCTTCATCCTGGTGCTGTTATGATTTGGATCTGGAATGTCCCCTGAAAATCTCATGTGTTAGGAAATACAGCAATGTTCAAAGGTGAAAAGACTGGATTATGAGGGCTCTGATCTCATCAGTCGATTAATCTATCTGATGGATTGAAAATTTGAATAGACAACTTGGTAGTAACAATAAGCAGGTGGAACAAGACTGGAGGAATCAGGTCACTGAGGGCATGGCCTTGGGAACTATATCTATCCCGGAACCCCTTCCTGTCTGTCTCTGCTCTCCAGCTGCCATGAGCTGAGTAGTTTTCTTCTGCCATGCCTTTCTGCCAAGACGTTTCTGCCTTAGAGCCAGCCAACCACGGGTTGAGACAAATAAAACTATGAGCCAAAATAAACTTTTTCTTCTCTAAGTTTTTCTTGTCAGTTATTTTGATCACAGTGACAAAAGCTGATGAATGCACACTCCCACACTCTTTGTTGCCTAAGGACATCTGCACCTGCTCTGCACCTGCTCTGCCCTGGAGGATGTGCTGTTTCTGCACTCTACCACATGGCTAGACTCATTCTCATCTCTCAGGTCTTACCTTATGAATGTCAACTATCCACTATCTGAGGTGGTGCCTGTTCCCATTCTTTTTCCCTCCCCCAGTTATACTTTTATTCTCAGCATCTTCATCAATAACTTTTTTTGGGGGTGAGGGGAAGGTACTGGGAATTTTTTTTTTAATACTTTTATTTATTTACTTTAGTTGTACACAATGGAATGCATTTATGTTTACGTGGTGCTGAGGATTGAACCCGGGCCGCGCACGTTCGAGGCGAGCGCTCTGCCGCTGAGCCACCACCCCAGCTCCGGTACTGGGAATTTAACCAGGAGCAATTTACCACTGAGCTACATCCCCATCCTTTTTATCTTATTTTATTTTTTGGGCCACATCCCAGCCCTTTTTTGTATTTTACTTAGAGACAGGGTTTCACTGAGTTGCTAAGTGCCTCGCCATTGCTGAGGTTGGCTTTGAACTTGCAAACCCTCTACCACTGAGTTATGTTCCTAGATTCCCTATAGACTATAAATCATCTCTAGATTACTTATAATACCTAAAATAATGTAAATGCTATGAAAATAGTTGTTTATTATTTAGAGGATAACAAGAAGAAAAAAGCCTGTACAGTACAGATGCAATATTTTTCCCAAGTATTTCCAATCCACAGTTGTTTAAATTCACAGATGCAGAGCCCATGGATTCAGAGGGCCAACTGTGTTGACAATAATTAATCTTCCCCATGGCCCTCTGAAATAGACATCCTTTTTGCCCCATATCACAGGAAGAAAACTTTAAAACAGAGAGGTTAAATACCTTGTCCAAGGTTACACAACACTGGCTACAACAAGGAGTTTGGCATAGGTAGCTTGGCTCCAGAGCCCCTCCATAAATATTTGTTGAATGAATGATAAAAATGTTTTTTACCAATGTGTGTGTATAAAATTCTTATACTTTTGAAAAGTATTTTCCTACCATTTTACTTCATTCTCTGAAAAATTCCCAGAAGATGGGGGCTGGGGTTGTGGCTCAGTGGTAGAGGGCTTGCCTAATATGTGTGAGGCACTGGGTTTGATCCCTGCTACCACATAAAAAATTAATTAATTAATTAATTAAATAAAGGTATTGTGTCCATCTACAACTAAAAAAATGTTAAAAAAATTTTTTTCCCCCAGAAGATGGACAAGGCCTTGTTTAGTTTACCTCATCTGTGAAAGGAACCTAAGATACACTAACATGCCTATGAGTGACAGTTAATAGGGTGAGTCCAGCTTTTCTGAATACACGAAGAATTTTCCTTCTCTTGTACTATACCAACTAACAGCTACATCCATCAAAACAGAAATAAAATCCTATTCCAAAGACATATCCTTTCCCCCAAATATGTAATTCTAACTAGAAAACCTGATGTTAGCTGGGTGTGGTGGCACACACCTGTAATCCCCGCACTTGGGAGGCTGAGGCAGGAGGATCGCAAGTTCAAAGCCAGCCTCAGCAATGGCGAGGCATTTAGCAACTCAGTGAGACCCTGTCTCTAATAAAATACAAAAAAGGGCTGGGGATGTGGCCCAGTGGTCGAGTGTCCCTGAGTTCAATCCCTGGTGCCAAAAAAAAAGAAAGAAAACCTGATGTTTTTCAAAGGGTCTAATCTATACTGTTAAATTTATGACCAAAAAAAGCTTATACACTTTTTTTTTTTTTTTTTTTTTTTTTTTGCTTAAGCCCAAATTCAATAGCACAGCACCAAAGCCAGAAAACAGGAAAATTCACTATATTTTCCTAACTCCTTAACTGCCACCTGCCATGTGGCTGCAACCATCTCACCTGCACATCACATCAGTTAAATTGGAGAGCAATAAATGGCAACCTAGTGATTCACCTGTGTAACTGGGCTCTGGAATCCTGAGTGTCTTCCTATTTCTCATCAGTGCTGGCTAGTTTGTCCCAAGCTGCAGAAGCAGGATTTTACAAGGATGGCTGACTTCTTATGCAAACAGAGCTGCTAGATTTTTTTTTTAAATATTTTTATTTATTTGCTTTTAGTTGTACACAATGCGTTTTATTCAATGCATTTTATTTGTATGTGGTGCTGAGGATCGAACCCGGGTCGCCCACGTGGTAGGCGAGAGCTGTACCGCTGAGCCACAATCCCAGCCCTAGAGCTGCTAGATTTTTAAAAATCAGGTGGTCATGTGGGTTAGAGCAGAGAACGAAGGAAATAAAGTGATCAAAGTTACCTTGATGTTGTCCCCCAACTGAGATGAGATTGATCATGGGAGGTGATGGGCATCTCTGAGCCACTGCCCTCCTGGGGGTAAAAAAAAAGGGGAAGATTATCAATGCTGGCAGATGAAAATGTATCATCAACAGTCAGCATCACAGGGCTGGGGTTGTGGCTCAGCGGTAGAGCATTCACCTAGCACATGCGTGGCCCAGGTTCAATCCTCAGCACCATGTGTAAATAAATGCACTGTTACAACTGAATCAAATAAATAAATATTAAAAAAAAAACAGCATCACCGATTAAACTACTTGATACCCCACCGTGCGCCGAAAAAACTGTTATAAGACTTTCCTCTACCATGGTCAAACACAAATCCTTTTTTTTCTTTTTCTTTTTCTTATTTATAATAGTAGTATGTATTACAATTCATAATGCACATATATAGCATCTTTTTACATACAACTGTTTGTATACAAAGTATATAAGTACCATTCAGATCTTTAATCATGTATTTAGGATGATGATATCCATCTCATTCAACCACCAATTTTTTTTTCCTTTCCCCCCTCCCTCCCCCCTTGCTCCCTACCTTCCCCTCCCTTTCCTTTGACCATTCTAGTGTTCCTCTAATCCTCCTATGTACCCCCATCCAACAACACTGTGAACTAGCCTCCTTATATCAGAGAAAACATTCGGTATTTGGATTTTTGAGATTGACTAATTTCACTTAGCATTATATTCTCCAACTTCATCCATTTACCTGCAAATGCCATTATTTTATTCTCTTTTATTGATGAGTAAAATTCCATTTTGTATATATACCACATTTTCTTTATCCATTCATCTACTGAGGGACATCTAGGTTGGTTCCACAACCTACCTATTGTGAATTGTGCTGCTATAAACATTGAAGTGGCTGTGTCACTGTAATATGCTGTTTTTAAGTCCTTTGGGAATAGACCCAGGGGTGGGATAGCTGGGTCATAGGGTGGTTCCATTCCCAGTTTTCCAAGAAATCTCCATACTGCTTTCCATAGCGGTTGCACCATTTTGCAGTCCCACCAGCAATGTATGAGTGTGCCTTTTTCCCCACATCCTCTCCAACATTTATTGTTGTTTGTGTTCTTGATAGCTGCCATTCTGACTGGAGTGAAATGAAATCTTAGAGCAGTTTTGATTTGCATTTCTCTAATTGCCAGTGATATTGAGCATTTTTTCATGTATTCATTGATTAATTGTGTATCTTCTTCTGAGAAGTGTCTTTTCAATTCCTTAGCCCATTTATTGATTGGGTTATTTGTTTTTTTGGAAACACAAATCCTTTTTTAAAAAATATTATTTTAGTTGTTGATAGACCTTTATTTTATTTATTTACATGTGGTGCTGAGAACTGAACCCAGTGCCTCACATATGCCAAGCAAGTGTGCTACCGCTGAGCCACAGTCCCAGCCCCAGAAATCCTTTTTTGTTGTTGTTTTGTTCATAGAAAGTAAATTAAGTTCCCATGTTCTTATATGGCAACATTTTGGAATAATTTTCCTTCTAAGGGAAGGATCCCAAAGGAATTAGAGGAAAGAATTTATCTGAATAAAACAAAAAATCAATTCCATGCAAGTGGCAATACATAACAGAGAGGAACTTACAGAAATTGGCCTCCCTGGGAGAATCCCATAGCATTGTAGCCTTGCTGCAATTTAGGATCTTTAGCAAGAATCTGGCATACTGTTGTTACTTGGGAATTGACATTCAAGAAGAAGCTGTTTTCCACATCCTAAAAAAGGAGACACAGACAAGTGAAAGGATTGGACTGAAGCAATCAGTAGCAACTACACTCCAAGAGGTGACATCAAGTTGGCACCTTCACACAAGCCATCCAGAGTGAAGGTGTTCTTGTACAATTTGCTGCTGAAAATGCAATGTGAAGAATTATAACAGCATATTCTATGAAACCAGTCAGCAAACCTTCAAGGAACAGAGCAGCAAAGGGCCTTACCTCCATCATGGTCTTTCCAATCTCTAAAGACAAGACGTAAATTCCAGGTATTTTCTTCTCAACCATTTTTTTAATAGCACCCATGCTTAAGGGATTACAACAGCTGTCTCCTAGTCAACAAAAATAATGATGAAAATTCATGAATCAAAACATTACTTATTTTTTTAAAACTTTTGTGCCTCAAAGGGCATTATCAAGCATATGAAAAGGAGGGCTGGGGTTGTAGCTCAGTGGCAGAGTGCTTGCCTAGCATGAGTGAAGCCCTGGGTTCGATCCTCAGCACCACATAAAGATATATAAATAAAATAAGCCGGGCGCGGTGGCGCATGCCTGTAATCCCAGCACTTTGGGAGGCTGAGGCAGGAGGATCGCGAGTTCAAAGCCAGCCTCAGCAATGGCGAGGCACTTAGCAACTCAGTGAGACCCTGTCTCTAATAAAATACAAAAAAGGGCTGGGGATGTGGCCCAGTGGTCTAGTGCTGCTGAGTTCAATTCCCGGTACCAAATAAATAAATAAATAAAATAAAGGTATTGTATCCATCAATAACTACAAAAAAAATTTAAAAATTTTAAAAAGAATATGAAAAGAAAACATACAGAATGGGAGGATATATTTGCAAGACATATATCTGAGTTGGATGTCCAGAATACATAAAGAATCTTTACAATAAGACAATGTAATTATATATTTTTAAATATTTTTTAGTCTCCAATGGCTTTTCTTACTTTGTTTACTTATATGTGGTACTGAGGTTCAAACCCAGGGCCTCACACATGCCAGGCAAGCACTCTACCACTGAGCCACAACCTCAGTCCCAAGACAATGTAATTTTTAAAATGTGAAAAGGCCAGGGGTGGTGGCAACATGTAATCCCAGCAACTTCAGGAGCCTGAGGCAGGAAGATCTCAAGCTCAAGGAGAGCCTCATCAACTTAGCAAGAACTTGTCTCAAAATAAAAATAAAAAAAGGGCAGGAGATGTAGCTCAGTGATAGAGAAGCCATGGATTCAATCACTAGTACACACACACACACACACACACACACACACAGGAAAGAACTCTGACATTTCTCCAAATAAGATATTAAAATGGGCAACAGCAAACATCATGGATCATTAAGGAAATTCAAATCAAAACAACAATGAAGTACAACTTCATACTCATCTAGATTGTTTTAATAACAACTTTTCTAAAAAAATTGCCGTAAGTGTTGTCAAGGACATAGAGAAATAGGAACCCTCATACGTTACTGGTGGAAATGTAATAACAAAGCCACATTGAAAAGTTTGGCAATCTCTCAAAAAAAAAATCAACATACAATTACCAAATGACCCAGCAAGTCCAACTCCTAATTATATACCCAAGAAAAATGAAAATATACATCAATATAGAAATTTGTATACAAATATTTACAGTAGTGTTACTGGTAATAGCCAAAAGGTGGAAACAAGCCAAATGTCCATCTATGGATGAATGAATTAACAAACTCTGGCGTATTCTTTTTTCTCACGGGGGCGGGCACCAGGAATTGAAAGCAGGACACTATACCACTGTGCCACATCCCCAGCCCTTTTTGTTTTTTAAGATGGGTTCTCACTTAATTGCTTAGCCTTGCTTGTTGCTGAGGCTGGCTTTGAACTTGCAATCCTCCTGCCTTAGCCTCCCAAACTGCTGGAATTATAGGGGTGCACCATCACACCCAGCCTGTAATATTCATTTGATGGAATATTATTCAGTCATAAAAAGGAATAAAGTATTGACATATGCTACAACTTGAATGAACCTCAAAAAATTATGCTAAATGAAATAAGTCCAACACCAAGTCACACATTCTATAGTTCCTTTAATATGACATAACCAGAATAGACAACTCCATAGAGACAGAAAGCAGGTTGCAGGTTACCAGGGATGGTAGAAGCGGAAATGAAATGATTACTTAATGGCTAGCATGTTGAAAAATTTTGAAACTAGAGAGAAGAGGCACTTGTATGACACTGTGAATACATTAAATACCACTGAGTGCTGTACTTCTAAATGGTTAACTTTATGTTATATGAATTTCATCTTAATAAAAAGATTAAAAGAATACTTTTTTGCACTACGCCTATTTATCAAATAACACTTCAAAAGCCAGCATGATAGACTTGAGACACTAAATTTACAATTGAAAACTAAGCAGAGGTACACATTCCCCCTCCTTTACCATAGGGGATATTTTAGGTGAAGAAAGGCAAAGATTTCTCTTCAGAGCCAAGATTAGGGTAAGGCAAGTGAAGCACCTAACACAAAATTTAAGGGGGTGCTCACTTTCCAGTTCCTTCCAATTGCCAACCCTTCACTTGTACAAAATTGAAAGCAAGAGCTTCCTTAAATTTGCATTCTAGCTGCTTCCTAGACTCATCCTAGTCCCAGACTTATTTCTCTTCCCATTAAGGACCCAGAACTAAGAACTGAAGAAAACTGAGTAGAGAAGTGGACTGAGATCATTTCCCATTTTTCACTTAATCATTCCATTTTCAATCTTAGAAGAAGCTTAAGAACCAGTTTAAAGAAGGAAAAACTATGGCCTGGAGAATCATCTATTTCTCTCCAACAACATTCATCACACTAAACTGTTTATTGTTGACTAATTAACTGCCTCCCCGTGAACTGATCGCAAGTACTGGGAGAGCGGGAAGCAAGAATCTTGTGTCTTCTTTTAACCTCACTGTAGTAGCTCCTAACCTGAAATGGAGCCTTAAACGAACTGTCCATGTTTACTGACTCTAATTCCTTTCTTTTGTTTTGTTTTTGATTTTTTGGTTCCAGGGATTGAACTCAGGGGCACTCGACCACTGGGCCACATCCCCAGCCCTTTTTTGTATTTTATTAGAGACAGGGTCTCACTGAGTTGCTAAGTGCCTCGCCATTGCTGAGGCTGGCTTTGAACTCGTGATCCTCTTGCCTCAGCCTCCCAATCTAATTCCTTTCTAAACATGTTTTTAATCCATTCCAGTAAAGCTCTCTTCATTACCACTTCCCCCAAAACTTTTTGTCAAGATCATGAATGTCCTAAATGCATGAAGACTTGAATACTATGAATATACTTTGTATACAAACAGTGGTATGTAAAAAGAGGCTCTATATGTGTATTATGAATTGTAATGCATACTACTATTACAAATACAACAACTTTGAATAAAAAAATACATGCAAATAAATTTTTTTTTTTTTTTTTTGTGGTACTGGGGATTGAACTCAGGGACACTCGACCACTGGGCCAAGTCCCCAGCCCATTTTTGTATTTTATTAGAGACAGGGTCTCACTGAGTTGCTAAGTGCCTCACCATTGCTGAGGCTGGCTTTGAACTTGTGATCCTCCTGCCTCAGCCTCCCAAAGTGCTAGGATTATAGGCATGCGCCACCGTGCCCGGCTAAATGAAATTTAAAAAAAAAAAAAAAAAAAGATCATCAATGATCTTCACGCTGCTCAATATAATAACCAGTTCTCAGCCTTCATCATACTTAATCAATCGACAACATGTGATACAGTTGATTACTCCCTTCCTCTTGAAACATTTTCTTGGCTTGACTTCTGGAACATTGCAGTGTCCTGACTTCCTTCCACCTTATCTGCTTTGCTAGTTCCTCCTCATCTCCTCCACCTCCAAATGCTTTAGTGCTTCAGGGTTCAGTACTCTGCCTACACTCACTCCCTAGGTGATATCACAGTCTCAAGGATTTAAATGCTAGTCAGATGCTGAAGGCTCCCAACTGAAATCTCCAGCCCCTATCTCTCACCTCCACTAGACACTCTTATGCCTCCATGACATCTCCCAGTTGTGTAACAAAGATCTCATATTTAGATAAGTCCAAAAACAGATTATTTGGGGGGTGGGGGGGTGGGTAAAGGTGTGTGCCACCACACCCATCTCAAAACCAGATTCTTGATTGTTCCTCATCCCACGTTTGCTCACCCTACAGGCTCCCCCACCTTGGTGAAATGACAACTTTAGCTGGGTGTGGTGGCACATCTGTAATCCCAGCAGCTCAGTAGGCTAAGGCAGGAAAATCACAAGTTCAAAGCCAGCCTCAGCAACTTAGCAAGGCCCTAAGCAACTCAGTGAGACCCTGTCTCAAAATAAAAAGGGCTGGGGATATGGATCAATGATTGAATGCCCCTTGGTTCAATCCCCAGTACTGGTAGGGTGAGGGCGGGGGTTGGGAGAAAGAAGAAAATAACTTTATCCTTCTAATTGTTCTGGTCAAAACCTGTGGTCATCTCTGACTCCTTTCTTTCTCTTTTGTGTCACATCTAAATCCCAAAGTTTCCACCTTCAAAACAGACCTGCACTTTGACCACTTCCAACACCTCTACTGTTACTAGACACCTCCAATCCACCATCATCTTTTAAGTTATTGCAATAATGGCTTTCTACCTTGTTATCCTGCATGACCCGGAGTCTACTCTCAACAGAGCAACTTCAGTTAAAATGTAAGTCAGAAGCTGGGGTTGTGGCTCAGTGGTACAGCGCTTGCCTAGCACATGTGAGGCTCTGGGTTCCATCCTCAGCATCACATAAAAATAAATAAATAAAATAAAGGTATCGTGTCCAACTACAACTAGAAAATTAAAAAAAAAAAAAAGTAAGTCAGATCATGTCACCCATATATCCAAAAGGTTCCTATCTCACTCTAGCCAAAGTCCCCTTGCTCACTCAGTTCCAGCCACACTCATCTGAATGTTGTTCCTGGCACATACAGGACATAATTCTGTGTCAGGGCCTTTGCATTTGCTGTTCCTTCTACCAGAGAGCCAAATGACATCTTTTCTTACCCACTTTTGGTCAGAGAATCCTTTCCTGATTTTGCTTTATAAAAGTACAGGATACCACCTCTGTCTCTATCCTTCTCCCCGCTTTGGTTTTCTCCATTGTAACTATAACCATTTGACATATTAATGTTTTACTTATTCCTTTACAAGCTGTCTCTCCCACTGCAAAGTAAGTTTCAAAGAGGCAAAGATTAGTCTGTTTCGCTCATTGCCATGTCCTCTGTGCGTAGCAGATGCTCGCTAATATGTTGGGTGTATTATATAGTGCCTAACGAATTTCGGTTCAACGTGTGAACGAATAAAAGGATGGATGCGCCGCTCAGGTAGGCAAGACCAGCAAGCCTGACCAAGTAAATTCAAGACGCTGCACGCTGTGCCACTGCTGCAAGGATGAAACAGAGACAGCCTAAGACCCGGTCGCAGTACACAGCTATGAGCGCTCACTCCCACACAGCCCCTTTCCCTTCTCCCAGTGCAGAGCAGCTCCCCAAATCCTAAAACGGACGGGCGCTGGGGAATCACTGTCCTCGCCCTCCACACCCTCATTTTGCAGACGCGAACCTGAACCGGGAGAGTCACCAAAGCCTTGAACACTCTCCTCACTCACTCACCCATCCCATGCCAGATCACCAGCGGCAGCGGCGCCGGCGGCTCGAGATGCCCCAGCGCCCGGGCAGCGCAGGACCAGGGCAGCAGGGCGACAGCCAAGAGCCACAAGGAACCGGGCGCCGCCATCTTGGCTGTCACATGACCGCGGGCGCGAGGCGCCGGGAACCGCACTCTGGCCGGGGCGGGGCCGGCCGCTGGCTGCGCGGGTCCTCGTACTGCCGCGAGGGGGGCGCCTGCGGGACAGTTCCCGGCGACCACGCCCCCGCCAGGGTTCCGCGGCCACCACCACCACCAACCAAAACGATGGCTAACGTTTATTCAGCGCTTGCTGCATACCGGGCACCATGCTTTACATCCTTTCCCTGGCTTAGTCCTCATAACGCCATACACTTCTTCCCATTTTACAAGTAAGAACACTGAGACCCTGGGAAGTGGGGTAAGTTGCCAAGATCACAGAGATAGCAGAAAATTGGTGGGGGCCAAAGTCGTTGCTCTTCGCCACTGCACCGTACTGCCACTGGAAGGAAAATGCTCTATGGAAGGAAGAGAGGAAAAAGGACTCAGCCTTGTGTTTGAAATGGAAGGGGAAACATCATTTCCAGCCAGGGCTAATCATGACAGGGGCGGTGCTTGTTCTGGATCATGAAGGAAAGCTAGCTAGGATTTCAGTAGGCAGAGATGACATTTGGGAAAGGACTGACATGAGCCCTAGCGCCCCAGAGGAGAAAGAGTAGACGTGTTTTCTAGAAATGCCAGGGCTACCAGCCTAACGAGAGCATCTGTGGGCTGCTGAAGAGTGAATTTCACTGCCGCTTCCGGGTCTGATCTCAGAGCTGGATTGTTGCAAGAGGCTCTCATCAACCAAGACTCATTTTCCATCCTTCTCTCTTCAATCCGTTTTATATTCTATTGCTGGATTCTCTCTCTTAATTCATTTCACCATCTCAGTTCCCTGCTCTTACCGCCCCCACCCCAGAAAAACATCAAAAATAGTTTTAAAGCAATTTGGTGAGACCCTGTCTAAAAATAAAAAAGCAGTGGATGGGGTTGTAGCTCAGTGGTAGAGCCCTTGCCTCTTACGCGTGAGGCACTGGGTTCGATCCTCAGCACCACATAAAAATAAATAAAATAAAGATATTGTGTTCATTTACAACTAAAAAAAAATTTTTTTTTAAATAAAGCAAAAAGGGCTGGGGATGTATCTCAGTGGTAAAGTGCCCCTGGGTTCAAGCCCCAGTAACAAAACAAGCAAAACAAAATGAAAATTGTTTTATTAAGGAATCTGTTAAGTAAAGAAGGGTGTCCACATAAAATGGAATACTATGAGGCTGGCTTTACACAGATGAGGGTACACATAGTGACATGAAAATTTTTCTTAATATATTATAAAGGAAAAGAACTTGTTAGACATGAAGCCCTTCTATCTGGTACAATTACAACTAGTAGGTAATGGTTGAAAATTCCATTAAAATGAAGAATTATATAGCATTATTCAATATACAGTTTTGTTTGTCTAAATAAAAGTAAACTTATTATATATTATAAGCATTTTCTTTTGAACTTAAGGCCTATAAATGCAAATTCTTTCACCAATCTTTTTAGATTATGGTGCCTCTGGTGGTTTCTTGAAAGGTTTTATTAAAGTGGAGCGATATCTGAAAGACAATTGTAAAACAATCCAAATGCAAAATTATTCTGGATGCTTCTAGTGTTTCCATTTACGGATTTCTCACCCAGACCTAACAATAATTTTTAGCAACTTGCCTTTAGCAAGCCTTTCCAAAGCATCCAATTTAGTGTTTTTGTTTTTGTTTTGTTGGTTTTTTAAATTTTTTTTTGGGGGGGGGGGGGTACTGGGAATTTAACCCAGGGGCACTTTCACTGAGTCACATCCTCAGCCCTTTTGTATTTTTATTTAGAGGCAGGGTCTCACTGAGTTGCTTAGGGCCTCGCTAAGTTGCTGAGGCTGTCTTTGAACTCAAGATTCTCCTGCCTCAGCCTCCCAAACCCCTGGGATTACAGACAGGCACCACTGCACCTGGCTCCAATTTAGTTTTTGCAGAAAAATCTCTTTATATTCATATTTCATGTGTTTTCACAAATCTAAATTATGGTAGAAAATATCACTGATATATATAAGTGGAATACCAATTGGTATTTGGTAGTCACTCAGGCAACAGGAGTAGAACTATCAGAAGTTGCCAAAAGAAGCGTTGTAAGCCGGGCGCGGTGGCGCACGCCTGTAATCCTAGCACTTTGGGAGGCTGAGGAGGATCGCGAGTTCAAAGCCAGCCTCAGCAATGGCGAGGCACTTAGCAACTCAGTGAGACCCTGTCTCCAAATAAAATACAAAAAAGGGCTGGGGATATGGCCCAGTGGTCGAGTGCCCCTGAGTTCAATCCCCAGTACCACAAAAAAAAAAAAAGCGTTGTAGTCATGTTGGTCATGCTGTAGGCATCAATAAGAAATTTTTAATTGGGGCAGTAGGTTAAATAGGGATTAAGAAAGTAACTATAGGGGCTGGGGCTGTAGCTCAGAGGCAGAGCGCTTGCCTAGCATGTATGAGGCACTGGGTTCCATCCTCAGCACCACATAAATAAACAAATAAGATAAAGGCATTCTGTCCATCTACAACTACAAAAAATTTTTACAAAAAGTAATTATGTATCCATATACATATATATGGAGATGGTTGCACAATCCTGTGAAATCCCCAAAATCATTGGAGTATACAGATAAAATAAGTGTATTTTATGACTTGTAAAATATGCCTCAACAAAACTGTTCTTTTAAAAAAAGACATCTATATATTTGTGTATTTCTAGTGGGCATTGACAAGAAAAATGAAAACAGATGTATAAAGATATCTGGGGACTTTAAAGTCATTCTTTTTAATTTTTTTTTTTAGTTGTAGATGGACACAATACCTTTATTTTATTTATTTAATTTTATGTGATGCTGAGGATCGAACCCAGTGCCTCACCAGTGCTTGGCAAGTGCTCTACCACTGAGCTACAGCTCCAGCCCCAAAGTTGGATATTCTTGAGAGTTGTATTATAAGGGACTTTCATTTTTTTACTTTATAAATGTCTGTGCAGTTTGAATTTTTACAGCAAGGATATGCAACTTTTATAATCACAAAAAATAAATACATATGCATATTAAAAATTATTGTATGTAAACATGCTACACCTGCGAGGGTGGAGCCTGATCTTGTTTGGGCACCTGGGAGAAACTTGCACTCCCCTCCCTGGTGGTGGCAACACCCACACCCCCCAAAGTCAGACGCCAAGGCAGCAGAATGGGGAAAACCCACTAAACTTCTAGGTTAAGAAATGTAATAAATTGAGACTCATTTTGTAGCTGAGTATTTTGGTCAGTTTTCAGACATGTTCCATGTATATTTGAAAAGTCTGTCGTTGTCTATGTGATGGGTTCAGGTTTCCATGTATGTCCCTTAGATCAGCTATTTGTGCTTATCATCTCTTCTACATAGTTATTTGACCATTTCATTTTTGAGCTTCAGGTAGTGATATTAATATTTATTATAATAATGGATTTTTCTTGTACTTCTATCAGATTGCTTTCCCCCCATACGTTTGGGGGCTTATTTTTAAGGTGCTTATGTGCTATGAAGCCTTACATCCTACTGAGGAGTTATTTCTTTGTCATTTTCCCTCAACTTATTATTTAGTATAGTTTCTGGCATTTGTTTGACATTAATTTTTTAAATTATTTAACACTTTTGTGTTTTTTCCACAATACCTTTATTTTATTTATTTATTTGCATGCTAGGCAAGCACTCTGCCACTGAGCTACAACCCCAGCCCCAACATTAATTTTTAATACTAACTTTTGAATCATATTTTCTAATGTGTACTTTTTCATCTTCTTTCCTTTTTTCCTTCTTTTTCTTTCTTTCTTAGTTTTTTTTAAAAAAGAACAAAAAAGAATAAATTAGTTTTTCTTAGGAAACTATCATTACAGATACAGGCAAAGCCCCTTGTATACATTTACCTCCCTTCTTCCCCACAGGTAATCTCCTAAATTTAGTGTTTATTATTCTGGTAAAAGTTTCCATATGATTACTACAAATGCATGCATGTATGTGTCTGTAAAAATGTGTGGTATTTTATGTATTTTTTCACTTTCCTATATTATTACTATACTTGCTCTGAAATGTTTTTGTTCAACATTATTTTGAGGGATTTATCTGTATTAATGCATTCTGCTCTATTTCACTCAGAGTAAAAAAAGAAAATGGGATAAAGCTGTCTCACAGACTCTTTCCACCAATATCTAAGAAAGTTTAAAAAGTTAAACTTTCATCCACAAAACCCAAAGGGCAACAGCTCCATATCTTAAAATGTCAACAAGTGGCAGTCAAGGAAGGGAATAGAAGATTCTGGGTGCTGGGGTTGTGGCTCAGCAGTAGAGCACTTGCCTAGCACATGCGTTGCCCTGGGTTCCATCCTCAGCACCACATAAAAATAAATAAATAAAATAAAGGTATTGTGTCCAACTACAACTAAAAAATAAATATTAAAAAAAAAAAAGAAGATTCTGGACTGGTGCATGTCAAGGCTTCCAGTCCTTCTCCCATTCCATCAAATCTGGAGCAGTTAGGTTCACAGTATCCTGAAAATTAGCATACACAGGGAGGGGGAGAAAAGAAAAAAAAAAAAGGTGGTTGAATGAGACGGATATCATTTTCCTTAATGCATGATTGAAGACCTGAATTGTACGAATATACTTTGTATACAAACAGTTGTATGTAAAAAGATACTAAATATATGCACTATGAGTTATACATATTAAAAATTATAAAAATAAAATTAAAAAAAAGAATCAAGATCAGGATCCCCTTTTCCCTGTAAGACTTCTAAATTTGTAAATTTAGACTTATACTGGTCATGTAAAAATAAGATCATACTTAACAATTTTCATTTACTTGAACATCAGCTGGACTGCCCCAAATCACTTTAAATTGCAATGTTGAAATTTCTAAATTTGTTTTTCTCTCAAAAATAATCATGTAATGCTTGCCAAAGCTTGCTATTTATTTAAGTCATTATTTTTGGTATGTACTGGCTATTGACATTTTCGTTATCCTTTCGAGCCATTTTGCCTTGATTCTTAGAGAACTAAAGTTTAGGTTAATTTACTTTTGTGGATCCCATATTTTTATGTTTTACCTCCACCCCAGATACTATTTTTTATATTTTTGTTAAATATTGATTCATATTTATTTATTAAATGGTGATAATAAATCAACTATTTACCAACAAAAAAAAATCATGTAAATCCCCAATAAAATAAAAACAAACACACACAAAAAAAAATCTAAAGTCTGGCTTTTAAAACTAGCAAATGATAAATATAACCTTTAAAATTTTTTTAAAAAATTAGCATACACATATACCCTACATTACAAGAAAGTGCTTTGTTTTCTTATTTTCATCTCTTCTCTTTGGAAAAGTAAAAATGTCTACTGGGGAGAAAAAAGTGAGTGGATACCGTGGCATAGATTAACTCTTGAAGGTGGCACTGAAGGCACCAGGAAAGCATACTGAATTGGAGCAGGTTCAAGAATTGAAGCTATTCTCCCCATAGGAATGGGATACACCAACCACTGGTAGAGTGAATTCTGGAGCAGACACAACAAAACCTCAGAAGTGATTGCAGAACTTACGTATTCTTTAAAAAGTTGCACACGGTTTCTCTTGAGTTCTGACCCCTCCCATCCTTTGGACAAGCTTATAAATCATAGGAAAAACTGTGATAGAATAAAATAACAACCTCCAACTACAGTTCAATAGGAAAGACATGCCAGTTTCAGATAAACTTGAGAGCAATTCAAAAGGCAAGTACATAGGAAAAAAAATCACTCCAAGTGCTTTAAGTTCTGGAACAACCTAATAAGATAACAAGTACAACAGAATCAGAACTCAAAAATGACATAATAGGGCTAGAGACATGGCTCATTAATAGCACACTTGCCTAGCATGTGCAAGGCCCATAAAAAGAGAGAAAATAATAAAACAACTGAAATAAGTGGATAAGGAATGTACATATCTGAGAAAGCAAACATCCCCTTCAGAGAACTAATAAAGACACTAAGCCCAACAATAAACAGAGTAGACATGACTGGTACTATAAATATCAATGTGGGGACAGGCTTGAAATAATCTCAATAAAAGCAGATAATAAGGGGCTGGGGTTGTGGCTCAGTGGTAGAGCGCTCACTTAGCACGTGCCAGGTGCTGGGTTTGATCCTCCACACCACATAAAAATAAATAAATAAATAAATAAAATAAAGGTATTGTGTCCAACTACAACTAAAATATTAATATATAAATATGCATACTTTTAAAAAGCAAATAATAAAACATAAAAATATTAAAACAATCGAAGAGAAACTAATAGATATGGAAGACATGCTATTAGTGTCCCAGCTGATAACTAATTCAATGGAACAGAAGAAGTGATCCAAAATGTAAAAACAGAAGTTTTCCCTAAAATGAAGAATTACTCTGTAACTTTAAAGGTCAAAACAGAAGACATTTTGATATAGAATATTCAACCCTGAAAAACGTTTTAGTTAATTTATTGAATTACAGGCATCCAAACAGGAAAAAAAAAAAATAAAGCCTGTTTTCAAACTTCTCAATAGTAGTTTCCAGAGACAGAAGACAATGGAGCATGGGCCACAGGATTCTGAAAGAATAAATGTGTGCTCTGAGTATGTTAAAACCGCGAAACTGGGCATGATGGTGCACATCTGTAATCCCTGTGGCTTGGGAGGCTTAGACAGAGGGATCACAAGTTCAAAGCCAGGCTCAGCAACTTAGCAAGACCCTGTCTTAAAATAAAAATAAAAAGGACTGGGGACGTAACTCACTGGTTTAAGTTCCCCTGGGTTCAATCCCCAGTACCAAAAAACAAAAAATCAAAACAAAAAAAGCCAATATATCATTTGTAAATAAGGATTCTAGGCAGAATCCCATAAATATAAAAGAACTTCTAGAAAAAGCACTCTCAAACTCTTTTTGAAAAAATACTTCAAAGTTAAATTCAGCCAATTAATAGTACAAGTCAGGTACTGCGGCACACGTGTATAAATTACATTGATCTGGGAAGCTGAGGTAGGAGGATGGCAAGTTTAAGGCCTATCTCAGCAACTTAATGAGGCCCTAAGCAATTCTGAAAGACTCTTTGTCAAAAAAATTTTTTAAAAGGGGGTGGGGGCTGGGGTTGGGACGAGGCTCAGTGTTCCCAGTACAAAAAGAAATTAAAAAATAAATAAACTGTCTTCCCACCCCTGCCTCCCTTTACTCCCACATTTGACAGAGCTAATCTATAAGGGTATTCCCCAAAATCCCTGCTTCTGCTTCTTTGCCCACATCATTTTTACCATCTGGAACAGGCTCAACATCTTTATTCTGCTTAAACAAGTGCAGCACATTACACACAGATCAACCTGTAGTCCATCTCTTGCAGTAACTTCCCCAGAGCCTCACAACATTTTTTAATCAAGGAATTAAAGTATTCAGTAAAGAAGTATAGAATTCTTACTTCCTCTGGATTTGGTTTCAGGAGGAACTATTCCATGGGAGACAAGCAAAGTTCTCTGAATTTGAGTCAATTCCTGATTGCTTTTTTTTTTTTTTTTTTTTTTTTTTTTTTAATAAGCAGCCTCTGAAGCTTACAGTACAGGAAGTAAGAACTTGCAAAGCCTGAATTTCAATGTAACTTCAAAGTGTACTGAAAGTTAATAAGGTACATATCAGATATTCCTTTAATAGGCTCTACAGTGCAGGGAACAATGGGAACATAAAAAAGCATATGAATGCTCAGAAGTTTTAGATTTCCTTTTTTTTTATTTCTTTTTTGCATGCAAGAAATGAAAACACTGTATAGATTAGAAATTTTTAATAAAGTTGCTTGCTATTAAAAACATACTTATTGTAGGCCTTTCAATAAAACGAGATGAAATTTCACCAACTGACTAAATACGATAAATACTCTTGGATTGAGAAACAATTTATTTAATCATTTGAGCCATAAAAAAGGCTGTGATACCATTATCTGTGGCAGCAATGGATAACAGCAATAGCAAGATTTCTTCATTTGTACTATTGAGGGCTGCAAAAGTGACATAAAAAGTTGGGCTGAAGCCGGGCGCGGTGGCGCACGCCTGTAATCCCAGCACTTTGGGAGGCTGAGGCAGGAGGATCGCGAGTTCAAAGCCAGCCTCAGCAATGGCGAGGCACTTAGCAACTCAGTGAGACCCTGTCTCTAATAAAAATACAAAAAAGGGCTGGGGATGTGGCCCAGTGGTCTAGTGCCGCTGAGTTCAATCCCCGGTACCAAAAAAAAAAAAAAGTTGGGCTGGGGGTGTAGCTCAATAGTAGAATACATTCTTAGCATATGTGAGGTCCTGTATTCAATCTCCAGCACCAAAAAATTTAAAAAGTTATATTAGACATACCATCAATACTCAAGACTTTTAAAAAAATATTTATTTGTTTGTTTTAGTTGTACACAATGCCTTTGTTTTTACGTGGTGCTGAGGATAGAACCCAGGCCGCACACGTGCTAGGTGAGCACTCTACCGCTGAGCCACAACCCCAGCCCCAATACTAAAGACTTTTAAGAAAATGCTTTTATCTATTTTCTTGCCAAATGGAAAATAAACATTTTTCTGTACCATTAAGACAACTTCTAAAGCTTTTGAAAAATGTTACCATGTACACACACACACACACACACAGCTTAGAATTTAAGATCATGAAAGAGAAGATACAGCCTCTTTTTCTCCATTATTTCTGATTAAGTCTAACAAGTCCTGCTATTCTCTTTATTTCTTCAATCAGTATAATTATTTATTTATTTACCAACTTTGTGTCTCCCCACAGTGAAAAATAAAGGAATTAACAATTTTTCCTTCATTCTGCCTCTCCTTCTCATGTCTAAATTTTAATCATTATAAAAATTTATAACATTATTTTCTGTGACTTTCATATAGATTAACTAAAATTAAAAACTCGGAGCTGGGCGTGGTGGCGCACACCTGTAATCCCAGCACTTGGGAGGCTGAGGCAGGAGGATTGCGAGTTCAAAGCCAGCCTCAGCAATGGCGAGGCACTTAGCAACTCAGTGAGACCCTGTCTCTAATAAAAATACAAAAAAGGGCTGGGGATGTGGCCCAGTGATCAAGTGCCCCTGAGTTCAATCCCTAGTACCAAAAAACAAAACAAAACAAAACAAAAAACTCAAACCCAATATTTATCATATTATAATTATATATATATAATAAATGGTATGATATAATAAACAGTGTGATTAGACCCTTAGTCATGGAAGTATATTCCTATGTCATTAAAACTTTGAAACCCAACAGGGAGTATTCTGTGCATCAAGATCTTTTTTTAAAAAAAAATATTTATTTATTTGCTTTAGTTGTACACAATGCAATGCATTTATGTTTACTGGTGCTGAGGATCGAACCTGGGCTGCGCACGTGCAAGGCGAACGCTCTACCACTGAGCCACAACCCCAGCCCAAGATCTTAAGATCTTGCTTTTTTCACTTTGTGAAGGAGCCCTAATTAAGGAGATAAATAAGATTGCGGTTAGCTGAGAGCCATAAAAGATGTTCAAGTTCCACCTGATATTCATACATTTATCAAAGAATCTTTGTATGCCCGTGAACACTGTGTGATGCACCTGTAAGCTCGAGCTGTAAGCACTTGTCCTTGTTCAGGCAAAATGTATATAACCGGGTGAGGTTAGTTAGAGGTGTGAGGTGTGATTGAAGCTGGTGGTTGAAGTTGGAGAGGTTGCTGAAGCCAGAGAGAGAAGAAGAATAAAAGACCTTTTTTCATTTTCATCCTGCCTCCGAATTTTCTCCCACGGCATCATAGCTGCAAGCAACAGCATCAGGCAGCTACAACTTTGCTTATATATCTCAATTATTTTATATCTCCTAGGCTCCTCTTAAGATTCCTCCTCTTCCCACCCCCATCCCTTCTCCCTCTCTCTGTGCTGAGGATCTAAAGGAGAAGGGCATGCATGCTAGGCAAGTGTTCTACCTCTATCCCTAGCCCTAGATCCCATTTTCACTTTGCTAAAGTCTGTCTTTGAGAGATTTTCACATGAATCATGTAACAGACTCTGACAAATTCTGATAAACTCTCTCTTTGATCAAACTTTCGACAGGCTCCTCTGGGCTCTCTTTTCAACTGGGCCTCATCCTTAGGCTTGGTCCTTAGCCTGCCTTGCCCAGTTTTAGAGTAAGAATCTTACTAAGTCAGTTTAATGAGCACCCCTCCATCCTTGATATCTGAGCACCATTAATATCTGATTTCCCACCCTTAATTTCTTAAGTCCTTGGTCTACCTTTAGCCAATTTGCCAAGAATACCCTCACCCTTGAAGTCTCTCTTGTAATTCACTACCCACTGACCCCTCACTCTATTGATTTGCTGTAGATCCCCAGCCATTTTAGCTGTTTTTACTATATTCAAAGTCCAGCTCAGTTTTACTGAATTTCTCTCTTTTATTGTAATAGTACTGAGAGAAATCTGTCTTTATTACCTTTAACTAGGGTCTGGCTCTAAATCTCTTGAACAATTCTAGGGTCAAATACTTCTTATCTTACAAATTTGAAGACATTCATTGTTAAAGATGACATCTCATTCTTTTAAGGAAATCTGGGGGAGGTTGTTTCTTTTCTTTTTTTTTTTTTTTTTTTTTTTTTTTTTTTTCCTTCTCTTTGGATGCCTGGTTGCCCACTCACATTGCTATGGAGCAAGCGATGATGAGTTTCCTCTGCATGGGTATTTTCCCCTTAGGCCTATCCCAACCCAGGGCTCTATGAGAGCAGGAAAAGCATATTATCAGATAGGATACTCATAGGGTGCGTGGGTAGGGAGTGGCAGGCAGTGTGGTAACTTTCACAAGGGACTCCATCACGAGGGTGGTGGAGCCCTTGCATAAAACACTCCTGAGTGAAAGCTGCTTCTCCTTTTTACCCTCCTCATCCTTTTATGCAAATCTGATATGCTTTCTGTCAGCTAAAATAGTCTCTCTAGGAGCCTTCACCAGGCAAATCCCTTCTGTCTTTAGAGAGCCATTCTCATACAGTGGCCTTAGGACAAAGGGTACAGTTACCTTTGTAAGGTACCCTCACAAAGGAAAGGAATAAAGACCCAACTGTCCCAATTGTTTTTCTCTTTTCATTTAAAAAATGTAAAACTTTAATAAATTACCTGATATTTAGTTTAAATCTCACTTTTTATCTTTACAAAATTAATTGACTCTGAGAACTACCCAAATCTTCTAATGCTCATCTCAAGCATCTTTTCTTTCCTAGACACTCCTGTGTTCTCCCATAGCCCTCTTGTGCTCAGCTTATTTAGAGTATCTGCACCCATCTATTTACCTCAGTCTCCATTAGACTGGTAAATTCTCAAAGAGTAGAGGTTAGATCTTATTCACTTTGTATTCAGAGGATCTGGTACAACTTTGGTGCTCCACAGGTCCCTATTTAATAATTGATGAGTACTGAAGTCAAACATTGCAAATACGAAAATCCTTCAAAGGACAGCAGTCCAGATTCTAGTTTGAGGAAGGCATAGAAGGGAGACCTGAGGAGCCTGCAGTCTACTCATCTGCAGCTGCTGCAGGAGAAGCCCAGGCCCCTTCTCTGTGGCCTCTAGCACAGGAAGGAAATTGATCATAGGCTCTAGGCAGTTGAAATTTTTAAAAAATTCAATTCAGATCACATCATTCCTGTATCTAAACTCTTCCATTATATCCAATTTATTTAAGTAAGAGAAGGTGCTTGGTGTACTGTGGTCTAGTAGACCCTATTATATAGGCCCCATATATCTCTCCAGGCCAGTCCAGCGGTCTCTTCATCCTTCTCACCCTGACTTCACTGGACTTTTGTCTGTTCCTCAGATGAGTTATGTATTAGTCTGCCGGGGTCCCACCCCAGATGTGTGGGGGGGAGATCCAGGGAGTCCTGAAGGATGAGTGGTGTCGGCGTAAGGAATGGGACGAGGACTCCTTCTCTTCAAGCAATCTCCAGAGAGAAAGCTAATCCTGCTTTCTCTGGGTCTTTATTTATATGATTTTTTTCTTTCATTATGGGTACAGAATCATTCTAACAAAATACGTCATTGATTTACAGTTTCCAGATATGTGTAATTCTTCCAGAATGTAACAGTTCCTTGTTTAACAGGTGCCAGACTACGTAACCAGACTCTATGTCTTCTAACCTATTATTAATCTTTAACTTTAAATACACCTGTACTTTATTTCTAATCTAAGGTTCCCATCTAAAAGTCCCCTTAAGTCTTATGCTTATGATAACCTAAAATTTATAATCTTAAAGCATCTAAAAACCCATACACCTAAAGACTTAGGAATCTGAAAATATTCTAACATTATTCTAAAAATATATCTTATAAAACTTATTTTAATTAGTGCCTACATTTATTTTCTCATAAAACTGGTTGAGCTGCTTTCTCAGAGAGTTTCTTTATTCTTTTGTTAAAATGCACCAGGCCTTAAATCTTTGTAATCTTTGACTAAAAGGTAAGTTTTGTAAGTCAACCCAGTATGTCAACCCATTTGCCATCAATTTTAACTATGTGTTTTCCATCCTCATCATAAATCCCTGTGTAAGGTAAAGGAAGGTCTGTTGGAGGATACCATAATTTTCCCTCAATCAAGTAGGCTATGTATGGTAGGCCCTGTACTGTGGGTAAAATAATTATTTCTCTGTAATTAGGCCTTTGCAAGGGTTATGGCCCTAGAACAAAAGGCTCAGTAGGAATTATTAACTGAGGAACAAACAACTCCTGTTGCCCAAGTTTCTCCCAGAAATCTTGATCTGTAATTTTGTTTTTGTGAACTTTCAAAAAAACATTTTTGCTATTCATTTCTTGGGAAACATTGCACACCTGTGGACATTTCTTATTTATGCTTTTTAGTCCCATTCTGGGAATATTCCTGCATGTCCGAACAACATGTTTTCTCCCTTGGAATTGGCAAGTTTCTCGTCATCCACATCATAAGTATCAATAATAAAAAAACACATTATTAAATCGAATGGTTCCAGTTTCCAGATACAGCGGCCTTGCGGCTATATTCACACCATGACCTTGTCAGCAAGCGCTGGAATGCCTTCTCCATTAGTCATTTTCGTGTTACTATAATCAAATCTCTGACATAATTAACTTATAAAAAGAAAAGTTTGTGCAGGTTACAGTGGCACACGCCTGTAACCCAGAGCCTTGGGAGGCTGAGGCAGTTCAAGTGTGGCATCAGCAACTTAGCAAGACCCTCAGCAACTTGGCAAGACCCTGTCTCAAAATAAATAAAACGGGGCTGGGGATGTAGTTTAGTAATAAAGCACTTCTGGATTTAATCCCTAGTGAGGAAGGAAGGAAGGAAGGAAGGAAGGAAGGAAGGAAGGAAGGAAGATTGATTTTGGCTCACAGTTCTAGAAATTCCAGTATAAGATCAGGTGGCTCATTGCTTTGGGTCTCTGGTAAGGGTGGCACATCATGATAGGTGGATGGCAGAGCAAACCACTTACATCATGAGTCCGTAAAGAGAGCAAGAGGAAGAGATTTGGGTCCCACAATTCCCTTTGAGGGAGCAAGGGCCTCCCACTAGGACCCCTCTCCTAAATGTCCAATCACCTCTCAATAGTACCACCTGGGGACCAATCGTTTAACACATGGGCCTTTGGAGGGTATTCAACATCTGAACCATATCAAGGTGCTTACCTGAAACTGAAATCAATTCTGGTTAACATGAGTTAAAAAGCAGATGAATTGGAAAGATCCTATGATAGCTCATAATAGTGACAGAGAATTGAACAATCCAGTCCTGGGAAAGGCAGGTAACATGGCATCTCTGAGGATATCAGAACTAGGTTTGTGAATGTTCTCAGATGTAGGCTTCAGGTAAGATGACATAGGTCTAAGGAACTTTCTATCTTTGTGTCTCTTAATTCAAGTTTCCAGTTCTTAGGAGAAAAAGTTGGATTTGCCCTATAGACTGGCTTTGTCTGGGTCTCATAACTCTGAACCAATATGCTTTAGTGTTTTAGGCTAGATTCTTCAAGAACAGACCTTGAGATAAAGATTCATGCAAAAGTAGTATATTTTAGAGTATCTTGGCTGGGAGCTTGTAATCCCAGAAGCTTGGGAGGTTGAGGCAGGAGGATCTCAAATTAAAAGCCAGCCTCATCAAGAGTGAGGTGCTAAGCAACTCAGTGAGACCCTGTCTCTAATAAAATACAAAATAGGGCTGGGGATATGGCTCAATGATTGAATGCCCCTGAATTCAATCCCCAGCACCCCTCCTCCCCCCACAAAAGGGCTGGGGATGTGGCTCACTGGTTAAGCACCATTTGATTCAATCCCTGATACCAAAAAAAAGTACACTGGCCAGGCATGGTAACATGTGCTTATAATACCAGCAAATCGATTGAGAACCTGTCTTAAAATTTAAAGTTTTTTTTTTTAAAAGTCTGGGGATGTAGCTCAAAGGTTAAGTGGCCCTTGGTTCAATCCCCAATACAAAAGAATTAAAAAATGTATCCTCAGAAGTAAAGAAGTATGACTGAGGGGCTGGCGTTGTGGCTCAGTGGTAGAATGGTTGCCTACCATGTGTGAGGTATTGGGTTCAATCCTCAGCACCATACAAAAAAATAAATAAAATAATTATGTCTAACTACAACTAAAAGTATTTAGAAAGAAAAAGAAAAGAAGCATGACTGAAAATGAAAGGAGTCTAAATGTTTTGGTTTGGATCTTAAATATCTCCCAAAGACTCGCATATTAAAAGTTTGATGCTATTGAGAGTTGGGGTAACCTGTAAGAGGAAGAGTCTAGTGGAAGGAAGCAGGGTCATTGGGGTGTGCCCCTGATAGGATGTGTTTTCATTTCATCTGACTCCAAGTGTATCGGGACCTCAGCCCCTTCCTCTCTTCTGCTTCCTGGCTGCCATAAGCTAAGTAGCTTTGCTCCCTGCCATGATATTCTGTCTTGCCACAGGCACAAAACAAGGGGTCCAAGCAACAATGAACTAAAAGCTTTGAAAGCAAAAGCCAACGAGCCAGAAGAAATCTTTCCTCCTTATAAGTTGATTAGCTCAAGTAGTTTGTCACAACAACACAAAACCGCCAAATCCACTAAGCAAAGGTATGATATCAGGCAACCCCTCACAGATAATCAGTTTGGCTCAAGCCCACAGAGGACTCCTATAGACTTTCAAGGTCTTGTCCCAACTGGGACAAGGGAGCCAAAGGATTTAAATATCTCTGCACTCATCAGCCATTGGTAAGGGATGCTACCAGGAGTTACTACATTTCTAGGCACATCTGGCTCTTCCTCCGCACATGCAAGGAGGGCCCTGCAGCCTAGGAAGCCCTCCAACATGTACAGGTGCAGATATGCACCACTGCGCCAGGCTCTGGGGGATGAATTCTTGGCAAGATCTAAGGTTTTTGTTGGATGTGCCCAGCACTAAGTCATCCATTGGTTTGGCTTCTGTTTTAGTAATATCAAGATAAAGGTCAAGGCAACTGCTTTTCTTTAAAATGTTGCTGAAAAGTCAGTGTAATAACATTGTAGAATATTTTTTAAATAGGTGACCTTCTATAATCCTCCAGCAAACATTGCAACTATTTTAATTATTTGTACACTGCCTTCCAGGTTTTGTCCACATGCAGATAGAACTCTTTCCCCTATTTTGCATACACAGAGGACACCATCAAAACTTTTTCCTTATAGGTGGTCTATGCCTATAATCCCAGCTACTCAAGAGGTTGAGGCAGGAGGATTCCAAGTTCAGCCTGGGCAATTTGGCAAAACCTTGTCTCAAAATAAAACATAAAAGGGCTAGGGAGTAGCTCAGCGGTAGAGTGCTTGCCTAGCATGTGTGAGGCACTGAATTCAATCTCCAGTGCCACAGGGCTGGGTGCAGTGGCACACACCTGTGATCCCAGCAGCTCAGGAGGCTGAGGCAGGAGAATCAAGAGTTCAAAGCCAGCCTCAGCAACTTAGAGCGACCCTAAGCAATTTAGTAAGATCCTGTCTCTGAATAAAACATAAAAATGTACTGGGGATGTGGCTCACTGATTACATGCCCCTGGTTTCAATCCCCAATGCCCCCCACCAAAATCTTCAGTCCCCTGGGTCCCTCCCCTACACAAAGCAGAATGGTCTTCAAGGCTATGGAACTAAGATAACACACCTGGAAACTGGAAGCTGGGAAACCAGCTCAGCCTTCTGGTACTTTGTGGTCAGCAGAAATACCAAGAGCCTGGAGCCAGATAAGACAAGGTCACTAAAATCAAGCCCACTAACATAGAACAATAGTCTGCCCTGTTCTAAAAATAATATTAGGAACTCTCCCAGATGATAAGGGGCAGATTTCAGGTGGTGAGGGGCAAATAGTCTAAATATCTCATGTTACCATTACTTTATTAGCAGAGTAAAAACCCACCCTGAGAGAGAGAGAAAGAAAGAGAGAGATCTAATGTGGTAATGAGACACGCATCGCAGGAAGAGGCATGATGAAAAGCACAGGAGCAACTGAAACTCCACCTCTACATGTGACGACATCAAGAGACCAGGTCCCTACCTACCTTGTAGATGACATAGAAACTGTATGCCTTTGCTGTTTGTTTGAATCAGCCTAGGATTCTGTCTCCCACATGCTGCCTCCCTTATGCTTGGCAAAAGAATAAAGTCTCAGTTGTGCTTTTATCCATTTCTTCTGATAACACAAGAATCCATGGAGGGGCTGCAATGGTGGCTCAGTGATAAAGTGCTTGCTTAGCACATGCGAGGCACTGGGTTTGATCCTCAGCACCATATAAAAATAAATGAATAAAATATAGTGTCCATCTACAACTAAAAATATTAAAAAAAAAAAAAAAAAAGAATCCATAGAGTTGGTAACAAAGAGATTTCACCACCCACAGCCAGTTTTGAAGAGCACTGGGTGAGGAGACAAATGGCTTAGCCCTGGGTGTAAAGTAATTGATGATCACTGGAGAGGCCAGATGTTACAGAAGGCAGGGGCTCTGCTGGTTTATTCATTCATCCAACAACTATTATACTCTACTATAGAATCTCATAAATATTTTTCTTGTTTCTACAGACTCTGCTTTTTTCCCTCTTTAGGGCTGGCTAATAGCACACCATAACTTATTAAACCTATTCTGTATTGGATTATTGAGCATGTAAGTCAGACCCATTATTGAATCTTACAGAATTCTGCAATTAACTCTTTGCAGGAGCCCTGTTTGGGGAGATGGCTAAGATTGTGGCCAAGGAGATGTTTGGCTGTTGCTGCCTTCCATAGTCTCACGGGACTTGGCCTGAGATCTCGTGGGACTTGAGCGAGATTGCTGATCGGATCTGCGCCATTTTGGTGGTGTGTGTGGTGCATGTTAAAGTCGTTGTTAGAGCCAGAGAGAAAAGTTATCAAAATAAAAAAGCTGTTTGTTTCCAGTTCGCCTCTAAACTTCTTCCCACGGCTTCGTTGCTCCAAGCGGCCATCGCTTCAGGCGGCAACAACTCTTCCTGCACGGAACTTTTTACTTTCATTGTATTACTTCCATATAGTATAGAATAGTGATTGTAAGTGTAGGTTCTGGAAAAAGAATGTCAGTTTTTTTTTTTAAATACTTATTTATTTACTTTAGTTGTACACAATGCAATGCATTTATGTTTACATGGTGCTGAGGATCGAACTCGGGCTGCGCACGTGCGAGGCGAGCACTCTGCCGCTGAGCCACAACCCCAGCCCAGAATGTCAGTTTTTTAATACTAATTCTATAACTTCTTATCTGTGGTAGTTCAGGCAAATTACCTAACTTATATGTTTCTCAGTATTTCATTTGTAAAATAGAGTCATTAATACCACCTTCCTTATGGGACTATTGTGAGAATAAATAATATGTTAAGTGCTTGGACCTGAGTTAGCATTCAATAAGGGATAACTACTACTATTTGTTAATTATTGACACAGAGTAATTTCAAGAATTTAATATCTTCAAGACTGTTTCTAGATTTTGGATATGGTTGTACATATACTAAATATACTAAAAGTTATTGAACTGTACATTAAATAAAAGCTGTCATTAGTTATGGCTATTTTCCCCCAAATGGTATTTCTTTTTTTTTTTTTTTTTTTTTTTTTTTTTTTTTTTTTTGTGGTACCAGGGATTGAACTCAGGGGCACTCAACCACTGGGCCACATCCCCAGCCCTTTTTTTTTTTTTTTTTTTTTGGTACCGGGGGTTGAACTCAGCGGCACTCGACCACTGGGTCACATCCCTAGCCCTTTTTTGTATTTTATTAGAGACAGGGTCTCACTGAGTTGCTAAGTGCCTCGCCATTGCTGAGGCTGGCTTTGAACTCGCGATCCTCCTGCCTCAGCCTCCCAACCCAGCCCTTTTTTGTATTTTATTTAGAGACAGGGTCTCACTGAGTTGCTAAGTGCCTCGCCATTGCTGAGGCTGGCTTTGAACTCGTGATCCTCCTGTCTCAGCCTCCCAAAGTGCTGGGATTACAGGTGTGCGCCACCGCGCCCGGATCCCAAATGGTATTTCTATTTTAATTTCTATTCTCATTTCAGTTTTGTCACTATCTCATCAAATATGGAGGGTCTTGTTTTAAGGATAATTTGCTTTAGTGGAGAAGAACCAAATAGAATCTTTAATGTGCTTTCTTTTTTCTTTTTCTTTTTATAAAAATATTTAATATCCAAAGCAATCAGGGAAATGCAAATCAAAACTACACTGAGATTCCATCTCACTCCAGTTAGAATAACAATCAAGAATACAAATAATAATAAATTGTGATCAGGATGTGGGAGAAAAAGTTATATTCTTTTTTTAATATTTAGTTTTTAGTTGTAGTTGGACACAATACCTTTATTTATTCTTATGTGGTGCTGAGGATTGAACCCAGGGCCTCACACGTGCTAGGCGAGTGCTCTACCACTGAGCCACAACCCCAGCCCCAGAAAAGGTATATTCATATATTGCTGGTACTTCTGCAAATTAGTACAATCATTTTAGAAAGTAATATTGAGATTCCCCCAAAAGACTAGGAATGGAACCACCATATGACCCCTAAATGTGCTTTCTTTTGCACTTTTTCTTCATTTCTAGCAAAAAAAAAAAAAAAAGAAAGAAAGAAAGAAAGAAAAGAAAAATAAAATTGGTACATGTATTGTTTACTATTTACTTCCTCCTCTTTTTTCAGAGGCATAGACAGATTCACTTAGGAAAGTGGACACATAGGAGAGATTGCAGGCTATCTCAAGGGAAAGACATTTGGGGGGACAAAGTAGGAAATACTCATTTAAGGGAGAATGCTGGCCATCTTGAAAATGTGAAGTTTGGGGGGGTAAAGCAAGGATTATACATTTAAGGGAGAATGAAAGTCATCTCCAGAGAATGAGACAGCCTCATTTCCTCTTTTTCAAATGCTTTGTCCATTTAACTACTGTGGTTGATGCTCTTTTTTTTTTTTTTTTTTTTTGGTACCGGGGATTGAACTCATGGGCACTCGACCTCTGGGCCACATCCCCCGCCCTTTTTTGTATTTTATTTAGAGACAGGGTCTCACTGAGTTGCTAAGTGCCTCGCCATTGCTGAGGCTGGCTTTGAACTTGTGATCCTCCTGCTTCAGCCTCCCAAGTGCTGGGATTACAGGCGTGCACCACCGTGCCCAGCTGATGCTCTTCTTGAACAAACTATTCCTTAATATGTCTAAGTGAGTCATCATTGTGAGTTGGTCTCTAATAAGGAGAGATTCAGAGGCCAATTGTTTGCTCCACAAAGGGCTCCTCATTGCTGTACTAGACCCAGTTCCTTATTAGCCCAGGGTCTTTCCAGTAACTAAATCTTCTTCCAGTGTTGTCTTTCCATCCTAACGCACCTGTGGCATTTTGCCTAGGGCCTGAACTCTAAAGGCAGGCTGAGGAAAAGCCTTTAACACATGCTCATATGCCTTTCTTCTTGCTCTTTATATCTGCTGATTGCTATATGTTGCTCTTTGTGTCTGTTCTCTGATCTTTATGGAAGTGCAAGGTTCCTAAACCATCTTGGAGGAGCCTGCTCCAGATGATAAGTCCACAGCATGCTCACAGGGGAACCTTTGATCCAGAAGACCCCATTTAGAAATCATAAAGCTCCAACTGAATATAAACCATCACTACCTTTTCCTAGTACAGCAATGATTATTAAAATATACAGAATACAGTCGGGCGCGGTGGTGCACGCCTGTAATCCCAGCACTTGGGAGGCTGAGGCAGGAGGATCGCAAGTTCAAAGCCAGCCTCAGCAATGACGAGGCACTTAGCAACCTAGTGAGACCCTGTCTCTAATAAAATACAAAAAAGGGCTGGGGATGTGGCCCAGAGGTCGAGTGCCCCTGAGTTCAATCCCCGGTACAAAAAAAAATATATGTATAGATATACACACACACACACATACACGCATGCGCGCGCGTGTGCGCACACACACACACACACACACACACACACAATGCTATAATTCACAGTTCTGTCTAGATAAGCTGGAGATGAGATGACATGCAAGCTACCCAAATAAAGACCTCCTAACCCAATGTCTGAGCTCTGTCAGTGTGCAGGAAGAGAATCATGCTCAGAGAGTGTACTCATGATAACCAAATTCATAGGAGCCTAAACCTCCATAAAGGATTTCTGAAAGTTTTGTTTCTGATGGTCATGCCCTGAGAGATGAGGAAAGGAGTCCAGATGTTAGTCTGCTTACATAGGAAAAGATTGAAAACCCTCTAAGAGGACTCCTGAAGCTACAAGTGACCCCTTGGCATTTCTTTCCCAATACACAACTGAAGATGTTGGTGCAGGAACAGCTGGTTCAGGAGGGGCCCGTGGCAGCACTTCCAGGAAACTTCATCCTGAGGGAGAACATTGTTGGGAAAAAAAATGGGCGATTAGAAATAATCATCGGTGCCATTGCTTACTCTTTTGTCTACTAGTGTCCAATAAATAAGCACCCTTCTCCCTCTTATTTGGCCTCTTATTTGGAAGGCTCTGTTTAATTGTCTTCGGTAGGTGGATTCAGAATTGGAATTTCGGGGCTCAAGTGTGGCTCAGCGGTAGAGCGCTCGCCTACACGTTCACATCCCTGGGTTCGATCCTCAGCACCACATAAAAATAAATAAATAAAATAAAGGTATTGTGTCCAACTGCAGCTAAAAAATAAATTTTTTAAAAAGAATTGTAATTTCTTCTATCTTTAATTCTTCTGTCTCATTTGGGAGACATTCAGAGCAAAACATGACAATTTATTAGTAAATATTCTCTTTGATGAAAATGCTCTTATCTGCTGAGATGCAAACAAAAAAATGCTAGTGGTCTAGCCCTGAAAAGCACCGGCAAACTTGAGGCTCAGCTTTATTGAATATTAGCCTGAAACACTAAGCCATTAGAGTAAAGAGACATGGTAGGCATGGTCAGTTATTTACTTAGAACAAATAAAACTCTTATTTCTAAGTATAATAGAATATGCAAATTAGATTATTTCACTGTTGTACCCATCAAAGTGTGAATTAAAACTCAAAGCCACGTCACACTTGAGCTAGAAAGAAGCCTTTATTAAGCTGATCAGTGGCCATCATCCTCACACATCACACAATGTGACAAGATGGTGCACCAGCAGTTATTTTCAAGGGTTTATATTTGGTTGTTCAGCCAATGCAAGAAAACCATGGTACAGAAGGTGAATTTGGGCAGTTAGTGAGAAAATGCAATGGGTACAGTGGTATTTCCCATGGGACTTTCCAGGTTGGCATAGCAGCAAGCAAGTAGAAGGGAAGGGGGTCAAAATAACCCTAGTTGAGTACACGTTAGGGAATGGTTACTAACGTCTAGACAATCAATCTCTGACAAGGTAGGTTGCCCAAGAAAAATGGAAACCAAAGAGAACAGTTTTACATTGTATAAGAATCGCTATTGCCGGGCGCGGTGGCGCACCCCTGTAATCCCAGCACTTTGGGAGGCTGAGGCAGGAGGATCGCGAGTTCAAAGCCAGCCTCAGCAATGGCCAGGCACTTAGCAACTCAGTGAGACCCTGTCTCTAATAAAAAAAATACAAAAAAGGGCTGGGGATGTGACCCAGGTGTCGAGTGCCCCTGAGTTCAATTCTCTGGTACAAAAAAAAAAAAAAAAAAAAAAAAGACTCGCTATTTTTGTGTTGCCAAGTATGTTATGCCAGGTAACGATTAATGGGTACAGGGGCAGAATTTTCCATGTTCTATTATTTCTGAGAAACAGAACTATTTCTCAGAACTCCTAAGATGGCTGCTGAAGAACAAGATGCAGTCCCTTTAGTTCTCTTACCACATTACTATAAGGCCAGTTATCAAAACTTGCAAACTTCACAAGATAATTGAATTATATGGAGCTCAGCAATTCCTGATTGCTTGCTGGTTACCTCCAGAGCTGTTTTTATGCTAATACCAGAATTTCATAACTAAACTGTTAGTAATAGTTGAATGGCATTTCATAATACAATGGTTAGCAGCCCTTAATAAAATAATATAACTATAATCATTGGGAAAATGTATTTTTAGATAAGAAGAAATTGGATGAATGCACGAAAATTTTACTCAGGTTATTCAAAAATACCACAATAGGAAAGAAACTTTTGCAGAATATAGCTTGACTCAAATATGCCTTCAATCCAGAAGTCATTAGTTTTTTTTTTAAATATTTATTTATTTACTTTAGTTGTACACAATGCAATGTATTTATATTTACGTGGTGTTATATTTACGTGGTGCTGAGGATCGAACCCGGGCCGCGCTGAGGATCGAACCCGGGCCACGCACGTGCGAGGCGGGCGCTCTGCCGGTGAGCCACAACCCCAGCCCCAGAAGTCATTAGTTTTACGTCACTTCTTTCAGAAGTTCATCAGAGAACACCAGCTTCAACTCTCTCCTGTCAGCACCCATTAAAAGTCTGTTCTAGCCAGGCATGGTGGTGCACCCTGATAAACTGAGCAGCTTGGGGGGCTGAGGCAGGAGGATCATGAGTTCAAAACCAGTCTCAGCAATTTAGCAAGTTCCTAAGAAACTCAGAAAGATACTGTCTCTGAATAAAATATGAAAAGAGCTGGGGATGTGACCCAGTGGTTGAGAATCCTGGGTTCAATCCCTAATACCCCCCCCCCCCCCCCCCAAAAAAAAGTCTAGTGTGGGGCAGTTGGAGTTATAGCTCATGGTAGAGTGCTTGCCTAGCATGTGTGAGGTGCTGGGTTCCATCCTCAGCACCACATAAAAATAAATGAACTTATTGTGTTCATCTACAACTTCAAAAAATATTTTTAAAGTCTATTGTAGGGCTGGGGATGCAGCTCAATGGTAGAAAGCTTGCCTAGCATGTCTGAGGCCCTGGTTTCAATCCCAGGCACCACAAAAACAAATAAAAAAAAGTCTATGTCTATTGTAGCCAGGCACAGTGGTGCATGCCTGTAATCCCAGTGACTGAGGAGCCTGAAGTAGGAGAACCAAAAGTTCAAGGACTGCCTGGGCAAATTTTTTAAAAAGATATTTATTTATTTGCTTTAGTTATACGCAATGCATTTATGTTTATGTGGTGCTGAAGATTGAACCCTGGCCGCGCACGTGCTAGGCGAGCGCTCTACCGCTGAGCCACAACCCCAGCCCTGCCTGGGCAAATTAATGACACTCTGTCTCCAAATAAAAAATAAAATGTCTTGGGATGTATCTCAGTGGTAGAGTACTTAGGTTTAATCCCCAGCATAAAAAAAAAAAAAATCTATTAGTCTATTGAGAGATGTTCCTCAGTGGTAGAGAATTTGCCTACCATGCCTGTGACCCTGGGTTCAATTCCCATTTGCCAAAAAAATATATATATATGTATATATATACACACACACACACACACACATGTGTATATTGTATGTATGCATATACATGTATGTGTTTGTGTGTACACAATTAACTTTCTGATCAATTCTATACAAAAAAAAGGCATAAATGGTGTCAAATTTAGCAGTAGAATTTAACAGTTTTCTACTTCATTTTTTTAAAAAAGGAACACCACCAAAGAGGAAAGCAAAGAAAACTGTACCATACCTGAGAATTTAAATAAAAAATTGTAGGAAAGAGGGGCTGGGGTTGTGGCTCAGCGGTAGAGCACTCACCTAGCATGTGCGCGGCCTGGGTTTAATCCTCAGCACCACATAAAAATAAACGCTTTGTGTACAACTAACTCAAATAAATAAATATTTTTTAAAAAATTGTAGGAAAGAGCTCCATATTTAAATACTGAAAAGAAAATAAATCTATGTTCCTAACCAATTTTGATGTTATTTTGGTTTAAGGATCAAGAATTATTTGATTCTATGTGGTGAGGTTGTTCATTGCTACGTACAGAGGTTGTTCATTGCTACGTACAATCTACCAAAACTCATCCTTACAATTTGGAGTTTTCCAGATCTTTATGAGCAAAATTAAATGCTTACTTTTCTGTAATTTGTGCATGCATGTGTATATGTTAATGTGTGTAATGGGGTATGTTGTCTGTATCTGCAATTATTTGGAAAATTTAGGGGCAAATCCCAAAATAAACAGATCAATTTCATTAATTTTGTTAACATAAACAAATGTGTATTTCAAAATGCAATGGAGAGAAGCTGGGGTAAACAGGCTGGCTTAGTGCTAATAAGAAATGCAGTTTTACTTTTGAATCCTTAATATGTAAGCAATGAGATTCTGAGAACTCAGTTTAAATGACTTTGCAGCATTTTGATGACTAGCTCCAGTGTCCTGCAGACCAGCATAGCAGTGTAACAGAATACTGTGGATTTTCAAAAAGTTTTGTAAGGGTATGAGATTGTACTGTTGGATATAATTTATTATATGTAATTTGGATTTATTTGCTTTAGTTGTACACAATGCAATGCATTTATGTTTACGTGGTGCTGAGGATCGAACCCGGGCCACGCACATGCTAGGCGAGCGCTCTACCGCTGAGCCACAACCCCAGCTCTGTAATTTGGATTTTTAAATAATTTTTTTAGTTGTAGCTTGACACAATACCTTTATTTTATTTATTTATTTTTTATGTGGTGCTGAGGAGCAAACCCAGTGCCTCACACATGTGAGGCAAGTGCTCTACCACGGAGCTACAACCCCAGCCCTGTAATTTGGATTTTTCAAGTTCTGAATTTTAGAAAATCATTTGGAAATTTGATGTTGGCAATGAATAGTGAATGCCCATATGTAGGTATTTTTTTCATGATTGAGATGATCTCACTGTATTGCCCAGGTTGCTCTCCATCTCCTGGGCTCACGTGATCTTTTCACCTCAGCCTCCCAAGTGACTGAGATTATAGGCATGTGCCACTACACCTGGCTAATGTATGTGTGTTTTAAATGCTTTGGACATTGTCAAGCTCATTCAGCCAATTAATTCAACTAATATTTACTGATGTTACTACATACTGGGTACCATTTCAGGCACATAGATCAGGTCAGTCAACAAAATGGACAAAAATTCTTGCGGCACTCAGGGAACACAAATGACAGCAATAAGCATACTAAATACACAAAGTAAATAATAGATTGGAAAGTAATAAGTGGAATAGAATTTTAAAAAATAGAACTGAGCAAGAAGGATTGAAGAGATGTTGTAAATGTAAATAAGATGATCAAGGCGTGTCTCATTGAGAAGGGAAATTTATTTGAAGACTTGAAAAAGGAGAAGTGATTCAGTCACATAGTTATTAGGGGAAGAGGCTCTTAAGCAAAGAGTATAACATGTACAAAGATTCCAAGGCAGAAGTGAGTTTGGTGTGTTTGAGAAAGCAAATAGGCCAGTGCTATTGAAGGAGAGTGAGTTGAAAGGAGAGTGAAGGGAGATGACAGTAGAGTCCCCCATTGCCTGATCAGTAGAGATTTATAAGCCATTGTAGGCATCTTTCTTTTTACTCTAGATCAAACTGTCTACACTTGGGCACTATTGACATTTTGGGCTGGATAATTCTTTGTTGTGAGGGACTGTCCTATGCACTGCAAGCTGTTGGGTAGCGTCCCTGGCTTCTTCCCATTTGATGCCAGTAACATCCTGCCAGTGTGACATCCAAAAATGCCTCCAGACATTTTTTTAAATTTTATAGTTGTAGATGGACAGCATGCCTTTATTTTATTCATTTATTTATATGTGGTGCTAAGAATCTAACCCAGTGCCTCACACATGCTAGGCAAGCGCTCTGCCACTGAGCTACAGCCCCAGCCCACCTCCAGACATTTTGAATGTTCGCTGGAGCAAAATCCTTCTCTCCTCCCACCCTGGTCAAGAACTACTATCCAAGGCACTGTAATGTCAGAAGTGGAGCAGTAATATCTGGCATATTTTTAAACCACTTTATTGACATGTAATTATTTACTATACAATCCCCTGCAGTGTAAAAGTCAGTTGCTTTTAATATATCTAGTTATGCAAATATCACCAGAATCTAAGTTTAAACACTTTCATCACCCTACCCACCCCACCCCTGATAGTAGTGACTTCCCAACTCCTTTTGTATATGGACATCCAGTTGTCCCAGAACTTTTTATTGAAAAAAAATTCTGATTGAACTGTTTTGAAGACCTTGTCAAAAATCAATTGACCATACATAATAGGAGGGTCTGCTTTTGAGCTCAATTCTACTCTATTGGTCTATATGTCTGTTCTCATGCCATTAGCATATGGTTTTGGTTACTGTAGCTTTGTAGTACATTTTGAAATCAAGGAGTATGAATCCTTCAACTTTGTTCTTCTTTGAAAGACTCTCTTGAATTTTCTAGTTCCTTTGCATTTCCATGTGACTATTGGAATCAGCTCATCAATTTCTGCAAAAGAAATCCAGTTGGAATTTTGATAAGGATCACATTGAATTTGTATATTAGTTTGGGGGATATGTCCAACTTCTTAACAATAGTAAGTCTTCTGATCCATGAATTAGGTGTGCTTCCCCAAATATGTGGATCTTCTTTGAATTTGTGGGGGTGGGGGAAGTACTGAGAATTGAACTTAGGGCCTCACACATTCTATGCAAGTACTCTTCTGCTGCACTACATCCCCAGTCTCACTTAAAACACGCACATGCGACACACACACACACACACACACACACACACACACACACATTTTATTTTGAGACAGAATCTTACTAAGTTGCCTAATCTGGCCTCCAACTTGTGATCCTCTTGCAGCAGCCTCCAAAGTTTCTAGGATAATAGGCTTGTGCCACTGTGTCCAGCTTCTTTAACATCTTTCAACAATGTTTTGTAGTTTCCATTATAAAAGTCTTAAGCTTTTTTCTTAAACTTATTCCTAAGTACCTTGCTCTTTCTGATGTTATTTCAAATGGTATTGTTTTTTATATTTCAACTCCGGGGTTTCCATTATAGAAACACGTTCAGTTTTTGCATGTTAATCTTATATCCTGAAATCTTAATGAACCGGTCTATTCGTTCTAATAGTGTTGTGTTTTTTCCTTTTCCTTAATACAGTTCTGTTTTTCAATACTTCTACTGTACCATAGGCAGTATAAAATAACTTATGCTGCAGGACAACTTTTCCTCACTTTCTTCCCCTTTCTATTCCCCACTAGGAAGTGGTTTTTTGTTTTGTTTTGTTTCTATTAAGAGTTTTTCTACTTTGTGATTACCTTCATATTTCTAAATAATATACTGAGCCACTATTTATTATTTTGTCTATTTTGTCTTCCTGCTATGATAGATCACAATTTATTTAAACACACCCTTTTCCTTCTGTCAATATAGTTATGGCATTATTTTAGATACTCTCCCTTCTCTCTTCTTTTCCCTCCTCTTCTGCCGGAGTCCGGCTCCGGAAGGTCGGGGGGTGAAGACATCGGCGAAAAGGTGAGAGATAGACCACGCAGCACACAAGTCTGGAGGCTAACTCTAACTTTACTTTTTTTACCCAAGTTTTTATAGCCCAGACAGCACAGTCTCTTACGTTACAGCTTTTGAGGTTACATTAAAGAATTTCAGAGTTATACATTTTGAGGGAAACAGGATATTGTTCTAAGTACATATTACTGATTAAACTTATCTAAAGACGTACAAAAAGCATATATTGATCAATCTTAAGTGTCAAGAACAAAAACTGTTTTTTACCTAAAACTATTTTTACCGCCCTTTAAGATCACTCACAATGTCCCACACCTTGATTGCCCTAATACATCATAGCTAAACCTTGACTGAACTCAACTTACTATTGTTTCCCATAATAACTTTGTTCTGAACTAGAAAGAAGGAAGTATAGCTATTTTTAAAATTTAAGCTAACAGGTACTTTTCCTTTGATCAGGTGTTAGATCTAAGGGGTCTCTACCATGGAAAATTTATATCAATATATCTTAAACTAATATCCTAAACTTACCTAAGATAAAAGAATCCTTATCAATCACAAGAAAGCCTTATAACTATAACTTAAAACCTTATAACTATAACTTAGAAAAGTCTGAACTATGGGGCACAGCAAGAGCCACAAATTTAATCATTACTTACAAGCCTAATGTCTAATTATAAACCTGTTTTACTCATGTACTAAAGAATTTGCTATAGAGCTCCTGGCTCAGACTCCACAGTGTAAATTTGTGTAGACAGATGTATGTTTAATAGCTAACTTATGAGCCCCTAGTGGTCACACAGAGACACAGTAAGAATAGGGAGATAGAATTAACCATCGCGGAGCCATTTTTGTCTTACATGGTTCCTAGAAGAGGGAGATGCCTTGCTTTCTCTCCCTATTATTTCAGACAAGGAGCCTTGCTCACTTGTCCCAAGGAAGATGTGACACTCTTCCCTCCTTTCCTATCTCTCTTTCTTCTCTCTCTCTCTCTCTCTCTTTATTCCCCTAGCACTGCAGATTGTACCAAGGGCCACACACACTCAGTGGTAAGTGCTCTACCATTGAGCTACACCCCCAACCCCTAGATCCTCTCTTCTTAGTTTTGTAATTCTTTTTTTTTAATATTTATTTATTTGGTTTTAGCTGTACACAATGCCTTTATTTTTACTTTATGTGGTGCTGAGGATCAAACCTGGGCCGCACAGGTGCTAGGCAAGCACTCCACCGCTGAGCCACAACCCCAGCCCCTTAGTTTAGTAATTCTAACTAACATTATTACACATTCATTTTATGTTTATTCAACAATAAAAAAATCTCTAGATCCCCCATTTTATATAATGCTCCTATCAGTGACTTTTTTCCAGTGTGGTGCTATAAATTGAACTCAGAGCCCCACACATGCTGATCACATGCTGTACCACTGAGCTACACCCTCATTCCATATCAGTGACTTTCCATTTCTCCTCAGCATTTTTACCTACATTCATCCCCAAGAACACACTGACACACAGGTACCTATAACAACCACAGTAACAGAAGCAGGAAACAAAGCAATCATTGTATCATCTGTGTGCTGCTATTGTACTTGTATCATCTGTGTGCTGCTATTTTTACATCATTAACATGGGAAGCATTTACATTCAGACTTCTGGGCTTTGTCTGTAAGTTGATTCCAAAAGTTGAAATTTTGTAGTCTATTAATTTGACTATATAATTATTCAGAGAAAAACCAAATCATAAATTATAATTTATATAAATAAATAAATTATATTTCCTTTGTGTATATGTGTGTGTGTGTGTGTGTGTGTGGTGATAGGGACCAAACCTACGACCTCATACATACCAGACAAGTGCTCTGTTCCTATGTCCCAGCCCTACATTTTCTTTCTTACTTAATTTTTTTCCTTTTTCTTTTTCACAGTGCTAGGGATCTACCATTGACTGAATCACATGCTTGCCCAGGTATTTTTTAATTGTATATTTAAATTTAATTATTGGCAAAACTGTTTATGGTAAAAATATTAACAAAGGAACTCATTTCCCATCATTTACAGGAAATAGTCAAAGTAGATTTTTAAAGCAGGATTATAGCAAAAAAAAAAAAAAAAAAAAAAAAGAGGGTCAGGACACCAAGATCTGGAAGCAACACTCTTAGTGGTACCACAGCCCAGAGGGATAATTCCCAAAATCTGAGCCCCAAGTGCAGCAGGGCTTTTACTTTTATACATAAGCAAGTTTTGGGTACATCAAGACAAGGGAGTTGGTGCAATTCTACTGGAGGGTAATTCTACATTCCTTACAGGGTTGCAAGTTTGTTAACAACCTAGGGACTTCTAGCTCATACAGCTTAGGGACTTTTACTGCACTAAGCCTAAAGGGGGATTGTTCTGTCCCCGTTGCTTTGTTTCCTGCTTCTGCTACTGTGGTTGTTATAGGTACCTGTGTGTCAGCGTGCAAAACCACAGCCTTTCAGCTATTAAACTGCTAAAGTTCCCATTTTGCTCTACCACAGGATCACTTAGTCAGTGACCATGTATAGAACAATTAAAAAGGGGAGATGAAAATAAATGAAAAATCTGATTCGCATAGTAAAAATAACACAAGTTTAAGATATCTGATAAATTATGGGAGAACTTAATTTGTTGTTTAAAGGCTGGTGATATGATTCAGTGATAGAGAGCTTGCCTAGCATATGTAAAGTTCTGGATTAAATCCCAGGCAACACACACACACACACACACACACACACACACACACATTGTGCTTTTATTTTTATGTTTTTAATTAGTACATTGTAGTTGTATGTAATGGTGGAAACAAATTGTACTTTAAGACTATTAGTGAAATTTCTGGGCCCAGTGGTACATGTATATAATCCTAACTTCTTGGATGCTAAGGCAGTAGAATTGAAAGTTCAAGGCCAGCTTTGGAAACTTAGTGAGATTCTGTCTCAAAGTTTAAAAAAGCCAACTATTAGTAAGTTAGTCTAGTCTACTGGGATCCATTTGAGGTGGCACAAGTTTTATGAAATGTTTCAATGTTCCCTATTCCACATAATCTTGTTTTTTAAATTGGATATATATTGTTAGTGAAATGATAGCATATGTTAGTTCAAATGTCTAAAAAAGTTTGTCCTGTTGAGTCCTTAAGTACCTGCCCTGGATATAGTCATGAGCCACATAACATTTCAGAGTTTTGTTTTGTTTTTGGTACCAGGGATTGAATTCAGGAAGTGCTTATATACTGAGCCACATCCCCAGTTCTTTCTTATATTTTGTTAGAGACAGGGTCTCACTGAGTTGCCTAGGGCCTCACTAAGTTGCTGAGGCTGGCTTTGAACTCATGATCCTCCTGCCTCAGCCTCTCAAGCCACTGGGATTACAGGTGTGTGCCACCACACCCAGCTAGCCACATAACATTTCAGTCATTGTCAGACCACATATATGACAGTGGTCCCCAAGATTACAATGGAGCCCAATACTTCTTATTGCCTAGTGACATTGTAGCTGTCATAATATTGTTGGAGTGTAATGCATTACTTATGTGTTTGTAGTGATGCTGATGTAAACAGACCTACTACATTGCCAGTCATATAAAAGTATAGCATTGTAATAACAAATACTACATGATGCTTTATAATGACAATAATCCAGGAAAATGTGATAGTGGCTTACGTATTTACTATGCTATACACTTTTATTGTTATGTTAGAGTGCACTTCTTCTGCTCATATATTTTAAAAAACGTAATTGTAAAACAGCCTCAGGTAGCTCCTTCTGGAGGAGTTCAGAAGAAGTCATTGTTACCACAGATGACAGCTCTATGTGTTTTATTGCTTCCAAAGATCTTTCAGTAGGGAAAAATGTGGAGGTGGAAGCCAGTGATATTTATGATCCTGGCCCTGTGTAGGATTAGACTACTGTGTGTGTTAGTTTTCTTTTGGTGCTAGAGGTTCAACTCAGGGGCACTCGACCACTGAGCTACATCGCTGCTCTTTGTTCATTTTTATTTTGAGACATGGTCTTGCTAAGTTGCTGAGGTTCTCACAAAGTTGTGTAAAGAAAGAAAATATTTTTGTACAGGTATACAATGTATTTGTGTTTATGCTAAGTGTTGCTAAAAGAGTCTAAATGTTTTTAGAAAATCAAGTTTATGAAGTAAAAAACTATAGTGAGATAAGTTTTATGATTGAAGAAAGAAAAAATTTTATGAACAGTGTAGCCAAAGTATACAGTGTTTATGAGGTCTACAGCAGTGTCCAGTGGTGTCCTAGGCCTTCAGACTCATTCACCACTCATTCACTGACCCATCCACAGCAACTGCCAGTCCTGGCAAGCTTCCTTCATGGGGAGTGCCCTGTGTAGGTGTACCATTTTTTATCTTTACACTGTATTTTCACTATGCCTTTTCTACTTTCGTGTTACAATTGTCTACAATACAGTAATATATGCCATTGTTATGATTACTAATAGAATTTGGTCCAGAAGCATACTGTACAGATTTATACCCTAGGAGCAATACGCTAAACCATAGGCTTAGGTACATAGCAGGCTAAACTATATAGGTTGTCTAAGTACATTCTGTGATGTTCCCACATGATGAAATTGCCTAAGGATGTGTTTCCTATAGCATATCCCTACTGATAATTGATGCAGGACTATATTCTTTATAATGTCCTTAGATAAGATTAGTTTTGGTAAATTTGATGTTGCTACTAGTGTCTTGAATCTATTGTTATGAATATAAGTTGAATAAACTAGGAAAGATAAATCCAAGTCTTATAAGGGTCGATTTTTTTTTTTTTTTTTTGGTACTGGGCATTGAACTCAGGGGCACTCAATCACTGGGGCACATCCCTAGCCCTTTTTTGTATTTTTATTAGAGACAGGGTCTCACTAAGTTGCTAAGTGCCTCGCCATTGCTGAGGCTGGCTTTGAACCCGCGATCCTCCTGCCTCAGCCTCCCAAGTGCTGGGATTACAGGCATGCACCACTGTGCCCGGCTAGGGTCAATCTTTTAGCCAAAGGAAATTAAAAGACACGGTAAATTTAATGGGGAATAAAATCTACATGCATTGAAATTTGAAAATAAATGTTTGTAAAACTTTGGACTGCACTGTAATGTGTGTGTGTGTGTGTGTGTGTGTGTGTGTGTGTGTGTGTAGTGGTAAGGAGTGAATGCAGGGTTTTAGGCACTGACTGCTAAACACATGTTCTGACACCGAGTTACACCCACAGCTCCATGATATGTGATTTTTTTCCCAGTCTGATCATTTAAATGTATGATTTGGTATGGCCATTTGGCATATGTCCATGTTTGTCAAGACCTCCAGGAACATACCTATAGTCAAAGTTGTGTATGGGTTTTTTTTTTTTTATATTTATTTATTTACTTTAGTTGTACACAATGCAATGCATTTATGTTTACGTGGTGCTGAGGATCGAACCCAGGCTGCGCACGTGCGAGGCGAGTGCTCTGCCGCTGAGCCACAACCCCAGCCCTGTGTGTGGGTTTTTGTTGTTATTGTTGTTTCTTTCTTTTCCTCCTCCCCTCCTTTGGTACTGGGGATTGAACTCAGGGGCATTCAACTACTGATTCACATCTCCAGCCCTATTTTGTATTTTATTTAGAGACAGGGTCTCACTGAGTTGCTTAGTGCTTCACTGTTGCTGAGGCTGGCTTTGAACTCGTGATCCTCCTGCCTCAGCCTCCCAAGATGCTAGCATCATAGGCATCAAAGTTGTGTTTATAGGCTCACTGCAATGAGACAGAAAGAAAACTATTAGGTTCAAGGTATATTTCTGTTAGAGGTGTCATAAAGAACATGTGGAGTTTTGTTTTGGGTGTGATGGTTTAGGGGAAGATTTAAGGAGGCAGGGCTCTGCTCTGATTTGGATGCTTTCAGGAAGCAGAAGTAACTCTGGGTATCTTTTAAAAATATATATTTATTTATTTGCTTTAGTTGTACACAATGTGTTTATTTGTATGTGGTGCTGAGGATCGAACCCAGGCCGCGCACGTGCTAGGCGAGCGCTCTACCACTGAGCCACAATCCCAGCCCTGGGTATCTCTTTTTTTAACTTTTTAAATTCCATTTATGACTTTGTGACTTTCTTTCTTTCTTTCTTTCTTTTTTTTTTCCAGTACTGGGGATTGAGTCCAGGTCACTTCTTTACCGCTGAGCTGTATCCCTAACTATTTATTTCTTGTTTTGAGACAGGGTCTTGCTAAAATGCTAAGCTTGTCTACAAACTTGCTATCCTCTTGTCTCAGCCTCCTGAACCACTGGGATTATAGGTGTGTGTCACCCTGGCTAGCATGACTTTGTATCTTAATGTTTTATCCAGAAGACAGGAGGAATAAAGCAGGGTTAAAGCTGTCCTTGATAAAGAATAGTAATCACTAATATTATCCAGAAAAGAAAATGTGGGGCATACTTAGTTTAGTTTCTGTGGCTTAGATCATGTTCTTGTTTTTGTCTTTTCAGACATGATTATGGAATAGTCTTGTTTTGTCTACCTCCATCATCACCATAGAGTGGCAGCCTTAGCTGATATTATGTTCTGTAAATTTTTTTTTATGTTCAACAAGAGAATACCACTGCTGAGCTGTGCATACCAGGCCAGCTCCTAGCTATGCTATTCCCCAGGTTAAATGTCAAGACAGCTCCAGATGTCAGGCTATTCTTGTCTCTCCATATGATATTAAGGTGTATATGATATGAATACCCTCTGTATTAAAAAATTAAAAAGCTAACTAGGCATGGTGGTGCACACCTATAATCCCCACACTCTGGAGGATGAGGCTGGAGGATCATAAGTTCAAAGCCAGCCTCAGCAACTTAGCAAGGTCCTGGGGAACTGAGACCCTGTCTTAAAATAAAAAATAAAAAGGAGTGAGAATGAGACTCAGTGGTTAAGTACTTCTGTTTTCAATTCCTGGTACCAAAAAAATTAAAGAGAAAAAGAAAAATAAGCTGCTGGGCGCAGTGGTGCACACCTGCAATCCCAGTGGCTTGGGAGGCTGAGATAGAAGAATTGTGAGTTCAAAGCTAGCCTCAGCAAAAAGCGAAGTACTAAGCAACTCAGTGAGACTGTGTCTCTAAATAAAATACGAAATAGGGCTGGGGATGTGGCTCAGTGGCTGAGTACCCCTGAGTTCAATCCCCAGTACCCCCCCAAAAAAACCCCAAAATATTTTTAAAAATAAGAAGCTTCCAGGCATGGCAGTGCACACCTATAATCCCAGCAATTCATAAGGTTGGTGTAGGAGGATCATCAAAGAGGAAGCCATCCTGGTTAACTTAATGAGACCCTGTCTCAAAGTAAAAAATAAGAAGGATTGAGGATATAGATCAGTGGTAGAAAGCTTGCTGAGCATCCACAAATCTCTGGATTCAATCTCCAGTACTGCAAGATAAAATAATATTAAAAAGCTGGTAACATGGGGCTGGGATTGTGGCTCAGCGGTAGAGCACTCGCCTAGCACGTGGGCGACCCGGGTTCGATCCTCAGCACCACGTACAAATAAAATGTATTGAATAAAATGCATTGTGTATAACTAAAAGCAAATAAATAAAAAAAACCTGGTAACATAGGTAAGAAAGTAAATAAACTTTAAAAGATTATGTTGGAAAATATAAATACCGTGGAGAAAACAGAGTAGTATATGGGGAATCAGGAACGTTGGAGAGTGTGGATTACAATGTTCATTTATTAAGTAGAATTTTTCATGTTTTTTCTTTTCTTTTAAAAGAGGAGGTCTTTTTGCTATGTGGCCCAAGCTGGCCCCAAACTCTTGGACTCAGCAATCCTCTGTGTCTGACTGAATTTTTATTTTTATTTAGAATTGTTTATTTTAGATTGAGGTAAAAGTAATGAGGTTAAGATTAAATTGAACTGGAGACTCTGAAATACTTCCATTCTCCAGTGAAATGATTGGTGGTTTGTTGTTGTTGTTGTTGGCTCTGCTGATACCAACAATTACTGAGAATGGTACAAATTATCCCTGCTCCCTAAATCCTTCATATTATTCTTTACTGAAATGAACGAGGGCTTCTTAGCAGCCAGTGTCAAATCTCCAAGCGGAGAAACTCCTGGTATATCTTATTACTGATGAGAAGCAGCAACGTTTTGGGAATTTCAGATATGGTGTTTGAGGGGACACACAGGACAGTTTGGGAAGATAGTTTCACATCCAGGAACAGTCAAGCCATGAGAAGTTGAATACTGCCAAGTGTAGTGGAGCATGCCTATAATCCTAGAGATTCAGGAGGCTGAGGAAGGAGGATCACAAGTTTGAGGCCAGCCTCAGCAATTTAGTGAGATAGAGCCTCAAAAAATAAAATAAAATAAAATGCTAACATGAAGTATAGTTAAAATATAGTTGTAATGTAAAGGTAAGTTATCAATATATGTTTATGAATATTGGGAAATTATTAATTAATTAATATTATTTATTGATTAAGCCAGATTAGGGAAAATTCACCTTAAAGCTGTGGCCATAGACAGATGTGTTAACACATGCCTGTAATCCCAATGACAGGAGGATGGTAAATTCAAGACCAGCTTGGGCAACTTAGTGAGACACTGTCTCAAAATAAAAAATAAAAAGTGTTGGGATATAGCTCAGTGGTAGAGCATGCCTGGGTTCAATTCCTAGTACTGAGAAATAAAAACAAGCAAAAACCCCCAAACTGTGGCCTTGATTGAGAAACAATCTTTAATTATTACCATATAAGGCAGCACTGTCCAATAGATACAAAATGTTAGCCACATAGGAAAAAACAGGTAAAATTAATTTAGTAATACAATTATTTAATCTAATATATTTGAAATATAATTAAAATATGATCAATGTAAAATTATTAATGAGGCTTTTTCATTCTTCTTTTCATACTAAGTTTGAAATCTGGAATAAATTTTCTTTATAGCTCATCTGAATTTGGACTAGCCATACTTCAAGGGCTTAATTGCTATATATGGTCACAGGCTGCCATATTGGACAACATAGGCAGAGGCCTAAAAAATGAGTTTAGCTGAAGAATAACCACAAAAAAATGGTTCTTATTATGATAACAAATTCCCCATATATCGGAGTTATTAAGAAAGGTAAGATGTACCTACTAAAGGTGTGTCATAGGAAAATCCATAAAAATCTGTTTATAATGATAACAGTATTTATTTAGCACTTTATATGTGCCAGGCACTGTACAATAGGCTCCACAGAGTTTTCTCATTTACCTTAATCGTCACACAACTCCCAATAAGATGATGATGATGATGGTGATGATAATATTCACATAATATTGTTCTAACCATTTTGCATATATTAGTACATTTGCTCTTCAGGCAAACTTGTGAAGTAGTTTCTTTTCTTTCTTTCTTTTCTCTTTTTTTCTTTTTTCTTTTGGAACAGGGGATTATTGAATTCAGGGGCACTCAACCACTGGGCCACACCCCCAGCCCTTTTTTTTTTTTGTATTTTATTTAGAGACAGAGTCTCACTGAGTTGCTAAAGTGCCTCGCCATTGCTGAGGCTAGCTTTGAACTCACGATTCTCGTGCCTCAGCCTCCCAAGTGCTGGGATTACAGGCATGCGCCACCATGCCCAGCTGTGAAGTAGTTTCTATTATTTTTCCACTCTAAATATCTGAGACGCAGGAGTTTTAGAGTCTTACCTAGTAAGTACAGAGTCACAGAATCTGTATATCTGTTTTCTTTTCAAATACATTATTTTTTACTTTTCTTGTCTTAGAAAAGTTATGTTGAATCATTCAATTTCAAGTGCATTATATTATTTAAACAAATGAATTAAAGATCATTTTATTCTGATGAGTGATACTTAAAGGAAGCTGTGAGTGTATAGTACTTGTTAAATTTTGTCTCCATGAATAAGATAAAATAAACTTATTTCAATAACCACTAAGCTCATGACTCTGAAAAGGACTGTGGAACAAACCAACCAATGAGATAGATGCTCTCTTTTCTAATGTAATAGGTTTGGGAGATGAACCAGAGGTTTGCAGAGCCTGCTTTAATGGCCAGAAATAGGGAAGATATCACAAAAAATATTGAGAAAAGCAAAGAACTTCCTACAAAAAGTGCATACTTTAACCACATTCTTGTTCTAATTCATTTTTTTCCAGCTCTTGATTATTAGAGAACAAACTTGTAACCTGCCATAAGAAAAGAAAGTGGAGAGGATGCCTTATTTTCAACATAATAGCAGTTGCCATTTACTGAGCAATTACTATGTATTGGGCACCATATTAGCACTTGCATGAATCTATCCATGTCTCATTTGATCCTTACAACCTTGAAAGGTGCATACCTTTTATTACCCCTATTTACACATGACTCAAGAAATACCACTGACTTCACCTATGGTTAACACCAATTTAACAATATTCTAAAACTCCAAGCTCTGAACAACCCACTACAAGCTTTTACATAACAGTAAAGGAAGGCTTTCAACAACATTCCATCTCCATTCTCAGAAATAATTGCAACTCCCCCTGTGACTCTGATGCTTAGAGACTGCTGACTTTGCTGTCTGTGCTGCCCTCTCCTGGACCACTGAGCTTTTTAATCTGGCACCCACTGCTATGCCATGGTCAACCCACAGGGATGATCTGGAGCCCTCCTCTGTCTCCAGTGTGTCTGAAGAACTCACAAAAATCCTCAAACTTTCTTGGGATTCACAGTCTTTTCTCCCAGAAAAAAAATTCCTCTCAAGGGCAGTATGAATAAATTCTTTGGAATAACTTAATAAGTTACCTCTGCGCAAGTTCAAATTCTGTTACCCATAAGGAATGAACACTGAGGCTCAGGGAAATTCAATAATTTGGTCAAAATTACGAAGGAGTCAATACCACAGCTAGAGTTCAATTTCCCTCTGACTCCAGAATGACTTCTTTTCACTCTGTAGGGCTACTTCCTAACTATTCATTAAACTGAAGGCAATAGGACATAGTCAGTAAATAGTGACTGAATAAATAAACACATGTAGAGTACCTACTCTGTGCCTAATCAATTAAGTGGGAAAAAAAAGGGAAAAGATACCACAGGAGCAGTGTCTTTTGGAGAAAGCCATGACTAAATGAAATCAGAGAAGCAACTGAGAATATAGGGGATTTTGCTGATGACAGACCATGAGTTCTATGTATAACTCAAATATCACTCAAGCAGTCAGCAAAATTCATGTTTCCTATGTCTTGGCACTGTGATAGTCACTAACATAGGGTGGAGAACAAACAGACACAAACACTGTATGCAAGTCTATAGGCTAGCAAGGGATTAAATAAGTAAAGGAAATTTTAAGTGTATAATTACAGATTTTGGAAAGTGCTGTGAAGATTTAAAAAGTACAGAATTTTAGAAGATGAAACATTGAGGACTAAGTTTATGAGAAGACCTCTGAAGATTGAGAATGAGTTGGATAGTAAACAATGTTTTGTACAGAGGGAAGAGCAGGTACAGAGGCTCTGAAAATAGAAAAAATTAAAGCTTAAGGGGCTGAAGAGAGATTAGTGTAACTGGAGGTCACTCTACTAGGTCCGGATGATATCATTCTTTAATTCCATTCAGTACAAATGAGAGGAAGTTCCAAGAAGAAATGACAAATTGAACATACACAAAGGCAGGAAAACTGATATTGAGGGCCAGAGTAGCAACAGATTTGAGAAGCTAACAAGGAACTCTGTAATCTTAGGAATAACAGGTAATAAAGCTAGATGGTTAGAATTAAAGGTAGGCTGACGATTTCAATTCTATTTCAAGGAAAAAGGGGCTGAACAATTTTAAACAGTAGAGTTAAATTTGGGAAGATGAATCTCATGGAACAAAGGGGATAAATGAAGAAAGCTTTTCAATAGTTCAAACAAGAAAAAGTAAGATTTATCTAAGGGTGGTGGTACAATGAAGGAATTGGCCCTCCCTTAAAAGCTCTGGAAAGCAAAGAAGCATTCTCCAGATGAATCACTGGCAAGGAGGGAAAGGCTGAAAGAGCTGAAAGAGTCTGAGATTTTGGAGTCATCCTCTCCTTTGGGGGTTCTCTGACTTTGGGCCTTTCTCCTTTCATCAAAACACAACAACAAAACCTCTCAGAAAGGAACCATAAGCTGCAGGGAGAATCAAAGGAATGTTCCTGTGGTCTCAAGTGAAGTGATAGTAGCAAGACTGAGGGAGGCAACCTGGGAGGTCATGGTGACACTCATGGAGGGTAATATTTTAAAAAAAATTTTTTTAGTTGTAGTTGGACACAGTACTTTATTTTATTTTATGTGGTGCTGAGGATCGAACCCAGCGCCTCACACATGCTAGGCTAGTGCTCAACCACTGAGCCACAACCCCAGCTCCATGGAGGGTAATATTTTTAAGTGAGGTTCTGAAGCATACACTCTCTTCCCCTCCCCTAACAGCTACTCTCACCCCTCAAGTTTTTCTCTTACCTTTATAGGAATATATTTTCATTCCCTAGGTACGAATAAATAGAAATGGGTATGAGAAAAGATAGATGGAAGCTAGGTGTGGTGGCACACACCCATAATCCAGCTGCTCAGGAGGCTGGGGCAGGAGGACTACAAGTTTAAGGCTACCTTCAGCAATTTAGCAAAACCCTCAGCAACTTCATGAGACTTTGCCTCAAAATTAAAAACAAAACAAAACAAAAAAAAGGACTAGGGATGTATGTAGCTCAGTGGTAAAGCACTCCTGGGTTCAATTCCCATGGTCAAAAAAAAAAAAAAGATGGAAGAAAATTTTCTAAGACAAATTGAATTGATAGGACTTGAAATATAACTTTACTAGATTTTATTAATTTATTTTTTATGTGGTGCTGAGGATTGAACCAGTGCCTCACGCATACTAGGCAAGTGCTCTGCCACTGAGCTACAGCCCCAGCCCATAGATTTTGAATAAAAAAAAGAAAGTAGAAATAACCCTGAGTGTGGGACCAGTGGTGATTTAAGAACTTGCTTTCTTTACATTGATTCTACTCTCTCTAAGTAATCTTCTGGTGCTTATTTTGTTTCCCAAGTTGACTTTTCTATAAGGATGACATTGTATTTCTTAGGATAAATTAGAAAATTGGGCTCTTATTACTTAATCACTATCTGTGTGAAATGATAAAGTTCTTGAACTTGCAAGTCGGAAATTCTATCCCCATCAGTTCTTTTAATGATCCACAATATGGATCTGTTCCTTGATCATTTTGATACAGGACAAAGTCATGAAAATAGATGGTTTCCACAGTAAATGTGTGTGGAATGTCTACAATAAGGGGAACTAAAGTTATCCTCTGAAACTGAACCTTGTAGAATAACATTTATTGATTATTTACTACTTGTATGGCCCTGGCCCTTTGGATACTTCTCATTAGAAATCCATCTTATATTGGGCTGAGGTTGTGGCTCAGCAGTAGAGTGCCGGCCTAGCATGTGCGTGGTTCGATCCTCAGCACCACGTAAAAATAAAGGCATTGTGCACAACTAAAACAAATAAAATAATTTTTTTTTTGAAAAAAGAAATCCATCTTATTATTGTGTCCATCTTAAAATGAGAAAACACTTGGGCCCCAATATTGCTGCCTATTAACTCAATGCTTCCTTTTTCTGATTGCATTTGTCATGGTGGCAGCAGGTGTGGCCTTGACATGCAGAAGGATACCAGTAAGTTTGTAGACTTCTATTTGCCAGCAGAAATGCTCCACCAGCAGTGACATCACAGATGCCAAGGACCACATCTTCATTCAGATGAATGGAGGTTGACAAGGTCATGGTGCTGTAGTTTGGATCTAAAGTGTTCCCCAAAGGCCCATGTGGTAAAAGTTTGATCCCCAACTTGGCACTACTGGGAGGTGGTGGAAACATAAAGAGATGGGGCTTAGTGGGAGGTCTTCAGGTCTCTGGGGATATGCCCTTGAATGGGATTGTGGAACCTGGGCCATCCCACTTTCTCTCTCTCTTTTTTGATTTCTGACCATGAGGTGAGAGTTTTTGTTCTACCACAAGCTCCACACCACAATGTGCTACCTTGCACAGGCCTCAAAACAACAGGACCAACCAATTATGAACTGAAAGCTCCAAAACTGTGAGCTAAAATTAACTTTTTCTCTTCATAAGTTGATTACTCAGGCATTTGTTACAGTGATATAAAGTTGACTAGAAGCTGAGTAGCAGTTTAAAATCCTTACCATCAGTGGGAACATTTGCAAAATAGGTGAGTCAGAAATACCATTTTTCAATTGGCCTAGGCTAATAGCATTATCTCAAAGAATTATTGGATATTTTTCCATAAATAAATAGTGAGAACCACACTACAACCTGTTGCCGCCTACAGCAAGGATACCGCGGGAAAGAAATCAGAGGCAGACTGGGGATGACTGGTTCCTTTATTCTTGCTTCTTCTTCTCTGCTCTCTCTTCTGTATTCTCCATCCCCCTGTGTTCCCCCACAGTCTCTTTAAATACTCTTTACCTTAACAAGTATACACGTGTCACAAGCTCAACTTACAGGTGCGTCACACAGTGTTCACGGACACAGAAAGATTCTTAGTTAATTACATTAAGGTCGGGTGTAAACAATTAAACGCCTCCTCTTTGGCTCTCAGCCAGCCGCCATCTTAGCTACTTCCTCATACAAGGCTCTTACATTAACCCCCTTCCCAGAGAAAAAAGAAAAAAAAAAAGGGGGGGGGAACCTGAGGCTTAAAGAGATTAAATGATCTAAAGGAACACAATAAGCAGCTGGAGCTGGGATCTAAATACTACAAACTTGACCCCAGAATCCTCTGGATTTTATCTATATTGCAAATAAAATACCATTACCATAGTAGGTTCCACAACTTAAAAAAAATTTGAATTGATGAATTTTCAAAATTTAACTACCCTTCTGGGCAAGGTGGCACACAACTATAATCCCAGATACTTGGAAGGCTGAGGCAGGAGGATCCCAAGTTTGAGGACTGCCTGGATAATTTAGTGATCCTGTCTCAAAAGAGAAAATAAAGGGATATAGTTATAGAGCACTCTGGGTTCAATTTCCCACATTGAAAAATTAGTTACCCTAATTCATCACTTGAGAATATCTTATTGATGGTGTATTGAGAAATAACTAGGGGAAGCTGGGTACAGGGGTGCTATGCCTGTAATTCTAGTAACCAGGGAGGCTGAGGCAGAAGGATCACAAGTTTGAGCCAAGCTTCTGCAACTTAGCAAGATCCTGTCTCAAAAAATATAAAAGGGCTGGGGCTGGGAATGTTAGGTTGGTGGTACAGTACCCCTGGATTCAATCTCCAGAACCATACACAGGAAAAAGAGAAATAACCAGGGGAACTGGGAGTATCTGAACTGGGTACAACTAAAGAAAGTTACAATTCAATTATCTGTATTGTAACTCCTGGAGGGGATGAAATGAACACAAAAATCAGGATTTGTTTTATTCATGATATATTATCAGTCCTTAAGACAAAGCCTGATTGGACAGGGGGAGTTGGGGAAAGGGAGGGGGGATGGGAATGGGAAAGACAGTAGAATGAATTGGACATAATTTTCCTATCTATGTTCATATATGAATACACAACCAGTGTAACTTCACATCATGTACAACCCCCTAAAATGGGAAGTTATACTCCATGTGTGTATTTCAAAATACATTCTACTGTCATGTATAATTAAAAAGAATAAAAAATTTAAAAAGAGCCTGAAACATAACTGCTGATAAATACTTGTTGAAGAAATGAATAAATGCCACTCAACACTGCCCTGCAATCTTCCTGCACATATCTAGTATGTGTTCTTTACTATCTCACTCTAAAATAACTTATTAAAATTTTTTTAGTTGTAGATGGACACAATATCTTTATTTATTTATTTTTATGGGGTGCTGAGGATCAAACCCAGTGCCTCACATGTGGGAAGCAGGCACTCTACCACTGAGCTATAACCCCAGCCCCTAAAATAACTCTTAACAAAGTTTTTCTCTCCCTAATTCAGTTGATTTTATCTTACACTTCATGGGGAAAAGAAAGAAACATTCAGGAAATGACTCCCAAACTTCTCACTATCAAATCTACACACCCTGTACCAGATGAAATAAAAATGCATCTCTAATTTCTATTCTAGACCAAACCTCTTGTATTCTGGATGCTATCTCCTCTTGCCTTTTCCAAGACTTTTCTCCTGTAGTTCCCCCAAATCTTTTCTGCATCACATTTCCCTCCATTTTCCTGTATCACTTCCATACATATAACCATGCCCTCTAAACTAATTTCTCACCACTTCATCCCACTCCTTGGGGTCCAGTCACCTTGACCTTACCATTCTAAAACAAGATAAGCCCCATTACTTTTGCACCTATTATTTTCTGTGCCTGAGAAGCTCTTACCTTTTTTTAAACTTTTTTTCCCTCTTTTCGTTTTTGAGGACTTTAATCCATGTGAGCTTTAGTTTTGGATATGGTTTAGAGGTAGAAATCTAATTTTATATTTTTCCCTTTTGGGAAAAAAATGGCTCAGCGCTATTTATGGAAGTATATCTTTTCCCCCACTGACTTGTAATACAAACTCTTGTCATAAGCCAAGTTCCTTTGGAGCTAGTTTTCATTTCGGCCTAACAACCTTTGCTTCTTATTTTCCTTCGATTGTGGACGCTTTTCTCTTGGTTCCTCTCAGGGATACCTTTCCCTCTCTTTCTTCAGATCGTCCCTCATATCTAGATTGACTATAGGCATTTCTGGCTCTATGACTCCACGACTTCAAAGATCCTGGCAGAATCCTGGGGGCTAGAGCCTCAGACCAGTTGTTGCTAGGTTGTTGCTAAGGCGGCTGTAGCGGAGGCCGCCGAAAGGACCAGCCCTCCGCGCCCTAGTGATGGAATCAGGCGGGCGCCAGCGTCGCCAGAGGGTGCGTCACCGCGCGCGGACGACAGGGGGCGGGGTCGGGACGAGTCACGTGGCTTGGTTGCCTACGCGCTGCTGGGCCGTGGGAAGATGGCGGACGGAAAGGGAGACGCCGCCGCCGCCGCCGCCGGGGCCGGGGCTGAGGCTCCGGCGGTAGCGGGAGCCGGAGACGGAGCCGAAACGGAGTCCATGGCTCGGGGTCATCGCCCTGCATCTCCGGCGCCGGGAGCCCCGGGCTTGCGACCGTGTTTGTGGCAGCTGGAGACAGAGCTGAGGGAGCAGGAGGTGTCGGAGGTCTCATCTTTGAACTACTGCCGGAGCTTCTGCCAGGTGAGGGGCTGACTGGCTGACTGAGGGCGGCAGGGCGGGGAGGCCAGGGAAGGAGGCCCGGTATCCGTTGCAGCAGCCGAGGCTGAACTCAAAGACACCACCCCCGTGTCTCGCCGCGCCCCCGGGCCGCAAAGGCCCAGCTCGACCGCTGGCCCCCCTCCGCCCCAGTCTTGAGTTTGGCCACTGTCGGGGCGGGTTTTGCTGGGCTATACTGAGAGCCGCGAGAGCGCCGACGGCTCCCTGGAAGGGCCGTGCCCTGTCGCGGTTGCTTGTGTCCTGGCCGGGTGGTTGGAGCGCCACTGCCCCCTGAGGGATAGATTGCTCGTTCCTGGTGGGAGATGCTTTTTTGAGTAATATGGGTCTCCGAACTGGAAAACCCAGGTTTTCCTGAATAATCCGGCGGGGTGTATTGGGGCCAGAGACTTCTCTTTGGAGTCAATGTCTTCTGGCTCCTAAAAGGCTTGATAGTTGGCTTTGAAAGACGTGTAAGACTTTCTGATTAGGGATTGTGGAGCCGTTTGGTTGTTTGGTTTTTGCCCATTTTGGAGAACGAGGAGATGTTAATGCCTTCTTTAACCTCTTTTGTGTCCATTTGTGGATTGTGGTACCAGGACTGAGGCTGGCGACAAGAAAAGGTTCAGGAAAGAGATGTACAGTGTGGCCTCTTTTGGCAGTTGTATGATCGATCATTTCTGTGCCATAGCGGGTCCCAAATTTAATTTCATGTTTATGGATGTGTTGGTTTCTATGATTACTCCAAGGTGTTTCTCCGTGTTTTCAAGTCTCCTACATCCGTAAATATATGCTATTATTATTTCTACTTCTGATGTTTGTTCTATCAGGTTTCAGAGTCACTCCTTTGCTCCCCACTTGTGGTACCTTAGAAAATATAAATTAATTGAAGTATATTGGTACTTGGATTCTTAATGAGCATTTGAGTGTGATGAATAAATTGTGGCGTTCCAAAGTTATAATTTGGGTGTGTGGGGGGGTGCTTTCTCTGTTGGTTCAGGGCAGTATCAAAAGTTAATTTGCTTGAGTGCTTTTCTTCCCCCTCTCTTCACTGAGCCAGAAGCACCTCATTTCTGAATTAATTTTATTCTTGCTAATCTTTCTCATCTGTTGTATCACTCCAGTTTTTTTGTGTGTTCAACCAGTTTTTGTGTGTTCATTTCCCTCCCCTATTTTATGTCAAGGTGTAATTGTTATCTGCTTCCTTGCTAGTGATAATAATTTAGAATACTCCTTTATTTACAAGTTTTTACTAACTTCCTTAGAATGGTGCCAGACATTACCAAGTGCTGAGGAATCATGAGTAATGCACAGTACCTACCCTTGATGAGCTTATAGTTGATGAGAGGTTTTAGAAATGAAAGTATTTTCAGTGAAGTTTTGGTAATGATAGAAAAGGAGGTGTTGTAGAGACAGTAGTGAGGAGAGAGCCCTCTTGGGGCATCCTTGTGGAAAAGACAGTAAAGACAGTTAACTAGTAAAAATAAGTTTAAGAAAAAGATTGATTGTAGAGTGTAATATGTGTTTAGAACTTGTAGAGGCCACGTTAGATAGGATAAGGCCCTATGGCTGAAAGGATGCAAATGGGTCATGTGAAAGTCTCGGGGTAATATCTCTCCAGTGCCAAAGGTAGACATGAGAAGGGAAATAGAATGCTATAGGAGAAAAGGGAGTTAATTGCAGGGGGAGTGTGGCGACAGGAAAATAATCAGGGGTTTTGAGTAAGGCTTCTAAGCTTGAGTTGTCTTTTGCAAAGATAAAAAGAATGCATATGGCCAGTGAGAATAAAGCCTGTCAAAAGACACACACACACACACACCCAGATAAATAGATAGTTATGTGTATTCTATTTTATGTCTACTGCTTGCATCTCCAGTTTTATTTTAATGAACGTTTTAATGTCAAAAGTCTTGATAAGGCTTAGAGATGTGAGAACTCAGAAGAATTTTAAAAAGATAGCAGTTTTGTTATTTGTCTTTTCTATGAAATTTTTCCTGAACATTTTCCAAAAACATTCTTTGGACTAAGAAAATAAGAAGCATTCCTGTAACATTAGGTTGTCATAGAAAACACATTGGATTGGAAGTTAGTTGGGTCCTAATTGTGATTCTACCACTTCTTAACTAATATACCGTGGGCAAACTATGACTGTGCAACTATATCTTGTTTTCTGACCTTTATGTCCTCATGATGCTTTATAGACAATAGGACAGAAAGTGTATGTACAACTCTTCACAGAATTTGTCATAATATTTTGTTACATTTTTTCCAGTAGCTCAGATAAAATCAACTGTGTCCTTCATCACAGACATAGAAAAAAACTTTAAAATTAATGAAGAAACAGGAAAAATTGTACCATTAAGTTGGTTGAATAGCTCTTGGTTTCTCGTTTGAAAGGCAGAATAAGATTTATTCATTCACTTACTTTGTGACTAAGTGCTGAAGATGGGAAGCTAGGAGCTCATAATATGTAGATAGGTAGTGAGTATTAATTATCAAAAAGGACTGACCTGTGCTCATGGGATGTTTAACTACTACCACAAATGTATTTTCATCAGGTGTTTAGTTAGAAATATTGTCTTGAAGACTTAGATTATATCAAGTAGATCCCTTCTGTACCATGCTGGGACCATATTCATATTCTATCTCTTGCATCACTTTTAAAAGAAGTGACTTAATCTTTGGAATTGCACTAACTCAAGAAATAAACTAAGTGGATAGAGAATCTTGTCTCATTAAGGGTGTATTTTAAATTTTTCTTGAGTTTGTGAAGATGGTAAATAAAACTCTAGAAGTAGTAGTTACTAAGAAAATGATACTTAGATCAAGTTATATTAAATGAAAATTTGTAGATCAAGTTATATTAAATGAAAATTTGTATTTAATGACTATGGGATGTGTCCCCCACTTCTGTTTCATTCAGTTCCTTTTCTGAAAACATTGTCAGACAGTGTAGATAAAATTAACATCACAAAACAATCTTTCTTTGTTTTGCTGAAAAAAGTGATGTTTAATTAAATTTTTGCTCTATTTTGTGAGTCCAACTGGTGGCTCTATTTGTAACACAAATTTTTGAAAGCTTTAAACTTCATTAATAAACTTGAAATTATTTGATGAATGGTTATAATTTGAGAATACCAAAGGAATTTTATGAGTATACCATGTTTATATGAGACACTTTTAAGTTCTAGACTAACAGTGACTTTGTATTTTTTTTTAATATTTATTTGTTTTAGTTGTACACAATGCGTTTATTTTTACGTGGTGCTGAGGAGCGAACCCGGGCCGCACACATGCTAGGCGAGTGCTCTACCCCTGAGCCACAATCCCAGCCCCGATTTTGTATGTTTTTAATGGTTAAAATAAGTAAATGCTGCCTTGTGTAGTGACACATGCTTGTAATCTCAGCAACCAGGGAGGCTGAGGCAGGAGGATTGCAAGTGTGAGGCTAATCTCAACAATTTAGCAAGGCCTTAAGCAATTTAGTGAGAGCCTATCTCTATAAAGGAAAGATAAAAAGGGTTGGAGATATAACTCAGTGGTAAAGTGCCCCTGAATTCAATCCCCAGTACAAAAAAAAAAAAAAAAAAAAAAAAAAAAGTTAGGGCTACTTATATTTGTTGTCCCTAGATTGGTGACTGAGTATAAGGCTTAGAATCAAATAGACCATATAGTAGTCCTCCCTATGTACAGGGTATAGATTCTAAGACCCCCCAATGGATGCCTGAAACTGCTGATATAAGCTCTATATACTATTTTTTTTCCCCTTTACTTATCTGTGATAAAGTTTAGTTTGTAAATTAGGCACAGTTGGAGATTAACAATGACTAATCATAAAATGGAACAATTTTAACGATATGTACTACTTATATTTATTGTATTTTCTCTTCCATAATGTCTTATTGTGCTGTACTCTTCCTGTGATGATGTGAGGTGAAACAGTTTCCAAGAGATTAGATGAAATAGAGGGAAGGATGTAGGCATTTTGACTTAACTGTAGCTACTACATAGGGTTACTTAAACACAAGCACTGTGATAACTGAACTGGCTAGTAAGTGACTAACATGTGGGTAGTATGTACAGTTTGGATGAACTGGACAATGGGATGATTTATGTCCTGGGTGGGATGGAGCTAAGTGATGCAAGAGTTCATAGATTACATAAAATGGTGTGCAATCTAAAACTTACTGCATTATTCCTAGACTTTTTCATTTATTATTTTTGGAATGCAGTTGACCACTGGTAACTGAAACCACAGATAAAGGGGGGTTTACAGGTTCCAATATGTAAACTAGCTCTGTGACCTTGGGCATATTATCTTCTTAACCTTAATTTGCACATTTGCAAATGGAATGATAATAGTACTTATTGTTCTGTGTAAATACATGGTTGTGAGGACTACATAGGACAATCTTTATTTTAAAAAGCAATGCCTTTGAAATTGTCTGAGTAATCCAGATTTCTTAGCTTTGGAATAAAAGGTTTTCGTGATATTGGCCCTAGGTTGCTATTCACTTCTTACCTGGTCCATGGCGTCACTCTGGTCCTGCTCTTACTGACACTTAGGGGGACAATATTTGGGGTTCTTTATTTGGAGTCCATGGATCAAAAGTATGAGCTCAGCCACTCCTGTGATTAAAATTTGCCTGTGAGATTTCAAGTACATTATTTTGGGAATGATGATTTTAATTTTTATTTGTTTCTTCAAGATCCACAACACATATTTTTTAAAAAGAAAATATTTATCAACTGACTGATCTCCAAAGGGATAAAATTACTACTTTGATAGGATTTCAGGTCATCAAGCATTCTCAAGTCTTTCCCTTTCATTGTACCATTGTGCTGTTCTCTTATTCTCTCTCTCCCTTTTTTGGCATGGCAAAATTTTCTTCTTTAGTGCTCAGCACAAGTATTATCTCTGTGAAGCTTTCCTTGATTTCATTGGACAAGTTTCCTCTTGTTTGTTTTTTTGACACTTTGTGCATAACTTTAACATTTTTCTTTCTGTCCTAATTTAAGCTTCCTCCTTTTGCAGCAACCTCTGCGCTCTCTCTTGCCTTCTAAATGACCTTATCTACAGTCCATCTTTGTGTTGTAAATATAATATTGAGTCACTTTATTTAAAAAAAAAAAAAAACTTAAGTAGTTTCCTTTCCTAAAGGCATGGTAAAGCTTGGACTCGTTAGGCAGGCATACTAAACTTTTTAGAATCTGAACCCCCAAATCCACCTAGTCTTGTTTGTTTTTCTGTCCACCTTCACCAGTGTCCTTTTCTGTTTGATTAGTCCTAGGATTCACCCCAACTGCCTATTCGTCTTTTTTTTAAAATATTTATTTATTTACTTTAGTTGTATACAATGCAATGCATTTATGTTTACGTGGTGCTGAGGATCGAACCCGGGCCGCACACGTGCAAGGCGAGCGCTTTGCCGCTGAGCCACAACCCCAGCCCCAGCCTATTTGTCCTTTAAGACCTGGCTCAGATATAGTCTTTCAGAACCTTTTTTGATTTCAGCATACAGAATTAGGTGATTCTTTCACCAGAATATTCTGTTAGCATCCTAGTGCCTAAATATTCTTTTCCATGTTTCTTGTGTTGATGAGTAAGCCAACAAAAGCAAAGATCTTGTTTATTCTCTTTTGTATACTTAGTACCTAGAAGTTACTACAGTGCCTGGCACACAAAACTAATTTGTTGAATGCATTTTATTGTGGGAACTGCACAATACACTCAAGAGATGAGTGTTTTAAACAAAACACCTGCCTAATGGTGTAGCTCAGTGGTAAACACCTGTTTAGCATGTGCAGGAACTTAGTTCCATACCCAGCACCAAAACAAAACCAACTCATTTATAAGAAGGAACCCATAATGTAAAGTTAAGTAAAAACAATTTTACCATAGGATATTACTATAAAGGAGCAGAATAAGAGATTTTGGTCCTTTCTTGGAGATATTACTTATCAATTTAAACCTATGTTCATATAACAATATATACATTTACATGTGTGTAAAAAGGAATAGAGTTGAGGAGAGAGAAAATGGGAGGCATTATTGTATTGGTGGAGAGTAAGCTACTGAATAGTACTACAGTTTGAAGGTGTTGAGATTAAGAGGATCGGTCTTCTCAACTCTTTGAGGTTGGTGGCCATGAAGACTTGAGCTTGGGGTTGGGGTACTGGGTATTGAACCCAGGAGTGTTCAACCACTGAGCTACATCCCTATCCCTTTTTATTCTGAGACAGAATCTGGCTGAATATTCTGTTAGCATCCTGTACATAAGCCTAGTGCCTAAATATTTGTTTCCATACCCAGGCTGGCCTTGAACTAGTGACCGTTCTGTTTCAGCTTTCCAAGTTGTAGGCATTACAGACCTGTGCCAGCACACCTGGTTCTTTCATATATTTCAAAGAATTTTTAGTGTATTACCTTCTGTTTTTTGTCCTGCCTTCTCTTGGGAGATGTCCAAGTAAAAACTACATGACAAGTAGTTATCATTGCAAGAGCTAGCTTTGTAGTGCATGTCACCAAACCATAGTATAAATGTGACTGTGAAAATTAGGTACCACTCTATCTCTTGCTACAGGTTTCTTTTTCTTCCTATGGATCATGCTTTTTTGAACAACGGTAATAAAAAAAATTAAATAGAAAGCACCACTTAATGCAAAAAAAAAAAAAAAAAAAAAAAAAAAAGGAGATATACTGATAAACTGTGTTGTTTCCATTCAGGTCTAGACACCTGTTACCTCTCTTAGAGGTCTTCATGGCTATCTTATCTAAAATAGCACTTCCCAGTTACCTTTGACCTCCTTAACACTGCTTTATCTTCAAATCACTACTGTCTATCCGCCTGCCTGTGTCTTCATCTGGAATCTAAGTGTTGACTGTTTTGTTTACTGAGTGCTTAAAATAGACCCCACAATAGTTCTTGGCTCTCATTGAGTACTCAGTAAATACTTGCTGCTCTTTATATCTTTCTTTCCTTTAATCCCCCACTAGATTTTATGAGAGGAGTCTTACCTGTCTTTAAGGAGAAAGCAGAGCCGGGCGCGGTGGCGCACGCCTGTAATCCTAGCACTTGGGAGGCTGAGGTAGGAGGATCGCGAGTTCAAAGCCAGCCTCAGCAATGGCGAGGCACTTAGCAACTCAGTGAGACCCTGTCTCTAATAAAATACAAAAAAGGACTGGGGATGTGGCCCAGTGGTCGAGTGCCCCTGAGTTCAATCCCCAGTACCAAAAAAAAAAAAAAAAAAAAAAAGGAGAAAGCAGTTTTTGCTGCTTACCAGCAGGAACCAAACCTTTTTTATTTGTATCTTGATTGCCTTAGAACCTTTTTTTTTTTTTAAACTAAACTCCTTTTATTTAAATGTAGCTTTATTTTGTTTATTTTATGTGGTGCTGAGGATCAAACCCAGTGCCTCGCGTGTGCTAGGCAAGCACTCTACCACTGAGCCACGACTGGAGCCCTACCTTAGAACCTTTAAACTGGGTCTGGGGCACACCTGTAATCCCAGCAATTGGGGAAGTTGAGGCAGGAGGATTGGGAGTTCTAGACCAGCCTGGACAATATAGTCAGCCTATCTCGTGTGTGTGTGTGTGTGTGTGTGTGTGTGTGTGTGTGTGTGTGTGTGAGAGAGAGAGAGAGACACACACACACGGGGGGTGGGATGGGGATAGAATATAACCTTATTTAAACAGAAATTTACAATAAATAGCACTTGGGAGGCTGAGGTAGGAGGATCGCGAGTTCAAAGCCAGCCTCAGCAATGGCGAGGCACTTAGCAACTCAGTGAGACCCTGTCTCTAATAAAATACAAAAAAGGACTGGGGATGTGGCCCAGTGGTCGAGTGCCCCTGAGTTCAATCCCCAGTACCAAAAAAAAAAAAAAAAAAAAAAGGAGAAAGCAGTTTTTGCTGCTTACCAGCAGGAACCAAACCTTTTTTATTTGTATCTTGATTGCCTTAGAACCTTTTTTTTTTTTTAAACTAAACTCCTTTTATTTAAATGTAGCTTTATTTTGTTTATTTTATGTGGTGCTGAGGATCAAACCCAGTGCCTCGCGTGTGCTAGGCAAGCACTCTACCACTGAGCCACGACTGGAGCCCTACCTTAGAACCTTTAAACTGGGTCTGGGGCACACCTGTAATCCCAGCAATTGGGGAAGTTGAGGCAGGAGGATTGGGAGTTCTAGACAATATAGTCAGCCTATCTCGTGTGTGTGTGTGTGTGTGTGTGTGTGTGTGTGTGTGTGTGTGAGAGAGAGAGAGAGAGACACACACACACGGGGGGTGGGATGGGGATAGAATATAACCTTATTTAAACAGAAATTTATACAATAAATTTTATATAGATAATTTTAACAAATAAAAATTTGTATTTTAAAATTTTCATGTTGGGAGTCAGGCGTGGTGGCACACGCCTGTAATCCCAGCACTTGGGAGGCTAAGGCAGGAGGATCGTGAGTTCAAAGCCAGCCTCAGCAATGGTGAGGTACTTAGCAACTCAGTGAGACCCTGTCTCTAAATAAAATACAAAAAAGGGCTGGGGATGTGGCCCAGTGGTCGAGTGCCCCTGAATTCAATTCCGGTACCAAACACACACACACACACACACACACACACACACACAAACTTTCATGTTGGCACAAAGCCAACCTGTTAACCATTGTATGAAAAATTAGGGGGACTGTATAACTTCTTGGTTATCTTTTGTGTGCCAGCCTCTCAGGTGGGTGATGTTATTTTCATTTTACAGATAGAGATCTGAAGCCCAGAAAATTAAGTAACTTTCCTAAGGTCATCCATAACCTGTGGCAAGGACTTTAGACACCAAAGCCCATGCTCTTTTTCCTCTGTATCATAATTTTGTAAATTGTGTTGTGTACCTCAAGATGTATAAATTAGTAAACCTTATTCTTTTTTTCTTTCTTTTTTTTTTTTTTTTTTTGGTGCCAGGGATTAAACCTCAGGGGCTCTTGGCCACTGAGCCACATCCCCAGCCCTACTTTTAATTTTATTTTTAGACAGGGTCTCACTGAGTTGCTTAGCACCTCGCCTTTGCTGAGGCTGGCTTTGAGCCAGCCAGCCAACCTTCCTTCCTTCCTTCCTTCCTTCCTTCCTTCCTTCCTTTCCTGGAACTCAAACCTAGGGCCTTTGCACATCCTAGGCAAGGGCTGTACCATTGAGCTACACCCCTGACTATGAGCTTTTTTTTTTTTTTTTTAATGTTTATTTATTTGCTTTTAGTTGTACACAATGCGTTTATTTTTACGTGGTGCTGAGGATCGAACCCGGGCCTCGCACATGCGAGGCGAGCGCTCTACCACTGAGCCACAACCCCAGCCCCCCTGACTATGAGCTTTTTATGAAAAAAAATTCCCACCAAAGTTTTGCAAGTTTTTTTTTAAAATATTTATTTATTTGCTTTAGTTGTACACAATGTAATGCATTTATGTTTACGTGGTGCTGAGGATCGAACCCGGGCTGCGCACGTGCGAGGCAACCGCTCTGCCGCTGAGCCACAACCCCAGCCCTGCAAGTTTTAAATTATATTTATTCCACATAGAATGGGTTTCAGTGTATTTGAGAGAAGTTGAGATATATTTCAGACTTTTTCAAAGTTTATTCAGATTTACTTGCATTTCTGTAACATAGCTAGTCTAGGAATTACTAATGTGTATTTCTCCACACTTTTGTGCTGATTTCTCCAATGTCCCCCCCCTTTTTTTTTTTGAGTGCCTTCATTGTTACTTTTTTTTTCTTTTATTTCTTTCTTTTTTGTTTGTTTTAGATATGGGAGCATATGGTGTTGACATTTAATTTCATAGTATTTATACTCCCAAGAAAATAACCTGAGTGTGGCACATTAGCCAGCACAATGTCTAATTAATGTGGACACTGATTATAGGAATTATTACTAGATAGGATAAAATGGATGACCTAGTTTGGGAATTGTTTTTATAATATCTATTCATATGAAATAGTTATTTTTATTTGTGATTTAAGTGGTTTTTTTTCAGTTGTAGATAGACTCAATATCTTTATTTTTATGGGTGCTGAGGATTGAACCCAGTGCCTCACATGTGCTAGGAGAGCTGTCTATCACTGTACTACAGCCCTAGCCCCTTGTGATTTAATTTTAATCTGCCTTTTTCATACATATTCAGTACCTTGAATAACAAAACTAAATATATAATTTAGTTGGTTTTTTGACTCAAAACTAATACATGCTCATTCTTAAAACTTAAAAACAATATTTATAAATGCATAAAGCATTGTTTAACATGTCTGAGGCCATGATCTTGATCTTCAGCACTGCAAAAAATGCATAAAGCATACGGTAAAAGTACTACATAAACTCAGCTGTTTACAGCTTGTTGTATTCATCAGATTTTTGGAAAGGTACATATACAATGTGTGTTTATGTAAATATTAAATTTTTAAATTGCCCAAGCAATTAATGAATACATCCTCATTGTAAACTAGAATAACACAAAAAGAAATAGTAAAAAATGAAAGCTCCATCCACACCCTCCCCTATGTTCCTAGTACTATTTTATCCTAGGTGAGCCATTGTGAAAAGTTTGGGAATTTATATTTGAAGAATTTTTCTGTGTGCTAAGTACTTACTCATGTGCTATTTTTAGAAAACTTATTTCAGGTTTATATATTAAATTTGCTTATTTCACTAATACAAAAAGCTTTTTATTAAATATATCCAAATTTACTATAGTTAAGAAATAAATGCATAGTACAGTATTGTACCAAAAACTGCATTTTTTTTGTTGTTCTGAGGATTGAACATAGGGGTGCTTAACCACTGAGCCACATCCTCAGCCCTTTTTTATATTTTATTTAGAGACAAGGTCTCACTGGGTTGCTAAGTGCCTTGTTAAGTTGCTGAGGCTGGCTTTGAACTCACTATCCTCCTGCCTCAGCCTCCCAAGCTGCTGGGATTATAAACATGAACCATCATGCCCGGCTGCATTGATTTTTAAATTCTATAGGTAGTAAAACTTTAATACTTATAATGCTTATATCAAAAGTGATTTGAGTTTTTTTTTTTTAAACTATGAAAGCAAAGCTTAAGACAAAAAATATAATTAGATAGGCTTTTAAGGAATAGCAGAAGCTCCTTTCTTTCTGCTCTCCATCTCTCCAGTCACTTAGAGGAAATCTTTGTCTTAGTCTCCTGTCTATCCTTAAAAACTCAAGTATACTTTCTCAATTTACTTCTTAATTTAATATATTGAGAACATTTTTCTTTATCAGTACATTTTGGCAGGCATCAATAAATTATTTATGTTATTTTTTATTATCACAAATAGTGTTTCAGAGGCTGTCTTTAAATATTAGACCTTGGTTATTTATATCTATAATAATAAAATTCCTGGAATTAAAATTACTAGGTTAGAGAGACTTGTTTTTTTTTTTTGGGGGGGGGTGTACTGGGGATTGAACTCAAGGGGCACTCAACCACTAAGCCACATCCCTAGCTCTTTTTTGTATTTTATTTAGAGACAGGGTTTCGCTGAGTTGCTTAGTGTTTTGCCAAGTTGCTGAGGCTGGCTTTGAACTCCTTTGATCCTCCTGCCTCAGCCTCCCAAGTACTGGGATTATAGGCATGCGTCACCCCACCCAGCAGAATGTTTGTTTTTAATCTTGATGGTTTACAACAAATTGAATATATACTTCTACAAGTAGTATTTTGGACACCCTTTTTCCTTATATCCTTGCCAACCTGGTGTTAAACTTTAATATTTGCCAATCTGATAGGTAAAAGTTAATTTAATGTTAATTTTTATTGAAACATAATTTGAGTATTTTTTCATGAGTATCAGACATTAAATATTTCTGAATATCAGACATTAAAATTTTTTGCTAGTTTTTTTTACATAACTGTCTTAAAATGTTATAAGTTAAAAATCATTAAAAGTAGATTTTGTCTAATTGAGTATGACGATATAATTTTGAAATTCTGTGCTCTTTTGAGGGTCTTAAGAAGCAAAACATAATCCTAAAGACTATCACAGTCTAACCTGAAGACATTGGAATGTGTTATACAATTAGTGATTGTGGTTTTGAGAGATTTGTCAATGTAATCGTTTATTGATTAGACATTGATCTTTTAGACATTAGACTCTAGGAAGACAGTCAGATGAATAACTAGAAAGACCTAGTGTTTTTCATTAACTAATTTTTGTTAACATTATGAGCTTTAAGTTTTCTAGTAGAGTGCCACTAAAGAATCTACGATCTTGGGCCCAAACAGTTTATTGTTCAGGGAGCTTCAGATTGTTGCTTACATAGGACGACCTTTAAATTGATTTTGCTCCAAAATTCTATAATTATATTGAAAAATGTTTGCTAAAGATTAATTTTTATATATATTTTTAAGTTGTCCATGGACCTTTATTTTATTTATTCATGTGTGGTGCTGAGAATCGAACCTAGCACCTAACACATTAGGCAAGCGCTTTACCACTGAGCTACAACCCCAGCCCTAAAGATTAATTTTTAAGCCCTTTCCAAACATTTGTTTATTGTTTTATTTTTGAAATAAATGAATATCTTTAAGTTTTATTTATACCATACTGATACGTTGTATAAATTACAAAACAATACCAGAAATACATAAGAGGGATAAGATTTTTTTTAAACTTGTTTAAATTCAAGTGTTAATATTATATTCTTGCCCCATGGGTTATGATTTACCTCTCTAGTGTAAATACCATCCCAAAGGAAGTCATTCTACTAATTCGAACTAAAACTATTTGCTTGCGTTAATTGTTGAGTCTCTTTATTTGGCTTTTTTCTTTTGTAGTGAAATCTTGAGTTCAGTCTTTAAAGGAGTTGGTAAATAAAAATGTTAAATCTAGAGCAAAGGGGCTGGGGTTGTGGCTCAGTGGTAGAGCACTTGTCTGGCATGTGTGAGGCACTGGGTTCGATCCCTGGCACCACATAAAAATAAAAACAAATAAAGGTATTGTGTCCATTTACGACTAAAAGAAAACCTAGGGGCTAGGGTTGTGGCTCAGTGGCAGGCTTGCCTTGCACATGTGAGGCACTGGGTTTGATTCTCAACACCACATAAAAATAAATAAACAAAAAGAATCGAAGGTTTAAAAAAAAAATCTAGAGCAAGTTATCCCATAAAGTTCTAACAGCAAAATGCAGATGAAACATCATCTTTGGCTCAATTTCATGTTTTACTCTTCTATAAAATGGAGAGCATATACATAATACATTTGAAGTTAGGAAATTTCACTTTTTTTTGGTGGTACTGGGGATTGAACTTAGGAGTGCTCTATTACTGAGCTGATTTCCCATCCCTTTTTATTTTTTTTTATTTTGAGATAGGGTCTCAGTAAATTGCAGAGACCTTGAATTTGTAATTTTGCCTCACCCTCTAGAGTAACTGGGATTATAGGTATATGCCGCCATGCCCATCAGGTATTTCACTTTAAATCCTCATTCCAATATTCTGATCAAAGATAGTTGTCTGCAAAACTATCTCTCTCTCTCTCTCTCTCTCTCTTTCTCTCTTTCTCTCTCTCTTTTTAATTGTACTGGGGATTGAACTCAGGCATTCAACCTCTGAGCCACATCCCTAACCATATTTTGTATTTTATTTAGAGGCAGGGTCTCACTGAATTGCTTAGCGCCTCGCTGTTACTAAGGCTGGCTTCGAACTTATGATCCTCCTGCCTCCCAACCTGCTGGGATTACAGGCATGGGTCACCATGCCTGGCCTGCAGAACTCTTTTTTTTTTTTTTTTTTTTAATATTTATTTCTTTGCTTTAGTTTTACACAATGCGTTTCATTTTTACGTGGTGCTGAGGATCGAACCCTGGCCGCGCACATGCTAGGCGAGCACTCTACCACAGAGCCACAACCCCAGCCCTGCAAAACTTTTTTTTTTTTTTTTTTAATATTTATGTATTTGCTTTAGTTGTACACAATTCGTTTATTTGTACATGGTGCTGAGGATCGAACCTGGGCCGCGCACGTGCTAGGTGAGCGCTCTACCGCTGAGCCGCAACCCCAGCCCAGCCCTGCAGAACTCTTAAATGTTGAAAATAACTTAACAAATCATTTCATAAAAGTACAAAACAGGGGTTGGGTTTGTGGCTCTGTGGTAGAGTGCTTGCCTCGCATGCATGAGGCACTGGGTTTGATCCTTGACACCACATTAAAAAACAAATAAGTAAGATAAAGATGTTGTGTCTATCTACAACTAAATCAATGTTTTAAAAAGTACAAAACATCAAAAGCAAATAATTGTAGAGTACTTGCTATGTGGTAGTCAGTGTGCTAGGTTCTGATTAACAGTGTTGAATAAAACAGGTATGGTTCCCTGCCCTCTATGAGTTTATTCTCTGGTAGAGAAAATAAACATTAATACATTGCTTATGGTGTTGAAGAGCAATAGTCAGTGTTTGATGATCATGTGTATTTATCTACCTTCTACCCAGTTTGTCCTTTGGGAACAGGAACATATGTAAAATAACTCTTGGGGCTAGGATTGTGGCTCAGCAGTAGAGTGCTCACCTAGTATGTGCGTGGTCTGGGTTCGATCCTCAGCACCACGTAAAAAATAAAGGCATTGTGTACAACTAAAACAAATAAATAAATATTAAAAAAAAAAAAAAAAAAAACCTCTTTGTGGGTCTAGGTATGTAGCTCAGTAGTAGAATGCTTGTCTTGCTACTGTGAATTGCACCGATTCCATCCTCAATGATATGAGCTAAAACAAAACAAAATACCTTCCAGGAGATGTAGCCCAGTGGTAGCATGCTTGCCAAGCATGTGTAAAGGCCCTGGGTTCAATCACTAGTGTGGGTGGGGCAGGGAGCCAACAAAACCAACCAACCAACCAACCAATCAAACAAAAACGCCCACCTCTCAGTGCATATAAATGATTTCTGAATAAGCCCATTATTGCTCTTTTCTAGTTAGTATAGTTTAGAAGGAGATGATTATCCTTGCCATGTTTCTGTAATCAGCTTCATTGAGCTTTGTTGCCAAAGTAAAATTGAAGCTCATGTGTGCTTCAGAAGAGAAGACCATCTTGGACTAGATGAGGGCTTTTTATAAGGTATTCTAGGTTTGGAAATGTCAAAACTAACATGTTTTTTAACTTTCAAGAACCATAAAACAGGGCTGGGGTTGTGGCTCAGCTGTAGAGCACTCGCCTAGCATGTGAGCGGCCCGGGTTCAATCCTCAGCACCACGTACGAATAAAGGCATTGTGTACAACTAAAACAAATAAATAAATTTAAAAAAAAAACCATAAAACATTTGAGCTCTAACAAAAAGAAAGCTTATATTGTGTATAAGGCCTTAGAGTAGGAATCAAATTTGTTTTTAGGTTTTTTTTGAGGGAATGGGGATGGAATTGGATGGAATAGGGTTGTAGACTTTCACTTCGTTATATTCATCCTTTAAAGTGGTAGGATTGTGTGCAGTTTACTTATTTGTGTATTTCCAGATTCAAATAAAATTTAAATGGGTAAAAAGGTAGTGCTGTATGTAGTGCCATGAAAGAATATGACAGATCTGTTGTGAAAAATGAAACTAAAGAAAACTATCCTCTCAATTTATAAAGAAATAATGTATAGAGGCTGAGACAGGAGGATCGCGAGTTCAAAGCCAGCTTCAGCAATGGCTAGGCACTTAGCAACTCAGTGAGACCCTGTCTCCAATAAAATACAATAAAAGGGCTGGGGATGTGGCCCAGTGGTCGAGTGTCCCTGAGTTCAATCCCTGATACAAAGAAAAAAAATAGGAAATAATGTATAGAACATGTTTTGAAAGACATACTGAAGCATTATCATTTGTTATATTTCAGTGAATAATTAGTGAGATATTTGCTTTATTTCTTATGTATTCTCCCGCACCCTTTTTTTTCCCCAGTACTGTGGATCGAACCCATGGGTGCTTTACTACTGAACTACATCCCCAGCCGTATTTATTTATTTATTTTTTTAATTTTATTTTGAGATGGGTCTCAGTTAGCTGCCAAGGCTGACCTCGAACTTGCAGTCCTCCTGCCTCGGCCCCCCGGGTTTCTGGGATTATAGGCATGAGCCACCTTGCCTGACTTGTATTTTGTTTGTTTGAGGAAATGTCTAGCTGTGATGATTAGGCTAGCCCCAAACTCCTGGGCTCAAGTGGTATTCTTATCTCAGCCTCCTGAGTAGCTTGGACTACAATCATATGCCAGTGTACCTGATGGTTTGTGGTGGTATTATTTTTTTTAATTTTTTATTTGTTCCTTTTATTTATACATGACAGTAGAATGTATTTTGACATATCTACACACATGGAGTATAACTTCCCATTCTTGTGGTTGTACATGATGTGGAGTTAACACTGGTTGTGTATTCATATATGAACATAGGAAAGTTATGACTGATAATTCCACTGTCTGTCCCATCCCCCCCCCCCACACACACACATTGTGTGTTAGTATCCGCATATCAGAGAGAACATTTGGCCTTTGGTTTTTTGGGACTAGCTTATTTCACTTAGCATGATAGTCTCCAGTTCCATTCATTTACCGGTAAATGCCATGATATTATTTTTATTTATGGCTGAGTAATATTCCATTATGTATATGTACATTTTCCTTATCCATCCATTTGTTGAAGGGCACCTGGGTTGGTTCCATAGCTTAGATATTGTGAATTGAGCTGCTATGAACATTGATGTGGACGTGTCACTATAATATGCTGACTTTAAGTTCTTTGGGTATATGCCAAGGAGTAGGATAACTGGGTCAAATGGTGGTTCTATTCCAAGTTTTCTGAGAAATCTCCACACTGCTTTCCATAGTGGTTGCACCAATTTGCAGTCCCACCAGCAATGCATGAGTGTATCTTTTTCCCCACATTCTCATCAACATTTATTGTTGCTTGTATTCTTGATAATTACCATTCTGACTGGAGTGAGAATTATTATTACTATTATTATTAGTACTGCTGCTATTACTTCAGGGAATGAAACCAGGACCTCCCACATGGTAGGCAGTTATTTCGCCGCTGAGCTACATCCCAGCCCTTTTAAAATTTTTATTGTGAGACAGGGTCTTGTTAAGTTACCCAGGCTGGCTTTGAACTTGCAACCCTCCTGCTTCATACTTGGGAGTAGCTGGGATTACAGGCATGCACTTGTGTTTTTTACCATTTATATATTACCCTTTAAACTATTTTTCTTATTATCAGTTATTTCAGTACTTGTCATTGTTTCCTATCTTTCATTTTTTTTTTTTTCTTGTTTTTTACTTATGTTGGCTATAGGGGGATACTCTTTGGGTTGTCACTTTCTTAACAATTTTTATGAAATTGTTATGTTATAGATACTTGTTATATGCTTTGGAAATATCTTCTCAATTTATCTTTTCACTTTTTATATTGCCTTGATGCACAGAAGTTTTACATTTTATTGTAATAAGCGTCATATGTTATTTGAAATGCAAAGCTTATTTCTATTTATGATTTTTTTGCTTTCTATGGCCCATTTGCATTAAAATTTTTATTTTTATAGTTGGACACAATACCTTTATTTTATTTATTTATTTTTATGTGGTGCTGAGGATCGAACCTAGGATCTTGCTAGGCGAGTGCTCTACCGCTGAGCCGCAACCCCAACCCCACCATTTGCATTTTTAAAACAGCCTTATTGAGGTATAATTGACATAATAAATTGCTCATATTTAAAATGTACTGTTTGATAAGATTTGGCATATCTTTCACATGCATGAAATCATCATCATAATCAAAATAATGATTATGTCCATGTCCCTAGGAATTTCTTCCTATTCTTTTGTATTTTTTAATGCCCCACTCATATATACTCTTCCATTTCCAAAATTACTGATCCACTGTAGATTATGTTGCATTTTTTAGAATTTTGTGTAACTAATCAGTCTCTTTTTGACCTCTTCACTAAGTATAATTTTTTTTTTTTTTTTTTTGTGGTACCGGGGATTGAACTCAGGGGCACTTAACCACTGGGCCACATCCCCAGCCCTTTTTTGTATTTTATTTAGAGACAGGGTCTCACTGAGTTGCTAAGTGCCTCGCCATTGCTGAGGCTGGCTTTGAACTCGCGATCCTCCTGTCTCAGCCTCCCAAAGTGCTGGGATTACAGGCGTGCGCCACCCACGCCCGGCTAAGTATAATTATTTTAAAATTTATTCATTTTGCATAAATCAATAGTTAATTTCTTTTATTGATGAGCATTTATTATATGTTATATCATGATTTGTTTAGTCATTCACTTATTGGTAGACATTTGAGTTTTCAGTTTGGGGCCACCACAGATTAATCTGTAAACATACATTCCAAGTATGTTTTTGAGTAGACAAGTGTCTTTTTTCTTTTTCCTGGGTAAATATTTAGGTGGAGTGGCTGGGTCATATGACGGCTTTTCCAGGGTAGTTATATCATTTTACATTCTTATGAAAAATGTATGAAGGTTCTAGTTTTCTATTTCCTGGTTAACGCTTGGGGGTGGCCAGTTTTTTAATAATAGCTGCTTACAAATTAGTGGTACCTCATTGTGGTTCTAATATGCATTTTCTTCATGAGTTATTATGTTGAACATTTATTCATTTGTTTATTTGCTATCCTTCTTTGGCAAAGTCTTTTGACTTAAAAAAAAAAAAACAGGTGTTCTTACAGTTAGAGCCCCCCGCCCCTTTCCCATACTGGCAGTAGATCCCAGGGTCTGCCATGTGCTAGAGAAGCACCCTACCTCTACAGCTTGACTACATCTCCAGTCCTTTATATTCCTTTTTGAGACAGGGTCTTGTTAAGGTGCCCAGGCTGGCCTCAAACTCCAGGGCTTAAATGATCCTCTGGCATGTGCCATACCTGGCTGGAATTTTTTTTTTTTTTTTAAGTCCTGGGGATTGAACCCAGGGGCACTTAACCACTGAACCACATCCCCAGGCCTTTATGTGTATTTTATTTAGAGACAGGGTCTCACTGAGTTACTTAGGGCCTTGCTAAGTTGCTGAAGCTGGTTTTGAACTCATGATTCTCCAGCCTCAGCCTCCCAAGCCATTGGGATTACACACACCTGGCTGGAACTTCTTTTTTAACACGAATATCTAAATTTTTAAATATCATTTGTTGAAAAACTATCCTTTCCACTGAATTGGAATTGAATTGCACCTAGCTGAAAATCAGTCATATGTATAGGGATCTGTTTCTGGATTCTTTTGTTTCATTGATCTGTTTGTCTGCTTTAATGCCAATACCACACTGTTGTTTATTCAAACAGAAATATAATATGAAAGCAGTATTGCACGTAGCAACCAGAAATAAAACAGAAGTAGAATGGAAGGAGGGGGGGAATATGGAGTTATATTTTAATGGGTTCATAGTTTCTGTTTCATAAGATGACTAGTTCTGTGGGTGAATGTTGGTGTGGTAGCACAGAAGTATGAATATACTTAGTATCACAGAACTGTACACTTAAAAATGGTTCATATGGTAACTTTTATGTTAAGTGTATTTTACCACAACTTTTTTTTTTTTTAAACTTGTGGATGGACACAATATCTTTGTTTATTTATGTTTATGTGGTGCTGAGGATCTAACCCAGTGCCTCACGTGTGCAAGGCAGGCACTCTACAACTGAGCTACAGCCCCAGCCCTTACTACAACTTCTTTAAAAAAACATATTATAGTAGGGCTTGGTGACACATGACTTTAATCCCTGCTGCTTGGGAGGCTGAGGCAGAAGGGTGGCAAGTTTTTGAGGCCAGCCTAGGCAACTTAACAAGACCCTCTCTCAAAAAAATATTTTGAAAAGGGCTGGGAATTTAGCTTAGTAATAGAGAGCACTTGCCTAGCATGAATGAAACCCTGGGTTCCATATCCAGTACCACAAAACTAAAACACCAAAACTATTGCATAGTGTCTGGTACAAAAGGGTTTTCAGTATCAGTTGACTGATCTTAAAAAATCAAGACCCAAAGAGTTTATCTTTAAAAAGGGGGGGGCTGGGGTTGTAGCTCAGTGGTAGAGCGCTCGCCTAGCACATGTGTGGCCTGGGTTTGATCCTCAGTACCACGTAAAAATAAATGCATTGTGTACAATTAAAAGCAAAATAAATAAATATTAAAAAAAAAAAAAGCCAGGTGCAGTGGCGCATGCCTGTAATTCCAGCACTTGGGAGGCTGAGGCAGGAGGATTGCGAGTTCAAAGCCAGCCTCAGCAATGGTGAGGCACTTAGCAACTCAGTGAGACCCTGTCTCTAAATAAAATACAAAAAAGGGCTGGGGGTGTGGTCCAGTGGTCGAGTGCCCCTGAGTTCAATCCCTGGTACCAAAAAAAAAAAAAAAAAAAAAAAAAGTATATATATATATATATGTGTGTGTGTCTTTTTTTTTTTTTTTTTTAAATGTTTATTTATTTGCTTTTAGTTGTACACAATGCAATGGTGCTGAGGATCAAACCCGGGCCGGGCACGTGCTAGGCGAGCGCTCTACCGCTGAGCCACAACCCCAGCCCAGTCTTTTTTTCCTTAAATTAGAGCTTTGTTGTTATGTATATTGGGTTCATCCCTACAAACTCATACCTGCATGGAATTAAATTTTAGTTCATGATCTAGATAGATTATCTAATAAATGATGGGGCATTGGTTGAAATCTAAACAGCCAAAATGTGTGTTCTTCTAGTCTGTTTTACACAGTTGTCTCAGAATTGCAATACTTTTACACAGTATGATAAAGCTTAGATTTAAAAATATCCAGACTTAGGGACTGGGGTGTGGCTCAGTGGTAGAACACTTGCCTGGCATGTGTGAGGCACTGGGTTCTATCCTCAGCACCACATAAAAATAAATAAATAAATAAAGCCCCAACAACAAAATTAAAAAAAATAAAAATCTGCAGACTTAAGAAATATGTAGATCAGTCCTTTTAAGAGTAGCAGTTCAGCCGGGCGTGGTGGCGCACGCCTGTAATCCCAGCACTTGGGAGGCTGAGACAGGAGGATCGCGAGTTCAAAGCCAGCCTCAGCAATGGTGAGGCACTTAGCAACTCAGTGAGACCCTGTCTCTAATAAAAATATAGAAAAAAGGGCTGGGGATGTGGCCCGGTGGTCGAGTGCCTCTGAGTTCAATCCCTGGTACCAAAAAAAAAAAAAAAAAAGAGTAGCAGTTCAGGGGCTAGGGTTGTGGCTCAGCGTTAGAGCGCTTGCCTAGCATGTACAAGGCTCTGGGTTTGAGCCTCAGCACCACATAAAAATAAATAAAAATAAAATAAAGATATTGTGTCCAACTACCAAAAAAAATTTAAAAAAATTTTTTTTTTTAAATTTAGAAAAGAGTAGCAATTCGGGGGCTGGGGCTACGGTAGAGTGCTCATCTCGCATTTGTGAGGCCCTGGGTTCAATCCTCAGCACCACATAAATAAAATTAAGGTATTGTGTCCACCTACAACTAAAAATATATATATTTAAAAAAAAAAAGTATCAATTCGGGCTGGGGGTGTAGCTCAGTGGCAGAGCACTTGCCTAGCAAGTGTGAGGCACTTGGTTCAATCCTTAGCACCACATAAAAATAAACAAATAAAATAAAGGCATTCTGTTCATCTATAACTACAAAAAAATATAAAAATAAAAGGAGTAGCAATTCACTGAAGCAAAAATGTGAGATAATTTGTATTTTTGTCATTTCTCCTCCACCCCATAGTCTTCCTTTTGCATACTTGGTTTGGTTTCTTTAACATTTCTAATCTAAAATCTTCAGACAGCACTTTTTTTTTTTTTTTTTTTAAATTCTGATAACATATACGGAACATATAATTTCCTTTCTTAACTTTTTGTTTTTGAAATGGGGTCTTGCTATGGCCCAAGTTGACCTCAAACTCCTGAGCTCAAGAGGTCTGTCCTTCTTCCTCACCTTCCTGAGTAGGGGCTCTACAGGTGTGCACCAAGAGCACCTGGCCTCAACCATTAAGTGCACAATTCAGTGGCATTAGGTATATTCACATGTCTGTACCCATTGAACACTAACTCTTCATTCTTCCCTTTCCCTAGCCTCTGGCAGCCACCCTTCTTTCTACCCTTTGTCTCTGAATTTGATTATTTGAATAGGTACCTTATGAAAGTGGAATTACAAAGTCTCTTAGTGACTTGAGTATTTCCTTAGCATATTGTTCTCAGGGTTTATGCATATTGTAGCATGTGTCAGAATTGATTCCCTTTGAGACTGAATAATATTCCATCCTATGAATGTACTACATTTTGTTCATTCATTCATGTTTATGGATACTTTGGTTGCTTCTACCTGTTGACTGTTGATAATAATGCTGCTATGAATATAATTCCCCAAATACATCTTTGAGATCTTGCTTTCAGTTATTTTGGGTAAATCATTAAAGTGGAATTATTGGATCATGTGGTATTTCTGATTAATTTTTGGAAGAATCATTGTACTATTTCTGTAGCAGCTGTGCCACTTTACATTTTCACCAACAGAGTGTGGAAAGTTCCAATTTCTCTATATCCCCTGCTTTAAAAAAAAAAAAAAATTTATAATAGCCATCCAAGTGGATATCAAGTAGTGTTATGGTTTGGATGTAAGGTGTCCCCCCAAAGCTCCTGTGTTATTTCGGGAATATTCGGGGGTGAAATGATTAGATTATGAAAGCTGTAATCTGATCAGTCTATTCTCACTTGAATGGACTGACTGGGTGGTAAGGTAGGCAGGTGGTTGCAGCTGGAGGAGGCAGGTCACTGGGGACTGTCCTGAAAGGGTTGTCTCCCCAGTGGTGCCTTCCCCTCTCTCTGCTTCCTGGTTGTCATGAAGGGAGCAGTGTTCCTCCACCACACTTCTGCCACATATTCTGCTTCACTTTTGGGCCCATGGCAGTGGAGTCAGCCAGTCATGGACTAACCCTCTAAAACTGCAAGCCCAAATAAACTTTTCCTCTTTTAAGTTATTCTTGTCAGGTATTTTGGTCACAGCAACAAAAACCTGATTAACACAAATAGTATTTCATTGTGGTTTTTATTTGCATTTGCCTAATTTGTAGTACTAAGCATCTTTTCATGTGCTCGTTGGCCATTTGTATATCTATTCAAGTCTTCTGCCCATTTAAAAATTGTTTTTAAATGGATGAGTCTTAGAAATTTTTGAATGTATTCTAAATATTCATTAATGTGATTTGCAAATATTTTCTCCATTTTGTTGGTTGCCTTTTTACTCTGTTCATAAGAGACCTTCAATGTACAGTTTTAAATTTTACTGTAGACTAGTTTATCTATTTTTACTTTATTACTTGTGCTTTTGGTATGTTGTTCAAGAAATCATTGTCAAATCCGCTGTTACAAAGCTTTCCGCCTATGTATTCTCCTAGTGTTTCATAGTTTTAGTTATTAGGTCTTTGATATATTTTGAATTTATTTTTGTGTCTGGTCTAAAGTAAGGTCCAATCTTCATTGTTTTGCATTTTGGTATCTGGTTTTCCTGACACTAATGAATAATCATGGTCTACTAGTTGACAAATATTTTACCATAGATAGAAAGGTTTATTTTGGGGCTGTCTATTGGATTCCATTGACCTCTATGTCTTTTATTGATAGCTCTAGTAATTAAATTTTAAGTTTATATCATTAAAGAAACAAAAAAAATTTTTTGCTCAACCAAAAGTGATGAAAAGATTGTAAATTGAGTAAACAAAATATTGTATTTTCCCTATCATGCTGATCCTCAAAAAGTTGTATTTAAATTATAATATCTAATAATTGTGATAGCTTCTCAATCTGTTACCATTTTATTCTGATAAAAGAAATGTAAATTGGAACAAATTTTCTGGAACACAATTTGATACTCTGTAAAGTCTTCAAAATCATGCACCCAGCAATTCTATTTATGGGGCATTATTCTAAGAAAATTGTCATGAATACATGGAAAAAGTTAGGCACCAGGGTACTCATCTCAGTGTTATATATAATACTGAAAAGTTAGAAAGTATGATGTCCATAAATAGAGAATTAGGTAATAAGTTGTGGTAGCCACACAAGGTTGTACAGCCATGAGAATACTGACGTTGAAGAAAACTTTACAATAAATGTAGAGACAAATAGCATGAGTCTATTAAAATACTTTAAACAGTAAAGGAACTGTCTATTACTTGTTAACAGTGTTCTGTTTCTGGGTAGTGATAATAGTACAATAAATGATATTACTATTATGGCAAAGTAGCAAAAGGTATTTTTTGAAATTGAAAATGAAACAAAGTTAGAAAGCATCCTTAAATCCCTGACAGAATCTGTATCTAAAAATAATCTCGGTAGGCTGAGATGATGGATAATAAAATTTAGTCAATACAAAAGAAAAATTATAGGTGAATGGACTAACAACTAGGTCTTTTTTGGTTTTGGCCTTAAAAAAAATAGACCATAGCCATGAGTGTTGGTATACATCTATAATCCCAGTTAATTTGGACATTGAGGCAGGAGGATCACAAGTTGGAGGTCAGACTTAGTTAGCAATTTAGGGAACCCTGTCTCAAAACAAAATTAAAAGGCTTGGGCATGTAGCTCAGTGGTAGAGTGCCCCTGGTTTAATCCCCAGTTCCCAGAAGGGGGGAAAAAAAAAGTCAACTGTAACTAATATACAAAGTGTGAGTTGTAGCACAATGGCACATAAGTAAAAGATTTAGGATTATAATTTATTTTAGCCATTTACTCTTCAGTATAAGCAGCCTGCTGTTCTCTTCCTGTTTTGTTTCATCTCATACCCAGCTTATTTTCTTCACAGGAAACATCCAATGCTTCCTCATTATTAACTGATATTTAAGTCTCTTTACCATTTATTCCCCATCTGTCCTAGTCATTTTCTGACTTTGTTTAAGTTTCTGTTTCTTTGTGTCCCATTCCCTTCATCTTTGCAGTTTAAAAACTTGACTTTAAAGAAAAAAATTTTTTTTTGTTATACATGGACACAATATCTTTATTTTGTTTATTTATTTTTATGTGGTGCTGAGGTGTGAACCCAGTGCCTGTCATGTACAAGGCAAGCACTCTGCCACTAAGTCACAACCCCAACCCTTAAAACTTGACTTTTTATACTTCAGAGATCCCAGCTCGTGCTGCTTCCTCCTAGAAATCTAATCCGAAAAGTACTATCACATTTTATTCAAATTTATGATTTTTGAGACATTCATGTGCTAAGAAATTTAAATCACACAAAAGTTTCTTGCTTCATATGCAAAATTCAAAATAATGCATACCTTTCTCTGTTAAAATCACATTAATTCCTATTGCCATGGTATGTTCAGTTTTCAGAATAAACACCAGCTATCTTTTGTCAGGTTTGTATGAACTAATAGCATTCTCAAGTATGGGTTGTCAGCACCACTGCTGGAAAACTTGTCACTTTAGAATGGAAATTATCTTCTTAGGAAGAAGGCCAAATAATGACCATGATACTACTTGCTACAAAATATTAAAGATAGGGGCTGGGACTGTGGCTCAGTGGTAGAGCGCTCGCCTAGCACGCGCGCAGCCCAGGTTTGATCCGCAGCACCACGTAAAAATAAACCGCATTGTGTACAACTAAAAGCAAATAAATAATTATTTTTAAAAAATATTAAAGATAATGCTTAGGAAGAAGCAGCAGAATTTGAAAGCATACTTTAAAAAGTTGTAGAATTGTGCATTCTGAGATGGTATAAAGCGTGGTGATTAAGTTTGGTCTTTGGAGCCAGATGACCCTAGTTCAAATCCTGCATCCAACACTTAACTTTGGAATGGTGGTTTCAAAGATAAATTTTTAGTTTTGGCTTCTGAAAGGAGGTATATAGAACATGGAAAGAAGAGCATATTTGCTGGGGAAGATGTTTGGTTTTGGACATGTTCAGGATTTGAATAGGACATCCAGATAGGAATGTATAATAGGTAGTTGAGGCATGTAACAAGGACTTGATAGAGTGATCTGAGGGTAATATACTTGGGATGTGAATGAGAGCATCCCTGTTAAGAATAGTCAAAGTTGGTGCCTAACTTGGTTAATTAAAAAAAAAAAAAAAAAAAACTCTCAGTATGCATTGTCCTTTAAAGGCAGTAAGTTTCCATCCTCAGCACTGGGCTCCCACATTGTAGGTGTTGATGGAATAAATGACTTTTTACTGAAATAAAGGGAAGAGGCCATCAGTTTGATCTCTGTAGAATGCCACTGAAGGGGTCATATTTATTATTTATGCCCCATTTCTCCTTCAATTTTGTTGATGTCTTCTAGAATTTAAAAGAGAAACAAGAGACCTCTATTTTTTCTTTACTGCTCCTGATGGGATTTTGTTTACATGAAGTATTTAAAATGTTGTTTGGGTGGCTATAATTAATTCAGCCTAATCTTGCATTAAAAAAAAAAAGAAAAGAAAAAGAGTTGGGAGGGTAGCTTAGCCCCCAGCATGCACAATGCTCTGGGTTCAATCCTCAGTGCTGAGGTGAGGGGAGGAAGATATTAGTGAAGATTGTTCCAGTGATTCTTCAGATACTTGGAATATGTTCATAGTGGGTATGTTATGGAGACTTCTATTTAAGTTCCACTAACATGAGGGGGTAAAGATTTAGAAATATAAAAAAGTGTTAATCAGTATACAGCAAATTGTAAGCATAAATTCCACAGTGAATTTAATATTTGAAATTGTGTAACTTGTGGAAGTCTTAATGAAATATCTGCATTAGAAGATAGTATGTGTTCTGCCCTTCTTTTTCTGTACTAGAAAAAGTTTTTTTTTTTTTTTTTTTTTTTTAATTGTTGTTTTTGGATGCTCTATCACTAAGCCACATCCCCTATCCTTTTTATTTTATTTTTTTAGTTTGAGACAATCTCACTAAATTGCTTAGTGCCTTGCTAAGTTGCTGAGGCTGGTCTTAAACTTGCAGTCCTCCTGCCTCAGCCTCCCAAGTCACTGGGATTACAGGTATATGCCACCATGCCTGGCTAAAAGTTGGTAAATTTGCATGTATGGTTTTGGCTATCATATTGACCTCATTTTGAAAGGTTGTGAAAGGTAGGTCCTATCTTTCTATAGGACCTAGCACTGTATGATAATAATAAACTATCAATAGTTGTCAAATGAATAAAAAAGTGAATGTATTCTGCAAATAGGGAGATTTGAATGTCCATTAGAAGTGGGTCAAGGAGGGGCTAGGGTTGTGGCTCAGTGGTAGAGCGCTTGCCTAGCATGTTTGAGGGGCTGGGTTCAATCCTCAGCACCACATTAAAAAAATAATAATAATAAAGAAATAAAATAAAAGTATTGTGTCCAACTACAGCTAAAAAAATTAAAAAAAAAAAAAAAGAAGTGGGTCAAGGAATGGTAAACTTAACAGAGATTGATAAGACATAACATGTGACTTAAAGATCATAAAATCTTGATATCAAGGACTGGGGGGGGCTGGGGTTGTGGCTCAGCGGCAGAGCGCTCGCCTCGCACGTGCGCGGCTCGGGTTCGATCCTCAGCACCACGTAAACATAAATGCATTGCATTGTGTACAACTAAAGTAAATAAATAAATATTTAAAAAAAAAAAAAAGGACTGGGGGTAGGGCTGGGGTTGTGGCTCAGCGGTAGAGTGCTCACCGATTATTGGATTAACTGATGAAAGTTATTTGCTGACCTGATCCAGAATCCCTAACATTGATTTTAATAAATTTCTTATGAGAAATTAGTAGAAGATTTATTTATGTAACAGATAAGCACACATTCTACATTCCTTTTTTCTACTCATTTAACTGGGAGGCAGAATTGTTTGAGGGTTTTATGATCCTCTCATCATTTTATTAAAATTTGGGATTTGATTAAATGGTGACACGATGCTCTTCTGAAAATATAAAAGGCAGCCACTTACCTAAAACAACTTTGATCAAGTAGCAAGATACTTAATTGAATGGGCATACTAAAATAGCTTAACTGATATTGAAGTGTGCAAAGATCAGACAATTCAATGTGTTGGTTAGGAGTACTTTCACTATATATGGTATCTCATATGTTTCCTTATAAGGGTCTTTAAAATTTTAAGAAACCAAGACCATGCTGTCATGTTTCACTTATCAGAACTGATAATAAGGACCATTATTTTGGAAACTAAAGCTGCAGAAAATCTGTTTGACTCCTGCAGTGCAATCATATCTATTGGTATTTTTCTAGGCAGGAAAATCAAAGACAAAAAGTTAGGAATCTTTGAAGAAATTATTCTGGGGGTAATAAATTCAGATCAGATATAGTGTATTTAAGATAAAACTACCCTTTAAAAATAAGACTTTCCTATAGAAGTAACCCTTATCAAAAGCCTGTTAGGAACTCTCTAGCCTGGTCAGAATGTGTATTCTAGGGGGAAAATGGTTATAGCATGCCTATGTGAGGCTTTGCACATAACTCAAGTCTTAACCTAATTAGATGTATCAGTTGAGCATAGGCAAAAGAAAAAGTATGTTAACAGGAGGGAGAATAATTCCCTTGAAACTAAAGTCTTCAAATAAGAATTTGGCAGTAATTTTTTAGCATGGTCCAAGGAGAACATAAACCATCATTTGAACAAATTTTTAGTGATATGACACGTGTAATTTGTCAAACTTTAATCACAGTTTATTTAATTTTGATTTAAATTCCATGCTCACCCGAAGTTATCATTCCTCAGCTACCACAGTGTGAGGAATGGGGGATGCTACATGGTGATGTGATCATCTCCTGTTGTGAGCAAATAAACTGGCATATGGTCTTTATGTTTAATTATTTTTAATAAACCTTTTAAAAACAATATAAAATTTGCCTTTTATAGCCAGGTGCGGTGGCGCATGCCTGTAATCCCAGCACTTGGAAGGCTGAGGCAGGAGGATCGCGAGTTCAAAGCCAGCCTCAGTAATGGCAAGGCACTTAGCAATTCAGTGAGACCCTGTCTCTAAATAAAATACAAAAAAGGGCTGGGGATGTGGCCCAATGGTCGAGTGCTCCAGAGTTTAATCTCCGATATCCCCCCGCCCCACCCGAAAATTGCCTTTTATAATTTGGTTAATATAAATTAATCTCTGGAAGCCAATCAGTTTTTTTGTGTGTAGAAGAGGATTTCATGGAACCCTAGAGCTATTGGGCCCTGTTTAAGAATAACTCCTTACCCCCACCCCCTTGTCTTCCTCTTCTTCTTTCTCTCTCAATTTAATGTTGTATTAATGAAACTCACTGTTTCATTTCAGACCTATAATGAGAACTATAGGCATTTTATGGTTCTACTTTTAAATGTATTCTCATATCAGAAGAATAATTTTGCCTTTTCTTTAGCTCTTTGAAACAATTCTTAAGTGATGAAAATAGTATTCTCTAAATAAACCAGAGCCTTGAAAAGACAAGTAAAAGGTGTATGCATCTGTTAGAAGAAAAGGGAGGGACGGTGCTTTTGAGAACAAAGACAAATTATTTCATTAGTTTTAATTGTAAAATAATTAAATATTTTTATTTTTTAGACTTTATTGCAGTATGCAAGCAACAAGAATGCATCAGAACACATTGTGTATCTTCTGGAGGTATATCGACTTGCCATCCAAAGTTTTGCCAGTGCACGTCCATTTTTGACTACTGAATGTGAAGATGTCCTCTTAGTGCTTGGCAGATTAGTACTGTAAGTTGAAGAATGTAAATCACTCTAAAAATTGAGTACCCTGTGTCATAGTGTTTGCCTGACTTATTTTTAATATGACATTATATTTATTCTTCAAAGTACCATTAGTTAATAACTTTGAATGAAATTTTTTTTTTTTTTGCTTTCTTCAGGTTCCCAGGTCATATAGTCCAAGTAAAGTTCCAACGAAACAACATAATCTTATTGCCTCTAGAGCCTTTTTTCCTACTCTTTCTTAGAATCCAAGAATGATACATTTTACCTCTGTCCCTTAGGCATATATCCAGATGACAGAGTATCTGAAAACTGTGGTGGTATTTGAGGATCACAATATACTTTGGGGAAAATACCATGCAATCCTGCAATTTGATTATATTATTTGAACTACAAATAATTTAACCAGCAGAAAACATCAGGATACAATATAAGATTACCATCCTAAGGTCCATGGTCATTTTGCTATTGTCTTAATATTGACTTCCTGGTAGCATACAAAATTACACCTTAATTGTATTGTTCATCAACAAATTGAAAAAATGCAACAGCTCTTCAAGTTTAGGTTGGCATTACCTTATTCAGCTTGTAGATCGTTTACTGGGATAACTTCTAGTCTAGGTAGTTCCTTTTATTTTTCTCTGGTCTGCCTTGTTTTGCTTCCTGTTCTTTAAAGCTGAAACCTCTATTTCATACCTTTATGGAACACAAACATTCCTGGTTTTATAATCCCATTGTTCTTCCTGCCAAGTCTCATTTTTTCTGTTACCTATGCTAATCCCTGAGTGATAAAGTAATATTCTACAAGATTTTAGAGAGCTCTTGTTTGAGTTGTTCTTTATTCAAGTTATTATACATTTCCTTTAAAAAAAAAATTCTTCCTGTCATTGCTTTCCCTATGCCTGGGTAATGATTAGGACACAAAGAAGAAACTTTTTTTTCTTGCTTGATTTGTTAGTGATGAAGAAATGACTTTGCCAATCATTGTGCTTCCTCTACAAGTGACAGAAACGTGTATAGATGACAGTTACATATATTTATCACTTTATCAACTGAATTAGCAATAGCTTGAGCTCTTGTTTTCAATTTATAGAGCCAAAACTATTCCTCTGTGGGTTATCCCTTCTACCTAAACAAAACTGTTTGGGATATTTTATGTTCTTACCGAATCTGTTAAAGCCACAAGGTAAATATAAAGCCTTGTGGGTTTTCTTTTTTTTTTTTTTTTTTTTTTTTTGTACCAAGGATTGAACTCAGGGGCACTCGACCACTGGGCCACATCCCCAGCCCTTTTTCATATTTTATTAGAGACAGGTTCTCACTGAGTTGCTAAGTGCCTCGCCATTGCTGAGGCTGTCTTTGAACTCGTGATCCTCCTGCCTCAGCCTCCCAAGTGCTGGGATTACAGGCGTGCGCCACCGCGCCCGGCGTGGGTTTTCTTTTTTAAAGTTGAAAAGCCAGGATATCAATTTGAAGAGTGAAAAAGTGTAAAATAATCTCATCAAATGTAAAATGTGTATTCACTATTGCTTTCATACTGTAATTATTACTGTAACCACTGTATTATACTTATTTAGTTTTTTTGTATTATAGGAGTTGTTTTGAATTACTGCTTTCAGTGTCTGAAAGTGAACTGCCCTGTGAAGTCTGGGTACCATTTCTTCAGTCTCTACAGGTGAGTTGATTTTAAGTCAAAATATTCTCTGTATAGGTATTCAACATATCTACTTAATTATTTGCAGCAAACTAAAATTAGAAACTTAGAAGAAAAACAAAAAAAATGATGTCTGTCTGATGAGGGGGTATGTTAAAAAAATGGGGTTTTTGTTTCATTTGATTTTGCTTTCTTTTCATAGCTTAGAAATCAACAAAAAACATTTTTCATTATTTGAAAATATAGACAGAATAAGGCTATCAAAAATTTAAAGTCTGAGCCGGGAGCGGTGGCGCACGCCTGTAATCCCAGCACTTTGGGAGGCTGAGGCAGGAGGATCACGAGTTCAAAGCCAGCCTCAGCAATGGCGAGGCACTTAGTAACTCAGTGAGACCCTGTCTCTAATAAAATACAAAAAAAAAAGGGCTGGGGATGTGGCCCAGTGGTCGAGTGCCCGTGAGTTCTATCCCTGGTACAAAAAAAAAAAAAATTAAAATCTGGACTGGGGATATAACTCAGTGGTAGAGCACTTGCCTAATATGTGTGAGGCCCTGGGTTTAATCCCCAGAATGACAGAAAGAATTAAAAAAAAAAGAAAAAAACTAAATCATATGTGGTTATATATATTTGGATCATTCATAGTACATTTATGTAGAAACCCTCAACATGTACCATGCCATATTTCATCACATATAAGGTTCCCTTTTTTCCCCCTTATACTTACGGGGTTTTGCCAAACATTTATAGGTCACTGAAATAGCCAAAATTGTTATTATAGATTATATTCATGTATTTTACTTATGGGAGAACTACATGGGCTCTCACATTGACTTAATTATCACCTTTCTTAAGAAAGCAGATCAGAAATTGATAAATTAGGATGGGAGATAGGATATGAAAAAAAGCAAGTACAGCGCCAGCAACAGAAGACAGTCTTGTTACTGAAGGAGACAGAAAAACTATTTTAAAAAAATAGACACAATAGATAATAGCAATCATTCATTTATTGATCACTAATTATGATCACTGCTCTATACTGGCAGGCTTTATGTCCTTTAAGTAAATACTTATAATTTGAGGATTATTTGACTCTCCATTTACAAATAGGAAGACAGGCATAGAGAGAGGTTAATCAGCTTGCCCAGAGTAACACCCACATTCAAACCCAGAATTTATTTTGTCAAATGCTTTCTTCAGGACCCAAACTCCATAGTGACTTGGATCTGTTTCATATAGGGACAAATAAAGATTTGCACATTAACAAACATGCCTCATTATCTGGAAATTTTTTTCCTTTGGGATATATGACCCAAAATGAAATGATGTTTATGTTTTTCTCTTTGGGAAGAAGAGAAATCTTTGTCATGTTCTTGGTTTTTTTTTATTTTTTGGGGGGGGGGGGCGGTGTAGTGGGGGATATTGGGAATTGAACCCAGAGATGCTTAACCACTGAGTCACATCCCTAGTTTTGAGACAGGGTCTCATTAAGTTGCTTAGGGCTTTGCTAAGTTGCTGAGGGTGGCCTTGAACTTAGAATCCTCCTCTCAGCTTCCTGAGCTGCTGGGATTACAAGCATGCACCAGGGACACTTAACCACTGGGCCACATCCCCAGCCCTTTTTTGTATTTATTAGAGATAGGGTCTCACTGAGTTGCTAAGTGCCTCGCCACCATTGCTGACAGGTTGGCCTATTTTAATCCTTGTAATACAGTACTAATTTCTCACATACCTTTATAGCTACTAAAATCATCTTTCATGCATAGCCTATTCATTTTTTGAAAAATATTTTTAGTTGTAGAGGTACACAATACCTTTTTATATGTTCATTTTTATGTGGTGCTGCAGATTGAACCTAGTGCCTCACATGTGGTAGGCTCTTCCACTGAGCCCCAGTCCAGCCTCTTGATTTTTGTCACTATGTTTTAAGGTTTGCCAGCAGTTTCATCCTGGCATATGCCATTGTAGAAGGATACATATTCTTTTTTTTTTTTTTTTTTTTTTTTTTTTTTGTGGTACCAGGGATTGAACTCAGGGGCACTCGACCACTGGGCCACATCCCCAGCCCTTTTTTGTATTTTTTTTATTAGAGACAGGGTCTCACTGAGTTGCTAAGTGCCTCGCCATTGCTGAGGCTGGCTTTGAACTCGCGATCCTCCTGCCTCAGCCTCCCAAAGTGCTGGGATTACAGGTGTGCGCCACCGCGCCCGGTGGGTACATATTCTTAACACTATTAATATTATTTTTATTAAAGTCTTTAGAGAAAATACTCTATTTCTTCATTATTTTCTTAGATTGTTTGCCTGAAGAAAACAAATGCCTTCTCCCTACCCCAAGTAAGTTTTTCAGTGGTTATTAGATATGTAGGGTATATTTTTGAATATGCGTTCAGTAAAATTAATGAAGGTAAGAGTATAGATTTAAGGCGTGGTCCCTTTTGAAATCTGAAACACGGAACTCTGAATTTCTCTTTTTTTATGTAATAAGTGGACAAGGCCCAGATGGTATTGAGGATACCGTCATCAAAAGAATCTTTTTTGTTTCTTTGCTTGCTTTGTAGTAGTGCGAATTGAATCCAGGGCCTCACCCATACAAGGCAAGTAAGTGCTCTGTCACTGGGCTGCATCCCCAACCCACTCTACCTTTTCTGAACAAGGTTTCTCTAAATTCCCTGATGAGCCTCAAACCTAGCCTTCTGAGTAGCTGTTAAGGGTAGATGTGATGGTGCTCAGCAAAAGAATAGTTTTTGTGAAAACAGGCCACAAGGGGATAGGGTTGTGGCTCAGTGGTGGAGTGGTTTCCTAGCAGGCATGAGGCACTGGGTTTGATCCTCAGCACCACATGAAAATGAAATAGCCGGGCATGGTGGCGCATGCCTGTAATCCCAGCACTTGGGAGGCTGAGGCAGGAGGATCTCGAGTTCAAAGCCAGCCTCAGCAATGGCAAGGCACTGAGCAACTCAGTGAGACCCTGTCTCTAATAAAATACAAAGAAAAGGGCTGGGGATGTGGCTCAGTGGTCGAGTACCCCTGAGTTCAATCCCCGGTACCAAAAAAAAGAAAGAAAGAAAGATATTGTATCCACCTACAACTAAAAATATTTTTTTTTTTTTAAAAAGGCTGCAAATAGAACATTTCTCAATCATGTTTAAACTGCATACTCTTCCAGACTTTTTTCCTATGGATATGAAAATATACACTGAAAAGATTTTTTTAAATATATATTTTTTAGTTGTTGATGGACATTTATATATTTATTTATTTATGTAGTTATGTATGTAGTTATGTATATATGTATGTATGTATGTATATGCAGTGCTGAGAATCAAGCCCAGTGCCTCACAAGTTCTCTACCACTGAGCCACAACCTTAGCCCTGAAATGACATTTTTTTTCCTTAAATATATTTTTAGTTGTAGATGGATACAATTCCTTTATTTTATTTGTTTATTTTTATGTGGTACCACGGATCAAACCCAGTGTCTCACACATGCTAGACAAGCACTCTACCACTCAACCACAATCCCAGCCCCTGAAATGATTTTCTAATAAACAAAAATGAAAGCTTATTTTCTCAACTTTTTTACTTAATAATTATCATGGATACTTAGCTTGGCTTGCATATATGGATCTCCCCGTTTGATACTTGCCTGGAATTGCTTTGTGGTTGCAACATAAATAATTTGACAAATTATATTGATATTTATTTTAAATGGTATGAGATTGAACATCTTGTGTTAGTATTTCTGTATTGTGGTTTCAAGATGTGGCATAGACTATTTTCCCCTAACAGGAAACTTGAGTTTTTAAATTATTTTTAAAATGCCACCATAGTTTTTAAAAACCCAATTTAAGACTATTTTTTTTTAAATATTTATTTGTTTTAGTTGTACACAATGACTTTATTTTTACATGGTGCTCGAACCCGGGCTGCGCATGTGTTAGACGAGTGCTCTACCACTGAGCCACAATCCCAACCCCAAGACTATTTTTTTAAAAAAATATTTATTTATTTACTTTAGTTGTACACAATGCAATGTATTTATGTTTATGTGGTGCTGAGGATTGAACCCGGGCCACACACGTTTGAGGCGAGTGCTCTGCCGCTAAGCCACAACCCCAGCCCCCAAGACTATTTTTTTTAAAAATATTTATTTATTTACTTTAGATGTACACAATGCAATACATTTATGTTTACGTGGTGGCTGAGGATCGAACCAGGGTCGCGCACGTGCGAGACAAGCGCTCTGCCGCTGAGCCACAACCCCAGCCCCCCCAAGACTATTTTTTAAAAGTAATTTTGTTATCATATATACACATATTACATATATATGTATCTACATATAGGGAACAGGGTTATACACCATTTGTATTCTGAGTGAGCTGTATTTTGAACTTCAACAAATGAAAAAGTAAAAGGTATTTTAAAAAATATATCAAACTTTGGTTTTTAAACTACAGTGACTATGTTTCATGGCAGTGATAGTATTTTCTACCTAAGTGTAACAGTACAGTCCTGTAAGATACTGTAAATTTGATACCCAGGCAAAGAAAATTATGTTTTCACATAGAATCTGTGTCTTCACTACAAAGTAAATGTCTGTCCTAAGCTAAAGAGAAAGAAGTCTGAGGACCAGTCAACTGATAAGGAAAATTGCAGCATTAGTTAAGTATTGCTATTAGCAAACTATTGATTGAAATTATCATTTTCTATATTAGTACCATATCTTAAACTCCTTCTCAGCAGTAGATAACTTAGCATATTGGGGTATATGTAGTTAAAGCCAGTCTTTTATATGTTATATGTTACTTGATTGAATATAAAACTATATTCTTAGTACTCTGAATATTTTTGGTGTATTTTTTAAAAATATTTTTTGATTTGTTGATGGACCTTTATCTTATTCATATGCGGTGCTAAGAATCAAACCCAGTGCCTCCCACATGCTAAGTAAGTGCTCTACCACTAGGCCACAACCCAAGCCCTTTTGGTGTATATTTTTTCCAAAGAAAAATTGCTATAAATGGAATCTTATGTTTGTAGAGAATTTCAGAAGTTTAAAATAAAGAGAAACTTGGGGCTGGGGTTGTGGCTCAGTGGTAGAGCGCTTGTTCTGCATGTGTGAGGCACTGGGTTCAATTCTCAGCATCACATAAATAAATACATAAACAAAGGTCCATCAAGAATTAAAAAAATAAATAAAACGAGAAACTTTAAAATTTTAGAGCATGGAAACAACCTCACTATAATTAGTCATCCTTGCTAGTAATAAAAGCCAGTGAGATATACATAATCATTTATAGTAAAATTTCTGACCCTTTTTCCTTTACCCACTGTGTATAAATACTCTAAAGAACAAACTATTGGCAATTTCCATGTTTATGTGCTGAAATACAATACCAGATAATAACCTAGACTTTCTTAATATTTTATGTAGAGCTAGCTCTCATTTAACTGATATCTGAAGAATTTAAATAATTATACAACAATTAGTATCATTAAGCAATATTTCTCTTTGAAAGAATACTGCAAAATCTTTTAGACAAAAGCTGGACCAGTGGCCTAAAAATAATTAAATCAGCTATTGCTAAGGCTGTTAGGTCTTCTGAGAGTCTGACCATCTTAATAGTAGGGCACTTCAGATATTCAGTAGCAGTGCAAGAACTAAATTATTGATTGTGGTAATAATTTCCCTTGAAAGGAATTCAGGAAAACATTTTAAAGTTTTCAGTAATTTAAAAAATGGCAACAGAATTGCATAAAGCTCTGAGGATAGTGTAGTCCTTGTGTTTTTGTTGTTTATTTTTAGGAAATCCAAGTTAAAGATCCTTTCAGTTCATAGATGTTCACTTCTATTGATAAGACAAAATGTTAATTATCGGCTTATTTTCTGGATTTGCTGTTTTTGTTTTAGGAGTCACATAATACATTGTTGGAATTTGGAAATAATAACCTACAAATATTGGTTCATGTTACCCAAGAAGGGGTGTGGAAAAACCCAGTTCTTCTTAAAATTCTGTCTCAACAGCCAGTAGAAACAGAAGAAGGTAACTCTTAATAACTTCATTGACTATTTTGGAGGAGAATTTAGCTGATTATGGATTAAAACTTTGTGAATTTTACCTTTATATGCCTGGTCATTTTTCTTTTGGGTAGTAAACATTATTAGCATTTAATGTTTTGCTTCTGTAAGTAAGGATTCTTGGAATTTTAGGTAGTGTTTAAAATATCACTTTGCACTCTATTTTACCTATTTGTTTTTTATTTTTGTAGTGCTTGGGTTTGAACCCAGAGTCTTTGTACTTATTTTAAAATGTCACTTCAAGTAATAGTGTTCATACGAAGTTCCTGAGGTAAAAAATGAATACTCTGCTAGTATATGGTAGAGCTTTGCTTATATTGAAAAAAAAAATTTTTTTTTTGGCGGGGGGTACTGGGGATTGAACTCAGGGGCACTCCAACCACTGGGCCACATCCCCAGCCCTATTTTGTATTTATTAGAGACAGGGTCTCACTGAGTTGCTAAGTGCCTCGCCATTGGTGAGGCTGGCTTTGAACTCACAGTCCTCCTGCCTCAGCATCCCAAGTGCTGGGATCATAGGCATGCGCCACTGCTCCCAGCTTATAATGAAAATTTTTATTTGCAAAATAGCTTGAGATCAGAAAAAAAGTATGCGTGTGAGTTGACATTTGCATTTTAGACACTGTTTAGACATTTTAGGCTATATTTTAGACATTTTAGGCTATATTTGATAAGGACAAAAGTTATAACTATTTACTTGAAGTTAGTGGAAAGCTCAGAGGATCACATTCTGTTATAATAAAAACAGGTTCAAAACAATTATACTCTTTTGACAACTCTTCAGTTTACATCTTGGAATAAGAATCATTGATGCCTTAAAATATTCCAGTTGGTTAATTTATTCACCAAGTTTGACCACCATGTACATGCTATTTAGGTCTTTCTGTATAGTGAGAAAATTAGCATAAAGTTGTTTAGATTTTCTCTTGGTCCTGGCCTTTGATGTGTCATCATTGCACTGATGATAATAAAAAAGAAAGAAAGAAAGAAAAAGGAATAAAGCTGTTAAATAGAAGAGAGGTTGGTGTTTATTGTTTTCTGTTGAGGTCCTTAATAAATGGTATCTGTAAATATAGGCAGATATAGGCTAAAGTAGGTCCTTAATAAATGATATCTGGTTGTAAATATAGGCTAAAGTATTAACTTTATAATTAATTGATAAAAGCTGTTAGAGGACAGACTAATTATAGTCATGCACCGCTTAACAATGGGAATTTGTTCTGATAACTGGCATTAATGATATCATTGTCAGGTGAAAGTCAAGAATATACTTAAAGCTACTCATTTCAGGTGGCCTCTTGCAGTCAAGAGGTGCAGTATAGCAAGGTGCACCTGTGATCCCAGTTACATAGGAGACTGAGGCAGGAAGATCTCAAGTTCCAGGCCAGCCTCACAACTTAGTGAGAACTTGTCTCAAATAATAACTAAAAAGGGCAGGGGGTGTGACTCAATAATAGAGTACCCCTGGGCTCAATCCTGTGTGTACAAACACAAAAAATAAGTGCCTTAAACACAAAATGTATGAGGCTTCTGCTGGTATAACACAGCATACTGTTTTACAGTAGACTATTTAATAAATAGAGTATGCTCAACTATAAAAAAGAGTGTTGTAAGACTGGTAGTCTAGTAGGTTTATTTACACTGGCACCATCATCACAAATATGTGAGTAATACATTACGTTATAATAATGGCTATGATGTCACTAGGCAGTAGGAACTTTCAGCTCCACTATAATCTTACAGGACTACCCTGGTGTGTGCAGGCTGTAATTGACTTGAAATGTTGTTATATAGCCCATAACTAGTTTCAGAAATGTCTCAGACTAGCATTCTAATCCAGATAAGTCTTGACTAGGACAGAGAAGGAGTCATGGTCCTTCCAAGCAGGCCCAATCCCTAGAGGAAAAAGGGTAGAGTTGAGTTAAACATCCCCAGTATATTTTTCCATGATGTACTAATCAAATGTGTCACCTTCCTTAGGGATTAATAGTAATTTTTTCACATAGGAAAATATCAAGAAATGGAGAGAAACATTGTTCATCTAATTTTCCATGGTATCCTATCTGTTCAGTAAAGATTAATTAAGCACCCACCATTTATGAGATTCTATGTACATGGTATGTACTAAAGAATTATACTGAGGACCACAGTGTTAAGTGGTGGGCAACCTGAGGCCTGCCTACTTTTACTTTGATCCTTAGCCGAATTTCAGATCAAAAAACTAGAAAGCTTCCTTTTTATCTCCACTGTCCCTGCAACAGAGATATCAACATATTTGACACCAAAAAGCAGTGATTATCATTTCATTGATTTCTTCTGTTTAAGTAGTAACAAGCATTAAAGTGCACATTTTTTACCTCCAAGGAACTCAGTAAATACATTTCAGTATAGTTTTTTGAATCAATAAAGGCCTATAAACATGTTTTCCTGTCTTCTAATTTTGTGTGCCTCTTCCTCAAATTAAACTGTTTGTAACTTGAGGTATGTATTAAGTGCCAACTGAAAATTCTGCCTGGCATGATTAATGATCATCATGATTAAAGACATCATGATAGAGCTCTTTTTTTTTTTTTTTTTTATACTACGTTGTTATATATATGACAGCAAAATGCATTACAATTCATATTACACATATAGAGCACATTTTTACATATCTCTGTTGTATACAAAGTATATTCACACCATTCATGTCTTTATACATGCACTTAGGGTAATGATATCCATCTCATTTTACCTTTTTTTTTTTTACCCTTTTGTCCCCTCTCTTCCCCTCCCTTCCCCATTAACCTTTCTAGTGTTCCTGTAATCCTCCCATGCTCCCGTCCCAACCCCACTGTGAATCAGCCTCCTTATATCAGAGAAAACATTTGGCGTTTGGATTTTTGGGATTAGCTAACTTCACTTAGCATTTACATTCTCCAACTTCATCCATTTACCTGTGAATGCCATTATTTTATTCTCTTTTATTGCTGAGTAATATTCCATTGTGTGTATATAGCACATTTTCTTCATCCATTCATCTACTGAAGGGCATCTAGGTCCACAGCTATTGTGAATTGTGCTGCTATAAACATTGATGTGGCTGTGTCCCTGTGGTATGCTGTTTTTAAGTCTTTTTGGGTATAGACCGAGGAGTGGGATAGCTGGGTTATAAGGGTTGATAGAGCTCTTTTTAACTGAATCTTAAATGTTAATTGCTTTTACATGATGACATATATGTAAGGTGAAATTTTAATGATTTCTTTAACTTTCTTTTAAATGGTTTAATAAAAGAAAAGTTAGGCAAAGAAATCTGACCGGAAAGGAGGGTATAGGAATTTTACATTTTTTATATTGTTTGAAAAAATAGAGTTGATGTGATGGTGCACACCTACATAATAATAATAATTAGTTATTATAATAGTTTTTAAAATACAATATTGAACTGCATGTTAAAAATGTGTATAGCAATGATTTAATTATATGTTGAATAAAGTAGTTTTACCTCCCAGAACTAATAGCTGATTTTTAGAGTGCCTGCTATTTGTTGGGCACTATATTAGTGCTTTCATATTTCATTTAATCTATAAAACAGGTGAGAGATTACACATGCGCAAGACCATGTAGTTAAAATTGTGCAGGCAGAATTTGAATGAAGGCGAGATATTAAAAAGTTTTTGACTGGGGGATTGATAACCCTTCAGTTACTAAACACATGGTTTTATTAAATATCTGTAATGGCATTATGCATAGTTCTCTTGGGAATACAAAAGACATGGTATTTGGTTACAAATTGCTGACAGTGTAATAAAGGAGTTATTACAAATACTAACCAGTACTATTGAACTTGTTAGTATTGTGCATTATATGCCTGGCCTTCTACTATGTGTCTTATCTATACTTTGGATATTTAATAAATGTTGTGGGAACTTAAAAGGGGTTAGTTATGTAGATGACGTGCCTATTTTCAGGTGTGTTACCTCCGGTGGAATTTGTAAAATTGCTTACAACCTAGTAGAGCAGTGTCTTATGTTAGGCAGAATAGGATACAGGGGAGAGAGATATGGCAGAAAATAATATGGAGGAATTAAATTGAAGAGAGTTAAAAAAATAATTACAAGGACAGAAGAGCTAAGTTAATTTCCTTGAGGAAAGGAAGTAACAAGAAAGAAAAATGCCAAAAATTTTACTTTTTGTGTAATTGGGAGAATATTTACTGAAAAGAAACAAGGAGCCATTTGAGGTGGAGGGAATATATGCTTATGAGTTCATTTTGTGGAGACCTAGAAAAGGCCAGCCCTTCATGCTTTTTCACCTTGCCTACATATTATGAAATGTGTGGAATTTAAAACCAAAACAGCATCAACAACAACAAAAAGAGCTGGGCATGATGGTGCATACCTGCAATCCCAGCAACTTGGGAGGCTGAAGCAGGAGGATCACAAGTTTGAGGCCAGCCTCAGAAATGACAATGTGTCAAAGTAAAAAAATTTTTAAAGGGGTGGGGGCTGTGGCTCATTAGAGGACCTTTAGGTTCAATCCCCTTTACCACAAAACAAAAACAAAGGAAAACAACAACAGGAAAAAAACAAACTGTATCTGTATGGAATCTCTAGAGTTGGAGCTCTGGAGCCAGAACTTTCTCAAGTCCTTAGGAAATGGGCATTTATCTTGTTTGGAGTGCAAATTGGTACAACTTCTGGAGAGCTGTTTGACGATAGGAGTCAGTATTACAAATGAATGAAGTTGCCAGGCACAGTGGTGCACAGCTGTAATCCCAGCTGCTCTAGAGGCTAAGGCAGGAGGATTGCAAATTCAAAGCCAGCCTCAGCAATTTAGCAATACCCTGAAGCAACTTAGTGAGACCCTATCTCTAAATAAAATATTTAAAAGGGGCTGGGGATGTGATTCAATGGTAAAGTGCCCCTGGGCTCAATCCCTGGTAACAAAACCCAAATGAATAAAGCCTTTAATCTAGCACTTCTAGGAATTTGTTCTACTGATAAACTTGTGTGTAGAATTACCTATGTACAGGGTCGCAAACTGCAGCATTATTGATGATTGCTAAAGATTGGAAGCAGCTTGCAAGTGTATCAGTTGGAAATTGTTGAGATGCATTATAGTCCATCCATACAATGGATACTATTCAGTTGTTAATGAGGTAGCTCAAATGTGCTGGTGATAGAATGATCTGTATAACAGAGTAAGCGGGATAAAAATGTCCTTTGTGCTCATAGTATATTTCTTTTTTTTTTTTTTTTTTTTTTTTTTTGTGGTACCGGGGATTGAACTCAAGGGCACTCGACCACTGGGCCACATCCCCAGCCCTTTTTTGTGTTTTTTTTTTTTTTATTAGAGACAGGGTCTCCCTGAGTTGCTAAGTGCCTCGCCATTGCTGAGGCTGGCTTTGAACTCGCGATCCTCCTGCCTCAGCCTCCCAAGTGCTGGGATTACAGGCGTGCGCCACCGCGCCCGGCTATAGTATATTTCTTGAAGGATAACAACAACAACAAAAAACTGGGATTAGTTATTTCTCAGGGGTCAGAGTACAAGGTAGACATCTTTTAGCTGTAGACCTTTTTGTGTGCCCTTTGAAAAGTATAATGCTATGTTTTTTAAATATATTTTTTAGTTGCCAATGGACCTTTATTTTATTTATTTATATGTGGTGCTGAGAATTGAATCCAGTGCCTCACACATGCTAGGCAAGTGCTCTACTCTTGAGCTGCAACCCCAGCCCTAGAGTTATTTATTTTTAAAAAATAATTTTAAAAACTATGGTTGATACATATAAAAAGAAAGAGTGAGAGAATCACTAAGGAAATTGTTCAAAAAACAAAATTTAAGGTCCCATCTAAGATCTAATTTATTAAGCCCTAATAAATCAGAATCTGCATTTTTTTTAAAAGATGTTGGTGGACCTTTATTTTATTCATTTCTTTATATGCGGTGCTGAGAATCAAACCCAGTGCCTCACACATGCTAGGCAAGTGCTCTACCACTGAGCCACAACTCCAGCCCCCAGAATCTGCATTTTAATAAGCTTCCTGGGTAATTCAGAAGGCCCTTTTGAGTCGGAGAAACACTGTTTAAATTAACCACCCAAAGCAGTTTATTCACCCATCACATGGCTTACTGTGCAGTATTTCAACCTCTGCTGTATTCGTAATGTTATGTAATGACACATGCTTGTCAGGTATCTACTATTCAAAAATTGAGGGCTTTTCCAGAGCACTATACACTCGGTGCTCAGATGTATATTATTTAATAGTGCTGAGAGTAGCTTACCCCAACCCCCACTACTGGAGATTAAACCTAAGGGTGCTTTACCATAGCTACATTTGCAGACCTTTTTATTTTACTTCTGAGACATGGTCTAAGTTGTTGAGGTTGGCTTCAAATTTGCAGTCCTCCTCTCAGCCTCCCAAATAGCTGGGATTACAGGCTTACACCACCACTACTGGGCCTGACTCAGAGCAGCATTTTCCAAAGTGTGTACTAAACCAGGAACGTATATTTTACAGGGCATTAATAATATGTAATATGTAAAAGGGTTCTCTGGTCAAATCAGTTTGGGAAACATTGGGATAAATAAAAGTGAACAGTTTTTCTTTATTGCAGGACTGTTCAGAGATTTGACCAAGGAATCCTTTTTTTTTCTAGGACTACTACCTCTCAGGTCTTTTGGTCGGTGGAACACACTTTGAGAAATGCCTGGTTTAGAGGAAAGAGCACCACTGGCTTTGGAATCCTTGGCAAGTTACCTAACTTCTCTGAATATTAATTTTCCTAACTTTAAACTGGGGATAGATAATACTTGCCTTGGTGGTGGTGTGAAGAATAAATGAGAAATATATAAGAAAAATTTTAAATGCTTAAAACTTGATACCTCAAGAGTTTCAATTGATAGTTGTTAATATTATGTAGGTTACTTGCTTCATTTTCTTGCCTTTATTTGCATAGTTCATTTCACTATTCCTTACTAGTCTCATCAGAAAGTGAGGGGAAGACAAGGTCAAATAATTCATTTTAATAAAATGTTGGTACCTTTATTAAAAGGTTTGGTATTTGGAATAAAAATACTAATTAATGTGGAAATCATTAGCAAATCATTTTCCTCTCATCTCTGATAGACGAATATTGAGACCAGGATAAACATTCATATCTGCTGAATTTTATTATCTAAAAGAAAACCAACAACAAAAAGATATGAAACTTTCACCTTAAATGTGACAAGTGGGATGTTATCAAACTTTTATTTTTCCTTTTTTCTAGTCAATAAATTGATTGCACAAGAAGGACCTTCCTTTCTACAAATGAGAATAAAACATTTGTTGAAATCTAACTGCATCCCCCAGGCTACTGCTTTATCAAAACTATGTGCAGAATCTAAAGAAATTTCACATGTGTCATCTTTTCAGCAAGCTTATATCACATGTTTATGTTCCATGCTCCCTAATGAAGATGCTATTAAGGAGGTAAGTAAATTAATAACTGTTATTATTATTGTTTGCTGCAAATTTAATAGATTTGTAGAGATGATGTGTGGTTACTTTTTCCCATCAGAATGAAAACCAAGAATATTTATTTATTTTCAGTCTACTAAAAAGTATTGCTTTAACTATATACGTAACTGTTCAACAGATTGTATAGCAATATTTGATAGGTGGATTTGAAAGTAGGTAATTAAATAATACACAAATGATGTTTATGTTTTGATGATGGTTTTCTGTGAAATCTTTAAATATGAAAGTTTTTTCTTAATTTTGTTGTTTTTGGGAAATGCAGAAATTGTTAATAGTAGTATCGAGAGAAACTAAAAAGACTGGGAGCTTAATTACTTTATGTGTTTAACTCTGTAAACAGATAAATGTAGGACTCTAGACTCCATGAAAATATAAATATATATTTTTGTTTTGTTTAATTTTTTTTGGGGGGGGGATTACTGGGGATTGAACTTGGGCACTTGACCTCTGAGCCACATCCCTAGCCCTATTTTGTATTTTGGAGACAGTGTCTCACTGAGTTGCTTAGCGCCTCGCTTTTGCTGAGGCTGGCTTTGAACTTGTGTCCATGAATATGTCGAACAATTGAGTGGACAAATCAGATATCATGGAAAATAATTATGGATGAGTTGTTTTAAGCTATTTTTTTTTTCAGTCACATGACACCGTTTGTTGAAAAACTTGAACTATCATTTTCCTTAGAAAACTTGGGATTAATTTTCTCTTAGAGTTTTTGATAAATTCTACAGAAAAAAATAAGACTACTTCATCTTTATTTCATTATATACCTTTAATTTTCTCACCTACCATTCAGATCTGACCCATGGATTTTATTTTATTTCTACACTGAAGTTTCTTACTAAATGTAGGAATCCCCAAAATCTGCTTTTATGCTATAATAATTCTTAAAATTTTATGATTTTACCTGTAAATATCCTACTCTCTTTCTACCTCCTTCACTTTAATGTATAGACTCCACCTGGATCTGTTGCTCTTATCACATTTTCATTGTGTCTCAATCTCATGTACTCATTTCCTTTCTTGCTCTGCTCTTCTGTTGTCATCATAATCATCACTTAATGGTATACATTCTCAATTCCTCTATTGGTCTTCCTTTCATTACACTTGTTTGACTATTGGTATCCTGGTAATATCCTTAAATCTCTACCTTTGGGACCAAACTTAGATGGAGAAAAACTTGCCAACAAATTTCACATTAGCTGTGTGAGTGATGCATACCTACAGTTCCAGCATCTAAGGAGGCTGCAGCAGGAGAATTGCAAGATTGACACCAGCATTAGCACTTAGCAAGACTCAAATGTCTCAAAATAATAATTTTTTTTTTAACAAAGGTCTAGGGATATAGTTCAGTGTGTAAAGCACCCCGTGTTCCATCTCTATATCCAAAAAAAAAACAATGCCCTGCATCCCTGATCTACCTTATTTTCAATATCTGCTATCATTACTATAAATATATACTAACCCATCTAAAAGGGCTTCTCTGTGTCCCCTTATCTAGCTAGTATTTTCTTTCTAGCACATATTATTTCCGTGAGGCATATTTGCTTCTTTTCTGTGCCCCCCCACCCCATTGTAAACTACATAAGGCGAGAGACATGGATTGGTCACTGTTACGTCCCTACATTCTAAAGGAATACTTGGCCACATAGGCCCACAGAACTCACTTGTTAAATGAATGAATGACAATTACAATCCCACAACTTTCTATCTTGTTAATAAGATTTCAAGCTTTCATTTTATGAGTTCTGACCAGGATGTCAAGCTGAAACATTCCAGTCATGCTTTGTAAGTTTTTAAATTTTGCTTGAAGGTCTTTTTTGAATTCTAAAGTGATTCATATTTTTCTTAAGTGTATTTCATCTTAAAATATAATATTTAATGCTGTCTGTGCATTTATAAAAAAACATAGACCAAGATGAAGCTAGGCTAACAGATGTCTGTAGAGATTGGTTGCATCATGGATCAGTAGTTATTTTAAATGGCTAAAATCTCCTGTAGCATGGGTCTTACTTCACCATTGTGAGAAGCTTTCGTCCAGACTCATTGTTGAAATTTAAGGTACTTCCCAATGGTCAAAATAGTGACTCCAAGAATTTGTGATTCCGTCCTGGCTCCTAGTAGCCTTTGGATTTCTACTGACTACCTTATTTATTTATCTTTTTTAAGTGTTTGCAAACTCTTTATTCTGGGATGCTGGATTAGGAACATCCTGATAGGAAACAGTGTAGCCTAGACATTGAAATTTAGTAGTCACTTGAATCTGAGAGGATTGTTTAAGCAGGCAATGTGGATAGAGACTCAGAATGTTGGTCAACTTTGTTTTGGAATATGGCCTTTGAGAGGAATGCCAGATGCAGAATGCATAGATCAACTAGCCAGTTGGTAGCTGTGAAGTAGGCAACAGCATATAGTTCCCGCAAATGAGGTTGAAGCTGTGACCCCATGGCATCAATTAAACATATTCTAATTTGTTGGACTGTGGTCAAAAAGAAGTCAAAAGATAAAATGCTTAGCCGGGCGCGGTGGCGCACGCCTGTAATCCCAGCACTTTGGGAGGCTGAGGCAGGAGGATCGCGAGTTCAAAGCCAGCCTCAGCAATGGTGAGGCACTTAGCAACTCAGTGAGACCCTGTCTCTAAATAAAATACAAAAAAGGGCTGGGGATGTGACCCAGTGGTCGAGTGCCCCTGAGTTCAATCCCCGGTACCACAAAAAAAAAAAAAAAAAAAAGAATTATTACAGAATGACTCTGGAGGCTGAGGCAGGAGGACTGCAAATTCAGGGACAGTCTTGGCAGCTTAGTGAGATCCTGTCTCAAAATAAAAATTTTTAAAAAGAAACGGGGTGGGGGAGTGGGGAGTGGCAGGGGCGTATAGTTCAACAAGTTCCCCTGGGTTCAATTCCTGGTACTACCAAAAAGAAAAAAGAAAAGAAGAACAAAAACTGTTACAGAATACGTTTATTGGGAACTTGTCCATTCTAAGCTCTATGCTATATGCCTTCAGTGTGTTGGCATGTAATCCTTGTAATAATCCTGTGAATTTTTATAATAATTAACAGAGTAAGCTTAAAGAGATTATATAACTGGCCCAAAGTTGTATATCCACTAAGTGAGGAGTCCAGGGTTTAAATCTTAGTTGGTCTGCCTCTGCTTCTCTTGTATACATATTAATTTCATACTCACACATGTCAGATACAGAGTCCAGCTCTTCAGCATGGCCAACCTTCTTTTAAAGATATCTGGTTCTTCCTGATTGCTGGTTCTTAGAGTGGGCTTTTTGCTCAGGAGAGTTTTTTTCTTTTGTTTGCCCAGAGGTGAAATAGTCACACTTATTTTTAAGTCAGAAGAGATGAGATTGGCTGTAGAGTTCTGAAAATTCTGGGTGACTGATTCCTGGACTGGATTGACTGGGGAGCATAGATAGAGGTTGTTTTTTGTTTGTTTGTTTGTTTGTTTGCTTGTTTGTTTGTTTTTAACAAGGTATCTGGAGAAGCAAAAGCAACAGTCAGAAAACATAGACTTGAATCCTGATGTTGTCATTTACTAACCATTCAACATTGGGCAGGTAGCTTCAGTTTTATTTTATCTGCAAAGTAGGCAAGATAATAGTAACTCTCTCACAGTGTGGCTAGATATTTCAAAATGGATAAAATAAAAAAGATCTAACATTGTTCTTAGAATATCATAGACAGAGTACAAGAAGAATAATTCTCTTTTTTTCTCCCCGTTTCTTTTTTTTTTTGGTACTAGGGATTAGACCCAGGGGCACTTTGCCACTGAACTACATCCCCAGCCCTTTTTTATTTCTTATTTTGAGACAGAGTCTTGCTAAGTTTCTAAGGCTGGCCTTGACATGTGATCCTTCTGCCTTAGCCTCCTGAGTTGCTAAAATTACAGAACAGTTCTTTAGGCCTAGGGTACAGAGCATTGGAGAAATAATTCAGGAGAATTAATCACAGATGAAATATAGGTTTGAATAGAGAAATAGTGTGTTATATACAGAGCTAGTTTTATCTCTTAACCTTTATTTAAAACCTGTTTTTTTTTTTTTTTTCCTAGCATTGTATTAGGCATTGACAAATACAGAATGGTGGGAATGGCCTAGTTTGTTTGCCAGAAACAGTTATAGGAAGATAAGTACTAAGTTCATACGATTCTGCCCTTTAGAGAAAGAGAATAGCCATATAGATTAAGATATATACGGGGCTGTGGCTGTGGCTCAGCAGTAGCACGCTCATCTCACATGTGTGAGGCCCTGGATTTGATCCTCAGCACCACATAAATAAAGGTACTGTGTCTACCTACAACTAAAAAATTTAAAAAAATATATACAGCTTTATAGAAAAATTGATGTTTAAGTTGTACCTTGAAATAATGATGGGATTTGAATAGACAGAATGGTTTAGGAATAACTGACTGTGGTAGTAAAGGCATGGAAATTAATGTGTATTTTGTAGGGACTCACTAAAGAATACCTTGCCTACAGCAGAAGACTATGTTGAGGTTTTGTGAGACATAAGATCTGTTGGATGGGGAAATTGGGCAGAATTACTCAGTGGCAGAGTAGTTGTAGCAGAAACTGTGTGGCAAAGACTGAAAATATTTTGTTTTTGCCCTTTTCCAAAAAAATATTTGCCAACCCTTGCTCTAGCATATTTTGCTGAACTGCAGTACTACACGCCTATAATCCCAGCTACTTGGGAGGATCACAAATTCGAAGCCAGCCTTGGAAGCTTAGACCCTGTCTCAAATAAAATAGAAAGGGCTGAGGATGTAGCTCAATGGTAGAGCCCCCCTGGGCTAATCCCCAGTGCCACAAAAAAAATGGAACATATTTTTCAGTCTGCTAACAACCATTAAATATCAGTTAGTCCTCCATGTTCTACAAATGATGAAACTGAGGCCAAGATAGTAATGTCCCCAAGGCCCTACATGCATTAAGCTAATTAAGTCTAAGACCAGGCTAGAATGCAGGGCACATGAACCTGGATCCTTGGACTAGCCTTCTTTCTACTTTACTATTTATTTCTATTTGGTAGGCACTGAAAAGCATCCATGAATTAGGGGTGCCTTTCCACTCATTAAGTTGTTTTGTTTTGGTGGCAGTACTAGAGATTTTACCTGGGACCTTACATGTGGTAGGCAAGCACTGTATTACTGAGCTATACCCCCCAACCTTAGAGCTGTTTTGATAGGGAACATCTTGGTGGTGTGTCATTCCATTCATTTATGTATAGGTATAGGTATAGATGTGATTTAAATATATTAATGTGAAAACATTTAGCACATATAAATCCCCCTTCATTCTTGTTGGAGATTGAACTCAGGGCCTTGCCTGTCCTAGGTGATTTTCTATTACTTAGCTATACCCCTAACCCCATAAAATTATTTTAAAGGGAACAATGGTATCAACATTATTGTCTCTTATTTAGTCTCTTATTAGTATCTTATTGAAAACATTTAGTGATGTTTTCTTTTGTAAATGATAAGTGAATTAAAGAGAATCTCTAGATTGCTTTGGAAAAGTACTAACAAATCACTAGATGTTCATGAATTTAAGATTAAAATCAGTATATGTCCTAAGGTAACAGTTACACATTAGTCATCTACTTTAGCTGAGTTAAGAGAAGAGTTAAATTAAGGAACAGCTGGGAATAAAGGTACTTTGTAGGTTGGCACCTGTGGGCATCCCAGTAATGGGTGTGTGTAATAAGAAACCTCTGCTGGGGACAATTTTGCCAGACACATGCAATTAAGATTAATTGACTGGGGGCTGGGGTTGTGGTTCAGCAGTAGAGGCACTTACCTAGCATGTGTGAGGCACTGGATTTAATCCTCAGCACAACATAAAAATAAATAAAATAAAGGTATTGTGTCCAACTATGAATAAAAAATGATTAATTTACTGGGTCTAGTCAAAGCCAAAATTTTGACCTTAATGTGTAAAGAGTTGGGCTTTTCAGAAATTGGGTAGGTCTAGAAGGCAGAAGAGTACCAGGGAATCCTAGAGTCCTACGTTGTAATACTTCATTTATATAGAATCGAATGAGATGACATTACTATAATTTTTTCATATGAAAGGATTTTAATAAAAGTTACAGTCTGAAGTGGCCAAGAGGATGTTTCCTATGTGTCTTCATTACTGAAAGAAGAAATCTTTGCAAAGAGCAAGCTTTCCATGCATAAAAGGACAGATAGTGTTTTAAACACAAATCCCTCTATTATTTTAAAGATCCAGGAAATCTGTCAGCAGAGTTCTTGGTGCACAGTAGGGGTCCATTTCATTCTTGGGACCTGAATGAACTGTATCTTCAGTGTCTAATATGGTTAATAGGCACAATAGCAGAGATATTTCTTCTCTTGATGGGGAAAGGAAAAGACAAACAGGATCTAATTTACTCACCAGTCTAACACAACTGGGAATTGACACAGTCACTAGGTATAAATGATAAACAGCAAATACATTTAAATAGGACCTAGTGGGAATTCAGTTTGGGAGTAGAAGTAAACAAGAGCATAGAAATCAGATATAGCTTAAATAAGAATCAAGTAAAAGGAATCCTGAATTTAAAAAAAAAGTAGTTACAAAATGTGTAAATTTAAATTTTTTAAAATATTTTTTAAAGTTGTAGTTGGACACAATACCTTTATTTTATTTATTTATTTTTATGTGATGCTGAGGATCGAACCCAGGGCCTTGCACGTGCTAGGCGAGTGCTCTACTGCTCAGCCACGACCCCATCCCTTAAAATCACAATCTTAATGTTTTAACTTTATCCTTTTCATAGGGGGGAATGAGATGAACACTTAGAAAATATACTCATGGTATAAAGTCTGTACGAAGACATTAAGCAGTTACCTATTTAAATTCCTAAAGCAGAGTTATTTTATTTTTAAATGTATATATGTATTTTAGTTGTAGATGGACCCAACACCTTTTTAAAATTTTATTTATTTTTATGTGGTGCTGAGGATCGAACCCAGTGCCTTACATGTACTAAGTAAGCACTTTACCACTGAGCCCCCCAGCCCCAGTTATTTTAAATAGCACTGGAAAGACCTCTTTCCAGGAGTTAGTATGTATTTGGATTTCACTTCTAAGTCTCACTTTTTTGGGTTATATGTGAGTGTTTTGATTGATGTGTGGTGACACTGGCAGGGTTACTATGGAAAGTCAAGTAGACACATCATTTTCAATAATCCTGTAAATCCTGTAGAACATTTCAGGCTTCTCTCAGCTATAGACAGTCATTAGGTTTAAATAGAAGTATTGATAACTATTTTTTTTTTTCCTCCTCCTTCCCTTCTTCCATGGGGTCTTGCCATGTTGCCTAAGCTAGTTTAAAACTCCTGGGCTCAGACAGTCCTCCTGCCACTACCTTCCAAGCAGCTAAGACTGCAGGCATGTGCCACTACACCCCCCTATTTATTTTTTTTAAGTAGTATCCTAGTATCCTTGTGATCCATGGAATTGCTGCAGTCTAAAGGAAGTCTGAGCTGAGTACAGTGGGGAATACCTGTTATCCCAGCTATTTGGGTAAATGAGGTGGTAGGATCACAAGTTCTAGTCCAGCCTAGGCAACTTAGCAAGATTCTATCTCAAAATAAAAATGGCTGAGGATGTAACTCAGTGGTAGAGCGTTTGCCTACCATGTTCAGCTCCCACCCTACCAAAAGAAGTCTGATATTCTTAAAACTGTGATACATAGTCTTTTTCCAGGTATTACTTATCAATCTAACAGGTGATTTTTTCCTAAACATAGGCCCAAGGTTACTTGAAAAATATGCTTGCTAACTGTATAACTCCCACCTTTCTCCTAATAAAGAATGCAGAGGAATTTTATTACATCGAAAACTTAAACCTACTTTAATTCCTTTTTGAAAATAAAATAAAACATCAACTAACTTTAGTTTTTAAAAATCTGTTTAGGGGCTGGAGTTGTGGCTAAGTGGTAGAGCGCTCGCCTAGCATGTGCGCGGCCCGGGTTCGATCCTCAGCACCGCATAAAAATAAAGGCAATGTGTACAACTAAAACAAATAAATATTTTAAAAATAAAAAATAAAAATCTGTTTATAAGAATAAATTGTAGCCGGGCACAGTGGCACATGCCTATAATCCCAGCACTTGGGAGGCTGAGACAGGAGGATCGCGAGTTCAAAGCCAGCCTCAGCAATGGCGAGGCACTTAGCAACTCAGTGAGACCCTGTCTCTAATAAAATACAAGAAAGGGCTGGGGATGTGGCCCAGTGGTCAAGTGCCCCTGAGTTCAATCCCTGGTACAAAAAAAAAAAAAAAGAATAAATTGCTTGCAGTATACCTCAGAACTGATCAGGAACATACTACATTGAAAACCTCTGTTCTAGAGAAAGGTAAATGGCAAAATATTCCATTAATGGCACTGGCCTGAGTACTAGTTTACATCAGTAGCCTAAGCAAGAAAATAACTTGGGAAGATAAATATGCTATCTCTACCCACCTTCTCTTAGGCCTGCTATACTATTGTCTGATTATTATGAAAGCCTTCTAACCATGTCTTTTTCCTCCCCCTTCATTTTCTGTAGTAGTCAAGGTGATATTTTTTCTTTTTTAAGATAAAATTAGACCATGTTATTTTGAGATAATTCTAGATTTTCATGTAATTTTAAGAAATAATGGAGAAATGCCTTCCATTTGTTCAGTATATATTCATTGGAGAACTCTGGATAGAAAGATGAACAAGACACAGGGAAAGGAATAGCAGTGTTCATACACTGTGAAACTTAGGCAGAGGTCTGCCTGGAAATTAAGAGTTCTGGGTCATCAGCATTTGAAGCCAGAGAGTAATGAAATTAGCCTTTTTAGAACTCTGGAAATTAAAGGTTTACAGCAATCTGAAGAGGTTTTATTCTCCAAAAGCAAATAAATCTCAGAAAAGTAAGCTTGGTGGTTCTTTTACTTGCCCGACTTTCTCTCTTTCCCTAGACCCACAGTAGCCTTGAGTTGTAGTTTCACAACTACAGTAGGTATGAAAACCAGCAACCTAGCAGCTACCTAAAAAGGCATTTTGGTTTGGAGTTCTCCAAAAGCCTATGTCCAGAGAAATGTCATTATTTGAGCTGTCTGGCAGCTTGCTAAAAAGCTCCATTCTCACAACTTGCCTTTATTTGATTCAGAGCTCACTCTCCCCAGGGCTTTTGTCAAAAAGCAATCAGTGGTAATTGTTTAATGTGACAGTTGTCTGAGGAGGCATCACTAGTGTGCTAACAAGAGACTGTCCAAAAAACATTAGAAGGAAAAACTGGAATACGAGATGTGTTCATAGGTTACCTACCTCTTGATATTTTAGAAGCTATAGAAGATAATATGCATGTGTAGGGTTAGGTGCCTGCCAAGGAGTAGCCTGGGAAGGCCCAAATCTCTCACCTGTGATTTCCTGAGGGCTCTACATAGGAAATCAGGGCAAGGACAAGTTGTAAATTGCCTGAAATATTGAAAGCATGCCCTACCACACACACACAGCCATTTAGTAAAAAGCAAAGAGACTTATTAAGTTAGTTTGGTTTTTGTTGCTGTAATCAAAATACCTGAGGAGAACAACTGAGAGGAGGAAAAGTTTATTTTGGCTTAGTTTCAGAAGTTCAGACCATGACTGGCTGACTCCATTGCCCTGGGCCCAAAGCAAGCAGAATATCATGCAGAAAGGGCGTAGGGGGAAGAGTGCTGGTCCACTCACAGCTGCCAGGAAGCAGAGAGAAGGAGCTAAAAATGCCACAGGATACACCTCCACTGACCTACCTCCAGCCATGTGTCCTACCTGTCTAGTCATCACCCAGTCCATTCAGACTGTGAACTGATTAGGTGACAGCTCATAATCTAATCATTTCCCCTCTGAATATTCCTGAATTAACACAGGAGCTTTGGGGGGTCATCTTATACCCAAACTATAACACTTGTTCAAAACATTTAAAGAAATTTCCGTTGAATATATAGCTGACCATTAGGCTAATCAAGCTGTGACTATAAGTGAACACAAGAGACAAAGAATTTAGACTTTACAAAATTATTCCAGAACAGTCACTAAACTAACAAACCCTAGGAGGTGGGAGTATCTGGTTTACAGAGTTTTCACAGTATGAAATATCTAGTTATCATATAAAGAAATATGATAGCTGATGCATAGGGTAAAAAGCAGCCAATAGCATGGTGGTACATGCCAATAATCCCAGCTGTTGGGGAGACTGAGGCAGGAGAAGGAAGTTCAAGCCCAGCCATGACAACTTGATGAGACTTGACTCAAAATTTTAAAAGTTAAAAAAAAGGACTGGGGATGTAGCTCAATGGTGGAGCACCCCTAGGTTCAATTCCCAGTACTATAATAACAACAACAAAAGGTAGCTAGTAGAAACTATTTTTGAGTAAGCCCAGACGGGAGACTTACTAGGCAAAGATTTTATTTATTTATTATTATTTATTTTAATTTATTTGCTTTAGTTGTACACAATGTGTTTATTTTTATGTGGTGCTGAGGATCGAACCCGGGCTGCGCACATGCTAGGCGAGCACTCTACCGCTGAGCCACAACCCCAGCCCCACTAGGCAAAGATTTAAAGGGGACTGTTACAAATTCAGTCAGTTCTTATTATTCTACTGTTGTTGCAGATATTAAATTATCAAAAACTACTCCCTAGGGGACATACAGGTTTATGTTTCCATGAGTTACTGTTCACAACATTTCCATCAATCATTTAACACATACCTGTCTTTATCTGTGTTTCTGCTTAAAGTTGCCTTATTTAGTGCCTGTTGTTGCTTTGTTAGCATTGAACTCATGGACAGCAGTATTGTAATTCATGCCTGAACGAAGCTTACTTAACACATGTATTTTCTACAAAAAGCATATCATAGTCTTCTTGCTCTTAAGAATATTTTTTTAAAAGCTTTATTCCTTTTTTAAAAATATTTATTAATTTGCTTTAGTTGTACACAGTGCGTTTATTTGTATGTGGTGCTGAGGATCGAACCCGGGCTGCGCACGTGCTAGGCGGGTGCTCTACCACTGAGCCACAACCCCAGCCCTTGCTCTTAAGAATATTAAACAGAATTTCAGCAGTTCATTTGGGGCTATTTTTAGGTAGACTCACTAGTGAAAAGCACAAAAATGAGAAAAATCTGGCTCTAAATAGAATGCAGAATCATTTACAGTATGACAGCTGAAATAGAAAGGCAAAATATCACATTGTTTACCTCAGGTGATAATATGCACATCAGCTGACTAAGATTTTCTTGGCAGGTCATGAAAGACCACATAGATAGTATTGATATTTGGGGTTACAAATAAATTTCAGCAAGCAGGCTAATTTACAGATAAGGAATTTGCAAATAGTACAGACCAACTGTATGTTCAAATAATTAAAGAACTATACCTAAGAAATTAAAGGAAAGGGGTTGGGGGGGATGTAGCTTGGTGAAATAGTGTTTGCCCAACATGTGTGAGGCACTGAATTCAATCCCCAGTATAACCCTCATCCAAGAAAAAACTTCAAAAGTATGAGAACAATGTCTTAGTAAATAGTGAATATCAGTAGAGATGGAAATTATAAAAACAACTCAATGGGAATTCTGAGTAGAAAAAAAAATTTTTTTCCCTGTGGTACCGGGGATTGAACTCAGGGGCACTCGACCACTGGGTCACATCCCCAGCCCTTTTTTGTATTTTATTTAGAGACAGGGTCTCACTGAGTTGCTAAGTGCCTCGCCATTGCTGAGGCTGGCTTTGAACACGCGATCCTCCTGCCTCAGCCTCTCAAAGTGCTGGGATTACAGGTGTGCGCCACCATGCCCGGCTGGAGTAGAAAATTTTAATAACCGAAGTTAATTCATTAGAACACCATCAGATTTGAATTCACAGAAGAAAAAACATCTGCGAACTTGGTGAAACGGGTCAGTTGAACTTATGTAGGCTGAGGAATTGAAGGGGAAAATAGACAATATGGTGGTTGGAGACTATATCACTTTCAAAAATGAAAAGCAAGCCGGGCACGGTGGCGCACGCCTGTAATCCCAGCACTTTGGGAGGCTGAGGCAGGAGGATCGCGAGTTCAAAGCCAGCCTCAGCAATGGCGAGGCACTTAGCAACTCAGTGGGACCCTGTCTCTAAATAAAATACAAAAAAGGGCTGGGGATGTGGCCCAGTGGTCGAATGCCCCTGAGTTCAATCCCTGGTAACCACACACACACACACAAAAAAAAGAAAAGCAACAATGGGGCTGGGGTTGTGGCTTAGCGGCAGAGCACTTGCCTAGCACGTGCGCAGCCCGGGGTTCGATCTTCAGCACCACGTAAAAATTTAAAAAATGCATTGTGTACAACTAAAGCAAATAAATAAATATTTGAAAAAAAAAATGAAAAGCAACAAGGAAATGGAAGACTTGAATGATATAAACCAAGGAAAGACAGAACAAATATCTATGGAATATGCTACCCAACAGTACCTACACACACACATTATTCCCAAATGCACATAAAATATTCTCCAAGATAAGAGTATATGTTAGACCATAAAACAAGATTGCAGTCATACAAAGTAAGCTTTCTGATCATAATGGAATGAAATTAGAAATCACATGCATAAGGTCCTGGGTTCAGCACAACAGCCCCTCCCCACCACCAAAGTGTTAAGACTTGCACAAGTTTTAAAACACTTTTGAAAGAAATTAAAAGTCTAAATGGGGGTGATGATGTAGCTCATTGGTAGGGCTTGCCAGACATGCATGAAGCTAAGAGTTCAAACTCTAGCACTAGCACAACAACAAAACGACAACACTCATGTTCATGGATCAGAAAGTTTTATTTTGTTAAGATGGTTGTACTCCCCAAATTGAATAGTACAATGCTATTCTATCAAAATCTTATCTGGGGCTGGGGTTGTGGCTCAGCGGTAGAGCACTAGCACGTGCGCGGCCCGGGGTTCGAACCTCAGCACCACGAAAAAACGCATTGTGTACAACTAAAAGCAAATAAATAAATATTTTTTTAAAAATCTTACCTTTTTTTGTAGAAATTGACAAACTAATCATATTTTTACATGTATTCAACATAACAGCTATAGCATGAATCATATTTAAGAATAAGCACTGTATTTGTCCAAGTAGATAGATAACTCCCTGAAATTCTCAGAAACTTGTCAGTGACCTTAATTTTAATTTAGCTGAACTGAGAAGTGTTTTGTAGCATTTATTTAGTTTGTAGTGTGAGCTATTTATTATAAAAGGTTGAAGTCAAGGAATATAACCATTTTGTTATTTTGTTTTTATCTCTTAGATCCTTCATTATCAGAAATAACAGTTTTGTATTCTGTGCCAAGTAAAAAGCAATTTAAGTGCTACTAATAGAACATTTGTATTTCAAGTTTGTTAGTACATATATAACATTTGGAGAAAATTGAAATTGTTTAATTTAAGAAGTTGGTGGAGAAAGTTAAGCTTTGCTTGATTAGGGCTGTGCCAGGAGTATAGTTACCAGCAATCCCTATGGTAAATTCAGAAGGCACTGAGATATTAGAAAAACAAAAGTGTTTCTAATCCTGGCAACTGCCTAGATTTGGTGCTCCAGCTCTATGGCTGGGTTACCCTTAGCTATACTGAAATAATTTTATTTCTATTCTTTTTGAACTTTTTCTTGTTTTGTTTTATTGGGGGGATGGAGATTGAACTCAGGGATGCTTTCCCACTGAGCTACATCCCTAGCCCTTTTTATTTTATTTTTTAAAATTTTTATTTTTATTTTTATTATTATTATTTTTTTTTTTTGTGGTACCAGGGATTGAATTCAGGGGCACTGGACCACTGGGTCACATCCCCAGCCCTTTTTTTTGTATTTTATTTAGAGACAGGGTCTCACTGAGTTGCTAAGTGCCTCGCCATTGCTGAGGCTGGCTTTGAACTCGCGATCCTCCTGCCTCAGCCTCCCAAAGTGCTAGGATTACAGGCGTGCGCCACCGCGCCCAGCTGCCCTTTTTATTTTTTATTGTTGCACTAAGTTGCCAAGGCTGGGTTCAGACTTGCCATCTTCTTGTGACAGCCTTCCAGGTAAATGGGATTACAAGCCTGTACAACTGAGCCTGGCTTTAGTTTTTTTTTGTTTGTTTTTTTGGTACCAGGGATTAAACTCGGGGGCACTCTACCACTGGGCCACATCCCCAGCCCTTTTTCGTATCTTATTAGAGACAGGGTCTCACTGAGTTGCTAAGTGCCTCACTATTGCTGAGGCTGGCTTTGAACTCGTGATCCTCCTGCCTCAACCTCCCAAGTGCTGAGATTACAGTCACTCGCCACCGCACCCAGCCTAGTTTTTTTTCTTTTTTCTTTTTTTTTTAAATATCCATTTATTTGCTCTAGTTGTACCAATGCGTTCATTTGTATGTGGTGCTGAGGATCGAACCCGGGCCGCGCACGTGCTAGGCGAGCGCTCCACCGCTGAGCCACAACCCCAGCCCCCGGCCTAGTTTTTATCTTTGATGTCACTTCATCCAGACAGTGCTTTTGGATTCCCCGGATTTGCATTAGATGCTTCTTACCAAAGGTATTTTTTAAATATTCTATGTTCCCCTGTTGTAGCTTTTAACATACTTGGTAATTCTTAGTAATTGCTTCATTATTAATTATTTCTGACTAGACTGCAATATCCATGAGGGCAAAAATCAATTTGGCTTATATGCTCAGTACTTAGCATAGTGCAAGTATTAGTGAATAGCTGCTTTCCCAGGAACCTACATTTTAATAGGGCTATTTTTCCCCTTACAGCATTTTATGTACCGAAGATTTTAAATATTACGTATAGGGCTATGCTAAACATCATATTACGATCTATTTGGAGGGCCAAAGTAAGAGCACATAAATAGTAAAATAATAAAGGGCAAAGACCAGTTAGTATGAGTCAGAAAGTTAAATGCTGACAAGATGCTATGTGCCAGGCGCAGTGGCGCATGCCTGTAATCCCAGCATGTAATCCCATCATGCCCGGTTTAGGATTGGTTTTCAATGGGAATGTTAGTATGGCATGGATCATAGTGCTTGTTCTGAAGCAGTTCTTTCACTTACTATGGGAACTCTTTGGTTTTTGGATAAGTATAATAATAAGTAGCTATAGCGTGGTGATTTTCTCTCTGGATGTCACTCCTAATTTGTTCAGCTACAGATAAGGCAATGGTTGTTTTAAATATCCATAGAATTCCTTCTTCATGATGTCTGATGAGGTTTTTTTTCCCCCCTGAAAATGAAATTTAATTTTAGTTATATTTTAGGCTTTAGCAAACTAATTTTGCCTCTAAGTAGTAATCAAGATAAAAATTAGCATCAAGTGATTTTCTGAGAATGATGTTGTCTTTTGAAAATGCTATGTATAGTATTCATTCTTTCTTTTCTTTTGGGGTACTGGGAATTCAGACCCAGGGCTTTACCCATGATAAGCAAGTGCTGTACCACTGGACTACATCCCCAGCCCATGAAAACTTTTTTTTTTTTTTGTACTGGGGATTGAACTCAGGGGCACTGGGCCACAGCCCCCCCCCCCTTTTTTTTTTTTTTTTTTTTTTGTATTTTACTAGAGACAGGGTCTCACTGAGTTGTTAAGTGCCTCGCCATTGCTGAGGCTGGCTTTGAACTCGTGATCCTCCTGCTTCAGCCTCCCAAGTGCTGGGATTACAGGCGTGCGCCACTGCACCCGGCCCATGAAAACATTTTTTAACAACACTTCTAAATTGCTCCCTATTTGCCAGTTCCTTTAAAATGTATTTTTCTACTGGGCATGTTGGCTCATACCTGTAATCCCAGCATCTCAGGAGGCTGATACAGAAGGATCACTAGTTCAAAGCTAGCCTCAGCAACTTAGTGAGATGCTAAGCAACTTAGTGAGACCCTGTCTCAAAATAAAGAATGATAAAGGGGTAGGGATATTGCTCGGTGGTTAAGTGCCCCTGGGTTCAATCCCCAGTACCAAAAAGAATAGAAAAGAAAAAGCATTATTTTTACAATAACTCTGAGGGAGATTCTACTATTCCTACTTTACAGATGAGGAAACTACAGCACAGAGAATTTATGTATCTTACCCAGGCTCACACCCCTGTTAACTATAGAGCAGGAATAGAATCTACATAGTAAGATTTTATACAACTTATCTTATCCAGCAGCTCCAACTCTGTTTCTAGAATGATGCTTTTAACTACTACACTATACTATTGCTCTTAAAAGTTAGGAAAGGTGTTTTAATCAGCTTTTATGCCACTGTGACCAAAAGACCCAACAAGAATAATTTTAAGAGGAAAAGTTTATTAGGGGGCTTAGTGTTTCTGAGGTATCAATCCATAGATAATTGACTCCACTTTTTGGGGCTCTAGGTGCGGCAGAACATTGTGGCAGAGGAAAGTAGGTCAGGACATGGAACCAGAAAACAAAGAGCTCTTAACCACCACGACAAAATATAAGCCTTAAAGGCACACCCCAGGGACTCACCTCCTCTAGCCTCACCCTACCTGTCTACTATTACTGCCAAGTTTATCCCTATCAGTGGATTAATGCACTGATTACGCTAAGGTTTTCCTGACAGTCATTTCACCTTTAAACCTTCTTGCATTGTCTCACCCACATGAGGGGACACCTTGTATCTAAAGCATAACAAAAAGTTTCTCTGAGAAAATGGCATTTGAGCTGAGCTTTGAAAAAAGGCTTTCTCCTCCTGTGTGAAGATCTGACTGAATTAGAGACTTAGAACCAGCTTCTGCAATTTGATAGCACTCTGGAGGAGTTGATTTGTTTACTTCAATTTGCTGTGATACGAATCACATTTGTCCTAAGATTATCCCTGTTTTGTATATTTGATGCCCAATATAAGTGATATTTATAATGCTGACAGTTATGAGATTATATCCTTGATAATGCTGTTTACTAAGAGAAATGATAAAGCAGCATGAAAACAGGTCTGTAAAAGTCTGATTCTCGGGCTGGGATTGTGGCTCAGCGGTAGAGCACTCGCCTAGCACGTGCGCGACCCGGGTTCTATCCTCAGCACCACGTACAAATAAACGCATTTGTGTACAACTAAAAGCAAATAAATAAATATTTTTTTTTAAAAAAAGTCTGATTCTCATTTATCTTCTTTTTCACAATAGAAGAAAGAGTCCCCGAAAATTTAGCTGTTTTTCTCAAAGTTGTTTTTGTTGTTGTTTTAAAGATTTCTTTAAATAAACTGGATGCAGTGCATATACCTATAATCCCAGTGACTCAGGAGGCTGAAGCAGGAAGATCACAAATTTGAGGCCAACTTCAGCTACATAGCAAGATTCTTAGCAACTTAATGAAACCCTGTCTCAAAATAAAAGCACTGGGGATATAGTTCAGTAGTAAAGCACCTATGGGTTCAATCTTCCATACCAAAAAGGAGGGGAGGAAAAAGATTTCTTTAAATAGTATAAATGAGAATGATGTATTTCTTTCTTTTTTTTTTTTTTTTTTTTTTTTGGTACCAGGGATTGAACTCAGGGGCACTCGACCACTGGGCCACATCCCCAGCCCTTTTTTGTATTTTATTTAGAGACAGGGTCCCACTGAGTTGCTAAGTGCCTCGCCATTGCTGAGGCTGGCTTTGAACTCGCGATCCTCCTGCCTCAGCCTCCCAAAGTGCTGGGATTACAGGCGTGCGCCACCGCGCCCGGCTAGAATGATGTATTTCTAAAAAGAATTCTAATTGTTTAAAAAACTCATAAGCTGGGCATAATAGTGCACACCTATTTTCCCAGCTACTTGGAAGGCTGAGACGGGAATTCTGATCACTTAAGACTAGAGGTTTGAGACTAGCCTGAACAACATAGCAAGACCCTATCTTGAAAACAAAAAGAGCTCGTTGATACAAAATACTTTTTCCTTAATCCTATGAAAAACTGACTTCTTAAATTATTTGTTTGTTTGTTTTGGGTACTAGAGTTTGAACCCAGGGGCTGTTTGCCACAGAGCTACATCCCCAGCCCTTTTTATTGTTGTTGTTGTTTTGCTACTGGCAATTGAACCCTTTTTTTTTTTTTTTTTTTTTTTTTTTTTTTTTTTTTGCTACCAGCAATTGAACCCAAGGCCACTTAACCACTGAGCTACATCCCCAGACCTTTTTTATATTTTATTTAGAGACAGGGTCTTACTAAGTTGCTTAGGGCCTCGCTAAATTGCTGAGGCTGGCTTTGAACTCTCTTCCTACCTGAGCCTCCTGAGCTGCTGGGATTACAGTCGTATACCACTGTACCTGGCCCCCAAATCTTTTTTCTGTATTATTTTGACGTAAGGTCTTGTGAAGTTGCCGACACTGGCCTTCAACTTAATCCTCCTGCTTCATCCTCCTACATTGCTGAGATTACAGGCATGCACCACCATGCCCAGCTGAAAAAATAATGTTAGTATACCATTTGTATCTAAAACAGTTTCTGAACTGGTCTCCTTTAGCCCTACTTGCCAGTAAAGGAAAGCCATGTATTTTAATACCTGTTAACTAGAGTGACCTGAAAAAAATTGGGGGAAAAAGAATCAAAAGCAGGGGGAAAAATGATTATGCTTCAAGGCAAAAATAACCTAAGGTATTGTGCAAAATTTGACTCATTTATGTGATACTAATGTTCATTTATGTAGTTTTTAAAAAAAAAACTACATAATGTTTATATCTGTTGAGAATGTAGTAGAACATCTTTAGAAGTATCAGTACCCTTCTCTGTTTAATATTTTCTTATGTGAACTATTTATGCAGCTATTTATACAGCCACAAGTCAACAGAAGAAAATTCTTGCCTTAACAATTATCAAAGATAGAAAATAATATAAAGAAGTTTTATTATTACATAACAAAGTTTATAGGAAAGTCACCAACATTTTCTCTTTAACTTAGTCATCTCATTTTTGATAGATTGCAGAGGTGGACTGCAAGGAAATACTAGACATCATATGTAATCTGGAATCTGAGGGTCAGGATAACACAGCATTTGTTCTTTGTACGACTTACCTTACCCAGCAGCTCCAAACTGCAAGTGTGTATTGTTCTTGGTAAGTATATTTAGTTTGTATATGCTTTGTTAGCATGTTATAGCATTTAGGGGCTTATGTGAAATATTGTTTTGTTTCACATTTAAAGTCTTAGTAAATTAAATGATGACATGAATAAATCTTGCTCCCAAGTGAAATCATGCAAATAAAAATATCATTGGCTTGGGCTGGGGTTGTGGCTCAGCGGCAGAGCGCTCGCCTCTCATGTGCGCGGCCCGGGTTCGATCCTCAGCACCACATAAACATAAATGCATTGCATTGTGTACAACTAAAGTAAATAAATAAATATTTTAAAAAAATATCATTGGCTTAATTTAGTCTAGAAACAGAAGTTCCTTTTGATCTTCCCACAGAAGGTTGTCTGTTGACTACAATATATGTCTCATGACTTGTAAATAAAATTATGTCAGTATGAAATAAATTGGTGTTAGATTGATTTCCTTTACATTCATTAGTATCTCCTGGTAGTCACTTGCCCTTCTTATTTGAGAAATTTGAAAATCCATTTGAGTACTAATCTGTTTTGCAGCTTTGCTACCATATAACTGAATTGCATTATTTTGGTTTTAATACAGTTCATATCTTATTTGCCTACAGAGTATAGTACTTACTTGCTTGCATAAAAAAAAAAAAAAGTAACAGTAAGTGTACCCATGGTTCTTTAATTATGACTGTATTGGATCTGTTTAGACCAGAGGGACAAACCTGATACACAGGAAAATTCAAAAATGTAAATAAGAGTCAGTAAGGATCAGGTTAGGGGGTGTAGATAATGCTATTGGAGATTAGAAAAAGGTACTCACTGTTCACCAAAGTATTTGCAGAGTGGTGCAAGGAAGGAAGCTGTATAGACTAGGTTGGCTTGATTAGAGTGCTTTTGAACCTAAGGATTATTTACTTGGAAACAGCATTTTGTTTGTAAGAAAGCTTAGTAAATCCTTTGATGTACTTCAGCCTTCAATGACTGAAATAGCCATGTCTGTTTGTATAGTTACATTGTTTTGTTCTTTTTGTTTACTATTTTGTATAGAAATATTATTTGTGTACAGTAAATTATCTTACCCGATCTTTATGATAATTATTGCACAGATATGGCAGTAAAGGATCATAGTGATCAGAAAAAATCTTTTGATTGCCCAGGATCTCAAATCTCAGGTAATAGAGCAGAGATTCAGACCCAAGGTTTTTAGGTCCTAATCTAATTAGTGCTTTTCTTCCATTGGCTTGTTCTGTTGGCACATGTTAAAATTCATACTGTGGTCTTCTACTACCAAGCCCATTATTCCAAAGTTATATCTCCTATGAGAAAGGAGATCATGGGAGAGGGAATGAATATATTTTGTAATAACCATTGGGTATTTTGATAGGAAACCAAGCAATGATCTTAGAAAAAAGAATTGTTGAGTAGCAATTTAGTTTTAGTTTAGTAGCAGTGGAAGTCTTTCTTCATCATCACAAATCTAGAGATTAAGAGATTTTAACTTCAGTAAAACATATATTTAGTTCAGGATCAAACTTCTGTTCTTGTTATGATTAAATTGATTTCATTGTCAATAATGAAATAATATCTGCTGGTTACAGCTAGTTCTTAATGCAAGGAATAAATAAAATCATATATAGAATGTGTTATAGATATATTAATAGTTCTTTTAATATTCCTGACACAGCTTCCCTTTTACATTGCCCCATAAAATTTTTTTCTTCCCTTCTTCACTCAGCCACCATTCACTTTTCCAAAGATGTTAGTGGCTTTAGGATTAATGCTGTTGCCCTGCAGCAGGAAGGGATTAACAGGGATCCTGAGAAGCTATAATGAGTAAAGGAAAGAAAATATTAGTCACTTCAGTTTGTTAAAAGTAAGTGTCTTCTAAGCAATTCAAAGAAAAATAGAATCTATTTTTTTTTTAACCCTTCCATGTTTTAGAAAGCTTTTGGGGGGATATTGGCGCGGGATGGTAGAGTTAGAATAGCCATAACATAATACAGTAAATTTTACTAGGAAATATTAATCTCACAAATTCTGTTCAAATAGGATAGATTCTTTTGTTATACTGGAGGTTTTCTGTGTTCAGGATAGTGGGACATAGGAAGTATTTGTTTAGAAGTCTTTTTCTTACTAAGTGGTAGTTTTAAGTGCTTTCCTAGCATGCACAAGGCCTTGGGTTTGATCCCTAGCACCACTAAAAAAGAAGGTATCTTTGATATGAGAGGTATCAAGAGTTTTTAAAATGTGACAAAATTGAAATACCATAATAAAAGTAATAAAAGCAGTCACATTTTTATTTTGGAGTTTTTTTTCTTTTAAGACATATGCTAGTATTTATTTCTTAGAAGTAATGAGGTCATCATGGAAGATATTTCAAATGTAGACTATGTAATTAGCACCCAGAAAAAATGTTTTATTTGTTAAGAGACATTTATAAACTACAATAAAATTTAAAAAAAAAAAAGAAACTTTACAGCAGTCACCAAATTATTGTTCTTAAAATAGTTTATTCATTAACCCTGACCCCAAAAGATTTTTGACTATCTGAAAAAAAAAAATGAAACACTAGAAGTAATAAACTCCCTGCAGATGTCTGACATTAGTAATATAATTCCAGTAGCCTTGCAAATGAAAAAGGTAACCATTTTGAATGAGATGATGTATCATCAATATGTAATTATTGCTGCTACTTTAAAAATAAAACCATACAGTTGAACTTTGAACTTCCACACTAAGCTTTCAGTCAGTATTTGATAGACTGGCATTTGTTTTTTGTAACTTATTTGAGCTTAAATTTTGAATGTTGAACATGTATTTACATGTCTTATTCTGCACCAACTGAACTATAATATATCATGGTCATGTATGTTGTCTAATTCACAGTTGTGTCCCCAGCACCTGGCAAAGACCAACGTGTCTGTTTTATTCAACTGAATTTTGTAAGGAAAAAGATCATTGGGTCAATTACTATTACTATTACAGTAATTACTACCTTCTTTAGAATATGGACATTCTTTAATTCCATACTGTAATAATTGAAGAAGAATTTGTCCTAGTACATATATGATTCAGCAGGCTTTTAGTTACTATTGGCTGGTGATTTCATTGTTTTATTATGCAGATTTGAATGGATGGTTGAATACTAATCTTAATATTCACAGGAATAATACACTGGTTGTCATGGTTTCAGGCATATTTATATGTTTGAAAGGATAATAGTAGTTGTAGACCATTGATTTGTAGCCTTGTAAATACAAACATATAACAGTATGCTTTTTTTGATCATGCTTATTTGGAGTTAAGACATATGTGAAATCCTATTTGAACAGCAAAAAATTATCAAAGCCAGTTATGATTATGAAGGTAAAGTGTAAACAACATCAGCTATCTAAAATTCACTGACTAGGTACAAGTTTAAAGTTTGGCAAATCTGCTAAAGTTGTGAAAGGTAGGTTGAAAGCCTACATCTCTCAAATACTTTTTAAAATAGTAAATCAGAATGTCTGGGGCCTGATTTATTCCAAATTAAGCATTTTAGGCTTTGTATATTTTGAAAGATACTCCTTTTTCTCTCTGAGCATATATGTAATTCTTCATTTCCTTAATTGCACTATTCTCAGAAGTTTCTGTTAAGATATTTAAATCTAGCCGGGCGCTGTGGCTCACGCCTGTAATCCCAGCACTTGGGAGGCTGAGGCAGGAGGATCGCAAGTTCAAAGCCAGCCTCAGCAATGGCTAGGCACTTAGCAACTCAATGAGACCCTGTCTCTAATAAAATACAAAAAAGGACTGGGAATGTGGCTCAGTGGTCGAGTGTCCCTGAGTTCATCACTCCCCAGTACAAAAAAAAAAAAAAAAAAAAAAGATACTTAAATTGAAATTAGTGATCACGTGAGTATAAAAATAATCTTCTCAGTTTGCCTGGCTAGTGGCTATTTTCAAAGCTGTCCTATCTCAATTTTTATTTCCACTTATAAAGACATATTTAAAGGCATTTTAACTTAATGTTATTCATTAGATATTATAAACTTTAATATGTATTTTGAGACTCTGCATATTCATTTCAATCTTTGAAGCAGGTTTTATTCCTACTTAAGAATTTCATTTTATGAGCCTGGTGTGGTGGTGCATACCTATAATCCCAGTGACTGAGGAGACTGAGGTAGGAGGACTACAAATTCAAGACCAGCCTCAGCAACTTAGCGAGACCCTATTTCAAAATTTAAAAAAAGGCTGGGGGTGTCGCTCAGTGATTAAGTGCCCCTGGGTTTAATCCTTGGTATCCAGAGAGAGAGAGAGAGAGAGAGAGAGAGAGAGAATTTCACTTTATGGTGGCCCCAGTAACCACTTAAGAAATATAAGAAAATTAATTCTGTTAAATGTTTGTTTTCAGACTATTATAAAAATAGGTGTTTGGGGGCTGAGAGTATAGGTCAATGGTAGAGTAGTTGCCTAGCATGCATGAGGTCCTGGGTTTGGTCTTCAGCGTCAAAGAAAGATTAAATAGATATTTTCATTTTTTAAGCCATGATTTGTTTTCTTCTTCTTCTTAGAATAGTTTGTGTTATCTAGGTACAGTGGCACTTGCAGTATAATCCCAGCTACTCAGGAGGCTGAAATAGGATGATTGTAAGTTTGAGGCCAGCCTCAGCAACTTAGCCAAGACCCTCTCAAAATAAAAAATTAAAAGGGGTGGAGCCAGGTTCAGCGGTGCATGCCTGTAATCCCAGTGGCTCAGGAGGCTGAGGCAGGAGGATCGTGAGTTCAAAGCCAGCCTCAGCAATTTGGAGAGGCCCTAAGCAACTCAGAAAGACCCTGTGTTTAATAAAATAATGAAAAAAGGGCTGCAGGTATGGCTCAGTCGTTAAGGGACCATGGATTAGATCCCTGGTACCATAAACAAATAAATAAATAGGGCTGGAACTAACTCAATGGTAGAACACCCCTGGGTTCAATCCCCAGTACTGCAAAAACAGAAAAAGAAAAAGAAAAATCTGTGTTAATAGCAAGATAATAAACATATCTGTGTTTTTAAACCGACTTATGAAAACAAGGTCAGCTTTTTTATGAAAAACACTCAAATAATATATAGTATTCATTGAAGTTTTACTTCAAAGAGCTACTTACTTTAAGTGATAGCATTTTCTTTTTTTCTTCTTTTTTTTTTTGCTATTATCTTTTCTTGAATTCATATTTTACATTAACATTTCTGTCCTTGGTGGTTTTTAATTTTCACATGCTTTTGCTTTAGCATTTCCTCTTACCCATTCAGTGTTTTTATCTAATGTATTCTCTTCAAGCTTTTCTTTTTCTCCATAATGAATATTTATTTTTAGGATTCCTGTATTTTAGCCATTTCCTGGAGTGCCTTTTTACATAGGTTTTGTTGTTGTTGTTGTTGTTGTTTATACTGGGAATTGAACTCAAGGGCACTCAACCACTGAGCCACATCCCCGGCCTTATTTTGTATTTTATTTAGAGACAGTGTCTCACTCAGTTGCTTAGCCACTGAATTGTTTAGCTGTTGCTGAGGCTGGCTTTGAACTCAAGATCCTCCTGTCTCAGCCTCCGGAGCCTCTTGGATTATAGGCATGCACTGCTAAACCTGGCTACATAGTTTTATTAATATTTAAACATTCCAGAATATTAGCTTAAGTAGTATTGTGACATTTTAGAGTGGAAAAGACCCAGTAAGATCAGTATAGAAGTGTGCCCATTGAATATTTGTTAACTCTATAGATTTCATTGGTAGTATAGTCTGATGATGCTTGCCTCATAGGACAGCATTTAATTCAGTCAGTATAATTAATTACCAATGTTACAAGATAAGACCTTTTAGAGCAAAGTGGAATATAAATTTTTTAAAAAAACTTTATATGCCATCATAAAGGAAGTAGTCTTTCATTGTTATTGTTTTTCTCCAAACAATAAAGAAAGACAATGGAATTTTTTCAGGGAGGATTCTTAACAATTTAGGAGGTTTTTAGGAGTGGGGTAGCAAATGCTTTAAATGCTTTAACATAATCTTTCTTCTTTTGTAGGGAGCTGACTCTCTTTTGGAGTAAACTGCAAAGAAGAATTGACCCTTCTTTAGATACTTTCTTGGAGCGCTGTCGCCAATTTGGTGTCATAGCTAAAACACAGCAGCATTTGTTTTGCTTGATTAGAGTTATACAGACTGAAGTGAGTAATATATGCTTTCTATATCAGTTGTGGCTAGAGAGAAGAAATGAGTGATGCGATTAACTTCTTAGGCAATTCCTGTTAGATAAGGGAAAAGGAAAGATAATGAAGTTTAATAAAATTATGGAATTGGCTGTATCTAGATGTTTCTGCATATTATCTCTTAGGAATCCACAGGTTCTTTGTTGCTAATTTTTTTTTGTGTGTAATTATGTATGGATATAATGCCTTTATTTTATTTGTTTATTTTTATGTGGTGCTGAGGATCGAATCCAGTGCCTCACACATGCTAGACAAGCACTCTGCCACTGAGCTACAGCCCCAGCCCTTTGTTGCTGATTTCTTTAGTGGAAAGTAGCAATTTGAAGTGAAGACCATCTCCTCTAGGGGAAGGGAAGATTATGTTTCCTGTAACTTTTCCTAGAATAATTATGTATATTTTATATAGGCAGGTTTGCTTACAATATAAACTATTTTTATATAAGTTATAAACTTCTGTACAAATAGGAGATAAGTTAAATATTTTGAGGAAAGGTGTGTTTCCTAAAATGGAGTGTCCTAAACAAAATCTTATTCTCATAGGGGTTTGGGATGAGAGTTGTTATACTCTATTTTTTTTTCTTTTCCTTTTTTGTGTCTGCTCATGTCCAAGCTTTTAATATGACCATATCTATAAGGTTTCATGATTTTATGTTTTATGGATTACTTATTTGGTAACATCCAAAAGTATTTTTATTAAAGTCAAGGCACAGTTGTATCTTTGATAATCCATTCCCCTCCCCCAATGCAGCTTTCCATTTCCTACCCTTTTCTTGAAATATGTTGATCTAGTCTTCTCCATTAAAGACAGGAAAGGGTAAAAATGTCCTCTACTCAGATTATCACAAGGCTTAAATCAAGGTGTCAGCTAAGGTAAGTTCTTATGGGAAGCCCTATGAAAAATCCATTTCCAAGCTCATTTTTGTTGACAGAATTTAGTTCCTTTTAGTTGTAGGTCCATCGTTTCTTTCTGGCTATCAGCCAAAATCTCTTCTCAATTCCTGGAAACTCTTTACAGATTCAGCTCATGCTCAAGGGGAAGAGTTTATATAAAAGTGAGAGTCTACTAGGAGTCATTTTAGAATTCTGCTCACCACAAGGAACTATGAAAAGCTGTTAGATTATTGTAGAAAATGGGTTTCTGAAACAGGCCAAAGAATTTGCTCTTTACTTGTAGAATCAGAACCATTTCTCTTGAATACAAGTCTAGGGCACTTTTTACCATATTGCCTTATGATAAGTAGTGTAAAGGGTAGATGTGATATCAGTTAGTAGGTGAAAGAGGCATGAGTATAGAATCCCTTTCAAATTAAGACTCCACATTGGATGCTGTGGTGTGAACCTGCCATCCCAACTGCTCAGAGTCTAAGGCAGGAACACATGAGTTCAAAACCAGCATGAGTAACGGAAGTCAGACCCTGTCTCTAAAAAAATGAAAATTGAGCCAGGCACAGTAGTTTATGCCTATAATCCCAGCAACTTGGGAGGATGAGACAAGAGGATTGCAAGTACCAGACTAGCCTAAACAACTTAGTGAGACCCTCTATAAAAAGGACTGGGGATGTGGGTCAGTGGTTAAGTGCCTCTGAGTTTAATCCCTGGTACCTAAATAAATAAATAAAAATTGAGACTCTAGCTCTTTTAAAGAAAGAGTAGTGTTTTTAGCCTATATCATCTAGGTTCTGGTTCTGTTGCAAATGGAAGCTGTCCTACAATGATAATAGCCCAAAGTAGATAGAAGTTTCCCACTTTTTCATATAGAAATGTATGTGTCCAGGTAGATAAACTAGGTTGCTTTAGTGACTCCACATATCAAAAAGCCAGATTCCTTTTATCTGCCATCAATACAAGTTCCATCTCGTGTTCTAAGACCTAACCAATCTAATCCCAGCTATAATGTTTCCATTCTAAATAGCAAGAAGAAAAAGGTGAGAGTAGGACAAATCACATCTTGACTCACCTTTTTCCCCACTTTCCCCAAGACATACACACAAACATGTGGCCATATTCTGGCTACAAAAGAGGCTTGGAACTGGGTACATTGGCACATGTCTGTAATCCCAGATACTCAGGAGGCTGAGAAAGGAGGATCATAAGTTTGAGGCCAGCCTGGGCAACTTAATGAGACCCTTCCTCAAAACAATGCTAGGGTTGTAACTCAGTGATAGAGCACCCTTGGGTTACGGGATGTGGTGGCTAGGAAGTATGTTCATTATTACAGGTGACTCTGTAACTGCTTTAAAAAACAAACAAACAGGTGTTCTGTTTTTGTAGAAGAGAGAAAAAGATGTTAAGAAATAACTAACAGGGCTGGGGTTGTAGCTCAGTTGTAGAGCACTTGCCTCGCATGCATGAGGCCTTGGGTTCCATCCTCAGCACCACATAAAAATAAATAAAGATATTGTGTCCATCTACAACTAAAAAAATAAACAACTAACAGCGAGACACATAGCCTGGCCAGCACAGTGGCACACACCTATATCCCACTGGCACGGGAGGCTAGGCAGGAGGATCCCAAGTTCAAAGCCAGCCTCAGCAACTTAGCATAGACCCCGTCTCTAAATAAAATATAAAAAAGGGCTGGAGATATGGTTCAGTGGTTAAGTGCCCCTGGATTCAATCTCAGTGCCAATAAACAACAACAACAACAAAAGACACACAGACTTGGGATGGATGAGATTAATGATGCTGAAAGTCCTGTATGGGCAGTTAGTCTCTTGTAAAAAGCAACAGTGCATAGTAGAAACATCCTTATTTTCTGGGCTCTAGTTTTCTATAAATAAAATCTTAAGTCAGACCATCATTTGGAGATACTTAGAGAGTTATTAAAGTTTGATTCTGTGATTTGAGAATGTCACAAGTGAAAAATGTGACTTTTCAGTATCATGAGTATACCTAGGACTTTAAAATTAGTGTGGCAAAACAAAAGTTAGAAGTGCTTGTTGTTTTTTTAATTTTTTATTTGTTCGTTTTAGTTATACATGACAATAGGATGTATTTTGACATATTATACATACATGGAATATAACTTACCATTCTTTAGGTTGTACATGATGTGGAGTTATATTGATCAATTCATTCTACTGTCTTTCCTATTCCCATCTCCCCTCCCTTCCTGTCATTCCCGTTTGTCTAATCCAAAGTACTATTACATGGTTGTTTTGAAGGGGGATCATCTTGGACCTAGTTTAATATGACCATTTAATATATTTTCGGTTTTGATGAAATATATTATTGTATTACTATTTTAGAAAACATGGCTTTGTCTGGTTTAATCCCTTTTCCTTAGTAATAAAGAAGCTAAAAATGAGAGATATGTGACTTGTAAGGACCTTGTTCACAGCAGTCTGGGCTAGACTATGGATGGATGGATGGATGGATGGATTGTGTTTTTTGTTTGTTTGGTACTGGGGATTGAACTCAGGGACACTTAACCACTGAGCCACAACTCCAGCCCTTTTTTGTATTTTATTTAGACACAGGGTTTCAGTGAGTTGCTTGGGCCCTCACTAAGTTGCTGAGGCTGGCTTTGAATTTGTGATCCTCTTGCCTCAGCCTTCCAAGCTGCTGGGATTACAGGTATAATACCACCATGCCCAACTTTGATCTCTTGATTTAATAGCATAATGTGATGTAAGGTTGTCATTTGTAAATAAGAACATAGAAGATGTGAAGAAAGTCAGGTAAATTTTAAGATAATTCACAGGCTCTCACCAAGTGATTATTACTTAACTCCTTTTGGAAAACTGCATAAAAAGAACTGCAATGAATGTTCATTCTTTCTTAAACACCCTAATCCGGTTGAGATGGTAAAATTTGTGAAATTTCTAACATTCTTGGAAAAAAAATAACTAGAAATACCATTATACCTCTGAACAGATCTACCAAGAACTTAATGGCTAAAGGAGTGGTGAATAAATTAGAATCAGGATATGGAATGTGGAGCTGAATTGAAGAAATTTGTGGACATGAAGAAATTGGTGGGTTTTAAACCAGGAAGTTTCCAAAACAAGAGTGGCTTGGCATATTTGTATCAAGGGCATATAGAATATAGCCAAGTCAGTTAAGATTGGAGTCAGTATATAATGAAAGTGGTTAGGACCTCCGGCTCTGGAAATGTTTAAATATATGTTTAAATCCTTGCTTCTCTGCCCACTAGCTGGTATTGCAATTGGACAGCTTAACCTCCTAAGCCTTGGGTTCTTTATCTACAACCGAGGATAAAGTATGCAAAAGAGTTTATTTAGAATAAGTGCCTATGATAATTAGGGTTCTGTAAATTAAGAGTATGTGTTTACAGCCGGGTGTGGTGGCACACGCCTGTAATCCCAGCACTTGGGAGGCTGAGACAGGAGGATCACGAGTTCAAAGCCAGCCTCAGCAATGGCAAGGCACTTAGCAACTCAGTGAGATCCTGTCTCTAAATAAAATACAAAAAAGGGCTGGGGATATGGCCCAGTGGTCAAGTGTCCCCGAGTTCAATCCCCGATACCAAAAAATAAAAAATAATTTAAAAATAGTATGTGTTTCCAGTATTTAGAATGATGCCCAATACAGAATAATTGCTTATCAAATTATTTACTGTTTAATAGTGGAATTTACTATTATTTTACATGGTATTTTATTGAGTACTTGCTATGTGCCAGCATTGTAGCAATCACTTATATTGTCTTATTTTTATAACCTTCTTAGTAGAAAAATCTAATTCTGCCACTTTTGCTAATTTACCAATGAAGAAACTGATGGTAAAGGGAGTTGAGAAGTAGTAAATCAGGTTAAGAACCATCAGATTCTGCCTTTAAGGTCTGTACTTTTAGTCACTACATTTTAAACCATTCTTCCACATATCTCACTTCTTTTCTCATGCTATTCTCACATTCCCTTTCAGCCTCTCAGATAAAGAATTATTTTGTATACACTAATCTTTACCTCATGACAAGATCGTCTTCCTGATTTTTGACTAGTTCTGAGAATTTGCTATGATAGATTTTTCTAATTCCTGATATTTTTCCATGGAAAAGTGAGATTTGGTTCACCTATGTCTATGAAGTACTAAATTCTTATAGGAGAAAATAGAAAAGGATCATTATTTTAGCTCTGGGGTTGTGAAAAACCCAGGTGTTCATGAAACAGTGGCGTTCCTTAAATTGAATTCAGTTTTAGACTAAGTTCTATACCTGTTGCCTCTTCCTAGTTTATTTAAACCCTGTCCTTTTTACCCAGCTTACCACCATTCTTTAAATCCTTATTTGTCCTGTATTCCTTTGAATTCATATGTATTTATTATTGGTACATCGGGCACATAGATAATTACCTTGAGGGTTTGGGACTGCTTTTTTTTTTTTTTTTTAACTATTTATTTATTTGATACTTGTAGGTGGAGAGCATGCCTTTATTTTATTTTTGATACTTGTAGATGAAGAGCATGCCTTTATTTTATTTGCTTTTTTTTTTTTTTTTTTTTTTTAATGTGGTGCAAAGGATCTAACCCAGTGCTTCACATGTGCTAGGAAAGTGCTCTGCCACTGATCTGCAGCCCCAGCCCTAGGGACTGCTTTAATATACAATGCCATGTATAATTAGATATTCCATAAATATACATCATTATTGTTCATGGTTATAACATCTTTCTAATCCAGTACTTTGCTTCTTGAAACAAAAAGGATCTAAATGTAATTTGCATGGACAAAGATTTAAGATGAAATTTAAGAACTATAAAGATTTTAAGACCTAAAATAGCTTATTAATGGGAATTATCTCTATGTATTTAACAATGACTTTTCTTCCCTCTTTGTCTTACAGGCACAAGATGCTGGTCTTGGGGTGTCAATTTTATTATGTGTTAGAGCTCTTCAACTCAGATCAAGTGAGGATGAGGAAATGAAGGCATCAGTTTGTAAAACAATTTCCTGTCTTTTACCAGAGGATTTAGAAGTTAGACGAGCCTGTCAGCTTACAGAGTTCTTAATTGAACCCAGTTTGGATGGATTTAATATGTTGGAAGAACTATATTTGCAACCAGATCAAAAGTTTGATGAAGAAAATGCACCCGTTCCAAATTCTCTTCGATGTGAGCTGCTATTAGCTTTAAAAGCCCACTGGCCTTTTGATCCTGAATTTTGGGACTGGAAAACTTTAAAACGACACTGCCACCAACTCCTAGGACAAGAAGCCTCAGATTCTGATGATGATTTAAGTGGGTACGAAATGTCAATTAATGACACAGATGTTTTAGAGTCATTTCTCAGTGACTATGATGAAGGTAAAGAAGATAAACAATATAGAAGAAGAGATTTGACAGATCAGCATAAGGAGAAAAGAGACAAAAAACCCATTGGTTCTTCTGAAAGATACCAGAGGTGGCTTCAGTATAAGTTTTTCTGTTTGTTATGTAAGCGGGAATGTATAGAGGCCCGGATTCTTCATCATTCTAAAATGCATATGGAAGATGGAATTTACACCTGTCCAGTTTGTATTAGAAAGTTCAAGAGAAAAGAAATATTTGTTCCTCATGTAATGGAACATGTTAAAATGCCACCAAGCAGAAGGGAACGCTCTAGAAAGAAATTACTATTGAAAAGCTCTCAAAAGAGTATTTGTCCTAAGAGCCCCTCTGCAACCCTGGAGCAAAATCAGTCATTGAATGAACAAGCCAAAGGAGAGTCTCATGAATATGTCACATTCAGCAAATTAGAAGATTGCCACCTGCAAGACAGAGATTTGTACCCGTGTCCTGGTACAGACTGTTCCCGTGTGTTTAAACAATTTAAATATTTAAGTGTGCATCTTAAAGCTGAACACCAAAATAATGATGAAAATGCCAAGCACTACTTGGATATGAAAAATAGAAGAGAGAAGTGTACTTATTGTCGGCGGCATTTCATGTCTGCTTTTCACCTGCGAGAACATGAACAAGTGCATTGTGGTCCCCAACCTTATATGTGTGTGTCTATAGACTGTTATGCTAGGTTTGGATCCGTAAATGAACTACTTAATCATAAACAAAAACATGATGATCTTCGTTATAAATGTGAATTAAATGGCTGTAATATTGTTTTCAGTGACTTGGGACAGCTTTACCATCATGAAGCACAACATTTTAGGGATGCATCTTATACTTGCAACTTTCTTGGCTGCAAAAAGTTCTATTATTCCAAAATTGAATACCAGAATCACCTCTCAATGCATAATGTTGAAGGTTCAAATGGAGACATAAAGAAATCAGTGAAACTTGAGGAGTCTGCAGCAGGTGAAAAACAAGATTGTGTTGCTCAGCACCATCTACTTGACCAAACTGATAGATCACATTTACCTGAGGATCTTCTTTTCTGTGCAGGATCAGCTAGTTCTCAAATAGATACAGAAACTGCAGAAAATCTGAAAGAAAACAGTGACAGTAATTCTAGTGATCAATTAAGTCACAGTTCTTCAGCTTCAATAAATGAAGAATTAATTGACACACTGGATCACTCTGAAACCATGCAGGATATATTATTATCTCATGAGAAGGTATTTGTGCCTTCCAATTTAAAAGAAAAATGTTCCAGTATGGCAGTTTGTTTTGATGGAACTAAGTTTACCTGTGGTTTTGATGGCTGCAGTTCCACATACAAAAATGCAAGAGGGATGCAGAAGCATCTGCGGAAGGTACATCCATACCATTTCAAACCCAAAAAGATAAAGACAGAAGATCTGTTTCCCTGTTTGGGTAATGAACATAATCAGACAAAGTTTGATGTAGATCCTAAACCTAGTTCAGATACCAACAGTGACTCCCCAGATGAAGGTCTAGATCACAATATTCATATTAAATGTAAGCGAGAGCCTCAAAGTTATTCCTCAGAAGCTTCCATTTGTGCTTCTAAAAGGCCCTGTACAGAAGATACTATGTTGGAACTTCTGTTACGTTTGAAACATTTAAGCTTGAAAAACTCAATAGCACATGGATCGTTCTCAGGGTCACTGCAGGGGTACCCATCCAGTGGTGCTAAATCTCTTCAATCGGTTTCATCTACTATCTCAGACCTTAATTTTCAGAATCAAGATGAAAATGTGCCAAGTCAGTACCTTGCACAGTTGGCGGCTAAGCCTTTTTTCTGTGAGCTTCAAGGATGCAAATATGAATTTGTGACCAGAGAAGCTTTGTTAATGCATTATCTTAAAAAGCATAATTACTCAAAAGAAAAAGTCCTTCAATTAACAATGTTTCAACATCGATATTCCCCATTCCAATGTCATATTTGCCAAAGGTCATTTACAAGAAAAACACACCTTAGGATTCATTATAAAAATAAGCATCAAATTGGCAGTGACAGAGCAACTCACAAACTGTTAGACAATGAAAAATATGATCATGAAGGCCCATGTTCAGTAGATAGGTTGAAAGGTGATTGTTCTGCAGAACTTGGAGGTGATCCCAACAGCAACTCTGAGAAGCCACATTGTCGTTCTAAAAAGGATGAATGCAGTTCAGAAACAGATTTGGAGTCATCTTGTGAAGAAACAGAAAGTAAAACATCTGATATTTCATCACCAATAGGCAGCCATAGAGAAGAAGGAGAAGGAAGAGAGGGGAGAGGTAGCAGGCGAACTGTTGCTAAAGGAAACCTGTGCTATATTTTGAATAAATACCATAAACCATTCCATTGTATCCATAAAACTTGCAATTCCTCATTCACTAATCTAAAAGGCTTGATTCGCCATTACAGAACTGTACATCAGTACAACAAAGAACAATTGTGTTTAGAAAAAGACAAAGCAAGAACCAAAAGGGAACTTGTAAAATGTAAAAAGATATTTGCTTGCAAATATAAGGAATGTAACAAACGTTTCCTGTGTTCCAAAGCTCTTGCTAAACACTGTAGTGACTCTCATAACCTAGACCATATTGAAGAGCCTAAAGTACTTTCTGAAACTGAATCTGTGGCAAGGTTTTCCTGTAACCAGCCTCAGTGCCCTGCTGTTTTTTATACATTCAGCAAGTTGAAACACCACTTGATGGAACAGCATAATATTGAAGGAGAAATACATTCAGATTATGAAATTCATTGTGATCTTAATGGCTGTGGCCAGATTTTCACCCATCGCAGTAATTACTCACAACATGTATATTACAGACATAAGGACTATTATGATGATCTATTCAGAAGCCAGAAAGTAGCAAACGAAAAGCTACTAAGAAGTGAAAAGGTATGTCAAACAGCTCACACGCAGGGACATGAACATCAGACCACCAGGAGGTCATTTAATGCTAAAACTAAAAAATGTGGTTTAATCAAAGAAAAGAAAGCTCCAATTAGTTTTAAAACGAGAGCTGAAGCCCTCCATATGTGTGTAGAGCATTCTGAGCACACACAGTACCCCTGCATGGTTCAAGGATGTTTATCTGTGGTGAAGTTGGAGAGCAGCATAGTGAGGCATTACAAACGTACCCATCAGATGAGCAGTGCCTATTTAGAACAACAGATGGAAAACCTTGTTGTTTGTGTTAAGTACGGTACCAAAATAAAGGAGGAGCCTCCTTCTGAAGCAGAGCTCTGTATAAAGAAAGAAGAAAATACAAACTGTGAATCAGAGCACATGAAGCACAGCCATTCCCTGGGTGATGGAAGTGCACCCCTCCAAAACACTGATTCTTCTCATCCAGGTGAAAGGGATAGTGGTCAGAAAGGGTGTGCAGAAAGCAACCCAGCATTTGATACAGACACTCTGCTCTACAGAGGAACTTTGAAATGTAACCATAGTTCAGAAACCACTTCTCTGGAACAATGTAATGTAGTTCAGTCTCCTCCCTGTAAAATAGAAAATTCCATATCTAATCCCAGTGGGACTGAAAGTGGGGCTTATTACCCAACTTTCCAGCTGCCTTTACCAAGAATCAAAGATGAAGAAACTGGGCAGCACAGTTCAGGGCAAGAAAACACTGTAAAAAATTCAACCCATATCCCAAAAGAGAGTTTTAGGAAACATTCACAGCCCAGGTCATTTGATTTGAAGACTTACAAACCTATGGGATTTGAATCTTCATTTCTGAAATTCATTCAGGAAAGTGAAGAGAAAGAGGATGATTTTGATGATTGGGAGCCTTCAGAGCACTTAACGTTAAGTAATTCTTCACCACCCAGTAATGACTTAACAGGGGATGTTACAACAAATAATATGGTGAATAACAACGACCCTGAAGTTGACATACCTCATTCTTCCAGTGACTCTACAGTTCATGAGAACTTGACTGCAATCCCACCATTAATAGTAGCTGAAACAACAACAGTTCCTTCTTTGGAAAACCTGAGGGTCGTATTGGACAAAGCATTAACAGACTGTGGAGAGCTTGCCTTAAAACAGCTTCATTATCTTCGGCCAGTGGTTGTCTTAGAAAGATCGAAGTTTTCCACACCAATTTTAGACTTGTTTCCAACAAAAAAGACAGATGAGCTTTGTGTAGGAAGTTCCTAAATAACAGTTTTGTTTCAGAAACAGACTGGCTCCAACACTGCAACCTGGGGACAATTGCCAACATGAACAAAGGCTGAGAACCAGCCACACCGTTGTTTAGGGTAGAATAGGCTGTGTATTTACATGAATGTATAATATCTATGTCAGCAGTATTGGCTGAGTCCATTAGCTCTCCAGTTGGTTTATTGATTGGGTTTTTTGTTTGTTTGTTTGTTTTATTAAAAAAACGGAACTGTACTCTTGTTTGGTGCTAATTAATACATCAAAATATACTGGGGCTTCCTTTTTCAAATTAAGTGTGCATGATTGTATATGAAACAAATACTAAGGTCCCAGGGTGGGAGGGCTAGGGAAAGGGATATGGAGTTCTTACTTGACTTGAATGTGCACCCAAGGGTGCTTTGTGTAATATATTGTACACTACAGCATCTTATATTTTTTGAGTTGAGTTTCAATAAATTACAATTTTTCACCCATTTCTTGTTTACTCATAATGAGTTTTCATGTCACATAGAAACTGGAATTGCACTTGTATTTCCTGGAATGTGCACTCATATTTTACCCCAGTAATTTTTTTGTTAACCAGATCATCAGATCAAGGTTCTTTTTGAATGACCCTTGACTTTTTGTAGAAAATTCTGATAAGTAATTAGCTCTGGGATTCAAGATAGCTCTCAGAGCTAGAGGTTCAGAAGTTGACCAGTAGAAAGTAAAGAGTTTGCCAAGCAGAATGTGAGGGGCACAGCAAATTCAAAGGCCTGTTTCCAGGGAACTACAAATAATTTGATATGCTAGCAGTGAAAGGGCTGATATTATTGTAGAGATAAGTAGGAACCTGTGAACATTGAAGAATTTGGGCTTGAATCTATAAGCAGCTGAGAACAACCTTTGAAGGATGTTAAGTAACACATTCAAATTTAAAAAATTAATTTATAGATGACTTGAAATGTGGAGTGTGATTTGAAATTCCAAGAATGGGATAGGAGGTAATATGACTGTTGACGTAATCAGCAACTATAGCAAAGGGAAGAGTAGATGAAACAAGATATGTAAAGAGACAGGATTGTTGGGACTTGAAGGGTGAAGAAAAGGATTTGAGGAAAACTTAAAAGTTACTTGGCAGTGATGAAACCAATAAGATGGGAATGCAAAGATGAATGGGGGGCTGGGGTTGTGGCTCAGTGGTAGAGTGCGCGGCCCTGCGTTCGATCCTCAGCACGTAAAAATAAATAAAGATTTAAAAAATTAATTAAAAAGAAGAGATGAATAGGTATTTGGGAAGAGCATAGAAAACTATAATGAGTTTGGTCGTATTGAGTTTCAGTGACACAGAAGAAGCTCAGTTTCTGATCTCTTGACTAGAACACTAGCAGGGAGGGGCACTTAATGAGAAAAACAGGTAGAAAGTTGTAGATGGTATTGAAGTACCCAAAATGCCACTTTGCCATAATTAAACTGAGTATTGTTTATGAAAATGAATGGTGGGACTAAAGTTCCAAGCATAGATGAAAGCCAGGTCATGCAGATCACCTCATATATCCAGTGTTGACATTTCTTCATTTGAGTATAGAAATGGAAAACTTGTGTATATTGTTTCTGTGACTAACATGTAACCTGTGAAAAAGTAAAGTTTGCTTGCTTTGTAAAAGAAACATGAAATTCAGAAAGGTGGTTCCTCCTTTCCTTCCCACCCCAAAATAGACTAAAGTGTCCTGGCATTGTACTACTGATTAATATATAAGCAGTTACGTAGAAAGTCTGGCCTACTCTGACCTGCTTGGTCTACACCTCAAGAATAGATATTTTTGACAAACTGAATTTAGAGGTCTGAACCCCTTTGAGAAAGAAAGGTGAACAGGATAGGAGATTATAAAACCTATAAAGTTGAGTAGCATGTTGGAGGTTACAGTCAATCCTTAGCACTGAAAAAAAAAAAAGGAAAAAAAAAACCCTGCAAGCAAGTATTTGGCAGATTTAACTTGGTGTGTGGGGGGAGAAAAAGGACCAGAGACCAAGGAAAATTATATGAATAGTAAGAAATTGTGTATTTACTAAGCACATACCATCTGCTAGCTTTCGATTGATGAGTATGGAACAGAGTGTAAGTTTCCTGTATCATACACATCAGAGATTAGTAGGGAAGCTGATAGTAAACAAAACAGTACAGATAATTAGATGAAAGTTCTACCATAAAAAGCTAACATTTGAGAGCCGGGTGTGGTGGCACACGCCTGTAATCCCAGCACTTGGGAGGCTGAGGCAGGAGGATCAAGAGTTCAAAGCCAACCTCAGCAATGGTGAGGCACTTAATAACTCAATGAGACCCTGTCTCTAATAAAATATTTTTTTTTTTTTTTTTTTTTTTTTTTTTTTGTGGTACCGGGGATTGAACTCAGGGGCACTCGAAGGGCTGGGGATGTGGCCCAGTGGTCGAGTGCCCCCCTGAGTTCAATCTCCTGTACCCCCCCCCCAAAAAAAAAAGAAACATTTGAGGGCTAGGGTTGTAGCTTAGTGGCAGAGCACTTGCCTAGCATGTGTGAGGCACTGGGTTTGATCCTCAGCACCACATTAAAAAATAAATAAATAAATGCCCATCCACAACTAAAAAAAATATTTAAAAAAAAAAAAAACCAGCAACAACAACAAAATAATGTTGAGTTGGGGACTAAAAAAAAAAAAAAAAAAAAAAAAAAACCAGCAAAACTTCCCTGAGAACATGATATTTAGACAAATGTGAAGAATCAATATAGATAGCCAGGTAAAGTAAAGGTAATCCTCTTGGTAAGGTAACACATGCCTCTAATCCCAGCTACTCGGGGATAAGCCAGGTGGATCAGCATGGGCAATTTAGACCCCATCTCAAAGGGCTGGGGATGTAGCTCAGTTGTAGTACGTTGCTAGGTTCAATCTCCTGTACCTGGGGGAAGCTATTATGTGCAGAGGGTTTGTGGAGCAACAGCTTTGAGTGTTGTTGACATTAACAAGAATACTATGACTGTAGTTGGAAGAATAATGGGAGAGGCAAAGGAGAGAAGTTCGTATAGATAAACAGAAACAAGGCATTTTAGTGTCCTATAGCCATGTTCTACATAGGGTTTTATTTGAAAGGCAGTAAAGAACCTATTGAAGGCTTGAAAGTAGCTGTTGCTTAAGTTAGGAAGGTGTGATGTCAAAGACTGCTGGGGGACTGGGGTTGTGGCTCAGCGACAGAGCACTCGCCTAGCACGTGTGCGGCCCAGGTTCGATCCTCAGCACCACGTAAAAATAAATGCATTGTGTACAACTAAAGCAAATAAATATTTTTTAAAAAGTGTCTTTAAAAAAAAAAAAAAAGACTGCTGGGTCTGTGGGTGGGTGGATGACACTCTAAAGGTGGGCTGAGATGCGATGCCTGCATAGACAGACTGTGTTTAAGTTTATTGTTAAATGTGTTCATGTGTCGAAAAGAAGTAAAAAAAACTAAATTTTTTTTCCACCAGATTTTCTTTGAGGCACTACCATACCTTTTATTTAGTCATAAATGTCACAATAATAGTAGCCCTTACCTATATGTGTGACATGGTTCTTTTCACACAAATTATGGAATCCTCATTACAGCTCTGCAAAATAGGAATTATTTTCATTTTGCAAATGAAGATATTAAGGCTTGGGTTATGTAACTTGCCCAAGTTAGGAAAAAAAAAAAGTAGAGCTAAAATTCATACCCAGATCCATTATACTGAAAAGGCATTGGGTGAGGAGGCAGTGCTGGGGATTGAACCCAAGGCCTCATGCATGTTAGGCAAGTGTTCCACCACTGAGCTACATCCTAAGTTCTCAAGGCTTATCTTAAAAGCTACTCTGTAATGCTTCTGTCTAAACAAATAGTAAAGTACAATAACCACTTGATGAATGAACACTTTTTCCTATAAATATATTCACAAAAATGTTCAAGTGGTAGCCGGGCGTGGTGGCGCATGCCTGTAATCCCAGCACTTGGGAAGCTGAGGCAGGAGGATCCAGAGTTCAAAGCCAGCCTCAGCAATGGCGAGGCATTGTTATTTATTAGAGACCCTGTCTCTAATAAAAATACAAAACGGGCTGGGGATGTGGCCCAGTGGTTGAGTGCCTCTGAGTTCAATCCCTGGTACCAAAAAAAAAAAAAAAATGTTCAAGTGGGCTGGGTTGTAGCTCGGTGGTAGAGCACTTGCCTAGCACGTGTGAGTCGTTGGGTTCAATCTTCACCACGTAAAAATAAATAAAGGTATTGTGTCCATCTATAACAAAATATATTTTTTAAATGTTTGAATGCTTATTATATGCTAAGCATTAGGGATATGTTAATCAATAAAATGGATATATGGTTCCTGTCTTGAATTGACAATAGTCAGGGAAGATAGATGTTAAGCCCCAAATTGCACAAATGGGTGTAATAAGGTGCTGATCTAATCTAATATAGGGAGTCTTGGAAAATATTTCAGTTATCAATCCTATCTTTATCCAAAAAGTTTCTGGGTACCATTCTTTAATAGTTTTTGAACTGCATTTGACTTGTTACAGGCAAACTCTTAAAAGTCTTTTCTGAGTAATTTTTATTCCTTGCTAGAAAGGGTTCTGGTGACTCAGTTGCTAGTGGACTGTGCGTTTAACATTAATAGCAGTCATTCCTAAATCAGTCAGTCATTTCTTTCTGACAAGCATTCCATCTCCAACAGCATCCTAGACGCCTTTTTCTGATGCACCTCTGCTGACTGAAGCAACTTCCATAGCTCCTTTTATTCCTGCAGGTACAGAATTGAGTGGAGCCTCTCTACCAGGCTCCTCTATTCCTATTCTTTCTCAACTAGAATGAACAAATCAAAGCTTGTGGTATCTGACTATGTCTCCAACTCACGTGTCAGGCAATATTTTTAAAAAATTTGTCATAACATCCTTTTCTTTTGTTGTGCCCCTCATTGCAAACTTTACTGAATTCTTACTGTCTTTTTCATCTGATCTTACAATTTAGATGATAGATTTATGTGCAAACTATTTTTCATGAAAGCTTTTTGGGAACAGGACATGCATTTAATATCTTCCCACAATCTTGCAGAGTTGTTAGGTACTAGTCAGTAAATCATTGATTTGATAACACATCATGCAAATTACAGTGTAGCATGCTATTGCTTACAAAATATTTTATAAAATTATACTATTTGGGGGCTGGGGTTGTGGCTCAGCGGTAGAGTGCTCGCATAGCAAGTGCATGGCACTGGGTTCAATCCTCAGCACCACGTAAAAATAAATAAATAAAATAAAGGTATCCAACTACAACTAAAAAATAAATATAAAAAATTTATACCATTTGTTCCTAATACTAATCTTGTGAAGATGATGGAATCCTTCATCTGTAAATAGGTAAGCAAATGAGGCTCAAATATGTGAAAACCCTTCTTAAAGATCACATTTTTTAAATTATAGTAACTTGAAAAGAATGGAAAGCTACAAAATGATCCAGTAGCAACTGCCTCCCACATTTACCAAGTAAACAACTCATTTTAAAGAAAGCCCTTTCTAAATCCTATCTTCTTGAATTTCCAGTTTTCTCATATCATGTGAAAAATAGCTGCTGTCCATTTCAAGGAATTGTTGGAAGTGTTCTACATCTACACTGTCCAAGAGAGTAGCCATGAGCTCCATGTGTCAAATGTAATTAAAACTAAAATGTAAGATTTAGTTCCTCTGCAACACAACCCACATTTATGTATATATTATGTACTGGGGATTGAGCCCAGGGGCACTTTACCACTGAGCTGCATTCCCTGTATTTTTGTTTGAGACAGACTCTCACTAAGTTGCTGAGGTGGGCTTGGAATTTATAATCCTTCTGCCTCAACCTCTGGAATGACTAGGAATACAGTCCCTCATGTATGCCACCACACCTGGCCACTACCCATATTTCAAGTGATGGGTGGCTACCACGTTGGACAAGGTAGATATAAAACACTTCCATCACTGTAGAAAATTATATCGGAGAGTGCTGTGACTAGCCAAAGATCAGAGGAAGCAATATGAATGAACTGAAAACACAGGCTAGTGCCTGGTCGATTTTGAGTGAGAAGGACCTGACCTTTGGAACAGTGACATCACAAAGCACAGCTCACAATGACTCCAGAACACTTGGACTCCTAGACCACTCTCCCTAACTCAGTCTAGATTCCTGAAGCCTCTGCACATGTAGTTACTGGAGCTGTATTGAAATGACACCATCTTCACCTTCATCTTCTACCTGGGACAACCTCTTAGATTCTCTCTCTCTCGGCACAATATGGAATTGGTTACAAGCAACTTTTCTGGGAGAGACTAATGCGCCTCAGCAAACAAATTTGGGGCTACTAGATAATCTTGCTCCAGCTGTGCAAATCATCCTGGGGATTTGCTTTATAACTTTGTTGGCAATAGGATTATTTGTCTTATGGAAACGAAGTGTTCAGTCAATTCAGGTTGTACTCTTTTATTACAGAGAAATTTAAATTGTTATAAATTGACTTTTGATTGTTTCATCCATGTTGCTGCCACCTAGCTTTAAGACCATGCAGACGATCAAGGGTGAAGCCATGTCTCAAGCTGGTAGAAAATTAAGTTATCCTGGAAACCTCCACCACTAGGTTTTGAGCATAAAAATGTTCTTTTCTTACAATGATCTTTTGCTTGTCTGCTGTCATAAAATAGACCAAACAAATTCATAACCTTACCCCCAAACTTATTTGATCACTTATTCATCTTTGAGTGCTGACTATGTCTATAGAATAAGCATTGTAGGATAACCAGTATCTTGGGTATTTCTGTTCTTACTATGATGGTGCTCTTTAACTGATAAGGAAGCGTATATAAAGTCATCACAATGTTTTCATTATTGTGTTTTAACAAGATAAGCCTCCATGCATATATAGGGGCTCTTTGAGGGAATGGGAATTTAAGTAGCTGGGATTGTGAGAAACATTCAGGATTTTATATTCTTCTGTTTAACAATAATAATTGCTTGTTAATAATATAGTCAAAGTATTTTGGGAATCCCAGTAGTTAATATGAAATGGATAGAGGTTATTTTCACATGACAAATGAGGAAACTGAATTGCATTGAGGTTCAGTGAAAATAAAAAGAGACATGATTTCAAGAGGACTTTTAAAAAAAATTTTATAGTTGTAGATAACAGCATGTCTTTATTTTATTTATTTATTTTTATGCAGTGCTAAGGATCAAGCCCAGCACCTCATACATGTTAGGCAAGTGCTCTGCCACTGAGCTACAGCCCCAGCTCTAAAGAGGACTTTCTTAAATAGTGTTTACTTGATAAATGCAGAAGTTATTATTGGATTATTTTGTAGCATTCACTTACTTATTTGCAATACTGAGGATTGAACCCAAGGACATTCTACCACTGAGCTACACCCCCAGCCCTATTTCTCTCTATCATCTATCTGATATAGAATCTCACTAAGTTGTCAAGGCTTGCCCAAAACTTGAAATATTCCTGCTCAGCCTCTAGAGTAGCCAGGATTTATAAGTGTGCACCAATAGGTCCAGCAACCTCTCAAAACCCTGCATAGTAGGCAGGCCATGGATTATCATCATCTCCATTTTGTAGGTGAGGTAACCTGCCCAAGTTCATGTTGTTAGAGCTGGCAAAGCTGGGATTTGAACCCAATTTTTAGGATTCCAAATTAAGTTATCCAAAATGTTATTTAATGCAATCCAACTGACCTTCAACAGAAAAGAGTATGTGTGTACACATATACTCAGTTAGCTAATAGAAGAATGTCAGGTAAGAAACTTGCTGGACACAGTGGTGTGTGCTGATAATCCCAGCAACTCCAGAGGCTGAGGCAGGAGGATTTTAAATTTACAAGATCAAGGCTAGCCTCAGCAACTTAGTAAGAGACCCTGTCTCAAAAAATTAAGAAAGGGGCTGGGGATATAGCTCAGTTGATAGAGTGTTTGCCTTGCAAGCACAAGGCCCTGGGTTCAATCCCCAGCACCACAAAAAATAAATAAATAAAAAGGGCTGGTGATATAGGTCAGTGATAAAACACCCCTGGGTTCAACTGTAAGGAAGGGACAGAAGGAACAAAAGGAAACAAGCCGTAATTCTGGGTTTAGCTCAGTCAGAAAGATGAACTTGCAGGCCTTCAGACACCTCAGCCAATTTTTTTTTTTTTAAAGCAGGGCGTAGTAATGGTATTACAGAGTAGTAATGGTGTGGCTCTGGACTCAGATTGCATAGGCCTAAATTTCTATTGAATCACTTGCTGTGTGACCTGAGAGCAATCACTTAACCTCTAAGCACCAGTTTTCTTATCTGTAAGATGGGCTAACTAGCAGTACTTCCCTCATAGGATTGTTGTGAGAATTAAAGCTTAGCATATGCAATATTCATTAAGCTGGGCTAGTTATTTTAACAAAAAAAAAAGTGATTAATTTGGGGCTGGGGTTATGGCTCAGTGGTAGAGCGCTCATCTCACATGTGTGAAGGCCTGGGTTTGAACCTCAGCACCACATAAATAAAATAAAGGTATTGTGTCCACCTACAACTAAAAAAATTTTTTTTAAATATTTATTTATTTACTTTAGTTGTACACAATGCAACGTATTTATGTTTATGTGGTGCTGAGGATCGAACCCGGGCCGCACACGTGCCAGGCGAGCGCTCTGCCGCTGAGCCACAGCCCCAGCCCCAACTAAAAAAATTTTTAAGTGATTAATTTTATTTCTATCCCAGCAGGAATCTGTCTTAGCATATTAAAACAAATTTTTATGACCAGGAAATATAGCTTTTCAGACCACTATACTTGAAAATGAGAATTCCTGGATTTTAGTCCTGGTTCTACCACTTCCAGTATGGACCTTGGACAATGACAGTGTCTAAACTTGAAGATACCTAAATGTTATCCAGTTCTTTCTTTTTTTTTTTTTTTTTTTTCTGCATAAATACAGGTCATGCATAGGCAAGGTAACTTCTAGCACAGAGTCTGGCATGTGGCAGATTTCAGCAAATTAATAATATTACTAATGTTTTTTTGTTTTGTTTTTGGTACTGGGGATTGAACCCATGTGCTACACAAGCCTTCTACTGAACTACACCCCTAGCCCTTTTTGGGTGCTTACCCAATGAGCCTCATTCTCAGCCCTTTATTTTTATTTTAAAACAGGTCCTCCCTAAATTGCTGTCGGCCTAATTAAGTTGCTGAGACTGGCCTTGAACTTGCAACCCTCCTGCCTTAGCCTCCCAAGTAGTTGGGATTACAGGTGTGCACCTCTGCACCTGGTTTATTAATCTTCATTAAATAAATGCAAATAATACTTCCAAAGTATAGTGGTCTGAAAAACTGCCTACCACTTAAAAAAGTTTTTAATGGTATTCAAAAGATCAAATAGATGTGAAAATGTTTTGTTAAATGAAAGTTCTGGCATAGGAATGAGGTATTGCTGTTACTATTAGATCTTTTGCTTTGCATTTATAGTAAACTGGCATTTCACATGAATGAACAAATAACACTCAAATTCTGTTGTTTTGTTTTAGAGAATATTGCTGTTTATAATCACACTCTACCAACTTTACAAGAAGGGCTCAGATTTTTTTCAGGCTTTTCTAGCCAACCCAGAAGGGAATGCTCAGAATCAAAACAGTAGTAATTTCTTCCTGTCCTTGGGTCTGCAAGAGAAAATTCTGAAAAAACTTCAGATGGTGGAAAACAAAGTGAAGGAACTGGAAGGGATGATCCTTGCCCAAAAACCTGCCACAAAGAGGGATTGCTCCTCTGAGCCCTACTGCAGCTGCTCCGACTGCCAGAGTCCCTTGCCCACATCAGGGTTTACTTCCACATCTGAAATGTGATGAACTCCAGTCTTTTCCAGAAAAAACACTGTTTCCCTCATGTGTGCAGTGGTGTTATTAATAAAGATAAAGGACTATATTAAAATTATCCTCCAAGGACTGGCTGTCTATTCAGTAGGGCCCAGCTTCTACTTGTGTGTGTAGTGGGGTAAGATGGAATACAGGGATAGTTAAAAATGTCTCTGGGGATGAGGCTTCAAGGTAGAATGGTTGCCTACCATGCACAAGACCCTGGGTTCAATTTCCAGTGGGGGTAGGTGGAATCTGGGATTATAGTGCTCATTTGTCAGACTGGAGACCATAAGCAGCTATGTAGGAAAAGAATGGAAGTAGATGGGAAAAGAAGGGAGGGTGATCAGAGCTACCGCCTTGGAATCCATGCTGAAGAGGTGGAACCAGAGGTATTGAAAGGAGGCTGAGTCAGGAGGATCGCAAGTTCAAAGCCAGCCTCACCAAAGGCGAGGCACTTAGCAACTCAGTGAGATCCTGTATTTAATAAAATTAAAAAAAAAAAAAAAAGTCTGGGGATGTGGCCCAGTGGTCGAGTGCCCCAGAGTTCAATCCCCGGTGCCAAAACAAAAAAACAAAAACGAGGGGCTAAGCAACTCAGTGAGACCCTGTTTCTAAATAAAATACAAAATAGGGCTGGGGATGTGGCTCAGTGGTCGAGTGCCCCTGAATTCAATCCCCAGTACCTAAAAATAAATAATTTTTTTTTTTAGAGGCGGAAAAGTGCTTATTTGGGGTCTCATGATTTCAAAGATCTTAGTCCAGGGCTGGGGTTGTGGTTCTGCGGTAGAGCGCTCGCCTAGTGCGTGCGCGGCCCGGGTTCAAACCTCAGCACCACCTAAAAATAAAGGCATTGTGTACAACTAAAGCAAATAAATATTTAAAAAGAAAAAAAAAAGATCTCAGTCCATAGACAACCAGTTCCATCAGGGCTGGAGGTGAGAGGTGAGGCAGGACATCATGGCAGAAGAGTGTGACAAAGGGAAGCAGCTCACATGATGACCAGGCAGCAGAGACTAAGCTCACCAAATATATAGCCCAAAGGCACATCCCCCAATGACCCATCTCTTCTAGCCACACCCTACTCACCCCAGTTACTACTCAGTTAATCCCTTCCAGGAGATTAATTTACTGAAGACTCTCATAACCCAATCATTTCACCTCTGAATGTTCTTGCATTGTTTCACACAAGAGCCTTTAGGGGAGACCACACATCCAAAACATAACTGAGCAAAGGTGAAAGTATACAATGAAAGAGACTAATTTTATTCAACTTTTACTGATACCTACTCTGTGTTAAGCACTGTGATAATCCTGGGAATTTGTCCTGAGTGCTTCAGGAGCACTGTCTGGTCAAATGGACAGGTAAGGTCAGAACAAGAAATTATAATACTGTGGGGTTATCTTGAAATTATGTGAATCCAGCTTGGCAGGGAGGCACTGCACACAATTGAGGGAGAGGGAGAGGAGACAGAGATAGTGAGGGACCTACTGAGGAAATGGCAGTAGGTGGTTCTCTAGCAGGTTTCAGATTTCACAAACCTTATGTATTTTTGCTACTATAAATGTGATTGTGGTCATTTGAGATATTTTGTAACTACCTGGCAACTCAAAAGATTTCATTTGGTGTGCAAAAAAAGTGATTTATTGCCATGTTGGAGAAAAACTAACTGCTGATCAATAAGAGAACAATATAGCAGTCTCCTAGGTATCCCCTTCATAAAGGATTTCCAAGGATAATTTTGACCATAATTCCTGTCTAGTACACTGGTATTCAACCTGTGTGCAAGATGAGACTTGGCTTTATAATGTACAAGTGCAAGAACATGTGGGTGAATGCAGGGTGGGGCCAGAAAAGGATCTGCAGAGGAAGTGATATTGAATTGTCTAGTAAAGGATTACATAGACCATAAAACAAAAAATATTCTTCCTGGGCTGGGGTTGTGGCTCAGCGGCAGAGCGCTCGCCTCGCACGTGCGCGGCCCGGGTTCGATCCTCAGCACCACGTAAACATAAATGCATTGTATTGTGTACAACTAAAGTAAATAAATAAATATTTAAAAAAAATATTCTTCCTGGGGCCGGGCGTGGTGGCGCATGCCTGTAATTCCAGCACTTGGGAGGCTGAGGCAGGAGGATTGCAAGTTCAAAGCCAGCCTCAGCAAAGGCGAGGCACTTAGCAACCCTGTCTCTAATAAAATACAGAAAAGGTCTGGGGATGTGTCCCAGTGGTTGAGTGCCCCTGAGTTCAATCCCCGGTACCAAAAAAAAAAAAAAAAAAATTATTCCTGGGGATCATCATTGGTGTACATAAGAAAATAGGATGGCTCAATTAGGAAACAAGGAGAATTTCAGACTGACTGATGCACTGGCTATTTTCAGAGATACAATTATAAACTTTGGGTTCAGGGCAAAATTCTAACCTCATCTTCAAATCAGCTTTAATTCATGATATGGTGAACAGAACAGATGGGAGTTGACAGCACTATCCAACAGTTAAGGTGAGAAGTTTGTTATTATGCTGCTGAGGGAATGTCGTGCTAATCTCTGAGAGTCAGTCTCAATTGTCTAAATTCCATTCCAAACATCTGATATACCCTCTGGGGTATATCAAAGGAAGGTGTTAGAAAAAGGGCCTTGAATAGTAAGTAGACTGATGTCAGTAATGAAGGACCTTTAAGGTCATATCTACTGAGGTAGAATAAAAGGAATAAAGATAGGCAAAAAAAGACAAAGGAGAAGGAAAAGAGACAGAAGCTGTAAATCTAAAAGTCCCATGATCAGACTTACTCCCCAGATTTGTTTTTTTCCTCCAGGCTTTTAACTCCCAAATTTCTGTGATCTACAAATCTTAGTTATTGTAAATTAATTAATCTATGAAAATTGCCTCATTTTGCTCAAAGTTTAAGTACACTGTTAGACTACACAATGTATTTTTGGATTAGATAAAGCAAAGGAAGATGTATTTAAAGAAACCAATAATACAGGGCTGGGATTGTGGCTCAGCGGTAGAGCACTTGCCTAGCACATGCTTGGCCCGGGTTCAATCCTCAGCACCATGTAAAGATAAAGGCATTGTGTACAACTAAGGCAAATAAATAAATATTGGAAAAAAAGAAACCAATAATATAGACACATTCCAAACATCATCCAGATAGAAGAGATGATGTCAATCTGAAGATCCTGGAAGATCAGACCACCAGCAACTTCTAGAGATCTGCAATCAAAGAACTGAGTTCACCAGGCTAATGTTGTTATCCCACGCCTTCCTATGCCACCCATCACAAAATATCCTTTAAAAGAAGAGACTCCAAAAGCACTGCTCACTCTAGAGATAGCCTGAATTCTGCTGAGAATGTGTATCTTCACCTTTCACTTTCTAATGAAGCTCCTCCTCTTTGTTAAAATCTGACATTTCCTTAAATTATTTTCTGTAAAATATCAAGAGCCTGGAAGGTCCAAATAGAGGTGCCTCACCATTGTTGAGGCTGGCTTTGAACTCACAATCCTCCTGCCTCAGCTTCCCAAGTGCTGGGATTACAGGCATGTGCCTCAGTGCCTGGCTATTGATTACTTCTTTACAATAAAAATATGTATGAAAGTAAAAACCTTAACAATTCCCTGTAACTTATGGTTTTATGTGTTAGAATTCTGAATTATCATTGCAATTGTTTAGTATATAGCTAGTCAAAACAACACAACTACAAATTTTGATAATACAGAAATGTAAGTGGTACATTTCTATTGAGAAAGCATTTCTTAGGCCTGGGGATGTAGCCCAGTTGGTAGAGGGCTTGCCTAGCATGTATAAAGCCCGAGATGGATGGGGCTTTCCTATCAATTAATTCATGTGCCTAGACAAGTATTTCTTACTGCTAAATCAACAGGTTCAGCTTCAATTTTATTCCTTTTTTGTGTTAATAAATGCAATACTAAGAAATATTCAAATAAGTATATGAAAATGCTAGTAGTTTTGTTTTAGTAATGTCAATCAATTTTGGGTTTTTTTTTTTTTTTTTTTTTTTTTTTTTTTTTTTTTTTTTTTTTGGTACCAGGGATTGAACTCAGGGGCACTCGACCACTGGGCCACATCCCCAGCCCTTTTTTGTATTTTATTAGAGACAGGTCTCACTGAGTTACTAAGTGCCTCGCCATTGCTGAGGCTGGCTTTGAACTCGCGACCTAGACAAGTATTTCTTACTGCTAAATCAACAGGGTTCAGCTTCAATTTTATTCCTTTTTTGTGTTAATAAATGCAATACTAAGAAATATTCAAATAAGTATATGAAAATGCTAGTAGTTTTGTTTTAGTAATGTCAATCAATTTTTGGTTTTTTTTTTTTTTTTTTTTTTTTTTTTTTTTTTTTTTGGTACCAGGGATTGAACTCAGGGGCACTCGACCACTGGGCCACATCCCCAGCCCTTTTTTGTATTTTATTAGAGACAGGGTCTCACTGAGTTACTAAGTGCCTCGCCATTGCTGAGGCTGGCTTTGAACTCGCGATTCTCCTGCCTCAGCCTTCCAAAGTGCTGGGATTACAGGCGTGCGCCACCGCGCCCGGCTGGGTTTTTTTTTTTTTTTTTTTTTTCTGAGTTATGGTCCAAAAATTAAAAGTGATCTTTCATCAGCAGACAATTCAATTAAATCAACCATTAATTTTGTTGAAAACAAAGAACCCGAGAACATCTGACTTACAAAATAATTTGTTATTTTTTTTTTAAATATTTATTTATTTGCTTTAGCTGTACACAATGGGTTTATTTGTACGTGGTGCTGAGGATCGAACCCGGGCCGCTGCACGTTCAAGGCGAGCGCTCTACCGCTGAGCCACAACCCCAGCCCCTGTTATCTTGTTATTAGAGCCATTTGCCTTTTTTTTTTCCCCCTACGCGGAGTCTTGCTAAATTGCTGAGGCTGGCCTTGAACTTGCGATCCTCCTGCCTCAGCCCCCAGAGTCTCTGGGATTACAGTAGTGCGTCTTGTGCAGTATCACTAATTTAAATAGATTTAGCTCAATTTATTGTTAAAAAAAAATTGGCAACTTTGCAACACCAGTCTATAGAACCAATGAACTAAATTAGATTTATTTTTGGTCAGAAAATTGTGACTTCGATTTTCAAGTGAAATAAATGTGTTAACAGTTGTCGCAGTGACACATTTCACTTCTGATTTCCAAGACGGAAATGGCACTGAGGCTTGATCAGAGTTTATCCCCTAGTTAAAAACAGGCCTTTCGTTTCAGGTATTTCTAACCTACACTATTCTTGCCTTACTTCAGGGGACACTTGGGCAAAATGCCGCTTCCAGGTACACTTGGGGTGGATGAGACAAGATCTGTAAATCAAATTCTCATTGCTACAGTCATTCTCATCACTAATATACCTGAAATCAGAACACCCCAATACAGGCCAAATCACTCCATGTGCAAAGCCTCGCCTCGTTCTTCTGGTATCTCAGAGGTGCACCTACTGCAGTTTGACAGCACGAGCTTAGAGGAAAGATTTTAACAGCCTGGGACGTTTACTGTACTCGCCCATTCTTCCCAGCCACCCCAGGGCAGGGATGGCGGCCCACTGGGTCGGCGACCACTAAACCCTGAGTACCTGTCAGCTCGTCCCAGCCCGGGAAAGCACAGAATATGCCGCAGCCCATTCCGGGTAATCAAGGCCCCAAGAGACCAACTGCCACTCGGGAGGTTAGGAAGCCCCGCTACAAGACCCAAGAAGAAAGCCAGAACCCTGGGCAGGAACCCAACGTCGAGGGGCGGGGGAAGGATATTGGTGCAACGCAAGCTCAGCCAGGGCCGGAACTCAGCGTCTGGACTCCCTCCCCCTTTGGGCCGGAAGTAAGCAAGGTGGGGCTGGTTCTTTCCTACAAGAAACTAGGAGTCCCTAGCGGGTGTAGGCAAGGGGAAGAATGTTTTTGCGACACTGCCGGTAGCGCGGAGGGGCTGGCATGGGGGCGGGTGTCTGTGTAGAGGCACTCGGAAGGGACCGATATCGCTGTGGCACCGCGGGGACGCTTTGAGAGGACGGGTGTCAGTGTGGCACCGGTGCACGCTAAAGGAGCCGGTGGAACCGGGTGGCCATGGGGATGTCGGCGTCGCTGGACGCCATGTGGGAGATGCCGGCTGAGAAGCGTATCTTCGGGGCGGTGTTGCTCTTTTCCTGGACAGTTTATCTTTGGGAGACCTTCCTAGCACAGCGGCAGGTGAGCCTAGACAGGGCCCACCTGAACTCAACACCCGCCAGCCCTAGGCCAGGCTCGGAATGGACCCTAAGTCCTTGATGCTCCGGTCCCAGCACCAGTCTCGACCCGGTAGCCCTTGCTGGGCCTTCTAACTTGGCCCTACGGCGGACTGTGGCTTTAAGGGGTTCTTGGTACCTCAGGGAAGTTTTTCGCGAGACCCGAGCTTGTTAGGGCCTTGAGAAAGGATAGGGTAGCCCCCTCAAGTTTGAGCTTATGCCTGCCGAACAGCCTCTTAGGATCTTTTGGTCCAGACCCAGACTCCTTTACCTTTGGTGTAAGCCTTCAAAAGGAAGCTGCTAACATATTAGAATCGCAACTTCCCCATGATATTCGTGTTGTCATGCTCAACCACAGCATTAGGAAACCATTTTTCTGAGCCGGGCGTGGTGGCGCACGCCTGTAATCCCAGCATTTGGGAGGCTGAGGCAGGAGGATTGCGCGTTCAAAGCCAACCTTAGCAATGGTGAGGCACTAAGTAACTCAGTGAGACCCTGTCTCTAAATAAAATACCAAACAAAAGGCTGGGGATGTGGCCCAGTGGTGGAGTGTCCCTAGTTAAACCCCCGGTACCAAAAAAAAAAAAAAAAAAAAAGAAGCCATTTTCTGAAAATAAAGATGTTGCAATTCTTCCAAGGACTGGGACGCTCTCCTTTTCTATGATTTTTTTTTAAAGTTTTTTTTTTTTATTTAGTTGTAGATGAACACAGTACATTTATTTTTATGTGATGCTGAGGATAGAACCCAGTGCCTCTCGCGTGCCAGGCGAGCTCTCTACCACTGAGCCATAACCCCCAGCCCATCCTTTTTTCTTTTTAATCTCTTTAAAGTACATATGTTTTTGCCAAGACAAAAACAAAAACAAAAAACCATTTTTACTGTTTTTCTTTCTCTTTTTTTTTTTTTTTTTTTTTTTTTGTGGTACCGGGGATTGAACTCAGGGGCACTCGTCCACTGGGTCACATCCCCAGCCCTTTTTTGTATTTTATTTAGAGACAGGGTCTCACTGAGTTGCTAAGTGCCTCGCCACTGCTGAGGCTGGCTTTGAACTCGGGATCCTCCTGCCTCAGCCTCCCAAAGTGCTGGGATTACAGGCGTGAGCCACCGCGCCCGGCTTTTTACTGTTTTTCATAAAAGTGTCTACATAATTTTTGTTTAAAAATTAAAAAAAAAAAAAAATAGTGTCCTAGCAGCACACACCTGTGGCCCCAGCTACTCTTGGAAGCAGAGGCAGGAGGAGCAAAACTTGGAGGCCAGCCTGGGCAACTTATTAAGAATCTGTCTCAAAATTTTAAACAAGTGTTTGGGGCCGGTAATCTCAGCGACTGTACCTTCTCAAAATGAAAAATGTAAAAAGCTGGGGACGTAGCTCAGGGGCAAAGCGTCCCTGGGTTCATTTCCCTGTGACAAACAAAAGTGTGTGTTGGGGGGGAACATAAGGAGCAGGGTTTGAGAATGTAGCTCAGGGGTAGAGTACTTGGGTTAAAAAAAAAAAAGTAGAAGGCAAAAGTTACTTAATAACAACTCCCTAGAGAAACCATAATAAACAGCTTGAAAAATTAGAGATCTGAACTTTGTTTGTTATTCCAGTACTGGGGATTGAACCCTGTAACTCTTAATACTGAGGCACATCCCCAGCCTACCCACCCCCCTTGTAAAAAATATTTATTTATTTGTTTTAGTTGTACACAATGCCTTTATTTTTACATGGTGCTGAGGATCGAACCCCAGGCCACGCACGTGCTAGGCTAGTGCTCTACCACTGAGCCACAACCCCCCAGCTCTTTTTTTTTTTTTTTTTTTTTGTGGTTACCGGGGATTGAACTCAGGGGCACTCGACCACTGGGTCACATCCCCAGCCCTTTTTTGTATTTTATTAGAGACAGGGTCTCACTGAGTTACAAAGTGCCTCGCCATTGCTGAGGCTGGCTTTGAACTCGCGATCCTCCTGCCTCAGCCTCCCAAAGTGCTGGGATTACAGGCGTGAGCCACCGCGCCCGGCTCCCCCAGCTCTTTTTTAAAAAAAACTTGAGACCAGGTCTTGCTAAATTGCTGAGGATGGCCTGAAACTGGATCTTCCTGCCTCAGCCTCTTGAGTAGCTGGGATTACCAGCATGGATCACCTCAACTGGCTAAGATCTGAACATTTTTTTTGGTACTGGGGATTGAACTCAGGAGCACTGAGCCACATCCCCAGCCCCATTTTGTATTTCATCTAGAGACAGGGTCTCAGTGAGTTGCTTAGTCCCTTGCTAAGTTGCTGAGGCTTGCTTTGAACTCTCGATCCTCCTGTCTCAACCTCCCCAGCTGCTGGGATTACAGGTGTGCACCACCACACCAGGCTTAAGATCTGAACTTTTGATTTTTATTTATTTAGTACTGGGGATTGATCCCAGGGGTGCTTTACCATTGAGCTACATCCCCAGTTCATTTTATTTTTTGTTTGAGAGAGGGTCTTGCTACATTGCTCAGTCTGGCCTTGAACTTGTGATCCTCCTGCCTTAGCCTCCTGAGTTCCTGGGATTATAGACATGCACCACTGTGTCTGGCTAGATCTGAACTTTTAAATGAGTGTAAATATTTAATTGACTTTTAAAAAAATATTTATTTATTTACTTCAGTTGTACACAATGCAATGCATTTTTTTTTTAAATTTTTTTTTAATATTTGTTTATTTACTTTAGTTGTACACAATGCAATGCATTTATGTTTACGTGGTGCTGAGGATCGAACCCGGGCCGCGCAAGTGCGAGGCGAGCGCTCTGCCGCTGAGCCACAACCCCAGCCCACAATGCAATGCATTTATGTTTACGTGGTGCTGAGGATCGAACCCGGGCCGCGCAGGTGCAAGGCGAGCGCTCTGCCGCTGAGCCATAACCCCAGCCCTTAATTGACATTTTATTACAGTCTTTCACTGTTGATTGCTTTACTTAGAATCTTGTGTGTTGTCACTGATGGTTATAAAAACCTTTCTAACTGTTCTCTCTTTGAGCATTTCAGTCCTTTCCCTTTGCAAATGTTTTCTCAATTTACATTCTACATGAATCTGTAAACAGTTTTAATTTTTCCCCTGTCATTGTCTGGGTTATATCTGAGTCTCTTTAGTCTACTATATTCGAAGTAAGGTGTTAAATTTTATATAGATAGGTATGCTAACTTAGTACTTGTATAGCTTCATTAATTCAGAATCTTGATGATTTAGAGAATATCCTTAGAATAAAGTAAACACACAGTATGTGGTGTCAAATTTGGACAGTAAGATATTGACCATCTGTCTGTCTTACTTTAATAATAAGCCTTAATAACTACTTAATAGTAAGTAGTCAGAGTAACTGCTTTTCAGTAGTGCCTCTACTGAATTATGCTTTAATGCCCTCAACTTTTATTGACATACAACGTATAGAGAAAGCATTTGTTGTGAAATCATTGTAAAAGATATTTCTGTTATATTTTTTGGTATCTATTCCCTGTGGTATGTCACATGGGCCAAAATTACCTTTTAGACTTTGGCATAATGAGAAAATTGATCTTAGAAACCTGATAAGTTTCTATGATTCCTTAAATCTCTTTTTTTTTTTTTTTTTTTTTTTTTTTTTGTGGTACCGGGGATTGAACTCAGGGGCACTCGACCACTGGGCCACATCCCCAGCCCTTTTTTGTATTTTATTAGAGACAGGGTCTCACTGAGTTGCTTAGTGCCTCGCCATTGCTGAGGCTGGCTTTGAACTCGCAATCCTCCTGCCTCAGCCTCCCAGAGTGCTGGGATTACAGGCGTGCGCCACCGCGCCCGGCTCCTTAAATCTCTTTTTAATTTGGACCAAATTTAGTGATCAGCAACTATCTGTTATTACTTATGGTTAGTATGTTTGTTTCTCTTTTCCACAGGTTTTTTTTTTTTTTCTTTTCTGTATTATAGGATATATGCCATACCCATAATGAGTGGCACCCTTGTGATATTAAAACTTTGGTTTGAATATGTAAACTGAAGTGTGAGGATAATCCTGATTTTAATTCTACTTGGTCAGCTAGCCTCACATTCTCTTGTTCTGCCTTTTCTTTCCTGCATCAGTTTCAGTAATCAGTATATGTGAGCAAACACAGTATTTTCATATGTATGAAACACTCTGCAGGTTTAAGTGACAACTTAATGCTATAAACTATTCAATGTTTGATCATAAATTTCTATTGTAATAAACAATTGACTGTTTTGTTAAAGTGTTGTCTTTAAAATATTTCAGAGAAGGATATATAAAACAACAACTCATGTACCTCCGGAGTTAGGACAGATCATGGATGCTGAAACATTTGAGAAATCTCGACTGTATCAACTGGATAAAAGTACTTTCAGCTTCTGGTCAGGACTCTATTCAGAAGTTGAAGGCACTGTAAGTAATTTACCTGTTGGAGAGACAGTCTCTCAAATTATTGAACACTTTGCATTTTTGTATTTTTATGACACAAAAGAGGGACTACCAGTCCCATAGTGCTTTACTAACTTTTGTTATATTTTTTACCCACTTGAGACACTTTAATGTCATAAGCATGATCTGACATTTATTATTTCAGTAGCTATTGAGAAATAATTCACATTTCATAAATTCACCCTTTAAAATGTACAATTCTGATGTTTTATTATAATTATACAAATAGTGGGATTCATTACAACATTCGTACATGCACAAAACATAATTTGGCAAATTTTCATGCCTAGTACCTTCTCTTTTCTCCTTTCCCTGGCCCCCTTCCTTTACTGTACTGGCCTCTCTTTTTTCCCCTTTTTTTCTAATTCCCACATATGAAAGAAAACATATGATCCTTGACTTTCTGAGTCTGGCTTATTTCACTTAACATAATGCTCTTAGATTCCATGCATTTTCCTGCAAATGACATTATTTTGTTCTTTATAGCTGAATCAAACTCCATTGTGGGGCTGGGGTTGTGGCTCAGTGGTAGAGTGCTCGCCTAGCATGCATGAGGCACTGGGTTTGATCCTCAGCACAACATAAAAATAAAATAAAGATATTGTGTCCACCTACAACTAAAAAAAAAATTTTAAAAAAACAACAACTCCGTTGTTTATATATGCCATATTTTCTTTATCCATTTATCTGTAGAAGGATACTTACAATGGTTCCATAACTTGGCTATTGTGAATTGTATTGCTGTAAACATGGGTTTGCATGTATGTCTATAATATGCTAACATTAATTCTTTTGGATAAGTACTGAAGAGTGGGATAGCTTTGTTGTTAATAGTAATGGGTGTGGAGTAAAAGAATCAGGAACATATCGGGTATGGTGGCAAACGCTTGTAATACCAGTGACTTGGGAGGCAGAGGCCAGAGCCAGAGGATCACAAGTTTGAGGCCAGTCTGGGCAACTTAGGGAGAATCCTGTCCCAAAATAAATAATAAAAAGGGCTGGGAATGTTGGTCAGTAGTAGACCCCCCCTGGTTTCAATCCCAAGTACTGACAAAAAAATAAAGGCAGACACATAACTGTGTAGTCAGTTGAAATACTATTACTTTCACCTGCAGGTCAAGTGTGACAAAGGACTTTACTATGTGTGTTATTCTTGTAACAGCCCCAACTGGTCTTCCCACCTTTACATTGAAATCTCTAACCCATCCTTCACTTTATAGCCAAAAGAATCTTTTTATTTATTTATTTTTTTTTTCTTGTTGTGCTGGGGATTGAACCCAGGGCCTTGTGCATGCAAGGCAAGCACTCTACCAACTGAGCTATATCCCCAGCCCAGCAAAGGAATCTTTCTGAAGCAGTTTGACCCTGTTATTCTATATAAAATCTTTCAGTGGCTTGCTGTTTCCATTAGGATAAAATACAAACTTCTTGACTTGGTTTATGAGGTCCTTTTTTTTTTTTTTTTTTTAATAGTTGGGTTTTTTTAAAATATATATGTGTGTGTGTGTGTGTGTGTGTGTTTTTAGTTGTCAGTGGACCTTTATTTTGCTTATTTATATGTGGTGCTGAGAATTGAACCCAGTGTCACGCATGCTAGGCAACCCCAGCCCTGGCCATAGATCCTTGAGGTTCATCTTTTTGTTCCTTTCCCTTGAATCTTCTTTCCCTTTCTTTATTGATCATCCTATACCCAGGCTGTCTTCCTAGGACTTGGCATGCTTTCTCATGCTGATATGTCTGCCTGAGGTGCCATTCTACTCCTACTTCATGTCCACCTTCTTAGTGGAGATTTGGTTAATCCATGTTCTTCCCTTAGAATCCAGCTGAGACATCATCTCTTCTAAGAAACCATTTGAAACTCCTTGTCCCTCAAGACTGGTCAGAGTTCTTATCACATTGTGTTAAATATGCTTGTTTAGTTGGTAGACTGTTTCTTAAATAAGGGGTATGAGGTCTGTTTATCATTTTATTCCTAGTGCTTGGCATACATAATAAGCACAAAAACTCATATTTAGTCATTGAAATAACAAATGAGGCCATTTTAGCAAAACACAGGACCAGTCTTACCTGTATGCTGAAAAAAGAGAGGCTATGTGGTATAGACCAGTGTTTGCCATCCTTTTTCATGATTTCCCCTTCATTGTCCCTCCCTTCTTTTTTTTTTTTTTTTTTTTTTTTTTTTGCTAATTGCCCCCTTCATGAAATTTCAATATCCCAGATCTGTTTTTATACTGTGGGTGTATATATTTGTGCTTCATTCATAAAAAGAGTAAGATTTTAGCTGGGCATGGTGGCACATGCCTGTAATCCCAGTAGCTTGGGAGGCTGAGGCAAAAAGATGGTGAATTTAAAGCCAGTCTCAGCAACTTAGGGAGGCCCTAAGCAACTCAGTGAGACCCTGTCTCTAAATAAAATATATTTAAAAAGGGAGCTGAGGATGTGGCTCTGGGGTTAAGTACCCCTGGGTTCTTAAAAAAGAAAATGAGTAAGATCTTTCTTTGCTACTGTCAAGAAGATAGTGCACAGTGAGCAAGTAGGAGCTCTGGTGACTTTAGTTTGAATCTCAGCTCTATCACACTAGCTTTGTGACCTCAGGCAAGTCACTCAACATTTCTGTGCCCCCGTTTTCTCATTCATTAAAATGGTATGGTAATAATAGTTCCTCATAATATTGTTGAGGATTAAATGAGTTTATATATGTAATATATTTACATTTGGGGACTAATCCATTGTTAAGTGCTCCATAGTGTAGGCTAATAACTATGTTTGTCATCACCATTGTTCCTTCAGAACTTTTTTTTTCTTTTTGGTACCGGGGATTGAACTCAGGGGCACTCAACCACTGGGCCAACCCTTTTTTGCATTTTATTAGAGACAGGGTCCCACTGAGTTGCTAAGTGCCTAGCCATTGCTGAGGCTGGCTTTGAACTCATGATCCTCCTGCCTCAGCCTCCCAAGTGCTGGGATTACAGGCGTGAGCCACTGTGCCCAGCTTCCTTCAGAACTCTTAGGTCCACCAGTTCTAAAAAGAGAAAGATTCCTATTTCTGTGAAAATAATTGAGATTGGCTGCGATAATTGTTTCATGAGTTAAAGAAACAAAACTGCTTGCAGCTTTTTTTTTTTTTTTTTTTTTAATATTTATTTATTTACTTTAGTTGTACACAATGCAATGCATTTATGTTTACGTGGTGCTGAGGATCGAACCCGGGCCGCGCACGTGCGAGGCGAGCGCTCTACCACTGAGCCACAACCCCAGCCCTGCTTGCAGCTTTGTTAAAATGATGACAGAATTGTCAGGTACAGTGGTACACACCTATAATCCCAGCTACTTGGGAGTCCGAGGCAGGAAGATTACAAATTCCAAGTCAGCCCAGACACTTTAGTGAGATCCTGTCTCAAAAAACAAAAAAAGCAGGGGGTAGATGGGGGAGGTGGAGTTGGGGGGGTGCGTAGAGATGTAATTTAGTGGTCCCATGTGGTCAGTCCCCAGTGTAATAGCAAAAATAAAAGAAAATTGTCTAGCTAGTTACAAAATGTTCCTTGACAAATATGAAATATTACGACTATTGTGGTTAGATCCAGTTTATTAGAACTGCTTTCATTTGCTTAAGGTAATGGAAAATGGTGTTCTGGGAGAGATAAATCAAATCTTGGTGTTTTTTGAGGGGGTGGGATACTAGGGATTGAATTCAGGGGCACTCAGCCTTTGAGCCACATCCCCAGCCCCATTTTGTATTTCATTTAGAGATGGGGTCTCACTGAGTTACTTAACGCCTCACTTTTGTGAGGCTGGCTTTGAACTTGTGATCATAGTGCTCCATAGTGTAGGCTAATACTATGTTTGTCATCACCAGTGTTCCTTCAGAACTCTTTTTTTTTGTTGTTTTGTTTTGTTTTGTATTTTTGGTACCGGGGATTGAACTTGGGCACTCGACCACTGGGCCACATCCCCAGCCCTTTTTTGTATTATATTAGAGACAACAGTCTCACTGAGTTGCTAAGTGCCTCACCGTTGCTGAGGCTGGCTTTGAACTCGCAATCCTGCCTCCTGAGTGCTAGTATTACAGGTGTCCTACCGCGCCCAGCAAAATCTTGGTATTTAATTCATTTATTTATTTGTTTGTTTGTACTAGGGATTTAACCTGGGGCACTCTACCACATAACTACACCCTAGTCTTTTTTTTTTTTTTTTTTTGGTGATGCTGGGGATTAGAACTGAGGGCTTGGTGCATGCAAGGCAAGCACTCTACCATTAATCAAAGACTGATTTAGGTATTAAGATATTGAAGATTATTATTAAAACTTGATTCCTTACAACCAAACCAGGAAAGGTAGCATTATTGCAGATTATATTTGATTTTACATAATTTATCTGCACATTTTTTTTCTGTGAGGTTCAGGGCTCTACTAGGAACTTAGCCTTCAGAGAAGATGGAAATAAAGCTGGTGAATTTAGACACTTTCCTCCTTTCTCTCTGGTGATTGCTTCATTATTTTTCTTCCCTGCTGCTGCTGGGCCAGGGCCTTGTGCCTTGTGTATGCTAAGCATGCTTCTACTATTGAGTAATATACCCAGCACTGATAGTTGCTTCTTTGAAATTCTTTGACTTACCCCATTGATAAACTGGCATGAAAAGTATTTTCAATCTCCAATTCCAGGAAAGATGGGCAGTAACTTGTTTATTATGGTTGGTGATCATGGGATTGGCTCAGTTTTTTCTAGAAAGTGATAGAAGTTGGATGAATATGTATATAAAGTAAGAGGCTTACAGTAAACTGTGGCTTAACTAAAAGCAGTACTAATGGGCTAAAGCTAAAGCACGGTAGTTAGCATGATTTGCACTTCATACAGTTTGTTTTTTTTTTTTAATATTTATTTATTTATTTGCTTTAGTTGTACACATGCGTTTATTTGTACGTGGTGCTGAGGATTGAACCCGGGCCTCACACATGCTAGGCGAGCGCTCTACCGCCGAGCCACAATCCCAGCTCTTCATACAGTTTTTATGTTCATTGTTTTGTTTGGTGTTTACAACAATGAAGTAGAAAAGGATAGGCATTATTATTGCCTTTATGGATATGGAAGTGAAGGCTTAGCGAAATTAAATGGCTTGCTGTTTAATTAAGTAAGACAACTGGGTTTCAAACTCTGCTGATCTGAGTCTTTAAAATTATATGGAAGAAACCATTCTTGAAACTCTAAAGGTGACAACATGAGTGTGCTAAATTTATCTCTGGCGAATTAGTAGCTACATTTACCATTGGATAGAATGTAAATTTGGTGTTACTTTGAAACTGTTCTCTTTAAAACAAGTTCATTGATTTCTGTTTTACATTAATAGATCTGTATGTTTTTGTCAAAAAGAGTGAGATTAACTTAGACCATTTATCTTATCAATACTTTCTACCTGAGGCAATTAAGCAGTGGCCTTGTGAATGTCTAGGCTCTCTAAAGCAGACTTTCCCCAATGTCTCACAAATGTCAGTAAAGACCCCATTCAAGAAATGGAATGGCTGGGTGCTGTGTTGTAGGCCTAAAGTCCCACCTATACCAGAGGCTGAGGCAGGAGGATTACTTGAACCCAAAGAGTTTGAGACCAGCCTGAGTAACACAGTGAGATCCCATCAAGAAATGGAATGGCAGGGCTGGGATTGTGGCTTAGTTGTAGAGTGGTTGCCTAGCAAGTTTGAGGCTGAGGAGTAGAGAAGGGAAGAGTAGAAAAGTTCAAATTGTTGCTTCTCTAATTTCTGTGTGAGTGGTTTTGCCTTTTGTAGCCTCATTTTTCTCATCTTTAAAATGAGAATTGGTGACTTGTGAGGTGGAGGAGGAACATTACAAGTCAGAAGCTAGCCTGGGCAATTTAGCTAGACCCTGTCTCAAAATAAAATGGAAAGAAGGAAGGAAGTGATATTATTTTAACCTGCGTTTCAGTTGTCTTGTCTATAAAATAGAGATTATTATACTGAAGTAGTATGTGTAAGAGCACTTGGATTGCTTTTGTTAGGAGCGTTAATTATTGTCCTAGGACATCCCCAGGAGTGTGCTCAGTGAGATTATTAACATAGGGAAAGGTTATATAGTTCACCATGCTTTGTTTCTCAGTCCCCAAAGTAAATTAAACAAACTTTGGAACAGCAGTTTCTGTTTGCATTTATAAATCATTCAAAGTTCATATTAAAACTACCCTTGATATTTATTTAAAAGCTGGACTTTTAATAATAGGTGTTTTAGCCTTTCACCAAAAGCATTATACATCCTTAATCTACATTATTTATTAGTGTTGGGAATAGGATAAAATAAATGACAACCCAGGTCAATTAGCTCAACAACTGGAGCATATACCAAATAGTAATGCCAAAGCATATCTTTTGGGAACAGTGTTTACTTACTTCCAGGGTTGAGATAATTGTAAGGTGAAAATGCCTGGACACAGAAATGTTAGTGTCCATCAGATTCACCTAGAGCTGGGCCCTATTTCCAGTGTCTGATTCCATAGGTCTGTGTTGGGACCCAAGAATTTACATTTCTTTTTTTTTTTTTTTTTTAATATTTGTTTATTTGTTTTAGTTGTACATAATGCCTTTATCTTTACGTGGTGCTGAGGATCGAACCCGAGCCATGCACACACGTTCTAGGCAAGCGCTCTACCGCTGAGCCACAACAACCCCAGCCCAAGGATTTACATTTCTAATACGTACTGCTGCTGTTGCTACTTATGAGTAAAGTCAGACTTAAGACCTGTGATATTAAACCAGTCCAACATACTAGTAAAAATCAAAACAGTGGATAGTATAAAGTATAGAAAGGGTTGTAGAAAATAGGAACACCCAGGTGCTGCAGATGGGAGTATAATCTGGTATAAAAATTTTAGAGAGCCGGGCGTGGTGGCGCACACGTGTAATCCCAGCACTTTGGGAGGCTGAGGTAGGAGGATCAGGAGTTCAAAGCCAGCCTCAGCAAGGGCGAGGCCCTTAGCAACCTAGTGAGACCCTGTCTCTAAATAAAATACAAAAAAAGGGCTGGGGATGTGACCCAGTGGTCGAGTGCCCCTGAGTTCAATCCCTGGTACCACAAAAAAAAAAAAAAAAAAAAAAAAAATTTTAGAGAACAGCTGGTGAACACCTGTCATCCCAGTGATTCAGGAAACTGAAGCAGAAAGATCACAAGTTTGAGGCCAGCATGGACAACTTAGCCAGATTGTGTTTCAGAATAAAATAAAAAGGACTGGAGATGGAGCTCAGTGGTAGAACACTTGCCTAACATGCTTGAGATGCTGGGTTCAAGCACCACACACACAAACACACAGAAAAAAAAACAAGCTAATAATACCAAATAAATTTAAAGATCATGGTGAATCTTAAAAAATAAAAGTACAGAAAACAAATCATGGAATGATAAGTATAGTATGATGTCATTTTATGTAGTATTAAAAATATATAAGTCACTGTATTATTCATAAATACAAGCTGGGAGTGAAGGCACTTACCTGTAATCCCAGCAACTTAATCACAAGTTCAAGGCCAGCCAGAGCAATTTAGTGAAACCTTGTCTCAAAATAAAAAATAAAAAGGTTTTGGGATGTAGCTCACTGGTAGAACACCCCTGGTTTCAATCCCCAGTGCCACAATAAATAAATATATACGTAAAAATGGAAAGCATATCGGAAATATATCCATGAAATATAATATAAATCCCTCAAAGCAGGGTTTGGTGTAGCTCAGTTACTGTATAGTCCATGCTTAGGATGTGCAAGACCCTGGGTTTAATCCACAGCACACACACAAAAAAAATAACCCTCAAACTATGGGAAACCATGTCTGAATTAATAGAAATATTGTGCTTTGAACCAAGGCGTGTAATTAATCATTGCATTTCAGGGGTCCTGTCCAGAGAAAAAAAATAAATTGATGCCTCTTGACAAAATGAGTTCCAGAGACTTAGTGTCTGTTTTGAGAAGTAGAGTTACTGTTTTTTTGTTTTGTTTTGTTTTTGGTGTCTGTGTATGTGTTGTTGGGAATTGAACCCAGAGCCTCATGGCTGCCAGACAAGTCCTCTACCACTGATCTGAACCCCTATCCCACTGATCTGAATCCCTATCTCCAGAGATCAAGTTTCTTTTTTTTTAAATTTTATATATATGTATATGTACATATATATACATATAGATAGATAGATATATTAGTTGTAGATGGACAAATAACTTTATTTTGTTTATTTATTTTTATGTGGTGCTAAGGATCAAACCCAGGGCCCTGCACGATGTGCTAGGTGAGCACTGTACTACTGAGCCACAACCTCAGCTCCTAGAAGTCAATTTTTTTTTTTTTTTTTTTTTTTGCTACTGGGGATTGAACTCGGGGGCCCTCGACCACTGGGCCACATCCCCAGCCCTTTTTTGTATTTTATTAGAGACAGGGTCTCACTGAGTTGCTAAGTGCCTCGCCATTGCTGAGGCTGGCTTTGAACTCGGGATCCTCCTGCCTCAGCCTCCCAAGTGCTGGGATTACAGGCATGCGCCACACCGCGCATGGCAAGTCAAATTTCTTAAGCATGCATTCTTTTCTGGTTCCTGATGTTCTGGTGATTTGGTGAATGTCTGTGTTCAGTTATCTGCCCAAGACAAGGGAAGTGCTGAGAAAAGAGCCCACTCTTATGAATCCCTGACTCCTACCTTAGGAGTCACTTTTTCCTGACCCAGAGAAAGTGAAGATACCCCGTTCTATCCCATGATTTGGTAAATGGATGTGACTTTCCACTTCTATATCAGTACTGATACTTAAGTTGGCCACAGTGGCATGAATAGTACTTGCAGCTACTTTGGAGGCCAAGATGAGAGGATAACTTGAACCCAGAGGTTTGAGAACAGCCTGAGCAACATAGTTAGACCATGTCACAAACAAACATACAAACAAAACAAATGAAACTTTGTCCTGTCTGAAAAGGACTGTTCTCCTTTCATGGAAAAGACAATTATGGAGCCATGTAGCTGGATTAAAATTCCATCTCCATCACTCATTAGCTGAGTGATTTTGGACATATTATTTACCCTTTCTATATTTAGTTCCTAATTCTTAAAGCTTTTCTTGTGGTCTCTTTGACAAAAGTTTTTGTTTATTTACTTTAAACATTTTATGGTTGACACATAATATTGTATATTTCTTTTTATATACATATATATATTTTTTTAGTTGTCAGTGGACCTTTATTTGTTTATATGCAGTGCTGAGAATTGAACCCAGTGCCTCACATATGCTAGGAAAGCACTCTACCACTGAGCCATTACCCCAGCCCCTAATATTGTACATATTTCTAGGGTACGATATGATGTTTTGATACATGTGTATATTATGTATTGGTCAAATCTGGATTATTATTTTTTTTTTAAATATTTATTTATTTGCTTTAGTTGTACACAATGCCTTTATTTATTTACGTGGTACTGGGGATCGAACCCGGGCCGTGCACGTGCTAGGCAAGCGCTCTACCGCTGAGCCACCACCCCAGCCCAGGATTATTATTTTTTTTAATACTTATTTATTTTTATGTGGTGCTGAGGATCGAACCCAGGGCCATGCATGTGCTAGGCGAACGCTCTACCACTGAGCCACAACCCTAGCCCCTCAAATCAGGATTTTTTTTTTTGTTTTTTTTTTGGTACCGGGGATTGAACTCAGGGGCCCTCAACCACTGGGCCACATCCCCAGCCCTTTTTTGTATTTTTATTAGAGACAGGGTCTCACTGAGTTGCTAAGTGCCTGGCCATTGCTGAGGCTGGCTTTGAACTCGGTGCTCCTCCTGCCTCAGCCTCCCAAGTGCTGGGATTACAGGCATGTGCCACTGTGCCCGGCTCAAATCAGGATTATTAACATTAAAAAAAAAAAAAACCCTCTTCTAGATATTTTAAAATATATATCATTTTTAACTCATTATTGCACTATGTAAAAGAATACCAGAACTTATTCCTCTGGCTTAAGTCTAATTTCAAATTCATTAACCAATCTTTCCCCATCCCTCCTGTTTTTATTGTTATTTTGACACATAATATTTATATGTATTTTTGGAATACAGTGTGATAATTTGATCCATGTATACAGTGTGTAATGATCAAATTAGGGTAGTTAGAATTTCCTTCTTTCTTTCTTTTTTTTTTTTTTTTAATATTTATTTATTTACTTTAGTTGTACACAATGCAATACATTTATGTTTATGTGGTGCTGAGGATCGAACCCGGGCAGCGCACATACGAGGTGAGCGCTCTGCCGCTGAGCCACAACCCCAGCCCATTTCCTTCTTTCTTCTTTTTTTTTTGGTACCAGGGATTGAACTCAGGGGCCCTCGACCACTGGGCACATCCCCAGACCTTTTTTGTATTTTATTAGAGACAGGGTCTCACTGAGTTGCTAAGTGCCTGGCCATTGCTGAGGCTGGCTTTGAACTCGGTGCTCCTCCTGCCTCAGCCTCCCAAGTGCTGGGATTACAGGTGTGTGCCATCACGCCCATCTTAGAATTTCCTTCTTAAACATTTATTATTTCTATGTTGGGAACCTTTGGACTCTTACAGTTATTTTTAAAAAAATATATCATATGTACAGTTACTCTACCATGCTGTGGTAGGACTAATTTCTCCTAACTATATTTTGGTGTCCATTATTTAAACTGTCTCCATTCCTCCCCCACCTATGCCCTCCTAGTCTTAAATGACTACTGTTCTACTCTCTTCTTCTCTTCTTCTATAAGATTGATTTAATTAGCTTCCACAAGTGAATGAAACTCCTGGGTTTATTTTTTAAACAGTTCTACGGAGATATAATTTACATACCATACAGTTCACCCATGTGTAGTATACAGGCAAAAACAGTTTAATAGTCTACACTTAATGTTCCAGTGGTTTGTATTCGGTTTTTTGTTTTTGTTTTTGTTTTTGTTTGGTCCCAGGGATTGAACTTGGGGTTACTTAACCACTGAGCTACATCCCCAGCCCTCTTTTGTATTTTATATAGAAACAGGGTCTCACTGAGTTGCTTAGTGCCTCACTGAGTTGCTGAGGCAGGCTTTGAACTCGCAATCCTCCTGCCTCAGCCTCGTGAGCTGCTGGGATTACAGGCATGTGCCATGGCTCCCAACCTAGTGGTTTGTATTCTTTTTTATTTATTTATTTGTTTTGGTTTAACACAATGCCATTATTTTTACGTGGTGCTGAGGATCAAACCCGGGCTGCACACGTGCTAGGCGAGCGCTCTACCGCTGAGCCACAAGCCCAGCCCCTAGTGGTTTGTATTCTTAAACACATATTTTATCCTAAAGGTCTTTTTTCTTCTGTAATTATTTTATCCCTTTTTTTAAAAAAAATTTATTTTTTAATTTTTTACATGATAGTTTCGAGTACTGCTCAGATGTAATCAAAGTATGCTTTGTTTGTAGCTTATTCTTCTCTTTGGAGGAATCCCTTATCTCTGGAGACTTTCTGGACGATTCTGTGGTTATGCTGGCTTTGGACCAGAATATGAGGTATGTGATTCATTAGCATATATTTGTCAGAATCCTTTTTTATGCTTGGCAAACTTTATACTAAAAGTTAACATTTTGGCTCCCATGATCATTAGACTTGCTTCTCTATCTGCACAATCCTTGTCTGCCCATGTATTATGATGATACTGGTTACTGTAACAAACCCCAAAATTTCAGTGGCTTATCACAATAGTTTTTTCCTCACTCAACATAAAAGCCAGGTGTATTTTTAGTTTGTAGATGACTTTATTCCATGTGCTAAACTAGGGCCCAGTCACTTTTCATCCAGTGTCCTAGAGATAGTGGAGAGAGTACCATCTTCTTATTTTTCCTTGCTCCCAAATGATACCTGTTCTTTGCCATCACAATTCATTGCTGACCCTGTCATTTGATCTACCCAGATGGAAGGGAGCTGAAAAATGTAGTCTCTGCTTCTTAGGAGCAACTCTGTGCAATGAAAAGGGAAGCATGAATAGTTGAACCCATACTAAGCATGTTAGTATCAGTTCAACTATAAAACATTTAGCAGATAAGACAAAGTTTGTTTCCTAGAATCTCCATTGAGCTGCTTGAGTTGACCATCCACTTTTCTAGGAAATCTAGTTACTGTGCAAACAGTCTAAAAGCATAAAAATGACTGTGCAAACTCAATCTTTATATTTTAATGATCAATATAAAAATCATGATTTTCCTGTCATCTTTTAAAATTTTGATTAACATACTGAAAACTAACTACCAGCTTTAAATGTGTATGAAAAAAACCTGAGACAAATGTATATCTCAAAAACCTGAGACTCTCCATCTATAATGGATACTACAGCACTGCTTCCTGACTTCTTGAAAATTGCCAGATATTACTTCCTTCCTGATTGTGTATTTGAAATCCTGAATCTCCCCAAATGTTAGGTATACTGGGTTTTATTTCAGCTCATTCTGTGTCCCTTTTCTGAATATCTTTTCTGAAGCTATCAGACTCTTAAGACCTCTTTTTCCTGTGCAATCTCTTTATCTGCACAGGCTCAGGAGTCTGATTTGTCATATTTGGTATGAAAATTTACTTACACATTCTCTGCCTTATTTCAGAAATCATCTGTGGTGGTTTGTTTTATTTTTTAGTTTCTTAGTTTTTTGGGTACTGGGGATTGAACTCAGAGGCACTCAACCACTGAGCCACATGCCTAGTCCTATTTTGTATTTTATTTAGAGACACAGTCTCACTGAGTTGCTTAGTGCCTCACTTTTGCTAAGGCTGGCTTTGAACTCATGATCCTCCTGTCTCAGCCTACCAAGCTGCTAGGATTACAAATATGCACTATCACCCCACCACCAAACTGCTCTTAAGTCTTTAAAAAGAAAATTTTTTAAAAAACTTCAGTGTTTCTAATATTTGAAATAACAGGATACTAAAAAAATTTATTTTTAAAAAATTTTCATATACATTTAGAGCCGGTAGTTAGTTTTCAGTATGCTAATCAAAATTTTTAAAGATGACAGGAAAATCATAATTTTTATATATGATCATTAAAATACAAAGATTGAGTTTGCATCGTCATTTTTATGCTTTTAGACTGTTATGTGAAGCAAGAACTGCCTGTATTTATTACTCATCATTGGTTAGTTGATTTCAGATTTTCCTTATTATACATAATGCTACAGTGCACATCTGTTATCTAAATCTTTATGCATTATGTATGAGTTTTCTTTTTCTTTTTTTGGTACTGGTGTTTGATGATCCTAGAGACTTTTTTTTTTTTTTTAATTTTTTTTAGTTGTAGATGGACACAATACCTTTATTTTGTTTATTTATTTTTATGTGGTGTTGAAGATTAGACCCAGTACCTCACACATGCGAGGCAAGTGCTCTACCGCTGAGCCACAACCCTAGCACCCCCAGTTCTTTTTATTTTTCATTTTTAGACAGGATCTTTCTAGGTTGTTGAGGCTGACTTTAAACTTGCAGTCCTTCTGCCTCAGCCTTGTGAGTCACTGGAATTCCAGGTGTGTATCACCATACCAAGATCCATGTAGATTTTTTTATACAACTGGTATCCTAGTGATGAATATTCAGATCAATTTTTTTTCAATTTGTTTTAAGTATAGTGGTGTGCATCCTTGTACATACATATATCTTTGTGTGCATATTCTACATCTATAAAAAGTCTGAAATAGTATATACTAAAATGCCAAAAGTGGTTTTCTTTGAGGAGAATTTGACAATTAAAAATTTTTTTTTTCTTTTGGTGCCAAGGCCTTGTGCATGCAAGGCAAGCAATGTAGCAACTGTGCTATATCCCCAGCCCTGGTTTTAATTTTTGTTTATTTCAAGAAAATTCAGCAAAGAGCATGCACTTCTTAAAATCATTTTCTATATTTAAAAGAAGAAGAAAAGTAGGTTGATCTCAGCTTATCCTAGGTATAAGCATTATAGTTTTGGGCAAAAATTTCTGCTTTTCCAAACTACCAACAAGAGTATCATAATCAGTGTCCTTATTTGTGGACAGTGAGATATATGACCTGACCCACCCCAGCAAATAATGGACTTAGAATGCTTTGGACTTCTTTTGCTGTATCCTGAATTTGAGGTGAAATAAGTTGGTTCATCTCAAAGAAAGGCTGCATTTTGCCATTCATTACTCAAGATGTGTTGGTCTGAGTCACTTCCCCTCATGTTGCAGGACTTTTTTTTTTTTTTTTGGTACCGGGGATTGAACTCAGGGGCACTAGACCACTGGGCCACATCCCCAGCCCTTTTTTGTATTTTATTTAGAGACAGGGTCTCACTGAGTTGCTAAGTGCCTCGCCATTGCTGAGGCTGGCTTTGAACTCGAAATCCTCCTGCCTCAGCCTCCCAAGTGCTGAGATTACAGGTGTGCGCCACTGCACCCGGCTTATGTTGCAGGACTTTTAAATGTTCTGTGTCCCATGGCCTTGAGGTGTTCACTGACAGGAATAGAGACAGATCTTGTTACCTTTGAGAAGCAATGGGTTAAAACCCTTTTCCCCCACTGTCTGAGGAGTATCCTGTCCTAGGATATTTTCTCCTTTCTGGGTTGGTTTAGAAATCTTCTGAGAAGGGCTGGGGTTGTGGCTCTGGTAGAGCGCTTGCCTAACACGTGTGAGGCCCTGAGTTTGATTCTTAGCACCACATATAAATAAATAAAGTAAAGGGCCACTGACAACTAAAAAACTATTTAAAAAAAAAAATCTTCTGAGAAAAGCTGCTGGAGGTTGTATACTCTTCACATTTCCCCAGGGTAACTTTCCTGTTATGCTTTCTTTATCAACTTTTGTGAATGTTAGGAGTAAACTGGTCATAAAGAGGAGTAATGGAAAGAAGCATTTGAGTTCAAATTATGAAAATCTTTAGATGTACAATGATTTTAACCAGCCAGAAGTGTCTATAATCCCAGCAACTCAGGAGGCTGAGGCAGGAGAATCGCAAGTTCAAGGCCAGCCTGGGCACCTAAGTGTGACCCTGTCTCAAAATAAAAAATAAAAGGACTAGGGATATATTGCTCAGTTGTAAAGTGCCCCTGGGTTCAATCCCTGGTACCAAAAAAAACAAAAACAAAAAGTAATTATTGAGGGTAAGTTTTTGCATTTTGTCTTTGTATGAAAAACTGGGCTCACCCTACCCTATATACCCTGGTCCAGCTTTTTTGAGTCTCCATGTTAAGTGTCCCTTCCTGATCCCAACCAGGCCTGTCATCTTATCATCTTCCACATGTTGGGTACCAGTTTCTCTCTCCATACTTTTGAAAATTGCTTGAAATTCCTCCTCCTCTTCTCTTCTTTCCTGTCCCAATAATTTCTCTCTCTCCAGAAAGGCATCTTAAATCTCATCGGCTTTGTAAGTCTTTCTTGAATTCACCAGCATGTGTTGCTGTCTCTTTCTGAATTTTTTTAACCATTTTATCTATATGATTTAAGATTACTTTGGTATAGTGCCTATGCAATAGAAGAATAATTGTTTTATTCTTTTACTCCTTCCCTTGCAATTTAAACTTTTTCTGAGGGCAGGGATGATATTTCAGTCCATGTATTAACCATAGGATCAAGCACATTGTTTGGAATAGAACGAGTACTCATCAAATATTTGTTTATTTGATCCCTAGTAGTTTATTTGAAGAATGAATTGCATTAACTGAATCCCCAGCTACTCTGGAGGCTGAGGTAGGAGGATCCAAGTTCAAAACTAGCCTCAGCAATTTAGTGAGATTCTATCTCTCAATAATAATTATTAAAAAAGGACTGGGGATGTAGTTCAGTGGTAATGCCCCTGGGTTCAGTCCTCAGTACCAAGTTGGGTGGGGTGAGGAGGATGAATTATATTACATCATTAAAAACTGCCATTATTTTTTTCCTGTGCTTAGATCACTCAATCCTTGGTGTTTCTGCTGTTGGCTACACTTTTCAGTGCATTGACTGGTTTGCCGTGGAGTCTTTATAATACATTTGTGATAGAAGAAAAACATGGTTTCAACCATCAGGTATAATAAAACATACAGGATTTTTTTAATGTGAAAATATTCTGTGCTTTTGTTTTATGCTGGTAATAATTTTAACGTAATTTGCTACTATAGAGAATGAATTAATTGTATGGTAAATATCATAGTTTAAAAAGTCTTGCTGTATTGGGGCTGGTGTTGTAGCTCAGTGGTGGAGTGCTTGCCTAGCATGTGTGAGGCACTGGGTTCAATTCTTAATACCACATATAAATAAATAAAATAAAGGTCCATTGGCAACTAAAAAAATTTTTTTTAAGTCTTGCTATAAATTCTTTGAGCACTAATATTTAGTGTTTTTTCAACTAATAACATTTAAATGAATTTATCTTAAGCTATAAAATGCAGAAGATTTATTTATTACCTTAGGCTGCCTAGTGTCAGGCATATAATACAGCCTCACTTCATGATAATTTTAAAAATTGCCCTAATAATGTACCCTTTTTATTCACTTGCTGGCTATTTAAAAAAGCAAAAAGAGTTTCTTGGTTTCTAGTGGTGATATTTTCTTTTTTTAGACTTTGGAGTTTTTTATGAAAGATGCAATCAAGAAATTTATTGTGACTCAGTGTATTTTATTGCCCGTGTCTTCACTTCTGCTTTACATTATTAAAATTGGAGGTGACTATTTTTTTATATATGCCTGGCTGTTCACATTAGTTGTTTCTCTGGTGAGTAAGATATTTCATTTTATTTTACAAAAGTTTCTTCGTGATATTACTGTGATTTAATATTCACTAGCATGTTAACAGTTCTTAAGAAGAATATGAAATATAAATAGGTGCTCCTGTGAATTTCCCTCTGGGCAGGCACAGTAGTACATCCCTGTAATCCCAACTACTTGGAAGGCTGAGGCAGGAGGATCACGAGTTTGAGGCCAACCTGGGCAACTTAATGAGAACCTGTCTCAAAATAAAAAGGGCTGGGAGTAGAGCTCAGTGGGAGAATGCTTGCCTTGAATGTGTGAGGTCCTAGATTCTAGCACTAAAAAAAATTTTTTTCCTTGGTTTCTGCTTTTGGATATATAAATGGAAGAGTTGGTGGACTATACATTTTCTTCTCTTTATGCTGACTCTTACAGATCCTAAAAGCTAGTTATTGATCACTTTTAATGATCCAGTGGCCAGGCAATTCTGGGTTGTGCATTTGTGAGTTGCCACCAGAATGGATGACTAAGTGTGATAATTTTAATGACTCTTGACTGAACCCCAGGGCCTTAAAAGCATAAATGTTTGTGTTTTTTTTTTTTTTTTTTTTTTTTTTTTTTTGTACCGGGGCTTGAACTCAGGGGTACTCAACCACTGGGCCACATCCCCAGCCCTTTTTTGTATTTTATTAGAGACAGGGTCTCACTGAGTTGCTAAGTGCCTCGCCATTGCTGAGGCTGGCTTTGAATTCGCGATCCTCCTGCCTCAGCCTCCCAAGTGCTGGGATTACAGGCATGCACCACTGCACCCAGCCCTCATCTTCTTTTCTTTCTTTCCCATGTGCTAAATTGCTTCACATCACAAATACTACCACACAATCAAATTGTTTGTTCACATCCCCCAGAAAATATTATGTCACTTTTTCAACTTCACTAATGATGATGTTTATTTTAATCTGAATTACATAATGTTCATTGCTTTACTTCCCACTGGTGGATCAGTATCAGCAAATGGGTGCAAGGCAGATTTAAAGATACATATGACAAACTGAAGTAAGAGAAAAGAGAGCAGAGGAAATACTCCAGAAGTGCCTAAGCAGGTTGAAACCCCAGTGGACAATTATGAATTGTGGGTAATTGATTTTAGCAGAAAAAACAACCAAGTACAGCTATAGTAAAAATGTACAATCTCTTGTGATGTTTGTTTAGCACAGACTTCAGGTGTATCTTGAGTACTCTAGAAGGGAGAATTACTTGTTATAATTGGCTTATGATGTTCCAGCAATCCCTAAAATAGTTTTGACAGGTCTATTTATCACTACCCAGATCTTAGTAATGGTTAGTAGCATTATCTTCTTAAATAAAATTGACAGATGTACTGTTTTATAAGACTACTACTTTGGTTTAATTCCAATAAAACAGATATTAAGTTGTTACTGTCTAGGACTATTTGAATCTGGGAATACCAGAGTTTTTCCATTCTCAAGTTTGGGGTGGATGTAATTGTTTCAATATAATTGAATTTATATAATAATGAATAGTTTTTCTTTAAAAACATATTCATAGGTTATTCTGACATTTGCTTTTCAGGTTCTTGTCACAATCTACGCTGATTATATTGCCCCTTTATTTGACAAATTCACACCTCTGCCTGAGGGAAAGCTTAAACAAGAAATTGAAGTAATGGCAAAGAATATTGACTTTCCTTTGACAAAAGTGTATGTTGTTGAAGGTAAGGCTGCCTGAGGGTAAGGATTTATTCAAGTGATTTATTTTGAGTACTCTATCCCTAAAATTTTAATGAAAGAATGAATCAGCTTTTATTTGTTTGTTTTGTTATTTAAAGGTAAGATTTTTTAAACATTTTTAAGAATTAATGACATAGTCCAGGGATAAAAACTGGGGTTCTGATGCTAAATCCTGCTCTTGCCTGCAGCTATTTTTGATGAGTTTTATAGTGTTGTTTCTAGTCTTTGAGGCCTTTTTTACTTTCTGGTATGTCATATATTAGGCTGATTTATTTACTTCTCTTCTTAGCTCCTTTAAGTAATTGAGTTGGACTCTTGAATAGTCTGATTCCATTTAGCAATAGTTTAGAAGCTGTAAAACAAAAACAGTGTTATTGACTTTGTTTCCTCCAACAAAACACCCATTATTCTGGAGGACTGTGCTTAACCTGTAGATTACCAAAAACTGTAGTACCTTTGGGTAATTCAGATTAGTTGAACTCTGCTTTTCTGATGATTGCCTTTGAGAGTTAAGCCATTTGCTTGCATAAGACTACTAAAGTCTCAAGGAAGCCTACAAAGATGGAGAGAAAAAAAATGTTTTGTGTGATACCATGATTTTCATAATCTAATTAAAATTCTTATAAATGAGCCAGGCATGCTGGCACACTGGCGCACTCCTGTAATCCTGGTAGCTTCAGAGTCTGAGGCAGGAGGATTGCAGGTTCAAAGCCAGCCACAGCAACAGCGAGGCGCTAAGCAACTCAGTGAGACCTTGTCTCTAAATAAAATACAAAATAGGGTTGGGGATGTGGCTCAGTGGTCAAGTGCCCATGAGTTCAATCCCTAGTAGAAGAATGTTTAAATGAGTATAAATGATTTTGCTTCTGTAACTTGTCAGCTGTGGGATCTTAGAGCCTCACCCCTCTGGGTTTCAGTTTGTGCTTTCACAACAGTTTGGCAAATATTTTCTGGAAAAAGCTAGATAGTAAAAATTTAAGGCTTTGAAGGTTACATGGTCTCTGTTGCAACTATTCATCTCTGTCATTACAGTGCAAAAGCAGCCATGCATAAGCACATAAACATGGCTGTATTCTAGTAAAACTTTGTGAAAATACTGCAGGTTGGATTTGGTCTGTGAGCCATAGTTTGCTGATGCTGTGTGTAAACAGAAATGTCACTAGTGAGAAGTAGTTGTGTTAGGTGAAGGGGTAGAAACTGAGAAGCAATTGTAGAAGGAGGGGAGAACAAAGATGAATGCAATTGAAAGGAATGAATTAATAGCAACTAGAAGAGTGTAAAAGTCTCATACATTCAGTGGCTTCTGAGGCATACAGTTTACTAAGGACACATTGGAACAGCTTAAGATTCTGTGAGGAAATAGTAGAAGAATAAGCCAATTCATACTTCTTTAGCCTTCAAAATCACTACATTTTTAGGTAATATTCAACCAGTAACACACTAATCAGTGTAGTAGAACAATCTCTGAGAGCCTTTTACTGAAGTGCTCCCTAAGTTGCTGATCCCTTAAGTTGTGATCAGGTGACATAAAATAATAGGTAATAACATGAAAGTAGAGGTAATCAATAAAGTGTGATATGTAGATATAGATATCATATCAATGTTATTTTTATTTTAGATGAAAAAGAGAAGGCTTTCTGAAGGGTTATGATATAAGCTGAGACTTTATTGAAAATCAAGATTTTTTTGAAATCAGGCTGTGGAGTCCGTAGGCTTAGGTTTGAATTCTAGTTATATTGTGAATTTCCTGTGTGACTTTGGGCAACTTAACTTTTTGCCAAACAGCAGTTTCCTTATCAACTGCAAGTGTTTTTATTGTTGTTAACAATAGTAACAACGATTCCTCTAAAATATTTTGAATGAATATTGTTACTAACAATGTAAGACACATTAAAGACTTATGGTCTGGTAGGAATATTTTAGTGAAAAACTAAGAATACTACTCTTAAGAAAAATATCAGATAACCATGCGTGGTGGCACATTCCTATAATCCCCACAACTCAGGAGACTGAAGTAGGAGGATCACAAGTTTGAGGCTACCCTCAGCAACTTAGCAAGACACTAAGCAACTTAGCAAGACCCTATCTCAAAATAAAAAATAAAAAGGGCTGGGATGTAGCACTCCTGGGTTCAAGTTGCAGTAACAAAAAAAAAAAAAAAAAAAAAAAGTAGCAAATGCTGTGTAGAGAATTAAACTAGTGTGATGTGACAAAGGATAACTGTAGATATTTTAGATTGGGCTATCAGAGAAGACCTTGCTGAGCAATGACTATTAAGCTGACACCTAAAGATAGGGAACATTCACACTGAGCAATGGGAAGACCTTCTCAAGCTTGCCATCCTTAGGGACCATGAAAAACTCCAGTGTGGATGTAGCAAAACAGTACACTTATTATCAGATGAACTCTGAGACTTAGGCAAGAGTCAGATCCCATAAATCTTTGTAGTCAAGGTAAAGAGTTTAGAGTTTATTTTAAGTTCAATGGGAAAAGCCATCAAAGACTTTAGGTAGAAAAATGACGTGATCTGGCTTTATTTTTAAACTATGTTGGGCTTCTGTAAGGAGAATACATCGTAGGAAGAGAAAGAGTGAAAACAAGAGAGAGCAGTTTGGAGATTGTTGCCTTAGTAGTGTGAGACCTCAGAATTGTAACACAGTTTTCCAGGGCCTGATTTCCTATATTATTGACAAAATTGGATTGTATGTTTGACTCTTAACATCCAGGCAACCAAACTAAAAAATGACATAAAATGAAATAAATAAATAAATACTACCGTTTATCAAAGCTTTATTATATTCTAAACATACTGCCAAATACTTTACATTAGAAATATTGAATAGGGGCAAAATTTACATTTTCTTTTTAAGAGATTTCTCCTATCTTCTTTTAAAGAAAGGCATGTAAGGCTGGGATTGTGGCTCAGCGGTAGAGCGCTCACCTAGCACCTGCGCGGCCCGGGTTTGATCCTCAGCACCACATAAAAATAAATGCATTGTGTACAACTAAAGCAAATAAATAAATATTTAAAAAAAAAAAAAAAGGCATGTAAGTGCCAAGTGCTATGGTGCACACCTGTAATTCCATTTATTTGAGAGACTGAGACAGGAGGATCTCAAGTTTGAGGCCAGCCTGGTCAATTTGGTGAGACCCTGTCTCAAAACAAAACTTAGAAAAGGGGTTGTGGCTAGTGATGTAGCTCAGTGGCAAAGTGTTTGCCTAGCATGTGCAAGGCAAAAACCCCAGCACCTCAATAAAATATAAATAATAAAATAATAAAAATATAAATAAAACCCAGCACCATCCCCGGCACCTCAATAAAATATAAATAAAAATAGCCTGGCTTTGTGATGTACAAATATAATCCCAGAAACTTGGGAGACTAAGGCAGGAGAATCAGAAGTTTGAGGTGAGCCTCAGAAACTTAGCAAGACTCTCCCTCAAAATACGAAATTAAAAGGGCCAGGACTGGGAATGTACCTCAGTGCTAAAGTATCCCTGAATTTAATCCCCAGTACCACATACACACACACACACACACACACACACAAAAAAAAAAAAAAAAAAAAAAAAAAAAGGAAGAAGAAGAATACTATCTCATGAGGTAGATACTAACCTCACTTCATAAACAGGAAACTAAAGCTTAAAGAAAGTTTCCTAAATTTATATGGCAGAGCCAAGATTTGAACCCAAAGTGTAGCTGCCTGACGTACAGCCACAATACCACGGGAGGAGATTCGGTGGCAGGAATCTATTATTCTTAAGTCTCTGGCTTTCTCTTTATAGCTAAACTCTTTTCCTTATACTCTTGACTCTTATTTCTTCTTCTGACTACGTTCTAGCCGCTCTCTTTTCTTCTTCTCCGACCCAAACTCTTCTTCCGACTGACTGAGTGACTGAACGACTGACTGAATGAATGCCGCTTCTGACCGCTTTCACCTGGTTATATACCTTTAGCTTTGCGGGTGCGTCATGTGCATTTACAGGTGCGTCACGTACATATGATTATTATCAGGTGGAACTTATGGCTTCCAACTAACCGCAATAGCCATCTCCCTGATTGGGGCTCCTTCACAAAGTCTATAATTCTTAATTACTATACACATAGCACATTGAAAAATATTTGCAAATTAAAGATTACATAAAGAAGAAACTAAAAATTGACCATAGTTTAGTTGTTGTTAGTCACTATTAAAAATTTAGGTATGGCGGGGCATGGTGGCGCATGCCTGTAATCCCAGCAGCTTGGGAGGCTGAGGCAGGAGGATTGCAAGTTCAAAGCCAGCCGCAGCAAAAGCGAGGCACTAAGCAACTCAGTGAGATCCTGTCTCTAAATAAACTACAAAATAGGGCTGGCTCAGTGGTTGAGTGCCCCTGAGTTCAATACCCAGTACCCCCCCCCAAAAAAAAAAAAATTAGATATAGATATGTTTTCTTGTAGTCTTTTTTTTTTTTTTTTCCTCCCCTGGGGATTGAAGCCAGGGCCTTGTGCATGCAAGGCAAGCCCTCTACCAACTGAGCTATACCCCCATCCCTTTCTTATAGTCTTTGTAAAAATAACTTTAATGCTTTTCTGATTATAGGAGCAAATGTTCTTATTTTAAAAGCCTTAGAAAAGATAGAAAAGTAAAAGGGAGGAAACAAAACTCCATACTTTTGGAAACTAGTGATAAACACGTCAATATTTTAGTACATTTCTTCATAAGCTTTCTTAAATGCTTTTTTAAAATATTTTATGCTTTTCATTTTCATATATATTTTCATTTACAATACTGGAATTTTTTCTATGTGAGGTTTTGTATATTTCGTAACACATTGGTTAGGTGTTTCTTGTTAAAATTCTTTAAAGTGTAATTTTTTTCTGGCTGCTTAAAATACCATTTTATAGCTTTACCATTATTTAATTATCCCACAACTGTTGGATATTTAGAATTATTTTACTTATAAAACTGTGGTGAATATAAGTATTTGTGATCAGGAATGCAGGGAAACAGTCCATTGCTGGTGGTGATTTTCATTCATACAGTTCTTCAGGTATTAATTTGAAAACAATATGTCCTTTTTAGTAGTTCAGTTTTGTAGGAATCTCTCCAGTGGACCCCAAACTTTTTAATTATATTCCATGCTTTGAACTGTCTTTTCCTTAGGATCTAAACGCTCTTCCCACAGCAATGCTTATTTTTATGGCTTCTTCAAGAACAAGCGAATAGTTTTGTTTGACACTCTACTAGAAGAGTACTCTGTACTAAACAAAGACATCCAGGAAGAGTCTGGCATGGAACCCCGCAATGATGGAGAAGGGGACAGTGAAGAAATAAAAGCTAAAGTTAAAGTGAGTTAACTTTTCCTAAGAGACTCTGCCTTAGTTTGTATACACAGTGCCTTTGACAACTCAAAATGATACCAATTTCTGTGCAGTAAGTGTTGGATTCAGGGAGACTACCAAATAAAAACATCGTGGCTCCTTTATACTTCTGGTATTTGGGAGAGATTACTACTATTATTACATGCTAATTACCCTGCAAGCTTTTACGGATAATAAATATATGTTTATGGTTTCTTCAAGAACAAGCAAATAATTTTCTTTGATACTCTACTATTTACAATTAAAGAATTCCCACAGGGAAGATAAAGAGAAGGTAAACATCTAATTTTTAGCTTCATTGAGACAGCAATTATAGGCTTTGGCACCTGAGAGATGATTTGAGTCCTGGTTCTCTCTTTTAGTAGCTGTGTGTCCCAGGTTACATTACATAATTTAGCCAGTTTCATTGTTTAACATGTATTTATGAAATGTATACTCTGTGCTAAAGTTATTTTGCTTGTCATTAGACGTACAAAAGCAAAGAGACAGACTTTCAAAAGCTTATAATCTAGAGGTGACATGGTCACATAAGCACACCATAGTGTTGTGTTGCTACTGGAAAGCTTGGATACTAGGGAACAAAAGGGAAAATATTTCTTAAATCTGACCTGAGAGTCTTAGAAAGTTGCTTCTGGATCTTTTTTATGGATGAGGTCCCCTGATGCTGACTAATAAAATTTAAAGTACCAACACTAAATGGAAGAAAGGGGACAATGATAAGAAATAATACAAATTTCCCAGAAGCAGTCACCAGTATTGTGGTGTGTAATTGAATCTGCCCCTGGCTTTGGTGTCATTACAGAGATGATTTTAGATCCCTGCTTACTTACCAACTGTGTAACTCTGGGCAAGTAAGTTAAAATCTCTGATTTCTTAACTGAAAGAGGAGGCCAGCGGGGTTTCTCAGCCTTGGCACTATTGACATTTTGTGTCAAATAACATTTTTGTAGTGGAAGGTATCATGTGCATTGTAGGACATTTAACAGCATCAGTGGCCTCTCCCCGGAGGCCAGTGACAGATCCTCATGTCCCCCAAAGTTATAAAAACCAAAAATGTCTCTGAACATCACCAGATATCTCTGGGTTTGGGGTCAGGTTGTGAAATAGTGGACTAAAGATACTTAACTTTCAGGGTTGTAAATATGTGAAAAGGCTATACTCGTCAGTGGTGCAAGCCTATAATCCCAGAAGCTCAGGAGGCTGAGGCAGGAGGATCATGAGTTCAAAGCCAGACTCAGCAAACTTATGGAGGCACTAAGCAGCTCAGTGAGACCCTGTCTCTAAATAAAATACAAAATAGGGCTGGGTATGTGGCTCAGTGGTTGAGTGCCCCTGAGTTCAATCTACAGTACAAAAAAAAATAGAGGTAGGATCACTATACATTTTCACTACCAAAAAATAGTATCACTTGAGCATCTGCTTTGACCCTAAAAGATGATCTAGTGGCCAGTTGTGGTGATGCACACCTATGTTCTCAGTGATTTGGGAGACTGAGACAGGAGGATCTCAGGTTCAACCTGTCTGGGCAACTTCTCAAGACCTTGTATCAAAGTAAAATAGTAAAAGTAAGGGCTGGCTTGAAGCTCATAGATAGAACACTCCTGGGTTCAATCCTTAGAACTGCAAAAAGAGAAAAGACCTAGTTAAGTGCCTAACCTCTTGTAAATATGGAGCTGAAACAAAATTCTGTGAAAGGATTAAATAGCATTGTAGAGGGCTAATACCTTTGATTGTATTAAGTGGGGTTATCTTACCAGTTAGGATATTAGAATAAAAGCCACTTTGGTCTGACCTAGTATCATAGGGTTTTAAGCAGGGAAGAGATCTTAAGGTCATTTTATGGGTAGGAAAACTAAAGTCCAGAAAGGGTACTCAGTAACAACACTAAAGAATCATGCAGGTTCAGGGCTGGGGCTATAGCTCAATGGCAGAGTGCCTGCCTAGCATGTGTGAGGCACTGGGTTCAATCCTTAGCACCACATAAAAATAAATAAAATAGGGCTGGGGCTGGGACTCAGCAGTAGAGCGCTCGCCTAGTACATGCGCGGTCCAGGTTTGATCCTCAGCACCACATAAAAACAAAGGCATAAATAATAAATAAAGGGTTTGGGGCTATGGCTCAGCGGTAGAGTGCTCATCTCGCATGTGTGAGGCCCTGGGTTTGATCCTCAGCACCACATATATAAAATAAAGGTAGTGTGTCCACCTACAACTAAAAATATCAAATAAATAAATAATAAAGACATAAATATTAAATAAATAAAGGCATTTCTGTCCACCTACAACTAAAATAAAAAAGATTAAAAAAGAATCATGCGGGCTGGGATTGTGGCTCAGTGGTAGAGCGCTCGCCTAGCGCGTGCGCGGCCTGGGTTCGATCCTCAGCACCTTGTAAAAACAGACGCATTGTGTACAACTAAAGCAAATAAATAAATATTAAAAAAAAAAAAGAAGAAGAAGAATCATGCATGTTCAGCAAATCAATTGCTTAAGAGGCGTCTACATGCAGGGGGTGATTGCATTATACTTAAACCTAGACATTAACCAGTGTTCCACTGATCATATGCAGTGCAATGAAAAAACAGACCTTTATTTTATGTATTTATTTGTGGTACTGGGAGTTGAACCCAGGAGTACTTCACCACTGAGTTATATCCCTGGCTTTTTTTTTTTTTTTTTTTTTTTTTTTAAAGACATGTCTTGCTATGTTGTACAGGCTGGCCTCAAACTTGGAATCCTCCTTTCTCAGCCTCCTGAGTCACTGGGATTTCAGGCATGCACCACCATACCCAGCATATCAGACCTTTAATGTCTGCAAGCAGTTTTATTTAGCTACAAAAACAATTGGGGGGTTGTTGGAAGTGTGTTGAATGGAGTTTGACTTTTTTTTTAAATAGTTATTAGTTGTAGTTGGACACAATACCTTTTTTTTTTTTTTTTTTTTTTTTTTTTTGTGGTACCAGGGATTGAACTCAGGGGCACTCGACCACTGGGCCACATCCCCAGCCCTTTTTTATATTTTATTTAGAGACAGGGTCTCACTGAGTTGCTAAGTGCCTCGCCATTGCTGAGGCTGGCTTTGAACTCCCGATCCTCCTGCTTCAGCCTCCCAAAGTGCTGGGATTACAGGTGTGCGCCACCGCGCCCAGCTAATGTCTTTATTTTATTTATTTATTTTTATGTGGTGCTGAGGATCAAACCCAGGGCTTTGCACGTGTGAGGCAAGTGCTCTACCGTTTAGCTACAACCCCAGCCTGGAGTTTGACTTCTTTTGCTGACTTCTTGAAGAGGCTGCTTTATTTCATTGATCAACTGTAAATGTTTTAGCATCTGTCTACAAGTTACCTGACAAGATATATATTAGATACAATCTCACCCTAATTATAATAGGGGAGAGAAATAGACTATAAGGCAAGGTGTGATAAATATCATGAATGGCTGAAATAGTGTGACTTTTAGAAATCCAGGTATGAATGCAAATTCCAGTGGTCAAACAGGTTTCTGAGAAAGAAGATATGTGAACTAGGTCGAATTTTAACTTGGGGATGGGGCTTTTCAAGTTGAAGACAAGGAGCAAATAAAGCTGTAGAGAACAAAACATTCAACTGCTGTTCTGAAACTAATGATTAATGGATTTGTGTAGATGGAGATAGAAAGGTAGGCCAAGACCAGTTTGTAGAATGAGTACTACATCATCAAGTGATTGTTTTCTGTGACCTGGAAAGTTTAGATTGATTTGGGTAGAGGCCAATGCTTGTTTTAGGAAGATTAAAATTTGGTGGTAGCACATAGGATAAAGCAAAGATTAGAGGCAGGGAGACTTTTAGGGCCTACTGTATGAAATAATGAGGTCCTACACCACAATTCAAAGTCAGAATAAGTGCAAGAATCATAATAAAGGGTGGATTCAAAGTACTTGGTGATTAATATTAGGGTTTGTTTGTTTGTTTGTTTTTTGGTACCGGGGATTGAACTCAGGGGCACTCAACCACTGGGCCACATCCCCAGCCCTTTTTTGTATTTTATTAGAGACAGGGTCTCACTGAGTTGCTATGTGCCTTGCCATTGCTGAGGCTGGCTTTGAACTTGCAATCCTCCTGCCTCAGCCTCCCAAGTGCTGGGATTACAGGCGTGCACCACCGCTCCTGGCTTGGTGATTGATATTAGGGAAATATCAATCAAAGTGAAAAAGGTAAAAAATTAACTATATTGCTTTCCATTGTGAGTAACATTGATGAGATGGTTTTTAGGAAGTTTACCAATAATTTAAATTTTAATAGGTATGTATCTGTTAATGTACAAAGGGAAAAGATGAAATTAGCATGTCAAGCTCATAATTTCATGTATATTACTGCTAAATTTTATAAAGGGATTTGGTTTAAGGAGAGATTAAGTAAACAGGTGAATACATAAATGTGGCAAAAGTTTGGGAAACTAGCCAGGCACTGTGGCATATGCCTGTAATCCCAGCATTTGGGAGGCCAAGGCAGGAGGATCACGAGTTCAAAGCCAGCCTCAGCAATGGCGAGGCACTTAGCAACTCAGTGAGACCCTGTCTCTAATAAAATATAGCCCTATTTAGGGCTGGGGATGAGGCCCAGTGGTTGAGGGCCCCTGAGTTCAATTCCCAGTAACAAAAAAAAGAGATCTATCTAGGAAATTTACTCTGGAATTTTACCCTTCAGAAGACAAATGGAATAATTGGAACAATGTGTCTCAAAAGCAATTAAAGAAAAGGAACAATTAAAAATATACAAAGGGACCAACCTAGATGTCCCTCAGTAAATGAGTGGATTAAGAAAATGTGGTATATACGCACAATGGAATTTTACTCAGCAATAAAAGAAAACAAATTAATGGCATTTGCAGGTAAATGGATGAAGTTGGAAGACATAATGCTAAGTTAGTCAGTCTCAAAAATCCAAGTACCAAATGTTCTCTCTTATATAAGGAGGCTATTTCAAAGTATTGTTGGATGGGGGTACATAGGAGGATTAGAGGAACACTAGAATGGTCAAGGGAAGGGAGGGTAAGGGAGGGAGCAAGAGGGGAGGGAGGGGGAGAAAAAAAAAAGGTGGTTGAATGAGACGGATATCATTTTCCTTAATGCATGATTGAAGACCTGAATTGTACGAATATACTTTGTATGCAAACAGTTGTATGTAAAAAGATACTAAATATATGCACTATGAGTTGTACATATTAAAAATTATAAAAATAAAATTAAAAAAAAGTTGCCTAATTAAAAAAATATATATATATACAAAGGGGGCTGGGGTCGTGGCTCAGTGGTAGAGTGCTCGGTCTACCACATGTGCGGCCCGGGTTTGATCCTCAGCACCACGTAAAAATAAGTGCATTGTGTACAACTAAAAGCAAATAAATAAATATTTTAAAAATATATATACACGGAGGGCTGGGGTTGTGGCTCAGTGGTAGAGCACTTGCCTAGCATGTGCATGGCCTGGGTTCGATCCTCAGCACCACGTAAAAATAAAGGCATTGTGTACAACTAAAACAAATAAATATTTTTTAAAATATATATATATATATACATATATACATGAAAACTGCGGCCAGGCGCAGTGGTGCACACCGTAATCCCAGCACTGGAGAGGCTGAGGCAGGAGGATTATGAGTTCAAAGCCAGCCTAAGCAATGGCAAGGCACTTAGCAACTCAGTGAAACCCTATCTCTAAATAAAATACAAAAAAGGGCTGGGGGCGGCTGGCGTTGTGGCTCAGTGGTAGATCGCTCGCCTAGCACGTGCGCAATCTTCAGCACCACGTAAACGTAAATGCATTGCATTGTGTACAACTAAAGCAAATAAATAAATGCTAAAAAAAAAAAAAAAAAAAAAAAGAGCTAGGGATGTGGCCCAGTGGTTGAGTGGCCCTGAGCCCCCTGAGCCCAATCCCTGGTACAAAATAAAAAAGCAACTCAGTGAGACTCTGATTCTAAATAAAATACAAAATGGAGCTGGGAATGTGACTCAGTGTTCGAGTGCTCCTGAGTTCAATCCCTAGTACCCCCCCACAAAAAAAGTTGAAAACACAAGTCTCTGGCATCAGACCACCTGGCTTCAATTTCCAAATTTTCCACTTCTTGGCTATGTGGTTATAATCAATTTCATATATATATATATGAAAACCGCTTTTGTACAAGAAAGCAAGTGCTGGTGTTCTGTTGAAGTCCTGGCTGACAATTATATGTAATAGAAGAGACACATACCCCAGAGAGGTGGGCTTTACCCCGTAAGATGTTTTCATTTCTCAGCCTTCTTTTCTTCATTTCTACTATAAAGATAATACTTGCCATCTTCCCAGCTTGGTGTTGTCTCAAATGAGGCAGCGTATGAATTTTATAAAAGGAAAGTACTATAGAAAAATAAAAAATGAGTCATACTTATTTCTGCTCTTTTATGTAAATTAGTGTAGGAAGAAAAGTAAATCCAGTTCTGTCTGAGAATCTACCACAAATCAACAAGTCTTTTTTCTTTGCAAAGTGATTCTTGTTTAAAGTTCTTTTCATTCCACATCAGCATAGCTTTGAGTGTGGTTCCCACACTGTTCTAAATAGCTTCTTAAACCCAGTATCAGACCAAGAGACAACTGCCTAATAGAGAACTATCTAACAGACAATTGGTTGTTTTGTGAAAGAACTCATAATTCACACTGGAGAGCAGCTGACTGGTAAGAATAGAAGCCTAAGGACCATATTACCTGGTGAATGAACCTAAGGACACTTTAACACTGAGCCACACATCCCCATACCTTTTTTTTGTTTGTTTGTTTGTTTGTTTGTTCTGAGGAGAGTTCTGGGAATTGAACCCAGAGGCACTTAACCACTGAACCACATCCCCAGCCCTTTTTTGTTTTTGTGTTTTTTTTTTTTTTGGTACCGGAGATTGAACTCACTCCACCACTGGGCCACATCCCCACCAGCCCTTTTTTGTATTTTATTAGAGACAGGGTCTCACTGAGTTGCTAAATGCCTCGCCATTGCTGAGGCTGGCTTTGAACTGGCGATCCTCCTGCCTCAGCCTCCCAAGTGCTGGGATTACAGGCGTGCGCCACCGCGCCCAGCCCTTGTTATTTTTTGAGATATATTCTCACTACATTGCTTAGGGCCTTCTTAACTGGCCCAGGCTGGCCTTGAACTTGCAATCCTCCTGCCTCAGCTTCCCAACTCATTATTAGGCTTTATAAACATTATACTTCATCATTTATATGCCATATAATTTGCTTTTTAGTACAGTAATAATTTCCCAGTGATTACATATGTGCCACTAAAATTGTTTATCTTATTCGACTGATGCACATTGAATATAATTTACCTTTGACTTCATATTTTGTGTAAAAGTTGAAAACACAGCCAGGCGAGGTGGTGCACGCTTATAATCCCAGCAGCTCAGGAGGCTGAGGCAGAAGGATCATGAGTTTAAAGCCAGCCTCAGCAAAAAGCAAGGCTCTAAGCAACTCAGTGAGACTCTGATTCTAAATAAAATACAAAATGGAGCTGGGAATGTGACTCAGTGTTCGAGTGCTCCTGAGTTCAATCCCTAGTGCCCCCCACAAAAAAAGTTGAAAACACAAGTCTCTGGCATCAGACCACCTGGCTTCAATTTCCAAATTTTCTACTTCTTGGCTATGTGGTTATAATCGATTTAGCTAATTTCTCTGTGGCTAGATTTTTTCATCTGTGGGTTTAAGTGGGAATAACAAAAGTACTTATCTTGTATAGTGGTTGATATATAAATGAGATAAGTAACTGCAGTACACAGGCTCTGGTATATGGTTACTGTTTAATACATACTAGTAACTTTTGTTGTTATTTTTTAAAATCTTATATGTGTTAAAGGAAAAAAAGATAAATGTATGTGTGTATACACATACATATGTGATTATCTTTTTATATAATATTGGTTTGAGAATTACTCTGAAATTAAGAGAAGCGGAGATTTAATAAATTTTTCCATAAATTTTAATATTAGTTTTTACCTTATTAAAATAAAGCAAGCATATTGCTTAAAATTTCAGAGCACAAAAAAGCTTATGAAATTTAGCAGTTTTATGTTCCGCCCTTTCCTGTGTCCCTCCACCCCCAAGTCCCCTCTCTCTCACAGATTTCAGCTTTTGTTGCTGCTTCGGACATTTATTTGCACATTTTTTCTTCCTTTTTTTTTTTTTTTTTTTGTAACTCACCATACCACTGAGCTATATCCCTAGCCCTTTTCACTTTGAGGCAGGGTCTTGCTAAATTGCTCAGTCTGGCCTCGGTCTTGTGATCCTCCTGCCTCAGCCTTCTAAATAGCTGTAATTGTTTGCGTGCCCCCCACTGTACTAGGCTTCATTTACCCATTTCTATGTCTGAGTGATAGATGTATATTACTGTCTGTTGTCACTATTGACTTTCTATTATGATAAATGAGGATTTATCTCTCTTGTCCTAACATCTATTTTGCCTCCCCCCCAATTCTTCCAATATAATTGTTACTATTCTAGGTTTTATCAATATTCAGTATTTACATTATTGTACCTATGCAGTTACTATGCACTGCTGAGCATGCCTTACCTTTTTTCCCTCCTGTTTGTAATTAACTTTTATATGTGCTTAATTTTTTTTATTCAAAGTTGTTGTATATATAACAGTAGCACAGTCCAGTGGTCGAGTGCTTAATTTTCTTAGAAAAATATTTATTTATTATTTATTTTAGTTGTACACAATGCCTTTATTTTTATGCAGTGCTGAGGATCAAACCCAGGCCACGCACGTGCTAGGCATGCACTCTACTGCTGAACCACAACCCCAGCCCCTATGCTTAATTTTTTTGTATCTTTTGGCTGATTGTTCTCATAGCTTCTCATAGCGTCCAGTGTTTCTCAGTATAATTCTCTCCAAGGTTAATTGCATTCGCTTTTACTTTTAGTTTCCCTCATCCCTCTGGTACCCTAATAGAGATCTCTGTTCTCTGTGACATTTCTTCTGTGAAGTCTTGCTGTACCTCTCTATGTTAGACTTCCCTGTGGTCATTCCTTGTTTCTAGGTTGGAATCCATGTTGATTTATTTTCTTTCTTTGGTGGCATACATCTTACACTCATTTTATTTGATGAAAAAGCTGGTACAGTGACAGAGCTTGATGATGGTAGTCCTCACAGACTATCTTTTGAGTCACATGGTTCAAGTCAGGTTGGATTACCCTCTGTGTCTCTATCTAGTCATCATTCTGGGATTGTTCTTTCCCATTGTCCTAGAGATCTCCTTCACACTTTCCTGTGCTGGTTCTCCTGTGTTGGTTCTCCTGTGTTCTCTAATGCCTGGCTTTGTGTACTTTACTCCCTCATTTTGGTAGAGACAGGTTGCATAGTAGGTAAAGTTTTTTAATTTGTGCCTCAGAATGTTTTCATTTTTCTGTCATATTTGCTTGCTACTTTAACTGGGGTATGGATTTCTAGATTGGAAATACTTTTTCCTCAGGATCGTGAAGGCATTGTTACATTGCCTGCTTGATTCCAGCCTTGCTGGTTAAGTGTCTAAAAACACACTCTATGACTGATCCTAAGTATGTCACTTGCATTTTGTTCCCCTAGAATATTGTTGGACCCTTTCGGTTGGTTTTAATCCATTGTGTTGGGCATAAGCATTGCCCCCTTTTAACCTGGAAATAAAGATCTTTTATTCTAGCAATTTCCTGGAATTATTTTGTTGATTTCTTTTCCTCCCTTTTTTCTGTTCTCTCTTTTCAGAGTTCCTGTTACTTGAGTGAACTTTCCTGTCTTTTCTTTCTTGTTTTCTATTTCTTAATCTCCTTGTTGTATTTTCTGGGTGATATCTCATCTTCCAATCTTTCTTTTAAGCTTTGGTTTGTAAGAATTTCCCATTGTTATAGCATTCTCTGGTTTTTCCATGGATGCAGTATCTTCTCTCTCTAAACCTTCTCCTTACACAAATTCTGTTTATTCCTTTTTTTTTTCCTGGCTACAATTTTCCATCTTAACAGCCTACTTCATATATCTGCTTGTTATAGGTTGCTCCTTAGTAAGAGAATGAGACTAAAAATGGGATTGTAATTTCTGCACCTGTAGGTGATGCTTATCATTTTTGAGCTTCACTATAAGGTATCCTGACTGAAATTTGTTAGTTCTGGTCTGTTGATCGTAATTCACAATAAATATTCTTCAGTCTTGGGCTGGGGTTATGGCTCAGTGGTAGAGCGCTCACCTAGCACGTGCGTGGCCCGGGTTCGATCCTCAGCACCACGTAAAAAAGCATTGTGTACAACTAAAAGCAAATAAATAAATATTTTTTAAAAATATTCTTCAGTCTTCTGCGTGGAGAATCTGTTCTGGGAGCTGAGTGTGCAGAAAGGACTGGGGTGAGAGAAGGAGTCCTCAGTGTTCTGTATAACAACAGATGACCAGACACATGGCGTGTTGCTAGTGTACCCTGACCCTCAGCCATTTTGAACCACAATCAAAAGGGTCTCTTCTTTTGCCCTTTCCAGAAAGGCTTCTACCCTGATGAGGGAGAAGCATTTTCCTATTGATATGGAGTTGGAGAGGGAATCTAGAGCTCTGCGCATTTCTCAAACAGCTCTTACCAAGTCTTCTGTTAGCCACCCCATCTTTCCCCACAGTTCTAGAGGTACCTGATGCTATTTTTCCCCAAGCCTTTTGAAGACTTAGCAATATAAATCAGAATTGGTTCTCCATTTTTTCCAATGCTGGCTTATGATTCAGCTTTCTTTGGTCTCCTTAGTCAGTTATCATTTGTACATCTGTTTTCCTGCCTTCCATATATTGTTGCTGTTTTCTATTCTATTCTCCCACCACCTGGGTTTATATCTTTTTAAAACTAAGATTTAAAAAAAAAAAAAATCACTTGCTGGGCACAGTGGTACACACCTGTAATCCCAGTGGCTCCAGAGGCTGAATCAGGAGGATCACGAGTTCAAAGCCAGCCTCAGCAAAAAGTGGGGTGCTAAGCAACTCAATGAGACCCTGTCTCTAAATAAAATACAAGGGGCTGGGGTTGTGGCTCAGTGGTAGAGCGCTTGCCTAGCAGAGTGCACGGCCCAGGTTCGATCCTCAGCACCATGTAAAAATAAAGGCATTGTGTACAACTAAAGCAAATAAATAAACATTTTTTTAAAAAAATACAAAAAAGGGCTGGGGATGTGGCTCTGTGGTTGAGTGCCCCTGAGTTCAATCCCCGATTACCCACCCCCCCAAAAATCACTTGACTAGAATGTTCCTTCTTTTAGAAATCTTAGTTTTGGGTTTTTTTTTTTTTAATGTTAATAAATCTTTATTTTATTTATTTATATGCAGTGCTGAGAATCAAAACCAGTGCCTCACACGTGCCAGGCAAGTGCGCTACTGCTGAGCCACAGCCACAGCCCCTGAAATCTGTTTTTAAAAATGGCAGTTTCTGGGCTGGGGATATAGCTCAGTTGGTAGAGTGCTTGCCTTGCACGCACAAGGCCCTGGGTTCAATCCCCAGCACCACAAAAAAATAAAAATAAAATGGCAGTTTCTGGTGTATTTTTAAGTGATGAATGAAGTGTGCTTTTTGTAGATAATTTAGAAAGTAGGAAAGATATCACTGTAGTTTTACAATATAGAAATAACTACTGCTAATATTTTTAAAAATTATTTATTCTAATTTGTTATACATGCTTACAGAGTGCAATTCCCTTCATATTACATATAAAGAGCACAGTTTTTCAAGTCACTGGTTTTACACAAAGTGCTTTCATACCATTTGAGTTTTTATACATGCACTTAGTGTATTGATGACCAACTCATTCTGCCATTATTCCTATCCCTTTGCCCCTTCCCCTCTCCTCCCTCCCCTTTGTTCTATTTAACATTCCTTCATTCCTCTCATCCCCCCTCCCTTGCCATTATAATTCAGTATCATCATAGCAAAGGAATCATTCAACCTTTGGGGGTTTTTGGGGGGGGTTAATATTTATTTATTTGTTTTAGTTGTACACAATGCCTTTATTCTTACATGGTGCTGAGGATTGAACCGGGCGAGTGTTCTACTGAGGAGCCACAATCCCAGCCCCCGACCTTTGATTTTTTGGGATTGGCTAATGTCACTTAGCATTATTTTCTCCAACTCCATTCATTTACCTGCGAATGCCGTGATTTTATTCTCTTTTAGTGCTGAGTAGTGTTCCATTGTGTATATATACCAAAGTTTCCGTATCCATTTATCTATTGATGGGCATAGGGGTTGTTTCCACAATCTAGCTATTGTGAATTGTGCTGCTATAAACATTGATGTTTTGTTTTCTGCTATTTTCACCCAATACACCATTTTCACAAGTCAGAACATAATCTTTGAAAATATTTCTAGTGAGTATATAACATATCTGTTATTTGATTGTATTTGTCATGAGCAGTTTCCCATGTCAGAATGTAAACTTTGAAAACAGTTTCTAATGGAGTTATGATGTGGCTGTCATGACAATTATGATTTACTTAATATTGTCTTACTGATAAAGATTTATATTTTTTCCAGTTTTTCTCTCCCCTAATCTAAATTACTCTAGATTAAGCAAAGTTAGAGAATGTCTATCTTGTTTGAGATTCTCTCTTCAGTGCTTAACCCAGTGTCTTACTGGAGCTGTGGTTCAGGGAATGTTTTGTTAAGCAAATGAACTGTTTTGCACAGAAGTCTGTCTGTTTCTTAGGGTGCTGGGTATAACCCAGGGCCTTGTGAATGCTAGGCAAGTACTCTACCACTGAGCTACATCTCAGGCTCCTGCTTGTTTCTAATTTGTTTAGTTTGGGTTTTTTTTGTTTGGTTTGGTTTGGTTTTTACTAGGAATTTAACCCAGGGCACTTCACCACTGAGTTACATCCCCAGCCCTTTTTTATATTTTATTTTTGCAACAGGTTCTTGTTAAATTGCTTAGGACCTCACTAACTTACTGAGGCTGGCCTTGAACTTGAGATCCTCCTCAGTGTTCCCAATCTCTGAGATAACAGGTGTGTGCCACTGTGTCCCTGATTGTTTCTTTAAGTGAGAATCTATGACGGGAGATTACTGGGTTAAAAGGTACAAACATTTTTAAAGTTGTTGACAATTTATTATCCTTTTATTTTTTTGATTCAGAATAAGAAACAAGGGTGTAAAAATGAGGAGGTGCTTGCTGTACTAGGCCATGAATTGGGGCACTGGAAGTTGGGACATACAGTCAAAAATATCATTATTAGCCAGGTAAGTTTGGAGTGACAATGGTCTTTTATAGCATAAGAGTTAAGAGGTGAAGGCACAAGAGGTCATATAGTAGTAGAACAGTTAAAACAGACTTCATAGCCAGGATCCCTCGTTTCCCATCAAAGCTCCTGGACTTAACCACCTGTGTGACCTCAGACAATTTCCTTAACTTCTCTCTGCCTCCATGCCTTCATTGAATGATAATACTTCATAGAACTGGTTAGGAATTAAATTAATAATATGTATAAAGAGCATGGAGTAGTACCTGAAACATGGTAAGTACTTTGTAAATATTTATTGTTGTCACCATCATTATCACCTCCAGAGTTGCTGAGATTTAAAGAGCTGTAAAGATGAGAAGAAGCAAATGTAGATAAGTTGGACATTAAGATTTTTTTTTTTTTTTTTTTTTTTTTTTTGGTACTGGGGATTGAACTCAGCGGCACTCAACCACTGGGCCACATCCCCACCCCTTTTTTGTTTTTATTAGAGACAGGGTCTCACTGAGTTGCTTAGTGCCTTGCCATTGCTGAGGCTGGCTTTGAACTCGCGATCCTCCTGCCTCAGCCTCCCAAAGTGCTGAGATTACAGGCGTGCGCCACCGCGCCCGGCTCATTAAGATTTTTTTAAAAATACCTTTATTTATTTATTTGTGGTGCTGAGGATCGAACTCAGTGCCTCACACCTGCTAAGCAAGTGCTCTACCACTGAACTACAACTCCAGCCCCCAAAATGCTTTTTATAAGACTTTTTCTCATTTTAAATTAGTTATGTATTTACTGGATATTGTAGAAAAAAGAGAAAAAAGAAAATAATTTTAACAGTGTTTTTTCTCTCAATATTAATGCCTTTAAACCAATAAACAGGTTCTCAAGTCCTGGGTAAAATAGCACTAAATCTCATTGCCTGGTTTTCTGAAAGGTTAGCCGGCTCTGGGGGATGAATTATATGGGAAAACTTGCCCCTGGGGACACATTCCTAATGCTGTATGTTTTTAGGTAATAAAATGAGTTCTGTAGCTTGAAGATATGTTCTATGGATGCATGGCAATGAGTAAGACATTAAATAAATCCAAACCTAAGTTCAAAGTAAGTTAGTTCTCATAAGGAAAATCACTTCCCCCTTCCATGAAGTGTCCAGTGGAATCAGTTTACCACAGGGAGGTGGGGTGGTCCCTGAGGTGTGGTACCTTGTCAGGGCTGGTGCTGATTGTATCTTCCAACAGACAGGGCACCTGGCAGGAGCCAATAGGGGAAGATCTGTGTTGTTGACTAGCACATTGACTCCTTTTCTCTCATGAGCCCCTTGATCAAGTCCTAGAGTGGCTTGAAGAATTGGGGGCTGACTTCCACAGAGTAAGTTCCTGCTCTTGACCATCAACAGGCTCCCTACTTCTGGGACTTTTTGTTGAACATTCATATAAAGTCAAAGTATCATAGTCTGGGCTAATTTTGGAAGTTTTCAATATACCTTTTCCCCAAATCTCCTTTTAGCTGTTTTCTAGTTTTGTTCCAAAATCTCTGATCGGAACAAACCGTTATTTGTTCATTACCAATTAATTAGTGTGTGCGTGTGTGTGTATCTTCTCAGCTTAGGTCCTGAATTAGACTGCCTGAACAGTGAGATATACAACTTAAAGTTCCTCTCACTGAGAAATTTCCGTTTGCCACTTCCTTCCAAGACCACCCCCCTGAGAGGCACTGTGATGCCACAGCAGTCCACTTTGAGCTGGTACCAGTATATTGTATTGTTATTTCTACAATAGGCTCTAGTTTTTTCTTCCTTCTACATTAAATGACTATAAGGGAATTCATAAGTAAGGATTGATTGAGGGATGGCAGAGTGGCAGGAGTTGGCATCCTAGAGTATGAACACCTGCTCCTTAACTTCTGCTTCCTGACTTGCTTTATTTGCATGCCTATATAGACCACTTTCAGCTGATGATAGATGCTTCTGGGCAAACCAGCTAAGCAGCTCCACAGGTGCCCCATGGCCAGGAATTCTGTCTCTATAGGGCCAATAGCAATCCATAAGTAATTTTTCAAAAGGACAATGATTACTTGATGAAAATGGACACATAGACTGTTAAGTGTGGGCATCTTCTTTAAAAGTTTTCTGTTGGACCTTGTTATCGATCCACAGAGTTGTAAGGGCTAAGTGGTAGATCTGCTTACACTTCATCCTGGGCTTACTGGCAAGCTTTCTCCCCTTGTCAGCCCCACTTTAAGTGTCAGCTCCTTGAGTTATCTGGTAAATGCTTTGGAGCAGCACACTTAAATAAGGGTATGTGTGGCCTCCAGTTCACTGATCTGCTAAGGGAAAAGAATGGTATTTATTTTCCAACTTTACTACAAAAAGTTGTATTTTGGCACAGGTATTTGATTTCCTTTTTCTTTTTCTTTTCTTTTTTTTTTCATCTGACCTCCAACTCCTCAGTACAGTTCCTGTAGTCCTATAGAGAACTCCTGGGAAGCCTGTTGCTTTGGAGCCTCCACACTAAGGTCGGGTAGGAGCCTTGTGTCTGATTGTAGTCTTTTAGAACAATACCAGAATCCATTCTAGCCCTTTAACTTTGTACAGAGAGAAAGTATTCCATTTGCTGTTGACTACTTCAGACCCTTAATTATAAGGCTCAACTCAAACCTACCCCTGAAGAAAATTATGCATTTAAACATTTGGGGGAAATTTTATTTTCCTTTTGAGAATAAAAGGGAAACGATAAAACTGCCTAAATAATTTTTTCTGTAATCACACTAACACCTCTCTTAAAAATCACACCAGTCACTTCTATAGTATTATGGTACAATGAAATCATCCTAGAAATAACTTAATTTTTATGTCCTCCTTTCTAGATGAATTCTTTCCTGTGTTTTTTCTTGTTTGCTGTATTAATTGGTCAAAAGGAGCTTTTTGCTGCATTTGGTTTTTATGATTGCCAACCCACTCTAATTGGACTATTGATCATCTTCCAGTTTATTTTTTCACCTTACAATGAGGTAATGTATAGTCTTTAAAATTATCCAGATATACCCTTGCTTGTTTCAAATCTAGAACCTTTAGGGTAGTATTAAATCAAAACTATGGCTTTAATAGATGAAATAATATTTTAGTCACTTGATTGGCCAGTATGAGAAAGTAGTAGAAAAAGCTAAGCCATATAAATAAATGTTTCTGTACTGTAGGGAGTGGGGGAATAAAGAATTATATTTTAGCAGTGAAAACTTTGATATAATATGTACCTCAGAAAATTAGATGTAGATCAACCCTTGGAAAACCATGTATTCACTAGTGCATAGATGAAAATCTTCACTGTAAGGAGACTAAAAATTGAGTATACGTATAACAAGATTAAGGGAGGTTATATGACAGTGTTCCTCTGATTCTGTTCTATGAACTCCTGCTTCAAAATAGCCTTAGAGTTCCACTCAGGACCTTCTAAATCAAAACTGGGCAAAGTGAAGTTGAAGAACCACTGCTCTGTGATAGTTGAAGAATCACTGCTGTGATGGGGTGTTCCATATGGGTGATAAGACATAGGTTAATGAGACCATGTTACAGATCTGACAATGGCACCATTTCATGATATTTGATAAGGTTTCCAACATAGGCCAAGAAATAATATTGGGAATCTTGTCCCTCCATTCTAAAGAATTCTTTCTTCAGGTTGTATAGTAAGGGTTTTAAGACAAGCTAAATGAATCCAATTTCTTCACTTTAAAAGTAGGTGTGGGGGCTGGGGTTGTGGCTCAGCAGTAGAGCACTTGCCTAGCACGTGCACAGCCAGGGTTCGATCCTCAGCACCACTGAAAACAGAGGCATTGTGTACAACTAAAACAAATAAATATTTTTTTTTAAAAAAAGTGTGTGTGAAGGATTGGGGATATAGCTCAGTAGAAGAGGTCATGCACAAAGTCCTGGTTTGATCCGCACTGCCACAGAAACAAAACAAAAAACAGTGTGTGATGGGGTTACCAGGAAAGAAAAATGGAGAGGAATAGATCATATTTGTATAGCATTGTGAACATAAACTAAATAAACTTTGTAGAGAAGTAGAATTTATTATCTTTAAACTCTTAGCATTTCAATATTTTGTTTGAACTTTTGTAGAAAATATTTATAAAATGTCTTATACAATTTGTATTATCAGTTTTTTAAAAAAATATTTATTTATTTACTTTAGTTGTACACAATGCAATGCATTTATGTTTACGTGGTGCTGAGGATCGAACCCTGGCCGCACACGTGCGAGGCGGGTGCTCTGCCGCTGAGCCACAACCCCAGCCCCATGTATTATCAGTTTAATAATAACATTATCATTTGTCTCCCCACCCCACTCCACCCCAATATATGGAATGGAACCCAGGGGCACTCCACCACTAAGCTATATCCCCAGCCCTTTTTATTTTTTATTTTGAGACAGGGTCTTTCTAAGTTGCAGAAGCTGGCTTTGAGCTTGTGATCCTCAGCCTTCCGAGTTGCTGGAATTACAGTTGTGTGTTAATGTACCAGGCATTCTGTCTTCTTTCACAATGCAGGAATGCCTTAAGGACACTGAGTTGTATGTACTAAATGAGCCCAGACTGCTATACTTCCTAGCAGTTGTACTTTTTTAATGTGGTGCTGGGAATTGAACTCTTGGCTTCATGTATGCTAGGGAAGTGCTCTACCACTGAGCTACATTCCCAGCTCTTATTTTCACTGAGTTGTCCAGCCTGGCCTTGAACTTGAGATTCTCCTGCCTCAGCATCCAAAGTAGCTGGGATTATAGGTGTGTGCCACCATACCTGGCTTCAGAATATTTCAAGTTAAGAAACAGATATTAGGGGCTGAGGTTGTGGCTCCGTGGTAGAGCATTTGCCTAGCATGTGTGCGGCCTGGTTCGATCCTCAGCACCACGCAAAAATAAAAGGCATTGTGTACAACTAAAAAACAAACAAATAAATATTAAAAACAAAAAAAGAAAAGAAACATGTCATTCAACTTGTAGTACTTCAGTATGCAAAGAAATTTTTCCCTCATAGTTTATATTCACAAATGGAGTTTTTCCTTTCATAATGGTCTTCAAAACTTGGATATTTATTCTGGCAATATTACCATAGCTCAGAACACTAATAAAAAATTCAATTTTGAGATTGTTGTCAGGATGTGACAATTTTTTGGAATAATATCAGTGAAGAGTGTCATTATCCTTTAAAGATAGATAAGTGGACCAAGTGTGGTGGTGCATACTTGTAATCCCAGCAACTGGATGAACTGACACAGGAGGATTGCATGTTAGAGACAGTTTCAGCAGTTTAGCAAGGCCCTAAGCTAAGTTAGTGAGACCTTGTCTCAAAATCTTAGAAAAAATGAAAAGGACTGGGCAGGTAGCACAGTGCTTAAGTGCCCCTGAGTTCAATCCCCCATACCAATAAATCAATAAACAAATGTAGGGGCTGGGGATATAGCTCAGTTGGTAGAGTGCTTGCTTCACATGCACAAGGCCCTGGGTTCATTCCCCAGCACCACAAAACAAAAACAAAAAACAATAAATAAATGTAGATAAGTGATCAAGAATATTTTTTTAAAGAAAAAAAAAGGGGGGGGGGTTTCCATAACTTAAGTCTGTTTCTGAAAGGTAGTATGCTCTGGCTTTGGAATCACCAGGAAGTTCAGCACTACTCCTTTGAATTGTGTTGCCTCAGTTTGTCTAACCTCACTGAGTTTCACTTCTTCAACTATACAGCAGAAGTAAGAAATTGCTAGAGAATATGTAAAGTGTCTGCCTTAGTTCCTGCACATGGCAGCTTCTCAAAAACTGCTATTGTTTAGTAAGAATAACATTTGTGTGGATATATATTTGTGTCTGGTCTGTTTGCTTGGTGGGGAAAGGCACAATTTTAATAATTTTCCCCCATTGTTTCTGAAAATACCAGTGCTGTTTCATTTGACCTGCCCTCTCTCTTACCATAAGCTGGGTTTCAACTGCAGTCTCCGCTCAGGAAACCTTCGTGACAACAAAGAGATGCAGGGTGGCTAAAACCTTTCCTTTCCTTTTTCAGGTTCTTTCTTTTTGTCTAACAGTCCTAAGTCGCAGATTTGAGTTTCAAGCTGATGCATTTGCCAAGAAACTTGGGAAAGCTAAAGACTTATATTCTGCTTTGATCAAACTAAACAAAGATAATTTGGGATTCCCTGTTTCTGACTGGTTGTTTTCAATGTGGCATTATTCTCATCCTCCACTACTAGAGAGACTTCAAGCTTTGAAAAGTACAAAACAAGACTGAGATGCTCAGGGTCCATGACTGAAGACATTTCTGATTATTTCTGTCCTGGCAGCATGTTCCAGCTCTTGATGTTTTTAAACTTTGTTTTTGTTTTTGTTTTTTAAAGAAAAATGATTAAGTACAGAAAATCCCAGATTTAAATACATTTAATATCTCATTTCAAAAATGATTTTAATAATCCATTTCTTAAAGGAAACACTGGATAAAATTTTGAGGCTTAATATTTTTAAAGGCATAGTTTTATCTTTGACATCTGATTTACCATCAGTTTGTAAAATTATTTAAGAAAATACAGAACTTGTTTTATTTATACATTTATATGTAATCTGTCTACAAGGTATTAGGGGCATTTAAAAGAGGGAACACTACCTTTGAGTTCTTTCTGTGAGGCAGAAATCATTGTGCTCATGTCTAAGTTGAAATTTGTTTTTACTTTCATGTTGTTATAATTTAACCTGGCCAATCAGTGTTTTAAATAAGAAAGATAATAGTTGGTAAGGCTAGTATTATTTAAATGAAAGTTGTTAGAAATATGCTGTATGGTTCTACCAAATTTCAAATTTCTGTTCCCTCTCTTGGTGCACACTGATCAGGAATTTCTAATAGTGTTTTGAAATTAGAAATTATGTATAGGATGTTTTAAATCATTGAGTTTTGTTTTTGTTTTTAAGAAAATCTCAGTTTTTATTTTTCCTTCCACCTGGTGGGTGGGGTGGGATAAACTAGCTTTTTCTCATTCATCCATTCATTCATTCTCTTTAGTTAGTAAATAGTACATCCTTCCACATAGCAGAAATTGAACAGGTTTTGTAATGTTAAAGGTGGCAGAACATGGAAAAAGAAGAAATAACATCTTAAGAGATATAAGGGAAATATACTGATGATTCTCTTAATATTATAGGAAAAATATAGTTTTCTATCTTTCAAGGACAGAAGAGTTTCCATTTTTATTTTTGTAATTTTTATCTGTAATCATAAGTACAATTTAATTAGGCCTGATTGCAATTTTGAAAATTATAGTTCTTGATACACAGGTAATATTTTCCATCAAAACAAATGTCATAAATGATTTCCAGTTTTAAAAGCTGTAGGCTTGACTGCTTCAAATCTCTGTCCACTTTTTGAATGAGAACTTATTTTGTGCCTGATGTTCCCACTCACTGATAATGTTTACCTTCTGGGCATTTACTCCAAAGTGAGACTGACTGTGTACCTTTGGTATCTGGCCATAAAGTCATTTGCTCAGCTGACATTTGAGTGATGTCTTCTTCACATGGAAATACAATAAAAATTAAAATCTAGTTTAGTACTGTATTATTATTTTCCTATAGCTAAAGCAGAGCTGTCCTGTCTTTTTTATCCAGCATCCTTTTCCTGTGACTTCATGCTCTGAAAACTGCCTTTCCTTCCTTCTGTGCCTTTAAATACTATTTTCAGTTATGCACAAGTGAAACATTAAAAATGCCAATGCAGATCTGTCTTTATGATGTAGTTTGTATGTCATATGTTGCCCAGCAGTGTGCTTGTTACCTTAGGGGAGGGCTGCTAATGTATGAAGATACAGTCCTAATGCTGAGTGGTGTCGACACCATTACCCATGCCTCACGCTGTTCTCTTCAGGGCTTCCTCCTGCTCTTCATGGCCTTCCACTGTAGACCATCTCCAGTTCTTGCCAATGTTTCCTCAAAGCTTTATTTGTATTTTGGACCTGCTTGGTCTGCCCTGGCTGCCTCTTTGATCTTCCTTACATATGGCAACAGTACTAGTATCTTAGTATGTAACTGATCTAGTCACCTACAGTGTATGGATGCCAGAGGCATAAGTAGAGCCAAAAGGAAACTTACTGATGGGTTCCTGAGATGCTGGCCAGAGTGGCATTCTGTACCCTAAGATCTGGCAAATGAACAGGGAGCAGAATCAAGTAGGTCAAAGCCTGGAATAAAAGGCATGTCACCCTTGGGAGGCTGAGGCAGGAGGATCTAGAGTTCAAAGCCAGCCTCAGCAATGGCGAGGCACTTAGCAACTACCCTGTCTTTAAATAAAATACTAAAAAGGTCTGGGGATGTGACCCAGTGGTCGAGTGCCCCAGAGTTCAATCCCCGGTACCACACACACACACACACACACACACAAAAAAAGGCATGTCACCCACAAAGTTGATCTCTGAATTCAAGGCAGAGCCTGTGTTGTGTGAATGTATTGCCTTTATCTAGGTGAAACTTTGCTGAGGTCTGAGAACTTACTAGTAAACTCTGCCTCTTTGGTATAGGTTGGGGATGTAGCTCAGTAGTAGAGTGGTTGCCTAGCATGTGCAAGGTCCTGGGTTTAATTCCCAGTACTGCAAAAACAAAAATCATAATGATGTGAGCAAGTAACGAAAGCACCTATATGTCAGGATGAGTGTAGTTTGGTGGGATGGGATTGCACTGTCAGACAACATGCCCAGGGGAATCCTAGGCTCTTATTATCCAGGATGGTTTTCAGGGAGGAGGATTTCCTGAAGAGTTGGACTAGGGATGAATAGGAAGATACCCCCTTGTGTTCTAAAAACATGAAATCAGGATGCCTACACCTGGTAGGCATGTAACTTCTCTATCTTTGGGTCATAGCTCCCCTGTGACTCTCTAGATGATGCTTAATAACAGATAAGCTATAGTAGCCCCCCCACATCCTGGTTTTGCTTTCTGACCATGTTGCAAAAATATTGATATTTGTCCTGAGTCTTTAAAGAGACTATAATTTTATTACAGCATATTATTATAATTCTTTTGTTATTAGTTATTGTTGATCCTCCTATTGTGCTTAATTTATAAGCTAAACATTATCATAGGTATGTATGTATGTATAGGAAAAAACAGTGTAATAGAGTTCAGTGACTGGTGGTCTAAGCAGATGTCTGGGGTATCTTAAGAAGAGGTAGCCTCAAGTATAAAGGCTTTATTGTCAGGGGCCAAGTCTGCTGTGTGCTGGAGGGGAGTAGGAGAAACAATCCTGAGGGAGGGCAAATTTAGTAGTCATTGTAAGAATTCAGGCTTTTACTTGGGTGCAGTGGAAAGCCATTGAAGGTTTGGGGCCAAGAAGTGACATGATCTGCCTTGATTTAACAGGGTCACTCTGGCTTCTTTGTTAGGAGCAAGGATAGAAGCAAGGAACTAATGGGTAGGGTCTCCCAGGGCTTCCATCAAGAAGTCCTGTATAGACTGAAGAAGTAGTAGTTAGGGAAGCTGGCTGGACTGTGTCCAGGATTTCCGTGAGCCTCTGGAAGGGGCTGGACTGTCTTCCTGCAGTCTATGTCTGTATGTCTCTCGCTCTCTTCCTCTCTTTTGAGGACAGAATCCAAGAGCACTCCACCATTAAGCTATACCTTCAGGGCTTTTTTCATTTTATTTTGGAGATAAGGTTTTTGCTAAATTGCCTAGACTGGCCTTGAACTTGTGATCCTCCTCCACAGCCTCCTGAATAGCTGGAATTATAGGTGTCTGCCACCACACTGAGCTCAATGTCCTTTCTGTTAAGCTTCTTAAATCTCCCTTTTCCTAATTGCAAACAGGGGAGTTGAGTTCCTACTTCATTTTTGTTACACTAGATTTTCTGTCTTCCAAGACTCACTTGTAGAAGGCCTGGTCTCTATTTTTGGCAGTAATAAGAATAAGTGGAACACTTGGCTATTTGAACACACCTCAGCCACCCACAAGCTGAGACCAAGTCCCTTTCTGGTTTGATGATTGGTGGGATCTTACTCCTTTGGGAAACCTGAACATATTATTCATTTATTTTATCAATATTTTATTGAGCTTGCTGTGTGCTGGAGAATAGAACAGTAAATGGGAAATCAAAATTCTTGCCCTTGTAGAGCTCATATTCTGGTGTTTTATGTTGAATATGAGAAATGCTCAGAAGAAACAATCAAGCACAGAAAGGGATCTGGAGGCCTGAAGCAAGATGGCGAGCAATGATGATATTTGGGGGACAGTATATCAACAGTAGGCATAACACATGTGTGGCATGGCATGTCTGAGGAGCAGCACAGGGGCTGGCATGGCTAGAGTGGAATGGACCAGGGTCTGAGCGTAGGGGTGAGGTCAGAGAGGCATGTGGGAGACTTATAGATCACACTCAATGACCTGAGTAAAATTCATCCACCAGAAAGTCTGATAAAGGGTACTGGCCACTGCTCCTTAGGAATTGGCTCCCTTTCAGTCCTGTTAAATGCTTGAGTCATAAGAAATGAATCATCATCTTCTCTGTTGTAATTGAAACCCTCCAGTGGGCTGGGCGTGGTGGCGCACGCCTGTAATCCCAGCACTTGGGAGGCTGAGGCAGGAGGATTACAAGTTCAAAGCCAGCCTCAGCAATGGCGAGGCACTTAGCAACTCAGTGAGACCCTGTCTCTAACAAAAAAGGGCTGGGGATGTGGCCCAGTGGTCGAGTGCCCCTGAGTTCAATCCCTGGTACCAAAAAAAAAAAAAAAAAAAAAAACCCTCCAGTGGACCCAGTCCTGGAAAGTCACAGAAAAGGATAAGAAAAGGGTCTGCAAATAAGGAAACCTCAGGGGATAGGTGTGTTCTCTAAGCCCAAGGTTTCAGGCACTAGGACCCAGTATGTGACCCAGGTTTATAGTGCCTGAGAGCCTGTTCAGGGCTGGGGCAGCTTCATCCTCTTCCCTCCCTTCCCTGGACCCTCCATTCTTTGTATTCTAAGGGCTTCTGGCAGGCATTCATCAGGATATCTGTGGGGCCTAGGATGCTGTAGTAGGATTTGCCAAGCATTAAGAGCAAAGTTACCTTAGTGGCCCTTGGTGCTACCCCACCTTGGCCTTCCTGGCTGTCCCTGGGATGGGGTAAGGGAGTTCAAGTGTCATTAGTGTGAGTGTTGAGGAAGGGAGGAGTAAGGATGGGCGTTTGTGGTGAGCTGTGGGAGAGGTCTGATGCTTGGACCTCAGGCTGGAATCCAGGGCCTCCAAACAGCTAGGGATGGCAGAGTGCTTCTTTTGGGGGCAACACATGCTCAAATGAATACTGAGGCAAAGAAATGGATTGCTCCTTGAATTTCAGAAGTTCCTAGCTGGCCTAGAGAGCCATGGGCTAGTCTCCTCCAGACTGATCATCCAGGCCCACGTCTGTTTTTCTCACAGCTTAAAATCCTGTGGAAGGGCTGGGGATATAGCTCAGTTGGTAGAGTGCTTGCCTCGAATGCACAAGGCCCTGGGTTTGATCCCCAGCACCACAATAATAATAATAATAATAATAATAATGCCCATTGAAGGCAACATCCAGGTCTTCTATCTTCCACTCTAAGCTCCTACCCCAGGGCTGCGCACTCTGGGCACCAAAACTCCAGAGGACTCCCAGGTGCCAGGTCCTGACAGGACCCTGGGTGTGCTATGCTTCAATAAAGATGACATGATTGACTCCTTGCCACAGATATATAAAGGCTCAAAAGGGGGTTGCCTGAAGCCACACAGCAGATTATCATCTGCCTCCCCTTCCCTAGCTCTTCCTCACAGATGTTCCTCATATAGGCCATGCTGTCTCCATGTTCACAATTCAGATGTGCCCCACATCCCCCTCCCCTTCCCAAGCCCCTGGCAACTCTGCCCAGGCAGCAGAGGCCCAGTGACAACCTCCATCCCCATCCACAAGAAACTGAGCCCATATCTGGGGATGTAGCTAAGTGGTGCTTGCCTAGCCTGGGTTTGATCCTCAGTGCTGCAAAAGAAAAAGGAAAAAGAAAGAAAAAAATTGAGCCCAACAACTCATGTTCTGGTTTGTAACCAAGTTGGGGGCTTTTATTTACAAAAAGGCCATGCTGGATGCTGGGAAAATGGGGCAGGAGAGGGTAATGCCAAAAGAAAAGGGAGATAGATGGATGTTTAAATACTCAGGTGAGAGGCAGGAAGGAAGTAGGGCTGGCTTAAGGATGCCCACCTCAGAGAAGTCACCCCCAGCTGTCATCCAGTGAGTCCATAGAATAAGAATGGGATCAGGAACCAAGAGAGGCCTCAGCCTACCTGTCTCAAGGACAAGATGGCCAGTGGAGAATGGAACAGATAAAGGAGACATTTGGTAACATCCAAGTGGTGCTCCAGAAGGAAAGCCATCCTGTCCATCCTGTTCGCTTTGGAGTGTCCACTCTCTGGTGGCAGTTGACCTGTCAGCTACCTTTTCACTTTGATGCCCTCTCTTCCTTTTTCCCATGTTTTAGAACTTCTGTGCTTAGGACCACTGAGTCCCAGACAGAAGGTCCTGGGAAAGCTAGTTCCCTGGGCTGGGGTGCATGTCCACTTAGAGGGGACCCAGGATGTGTGTGGACTGTGTTCTGTGCTGCTGTTCATGGCCCCTTGATGGACCCTGGCTCTGTGAGTCGGGCTGAGGCATAGGCTGAAGCTCCCAGGCAGGCTGCAGGTTCACAGAAGCCTGGCAGCCCCACAGGGCCTGGCAGGCCAGGTCGGCCGGCCTCTCCTGGAGCCCCTGGGGACCCTCTGTCTCCATCCTTGCCGTTGATTGCCTGACCAGGCCGGCCAGGGAGTCCTATAAAAGAGTCATGACATTAGGGCCTTCTCCTGACTCAGCCTTATAATTCTAAAGTGGGGAAATACTTCAGATGGGGATATGAGGCCAGGGATACCACAGGAAGAAGAGGCTCTTCCCAGACAGTGATCCTGGGATTGTCCACTATGCCCAATTCCCAGTCAGTGAATCTTGGGAGCACATGCCTGTCCTTCCCCTTCATGAATAAACTACATCTCAAGAGGTCCTCAGAGTCCCAGCTTCCACTTCCCAGCCAGCCCCCACCCAGGGACTCCTGAGTGCTCCAAGTTAGCCGAGTGTGAAGCATCCATGGAAGAGACCCACGTGTCTTGAGTCATCAATCCCCAAGTTCAGGAACAACTGTAGCCAAGCAGGGCCAAGTTCTTACCTGGGATCCCTGGGGGACCAGGCATCCCAGGGTGCCCATGTCCCACTTCTCCTTGGTCGCCCTTCTCTCCACGCTTTCCTGCAGACAAAAAAGGGGTCTTAGTTTTTCAAAATTTGGAAAATGTTTTTCCCACCTGGTTTGCTATTTAGTTCATGTTTTACATACAGCAATTATTCCAGTTTTGTGCCTAGTTCAAAATAGGGGAAAGCTGGAAGTGACTGCTGAGGACTGTTTAAATAAAGAGAGATCCATACAAAGTATGGAAGATTATGCATCTGATAGTTACTTACAGGAAAACATGCAATAACTATCTAGCATTTAACAAGCAGTAAACTAAGGACAACTCTAAATTACTGCTAAAGGTAATCTCCACTGAATACTATGAGGTTAGTACTATTAACATGTCCATTTCACAAATGATAAATCTAAGGCCCAGGGAAATTAATGGATAACTTGCTCAGGGTACATAAACAAGTGGCAGAGTCTGGATTCTGAGTCTATCTCCAGAGACATGGAAAGATGATGTTTATGGGGTTGCCAGTAAGTAAATTAAAGAACTCTCCCAAAGCTATAAAACAGCGCATTGTTTTCCATCAATGTGGTTTGGGGAAGAACCCAGAAGTGTCTCCTCCACAGTCTGGCTGAGGTGGGGGTGGGGAACAGGAGGTTGAACTTCAGCCAACTTGGCCAAATTCCCACTGCCAAGCCCACACTCCCCAGAGAACGGCACTCACCCTTGGGCCCAGTGTTGCCAATCTGACCAACAGCTCCCACGACGCCAGGAATTCCCCGAGGGCCAGGGTGCCCATTTGGTCCCTGCTTGCCTGGATATCCAGGCGGGCCAGGTGGTCCTGGGGGACCCATCATCCCAACTGCACCAAGGGCTTCCCGCTTGGCACTCACAGCCACCTCTGCCAGTTGCTCTGGAGGGAGAGAGGGGAAAGAGGTCTGTGAGATTGAAGGCAGAGCGTTCTGACGGTTGCTGGCCTCTAGGTCTGCAGATAGAAAAGTCCCACGTTTAAGTGACCTTTTCTTTAGACCCTGACCAGAGTGATGTGTCCAGGTTCCCCACCGCTCCTTGGAGGCAGAGCTGGAATGAGCACTTGGGACTCCAGACCTTCAAGCAAGGCCACATGGAGAAGCTCCTGAAGGGTGTCCAAGCCCTGAAATGGGCTATGAGAAGGGGTTATCCCCTCCTCTCACCTTGCATCATCTTCAGCACCACATCTACGATGTGCTGGTCACTGGCAGCTCGGCCCTGAAAGCAGACAAGGCCTTTCAGGAAGAAGCCTCTGGCTGCCAGGATGCCCCTCCTGCACCCTCTGACCCTCTCCAGTTCCGTTATCTCCCAGGAAGGATTTTTATTTTTATTTTATTTTATTTTTCTGACTGAAACCCCTCCTGCTTCACATATCACATCCTTACCCTATGAACCCGCCTCAGGGAAACCAGCGGGCCTCTGGGAACTTCCAGACTTTAGGGGATTGGAGATCTCCTAGCTAGCAGAAACCCTCTGCCCTGGGGGCCAACTTACCGCCACGCCCTGTCTCCCTGGCTGTCCTGGCACGCCTCGGTCTCCAGCCTGTCCTCGAGGGCCAGGCAGCCCGGGGTAACCCTGCACCCCTGGGGCGCCAGCATCCCCTGTAGGGCCAGGGTAGCCCGGCTCTCCGCGGACTCCTTGCTGAGGGGGGCGGGGTAGAGGCAGCGCGGGATGAGAAGGTGCCAGGCCCGGTGGGGTTAGGGGTGTGGGGTGGAGGGGATGGGAGGGTCAGGAGAAGGAGGTCTGGGAAGGGAGGATGTGACTCACCTGTCCCTTGGGCCCCGGCTCACCAGACTCTCCCTGCAAGTACCGGGAACACGGTCACCAAGCGGTGGGGACTCCGAGGCACAGCAGCCCTCGCTCCCCGCCACCCCCGTGCTACCCACTCACCTTCTCGCCTTTCTCCCCCGGGAGGCCGGCCACCCCCGGGTCGCCCTGCAGAGAGAGAATCGCGGGTCAGGAGCGGTGGCGGTGAGGATGTGAGGTGGGGCGGAGCCGCCAAGCCTAGGCGTAGACAACCTGATGCCCAAGCTCTGGTCCCTAGGGACCGAAAGGGGAACGAAACGGGGCACTGGGACTCACCACTCCCGCCGCGGGGCCCGGTCTTTCCTGGGGAGCCCTGGGGAAAGCGAGAGGAGGGGCTTGGCGAATTTCCCCCTCCAGGAAGGGGAGGGGCTACAGGGTGCCCCCAGGATCCCAATTGCTGGGGCCCGCTATGGGAGCGCTCAAGATCTGAGCTCCTCCAGCCCTCCTCTCCCAGTTTGGGGGCTGCTTTCCCAGGAATTTTCCAGCCCCGTTTGACGCACCTTATCTCCCTTGATGCCTGGCAAGCCTTGGGGTCCTGGAATTCCAGGGGTTCCCTGCTCCCCCTTGGGGCCCTGAGGAGAAAAGAAATGAGAGTAGTAAATAAAACGAGGTGCTCAGATGTACCTCCCGCAGCCCCCTTTAGTTGGCTGCGCTCACCTGTCGTCCTTGGGGACCTGGCTGCCCCACTGGCCCCCTCTCACCATGGTCACCCTGAAATGGAAAGAGAAAGGCATGCCCTGGCTCTTCTCTGAAGGGGTAGCCACCCCCTGCCAGGCCCCAGGCCTTGGCAGGGTCAGCTGTCCTTCATTCCTGCTGTCACCAGCAGGGGATCCTTTGCTCCATTTCACAGACCAGCAAATTGAGGTGTTGCCAGAGAGAGGACCCAGATCCTGGATCTACCAGCACCAGCTGCTGCAAGTACTCCAGGAGAAGGACCACTGCATCAGACACTTACCTTCTGTCCCATGATGCCCCTGGGACCAATTTCTCCTCGAGGTCCTGGCTCTCCCTGAAGGAAAGAGAAATTGGGGGTACACAGTAGGCCTAGTAGGACCTTCCCTTCTACACCTGGGTCACCCCTCCCCACCCTCAGGTCTCAGCTAATTGGCTTCAGTTAGGAAATGGGTTCAGAAAGGAGAAAGGTGGTTAGTGGGTCAGGGCAGACACCCAACTAGCCCAGAGTGCTCCTCAAGTTGGGGCTCCACTCCATGACTTCACCCTGGCCCCACTGAGTGCAAAGCCCTCAGACTTGGAAGGGCCAAAGGTGCCTGTGTCAGTGGATAGGGCACTTACCTCCTTCCCAGGGGGACCAGAAAATCCAGGGAGACCCTGATGGCCAGGCTCACCCTGCAGGAAAAGTTTTCAGGTTACTCTGGGTGACCCAGTTGGCCCTTGGCCCCAGCCCAGTGAACACTGAATACAGTCTGCAACCAAATGAATAGGGGAGAGGGAGAAGATGTTCTTGGACAACTTTTCTGTGTTTTTTCTGTTTGTTTCTCCTCTAGATTTAAAGCCATGCTACCCTGTCTCCACTAAGGCAGGCCAAGGGCAAGCTGGTAGGGGGCAAGCAAGAAAAGAGATCCTTAAGCCATGCCCCATTCCCTGCCCTCCAGCTCCCTTGCTCATATAGAACCAATTCTGCTCCCAGCCAGGGTGGTGGGGGTAGGGGGCTGTCACCTTACCTTGTCTCCAGGACCTCCTTTTGTCCCTGGCTGGCCTGGCACACCCTGCAGAGAGAAATAGACATCAGTTTCTACCCTGGCACAAGGGAACCCCGTGCACCTATTGCTTTGCTTCCCATGCCCAATCCAGATTTCCTTTATCTTGTGGAAGCTGAACAGAAAACCCAGGCATGGTGTCAAAAACTTGATAGTATTTTCCACCCCTGCCCCAAGGCCTGGTGGGAGAAGGCGTGGGATACAGAGAATGGATTGCCTACCAGGGCCTTTGTCCATGGGGAAAAGATGAGCACCCTGTGTGCATCTAGGCCCACAGTGAGTGCATGCAGGCACACAAGCCTGCACAGCACAGTTAAGCAGCCTTTGGTCAGTCAGTGCCCCCCAGCAGGGAGCAGATGGGCTTCCATGGACTGAGCTCCAGAAGAAGATATGCAATGAAGATAAGCCTGAGTGGTGAGAAGGCATGGAGAGAGCAGGGAAGGGCATTCCAAGCAGAAGGACCAGCAAAAGCCTAAAGGTGTGGAGACAGAAAAGCCACAGCAGTGTTAAGAAGGACACATGGGCCGTGGCTGATGAAGTCAGACGGGTAGACTGAAGTCAGATTATGGTGGCCATAGACAAGATGAGCTGCGAAGTCAAGGATTGGCATCTGTCCCATTTATCACTTTCCCTGACACTTTGTGTGTGTATTTAATAGCTGTTTACTGAATGACTACACAGAATGACTTTCCTAAGATTGGAACCACCCAAAAGAAGGCTGGAGCAATTGTTCAAATAATGGCGTAAGCACAGCCAGGAACCACAAGAGGTGGTAATAAGGCAAGAGGTGGTGACAGAGCAAGAAACCAGGTGTAGGGGCTGGGGATGTGGCTCAGTGGTAGAGTTCTTACCTATCACGTGTGAGGCACTGGGTTTGATTCTCAGAACCACAAATAAATTAATTAATTAAATAAAGGTAACATGTCCATCTACAACTAAAAAAAAATTTTTTAAATGAGAGACCAGGTGTAGATTTCAGTCTCATCAGCCACTCATGCCCTCATGGGGAGGTGGGCAACAGAGTGCTTGACTTCCCTGTCTGAGGAGAAGCAACTTGTCCATGGGCAGCCCCTGTGGCTCCACCTGATACTTACCGCTAAGCCCTGGTGGCCCGGGCTTCCTGGTCGTCCTGCCTGTCCTACATTGCCCTGGAGAGACAAGGAATCAGAAGCACAAGTTAGAGCTTCAGCTAAGGGTCCGCGGTTTCCACCCAAGTACCGGTAGGGAAACAGATCAGAGGCAAGAAGAGATGTGCCTGAGACACTCCAGAGGATCCCCAGCATCAAGGCCCCTAGGATCATGTGATGGGACTCAAAGCCCAGCAGTCCCCACTCTTACCTTCATGCCAGGCGTGCCTGGGGTTCCATCCTTGCCATCGATGCCTGGGGGGCCCTGCTCAGGAGGACAGTTCAAGGAGACTCACAATGGGGATATGCCTGGAGTCAGACCACCCACACATGACCCTCTGTGACAGCTGCAATGTGCAGGTAGGGAAGGGGTCAGCCCATCTCAGGAAACCCTACCAGCCAACTGGGGGAAGGGAGCTGAAGTGGGAAACTCCATGGTCCCTCCTTCATGTGGATGAGTACCCCACATTGCTACAAGGTTCCCAGGATCTCTCCTATGGCATCACCCCTATTTACAAGTGAAAACTAAGGCACAGTGGCTCAGCGGCAGAGCACTCGCTTTACACGTGCGCGGCCTGGGTTCGATCCTCAGCACCACGTAAACATAAATGCATTGCATTGTGTACAACTAACATAAATAAATATTAAAAAAAAAAAAGAACTAAGGCACAGAAAAGGAGATAACTTCCCAGATTACAGAGCCAGCCTGCATGCAGCAGAGTTCAGTATAGAATCCAGGCTTTTCCTGTAGGGGTTTGGACAAACTGACCCAACCCTGTCCACATGGGCCAGGGACTGGGCCTCTGGCACTTACAGTTGCTCCCTTTGGGCCTGTTATCCCCTGGGGTCCTGGAACACCTTGACTACCCTGCAAAGTAAATAGAGATCATGTCACCTTCAGGATACGGAGCCCCTGCCTGGCTGCATAGAGAGGGGCACAGCTGAGATCAGTGGCCTCTGGGTCGCAGAATACCTATGGCACAGACCATTCTGTGTCCCTCTGAAGGAAAGGAACTTAGAATCACAAGGAAGGTGTAGAGGTCAGTGCCAAGCAGTGGGGCTAGACTGGGCTAGGCTGGGCAGGAATAGGGATTATTAGGTGATGTTAAAGAATAATTGTTTGTTGACACAGCAAGGCATGCCTGTAATCCCAGCAATTTAGGAGGCTGAGGCAGGAGGATTTCAAGTCCCAACTTAGGGAGGCCCTAGTGTTAGTGTTAGGATTTAAAAGGGGATGGGGGTTTAGCTCAGTGGTTAAGCACTCCTGGGTTTAATTCCCAGTTGGTGGTGGGGGGAGAATAATTGTTTATTTTGTTAGTTGAGATAATGATGTGATTCTGTGAGAAAATGTTCTTATTTTTTAGAGATATCTTCTGAAGTGTTTAGGGGTGAAATGACACAATTCTAAGGATTTGCTTGAGAACATCAGAGCAAAGCAATAACAAATGAAGGAAGGAGGGGAAGGGGGACAGATGAAGTGTATATGGCAAAATGTCAATAACCATGGAACCCACAAGACTGCCATATGGGATTCATTATAACATTCTCTCTACTTTTATGCATATCTTAAAATTTGCGTTAAAAATAAAATAATAATGAAATAGTTAACTGTGCTTTTTGTTCAGTTTTTCTGTGAACTTAAAACTGCTCAGAAAAAGTCTATTAATTAAAAAAAAGAAGAGTGAGGAAAAGCAGCATCCAGACCAAATCCCATTAGCCCCATGGCTGATTTGCTGGAATTTCATTGTCTGGCCCCGGTGACTGTGGGACTGGATCCCATAGCTTCTCCTAAATTCTGAATTTGGGCCAACTGAGCTCTTGGCACAGATGGTCTGACTCCCCCACACATAGTCACCCCCCAACACACACATACAGACGCACACCAGCTTTGAGGGGAACAGAGTCCTGCCCAGTACTCTCCAGGGGCACTGACTGGACGATGGATCCCTGAGAACTCACCACATCACCCTTCTCTCCAGCTCGGCCTGGAGGCCCTCTTGGACCTTCCTCACCCTGGCAAGAAGGAACATCAATCTAGGTCACATGGGTTCAAGGGGAGCAGTACCCACTCTGTAGTCCTAAGGGTTCCAACCTGGGTCCAGGGGACAGGAGCAGACTTACCGGTGACCCAGCAGCACCAATGGAGCCCACCATGCCTTTATACCCATGAGGACCCTGGGGAGAGAAAAGGGTTGAGGTCAGTCCTGGCTGGATCTCAGAGGGCTGGTCACAGCAGCTCTTGCAGGACACACCTAGATTTACTTACCATCTCTCCCTTGGGTCCTGCCATGCCTGGGTAGCCCCTGATGCCCTGGGGACCCTGTCAAGACAAAAATTATAAAAAGGCATTTATAAGGCCCACTTCATGATATCTTTTTGGACCCCCCCAGCCCTTTTCACAATGCCCCTTTGAAGTAGGCAACATAGTCCCTATCTTATAGATGGGAAATTGAGGCTCAGAAATGGAGAGGGACTCACCATGGCCACTTGAAGGACAGTGACAGAACCTGGACTTTAGCTAAGCCTTCCAGCTGACAGCTTTGGTTCCCATCTCCTAATTCCTGAAAGCCTCAATCTCCTTCTTCCCATGCAGAGACACTCCCAACTGGACACAGTCTCTTTCTTTTTTGGGGGTGTGTGTGTACCAGGGATTGAATTCAGGGGTACTCGACCACTAAGTCACATCCCCAGCCCTGCTTTGTATTTCACTTATTTTTATTTTATTTTTTTAATATATTTTTTAGTTGTATATGACACAATATCTTTATTTATTTATTTATTTTTGTGTGGTGCTGAGGATCGAACCCAGTGCCTCACAGGTGCGAGGCAGGCACTCTACCACTGAGCTACATCCCCAGACCCCTTGTATTTTATTTAAAGACAGGGTCTCACTGAGTTGCTTATTGCCTTGCAGTTACTGAGGCTGGCTTTGAACTCTCAATTCTCTTGCCTCAGCCTCCCGAATCACGGGGATTACAGGCATGTGCCACCGCGCCCAGCTGGACACAGGTCTCTTATAAACTAGAGGCCTGAGCAGGAGAATGACCCCATCAAGGGCTCCCAGGAAAAAAAAGGCCACTGGGGAGAGGTGTTTCTTACCGGTGGTCCAGGGATGCCTTGCTCTCCAGAGGCACCCACATCTCCTTTGGGACCCTAAGAACAAGGATGAGCTATCAGACAGGCAGGCAGGTAAACAGACAAAGACACAGACAAGCAAAGATACCAGCCACCTTCCTTAGCACAGGCAGATAGCAAGGACCTTTAGACAGTGCAATTCCATATCACAGATGGGAAATAAGACCACACAAAGAGAAGGGGCTTCTCTTTGCCCAGAGACACATTGGTCTGCAACATAAGCTTCCTGCCTCCCAGCTCGAGTTTCTGTGCCCTGGACCCACAGGAACAGGGGAAGGGATGAAAAAGGGGGACAGGCTGCTGTGGGACTGTCTCCATCTAGTCACCATCTCATGGCCCTCAGCCCTCTGACTCACCGGCTTTCCCTGGCGGCCAGGATCACCCAGAATCCCTCGTTTGCCAGGATGTCCCTGAAGGGAAGGAATGAACTCAGTATAAGATCCCTTCCCAACAGCTTGCTTTACCCTCCCAGAACAAGGGCCCTTACCTTTACTCCCTGCAGCCCTGGGGGGCCTTTCACACCAGCTGGACAGTTGGTTGGACACTGGAAAGAAAATCCCACAGGACCACAAGGTCACTTGCCTGGCTCAGGCCAGCTGGGCAGTGCGTCTCCATTTTGCCAACTCCTTAAACAGTCTTCCCCGCTCACCTGGCAGAATCTCTACCACTGCCCCTCCTCGCTACCCACAGACCCTATCGCCACGACACCCCCCGTCAGCCTCATCCCAGACCCCACTTCTCACCAGGAAATCAGCGCTGCCTTCCAGGCCCTGGATAGTTCCTGGGCGTCCCTGAGAGGAGATTTATGAAAATGGAAACTGAGTTGACCCTTTCCCACCCCAAGCCACTTCCCCAGGAGCTCATGACCATATTGGGGAGGGGAGTCTGGGGACACTAACCGGTTTCCCAGGGGGGCCTGGGGGCCCTGATGGTCCCTCTGGTCCGGGATCCCCCTGGAAGCAAAACAGGCCCAAGTCATACCACCATCCAGCCCTCCCAGCTCCATCTTCCAGTTCCTGCCACTGCCCTGTCCACCCTGCCCTCCAGGGCACCTCCTGAGAATCATTACTTTGGGGAGATCAAGCAGATTGGCAGGAGATGGCACCAGCCCTTAACCTTCCTGAAAGACCTGCTGCAGGGTAGCTTCAGCAGGAGAAGTTTCTGCCCCGGACCTGGAGGACCCACCCTGCCCCCACCAACTGCCCTGCTGGCCAGAGGCAGGTCTAGAAACTCTCTGGAGTCCACCCCAGTTTGCCAGCCTGGAGACAGAGGGCAAGAGGCAGAGTGAGGCTGGGACTCACCTTGGGGCCTGGAACTCCGATCTCACCAGGGAGGCCAACAGGTCCCGGTGGTCCCTAGGGAGCAGATATGGCTGTCCAAGATGCCTCAAATCATCAATCCACCCAGGACAGTGCCCCTTCTCCATTATGACTTTTACCAACACCAGAGAGACTGACAGACTGGGGCTTGAAGGATCAAAACATTTTAGAGTCTGTGGATAGCAGCGTCTCCAAAGCCCACCCATTCCTGGCACTATCACAACATGCTGGCCCCTCCCCATGAGGTAGTCTTGCAACCCTTCTGCTAGAAGTCCTACTGTTGTCCCCTCCTTCCCTGGGAGTCCTGCTGCATCACTGAGGACTTACAGGAGGTCCAGCAAAACCAGGGCCCTGGAACAGAAAAGGAAATTGGGTTCATGGCTTCCTCTGCAGGTCCTCCCTCCTCACAGAGGGTCCCTCAGAGATAGCCCTTGCATATTGTACTTACTGGCAGGCCAGGGGGGCCTGGGAGCCCAGGTTGGCCCTGAAAGAACAATGGGAGAGGCTTAGAGACTGGAGTCACTTGGGTCCCTGCTCCTTTCTACTGCAGCCTCTTCCAAACTCCAGCCCTAGATGGCCCACACTGAGTCCCCAGCCTGCCACTTACCTTGACACCAGGAGTCCCCACAGAACCAGGCTCCCCTTTGGCTCCAGTTAAACCCTAGGGAAGAAAGAGAAGGTAGGTCTAGATGGGGACAACACATTTCCTGACTTGGGGGAAAGAGCAGTTTCAGGAAACTCTCCTGACGGGACCCAGGCTTCCTTTCATCGACCCCATGAAGGCCTAGGGACCTTAACACTTCCTTTCCCCTTTCCCTGGTTCCCACAGTAACCCTGGGGAGCTATGAGAAGAACAGTTATCCTCTTTTGAAAGATGAGAAATTAAGGCCCAAAGACTTGCTGGCCTAGGTTTCATGCCTCCCAGTTTAGAAGTCTAGAAGACCTAGGAGCCTGTGCTGCCCATCTACTTGATGTCTGCCCTGGAGACTTTTCTGATCCTGAGTTTTCTCATCTGCAAACTGAGTTGATCATGTTTCCTCTCTGGGATGGGTGTGAGAACCAACGTGTTGGTAGAAGGCCATGTAATTGGTAATCTTTGTGGGGTGTGGACAAGCTGAGGGGGGGGGCCCTGGTGTCTGGTCCCAGCCTTGGTCACACCTATTAAGCCAGCAGGAAAGAGGCAACTCATGGCACTCCTCCTTCCTCCCATTCCCGTGACTGATCTAAATGTATCCCCCAGTAGATGACTGTCCTCTTCCCCTTGGGGCTGGCTCTGTCTAGTAGCCTATAGCTTTGGGGGCTCCTGGGAGCTTTGTGGTATCAACTAAATGATGTTCCTCTTCTGAGTTGTGCCTGGGACTGTGGAGGGGATGCGAATGGATAAGGGAGGAAAGGGCAGGGCACACAAGGTCAGCCCCACTGGGTGTATTCAGACTGATCCCTGGAGGCAAGAAATGTGAGACTAAGTTCTGAAGCTGCAGACAAGCAGGAAAACCCTGAACCCCACAGAAAACAGAGCTCTTCTCTGGACCCCAGTTGGATTCAGTGGTGTGAGGTTCCAGTGAGGTCACAAGTCATATGAAGGTGAAGGGGAGGCTCACAGCTGGAGATTCTCCATCCTGATGCCACCTCTGAACAGAAGACAAGTGAAGAAGCCAGAACCGGGCTCTGGAAGTCAATCGGCAGAGCCCTAATCTGCCCTGCCCAGTATTCAGGTACTCACATCAATCCCAGGCTTCCCATCTGGCCCATCTGGCCCAGGTTTGCCAGGTTCTCCCTTGGATCCCTTGAAAATAGAGATGGAACAAATATTAGCTAGAGGAGAGCAAGAACTGGAACAATCAAAAGTCAGAAGTCAAAAGGGAAAAAGCACTCACCGGAGGGCCAGCTTTCCCAGGGGGTCCCTTGTCACCCTGCAAGATTCAAGTTGATGAGACAACACTGACTCATGCTTCCCCAGTGAGCACCCACAGGCCCTGGCTGTCCAGTCCCAAAGGCTCCTCTCCTCAAGCTCCTTTCTTCTGTCCTGGGTCCCCTCAGTCTGGTACTTTTTGGGAAAATGGCCCCCTTTTCCTCCAAGACATTTGTAGGTTCACTGAGACCAACCCTAGGCAGCAGGAGAGGGGGATATCCACATGCAGGGGGTTTAGTCATGCTGCTGTTGTTGAGGTGCCAGTTATGAGGCCTGCAACTGGGCTGTGGGCTCTAAGGTAGCTGGGAGAGCCGACCCTCTTGGACTTGGGCAACTGTGGGGAGAATGGGGGAGGACTTTTAGAGAAGGTGGGGAGGAGTGAGGCAAGTTGACACTCCATTCCGGACTGTGAGTCAGATAAAACCAGAGGCTGGAACAGGGGCAAGGACCAAGAGGGCCAAGAAGGGATAGATCCAAAATGTGCCCGAGAGAAGAACCTCTTTTACCAGTGACAAAGGACCTTTGGTGAAGACAGGGCCGGTGGAGTAAGATTCTGCCCCAGAGAGAGGCCCCCAGGCATTCCTGAGCCTGCAGTAGCCTGGGCCTGGCCACAGCCCAGCTCCCTGTGTTTGGGGGTGGGGACACCACGCTGAATAGAAGTCTGTCCAGATGGTAAACATAGAGCTGACCTCCTGGGGGAGCGTCCAGAATGAGGTTTTTAACCCTCACCATGCTAGGGATGGCAGGGGAACAAGCCCAGATGATTCTAAATTGCGGAGAAAAGAGGAAAGGGAAGAGCTGGGAGTGTGGCCCCAGTTAGTCAGCGGTCTGATCAAGGCTCCCCAGTTATCCTGAAGAAGCGTCTAGGCGTGCCTGGGCGGCGCGAGAGGATAAGGCGTCTCCTACCCCAAAAGGAGAGGAAAGGAAGGGAGGGGGATAAGGCCTCGCTGTGAGCTGTGGTCGTCATACTGAACAGCGCTCCCTTGTCTGCGGGCGGCTATACCGGGCTCTGCATTTCAGAACTGGGTTGAGGTTTCTGCTGAACAAACGGGCTCCTTGTGGTGCGGGCCGGTGCCGCCTACTGGCGACTGGGGGCACTACAACTTTAGAAGCTCGCTCCCCATCCCCACCCCGTTTCCATCACTCATAAAGTTTTCCTTTGTCCGCCGCCTCCCTGCCCCCTTGCGTCCCAAGTTAGACTCACGTCGATGCCATCAGATCCAGGTACTCCTGGCGGCCCTGGAGGGCCTGGGGGCCCGGGCTCTCCCGGCGGTCCTCTCTGAAAACACAGTTAAGGGTGCAGCCCTTAGTGCAGGATGCCGGGCGTCCCAAGGGCTGCAAATGACCCTGGGAGTGGTGTCCCAGTACCGTAACTTCCCTGGAGAAGGGAGCTAGCTCTTCAGGGAGCCGCGAACTCCCATTTGTTTAGAGCCTACTATGCACCAGTTACTGTGTATCATTACGTCCATTATCTCATTAAATGCTCAGAACTCTGCGGCGAATTCTATTAAGGGCCACAACTTGAAAGCGAAGAAACAGGCACAGAAAGATTAAAGGTTCATGATCGATTGCTTCCACTGTAACAAGTTGCCCTAGCGCTGTCTTAATGGGGAACAGACGGAGATGCTGGCGGCTCAAGTAAATCACGCATAATACGCATAGTGGTGCCTACCCGACTTTGGTCCTTAATGAATGGTAGCTCGTATTGTAATTTTTGGACGAACAACGGGCATATGAGGCGAATTGACACCTCCTTTTCTCGCCTTGGTGCGGGTAAAAACCGATGGGAAAGTGGAGGAGGCACAGAGAAAGGAGACTTAGGGAGGGGAAGGGTGTACTCTCTGCCCACTCGGAGCACCCTGTTCCTTCTTCCTTGAAGTGTTCCTCTTACCCGGCAAGCCCTGACTTAGGCAGGGGTCCCACGCGTGCCAGGTGCCCATGCCCTCCCCGGGCCGGGAAGTGCCAGGCTGGCGCACCGCAGGAGAGCTGCGACCCGTGCCGGCACTGGACAGCGCGCGGACTCTATCCTATTCGTGCAGGGGTCGCATTAGGTGCCCGCACCCCCCAGCAGACTGTAGGAAGCGAGGACCCGCGCGGGTGGGTCGGAGAAACAGCAGCCCGGCGACAGCGGCGTCTGGCTGGAGCCGGCGCCCCCGGGAGGCGGCGGGGGTGGAGGCTCCGTAGCCGGGTGAATGGGCAGCATTGTCTTCCCCGCCACCTGGGCTCCCTCGGCTGCCAGGACGGGGCGTCAGTTCCTGCCCTGCGCCGCCTGTCCCGGGCAGGACCGAGCATCTCGAATCAGAGGCCCCGAGGGTCCCCGGCTCATCCACCTTCTTTCACGACGCCGCGATGCGCACGGTGGATGCTCGCGTAGAGGGGCCTGCGCCACGGGACTGTCTACCGCTGTCCCCTCGGCCAGGGGGTGTCAGTAGAGGTTGGGAGACAGGCAAAGCCCTTCATCAAACTCTCGGATCCTGAACCCTGGACCTCGCACCCAGGACCCCGCCACCGGAGCGACCACGGAACTTACAATCTGAGCCAGGGCGAGCCCGAGCACCTGTAGGAGAATAAGGAGGCCGCGGGGGGCTGCCGCGGCGGCCATATCGCGCTCGGGATCTGGAGGATGGGTGCCGGGTCCACGCACGCACAGGAGGCGAAAGCTGCTCTCGGACCCGGCGGGCCGGCCTCCGGAATAAGCAGCGAGGCGGGGCGGGGTCTGGCGGGGTCTGTCACCTGAGAGCGCCAGAGGAGGGAGGCGGGCGTCCGCCGCCCAGCTCCGCCCTGCTCCGTCCGGTCGTCTGTGCCCACCCACCGTTCTCCTGGCCCGAGCATGCCAGAGCCCCCCGGGGTGCAGACGTGGTCTTCTTTCTCAGTGAGGAGGCAGAGAGAGTTGCTGGGAGACTCCTCTGGCCTGACCTTCAGGGGCCAGCATTCTGCCCCCCCACCCCGCCCTAGCCCCCCTGACCCGCACCCCATCATATCCCCACATCCCCAGTTGCCTCTGCTCGGCCCAGTCCTCTCTCCTCCAGGTCCCAGGCTTAGAAGCATCCGGTTCTGCAGACTTTGCAGCAGGGTCTGAGCAGCCCCCATTCATCTTGCTGCTCTTCAGGGGGTTCCTTCCTCTCCTGGGACAATCAAGCTTCTTACTTATTAAAATATACCAAAGTCCTTTCTAGATCAGCCACATGGTGCTTCATTGCCAACTCTTAAGCGGAATGGTCTGCACCCACCTCTAAACTTCTTCATCTCTCTGTTTCTGTCCCACCTGGGAGGTCACCAGTGAGGTTCAACCCTCTTCAGTCCTCCAGGGAGGAGGCAGTTGGCAATTTAACCGGCCCTTGGCAATTCTGGCCTTCAAGTCTTCCCTGCTCAAGCTTCTGTCATCCAGCCCCCCTTCTTCTACAGTCACATCACTTAAGGATGAAGACATATTCTAAGAAAAGTGTCATTAAGATGATTTGGTCGTTGTGCAAACACAGAATGTAGTTACATAAACTAAGACAGCAATGATGTCACTAGGCTATATAATCTTTTGAAACCACCTGTGTATATGAGGTCCATGATTGACCAACCTCTTTATGCCAGGCATGACTATATTGCCTTGCTATTCTGCAGCTCCCTTATGCACTGGTGTTTCCAAGACTGGGCCTTCTCACTCACCTTTGCCAACTGATCTCTCCCATTTCATGGAAACAACCATCACTTTATTCAGTGGCGTCTCCAAAGCCTACCTGTCTAGAAGCCTTTGCATTCCTTTTCCTTCCATTTACTTAACATTGGTAAAGTGCTTTGGAATCTGGCTCTGTCACCAACTGTAGGTGATCATAGGCACCTCAAACTACATGTATGAAAGTCTTAGTGTTCTCATCTCTAAAATGGGATAATAATAGTCCTTATCTTAAGAGTTTGTACAGATTGAATGAGATGATGCATGAAGGTGCTTAACTTAGCATCAGAACATAGTGGGTGTTGGTACATTTTAGTTGGCATTATGACTTATTGAGAGTATTCTCTTTTATCAGAATTGCAATCAGTGTAGGAAAACTGACCATAAGCAGATCAGCTAAAGTGGTCAAGGAAAACAGCCTTTGGAAACTCTGCCCCACTCCAGTGGACAGGTTTTGAAAGGTGGTCCCAGAACTGAGTTTGCAGGGAAACACTTTAGAGAATTAACTGCTCTGCCTAACAGAGGGAGGAATAATTTGGAGTTTGTAAGAAGATGAGAAGAGGAGGAGTTGAGTGGGATGATGGATATTGCCAGGAGTGAGAGGGGTAATATGTGTAAAGAACTTCTAAAAACTGGAATGTTCAAATTCAACTTTAAGATGTTGGGGGTTTTGCTGGGCGTGGTGGCACACGCCTGTAATCCCAGCACTTGGGAGGCTGAGGCAGGAGGATCGCCAGTTCAAAGCCAGCCTCAGCAATGGCGAGGCACTTAGCAACTCAATGAGACCCTGTCTCTAATAAAAGACAAAAAAGGGCTGGGGATGTGGCCCAGTGGTCGAGTGCCCCTGAGTTCAATCCCTGGTACCAAAAAAAAAAAAAAAAAAAAAAAAAAAAAAAAAGATGTTGGGATTTTTGTTTTATCTTGGTTTGGCGTTTTGTTTGTTTTGGTACTGGGGATTGAACTCAGGGGCACTTAATCATTGAGCCACATCCTTAGCCCTGTTTTGTATTTTATTTAGAGACAGAGTCTCACTGAATTGCTTAGCACCTCACCATTGCTGAGGCTGGCTTTGAACTCATGATCCTCCTACCTCAGCCTCCGGAGCTGCTGGGATTACAGGCCTGCACCACTGCATCTGGCTAAGATGTTGGATTTTTACTGTCCATCTCTTCATCTCTTTGTGGGCCCAATGCCCAAAGTCCTCATATAAGTTCTCTTTTCATGTGTGGATGTTGTGGAAATTGGTTGGACTTCAGATATGGAGAGCACACATTGGTGTATTAGTTCTCTTGCCGCATAACCAATCATTCAAAAATTTAGTAGCTTAAAATGACAATTTCTTGGATGAGGAACTCAGGAGTGGCTCTGCTGGTTGGTTCTGGCTTGGGGTTTTTGCCATGAGGTTACAGTCAGATGGTGGCTGGGGCTGGGTCATCTAGAAGGCATCTGCATTCACTAGACTGATGTCTTTTTGGCAAGCCTCCAATAGCTGGGTCTGAAACAGTTGGAGTTTTTTGGATGCTACTCTGCTTTACCCTTCTGCAGGCTTTGCATGAGGTCTCTCTCACATGGTGACTTCAAGGTGGCTGAACTTAACCCAGCAGCTCAGAGAGAGAATGAGAGAACCAGATGGAAGAGATTCACCTCTTCAGTTCTCTTGGCCTATCCTTACAAGGTCAATGCACTGATTCATCCTTGGAAGTCTTACAGTGTCACCTTCACCAGTTCTTTTGGTTGAGGCAATTAGAAAGTTCTGTTCAGCTTTCAGGCAAGGGAACAGAGACCCTAACTCTTTTTTTTTTTTTTGGGGGGGGGGGGGTCCTGGGAATTGAATTCGAGCACTCTACCACTGAGCCACATCCCTACCCCCATTTTGTATTTTATTTAGAGACTGGGTCTCACTGAGTTGCTTAGTGCCTTGATTTTGCTGAGGCTGGCTTTGAACACTGCCTCAGACTCCCAAGCCAGGGTTTCTTTCTTTTTCTTTTTCTTTCTTTCTTTTTTTTTTTTTTTTTTTTTTTTTTGGCACCAGGGATTGAACTCAGGGGTACTCAACCACTGGGCCACATCCCCAGCCCTTTTTTGTCTTTTATTAGAGACAGGGTCTCACTGAGTTCCTAAGTAAGGTAGGGATGTGGCTCAGCCATTGCTGAGGCTGGCTTTGAACAAATGATCCTCCTGTCTTAGCCTCCCAAGTGCTGGGATTGCAGGCATGCGCCACTGTGCCCGGCTCAAGCCAGGATATCAGGCGTGCAGAGACCCCACCTCTTGGAGGACAAATATCAATGTCACATTTCAAAAAGAGTATAGGAGGGGCTGAGGTTGTGGCTCAGCAGTAGAGTGCTCGCTTAAGATGTGCGCAGCTTGGATTCGATCCTCAGCACCACGTAAAAACAAAGGCATTGTGTACAACTAAAAACAAACACATAAATATTTTAAAAAAAGAGTATAGGGGATGGGATATATATTGGTTGGTACAGTCTTTGGAAAATACAACCTACCACACTTAGGGCTATAAACTGAAGAAGAGCTGACTAAGATAAATCTTAGAGAAGGCTACAGGACATGAACTATAGGTTCCAGTCAATTGCTTATGGCTCTACTTTTTACCAGGCATTTGTCCTGGGGCTGAATTCATCACCATATTTTCTGGTTCTCCAGCTTGCAGACAGCATATCATGGGACATCTTGGCCTCCACAATCATGTGAGCCAATTTAATGTGTGTGTGTGTGTGTGTGTGTGTGTGTGTGTGTGTGTGTGTGTTTTTCTATCAGTTCTGTGTCTTTGGAGAACACTGGTAAATACACAAATAATTCTTATCTTGGCTGGGCGTGGTGGCGCACGCCTGTGATCCCAGAAGCTCAGGAGGCTGAGGCAGAAGGATCGTAAGTTCAAAGTCAGCCTCAGCAATTTAGCAAGGCCTTAAGCAACTCAGTGAGACCCTGTCTCTAAATAAAGTATAAAAAAAGTCTGGGGATGTGGCTCAGTGCTAAAGCTCCCCTGGGTTCAATCCCTGGCACCCAATAATAATATTGATAATGCTCATCTTTTATATATTTATGTAATTATTGTATATTCATAATAGTATTTATTATTTGTTATATAATATTGTTCTGGTGTTTTATGTTCATTTTGTTTTTATAAAAATATATGTTCATGAATGAAGGAGCCCTAATAGGAGATGGTTAATTGCGGTTAGCTGACGGCCATAAGAGATGTTCTGGTTTCCACCTGAAAGAATCTTTGTATGCCCGTGAACTATGTGATGCACCTGTGGTCCTTGTTAAAGCTAAAGATATATAGCCAGGTGAGGAGTAGACTAGGATAGAGAGAAGAAGTAGTTGCTGGTCGGAGTCAGGCTGAGGCTGCCGAAGAAGAAAGAAGAAAGAAGAAGCTCTCTCTCTCTCTCTTTCTAAGTAAAAGAAAGTAAAGTAAAGAAGTAAAGAAGTAAAGAGTCAGTAGTCAGAAGAAGTAAAGAGTCAGAGAGGTTGCTAAAAGAGCCAGTGTTAGAGTTTTGAGAGATTGCTAAAGCCGAAGAATAAAAAAAACTTCTTTCATCTTCATTCTGCCTCCGAGTTTTTCTCCCGCGGCGTTGTTGCTCCAAGTCAGGAAGCAACACATGAAAACATTTTCCCAACTTTATTATTATTATTATTTTTTTTTTTGTACTGGGGATTGAACTCAGAGGCACTCAACCACTGGGCCACATCCTCAGCCCTTTTTTATATTTTATTAGAGACAGGGTCTCACTGAGTTGCTAAGTGCCTCACCATTGCAGAGGCTGGCTTTGAACTGGCAATCCTCCTGCCTCAGCCTCCCAAGTGCTGGGATTACAGGCGTGCACCACCATGCCCAGCTCCCCAACTTTAAATAAAAACGTTTTTGTTTTTATTTTTTGTGGTGCTGCCACTGAACTATACCCCCGACCCTCATTTTTCACTTTTTAAAATCTGAAGCTGCTGTGGCACCAGGACTTCATGGCTTCCTGCTCCATAGGTTAAGATGCCAATGAACTACTGATTACCCAGTGCTGTGTGTGTGTGTGTGCATAAAAGGTATTTGTTAATTTTTAAAAAATGTTTATTTATGTTGGGTGTGGTGGCACACGCCTATAATCCCAGCACTTGGGAGGCTGAGGCAGGAGGATTGAAAGTTCAAAGCTAGCCTCAGCAATGGTGAGGCACTTAGCAACTCAGTGGGACCCTGTCTCTAAATAGAATACAAAAAAGTGCTGGGGATGTGGCCCAGTGGTCCAGTGCCCCTGCGTTCAATCCCTGGTACCAAAAAAAAAAAAAAAATATTTATTTGCTTTAGTTATACACAATGCCTTTATTCTTACCTGGTGCTAAGGATTGAACCCAGGCTGTGCACGTGCTAGGCAAGTGCTCTACTACTGAGCCACAACCCCAGCCCTGATATGTGTATATTTTGAGCTGGTTATAAAACTCAGACTCAGACATGCTAAATGCATGCTCTGTCATGAGCTACACCCCCCATCCCCTTTCCAGGGCTCTTTTTTTTTTTTGGAGGGGAGGGTACCTGGGATTGAACTCAGGGACACTCGACCATTGAGCCAAATCCCCAGCACTATTTTGTATTTTATTTAGAGGCAGGGTCTCACTGAGTTGCTTAGCACCTCACTTTTTCTGAGGCTGGCTATAAATTCACCATCCTCCTGCCTCAGCCTCCTGAGCCACTGGGATTACAGGCACAGACCACCGTGCCTGCTCCAGCACTCTTGAGGCATGTATTGGACATGTCCTCTGTTGGAAGTCCTTATGGCATCTTCAAGGGCTTGATTCTTAGCAAATATTTAACCATTTCAGTTCTGCATTGTGTGTGTGTGTGTGTGTGTGTGTGTGTGCATGGTACTGGGGATTGCACCCAGGGGTGCTCCACCACTGAGCTACATCCCCAACCCTTTTTATTTTGAGACAAGGTCTTGCTAGGTTGCCAAGTTTGGCTAGCCTCAAAGTTGTGATCCTCCTGATTCAGTCACCTGATTCACTGAGATTACAGATGTGTGTCACTGAGTCCAGGCCAAGTTTTTATTTATCTTTTCCCCAATATGGACATCTCTTTTTGTACTTTTCACTATAATAAAAATATGCAGTTTATTAGAGTGCTGTGAACCCCTGCCATGTTTTTTTTTTTTTTTTTTTTTTTTTTTTTTTTTTTTTTTTTTTTTTTTTGTGTGGTACCGGGGATTGAACCCAGGGGCACTGGACCACTGGGCCACATCCCCAGCCCTTTTTTGTATTTTATTTAGAGACAGGGTCTCACTGAGTTGCTAAGCGCCTCGCCATTGCTGAGGCTGGCTTTGAACTCGCGATCCTCCTGTCTCAGCCTCCCAAAGTGCTGGGATTACAGGCGTGCGCCACCGCGCCCGGCTGTTTTTTTTTTTTTTTTTTATGATCTACAGGTGAAGGCTGAAACACTTTATCTGGAATTCTCTCTTTTTTTTTTAATATTTATTTATTTACTTTAGTTGCACATAATACAATGCATTTATGTTTACGTGGTGCTGAGAATCGAACCGAGTGCTCTGCAGCTGAGCCACAACCCCAGCCCCCGCTATTGGCTCTTTTCCCAGTAAACAGGGCGACCTTTAAGCCGATTGGCTCCTGCCTGGGGAAAATGAAACCAGGTTGCTCCTAATGAAAATTTCCATGGGAGAGGTGGCCTGTCAGCCCAAGCCTATCTATCAGGCAGCACCTGCCAAATGTCACACCTGAACTTTGTCACTGTGCATTTTGTTTACACAAGAAGACTGGGCTTAGAGGAATGAAATGTTTCCCCAGGACACAATGTTATGGGCCAGACTATATGGGCAATGACCAAACAGACTCCATTTTGCCCTGAGAAATTTAAGCAAGAAATGCTTCTCCATGGGAACACCCCGCCTCTGTACCCATCAATGGTTGCTTAGCATAGCATGTTTGGCAACACAAAATGGCAATTCTTATACAATGCAAAAAGTGTTCTCTCTTTGGTTCCCATTTTTCTTGGACAATGTACCCTGTCAGAGATTGATTGTCTAGACATTAGTAACCATTCTTTAACTTGTACTCAACTAGGGACGTTTTGGCCCACTCCCTTTTCTGCTTATGACTTGAATCACAGCAACAGCCACTTATGCTTTAATATGGTTTGGGACTATAAAAGGTGTACTCAAACTGCAGGAGGGGGTCAAAGGATGTAGACTTGCAGCCTACCCCTTGGCCAGACAGCTGGTGGACCTGGACGGTCAACTGGTGAATAAAGGTTCAGTCTCCTGCTTCACGATCTACTCAGTGATTTATTGCAATCTCGCCTTAACAAAACCTGTTCTTCCATAGTTTTTTCCCTCAGGGTAAGTCCCACTACAGGGCATGTCTTCTCTTTTCCACTAAGGCCACAGAATAGGTATTTTGGGATACGCACAAAACTGAATGATAGACTGGAGTGGGGGGTGGGGCTGGCTGGCTACAGCCTTGTCTCAGGCTTTGTTCTGCTACTCTTAGCCTTTCTCAGAGAATTCTTAGAAACTTCTGTTTGACTTTGGCCTGGACCACTTCTCTTTACACCCTATCAGACTGTTAATCTCTAACTTTCCAATCTCCAGGGCCTTTCTTTCCCACTCTGACAGAAAGCAGGGCTGTGCTTGAAAGGCCACCAAAGAAGACCAACCGGCTTCCCCATCCTCTCTTAGACGCCCAGCTCCAGGGCAGCAGTAAATCAGGCTGGCTGGTACTCTGGCGCCACCTCGTGGTCCTGTTCCGCAGCACAATGCACTAACAAATGAACAGGTGGTGGTAACAAAGAGCACTTTTCTCAGCAAATTGCAGGGAGCTGTAATAAGGAGAAAGAGATGAAGCCCTGAGAGAACTCAAGGAGTGCGATATTATGGCTTCAGAAGAACTAGAATTTAGAGCTTGGGTTCAGCTAGAATGGGGTCCTGTTTCTACCACATGCTGATTGTGTGACCATAGGGAAGTCACTTTACTTCTTTGAGCCTCAGTTTCCTCATTTTTAAAATAGGGAGAATACCTTGATGTTTGTGAAGTGCTTAGCACAGTGCCCAGAAAGTTTTGGATGCTTATTTCTGCTAGAAGGAACATTGTAAGCCAAGGCAGGGAGTGGGACCCATGTTCAGAAAACAGGATAGGTGACAGATGATCCTTTTCCCACGTGTTCATCTGATTCTTCTCCAGTTCTGGTCCCACACTGATAAGCAACAGTGCTGGAGTCTACTAGCTATTCTCAATTGTCTTCATCTTAACTCTCTTCTTACTCTCTGTGCTTTTCCAGGGCCACCTTATCCACCCTCCGTCGACTTTAACCATCATTCATATGCTGGTGAAGCTCTATCACCCAGAGCTTCAGACCTGCTTATTCAACTGCTTCTTAGACGCTCCACAGGGACCACCAACTTGACATGCCCCAGATGAAATTATCTTCTTGCCCACAAACACATCTCTCTTCCTGTGTGTCCTATAGCCAATGGTCCTATTGTGCCCCGCGGCTTGGGACCCCCAATAAGACCACCAGAGTCCTTGGTCAAAGCAAGCAACAAAGAGTCATTTATTAGCAAGCTCGAGCTTGGTCTTCCGCGCACTCGGTAACCGGTGACGCTAAGAGGCCCCGAGCCCAGACTTAGCAGGGTTTTTATAATGAAATACATACAAGTTAAGGGGGGTTTTACAGCGCTCTTCTGATTGGTTAACATATAAAATTACATATAAAGCATTTTATTTTTATGTTTTGGGTCAGCCTGACCGCTAGGGGAAGGGTAGTCGGCCACCCGGTTTTGCAAGCTAGACAAAATAAGGAACAAGAATATTTTGTGGTTTTTCAAAAACTGAGAACAGTTTTGAGAAAGACTTATGTTTACACAAGTGTTTGCATTTTTCACCTTTCAGTCCCACCCTCTGCCCTATTGCTTAGGCCAAAAACATGGTGTTAGCCCTGACTCTTCCTGCTCTTCCCTCAGAAGTATCATCATCATATCCCAGTGCCTAGACCTCATATATGTTTACCTAATCCATCCTCTTCTCTCCATCTCCACTGAGATCGCCTCCCTCACTAAGCAGTATTCTCATTTGCTTGGATAATTGCAACTGCCTCTTTATTTATTTATTTAAGTTCTAATTAGTTAAACATGACAGTAGAATGCATTTTGATGCATCATACATAAATGGAGTATAAATTCTCATTCTTCTGGTTGTACATGATGTAGAATCACACAGCTCATGTAATCATATATGCGCATAGGGTATTAACATCTGATTCATTCCACTGTCCTTCTTACCCCCATACCCCTGCAACTGCCTCTCTCTCTCTCTCTCTCTTTTTTTTTTTTTTTTTTTTTTTTTTTGGTACTAGGGATTGAACTCAGGGGCACTCGACCACTAAGCCACATTCCCAGCCCTATTTTTTATTTTATTCAGAGACAGGGTCTCACTGAGTTGCTTAGTGCCTCACTTTTGCTGAGGCTGGCTTTGAACTTTTGATCCTCCTGTCTCAGTGTGGCATCTTAGTGGCATCTTCCATGAGACCGGGCCAGGGCTGAGAAGGCCCCCGTCAAGCGACTAGAGCTGGGCAAAGCCCCTAGTCGCTAAAAAATAAAATAAAAAAGAGCACGGTGTGAAATAAAACTCTCTCTCTTTTTTTTTTTTTTTTTCATGAAAGATACCATGGTGCTGAAAGAGTTAACTTTGACTGCATAGGTTCTCCTATTTATTTGCTGTTCTGTTTTTTATTCATACATATTGCCACCAGGTGTCGCTATTTCAATTATTTAGATCAAGACTAATTCTGGAAATTAACCTTTTGGAGTCTGAACTAAAAATATAAAAGAAAACCTCTTCTTTAATTGTATTTAAGTACTTAGTTCCTAGTTAATAAGCTTTAAGAGTCTTTTTGTGATTGAAAATAGATTTATCTAGCCGGGCGCGGTGGCGCACGCCTGTAATCCCAGCACTTTGGAGCTGAGGCAGGAGGATCTGCGAGTTCAAAGCCAGCCTCAGCAATGGCGAGGCACTTAGCAACTCAGTGAGACCCTGTCTCTAATAAAATACAAAAAAAGGGCTGGGGATGTGACCCAGAGGTCAAGTGCTCCTGAGTTCAATCCCCGGTACCACAAAAAAAAAAAAAAAAAAAAAAAAAAGAAAGAAAAAAATAGATTTATCTTACTTTTAGAGTAGATATAAATTCCTTAGAGTAAAAAGTCCTTCAGAGCTAACATTCGGCTTTGCCCCCCCCCCTTACCTGCTTCTAGGTTTTATAAATAACTGCTATAAAAGAAAAACAATAGTGCCTTGAAATTCCAGACAGAGAAAATTAACTTTTATCAGACAGTCTGAGTGGTGTGCAGAGAAAACGGCTTCAGGGAATCCGTGAGAAATAAATTTTTACCCAGACTAGTTAGATTAAAAAATGACAAAATTATAATATGCCCAGACAGTCACGTAGGACCTCCGTCTATATAGGACCTTGGAAAGGTGTAAGAGACCCCAAAACCTTGAAATGTGTAGGATAAAGAATTTAATGGGGGCTGGGGTTGTGGCTCAGCAGCAGAGCACTCGCCTCTCATGTGCGCGGCCTGGGTTCGATCCTCAGCACCACGTAAACATAAATGCATTGCATTGTGTACAACTAAAGTAAATAAATAAATATAGTTTTTAAAAAAAGAATTTAATATGTCTAAGAATTAATCTGTAGATGTTACTGTTTTTCTAAGTCTTATGAGCGTGATCTAACCACAAAAGAATGTGTACTGCCAAGAAAAATACATATATACTTGTACAAAGTGAAAGTAGAAAGAGAGAAAATTCAGCAGCCTAACTCGTTGTCTGTGTGTGCTGATTTTCTTTCGTTGCTATCACTGACTCCTTTACTTTGTGCTGCATCGAGCTCACGTAGTACCCCCCAGCTGACAACCCAAGACTTTGGCAGCCCCCTGATTGATTGTGCTACTCTGCACCCCCCGCGAAGACCACCACGGACTTCCGCATCTCAGCCTCCCAAGCTGCTGTGATTATAGATGTGTGCCACCATGCCTGGCTGCAACTGCCTCTTATTTTGACTTCTTGCTTCTGTTTTTGTCCCCTTGTGTTTCTTTCTCGAGGTTCTAAAAGTGAGTCCATTTCTCAGCCTTTTCCATTTTTTAGAAGCTTCCCACATTTTTCAGTTCATGGTCCACTTCCTCCATCTTCAAAGCCAGCAAAGTTACATTTCTCTGACCATTCTTCCATAATAAAATCTTCCTTTGCTCCTTTCTTATGTCTTTCTCTTCTGCTTTTAAGGGCATTTGTGATTACATTGGGCCCATCCAGTTAGTCTAGGATAATCTCCGGGACTAACTCGTGATCCTTAACTTAATCACATCTGCAAAGTCCCTTTTTGCCATGTAACAGATTTGCAGGTTCTGGGGATTAAGGACACGAACTTATTTGGAGGGCTATTATGCTGCCTACCACTGTCTGCTCCCTGGCCCCCAAACAGTCATGTCTACCCCACATGCAATATACATTCACCTCATTCCAAGGTACCTAAAAAATCAGCCCTTTAAAGGGTCAACTCAAAGTCCAAAATCTCATCTAAAACTCATCAGCACAAGACTTTCAAACGTTATCACTGAAATGATCTAATTTAGGTGCTGGATGAGACTCCTTGAGTGTAATCTTCTCTAGGGCAATGTCCCTCTCTATCTGTATTCATGTGAAACTAGAAAACAAGCTGTCTGCTCCCAAATAATTATAGGACTGACACAGGACAGTCAGCAGGCACAGACAATCCCATTCAGAAAGAGAAAATGAAAGAATAGGAGAGTCACCAGTCCTGAGCCATTCAAACTTAAGTCAGGCACACTCCATTCATTTCAAGACCAGGGGGCAATGCTCTGTGGTTCAAGGCTTGCTCTCAGAGGTGTTGATCTGTTTTCATGAAAGGCAGCACACATTTGCAGCTCTGTAGTTTTATGGACCATTTCCTGCCTGTAGGATTTAGGGGATCTTACAGCTTTCTTTTATTTCATACTCTGTGTCCCTTTCACTCCAAGCTCCAGTGTTTCTCTGGTATTCAATTCCCAGAAACCCTAGTGAGTGTTGAGGATCCACTCCAGCAGACAGGAGGTTCTCCCACAGATACGCCCTGGATAGCCCATTTCTATTTTTGTCTTCCATTGAGGTGGCTGAGGGACATATGAGTAACACACTTCATCTCTTCAAAAAGCCTTTTAGGTAAGGGAAGGGGCTGACCCGTTGGTCTTTCTGAGGTAGAGCAAAAGGCCGTTCAGCTATCTCCTCAGGTTTTCCTCTCGAGCTGGCTTCCTGATGGCGAATGTGGTCATCCTCACATCTTTTGCAGTCCAGATCGGCTGATATTTCCCCAAATCATCCAGTCCTGAAAACAGACGGACAGCTCTGCTGGACAGCACTTCTCTCCATTTAGCCCTGGCCTTTATGCATTCCCAGAAGCAGCTAGAAGGAAGCAGGCCCTGCTCTTCCACACACTTTGGCTCGGAGCCTCCTCAGCTAAACGTTTACCTTTACTCTAAGATCCACTTCCCACATGCAATCCTAAGCTTTCTGTCCCTAAGTAGCAAGGACCCCATTGTTCCAGTTTCCTAGAACAAGCTCCCCGCTTCCTTCCAATGTTCAGCAATGGCGCCTCTCACATCCCTGTCTACTGAGTCTGTCCCCCATTCAGGGCTCCCTAGAATGATTTACATTCTCCTTGGTGCACCTCACTTCTTCCCCAGTCCTCCCTGGCGGGGTCACAAACACCATATTTCCGCTAACAGACTACTGGAGGCAGTCAAGCTTTCATTTTTTTTTTTTTTTTTTTGGCGGGGGGGTGGGTGGGTACTGGGGATTGAACCCAGGGGCACTCGGCCACTGAGCCACATCCCCAGCACTATTTTGTATTTTATTTAAAGACAGGGTCTCGCTGAGTTGCTTAGTGCCTCGATGTTGCTGAGGCTGGCTTTGAACTTGCGATCCTCCTGCCTCAGCCTCCAGAGCTGCTGGGATTATAGGCGTGTGCCACCGTGCCTGGCCAGTCAGGCTTTTTAAGATCATACACCTCAAAGTTTTCCTTGCCTCTTCCCAGTGCTCCATTCCAAAGCCACTTAACATATTTAGATATTTGCTACTGTGGTATTAAAACCTGTGTTCATTTCCTGTTGCTCCTATAAGAAACAACCACAAACTTAGTGGCTGAAAATAAAACAAATTTGTTATACTTCTGTGGTCAGAAGCCCGGATGACCCTGGGCTAAAATCACCACGTGAACAGGGCTGCGTTCCTTTCTGCAAACTCTATTTTCTTTCCTTTTACACCTTCTCAAAAATTTCCACATTATGGTTAATAGAATTTCTGACTTTTTTCTAACAGGTTAAAATTTGTGTATATGTAACTTATTCTATGACCATTATGTTTAGGGAATTCTCTGGTGATATCATTCAATATATACATATATGTAGTTTTCTATCTCAGTATTATAAATAATGCTTAATGAATATCCTTTATTCAACTATAATTATTGATTTTTTCCCTCAGCAGTGCCAGGGGATCAAACTCAGGACCTCTTGTATGCCAGGCAAGTGCTCTACCACTGAGCTATATTCCCAGCCTGGGCGCCATAATTTGAAAAATGTTGATAACTGAAAATAGCATTTGGTTGCTCTACTAATTTGTATCTCTTTGACTTGTAGTGAGAGCAAAAATTTCCACATGTTTATTGATCAATTTTGTTTTTCTCTAAAGTGCCTGCTCATCTCATCTTCCTACCTTTCCTTCTTCTATAGTTTATTAACTTCTCCCACAACTGCATTTCTGTGGATTTTCCCAGATTTTTTTTTTTTTTTTTTTTTTTTTTTTTGGTACCAGGGATTGAACTCAGGAGCACTCGACCACTGGGCCACATCCCCAGCCCTTTTTTGTATTTTATTAGAGACAGGGTCTCACTGAGTTGCTAAGTGCCTTGCCATTGCTGAGGCTGGCTTTGAACTTGTGATCCTCCTGGCTCAGCCTCCCAAGTGCTGGGATTACATGCATGCACCACCACACCCGGCTTTTCACAAATTTTTTTTAAAAATAGGGTTTTAAAAAAATTTTGTTGTTGCCATAGCTGCTGTGTTATTTAATGCATGAAGTTTTGTAACTTTGCTGATAAAGCTGGGGTCAAAAACAGGCCTGCTAGCCGGGCGCGGTGGCGCACGCCTGTAATCCCAGCACTTTGGGAGGCTGAGGCAGGAGGATCGCGAGTTCAAAGCCAGCCTCAGCAGTGGCGAGGCACTTAGCAACTCAGTGAGACCCTGTCTCTAATAAAATACAAAAAAGGGCTGGGGATGTGGCCCAGTGGTCGAGTGCCCCTGAGTTCAATCCCTGGTACCACAAAAAAAAAAAAAAAACAGGCCTGCTGTTCATAGTTAATAATAGCCATCCATGCTGGTGGCGGTGGTGCATGCCTATAATCCCAGCACCTCAGGAGGCTGAGAGAGGAGGATCATGAGTTCAAAGCTAGCCTTAGCAACAGTGAGGCGCTAAGCAACTCAGTGAGACCCTGTCTCTAAATAAAATACAAAATAGGGCTGGGAATGTGGCTCAGTGGTCGAGTGCCCTTGAGTTCAATCCCTGGTACCAAAATAATAATATAAATAATAATAGTCATATGTACCATTGTTAAGCATGACAATATCCCAGACCTCTCTCATGTGTTATTCTAATGTTTTATCCCCATGTAACAGATGGGGAAATGGAGGCAAGGTGAAGGTGACATGTCTTGCCTGAAGTCACATAGCCAGGAAGTGGCAGCAGAGCTTTTTTTTTCTTTTGAGCTCCCATGACAATTTGTACAATGCTATTTTCTCTGAAGCACCAGTGTATCATCCTTTCTAAATTCACTTACTGGAGCGCCTTGTCCAATGTGTCTGCCCACGTTGGCAGTTGGTTGGAAATGTCAGAGGCCTGCTGAGTCAGACAGAGGTAGTGATCATTTCCTACCTTCCCTTGGGGCCCAGGCTGGTGGGTGGACAGAATTACCCAGCCCTCTCAGTGCTGAGGACTGGATCCCTCACCAGTGAGGAGGAGGAGGAGGTGTGAGGTGGTGGGCTCCCCATCAAGAAGCTAGGCAATGGCCACCCAGCTCGGTGCTCTGAGTTCACTGAATAGGTCACGTGATACAGCCAACGGCTGGACATCATTAGTGCCAAAAATCATGCCAGGTGAGCCAATGGAGAGGAAGTTACTGGTTTCTGAGTTGTATCCTTCAGCAAGGGTCAGCAGGGTACTCAGAAGTGACTGTACCTCAGGGCACACCAGCATAGAAGTCAGGTCAGACCTAACGTACCTTACTGGAGATCAGCAAAGGGTGCAGAGGGCAGTGTGCACAGGGTCCCTACCCTGTGACACCGTAAGAGCATGACCCAAAGAGATCCAGGTGACAGCGAGGAGTTTGAGAACAGAAGAAAACGGGCTGGCAATGATGGGCGACACATCTGTTTCCTGGTAAGAGACAAAACCAAGACTGTGTTATTGGTGTGAAGCTAAACTTGTATGATGATTTGCAAATCTGGGCCACTTCCTGTTCAGGAACAGTTGTGTAATATGTTTGGGCAAGTGGGGCCCCAGACAGTGAATCAGGGAAGTCCCCACTTTAATCAACAGACCTAACAACAGTTGCTTGCAGTAGACACTGGGTCTACTGGGATGAATATTCAGGTATGTGGCACCTAAAGGCATCTTAAACTCAGGCATTAATGGGAAAGAGCCCAAACACCACCACTTACGAATGGGTTTAATCATATGAAGAACATTTCTGTATCTTGTTCTAGAACAAACAATTTTATTCTGCTGTTCCAAGTGACTTTTATGAAGCAATCTCTCTGAGGATTGAAAAAAATAAATGAGGGCTGGGGTTGTAGCTCAGTGGTGGAGCATTTGCCTAGCATGTGGGAGGCACTGGGTTTGATTATCAGTACCACATAAAAATAAATAAATGAAAAATAAATAAATGAAATAAAGGTATGTCCATTTACAACTAAAATATATATATATATATATATATATATATATATATATTTTTTTTTTTTTTTTTGTGTGTGTGGTGTGTGTGTGTGTGGTACCGGGGATTGAACTCAGGGGCACTTGACCACTGGGTCACATCTCCAGACCTTTTTTTGTATTTTATTTAGAGACAGGGTCTCACTGAGTTGCTAAGTGCCTCGCCATTGCTGAGGCTGGCTTTGAACTCGCGATCCTCCTGCCTCAGCCTCCCAAAGTGCTGGGATTACAGGCGTGCGCCACCGCGCCCGGCTAAAAAATATTTTTAATGAAAGAAAAGAAAACTGTCCCATTCTGTTTATTGTCTCAAGACAAATACTGGTGCGAGCAACCAGAATCAAAAACCCTCCTGGAGACTCAGAGATGAGAGCAGTTCACGTTATCCCACTCTTTACCAGGACTCTCGGGGACAAGTCATAGGCAAGAAGTTCCCTGTTCCTGTCCTCCTCCCCTTGGAAAAATCTACCCCTGTTCTGTTTTCTAGAGCCTTCCTGGGGGTGCCGCTCTGGAGTGTCCCAGCTTTGATGGGGAGCTGGTGGGTCTCTCGTCAGAGATGTCCCACCCTGACCTTTCTCATCATTTGGAGTGGGGACAGAGAGCAGGACTGGGAGGCTGTTGGGGAGAGCAGGGACTCTGTGACCTGGCAGGTGTTTCTGATGCAATATGGGGGAGCCCCCGTCCCATGGCGCTGCTGGAGACTGTCCACAGCAGAGCCTGCACAGAAAAGGGCTCTGGTGGAACCCTGGCCCTAGTCAGCTCTGTCTTTTTCTTATCAATCTGGATCTAGAGTCTAGTGTGAGTCTAAATTTACTGTGGGGATGAATATAAGATGCAATGAGTAGCTCATTGATCCTTAGTGAAGTGATTCTTAGACTTACTTGAATTACACCCATTTTTGCAAATTTGGGGCCCTCTCCCCAGAAAAGTGCACATACCTACACACCAGTGATACAATTTGAAAGGGTTGGTAAGGCACTAGAGTCCATAGACCCAGGATAAGTCACCCACCAAACTTAATCCACGGCATGGATTTCAACCTCTTCAGTATAGCACACAAGGCCCTTCATGATCTGACCAGTTTTTTCTAATGCATGCCACATACTCAATTTGCAGTTTTCCTTTCTCACTTCTGCGTTTTCACACATACTAATCTCTCTTCCTGGAATGTTCTCCTTGATTGCCTGAAAACTGACTCAACTCTAATAAGGCAGAGTTAAGCACTTCTTTTTCCCTTTCCTTTTCTTTTTGCAATGAAGATTAACCCAGGGGTGCTTTACCACTGAGCCTTATCTCCAGCTCTTTTTTTTTTTTTTTTTTTTTTTTTTTTTTGTGGTTACCGGGGATTGAACTCAGGGGCACTCGACCACTGGGCCACATCCCCAGCCCTTTTTTGTATTTTATTTGGAGACAGGGTCTCACTGAGTTGCTAAGTGCCTCGCCATTGCTGAGGCTGGCTTTGAACTCTCGATCCTCCTGCCTCAGCCTCCCAAAGTGCTGGGATTACAGGCATGCACCACCGCGCCCGGCTATCTCCAGCTCTTTTTATTTTTTATTTTAAGACAGGCTCTCACTAAATTGCTGAGGACCTCACTAATTTGCTGAGGTTGGCCTCAAACTTGTAATCTTCCTGCTTCAGCCTCCAGAGTTGCTGAGGTTATGTTAAAAAAAAAGTTTTAATTTAAGTCAGTGGAGCAGAACTGTTTTTTTTTTTTTTTTGTCCTCTTTTTCCCCCTTCTTCTCTCCCCCCACCCTTCTCTTTCTTTATTTCCGTTTTTTTTTTTTTTCTTTCTTTTTTTGCAGCACTGGGGATTGAATCCAGGATTGCTCTACCACTGAGTCACATTCACAGGCTGCCCTCCCTACATTTTTCCTTTTTTTTTGAGACAGGGTTTTGCTAAATTGCTGAGGCTGGCCTAGGACTTGTCATCCTCCTGCCTCAGCACCACCCTGCCTGGTCCCCCAGCTCATTTTTGACTGAACAGGATTTTTTAACATAGTGAGTAATGATCAAAACCACTCCACAAGAGGCCAATAATATTAACACGAATGAGATTTCAATGTCTTACTAAGTCTCCCATCTAAAGAATGTGAACCTTCCATCACTCCGCCTTAAAGAATGAAATTATGGCATTAGCAGGTAAATGGATGGAACTCGAGTATATTATGCTAAGTGAAATAAGCCAATCCCAAAGAACATAATGCTGGATGTTTTCTTTGATATGTGGATGCTAATTCCCAATTGGGGGGAGAATAAAGGTATGTTGGATTAGACAGAGGGTAGTGAAGGGGCGGGGGTAGGAATGATAGTAGAATGAATCGGACATTATTACCCTATGTGCATATATGATTACATGACCGGTGTAACTCTACACCATGTACAACCAGACAAATGAGAAGTTATACTCCATTTATGTATGATGTGTCAAAATGCATGCAACTGTCATGTACAACTAATTAGAACAAATTAAAAAAAAAAAAAAAGAATGTGAACATTCTAAGACTACTTTGTGGATGAGTGTCCACATCTTCCACTGCTTTCTCAGGGTAGAGATAGGAATGATGCTATCTGTGGCCCTGATCACCATGGACTCAGTGGCAGATACTGTCTTCTGGCTGCCCATAGTCATTCCCAGCTCTCTCTCTGAGACTCTCTGCTGTCTCCAGCTATAGGTGCTTCTCTAGCCTCCTTAGTACTTAGGGATTGAGCCATACAACCTAGTTCTGGCCATGTAGTCTTAAGGGGAAGTCTGTTGGGAGATTCTGAGAAAACTTTTACCTTCCTGACTAAAGAAAATGCCAGGATTGAGACACTCCTTTCTGCCTCTTCCTTCTCTGAAAGATGGAGTGATGTTTGGAGCTGTGGTGACCATCTTATGACCATGAGGTGACTAGCATGAGCAGTGGTTCTCAAACTTGAATGTATCAGAATCACCCAGATGGCTTCTTAAAACACAGATGCCCGGCCCTACCCTCAGAGCTTCTGAGTCATAGGTTTGGAATAGGTGTGAGCCCAATTTCCATTTCTAACAGGTTTCCAGGTGATGCTGGTGCTTCTTATCTGGGGCCCATTCCTTAAGAACCACCGAACATGAGGATGAGAATCCAGTGCATGGGGATGAGAATGTAGGTCTTTAGTAAAGTGTTTGCCTGGCTTGTGCAAGGCCCTGGGATTGATCCCCAGCATCACACACACACAAAAAAAAATCCAGCGGATAGAGGATGGCAAAGCAGGATAGACCCCTGTCAGGTAGCTGAATCAATGTAAACAACAGTGCTGCCTCTGGACTTCTTGTTCTGTGTGAAAACGAACCACTGTTTGTTTAAGCCGTGGTTTGTTGGGTTTCTTATAACTCCCTCAAAGTTCTGAGCCGGGCATGGTGGCACAGGCCTGTAATCCCAGCAACTCCGGAGGTTGGGGCGAGAGAATCACAAGTTCAAAGACAGGCTCAGCAACATAGAGAAGTCCTAAGCAACTTGGTGAGAACTTGTCTCAAAATAAAAAAGGGCTGGGGATGTGGCTCAGTGGTTAAGCACCCTTGAGTTCAATCCCCAGAAAGGAAAAAAAAAAAAAAAAAAAAAAGGAATCCTGAACTTCCAGGAGCTGTACTCTGTGGGGCAAACAGAAGGAGAGAAAATACAAAGGGATGTTTGTTCCAGGCTGACTTACTCTGAGAGGAAAACTGCCTCTACAGGAAATGTTTTGAATCATTTCCTAGAGTCCATGAGTATTACTAATAGTATGACTGGGGATTTTTTATAGTAGGTTATAGAAAAAAATTAAAGTAAAACATGTATATAGTTTAAAAAGTCAGTTACTATGTATACCAGGGTTATAATGACCAACAGTAATTAATGCCTTGCTCCGCCCCTACCTATACTGATCCTCACTCCTTTGAAGTAACTAGTTTCAGCTCTTGTAGTGGTTTATTCTGCAATTTGTGAATTTAGGTGAATGACATGCTTATCCTACCAGTATTTACCTCTCCGGCTTTGTTCATTCTCTCCCTGCTATGGAGGATAGAATTTAGGTTTCTTTCTTTCTTTTTAAAAATATATGTATATATTTAGTTGTAGGTGGACACAGTACCTTTTTTATTTTATTTTTATGTTGTGCTGAGGATTGAACCCAGTGCCCTCACACATGCCAGGCAAGCGCTCTACCACTGAGCCCCAGCCCCAGTCCCGGATCTAGATTTCTTTAAACTACTCCCCCAGATTTCCTTTTCCACATTTACAGGCTATAGTTAATTACCAATATTTTATCAAAGTAATGTTCATAATATGATGACTAGGTATTATTGACCACTGAGCTTGTTTGTGTTCATTCTCCTCTGGTTGCTCCTACCCTGCCACCTTTTTTTTTCCACCCCCTACAGTGCTGGGGATCAAACCCAGGGCTTCATGCTTGCTAGGCAAACACTTTACCACTGACTACACCCTAGCCTTATTCTGTTGCTTTTGACAAAGTTTGCATGGCAGGTGCTTTGGCTAGGTTCCAATAAGAAGCACAGGGCCAATGAAAAAGAGGCAGTGAGGAGAGTTCAAAGGTTATAGGAAACCAACAAAGGGTGCCATGTATCTTGAGGCCAGCAACAGCAGGATGCTGTAACCCCCAAAGCCTGAGCTGCGGCAGGAAAGGGTATTAGCAGAAGGTGGTGAGAGCTGTAGCTGTAGGAGAGGCCACCCTCACAGGCACTCTGGCTGTCATGGAAAGGAGGAAGTGGCTCTGCCAGCAAGGAGAAAGCAGAGAAAATAAATAATCTCTTTGCTCCTGCCTCTGATTTCCTGCCTGTGCCTCCATTGACTGAATGCAACCAGAAGCCAATGTGCCGGGAGCCAGGCCAGTGCTGTCCATCAAAGTCACCTCTTGGGGCCCAGAGCAGGGTGAAGGGTAGAGAGGGAATGTGGAGGGCAACTGAACAGAAGCCAGAATGGGAGATACAATTTTGGAATCAAGCATATCTGAAAGAGCCTTTATTCCACGGTGCCTCTAGAATGATAGTTTGGTTGGTACAGAATTCTGGGTTGGCATCTCTTTTTTTTTTTTTTTTTTTTCTCAGAATTTTGGAGGCACTGTTCCATGGTCTCTTGGCTTCCAGAGTTGCTGTTGAGAATTCTATGCTATTCTGATTCCTGATCGTTTTTCATGTGGTTTGTTTTTCCTCTTTGGAAACTTCAGATCTTGCCTTTCTCCCCAGGGTTCTGCTATTTTGAGATGATATGCTTTGGTGTGGGGTGAATTTGCTGTCATTGCTACAGAGTCCCTGGAGTAGGCCTTGACAAAGTGTATTTGCCCAGTCTGTCCTAGGTCTTGAAAATGTAGGTGCTGCTGATGTAGATACCCACTCTCCTGTGACATGCAGAGTTGAAAATAACTGCTCATGGATGCCATCTGTCACTGGTGTACACATGTGGACGGTGCGGTGTGGGCTCCATGGCCATGAGTTCAGCCAGGATTCCAAGACTGGCACAGGCAGCCTGGCCTCCTCTTCCAGGTCCTATATCAGTGAATAGTTATGGAGGGTTTCAGTGGGTAATTAGGGGAGAGAAGGGAAGAGGGAGATGTGTAGTAGATGTAGGATCTGCAAATTGTCCCAGGAGAAAGGTGGGTTGGTACAACACAAAGATGGTTCCTGTCAGACTCCCTGGTCCTGGCATGGGGCCTGAGCCCTTCTGGATGGAAGACAGATTCAAAGGCTTAGGAAAGGCTTTATGAGACAGTGGACACAAGCAGGTCTAACTTGGGGTCTGGATGATGATGTGTGACACAGAGCTGGGGAAAAGCCATTCTCTCTTTGTTAAGGGAACAGTGACCACTGATTCCCTGGAATCCTGAGCAATATGATGCCATGAAACAGTGTCATTGAGAGAGACTTTGTCACAGTGGGCATCATCAGCAATGGCGAATGGAGCTGCTTCCAAGACAGTGAGGCTGTGGGGATGGACACATGGGAAGGGGAGCAGGAGAGAGGGGCATGCAGCTGGAGGCTCACAGAGCTGGCTCACATAGCAGACACACATTCAAGGCTGAAGATGTAATCAACTGCAAGGCAGGGGAGGCTTTGAAATAATCACAAGTTCTCCACATTGAAAAAAAGCTCGAGAGTTGCTTGAAGAGAGTTGATTAAATGAACTAACTACAAGTTCATGTGAGGTTCATTTAATATGACAATTAACTACAGAGCTGAGCCGGGCGCGGTGGCGCATGCCTGTAATCCCAGCACTTGGGAGGCTGAGACAGGAGGATCGAGAGTTCAAAGCCAGCCTTAGCAATGGCGAGGCACTTAGCAACTCAATGAGACCCTATCTCTAATAAAATACAAAAAAGGGCTGGGGATGTGGCCCAGTGGTCGAGTACTCCTGAGTTCAATCCCCAGTACCACACACACACACACACAAAAAAAATACAGAGCTGACTGTGAAGTGGAAAGCACAATCATCCTGCTTTCCTAATGAAAAAGGCTTCTTATTAATATTAGCCTAAATTTGTCAAGTGAACTGACCAGTGGATCAGAAACTGCTTTAGTTCAACATATGACTGGAGAGAGTTGATCCTTTAGTTAGATGTGCTGATGAAAATTTCTAATGGCAATAGTCCAAATATATTCACCATATATTTTGGGGAGTATTCTCAGTGGTTACTATAATATAATAGCTTAAAAATCGATTTCACTTTGTCCTTTTATTAATGTGAGATGGGTGGCAAAAATACTCTGATTTAAAGATCAAGAAGAGAAATCAGCTGGGAGTACAGTGTGATATGTGCTGTCAGGACTCTTAAATTTTTTCCAATTTCTTCTTTCTTTTGTACTTGGGATTGACCCTAGGAGCACTTTACCACTGAGCTACATCCTTGGTCCTTGCTAAATTTCTGAGGCTGACCTCAAACTTGCAATCCTCCTGCCTCTGTCTCCTGAGCCATGGGATTATAGGTGTGTGCCACTGCCCTTGGCCTCTTCCAATTTTCTCATAACCATAGATAATAATGCAACCAACTGCACAACAGATGCTGAGACAGATAGGAAACTATAACTAATGTGAAACAGTTTTATGATAAAGTAACACAGTATGTTATGGAATGCAAGAATTGTCAAGGGAAAATTCAAGACTTCAAAAACACTTTTTTTTTTGTACTTTGGAAAAGAAGAGGTTTGCCTTGTCCATATCCTCAGACCCTGAGGCATACATTCATTATCCTCTGGCATTATGACTGATAATATGCAGGGGGTATACTTCAGTGGTAGAGTGCTTGCCTAGGCCTTGGGTTTGATCCTTAACACTGCAAAAATAAATAAATAAATAAATAAATAAATAAAGCTAATACTTGATGTGTCAGGATAGGTTAGGTTATGCTTGTAAATAAACAAACTCAGCGATAACATAAAGAAGACTTATTTCTTGCTCATGCTGCTTATCCTTTTTTTTTTTTAGGTGAGGGGGTACCAGGGATTGAACTCAGAGGCACTCAACCACTGGGCCACATCCCCATCCCTTTTTTGTATTTTATTAGAGACAGGGTCTCACTGAGTTGCCTAACACCTCGCTGTTGCTGAGGCTGGCTTTGAGGTTTTTGAACTTGCAGTCCTCCTGCCTCAGCCTCCTGAGCTGCTGGGATTATAGGAATGTGCCACCATGCCAGGCTGCTGCTTATCCTTTATGGGCTAGCAGAAGACTCTTACTTATCAGTTATTCAGAAATCCAGTATAAAAAGCAATCAACATTTTGAACACTGATGGTTGCCATGTCAGAGGGAAAGGGAATCAGAAGAATCTCAAATTAGCAAATAAATGCTTCAGGCACAAAGTGATGCATCCTTTCAACTTAAACTCATTGGTCATACCCAACCATAGAGGGCCAGGAAATAAAATCCCAAATACAAAACAAACACCCAGAAGGCAAAAAGTCAGAAATATTGAGTGAAGATCATTAATTGCCTTCATTTACTATGTGCCTAGAGCTATTTTAAATAAAGGCATTATCTTACAACAAGCCTATGAAATAAGTATTATTAATATCATCATTCCCATTTTATAGATGAGATAACTTTTTATAGATGAGGCACCAAAAGGTTAAGTAGCCTGCTAAATTCACACGGTAAGTGTTAAAGCTGAGGATTTAAACCTAGACATTCTGGCCCCAAGGTGTGTGTGTGTACTTAATCTCCAGACTATGCCTCCTTCTCTCACTGAATGGAAAAATTTGAGAAGCATTGCCATAGGCAATGGAACACTAAAGGATTTTTAAGCCGATGAGTGTGATCCAGTGAGATTTTTCATGTAAAATCTCTCTCTAAAGAGAGAGAGAGAGAGAGATGAAGGATCAGTTTAACTAGAGTTAAGACTTAAAGCAAGAAGGCTATTTGCAGAGTGAAGGGATGAAGATGAGAAGGACTTGGACTAAGGCACAATCACCAATTAACTGAGTAATCTTGTTTGATATGGTGCTGGGGAATGAACCTAGGGCCTTGAGCATGCTGGGTAAGTGCTCTACCCCCGAGTGATCTTGACCCTCTGTTTCATCAACAAAAAAATGGTTGAAGTAGTACCTATTTTGACTTTTCCTTTCTTTCTTCCTTCCCTTCCCTTCCCTTCCTTTCCTCTCCCCTCCCCCCCCCCCTTCCCTTTTCTTTCTTTCTTTCTTTCTTTCAACAGAAAACAGTTTACAAAATTGTGTTAAGCCGGGTGCGGTGGCATATGACTGTAATCCCAGCACTTGGGAGGCTGAGGCAGGCAGGAGGATCGCCACTTCAAAGCCAGCCTCAGCAATAGTGAGGCACTTAGCAACTCAGTGAGACCCTGTCTCTAATAAAATACAAAAAAGGGCTGGGGATGTGGCCCGGTGGTCGAATGCCCCTGAGTTCAATCCCTGGTACAAAAAAAAAAAAAAATTGTGTTATTGTGTTTATGGAAGTCTCCTAGGCATGGGTAGAGCAGAATGGTTTAGACAGTATTAAATTGTTGTGATTCATTAAGTAATAGTAAATTTTAGTTTTTCTCTGATGACATGAAAGTTTTGAGGGGATACTAGTCTTGGGAGAAAGTGGAGATGCAGGAAAAGGTTATACCAAAAGTAAGAGAATTCTGAGTTTTTCATCTTACCAGCTTCCAGATCTAACGTTTCCATGGCAGCCAAAATGATTTGTTTTTCAATACTGGGCATGGAACCCAGGGTCTCAGACATGCTAGGTGAGTGCTCTACCGCTGAGCTACACTCCCAGCCTTCAGAATAATTCTTTAAAATCACAATTCAGATCATGTTGTTCCTCTCTCCCTTAGTAGGAGGATGCCTGATTCTTAGCAGGAACAACTTGCTGAGTGAGTGAATGAATGAATGAAAACAAGAGCAAGATGGAAGGTGTTTTCCTAAAGAAAAGGATAGCCACTAATAAATTATCTGTAGCAAGGTGGCTTTGGACGATGAGGTTTAATAATCACTTTTAAGTCATTGCCTATTCTGTGCTATGTAGTAATGACCCCGTCCTCCAAAATAACCTTTAGTACGAGTCTGCTACACAAAACTGCATTGTTTTGTGCAGATGTAATGAATGAAAGAAGACACAAATTGTCTAGGCAGTAGGCAGAACAATGTCCGAAGATGGCGGTAGAAAGCTAGTAAATATCAGTGGGAGGTGGCATTCCAATAGAGGAGTGACCAGAATCTTCTGAAAAAGAAGAAGAGCTTGGGCCCTTCTATGTGTCTGTTGAAGGAAAAAATAAGCCGGAGGACTTCGGGGTATCTACAACCCAGAGATTACATAAGGATGATTAAAAATTTAGCTCTGAGTTTTTGTGAGGATTATATTGGGATAATTCATGCATTCCACAGTAAGAAGTTAGCAAATGTTTGCTTCCTTCATTTTCCTTTATTCCTTCCACTCTTTCTGCCAGGCTCCATTCATTCTTTTCCAAGGACATGCAGGGGGCGTGTCCTCCCTCTCTCCGCCCCCACAGAAGCCCCGCCCCCGCCTCTCCCGGGATTGGTTCTTGGGAGGCGGAGCCGAGGGCCCAGTGCGGCGCGGTGGGGCGGGGCGCATGCGCGGGCTAGGCAGGGTGGAGGGGGAGAGGAAGAACTGCCGGAAGTAGGCGGCGGAGGTGGTGTCCGAGGTGGCGGCAGCTGCCAGGGAAACCGAGGCGCGGACACCCTGCTGGCAGAAAGGCAGGCCCGGGGGTCGGCTCTGCGTCCGGCACTCAGGAAGCCGAGGGCTCCCTTCGCCCGGGCTGAAGGTCCCTGGTCCAGCAGCCTCCGCTGGACCCGGGCCTTTCCCTGAGCTCGCCAGGGGGCGCCGCGCCGAGGGGCTGAGGAGTTGGGGGCTGACGCTGCTGACCCTAGAGAGGCGCCGGGAGGTGCGGGAGGAGAGCTCTCCCCCGCTCAGGTGGTGCTCCTGGGCGGGGGACCGGGAGTCCTCAACCCCGGACTGAGGCGGGGGGCATCTGGGGGCGAGGAGGGCGCGTCGCCCTCTGCCCCCGCCGGCACCCTGGCCATGACCGGCAAGTCGGTGAAGGACGTGGATCGGTACCAGGCGGTCCTGGCCAACCTGCTGCTGGAGGAGGATAACAAGTTTTGTGCGGACTGCCAGTCTAAAGGTAGCGCATCCCTTCGGGTGGGCGGGGGGGTCCAGTCTCCGGGCCGCGCCATGGGGATGGATGGCCTGCGTGGGGAAGGGGCTTGTGGAGTTTAGGGCGCCCAAGTCATCTTTAAATAGTAACGCGTGCTGGTGAGCATGCTGGGTTTTGTGCGGCTCCGGGTTTGGTGCGGGCTAGTGTATGTGTCGGAGGTGGTGATGGTGGGGGAGCGTGTGTGGGGGGGGTGGAATTGGCCTAGTGTGTTCAGGTGAGAATGTCTATATTTCAGGGATTTGATGACTTCTGGGTCGACTGTCAGTCGGAGCTAGCAGCCTTTCACTTGCAAATCTATGGATGAACTGCATTGTGCGTGTGCGTGTGTGTATGTGTGTGTGCGCGCGCGTGTCGTGTGTGTGTGTGTGTGTGTGTGAGAGAGAGAGAGAGAGAGAGAGAGAGAGAAGGTGAGGAGGGAGGTGAGATGACAGAAAAAACTGCTTAAATGATTTTTTAAAGGTGGTGATTGTTGCTGCCTGCTATTTGGTGAGCAATTCCTTCTGTCATTTTACAGCCCTGCTGAGATCTGACAAGAGTGCTTAGGTGGTTTTCTTCTTCCAGGATGTGTGCAGAGGGAAGCTGCCTTATGCAGTGACACAGTGCGGATTTCTAGACAGCCTAGCCCTGGTTTGTGGAGTGCGTTGGAGGCCTCGTGTGTGTGGTGGCAGAAACTAGCAGATTTGGGCTGTAGCGCAGGATCAGTTTAATCAGGGGAGAAAAGGAAGCAAAGAATTCATCATCGGATTTGTTGCTTCCATAGTGATTACACTACTAAAGGTGAAATAATGTAAACTGGCAGAATCATTTAGTCTTTGTTTCCTGTGCCCTCAAAGATCCGTGATTTAATATAATTAAAAATCAGTATGATAGGAAAGCTTGGTTATTAGTGAAATGTTTACATTTGACATTTATAGATACAAAACTGCAATATTTGAGGGGATATTATTTATTTACTTTTGTTGGTAATGCAGAGGGTTTGCCAGGGTTATTTGCCATATAGCATATTGGATATATAGTATAAAAAAATTCAAATGTACATATATTTATTTTGAAAAAGGAAGATGCTTAATCAATGCTTTCACTTGATTACCTTTTTTTTTCTTTTTTTAGAATAAGGTTATGTAAGGAGGACAGAGGAATGATGCATTGATTTAGTTACTTAGTAGTATGTTTTTGTGACCTCTACCAATAGGTAAATGAAATTTGTCATTAGGAAAGCAGATCCCCAGGCTTTTTTTTTTTTTTTTTTTTTTTTTTTTTTCGAATTTTTACATTAGCAAGAATTTATTTTAAAAATTATTTTAGAATCAATTTATGTTGAGTAGGTTAATTTCTTATAGATTGATCCTTATTAGATCTTTGGAGTATTCAGTTTAAAATTTAGGAGTTTTTTGTCTTTACTCAAATTCCCTTATGTCCTTACTTGACAGATTTTGAGTCACAGTGAAGCAACCCACTGGAGTGAACATTGCTACATTTGGAGAGTCAGATGCCATTTTGATGATTAGTAGCACCCACTCCCCTACTTCTCATATTACTCGTATTCTTACTCATATTCCAATAAAAATATAGCATGTGGAAGAGAAGTTGATTCACCACTTCTTCCTCCAATTTTTTCCCAAATTTTCTGTTGCTCTTTACTAATAACCTTATTGGGGATCATATAATGAAACGTTCATTAATTCTTAATGAGAACTTGTAACTACTTGCTTGTAAAAACTTATAGCTGCTGTTGATGGTAAACACTTGCATCAATAGATTGTTACCTGGTAGTGCTGATAAAGAATATATGTGGTTGGAGAGGGAATCTAAAAAACTGTTGGCTAAAATGAGATTGGGTTTGAGTTTGTTTATCTGTATTTCTTGTGTCCTTTCTTGGAAAATTGAGTTCTAACTGTATGGGCTCTGGTGAGTGCTTATCCATTAATATTCAGTCAGTTGATACAGCCTGAACTACTAAACTCACAAGCGAATATTTCTGTTATGTTCCAAAATAACTCTTTGGCAATGACTCTTCTCTTTAAAGTCTTATTTAAGAATGATATTTCTTTATTAATTGATCCCAAAAATGTGTAATTTAAATTTCAGAATAGAGAACAAGCAGATGTTCTTTTTATTTAATAGAAGTTTTGTTGGTCCTGTGTTTTTTTTTTTTTTTTTTTTTTTTTTTTTTTTTTCATTTTTTGAGCACAAGGCTCCCCAATGCCTGGGACCTCTATAGCACTAGAGTGATTTCAGTGTGGGGAAAGAAGGTGCTTCGCTGCTGCCTCTTTTAAAAAACTCCATTGCTGGGGCTGGGGTTGTGGCTCAGTGGTAAAGTGCTTGCCTAGCACATGTGAGGCAGTGGGTTCAATCCTCAGCACCATATAAAATAAGTAAATAAATAAATAAAATAAAGGTATTGAGTCCATCTACAACTAAAAAATTATTTCAAAACAAAACAAAAAAACCCTCCACTGCTTGCTCTAAGCCCAAGATATGGTTTTTCTCATCACCAAAGACCTCAAATTAATATGTGACCTTTAGGGGCAATTTTTAGAATGACTTAAATAGTGATCCACAGAGGACAAAACTATTGAAAATTTCAGATATGTCAATGGTAACTCTGGCTAATTGAGGCCCAGTTCCATTTTTGAGTAAGATGGAATATGTCATACTTTGTTTGTATTTGGAATCTTACTGGTTCAAGGCTTGGTCTTTATATCTGCAGTTTCAGATTTTGTCAGTGTGCCTGAATAAACCCCCAAGCAACCTCCTCAGAGACTGTGGATTAAGCTAGACATTCCTGTTTACCATGAGAGGATCTGCCTTTTTTTTGTTTGTTTGTTTTAATTTTTTTTAGTTGTAGTTGGACACAATACCTTTATTTTTATCTATTTATTCTTATGTTGTGACGAGGATCAAACCTAGCGCCTCCCACTTCTAAGCTACAACCCCAGCCCCAGGATCTGTCTTTTTGATGATTTGAATACTCATGTCCACTATTAGGATACTCCTTTATCAGTCAAGGTTTATGAGAAATTGGGAGCTATTTAATGAGCAAAGAATTTAAAATGGAAGAAATTTGATGGTCTTGAGGAATATTTACTTTAGACTGTGAAACTTTACATGAAATTCTGGAATTTGAGAGGAATTTTATAATTTTTTAAACTTTTTCCATCTCCTACATCTTGTTTTTCACCACTAATTACCTAACCACTGCCTCTGTTCCAATTCCCATTATATATTTTTAAATTTAAATTTAATTTTGCAAAATGTTGCACTTTTATGTGGTTCAAAATTAAAAAGGTCCAAAAGACAACATGTATAGTGAAAAGTCATTATTCTGTCCCTGATCCCTTAGCCACTTTTTTCCCTTCTGGCAGATAACCACTGTTGGCAATTTCTTACCTGACTTTTGAGAGATAATATATGCATGAAAAGCAAAGGCACTTAAATATATTACTTTTAGTACTTTTTAAAAAAATATTTATTTATTTTAGTTGTACACAATGCCTTTATTTATTTTTACATGGTGCTGAGGATTGAACCCGGGCCACACCCGTGCCGGGCGAGTGCTCTACCGCTGAGCCACAATCCCAGCCCCCGACTTTTAGTACTTTTATGCAAATTGTAGCATATTACCCACAGTTCTCAGTACCTTGCATTTTCCAATCAACAGTACAACAGTATAACATGGAAATGATGAAGGTTCTCTCTCCATGCACATTGCATTATTTCAGGTATTGTCTAAGGCACTATCCAGGATGTCTTGATTAAGTTGGAAGATATTCTCAAGTGATTTGGAAGGCAGCGTCTCTCATTGGAGGCATCTTAGAAAGTGTCCTAGGCCCATCCATAGTATTTATAAACTGATCTTTGAGGTGGCAAAGAGGCAGGGTAGTGGAAGGGGCAGTAGACTTTAGGATGGAACATGTAGTTAAATTCCTTTATTCTGCTTAGAGTAGCTATATGACCTTTTAGCATGCCACCCAACTTTCTCACCTTAATTTTTTTTTAAATATGTATTTATTTGTTTTGGTTGTACACAGTGCCTTTATTCTTAGGTGGTGCTGAGGATTGAACCTGGGCCGCGCATGTGCTAGGCGAGCGCTCTAGTACTGAGCCACAACCCCAGACAACTTAATTTTTTTTTTTTTTTTACTTTGAAAGATGAAAGTACCTTGTAAACTAAAATTTTATTAAAATGTAAGCATCATTTATTTTATCATTGCTAATCTTATTTTTAAATTCTGATTTTGTTAGTTTCACTTTTTTACTTTATTCATTTACAATACTCTAGTTACTGGAAACCACAGTTAGAATGACTCACCCAGTAAAACCCTAGTCTTTAAGCCAAAACCATTTCCTATATATGGGAGTTCTGGCATTTTTGCAGATGTACTCTATGGTACCCTTGAGGATGGCCTCTGGATATTCCCTGACTTTTCAGACTTGTATGAAAGATTAGACCAGGAAATTTCTTTGTGTGGAAATTTTCTAATATAGTTCTAAATTTCAACTTATGTAAATTAACCTTTAGTTTTCCTTTCAATCGTTTTTTTTTCCATTGATAGCTAAGATAACTAAGTCATTGCTTATTAAATATCATTCCTTAGAACATGATTTTCCTCTTTTTTTTTTTTTTGGTGGGGATTGAACTCTGGGGTACTTTACCACTGAGCTATATCTCCAGCCCTTTTTATTTTTTATTTAGAGACCAGTCTCACTAAGTTGCTTTGGGCCTTGTTAATTTGCTGAGGCTGTCCTCAAATTTGTGGTCCTCTTGCCTTAGTCTCCTGAGTCTCTGGGATTACAGGCATTCTCTGCTGTGCCTGGTTTTCCTGTCAGTTTTTTTTTTTTTTTTTTTTTTTTTTTTGTGTGGTACCGGGGATTGAACTCAGGGGCACTCGACCACTGGGTCACATCCCCAGCCCTTTTTTGTATTTTATTTAGAGACAGGGTCTCACTGAGTTGCTAAGTGCCTCGCCATTGCTGAGGCTGGCTTTGAACTCGCGATCCTCATGCCTCAGCCTCCCAAAGTGCTGGGATTACAGGCGTGCGCCACCGCGCCCGGCTCCTGTCAGTTTTTAATTATTTTTAGTTATATTGGTGCACCTTTTGAGAGCTTAAAAAAAAATCTATCAGATCTAATAGCAGGAGGAGTTCTGCCTTCACTTCTAGTTGTTAAACACCCTTTTATAGCTAAGATCAAATGACTTTCTAGATTTTTACAGCTAATGCACCTAACTCTGACAGTCATGGTTAGATTGACACAGTCTTACTGAAAGTAATTTATCAAAATCCCCATTAAATTGTCTTTTTTTTTTGAAGTATATTTTTTACTTGTCAATGGACCTTTATTTCTTATCTATATGTGGTGCAGAGAATTGAACCCAGTGTCTCATATATGCTAGGCAAGTGCTCTGCCACTAAGCTACAACCCCAGCCCTAAATTGTCTTTTTTTAAAAATAGTTTTTTTTAGTTGTAGGTGGACACAATACCTTTATTTACTTATCTTTATGTGGTGCTGAGGATTGAACCCAGTGCCTCACCCATGCTAGGCAAGTGCTCTACCACTGAGCCACAACCCCAGCCCCCTTAAATTGTCTTTTAATATCAATATGCTAAACCTGTTCCCTGGGAGATAACTTTCCTATTTGTTCTCCTTGTTCTTAAATATTGTTCTGAGGCAGTGAGAAAAAGAATAAAAAAATGCCATATCTGTTAGGGGGAACTCTTTGAAAGTCTGAGATCCCATACTACATATATTTATTAAGAAAATATTTCTTAAAATTTTTTTTTTTTAGTTGTAGATATACACAATTTATTTTATTTATTTTTATGTGGTGCTGAGGATCAAACCTAGTGCCTTACATGTGCAAGGCAAATGTTATACCACTGAGTTACAGTCCCAGCCCCCAGAAAATATTTCTTTTTTCTTTTTTTTTTTTTTTTTTGTACCGGGGATTGAACTCAGGGGCACTCTACCACTGGGCCACATCCCCAGCCCTTTTTTTTTTTTTTTTTGTATTTTATTAGAGACAGGGTCTCACTGAGTTACTAAGTGCCTCGCCATTACTGAGGCTGGCTTTGAACTCGCGATCCTCCTGCCTCAGCCTCCCAAAGTGCTGGGATTACAGGCGTGCGCCACCGCGCCCGGCTCAGAAAATATTTCTTAAGCACAGACTTTATGTCAGATACTCTGCCAGGATATGACATATAGATTCAAAGATAAGGTCTTTGATCTCAAAGATTTTACTGTCCAATAGGGAAGCAGATGTGTAAAACAAATACACGATGATACTACGTGGTAATTATTACTGTGGCATTGTGTACAGGGAGCGATGAATGGGTTGGAGAAGGAAAAATGTCTTCACAGGAAGTCATGGCTTCAAAGAGACAATTAGGCTGTGTCTTAAAAGATAAGCAGAACTTTGCCAGGTGAATTTAGGGGACTTTGCATTCCAGGAAGAGGAAACAGAATGTGCAAAGCCTCCAAGGTGTGCTGTATGGTTTGTGTGTGTGGGTGGTTTCTTGCCCACACATTGGGGCTTGGCAAGGGGTAGAGTTTGGCAACTAGTCAGGGGCCAGTAAAGTTAAAAGCCCAGTTCAGTGGGCTCTCCTCCCTTCTTAACATGCTTTATGGCACTGAGATTGTGAATATGCATTATGCTTTAGATTCCCTGTTGTGTAAGAAATCCACAGTGTTGTAGGTCTACCTGCTGCTTAAATAAATGCTTTCTAATTGCTGAGTATTCAGAAAGGTCTGGGTTTTATGCGCACAAGATTTCCATGGAAATGTACCTTCATGGGCACATTAAATTACGTTAGAAAAGTCTAATGCAATGCCAGCAGTAAATAGCACATCATCTGTGGAGCCAGTGTTGTTGAGTTTTGAGGTTGAACATGCTTTTATGCTCAAGCAAGTCGTATTTTGAGTATTTGACGTGTGCTCTTGATGGTACCTGGAATACATAAACAGGTAGGCACAGCTTCACCTTTTGGGTATACTTTGCAGCAAATTTTTTGTTTCCAGATATATCATTAACTACCTTCTTTCTGCATTTTTCATCTGATGTCATGGTATGTAGGTGGCAGCTTTCTTGGGCATAGTTGTCTGTATAACCATTCACCACATGAGTCATTGCCTGTTTCTCTTCTCCTGCCTGAAAATTCCATTTTGGAAATAATATCATGCAGTTGGTGACTGTGATACCCTACTCATTATGTACATTGCAGCTGGCTTTGTATTTATGTTGACAGAGTCTACCTGTGTCACGGAGAAAGGATAAATTAACTTATTAGAGTCAGACTGTCTTTATTCAGATGATATCCCTTATGAAAAAGATGCCAAGCAAGAATCCACATAAAATGCAAATTTTTTTTTTTTTTTTTTAAATTGGGGATTGAACTCAGGGCACTTGACCACTGTCCTCATCCCCAGCCCTTTTTTGTATTTTATTCAGAGACAGGTCTCACTGAGTTGCTAAGTGCCTCGTCATTGCTGAGGCTGGCTTTGAACTCGTAATCCTCCTGCCTCGGCCTCCCAAGTGCTGGGATTACAGGCGTGCGCCACTGCGCCCGCCCGGCTTAAATGCACGTTTTACATTCTAAGCACACAGTGCTTAATTTTGTTATTACGTCTGCTTAAGTCCTTATCACAGCTGTACTTCTCTTTAAGCAAGTGACTAGTTTATGTAGATATTAACTTTGAAGAAGTTCTGTATTGGCCTCAGGAATTTGACAGTTCAGCATACCACATTGGAAGGTAGGAACACAGTCTATGTAGAGTAGCACACCTTAACATTACTTCACATTTACCAAATTCCTCTGTTTTTAAAGCAGTATTCCTGTACTGGTTAATTTTTCCCTCTTTTTTTTGGATACCGGGGATTGAACTCAGGGCAATCAACCACTGAGCCACATCTCCAGCCCTAATTTGTATTTTATTTAAAGACAGGGTCTCACTTAGTTGCTTAGTGCCTCACTTTTGCTGAGTCTGGCTTTGAACTTTCCATCCTCCTGTCTCAGCCTCTCAAGCCTCTGGGATTACAGGTGTGCGCCACTGTGCTTTGCCTATACTGGTTAATTGCGCGCGCTCTCACTCTCTCTTTCTCTCTTTCTTTCTCTCTTTCTCTCTCTTTCTCTCTTTCTCGCTCTCTCTCTTTCTCCCTCCCTTCCTTCTTTTCATACCAGGGATTGAATTTATGGGTGCTTTACCACGGAGCTACATCCCCAGCCCTTTTTATTTTTTATTTTGAGACAGGGGCTTGCACATTTGCTTAGGACCTTGCTAAGTTGCTGAGGCTGGCCTCTAACTTGAGATCCTCCTGCCTCAGCCTTCTGAGTTGCTGGGATTACAGGTGTGCTCCACCATGCCTGGCTGTATTGGTTAATTTCGTAGATTGTGATTTGCCACACATGACATATCCACTATAGTGCAAGCCTTTGAGGGCGGGCAGTGGTTTGGTTGTGTCTTCCCAGCAGTGAATAGGGTTGACAAGACCAGGCTTTCAGTAAATCTTTGTTTGAATGAATAAATGGATCTTGTCGTCCATATATCTTTTATTTCTTTCTTTTTTTTTTTTTTTTTTTTTTGGTACCGGGGATTGAACTCAAGGGCACTCGACCACTGGGCCACATCCCCAGCCCTTTTTTGTGTTTTTTATTAGAGACAGGGTCTCACTGAGTTGCTAAGTGCCTCGCCATTGCTGAGGCTGGCTTTGAACTCGCAATCCTCCTGCCTCAGCCTCCCAAAGTGCTGGGATTACAGGCGTGTGCCACCGCGCCCGGCTTATCTTTTATTTCTTAATAGAAGAGATCTTTTATTGGTTATTTGAATAATTGTTTTAATTCTTTTTTTTAATATTTATTTATTTGCTTTAGTTGTACACAATGCATTTACGTTTACGTGGTGCTGAGGATCGAACCTGGGCCGCGTACGTGCTAGGCGAACGCTCTACCGCTGAGCCACAACCCCAGCCCCTGTTTTAATTCTTAGAAAAATTAATTTCTGAAAAATAAGTTTTTAAAAAGCTTTGAAGTCCCTGTTTAATTGTTCCCTTAGTTAGGGAAACAAACCACTATAGGTCATAAAAGCAGAGGGAATTTAATATAGGGAATAGGTTACACAGGTAATATAAGAGCCAAAAAGCTAAACGGACAGGTGAGGCACCCCTGGGATTAGTGATACCTTTGAGCTATTATGCCCCTAAGGAAAACAGAAAAAGTGTCACCAAGGTCCAGAAGTCCTAGCTCTCTGGTGTGAGCTAGAAGCATGGAAAGAGGAGCTGTCCAGTGGAACCCAGGCCAAATAAGAGAGAGAGAGAACTCTGGCTTCGCTCCTCCTCTTGCCTCTTATCCCCACCATACCTCTTGTAGAGGGAACTTATCCAGAAATCAGTTGGCAAGAGTGCCTGGGAGATGTAGTGCCCTGTGACAGAGTGGAGCAAGGGTAGGACCCAAGCGCCAGCAAGCAAAGACAAAAGCAGGTGAAACATCTCTGAGATACAATCTTTTCCTCACTTGAATTATTATAGGCAAGAGACAGGAAGGGTTTTCAGGCGGGTACAATTTGGTGTGCTTCTAAACGATCTTTGTTGCTGAAACAATAATTAGTCCCAGGAAGTAATCTAACAACTCAGTCATAACCTGTGTAAGTAGGGTGTGTGACTAGGCAAATTGGCTTCTGTTGAATTTGTATTTGACTGTTGGCCACTGCGAGAAATGATTTATTGTTTGTTTTCTTAGGAATAAATGTTCTCACCTTATCAATTCTGGGAAGTTTTAGGGTTAAGCATGGTGTATCTACACTGAACTGTCTTATCTACAGCTGGAGACCCAAGTTAGTAATACAGAGGATGCAGAGTGTTTGAGAATGCCAGTCTTAAACCTGATAGTTCCTTCATAGTTAAGGTAATTGTGGTGGTGCTAATTTTCCTGGTGCTGCACATTATTTTTACTAGTCTTGTTAGTTGGTTGGTTGGTTCCCCCCACAAGTTCAGCTAGGTAGCACTGGGTGAGGGAAGAGAGATCACTGGATCTATTTTCTTCTACATTAAATTTGAAAAGTGTTTTGTCATGTAAGGAATGCTGCTGCTGCTGCTCCATTTAAAAGCAGTGCTTCCCAAGTTGTTGTTACTAGTTTTTTTCTTGATTATAAAAGTATTTGAATTACATGATATAAGTTCAGCACTTTCTAGAAGTGCTTTTTTTTGTCAATCAGGTCACCCGCATTTGGGCCCTTGCTACATTAATGGAATTGGTGGAACTAGGCCAGCAAAGGGTTTCAGTGCAGTGTGAAGGTGTCTGCCTTACTTTCCTTAGAGACCACAGATAAGGGACCTTCGTTGTTTGAGTAAAGTTACCAACAGTAAAAATCATGTAGGTTTCATTGTTTTTCACTTGTTTCCAAAAAGATAATTTCCTTTTGGCATGTATTATTGTAATTTGCAGATGTAATGAAAATGTAATTTGGTATTTTAAAAAGCATTATCCAGCTGCTTCCCAGAGTACTAGCTCTTTTCAACCAGGCCATTTTGGCTTAAAAGGTATACCTTAAAAGGCACATATATGCATTTTGAAGCCTCTTGTTTAAAAATTATGATATTTTGCAATGATGTTTGACTCTTCCCTTTCCCAAACTTTCTCCTTCCCTACCCCACTCTTCTGGATCCTGTATTTCCCCACAGGCTTTGTGAATGCCGGTCCACTGATGGCTGAACGGCAGGTACCTCCCCACTGGAAAACCCCAGAGATGAGCCAAATCTACCTTCAGCTGTGGCCATCCAGCAGCGTAAGGTGGCCCTGGTTGTTGTCTTCAGTTTGTCCCACTCTCCTCTTCTCACCATCCTCCCTCTTGTGCAGCTGAAACTTGCCCTGGATCCCACCTTTGTAACATGTCACTGGGTAGGAATAGGATTCTGTTGTTGCTGCTGCTTTTCTTTTTCTTTTTTTTTTTTTTTTTTGGTACTGGGGATTGAACTCAGCGGCACTTGACCACTGGGCCACATCCCCAGCCCTTTTTTTGTATTTTATTAGAGACAGGGTCTCAATGAGTTGCTAAGTGCCTCGCCATTGCTGAGACTGGCTTTGAACTCACGATCCTCCTGCCTCAGCCTCCCAAAGTGCTGGGATTACAGGCGTGCGCCACCGCGCCCGGCTTGCTGCTTTTCATTTTCAATTAATGTGAAGTGTTTCTCTGACAATTTCTGTTGACCAAAACCCTCTTTACCCTCAATTTGAGTATTTCCTGTAGGCTGGTTTGCTTTGAAGTATAAATGGGATAATGTTTATCTAAGTACTGAATTTCATAAGGCAACTTGGAGAATACTTTGTTGATCAATTTTAAATTTCAAGCCAGGGCTCTCAAACAGAAATTTCTTAGTCCCCAAACAATGAGAACTAGATTCTTCAGGCTTCATTCCTTTCTCCTCACCAAGAAACCAAATGTGTAATGTTCCCATTTTATGTATTGAGAATAGTAGAGCAAATGGCAAGAGGAAAAGAGACCTATTGTCAGCTGTAGTTCATAAGCTTGTCCTTGCATAGTGGTTGGAGCAAATAGTGTCTTCTTTTTCTTTTTTTTTTTTTTTTTTTCAGATTATGCTGTCTTTTGCAGCAGTTGATAGTGAAGGAATCAACTGTAAATCCCCAGACCTCTTGCATCTCTAGATGTGGGTTTACATGTTAATCCTGCAGTGTTACTTCATCTCATTTGCCTGAAGTGCACACACAGTAAATTTTGTTGTTTGACTTCTTCCTCTTTTCTTGTCTAAGTGGAAGTCCCCAAATGTGTGGATTTAGAAATGAGTTTTCTAATGTTTTTAGCTTTGAGTTTAAAAGTTTGTCACGTAGTATTATTTGGATGGTTGTTTTTGTTCTTAAGCTTTTGAAAAACAATTTCTTACAGGATTTTCTGTGTGAGCTGGTGGCAACTTATGCTGCAGTATAAAGCTCCTGCAGGAGGGGACATTGGTGTCTTTTGTTTTTTTGTTGGATACTTTACCTCATGTGATAACTAACACAAGCCCTCAGAGGAGAAATAGGAAGGAAACTCCCTGCTCTTACTATGATGCTTTTGTTCAAAATATCTGTAAACAGCAGAGCTAATGGAAACCAATTTGAGTGTGACAACTGATTTGAAAAGCAAAGAATTAAAAGATTCAGGCTCTTCTGCTATGTTGAAAGCATTTTTTTTTTTTTTTCCCTGAAAGAATAGCTATTTGGAACAGGGTTGACTTTGTTGCTGTGAAAGTGGGCATGAGGAGTTTGATTAGAGACACTATTACAGACAGAGAAATTTGAGAGAAGGTCTTTCCCATAGTATGACTACTGTATGAGCATTCCCTGCTTGTAGGAGAGAGCAAGGAAGCTTCATTAAATGCAGCATTGGAACCAGAAAGACTACAGCTTATCTCCTCCAAGCATCCTATGTGGTTTTGAGCTTTGTCTGTGAACAGAAACAGCCTGACACAAGTGACTGAAGAGTCCATATTATGGCAGAGTAAAAATAGGTCCCAGTTTCATTAGACTTCTAATGCATTTAAAGAAAAAAAAAAGTTGTCATAGGAACAGACTCCCAGACCAGTTGGTTTTTTATGTCTGCTGGTATCTGAAGAAGTGGGGAGGTGGGAGAGTCCTTGTGCTTATTATCTGAACATTAAACACTATGTCTTTAAGAAACAGGGATTTAATCTTTTCTGATTATGAAAGTTGTCCACATTCATGAAAAAAATTATTGGAAAGAATGAAAAAGCAGAATGATGCATAATGCATAATCCTCATCATATGTTATTTACTTGAGCTTATACCACAATGATGTTATATCATTATTGTTTTCCATAACATTTATTGTAAGCATTTTTAAAAAATATTTATTTTTTTTTTTAGTTGTAGTTGGACACAATACCTTTTCATTCATTTATTTATTTTTATGTGGTGGTGAGGATCTAACCCAGGGCTTCAACGCATGCTAGACAAGTGCTCTACCACTGAGCCACAACCCCAGCCCTATTGTAAGCATTTTAATGACATTAAAAACACATGAATACTTCATTGTGTCCCATCATAGGAATATGTCATTATTTCCTTAACTCTTGCCTAATTGTTGGACATTTGGGTTTTCAGCTTTTCAATATAAACAAGTAATAGTGCAATGCAAATTTCTGTGTTACTCTTAGACTGAAAGGTATTTATGTGTTCAGTTTTAAATTAATCATTGGGACCCTCTAGTTTTAAAAAGTTGTAGGATAACTTGCTGTAGGACTCTCATTCTTAAATGCCTCATTGCTGTATACACCTGTTGAGGGAAGGAGTGGAGAGCCAACCTGGCTTGACCACAGTTTTATGAACCGTATCACAGCAATATGGGCCTTCATTTCACATGCTGTGCCTGGTGTGTGGGGATATCGTTGTGCCACTGATTAGCCTTTTATGTTGTTCACACACTCTTTCTTCACTTAAATTCATATACCAACAAGTGGATGGGAGGCCCTATTAGTAGAAAGGGGTAATGACTTCTGCTTTTTGTTTTAACAGGGCTTTCCTTAGATTGTAAATGAGAACAGGGACTGTCTTTACGTCTGTCTTTATAACTAATATACCGTGTCTAGCAGTTTCTCTGTCCACATCATAAACAGTATTAGTCTGTTAATGTGTGTTCAGATCATATTCTTTTTCGTTTTGTTTTGTTTTTGATCTTCATACTGTTAGTTCAGATATTTGAAGATCTGTGACGTTACAGGAAGCTGAGCAGGTGAATCTCATGGGTGTTTTGTGGTAATTGCTTCATTGTGCCATTTCATTTGTGTGCTTCTGGCATCTTGTGCCACATTTGAACTTGGAGCTAGTCACTATCCCTTACCTGCTCAGTAGGAGGTTTAGTTTTGGGGGAAATGTAGAAAGGGCTATGAAACAGTGGGCTGAAATAGCAGTCCTTTGGCCCTTTTTGGGATGGGGAGTAAATATTTTAGATACTGTTCTCAGGTGCTGCAGAAATTAATAATAAATTTGCTGCAGTTTTAGAAGTTCTTTGCGTACCCATTGGAAGAGATTTGTTTAATTTGAAAAATCTTTGGCTCTTTTGAAACTGATTATTTTCCTAGAGACCTGCCCTGGGTTTTTCTGCGTAGTGTTCCCTGTCCAGGATTTTTCTATCCATATGGTTGCCATCTTTGTCTAACCCCCTTGTGCCACATCTTTTGACAGTGTACCTCACTATACCAAATTGTGTAACCTGGCATTTGAAATATCACTGTCAATATTTTCTTTGTGAAAGGGCAAATCTCCACCTTTTGCTCTCCTTTAAGCCTGGGCTGGTTTGATGACTAACATGCAGCATGCCACTGGACAAATCATTTGTACTTTGATCCCAGAACTCATATTTATTCTGCTGTTTGTTTAGAAATGAAAGTTCTCTAGCTTATTTGGTTGTGATTCAGTTAAACTGGCATCAATTTTCTGTGTGTTTGCTATTGGTTGGGCCTCCTTTGATGTGTTAGGGAAGCTGCTTCACTCCATTAATCGACAGAAGTTCACATATCCATGACCTTGTATGGGGTCTCATTTGTCAACCCAGAAGATTCTGCATAGAGCCTCTGCCTGGGTGAAAGGCATGCATTTCCCTGGGAACAACTGGAAACATTTTCTGCCTGGCTATTTGGGCTTGAGCTCTCTAGTATGTTACACTGTTCTTCCCTTTTGGGCTTCCTTGGAAGAAGGGGAGTAGGGATGGGAAAGGGTATGAATAAGTCTTCACACACAATCTCAAATGTTGAATTTCCCAGCAGCACAGTGACTTATATGTTGTAATAAAAAAGAACCCTTGAGGCCGGGCCGGGTACAGTAACACACGCCTGTAATCCCAGCACTTGGGAGGCTGAGGCAGGAGGATCGCGAGTTCAAAGCCAGCCTCAGCAATGGCGAGACACTTAGCAACTCAGTGAGACCCTGTCTCTAATAAAATACAAAAAAGGGCTGGGGATGTGGCCCAGTGGTGGAGTGCCCGTGAGTTCAATCCCTGCTACCAAAACAAAAACAAAAAACAAAACAAAACAAAAAAACCTGAAAAACAAGATACTGATTTAGTGATCATTATTGAGCACCTACTATGTATATCACATTTGGGGTATGTAAAGATGATTCTAATCCAGTCCAACTGATAATCATTTCTTCTATGACTTGACCTCTCTGAGCCTTTGGTTCTTCAACTGTGCTTGGACTAAAAGATCCCTAAGATTCTTTCCAATTTTAGAGTTCTGTACTATGTTAGTCACCTTTCTGTCACTGTAATGGAATACCCAAGGTGAATAACATATAAAGAGAAAAGACTTGATTTGTCTCATGGTTGTGGAGATTCCAGTCCAAAATCAGGTGGCCCTATATCTTTGGGCATATAGCAAGGGCAGCATATCACGACTGGAGTGCCTGGTGGAACAAAACCACTTAGATGATGAGCCAGGAAACAAAAGAAAAGGAAGAGACTGGGGTCCCATGACCCACTTTGAGGGTATACTCCCAGTGACCTAAGGACCTCCCTTAAGGCCTCACCTCTCAACGTTTCTACCACCTCTCAGTAGTGGTACCCTGGGGACCAAAATTTATTTAACACATGGACCTTTGGAGGACATTCATCTAAACCATAGCAATACTCTAAATGTTTACCTGCTTGCAACACATCAGGAAAAGAGTCTTTTCTGCAGAATTTGTATGTTTTTATATCTCACCTGTTTCAAACTAAATGGCATTAAAATGGTTCCTCAAGAGCAGGATTTCTTGACATCAGTACTATTGACATTTTGGACAATTCCTTGTTTGGGTGATTGTCCTGTGCTTTTTAGGATATTTAGTAGCATCCCCCTGGACTCTGCCCACCAGATGCCTAGCACCCACTCCTCTGCCAGTTGTGATAACCAAAAATTGCTCCAGAGATTGACATTGCCCCTCAAGGGGAAATTGTTTTGGCTGGGAACCATTGGTCTTAGGGGAGAAGGTGGACTGTTTGAATGTGGGCTGTTTTTACTACTGATTTTCACATTGTTCTTTTGCTGCTTATTAGCTATTTTGTCAGCAAGTGTGTATTCTGTGCTTACTATTATCAGGCGAATGCCAACACTTGATTATGAAGGAATTTAATGATAGTAATGCCAAGTTTTGAAATACCAGGTCTACCTGGCTGACTCTGAAATGGTTATGTAGCTGTTAAGCTCAGCACTCCCTCCTACAGTAACCTGCTTCCCCCAGCCTGCTGTTGGCCATTGGTGGAGGTGTTGATTGAAATGTATGGAAGCATTTACTTGCAAAGGCTATTGGGTCAGCAACCTAGGAAGCCCCTTGGTTTTTGAATTGTGGATTAGGACTTGGTCTATGTATCTGGAATCTAGTATTATGGCAATTATTCTTTCACCTACCCAGGGGAAGAAATTGATCTGTCATCTGTGTGGTGGCATCGGGAATCTCTCCCAGGGATGAGGATGGAGAGCAAGCACCCTGATGGGTCAGGGGCCACCTCACCCTTCTTTAGCACCTTCTCCTAAAGGTACCCCACCACAGACTTCCACAGACAGGCTCACTTTGCATCTTTGGTGTTGTTGTGAGGACATGAATAGACAGTGGTTGTTGCAAAGAGGAAGTTAAAGCTTTAACCCAAAGTAACCTAAAAAATATAGGGAACTGAATGTCCTCAGAGAGTGAAGACAGTAACTTCTGGCAAACCAAGTTAGTGTCTGTTACCTGAAGTGAGGTCATCAGTGCTAGGGAATTAATTTAATTATAATGTCAGATTTTGAAATATCAGGTCCACCTGGCTGACTTTGAAATACTTGCCTAGCTGTTAGCTCAGCAATCTCTGTATACCCACCCACTCCCCCAGCCTGCCATTAGCTATTGAAGTAGTGATTTGAAATATATTAGATTTCTGAAGAGATTTAATTTTTGTATTTGTTACATTTGCTATAAAATGTCAGTGTAAGTTGAATAACTTTTTTGTGTGTGGTATTGGGGATTGAACCAAGGGCCTCACACATGCTAGGTAAGCACTCTACCACTGAGCTGCATCGTCTGTCCTTTTCATTTTATTTTGAGACAGGATCTTGTTAAGTTTTTCAGGCTGGTTTTGAACTTGTGATCTTACTGCCTCAGCCTCCTGGGTAGCTGGGATTGCAGGTATACACCATTGTGTCCAGCAGTTTGAATAACTTTGAATTTGCTAACACTGTTTCCAGTTTGCCTCATCTCTTTAAATTAGTATTCTTCATTGGGTCAGATACAGAATGTTGCTGAGTTGGGTAGAGTGTGTTCTGTGGGCATCCTTGTTGGGATGGACTGGGATCCTAAAGCTATGATTCTGACACTTAAGAGTGCGTCATTCAGACCCTGTACTTGGGTCCTAGCAGACTCTGTGTTCCATTCCAGCTGAGGGTTTGCTGGAGTAATTGCACATGGAGCCTTCAAGCCAAGCAATTGTTTGTACTGAGATAATCTCACTGTTTGGCTTATAATGAAATAACCACCTTCCTGCCCCCAGTGAAAGCAGCTATTTTTTGTTTTTGCCCTCCCCTTTTCAGAGAAGCCCTGACTCAGCTACTGTTCTTCTAGCTTATTCATAAATGCTTAAGCAGGGCCTTTGTTTAGGAGATTGGCTACAGCTAAAATATCATGGACTAACCAGGAGACAAGGAGCATCATAAACACCCTTTCCTCTGATTTTCTATGTAGGATACTACAAAATGTCACATTAGATTGAATGACTTTTTTATATGTGTGGTATTGGGGATTGAACCAAGGGCCCTGCATGTGCTAGGCAAGTGCTCTACCACTGACCTGCATCCCCCACTGTGACCAAAATACCTAACAAGAACAACTTAGAAGAGGAAAAGTTTATTTTAGTTCATGGTTTCAGCATTTCAGTCCATGGTGGGCTGACTCCATTACTCTGGGCCCAGGTGAGGCAGAACATAATGGTGGAGGAGCCCTGCTCTGTTCATGGTAGCCAGGAATCAGAGAGAAAGCAACAGGAATCAGCCACAGGGAAGATGAACTCTTCTAAGGCATGCCCCCAGTGACATACCTCCTTTATCCACCCACCTGCCTACAGTTACTACCCACTTAGTCCATTCAAACTAAGATGGATGATTAAGTTACAGCTCTCATAAGCATTTCACTTCTTAATATTCCTACATTAACATAGGAGTTTTAGGGGAATCCTCATATCTAAACCATAACAGATACTTAAGTTACCTTTGTGTGGTTTTTTTTACAATAAGTCATTTAAAACTTTATTCACATAAGAAAAAATACTCCTATTAGGTTTTTAAGAATATACTGTACAAAATAAAAAAAAATACTGTATTAGGCAGTTTTGTTAAAGGAACCAACAAAAATAAAAATAAAAAGCCAACAAAAGAACAACATTAGAGCCAGGCACGGTGGCACGTGCCTGTGATCCTAGTGCCTCCGGAGGCTGAGGCAGGAGGATCACTAGTTCAGAGCTAGCCTCAGTAAAAAGCGAGGTGCTAAGCAACTCAGTGAGATCCTGTCTCTCAATAAAATACAAAATAGGGCTGGGGATATGGCAGTAGTCAAGTGCCCCTGAGTTCAATCCCTGGTACCAAAAAATAAAGAACAACCTTAGAAGAGTGTGTGCACCAGGAAAGGCCATGAAGTGCTGCTGGAGTTGGAATAGGAAGGAGAAAAGGATCTGTGGGGAAGACTTTCATGAAAGGCTCTCTTGCCAGTAGCCCCGTAAGGCCTGTGAAGGATCTTAAGTTGATTAGGAAACTGTAAGAAGCTCTTCAAGCCTTTTAAATGGCCTCTTAAAGCCATTTAAGTTAACAGTATCAAAGAGCTTCTTCAGATTGACTTCTGATAGTCTAGGTGGTTCCATTTTCTGATTCACCCTTTTCCTAGTTCCAGGTTGCCATCATTCATGTAATGTGCTCTAAAGAGAGCAAATCTATTACCTCCAGCACAGTTTCAGTGGTGGGTTTTAAGCTGGCTTTCTCTTTTACTTACAACCCAGTTTACTCATGTGTTCAAGTTGTCCAGCATTTTTACTTAGTTCCCACACTCTTTGCTTCCATTATGAAGCTTCTTGGGGAAGGCACTCCCAGAGTTTGCTAAAAATGAATGTTTCAACCACACCATCTGTTATTATTCTCAGAAGTTGTTCTTCACTCTTCTGAGGTGCTTCCAGGGTGTGCTGGGTGCTAACCACAATAGAATGAAGGACTTTTGATGTATCTTCTAGTGACCACGTCTGTGTTTGAAGGTGAGCCACCATTGTTTCACTCCATAAAAACCAAAGCTTAGGAAATGGTTCCTAATGGACTTAGCACTCCACTTATCTTTTTCTTGTGGGGGGCCTCACTTTTATTCTTTGTTGAGTAAGACTGCTGTGTGCTCAAGGGAAGAGATTAACCTGTTCAGATTTGTTTTGTTTTACTATCAGAGGGCTGGCCTCCACTGGCAGCAACGCAAGGCCTTCATTGGCTTGAATAATCAGTCTAATCTCACTGACTTCCCGAGAGTCTTCAACCAAAGCAGAAATCTTATGGTTAGCTCTTTTGCCCTTCTTAAAATATGCCTGCCCTTTACTGTAAAAACAATCATAGCATATACCAGAATCTCCCAGGGAAATGCCAAGACACTTGGGCCTTGTCTTAAAATTTAAGACAGTACCAACAAGATCCCTGCATAGCTGCTCCAGGATCAGCTGTAAAGACACTGAAAAAGGATTTTGGGGGTGGGTGCTGGGAGTGAACCCAGAGCCTCATGCATAAAAGTTAAAGCATAATTGACAAATGTAAACTATATATATCTGTAGCGTACAACATGGTTGTTTTGATATATGCATGCGTTGATTTTTGTGGTGGCCAGGAGGCTTTCTGGTAGGAATGAGACTTACCACACTCAGGTGTCCCTCTGTGTCCTGTCTCCAAATCAGAAAAATACTTCAGATGTCTGGATAGGATTTGTTCTCAGCTTTCTCTGTGGCAGGAACAAGACAACTGGCATCTGTATGTATAATTTTAAGGGGATGGGATGCCTGTTGGTACATAGAAATGAGAACAGGAGTGATAAGAATTGATCCTAGAAAGGCCCAGATCATGCAAGAATTTAAGCCATACTTAGAAATTTATAGTTCATTTGATGGTGGGAGTCCAGTTACATGTCTTTGAATGGGGTGATGGCATCATCAGAATATACCTTGGCAGCATGTCCTTTTCAGAACTGACAAAAAACAATTTAACTAGGACCCTATCCTTTCCTTCCTGAAGTCTTCAGGGGATTACAGTTGACTAGTAGTGGTACAGGTTGGTTGATTTGACAGTTCTTTATTACCAGAAGCATCAAGTGAGTATACACTAGTTATCATCCACTGCTGGGATAGACAGGAAGATTCACAACCTAACCTATAGTAAAACTCTACTTACTAATAACAAACCAGGGAAATAAGATTGAAGGTTACTAAAGGTTAAATACTTTGCTGAATTTTAAAGATGCAGTTACTATCTTTTAGAAGAGGTAGATTTTAGGGGCAATCAAATATAGGTAAAGCAGTTGACCCTCAGAGAAGTGAATTAATTTGCCTAAAGTCACACAGTTAATTAGTGACATAGTTTAGATAGCCCACATCTTTAGCCCTGTGGATAGCAAGGGCCAGGTAGATAATGTCAGATATGTACAGAATATTATTGGACCAGTTGAGGGCAGGTATTGTGTTTCCTAGAGTTTAAAGGAAATGAATAACAAATGTATAGAGGAGCTGAGGGAGGCTGCTGCACCTGGCTGTAGACATGTGCTTTGTTTTGCCTCCTGTCCCTTGACTGTTTTATTGCTTTGGACTTTTATTCCTTTCCATATTTCTTTTGTCTTTCTTTTGTAGTAGTATTTCATTTTGTGGCCCACCTGTTTCCAGGGCTGAGCAAAGTCATGGCGGGGCCATTGTCTATAAGCACTGCTGACAACCTGAGAAAGATGAAGAATGTCTGTCTCCTTTCTTTCTTCTGCTAGACCTCAGTCTGCCTTCTTGTTAATTTCCTTGTGATAGGCCTTGATGTCTTGAGAAAAGCCACTTTAACTATTAAAGAAAAAAATTTTTTTGTAGTTGTAGATGGACAGAATGACTTTATTTTATTTGTTTATTTTTATGTGGTGCTGAGGATCAAACTCAGGGCCTCACACATGCTAGGCAAGTGCTCTCTGCCACTGAGCTGCAGCCCCAGCCATTAACTATTAATTTAGGTTGAGATGTAGATTGACTATCACTTCATCAATGAGTATTCAACAGTTTTCTTCTTTTTCTGGTTACCTGGTAGGAAGGTAAGGTTGCTTTGCTTCATTTCCACTGATGTCATAGTAGTCTAATTGCAACATCTGTTCTTTCATTGATCTTCTGAATTAAGTTGGTTCAGTTGACTTGTATTTTGGTTGGGTATATGTGTAGCTGTTCTCTTTTGCTAGAATTGTCAAACTCCATCTTTATCTTGCTTGTTTTGATATTTTATATAAATATGGAAGAAGTAAAAAACAGTACCAGGAGATAGAAATGATCGGAATTCAAATTAATGGTACTCAGCAAAAGTGATGCCTTTTTACTAATCTCGTCTGTCTAATGGTAGAACCAACTACCTTTTGAAATGGTTCCTAATTGACCTAGCGCTCCATGAACCTGGTGGTCAGCTATAGAAGGATTTCCTGCATTCACTGAGAGGTTGGACCTAATGGCTTTTAAGGTTCTTTTTTTTTTTTTTAAATAAATTTTATTGGAACATAGCTATGTATAGTCATTTGTGTATTGTCTATTAACTTTCACACTATAACCCATAGTTGAGTAGTTTTATTTTATTTATTTATTTATTTTTAGTACCAGGAATTGAACTCAGGGCACTTGACCACTGGGCCACATCCCCAGCCCGTTTTTGTATTTTATTTAGAGACAGGGTTTCACTGAGTTGCTAAGTGCCTCACTATTGCTGAGGCTAGCTTTGAACTCATAATCCTCCTGCCTCAGCCTCCCAAATGCTGGGATTACAGGCGTGCACCATCATGCCCCGTGTCTTTTAAGGTTCTTTCCACCTTTGATTGATTGATTTCCTTCCTTCCTTCCTTTATTTCTCTCTCTCTCTCTCTTTACACAGAAAAGTTGTGAGTACTCTGCTACTGAGCTACATTCCTAACCCTCCCCCACCTGATCTTCTAGTTTTTAATACCTTATCTTGGTATTATTACCTTTTTTCCTTAATCAATCTCACAAATGTTTCAGTTTGCTTTGTTTTGAACATTTAGAAAGCTTAACTTCTGCTTTTTTTTTTTTTTTTTTTTTCCCAAATGTATGAATGTGGGTAGTGTCTCTGACAAACGGAAACAACATTTTTACAAGGTGCTCAGACGGAAAGGACTTCTCTTGCAGAGCATTCTGAGAGCAGAGGTTGATTGAGCAAGCCCTTATTTTGGTCTCATGGTTCCTTAAAAAGTTTATACTTATTGTTTATTGTTATTTTGGAATAGGGAACTGGATGAATTCGCTTTTGATAGATGGAAATAAACTAGTAAACATACCTTCCAGCAGGCCTAACCTTCTCCAAGATGGTACTGGTGTTTCTAGCATTCTTTGTAGTGAGTCAGAGAATGGAGGCATATAAAGCATGAAACCAAGGTAACTGGCCTTGTATTCATTCATAAATACTGCTTTCTTTTCTTTTCTTTTTTTTTTTAAGCCTTGGCTCACAAATTTAGTGCAGAGTTAATAAAAGGCTAAGTCAAGGAGAATTTACCTCTATTTTAAAATCAGTTTGTTGATTTAGGTTCTTCTTCATGTACATATCACATTTAAACCATCTTCAATGCCAGTTCCAGGCTCATAAGCTGAATTGATTAACTGTTTTAGGTTCATTAGTGCCTGAGATCTTCATAAATTAATTATCTCGTTTTGCATTTTCAGAGCCATTGAATGTTAATCAGGAAGGGGCCTAAAAATTACCTACAAATCATCAACTAGAACTGTATTAGTGGAAAGAACTGGAAGACTCATTGTTTCCTCAGTTTACTATCTGGAATCATTTTTCTACGAGCCCAGAGAGCTGATTACCCAGCCTCTGCCCCTACTGGGATTTTACTATTTCTGGATATGCTGCATTTGTTTTTACACAACCTTAATTGTCAGAAAATTTTCCTCCAGAGTGTGCTAAAATCAACTTCTACGCATTGGTGCTAGTTCTGCAATTTGAAATATCACCAAAGTAAACTTATCCTTCTTCTTTGTGAATGCTTAGCCTTTCTGGTGTTTGAAAACTACTACTTCTTTTGTGTGTGTGTGTGTGTGTGTGTGTGTGTGTGTGTGAGAGAGAGAGAGAGAGAGAGAGAGAGAGAGAGAGAGAGAGAGAGGGAGGGAGATACTGAGGATGGAACCCAAAGCCTTGTGCATGCTAGGCTAGAGCTCTATCATTAAGCTTCATTCCCAGAGTTTTTTACTTTTTTTTTTTTTTTTTTTTTTTTTTTTTTTTTTTTTTTTAGTTGTAGATGGACACAATACCTTCATTTTATTTATTTATTTTTATGTAGTGCTGAGGGGATCAAACCCAGTGCCTTGCACATGCTGGGCAAGCCCACTACCACTGAGCCATAACCTTAGCTCCTTACTTTTTACTTTGAGATAGTGTCTCTCTAAGTTGTCTGGGCTGGCCTTGAATTTGTGATACTCCTACCTCAGCCTTCCAAGTTGCTGGGATTTCTGGCATGTGCCACCATGCCCAGCTCCATCTTCATTTTTCAAAATGGAAAAAAATTATGTATTTTTGATGTTGCTCATTATTGAGTTCATTTAATAAATACTTAGAGTGCATCATCTGTTTGCCATCATTGTGCCAAATGTTTGGGGCAAATGATGAAGGACGTGGTTCTCACCTTCTAGAGCTTAATGTCTGTCTAAAGCAAAAGAGACCTGTAAGTAACTAGCTTTTAATAAGATACTGTTAGAAGAACAAAGCATATAGATGACTATTAGCCATAGAGAAGGTCAAGATTTATTCCGTGGGAGGATCTCACAGAAGAGGTGACATGGACTGGGTTTTAAAGTTTCCAAAGTAAGGGATGGAGGAGAAAACCATTCCTGGTAGAAAGAATGGCATAGGCAAAGAGGTATGAGTGTATGAGCACATTTCAGAATAAACACTTGCTCAGCATGTGCAAATCACAGGTTCTTCATGAGCTTTATGTGTCATGTTCGGGAATTTCAATCAGTAAGGAGCCGTGGAGTATTGTATTGTTTTGTCTTTAAAATATCTGTGCCAGCCAGGTGTGGTGGCGCATGCCTGTAATCCCAGCACTTGGGAGGCTGAGGCAGGAGGATCACAAGTTCAAAGCCAGCCTCAGCAATGGCGAGACACTTAGCAACTCAGTGAGACCCTGTCTCTAATAAAATACAAAAAAGGGCTGGGGATGTGGCCCAGTGGTGGAGTGCCCCTGAGTTCAATCTCCAGTACCAAAAAACAAAACAACATAAAAAAAACCCGTGCCATTATTTCTCATTACAAAGTTAATACAAGCACAATGCATACAATTTAGGGCATATATAAACATAGAAAATAGATATTTCATAATCCCATTTCCCAGAGACAGTAGCATTTATCATTTTATATATATTCATCTAGATATTTTTCCTGTATATTTTTATTTTATATATATATGTATGTATATATATATACAAATTTTTAAAACAAAATGAAATTGTTTCATGTATATAGTTTTAATACTGAATTAAGAATTAATATATCATGGATATTTCTTTTCTTTTCTTTCTTTTTTTTTTTTTTTTTTTTTTTTTGTGGTACCGGAGATTGAACTCAGGGGCACTCGACCACTGGGCCACATCCCCAGCCCTTTTTTGTATTTTATTTAGAGACAGGGTCTCACTGAGTTGTTAAGTGCCTCGCCATTGCTGAGGCTGGCTTTGAACTCGCGATCCTCCTGCCTCAGCCTCCCAAAGTGCTGGGATTACAGGCGTGCGCCACCCCGCCCGGCTGATATTTCTTTTCTTTTTTAAATTTTTATTTTTTAGTTGTTGATAGACTTTTTTTTTTTTTTTTTTTAATATGTGGTGCTGAGAATCAAACCCAGTGCCTCACACATGCTAGGCAAGTGTGCTGCCGCTGAGCCACAGCCCCAGCCCCTCATGGGGATATTTCTATATCATAATTCCTTTATGTAATCCATTGCTGTTTCTGCATTTTCCCCCCAATACTTGGGATTGAACGCAGGGTCCCACATATGCTAGACAAGCACTGAATTTCATTCCAATCTTTTAAAATTTTAGTTTTAAACAGGATCTCACTGGGTTGCCCAGGCTGGCCTTGAGCTTGCTATCCTCCTATGTTAGCCTCCCAAGTAGGTAGGAATACAGGTATGCAATTCCACACCCTGCTATTTCTGATTTTTATAGGTATAATAATGAACATTTTGACATATTTCTTTGTGTACCTGACCTGATATTACCTTGATGAATTTTTACAAGTGGTGGGGGGTCAAAGAATTTATTTACTGCTGAGCTCCAGGAATGGCAGTGAATGTCATAGATGTGGTAGCAGCTCTTGTAGCATTTATCACTCAGTGGGAAAGAAATGCTAAATAGTCACACAAATAAATACAACAAAATGTAGTACAAGTTGGAAAGAAAATGTGAAGGATAGTGAAAGTTCATAACTTTGAAAAAGTCCTTATCTTTTAGAGATATAGCCTGACATATATACAGATGACATGGTATAATTTGGGGTATTTGCTTCAAAATAATCCAGTCTTTGGGGGGAGGGAAAGTGGGTGGGACCATAGCTGAAATAAGTGAAGAGTTGATAATTGCTGAAGGTGGTGGTTAACTATACTCTACTCTTGTGTTTGAAAAATTCCATACTAAAATGTAAAAAGAAAAAGAAAGTATGGAAAAGAGATTATAATTTGCAGAGGGGAGGCCAAGGAAAGGCTCCTTTGAGGAAGAAACATTTCAGCTAAGACCCTCGTGATATAGGGAAATATGCCAGGCTACAAGTTGTGGATGGTGGTTGGGGAAAGAGCTTTGTAGGCATGGGAGCAGCATGAACAAAGGTCAGAAGTCAGGGAGCATGCTGGTGCCTAGAGGAAATGAAAGAGAGCTGGTATCATAGGAATTGAGAGTCTGGGGCTGTCCTGTAGACATGGGTTAGATGTATAGGACCTTGGAGACCATGTTAAGGATATGTATATATTTTTTAATCCAATAGCAATAGAAAGAAACCTATAGAAGGGTATTGTTGTTGTTGAGATGGGGTCTTGCTAAACTGCTCAGGATGGCCTCAAAGTTGTGATCTTCCTGCCTCATCCTCCTAAGTATCATCGAAGAGCTTTAAGCAGCAGAGTGGCAAGGTGGCTTTTGATTCTGGAAAATCTCAAATTGGCTGTTTTGTGGAGAATGGTTTTGGTTTCAGCATGGGGGAGAAGAGAAGTTAAAAGTGGAGAGACATTAGATTATTGCACTGGTTCAAAAGATTTTGGTGATTTTAGATTAGAGAAACAGTGATATAGATGGAGAGAAGAGAGATTGGTTTAACAGATATTTTGGTCTTGGTGATGTAGGAGTTGAAGGAGAGAGAAGTTTCAAAGATGATGTTTAAATTTTTGACTGATGCCATTGGATGGATGGGAGTATAATTGATGAACATGGAGAAGAATGGAGGAAGAGCAGATTATTTTGGCAAGAGATTGAGAGCTCAGTTTGAAATATGCTATTCAGAAGATTTGCACCAATTTACATTTTACCTCTGTGTGTGAGACTACATAGAAGACTTATACTCAGAGTCTTCTTTGTACAGATTTGTGTTTTAGATTGTTCTGGTAAGAGTCTGGCGACCAAGTAGGTATTAATCTGAAAGCCCCCGCCCCATAAAGAAATCTCATTTTTATTGTCTCTGTCTTTCTAGCCTTAATATTCAGCCAAGAAATGGTACCTGGGACCTAAGTTCTCAATAAATCATGCTAAGAGAATTAATGTGTATAGGTGAGAGATGAGAAGGTCCAGGTAGAAATTGATAGATTCTGGAAGTTTCCAGAATACATTCCGCATGTATGGTTGGAAGATGGAAGAGATTTTCTCTCTTCTCTCTCATTCTGCCTGTTTAAGAACTTTTTAGTAGCTCCATGATGGTGCCAAGTCAAACTATTGTGTAGGCTTCAATTTATTTTCAACCCTGCAAACACTTATTTGTCTGAAACTCTATAGATTTGGAGGTCAGCAAGCTGAAATTATTATTCTGATAGCTTGAAGCTATCTGTAACTGTATTTCTCCTTCTCTCTGCTGACTTCTCAAGCCTGGAACCCTTCTAGTCCTGGCAGCTCTGGTGGGACTAGGGAGTTTTAGCAGCAAGGGGAATCTGTAGCAGGGCAGCAGTAATTACTCTGTATGTAGATGCTGTCCAGAAGTTGAGTATAAATGCATATTACTTACATGCTTTCCATTTTACAAATGAAGACATATGCTCTAGAAAGACTTCTGAATGCATGTAACCAGTCACTGGGCTGGTACTTTCTACGGTTTATTTTATATTTTTTTCCCCAGTGCTGAGGGTTGAACCCAGGGCTTCGAGTATGGAGCATGTTAGGCAAGTGCTTTACCACTGAGCTATCCTATCCCTACAGGCCACAATTTCTTAACTAATCAACCAAATCCATATAATTTCTACTGCTCTTTTTTTTTTTTTTTTTTTTTTTTTTGTGGTACTGAACTCAGGGGCATTTGACCACTGGGTCACATCCCCAGCCCTTTTTTGTATTTTATTTAGAGACAGGGTCTTACTGAGATGCTAAGTGCCTCACCATTGCTGAGGCTGGCTTTGAACTTGCAATCCTCCTGCCTCAGCCTCCCAAAGTGCTGGGATTACAGGTGTGTGCCACTGCACCCAGCTTCCACTGCTCTTTTATTGCAGAGTGACCACATGTTAATTTGAACATTGCTTAATGCTGCCAGAGCCTGCTTTTAGGCTCCTGTTGAATATGTTCACTCTGCTGGGACCTTGTTCTTGTGTGTTAACCAGTCACTACAAGTTTATTTTATTTATCTGTCTTCTTTGCTTTCAAAATTATTTGGAATATTGCCTCTCAGAATCTCTTTTCATTTTCAATTTCAAAATACCTTTTGTATTTTCTCCTTGGTTGTCATAACCAATGTGTAATGAACAATTGGTTTATCTCTACAAGTATATAAGATGTAAGTAGGCTGGCCTAGCAGCAGCAATGCCATATACCATGGAATCTTAGCACCTTCCACTAAGGCTGGCAGCTCTGGGCCTTCTTTCTTTGTGTGTGTACTGGGGCATGTGTGGGCATAAGGGCAGGGGGTGTGTATCCAAGAAAGGGAGTGGGTAGGAGTTTAGATAGTGTGTTTACAGATTATTTTGAGGTAAAGGAAGCTGCCTCGAATTTCATGTTTTCTAGAAGACTGAAATTATGTTCATTCCACTATAGTAGCCATTTTATTATGTGTGTATTATATAAATCATGGTCTATACCTTCAATATTCACATTAAATTTGTTTAAAAGTAAAGAAGATATTAGATTCATTAGGTAAATTTCTTCTTTCTGATATACAGTCTATTTTGGTTTTGACATTCTAGGACCAGAACTCATTCCCATCTGTAGTGTTGCCTAGAGTGTTGGGATATATGTGTGAATGATTTAGCTGGCCCTTATCAATGAAGTAGAATGGAAGGTGGATTTTGAAAACATCATTCTATACCGTGTTCTTATATGTAGCTTTCATTCATTATTGTTACTCTGTGCTCTAAGTACTGCCAGGTGGATGTTATTATACACAATTTATAGATGAAGAAATGGAGGCTTAGGAAGTGTAAGTATCTCTCTGAAGATCACCTGGGTCTATCACTGTAATTACTAATGAAGCTGCATTCAAACCTAAGTCTTCTCACTACACAGATTTCCCCCCCCTTTTTGGCATCAGGGATTGAACCCTGGGGTGCTTTACTGCTGAGCCACACACCTAGTTCTTTTTATTTTTTATTTTGAGAAGGGGTCTTGCTAAGTTGCCCAAGCTGACCTCAAATTTTTTATTTTGAGGAAGGGTCTTGCTAAGTTGCCCAAGCTGACCGCAATCTTGTGATCCTCCTCCCTCAACCTCCCAAGTAGCTGGGGGCCAGCTCATTTTATACTTTTTTAAAAATTTATTTATTTTTTAGATGTAGTTGGACACAATACCTTTATTTTATCTATTCATTTTTACATGGTGCTGAGGATCGAACCCAGGGTCATGCACATGCTAGGAGAGTGTTCTACTACTGAACCACAACCCCAGCCCCATAAACTTCCTTCTTTTTTTATTTTGTGGTGCTGGGGATTAAACCCAGGGCCTTGTGCATGCGAGGGAAGCACTCTACCAACTGAGCTATATCTCCAGCCCATATTATACTTTTAATCATATACCATTTCCCCACTTCTTTTTTTTTTTTTTTTAGCTACAGAAGTCTCTCTTTCTCTCTCTCTCTCTTTCAGTGTTGTCGGTTAAACCCAGCCTATAAGTAATTTTTGTTTCTTATATTTTTTTCTCTTCTCCAGTTTCAGAATCTATCATGGATCATGTAGTTATTGACTAACAAATCTAGTGACTCACAACTAGAAGAGACTGGTATCTGGGACAGCAGTGTCACTGTTTCACTGGGAAAATGTAGGAGGGATGTCAGGTGATGGCTCTGTGGGGGAAGGTGGATGGGACTGAGTAGGCTCTTATCTGGGTTTTCATGAAAAGACAGTTGCTGGGGTATTTCTGTGCTGAGGCCTTGTCAGGGGCTCCAGAGCATCACTTCCTAGTCTTGCATTCCTCAGGGGCAAGAAGACTCTAAATACTCTGGAGGATCTAGAGAAGTTCCTCACTGTGACAGTGGCTTAGGTTACTGGGAATTGACTTCTCCAGATTTAGGGCCAGGAGGCAAACAGCATGACATTCCATAGCTAACTTCTGTTGCGCACCCCACCCCTTTTTTTTTTTTTGCTGGTGGTGCTGGGGATTGAACCCAGGGCCTCCCATATGCTAGGTTAGTGCTCTGCCACTGAGCTACACCCCCACGTCCTCCACAGCTAACTTTTAACTTTTTATTTGTTCTTTTTTTTTTTTTTTAATATTTATTTATTTGTTTTGGTTGTACACAATGCCTTTATTCTTTACATGGTGCTGAGGATTGAACCCGGGCTGCGCACGTGCTAGGCGAGTGCTCTACCGCTGAGCCACAATCCCAGCCCCTTTATTTGTTCTTTTTAAATATATATGACAGCTGGGCGCGGTGGCGCACGCCTGTAATCCCAGCACTTTGGGAGGCTGAGGCAGGAGGATCGCGAGTTCAAAGCCAGCCTCAGCAATGGCGAGGCACTTTGTAACTCAGTGAGACCCTGTCTCTAATAAAATACAAAAAAGGGCTGTGGATGTGGCCCAGTGGTAAAGTGCCCCTGAGTTCAATCCCCAGTACCAAAAAAAAAAAAAAAAAAAATATATATATATATATATATATATGACACTAGAATGTATTTTGACATATTATACATACATGGAGTATAACTTCCCATTCTTATACATGATGTGGAGTTACTTTACACTGGTCTTGTATTCATATGTGAACATAGGAAAGTTTGTCTGATTCGTTCTACTGTCTTTCCTTATTCCCATCCTCCCTCCCTTCCCTTCATTCCCCTTTGTCTAATCCAATGTACATCTATTCCCTACCACCCCCTTATTGTGTATTAATATCCACATATCAGAGAGAACATTCAGCTTTTGTTTTTTGGAGATTGGCTCATTTCACTTAGTAAGATAGTCTCCAGTTCCATCCACTTACCAGCAAATGCCATAATTTTATTCTTTGTTTCCACAGCTAACTTTTTTAAAAAAATATTTATTTATTTATTTGCTTTAGTTGTACACAATGCGTTTATTTGTATGTGGTGCTGAGGATCGAACCCGGGCCGCGCACATGCTAGGTGAGCGCTCTACCACTGAGCCACAACCCCAGCCCCACAGCTAACTTTTAACGAGTGTTTTTGACTTTTGATTTTGTTAGCAAACATGTACATTTTAACTATCTTATCATGAGTTTTAGACTACATAATCTAGAGCAAAGGAAAAATGTTAAAGAAACATGAAATATTAATTTTTGGTCCAATTTTAAATCTTATGTAACTAAGATCTAATCAGAGTTCTGAAAACTTTTACCAAAAATAGATATATAGAGTCCTAGGAAGCCTTGTTTTTCATTTTGCATTTATAAAATGCCCTGCCACCAGAAAACAAGTATGTGAGTTTTCATGTTTATTAGTTATATGGAAAACAGATTGCAAATCCATCTAGGGATCTGAACGGATTGAAGATCTTTTTAGAAGATAGATCTTAGCCTATCAAGATAATAGCAATGAGAAGGTATTGGGTAAAATTTCAGGCAAAGAACACCACCTGGTGGTGATAAGAAGGATTTGAGCCTTCATATATTCTATTAGTTATAGTAAATGAGTGCTGGTTATCAAAAAAATTACATTCTTATTTATAATAATCATGGATTCAAATTTCTATGAATAGTTTTTGATACAGGACTCTAGCATTACTTCATTAAAATTGCTGTCAAGGGGCTAGAGTTGTGGCTCAGTGGTAAGAGCACTTGCCTAGCATGTATGAGGCCCTGAGTTTGATTCTCAGCACCACATATAAATAAATCAATAAAATAAAGGTCCATCAACATCTAAAAATATTTTTAAAAATTGCTGTCAAATCCCACAAGCTAACCAAATAATTGTGTCCTGTAGAACTGCAGTCTTATTCCAAACAGGTCCTATTTATCTGTGAAGAAAATCAATTAGTGCCTTTTCATCTCTTTATTACAACCTCCCAATTTTAACATCATGCTTATTTTCTGTGGAAAAATGGAGAAGGAAATAGTTAAGATTTTTCAGCATGTCTTTGACAGGTGTCATGTAAAAGTAAGTCACTTTTCCCCCCTTGTATAAAAATTATGAAGAGAAGCTTGAGAATTTTCCAGAGTGATTATTAGGGTGAGGAAAGTTGGCAGGGGATGGGAGATTCTGTAAGTTTAAAATTCATTTCTGAGATTTCTCCTTTGTTCCAATAAACATCTAAATAATTGCATTATTTGAGAATTTTGAATCTAGATAATTCTGTAGTTGGGTAAAGTGGGGACATCAGCCCAAGAATCTTATTAAGGATCCTATTAAGTTAATGTGGATGCATATTTTATAGGCCTGCAGGGGATGAGAAGATAAACAAAGTTTTCAATTTCAGGTTGAGCCTTCGGCTGGCATGCCATATCTATATCTTTTTTCCTAGTTGGAAAACTGATTCCAGGCCCAGCACCTTGCAGAGTCTCTTGGGGGAGGACTGTTCATGTAATGTGCCAGGCTAAATAGAATGTGTCATACTTTGCACTGCTCTCCTGGGATTTGTCTTTATGTAAGTGGCAGCATATTGTAATTTTGCATTTCAACACTCATCAGTGTTGAAAACTGTTCCATGCATAAATGCCCACATCATATAATTTCATTTATATTAAATGTCCAGAATTGGCAAATTTATTGAGTCAGAAAGTAGATCTCTGGTTGCCAGGAACTGGGAAGTAAGGGTTGGGAGTAGTGGGAGTGCCTGCTAATGGGTTTGGAATTTCCTTTTGGGTGATGAAAATATTCTGGAATTAGATAGTGTGATCATTACACAATTATATGACTATACTAAAAACCATTATGCTATACACTTAAAATTTTACACTAAAAAAAAAGCAGATCGCTGGGCGCGGTGGCGCACGCCTGTAATCCTAGCACTTGGGAGGCTGAGGCAGGAGGATCGCGAGTTCAAAGCCAGCCTCAGCAATGGCAAGGCACTTAGCAACTCAGTGAGACCCTGTCTCTGATAAAATACAAAAAAGGGCTGGGGATGTGGCCCAGTGGTCGAGTGCCCCTGAGTTCAATCCCCAGTACCAAAAAAAAAAAAAAAAAAAAAAAAAAAAAAAAAAAAAAAAAAAAAGCAGACCATGGAGGGATGAACCAAGTTAATTAATAGACCATTGTGGTCAATATTCTTTCACTTTCATTTTAGCAGAAATTTTGCTTGATAATCTAAATGTGGCACCTTGGGCCTTGAATGTTGTTGTAATTTGACTTGACTGTCCTGTTCCTGATCTTCACAGGGCCACGATGGGCCTCCTGGAACATTGGCGTGTTTATCTGCATTCGATGTGCTGGAATCCACAGGAATTTGGGGGTTCACATATCCAGGGTAAAATCAGTTAACCTTGACCAGTGGACTCAAGAACAGATTCAGGTACTTACACAACTGAGGGAGAGTTGGCTGTTCCCATATATCTATATAAAAGTAGTTCCAGATGAGTTTCACTTAAACTGGGCACAAAGTGAAGATAAGGGAAATTTTAGTTGTTAAACATTTATGTCAAATTTTCATGCCTTAATAGAGAAACTTTTAATCTTTCTATTTAAGACATCAGGGTAAGATACCTTTATTTTACTTCTTTTAAAATACACCCTATGGTCTAGGACCCCATGGGTCCTTGAAGGCATTAAGAAGGATCTTTGGATTAAGACCCTTGACATTTGCATGTCTAACCTTTGTAGTTTTAGATATAGGCATTCACTTTAAAGAAAAAAAAAAAAAAACCTCCTGGCCTGGGAGTGCTTGCCCTGGGTTCAATCCCCAGCACAGAAAAATAAATAAATAAATAAATAAACTAAACTAAAATAAAATAAAACCTTCCAAAAATTATAGAAATAGAGTAATATTTTTTAATATATATATTTTTAGTTGTAGTTGGACACAATACTTTTATTTAATTAATTAATTTATTTTTATGTGTTGCTGAGGATTGAACCAGTGCCTTGCATGTGCTAGGCGAGCACTCTACTGCTGAGCCACACCCCAGCCCCAGAATTATAGTAATATTTTATTGCTAAAATCTTGCTTACTATTAGCTTGGTGGTCTGGGAGTGGGACACTTAAATTAATGAGTCCAACTAGTCCATGATCTGCATCTTGATGTAGCTTCATTATTTTTTGTTCCCTTCCTACATTGAAGTGCTTTAATTAAAACAAGTTTTTTATTCTTCTTTTTTTGGGGGGGTATGTTGGGGAAAGAGGCTACAGAGAAAACTAATTGCTAAGGTTGGTGACAGAAGTAAGAGGGTGTTCTTATTAGAAAATGACTTTAAAATTACTTTAGACTGTATTTATAGATTCATTAAAGGTCTAAGATGGCAAGTTTCATTTTTAATTATATGTTAGTGTATTTTATGAAGGAAATGATATATCATGGAGGTATCTTTGAAGATTTTAAAAACCCTTGGGATTTAGCTTTCACTGCTGTTAAGTACACCCCCCCCCCCCACCCCCGGTTCTGGGGATTGAACTTAGGGGTATTTGACCCCTGAGCCACATCCCAGCCCTATTTTGTATTTTATTTAGGGACAGGGTTTCACTGAATTGCTTAGTACCTTGCTTTTGCTGAGGCTGGTTTTGAACTCGTGATCCTCCTGCCTCAGCCTCCCAAACTGCTGGGATTACAAGCATGTGCCACCGTGCCTGGCTTAAGGGGTCCTTTTGAAAAGCCTAATGGGAGGCTGCCATGGTGGCACACACTTGTAATCCCAGTGGCTCCAGAGCCTAAGAAAGCAGGAGGATTGCAAGTTCCACGCCAACCTCAGCAATATAGCAATGCCCTAAGCAACTTAGTAAGATCCTTTCTTAGTGGTTAAGTACCCCTGGGTTCAATCCCTGGTACCAAACAAACAAACAAAAACCCCAAACCTAGTGGGAAACACACATTGACTGGTTAATAGAGCTGAATAGGTTAATTAATAGCATAAACTTAGAATTGTAACACCCACTATTGCCTGCCAAGTAGACATTTTGATTGTTAGCTATGCATCTTGAAATTTCAATGACATCTTAAATTATTACTGAATTAAATGTATCTTGGCAGACAGATCTTTCCATAAAAGGAACCCATGGAGAGGGGAAAGAATCTGTGGGGGCAAGTGATTGGAATTCCTAGTAGGGTAGAGAGAATATTGGATTGGAAACCAGAATACACAAGTTTAAATTTTGGTTCTATCACCCTCTAGATTGGTTCTTCAACTGTAAATAGAAGAATTGGATGAGAAGTTTTTTTTTTTCCCCCCAGTCTGACATTCCCCATTTCTACATTCTCTTTGTTTGCAGTGCATGCAAGAGATGGGCAATGGAAAGGCAAACCGGCTTTATGAAGCATACCTTCCTGAGACCTTTCGGCGACCTCAGATAGACCTGTATCTTTTCTGGAGCAATTTAGAAGGCTGGTGATCCTTCAGTGTTTGGGGAGAGGCAGACAAAATTCAAAGCCTGAGACCTGAGGGGACCATCTCTGTGTGGATTTGTCAAAACATGGGTTTCTTTTCTCCTGCAATCAAGACAGAAAAAGCACATGTATTCTTGCTGATGTTGGAATTATACGTAGTATCAGATAGAAAAGAATCAGGAATTAAAACTGCAGTGATTTCACTGTGAATTCTTCTATAAAGTGACATCTCTGCTAGTTTTTGTGTTACTAAAACTATTGTTTGATAAAAAGAATAGTTTACTATGCTCTGTTGAACACTGGTATTCAGCAAAAACTATCATTCATTTTTATCGCATTTTTTATGTCTTGTATGAAAGAATTAACCTTTGTTGATCAGCTTATCAATAATGTTTTTCATCCATCCCTTCAACAGGGGACAGCACCTAGATGTAAAACCAAACCTCATAAAGGTGGTACCACCTTGTTAGAGTTTGTTTTTTGGTGATTGCAGCTAGAACCTGTTAAATATAGATTTGGGACCCTGTAGAAGACTCACTGATCAGGATCTGGCAGTGGGACACAAGAGGTATATTTTTAAGAGGCACTTAGTTGCTTTTGCTTGAAGTCTGTTCATCTGAGGGCTTTATAAGAGATAATTCATCATTTCCTTATATCTTAGAACAGCCACAGGCTCCCTGAAGAAAATGTGAAGATTAATCCACTTGCTGCTGTCATCACTTTAAAGAGAAATCATAGGCAATAATGCTTCCCTGCAGCAGCTTGAAGAAGGCATAAAATTTTAAGATTTTGGTCAGGGAAACTGCATACAAGGAGGCAGGAGTTGTAGGGAAATGAGGCAGTAGGGAAAGAGGAGAGCAATGCTCTGTGGGATACAAATTGATTTTTTATGTTCTTACTCTTCAAGAGATTTATTTGATTCATCCTTAATAAGCTTTTTGCAGAGCTGTTGAGGGATTTATTCGAGATAAATATGAGAAGAAGAAATACATGGACCGAAGTCTGGACATCAATGCCTTTAGGGTTGGTTGCAAATCTTTCAGGTTTTGTTCATAATATGTTATTTGCTTACTAATCAGGCCAGGGAAGAATTTGACAAACTACTACCAAAATACTCTAAAGCCATCACTTAAAAAATGCCAAAGTTGCTGGGTGCCGTGGCACACGCCTGTAATCCCAGGACTTGGGAGGCTGAGGCAGGAGGATCGCGAGTTCAAAGCCAGACTCAGCAATGGCGAGGCACTTAGCAACTCAGTGAGACTCTGTCTCTAAATAAAATACAAAAAAAAAAAAAAAAAAAAAGGGTTGGGGATGTGGCCCAGTGGTCGAGTGCCCCTGAGTTCAATCCCCTGGTACAAAAAAAAAAAGCCAAAGTAGGGCTGGGTTTGTGGCTCAGTGGTAGAGTGCTTGCCTAGCAAGTGTGAGGTACTGGATTTGATCCTTAGCACTATATAAAAAAGTAAATAAATAAAATAAAGTTATTATGTCCGTGTACAACTAAAATATTTTAAAAAATGCAAAAGTAGGAAAAAGCTAGTTATTGAGTAAAGACCATTGGATATCATGGAAAAAACTTTTGCCTCAGCAATGGGGAGGACAAACCACCAGTGACTCCTTTGCCTAGAAGATGTTAGTGATTATCAGTTCCAAATTATCTCATGAAATGGAAACGTTGGGCATAGTAGGTTAAGTAGAGTAATATGTGTGTACAAGTATGTGTGTATATATATATCAGTATATATGAATGCACATATACTTTTTTTCTTTTGTAAATTAAGTCAACAGAAGTAGGTATAATTAAATCACCAGTTTGTTCAGTTTAAACAACATATAATTCCCCCCATTACCTGCTAATGACCAGTGTATTGGTGGACTGAGGGCCAGTGGAACCCTTTCTTGTTTCTGAGAATGGTTTCAGAAGGAAATTAACTACCATTTGCCAAGAACACATTCACCCAAGGCATGGTTAGAACTTGAAACACAGTGTGTGGTAACTAGGACAGTATAACATGCAGGAGCAACTGCAACATGGTTTCTGGAAGAAAAAAATGTGCCTAAATAATGAAAATTAAGGGAGAAGCAATAAATATGACCATTAAGATTTTTAAATAGCCTTTGACAAGAGTCTATAGTAAATCCTCTTGGAAATAATTAACTATTTCTCTAGCTACAAAAATATAGTCTGGGATTTGCTAGTTCTAGCACAGTTCCTATCTATCTTCCAGTTATTTATTTTGATGGATGATATAATAGCCATTGAAATCACTAGGTTTGCATGGGCTCTGTAAGCCCTTTCAGGTAATTAAAACTTAATTGGAATCAGCCCCAGATTGATCTTTGGAAGCTGTGTGGAAAAGGTGTTAAATAATAGGTGAATTTCAACACAGGCTTACAGGTAAGTACAAGGTATTACATGTAGTTAGGGAAGAAGAAATTCCTTCCTAACTTAATATGAAAGACCCTTACTTCACAGCATCCAGAAAAAAAGATTTGTCAATTATCTTAACTGTTCCAAGAAGGAATTAACCCAGTGAACAGCTACAGCTCAAGTAGCATCATCAAAAAAAGGTGTAGAACCAAAGTACACACATTTCCTTTTATTTGTAGAAAACTATGATCTGTCTGCCAAACTATTCATTATTCCTGAAATATAAAATCAGATGAGGTGAGAAAAGGGTATCTGAGGTAATTCAGAGGATAGAGGAGGAGGAAGATTTGCCATGTGAAGACTGCCATTCAGATGTTCCTAATTACATTGTTGGGCCACCATACCCATGAAAAGAAGCCTTTTAATTATTGGATGTTTTTTCTTGGAAAGTAAATGTCTCCTGTTTACCAAAAAACTATTTCAGAATTTTTTAATTTAATGTGCTTAATTTTTTTGTGTTCTTATTGAAGATTTTTATGCCAAGAATTAATATTTGCTAAGTGAGAACATTTAATTTCGAACAAAAAGAGTCTGACTTTTAAAAAGAATATCCTGGGGCTGTAGCACAGTGGCAGAGTGCTTGCCTATCATGTGTGAGGCACTGGGTTTGATCGTTAGCACCACATAAAAATAAACAAATAAAATAAAGGCATTCTGTCTAGCTACAACTACAAAAAAAAAAAAAAAAAAAAAGTATCCTGTGGTGTTTTGTTTTTGTGGTGCTGGAGATTAAACCTGTACATGCTTAGACAAGTGCTCTACCACTGAGCTACATCCTTAACCAAGTATCCGTTTTTAATAGATAAAGCATTTTCAACTTCAAGAAATAAAGTACTCCGTAATAAAGTACCGTACTATATGTGAAAAAGACAAAGCTGTATGTGTTGTGATTACCAAATTATTATTATTATTTAATATTTATTTGTTTTAGTTGTACACAATGCCTTTATTTTTACGTGGTGCTGAGGATCGAACCGGGCCACGCACGTGCTAGGCGAGCGCTGTACCACTGAGCCACAACCCCAGCCCTATCAAATTATTTTTATAGAAAATATGAAAATTTAAAAAAGAAGAAAATATGAAAATTAAAATGCACACATTCTCACCATCTTTATTAAGGGTTATCATCTTGGTTTATCTCTTTTTTTCTATACAGGAGACTTATTTAAAATCTAATATGGAGCCAGGCATGGTGGTGCATGCCTGTAATCCTAGCACTTGGGAGGCTGAGCCAGGAGGATCACGAGTTCAAAGCCAGCCTCAGCAATGGCAAGGCACTTAGCAACTCAGTGAGACCCTGTCTCTAAATAAAATACAAAAAGGGCTGAGTTGTGGCCCAATGGTCGGTGCCCCTGAGTTCAATTCCTGGTACCAAAAAAAAAAAAAAAAAAAAAAATCTATTATGGGAGCTGGGAATGTAGCTCAGTGGTAGAGAACTTGCCCATAGTATGCCCATGGTGCCGGATTTGATCCCCAGCACCACAAGAAAACCCAAAACCCTCCAATAGTTAAGTATAACATCTCTCGTTTTCCTTCCACTTCATTCATGTTATACATAACACATCATACATTTCTGTTATGTTTAGTATCTTTTCTTAGTGAATAGGTAAATCAGTGTCATTTACTATTCCCTTCTGTATAGCATAAATAATTCTGGAATGAATGTCTTAGTACATGTAACTTTTTTCATATTTTTGATTATTTTCTCAAGATCCAGCATAAGATATGGTATCTAGGTTAGATGATTTCAATATTTGTCTCTTCATATGTTTGCCAATGTATTTTCCAAAAGTTGTACCATTTTCACTGTCTTCTCAGCATGATGTAAACATGCTAGTTTCACTTCATTTTGCTTAGCATAATGCTCTCAAGTTCCATAAATTTTCCCTGAAGATGATATAATTTCATTCTTCTTAATGGCTGAATTGTGTGCTATACTATGGTTTCTTTATCCATTTATCCACTGATGGAAACTTAGGCTAATTCCATAGTTTGGCTATTGTGAATTGTGCTACTATAAACATGGGTATGCATGTAGTACTGTAGTATGCTGACTTTAATTCTTTAGGGTAAATATCAAGGGGAAGTATAGCTGGGTTATATGGGGGTTCCATTCTTAGTCTTTTGAGGAACGTCCATACAGATTTCCATAGTGGTTGTACTAATTTACAATCCCACTAACAGTGTATAAGTGTGCCCTTTCCTCCACATCCTCTCCAGCATTTGTTATTATTTGTATTCTTGATAAACGTGCCTGTATTTTTAAATTTTTTTTGTTTATTCTTTATTTTTTAGTTTTTTCTTTATTTTCTTTATATGTTTTTACGTGATGCTGAGCATCGAATCCAGAGCCTTACATGTGCTAGGGCAGCCCTTTACCACTGAGCCACATGCCCAACATGCCTGATTCTTAAGGTTACTTTGTGGTTCTGTTTTCCAGTTAGGTGTTTATTTGATGTTGAAATGTGACCAGTAACTTTATAATTTGTGAAAAGTATTATGAAGTTGCCTCTCAAAGTAACAAAAACTGAGATACTTTCTAATGTTTCATTTTATTTATTTATTTATTTGGGGGGTACCAAGAATTGAACTCGGCCACTGAGCCACATCCCTAGCCCTATTTTGTAGAGATAGGGTCTCACTGAGTTGCTTAGCACCTTGCTGTTTTTGAACTTGCGATCCTCCTGCCTCAGTCTTCCAAGCCACTGGGATTATAGGCATGTGCCACTGTTCCCAGCCCTAATATTTTATTTTATTTTTAAAAAATATTTATTATTTATTTGTTTTAGTTGTACACAATGCCTTTATTCTTACATGGTGCTGAGGATCGAACCCGGGCAGCACATGTGCTAGGCGAGCCCTCTCCCGCCGAGCTGCAACCCCAGCCCCTAATATTTCATTTTTGACATGCTTTTTAGCCCTATACAGGCAACCCATGCAGGACACCCTAATGAAGATACTATAATCTTTTTTTTCCTTTAGAATTCCCTAATTCTTTCTTACCTTGCTTCCTTAATTCTTCTTTTTATAATCTTTAATCTTATAATTTAGGTCTGTTTTCTCATTTTTAAAAACAAAAATGAATATTGACAGTGTCTGTAATTGAATTTATAAAATCACAGAGGACATAAGCTGAGTAAGATGAGCATGAGGGCTGGGATTGTGGCTCAGCTGTAGAGCGCTCGCGTAGCACGTGCGTGGCCTGGGTTTGATCCTCAGCACCATGTAAGAATAAAGGCATTGTGTACGACTAAAACAAATAAATAAATTAAAAAAAAAAAAAGATGAGCATGAACTTATTTACCAGTACACTAAGATGAGGGTATCCATGCAAAACATGAGCAAGTTAAATTTAGGGCAAAAATGGGCAAAAAACTTCAAAGCTTCTGTAGATAGCCTGTACTACAAATTTCAAGAGTCATGAGTGGGTTAGCCAGACCAGTATGGTGAGTGTTTCGATTTGTGGAAGAGGTCAACTCTCAGCCCCACACCAAGACACACTCCCAAGTTTGCCATACTCCTGCATCAGAATCATTAGGGTAGCAGGTGTGGTGGTGCATGCCTGTAATCTGGGAGGCTGAGGCAAGAGGATCACAAGTTCAAAGCCAGCCTCATCAACTTAGTGAGGGCCTAAGCAACTCAGCAAGACCCTGTCTCTCTGTTTTTTGGTTTTTTTTTTTTTTGGTACTGGGGATTGAACTCAGGGGCACTTGACTGCTGGGCCACATCCCCAGCCCTTTTTGTATTTTATTAGAGACAGGGTCTCACTGAATTGCTAAGTGCCTCGCCATTGCTGTGGCTGGCTTTGAACTCGCAATCCTCCTGTCTCAGCCTCCCAAGTGCTGGGATTACAGGCATGCTCCACCACACCCGGCTAAGACCCTGTCTCTTAATAAAATATAAAAAAGGGCTGGGGATGTGGCTCAGTGGTTGAATGCCTCTGGGTTCAATCCCTGTTACAAAAAATAATAGTAATAATAATTGGGGACTTTTGATGTCTGTTGTGGACATTTAGGATTATAGTTTATTGAATTATTAGTCACCATGGGGCTTGTGTTCATTATCTTATTAAATCTTTCTAGAAAGAGAAGGATGACAAGTGGAAAAGAGGGAGTGAACCAGCTCCAGAGAAAAAAATGGAACCTGTTGTTTTTGAGAAAGTGAAAATGGTAAGTGGGAAAGTCCTTGCCCTGTGTGGATGGTCTTGTATGTATTTATATATGGAGGGAGGAGGAGAGGCCTTATGGTGGGCAGGTGGGTTTGATACCATATTGTACCATTGTACCTGGAATAAGGGGCTCCACATTTAGATAAGATCACCGGCTGCCATTTCTGCTTCTTGCCCATTGCCTGTTGCTGCCTGAAGTGTTCTCTTTGAAGCTAGACGGCAGCTTGGAAACTGTATCTGTCCCATTTAAGCACAAATCATGTTCCATGCTAAAATGACATGGCTGCGTGACAGCTTCTGAGCAGATGCTAATTCCACAGTAGTCCTTGTTAGACCTCATGTACTTCATTTTCCTTTTGCATTTAGGAGCAGTCCAGAAGTTAGGCTGCACTAATTTCCTTTTCCACATGGCTACTGTGGCTCTAGTAGTAGATATTCTGAATATAAGAGGTTGGAATCTTGGGAGAGAGGACTTTTTACTATTGGGTAAGGAAGACTATTTATCCCCATTGTGAATCATACTGTCTGTGGACAGTCACTAGTGATAATGGCAGAGTGAATTAAGTAATCTTTAAACTGATCTCCCTTTAGTGTTAAACTGAAAGATTTTTTAACCACTGGAAGATTTGTTGTATGAACAGATACCTACCTTTATCCTTGATTTTTCCTGGGACCAAAAGTGCTACTTCTGTTAGATCCCTTGCTTATTGATTGTCTTGGTTTCAGAAAGATCTGCAACTCCAGAAAGCTAACCAAGCACAGACAATATCTTTATTTTCACTTCAGGTTTGGTTTATGCACTCAAGCTTCCTAGCACTTCCTGAGTTTTGTTTCTTCTTTAATTGTCTTTGAATAACAGCAACTATACCACAAGAATATGTATGGGGGCTGGGGTTGTGGCTCAGCGGCGGAGCGCTCGCCTCGCACGTGCGTGGCCCGGGTTCGATCCTCAGCACCACGTAAACATAAAATGCATTGCATTGTGTACAACTAAAGTAAATAAATAAATATTTTAAAAAAAGAATATGTATGGCTTTGTAGTGGGGGGGGGGAAAGAGTTCAAAAAACACCTGCTGATTTCTTTTTATAACATATTTTCACTTTAGCCACAGAAAAAAGAAGATTCACAGTTACCTCGGAAAAGTTCCCCGAAATCTACAGCGCCCGTCATGGATTTGTTGGGCCTTGGTAAGAGTCAGACTTGCCAGCTCCACATTCTTACACATTTTTTAAAAAACTATTTTTTTAGTTGTAGGTGGACACAATACCTTTATTTTATTTATGTGGTGCTGAGGCTTGAACCCAGGGCCTCACATGTGTGAGACTGCTGAGCCATGGCCCCAGCCCCACATTCTTACACATTTTGATGAATTCTATTACTGACCCTGGGAAGATTGGTAGAGATGGGACTCTCATTCGTGTCTTCTTTACTAAGATTGTTCTCTCCTATTCATCCTGTATTGTTTTACATTTTAGCCATTGCTTTAAGGAAATGTTTACTGGGACATTTTTCAGAGCAACAGTACAGTATGGTGGTTAAAAGCATGGCTTTAAAGCCAAGTCCCAACACATATGTATGTGATCTTGAATAGTGACATCTGAATATTATTTTCCTAATTCATGCCATGAGGATGGTAAGTTTCTGCTTCAAAGGTGTTGTTGGAAGGATTAAGTGATATAATGCCTCTAAAGCTCTTAGTGCTATGCTTGACACATACTAAATGCTATTATAAGTTTGCAGTTCCACTTAACAGCACCTTTCACCCTTTTGCCACTTCCCTGTACTCTACTCCCTGCCCTTACCCTTGATTTTTCAGGTGCAACCAGTTTCTGAGATGGCCTATTACTCTGTGGTCATTCTTCCCTTGAAATATTGATCTAGTGATTTTGCCTCTTTTAGAAAGAAATTTCCCCTGCCTCTCAACACATTGATGGCTGTACTTTGTTTCATTCCTCTGCTGTTGACTTAGGTTATTGGTTACTTAGGCTTCTAGTTTCTTTCTTTCTTTCTTTCTTTTTAAATATATATTTATTTGTTTTAGTTGTACACAATGCCTTTATTCTTTCATGGTGCTGAGGATCGAACCCAGGCTGCACATGTGCTAGTTGAGCGCTCTACCACTGAACCACAACCCCAGCCCCAGGCTTTTTTTCACCTTTTATTTTTCTCTGAAAATGAATATTATACACTGTTTCTTCAAATTGCCAGGAAGGAGCCAGCCAGCCCCCTAGCCATGTTGCTGATTTAGCAATCAGGCATGAGTTTTTACTGCCTGTGCTTAACAGTTTATCCCAGAGGCTTCCTGCAAATGTAGGGTGAGGCCTCCTCTGAGAAGGCCTATCTAAGCTAACAGAAGACTAGATTTCCATGTCCATGACAGAGCTTGTGGGCCTTCTCTTTCTACTTGTTGTCTGCAACAGAAGGAAGGAGTAAGCAGTGCTATATTTTGACTTTTATCTGTTTCTAGATGCTCCTGTGGCCTGCTCCATTACAAATAGTAAGACCAGCAATACACTAGAGAAGGATTTAGATCTTTTGGCCTCTGTTCCATCCCCATCTTCGGTTTCCAGAAAGGTGAGTCTTCTGGGATTCTCAGGATTAAAGGATATTCTGGAAAGGGTGATAACTTAATCGTAGAACCAAGCCATACTTCTTGGCAGAATTTGATTTTCTTGATTCTTCCCTTGACACTGTATCATCTCTGTCATGGCTTAAGCTCACTGTTCATACTGTTTTGTCATCTGCCCCACAAGCGTGGCCCTTTGAGTGGGCTTCTATAAAAGGTCTGTCAGATTGTAAAGGCTATACTTTAGGTCAACTCCCCAGCCCAAGGTCCTGCCAGGGTGTTGTAGATATGTTAATGGCTGCCACTTGTGAAATGCCTGCTGTGTACCAGGACTAGTCAGGAGTTTGATGTATCTCATTTTTATATATTTCATTAATAATTTCCAAGCCTTTACCAGAAGCCCTCAAAATGGATAATTTATAGATGAGCAAATATTAGTTCAGAAAAGTTACATGACTAGCCTCTGGTTGTACAATGTTTGAGTCTACATGGATCTAAACCCAGTAGTCTGTGCTGCATCATTTGTGGATCATTTTTGTTTTTTTCCTACTAAATCACATGGCTTTTCTGAAGAATGCAGTATTGAACCAGAGATTAGCTATTATGTATATTTACATATTTTATGGTAAAAATGTCTGATATGAGCCATGAATTCTCTTTATTTCCAGTACTGGGGATTGAACCCAGGGCCCCACATGTGTTAAGCAAATGTTCTACCACTAGTCCATATGTATTTCCATCCCTGTTTAAATTTTGGGGTGGGGGCATTAGGGATTGAACCAGAGGCAATTTACCACTAAGCCACATATCCAGTCCTTCTTTTTCACTTTTTATTTTGAGACAGGGTCTCACTAAGTGGCTTAGGGCCTTGCTGAGTTGCTGAGGCTGGCCTCAAACGTGCAATCTTCTTGCCTTAGCCTCCTGAGTCACTGGGGTTATAGGTGTGTGCCACTGTGCCTGATCCCTTTTTAAATTTTATTTTGAGACAGGATCTCACTAAGTTACCCAGACTGGCCTCAAACTTGTGATCCTCCTGCCTTAGTCTTCCAAGCAGCTGGGATACAGGGGTGCTCTACTGCACCTAGATGAACCATGAATTCTTTTTTTCTTTTTAATATTTTTATTTTTATTTGCAAATGGACACAATACCTTGATTTTATTTATTTATTTTTACGTGGTGCTGAGGAGCAAACCCAGTGTCTCACATGTGCTAGGCAAGTACTCTACCACTGAGCTACAACCCCAGCCTGAATCATGAATTCTTACTGCAAATGAGAGAGGCAGCACAAGGTGACAGAGGTCCTTAAAGAGACCCCCATGAAGATTATTCTACCTGTCCCCCTACCCTCTATGCTCTAAGGTTGTAGGTTCCATGCCAACTGCAGGGAGTGCTGGCTCTGTTCCTGAAAATCTGAACCTGTTTCCGGAGCCAGGGAGCAAATCAGAAGAAATAGGCAAGAAACAGCTCTCCAAGGACTCCATCCTCTCACTGTATGGATCCCAGACGCCTCAAATGCCTGCCCAAGGTAGAGTCCATGGAGTCATAGCATTGTACAAGGAAGAGACATGAGGATATACATGCAGGAGTTTTTTGTTGTGATGAGGGACTTGCTTTGGGGGCTGGGTATCATACAGGCGACAAGCCTGAACCTGACATTACTGGTGAAAGCACAGAGTATCAATAGACATATTAATATAACTCAGGGCCATGCTTTTGTGGGGTCTGGTGTCACACCTCTGTGAAGTCTGAGTCAAGGCTTGGATTTGGCCTCTAAAGGAGAAGTGGCCACATCAGCACCCCATTGATTAATCATAGCAGATCTTGTAGAGAATCTCTCTAACTGCTTTGCTATGTAAAACAGCATTCTGAATTGAGAGTAGTCTTGAGAAATTCTAACTGGAAAAGAGTAGTCAATGAGAGTTTGGGCTAACTTTTTGTCCTTTCCTCTTTAAGATGTGATGTGTGTTTTCTTGGCAGCAATGTTCATGGCTCCTCCTCAGATGGCATATCCCACAGCTTACCCCAGCTTCCCTGGGGTTACACCTCCTAACAGCATCATGGGGAGCATGATGCCCCCACCAGTTGGCATGGTGGCTCAGCCTGGAGCTTCTGGAATGGTTGCCCCTATGGCCATGCCTGCAGGCTATATGGGTGGCATGCAGGCATCGATGATGGGTGTGCCGAATGGGATGATGACCACCCAGCAGGCTGGCTACATGGCAGGGATGGCAGCTATGCCCCAGACCATGTATGGGGTTCAGCCAGCTCAGCAGCTGCAGTGGAACCTCACTCAGGTGAGCTGCCCTGTTTGATCTGATATCAGACTTCTGAGCCTTCCTCAAGCCTATATCACTTCTCACTTTTCCCTTATCCCTTGAATCCTTTCTATATAGTGAGATAATGCCAGAGAGACATTCTTGGATTTGCCTTTTTTATTCTAGGCCTACCTAGAGTCAAACTTTCTGAGGAGTTCTCATTTCCTATAAAGTAAGGGTAACCAACTAAATCTGAGCCCACACATCTCAAAAACAAAACCAGAAAGACTTATACAGATAGACAATACAAAAATAAAAAATACCTATAGTCCATAGCTACCATTGTTACAGGCTTTAAATGACATGACATTATTACCCAAATCCAGCAGAGTGAGCATCACAGAGGAGATTGCAGAAAGCAGAGAGGGAGCACAGACAAAGTCACCTCTCAAAGGAGAAAGGCCTACCATGCCTGGCTACATCTATTTATTTTGCAACAATTAATTAACTTAGTCTACTTGGACTTAGTCTACTTGGATGGAGACATACTGAGAACAGTTCTCTGGGGGGGGGTTTGAAAATAAGGAATTGGAAATACATAGGATTATAGGTTGTAGCCTTGGAAAAGCTTTGTGTGGTAGAGAGATGGGTATGACTTAGAAGAAGGAGGAACTCTTTGGAGACCTGATAGTGAAAGGAAAGAAACAAGTTTGAAGTGGAAAAGAGAATTACAAAATCAGAAGATACCATCCTTCTTCCCCAAATGATTATTTCACTAATTAACAGAAGAGGGTGGTCTTGAACTCAGAAATCTGGTAAGCTTTCCTAAATCCTCATACATTATCAATGATTTGGAAAACTAAAACACTAAAAAATAACAGAACATGACAGATGACATTTATACAAAACTACTGAAAATAGAAAACAAATCTCAAAATATTGGGCTGGGGCTGTAGGTTAGAGTTGGGGCGCTTGCCTCCTATATGTGAGGCACTGGGTTTGATCCTTAGCACCACATAAAAATAAATAAATCTCAAAACATTCTAGGTAATGAAAATTCTCCCTTAAAAAGTCATTAAGCAGAATTAATATTGTTAAAATGGTCATACTACCCAAAGCAATATACACATTCAGTACAATCCCTATCAAAATACCAATGATGGGCTGGGGCTGTAGCTTAGTAGCAAAGCACTTGCCTGATGGCAGAATGCAATTCATTTCATATTACACATATAGAGCACAATTTTTCAAGTCTCTGGTTGTACACAAAGTATTATCACACCATTTGTGTCTTCATACATGTACTTAGGGTAATGATATCCAACTCATTCCACTGTCTTTCCTACCCTCATTCCCCCTCCTTTCCCCTCCCTCCCCTTTGCCCTATCTAAAGTTCCTCCATTTCTCCCATGCACCCCCTATCCCCATTATGAGTAGCATCCTTATATCAAAGAAAACATTTGGCCTTTGGTTTTTTGGAGATTGGCTTACTTCACTTAGCAGTATATTCTCCAACTCCATCCATTTACCTGCAAATGCCATGCTTTTATTCTCTTGATACTGAGTAATATTCCATTGTGTATATATGCCAAAGTTTCTCTCTCCATTCATCTACTGAAGAACATCTTGGTTGGTTCCACAATTTAGCTATTGTGAATTGTCCCAGCCTTTTAAAAAAAAAAAATTTTTATTTAGAGACAGGGCCTCACTGAGTTGTTAAGGACCTTGCTAAGTTGCTGAGGCTAGCTTTGAACTCCTGATCCTCCTGCCTCAGCCTCCCAAGTCACTGGGATTACAGGTGTGGGCCACCGTGCCCAGCAAGACAGCCCTTTTAACAATGGTGCTGGGAAAACTGGTTATCTATATTGTAGAAGAATGAAAGTAGACCCTCATCTCTCACCCTGCACCAAAATCAACTCAAAATTGATCAGACTTAGAAATTAGATTAGAAACTATGCAACTCCTAGAAGAAAAACATAAAGTTAAATATAGGCACTGGCAATGACTTTCTCAATAGGATTCCTGAAATTCAGAAAATAATTTCAAGAGTTAATAAATGAGATAGCATCAAATTAAAAAGCTTCTGCACAGCAAAGGAAACAATTAGAAATGTGAAGAGAAGCCTGGTGCAGTGGCGCACGCCTGTAATCCCAGCACTTGGGAGGCTGAGGCAGGAGGATCTCGAGTTCAAAGCCAGCCTCAGCAATGGCGAGGCACTTAGCAACTCAGTGAGACCCTGTCTCTAATAAATTTCAAAAAAAAAAAAAACGGGGGGCTGGGATGTGGCCCAGTGGTCGAGTGCCCCTGAGTTCAATCCCTGGAACCAAAAAAAAAAAAAAAAAAAAAAAAAAGAAATGTGAAGAGAGAACCTACAGAATGGAACCACCATATGACCCAGTTATACCAGCCCTCAGTATTTATCCTAAAGAATTAAAGAGATGCATACCCATGTTTATAGCAGCACAATTCATAATAGCCAAACTATGGAACTAATCTAGGTGTCTATCATGAGATGAATGGATAAAGAAAATGTGGTATATATAAACAATGGAACTTATTCCGCCATAACAAAAAAAATTGAAATTATGTCCTTTTTAGGAAAAGGGATGGAACCAGAGACCATTATGTTAAGCAAAATAAGTCAAACTCAGAAGCTCAAGGGACATAGGTTTTCTCTTTTATGTGGAAGCTAGAAAGGAAAAAGGAAAAGATAGCTGGGGGTAGATCTCATGAAAATTAAAAGGAGATCAGTAGAGGAAAGAAACCAAGGGGTGGAAGTCAGGGAGGGAGGGGGGAAGTGCTAGGGAGTGATATTGGCCAAATCATATTGTTATATTGTGTGCATGTATGAGTATGTAACAACAAATCTCATCATTATGTACAACGATAGTGTACCAATAAAAATGTGGGGGGAAAAAGAAATGCAAAACAGTATTCATAATTTCATTTAAGTATCAACTCTTTTCAGAGGGGGAAAAATGTCATAAAGCAGAATAAATTGTTAAACAGTTCACCAACCTGAAGAGAATGTCCTTAAATATTGCAGATAAGACAAAACAGCTTGAATCAAAAATTCAAAAACTTAGCCTGGTGCAGTGGCGCACGCCTGTAATCCCAGCACTTGGGAGGCTGAGGCAGGAGGATCACAAGTTCAAAGCCAGCCTCAGCAATGGCCAGGCACTTAGCAACTCAGTGAGACCCTGTGTCTAATAAAATACAGAAAAGGGCTGGGGATGTGGCCCAGTGGTCGAGTGCCCCTGAGTTCAATCCTCGGTACAAAAAAAAAAAAAAAAAAAAAAAAATCAAAAACTTAGAACCAAAATGGACAAAACACTAGAGGTTTTGAAATGAAAGTAGTTTACTGAACTCAGGAACGAAATTAATGAAAAAGATAAAGTTATCTTAGAAATAAAGGAATGGAATAAATTCAGCGGAAAATATATTTGACATTGAAGAAAGATGTGAAACAGCTAGGAGAATGAAAACTAAATATAGGAAGGAGTTTGAAAAGAACCAGAGAAAGTAATATAGAAAGTAGGTAAAGATGGGCTGGGGTTGTGGCTCAGGGGAAGAGCACTCGCTTAACATGCGTGAGGCACTAGGTTCAATCCTCAGTACCGCATAAAAATAAAATAAAGGTATTGTGTCCACCTACAACTAAAAAATAAATGTTAAAAAAAAATAAAGTAGGCAAAGAAAGCCTAAAATATATACATTTGGAAGACACCCAGAGTAAAAAGAAAATATCAGGACAGAATTAATATATTTAAAACTATAATACAAGAAAACTTTCTAGAGATAGAGTTGTAAATAATATTAAAGGGCCCACTGTGATTCTAGGAAAATTGACCCTCAACAGTCAACTCTAAAATATCCCAGTAAACCTTTAGACTTTAAAGAACAAGAAAATTTCTCAGGGATCTATCTATCCTTTTTCATACTTACCTCCCAACAAAAATTCATCACTTTTGGAAACAAAACAAAACAAAACAACAACACAAACCACCCAGGTTGACATCAGACTTCTAAGGGCAACATGCAAAGGACCACAAAGGGAGTATCCAAGATGCTCAAATACATGTGAGATAGGTATTTTACAGCCAGTCAAGCTATCCCTCAGATATGAAGGCTGTAAAAGAATGATCTTAAATATGCAAGAACTCAGGAAGTGTGCTTACAAGCCTTTCCTGAGGAATCTAAACTTCATCCACCTAGGAGACACATTTTGGCACAAGGACTGATGATGAGCATTGAATGTTTAATTAAGAACCTGAGACTAAAACAAGGGTCAGAAAATATGTTGTATTCTGACAAACCTAATAATACAACTAAAACAAATAGAAAGAGGGGGGAGAAAAAAAGAAAGTAGACTTAAGTTAATTAATTGTTGCAAAATAGATAGATGTAGCCGGCCATGGTGGTGTAAGCCTGAATCCCTGTGGCTGGGGAGACTGAGCAGGAGGATCACAAGTTCAAAGCCAGCTTGGCGGGGTGGGGGGCTGGGGTTGTGGCTCAGCAGTAAGAGCACTCACCTAGCGTGACCCTGGGATCCTCAGCACCACATAAAAATAAACGTATTGTGTACAACTAAAGCAAATAAATAAATTTTTTTTTTTTTTTTTTTAAAGCCAGCCTCAACAAAAAGCAAGGTGATAAGTAACTCAGTGAGACCATGTCTAAATAAAATACAAAATAGGTCGGATGCCCCTGAGTTCAATCCCCAGTACCAAAATAATAAAAATAAAAATAAAAATAAATAGATGTAAGTCAAAGAATATAGTAAGCTGTCAAGCTAAATCACAGAAGCTTGAGTAAAAGAGAAGAAAAGTAAGGACAACAGTATTAGTATAAAGGTAATCAATACAACAAAAATATGGAACATTTTTCTTTTGGGGGTGCTGGGGATTGAACTCATAGCTTCCCACATGCTGGGCAAGCATTCTTCCACTGAGCCTTGTTAATTACAATTTTTAAAAAATATGATAGATTGTGTCTTAGCCAAGATATCAAAACAAAATTACCAATAATGGGACAAATAATTATCATGTGCTTCCTGATATCTTGTACTGAGGAGGACACAATATCACCTATATAGAATTCTTGCCAAAAAATATGTAACCTGCACCCAATTTTGAGAAAACATGAGATCAATACAAACTGAGATAGTCTACAACATAACTGTCCTGGATTCTTTGAAAATATCAATGTCAGGAAAAAAGGAAGAGTGTAGAGGAACTGTTTTAGATTAAAGGAGACTAAAGAGATGAAAATGAAATGCAGTATATATTAGAATATTGGGTTAATGTTAAATTTTGTGAGTGTGTTAATCACATTATAGTTCTAAGAAGGCATTCATTCCTATGGGATGCCTCCTGACTTATTGAGGGGTGAAATGTCATGATGATGTGTGCAACTGTTGATGCTCATTGAAATTGTTTATATACATACATATACACATATCTCACACATACAGAGAAGGAGAGAAAAAATACAATAAAGTGTTAACAATTGGTGAGTTGAAGGAAGATATATATGGGTTTCATTGTACTATTGTCTCACTTTTTTTTAAATAGTTTTTTGTTGTCAATGGACCTTTATTATTTAATTTATTTATATGTGGTGCTGAGAATCGAACCCAGTGCCTCACACATGGTAGGCAAGTGCTCTACCACTGAGCCACAACCCCAGCCCCTCACCTTTTTTTTTTTTAAGTTTGAAATTTTCTTTAAAAAGTTGGTAGAAGAAAATAGACATTCTCCTAAAGAAAAATAATTTATTAAGAAAATGTACTAGGCTCAGGAAATTTAAGGCATTTTTCTTTGACAAACCATTTCATCTGTTTGTGGCCAGGGGCCAGTCTTTCAAATCCAATTCATAAAAAGGCCCCTGCCCCACCCAGGCCTCATTCCCCTGACTCCTCTCAGCTCCTTCCCTTCTCCTACACTGAAGATGCTTTGGTCTCCACTCCTCTTCCTTTGTTCATTTGGAACAGTCCAGTTTATTTTTCCCTCTGCAAAGGAGCATGCTCAAGTGCTGACCTGACAGTAACTGCTTTCTGCTGGAGAAGAGGCAGGAGCGCTGGAAGTGATGCTTTTCTTTGTCCTGTCAGAGTTGGCCTTGATCAGTTAAAAGGACCCTTTGGTTATGAAGAGGAACTGGAAGGGGAGAAAAGAAGGGCTTCTTGGTCTGGGGTTGAGGCTCAGCGGCAGAGCGCTCGCCTTCCACGTGCGCGGCCCGGGTTCGATCCTCAGCACCACATAAACATAAATGCATTGCATTGTGTATAACTAAAGTAAATAAATAAATATTAAAAAAAGAAAAAGAAGGGCTTCTTATGCTGGTTTTTTTTTTTTTTTTTTTTTTTTTCTGACTGGATCCAGGATCCCTTCTTTCTCTTCTGAGCATTAGTCTCTGGCAACATTGACCTTCTGATAAGTCCTTTATGTACATGATATGGTGTCCTTGAAATGATCTGTTAAGGTCCAGGGCAGTTGTGTACAATAATAGTCTCCCTTTGTCTCGATCTTCCTCCCCACAGACAGAAGGACTCCTACCCTGCCTTTTGCACTAACTGGCTGAATGCCCACAGCCTAGTCTGAAAGTCTCCTCTCTCCCTTCCAGATGACCCAGCAGATGGCTGGGATGAACTTCTATGGAGCCAACGGCATGATGAACTATGGCCAGTCAATGAGCGGTGGAAATGGACAGGCAGCAAATCAGACTCTGAGTCCTCAGATGTGGAAATAAAAGCAAAACACCTGTATGGCTACCACTTTCCTTAGCCTTTGCTCTTCCCCTTCTTTCCTCATCTCTCCTCCCCATCATCCCCTTTTCCTACCTCTCTCCATTTGATTTAGAAATTGCTCAATAAGTCATTTGGGGTTTGGCATCCTGCTTAACCCAGCCACTTCCCAAACATGCAGATCTCTCTGTTGCTCTATGTTGTTCATGTCCCCTAGCCATCCTGACTTCCTCCCCAGCCACAGCCCCTATCCTCTCCTGGCACCAGCACCTTAGAAATTGTTGGCAGAAGGCACTTGAACCACAGGGAAAATGTGCACATCTTTAAGTACCTTCCCTCAAGGTTGAACCTCCTGTCAGACCCTTAGAAAGGTCTGTGGCATTGTGCATTAGGCCAAGGGGAGGGTGTAGAGATTCTTCTATATGTGTTAATAAGCTATTTCTAAGTGTTTAAAGTTTTGGTTTAAGAGAGGTATCATGTTCCCATGCTTTATGGGAATGAAGAAAGTCCTGCAATCAAATTAAATACTCCTTGGGTCTTGGATCAGGTTGACCCTAGCCCTGGGGTGAGGCAAGCCCCCTCCTGTGTGGATGAGCAAAAATATTACTCCATTTTGCCCTGAGTTGCTTTCTGGGTCTGGGGCTTCAGGACTCGCTGCTTCAGTCAGCCTTTATTAGCACCAAAGACTTTATGAAGGTCCCATACAGATGCACATCCCTACTGCCTCCTCCCTGCCGTCAGCAGGATCTGGCTCCATGGCTGGAGGACCAGCCCCAGCGTGGGATGCAGAGCTTAATCTGTGCACTGCTTGTGTGTGTGTACATGTGGATGTCGCCTCCCACCCTCTCCCTATCTGCTCTGGGCATTTTTGTTTTTGTTTTTTAGTTTTAGGTTTATAACAGAGAGGAGTTAATTTATCAACAGTCTAAAGCTGTTGCCAGTTTTTCTTATATTTTAAAAAAATTGCCATCTCATCGATAGCTCCCTATCTCCTTTCCCTTCTCCCATCCACCAATCACTCTTTCATACCCGCGTATCCAGGTATTTTATTTGCCACCTATTTCCAGGTGTGTGAGGCAGAGAGCCTGGACAGCTTTTCTCTCAGTCATTGTTCACCCCACTTGAAAATTCAAACAAGAAAACTTTGCTTAAAGGATTTCATGTATGGGAACCACAATGCCTGGTTGCCTTTCTCATGTGTATGTGTAAATTCCTTAATAAATATTGCAGGGAAGGACTGTTTCCTTGTTACTGTGTGTCACTCTTGGAGGAGGGTGAGGTCCACGTAGGTTTTCTACTTTCCGGGAGCAGTTCCTTCCTTCACTTCTTGTGTTTTAAAGAATTTGGTACTTGCCCTAGTTTGAGCAGTCAGAAAGGGACCCTCTCTCCAGTGGTGCAAAGAATTGTGAGCTGAAGGAACAGGAGCTCTGCACCTGCAAGGGTCACAGAACATCAGAACTAGGAGCATGTTTTCCCCCACAGATGGAGAAGTGGAGACCCAGAGAGAGGAAGTGGTTGGCCAGGAGTCTGCCAGAGAACTGTTAGAGAGCCTGCTGAAGAATCTGTACTTTCAGCCCCTTGTTCTTTCCCTATGCCTGCGTGATTAAATAGCAAGTTGAAATTCCTTCATGCCGAGGGAGCAGTAGCCTTGCTTGGTAAAGGCAATCCAGCCCTCTCTAAACTGTCAGAACAAGGAGGGGCTGGACTTCTGAACCAGTGGCAGGAATTAGAGACAAAACACTCATCCTATGGCACACAGCTGTAATCCCAGCAGCTCAGGAGGCTGAGGCAGGAGGATTGAGAGTTCAAAGCCAACCTCAGCAATTTAGTGAGGCCCTAAGCAACTTAGAAAGACCCTGTCTCAAAATAAAAAATAAAAAGGGAAGGCTAGGGCTGTAGCTCAGTGGTAGTGTGCTTGCCTTGCATATGTGAAGCACTGTTTGATCCTCAGCACTACATAAAAACAAAAAAAAAAAAATAAAGCATGCTGTCCACCTACAACTACAAAAAACAAAACAAAACATTTTTTTTAAATAATAGAAAAATAAAAATGGCCAGGGATGTGACTTAGTGTTTAAGCACCCCTGGGTTCAATCCCTAGTACCAAAACAACCCCCAAAACAAACAAAAAACAACTCGCCCTGGAGTGGTATGAAATGCAGTAAGAAAATGGTCTGCAGTCCATTTCCTCTTCTAATTGATTCCCTTCCTGCTCTCAACAGAAAGGATGAGCTCTCCCTTTCCTCCTTTTGTTTGAGTACAGTTTTATTTATTTACTTATTTATTGGTACTGAGCCACATCCCCTGCCCTTTTTATTTTTTATTTTGAGACAGGGTCTTGCTAAGTTGCTTAGGGCCTCGTTAAGTTGCTGAGGCTGGTCTCAAATTTATAATCCTGCCTCAGCCTCCCAAATCACTGGGATTACAGGCGTGTACCACTATGTTCAGCTTGAGTACACTTTTTGAGTGCTTACAGATAGAAGCAGGAGTATAGAGAAGTGGCTGAGGAAGCTCAGGATCAGGCTTCCAGCATTCGGATCCCTCTTTCTTTGGGGTCCACTATTAAACCCCTGGATCTCAGTGCTAAATGGAGCTAGTGATAATATTAAGACAAAAAAAAAAAAAAATGTAATCCCTGTGGTGCATTTAACACATTTTGGGCCCTTAATAAACACTCACATATTAGCAAGTATTTTGCGCCAGACTTACATTAAGCATTAATTCATTCAACCAATGATTATTGTTTACAATATGCAAAACACCATCTTGGTCTCTGGAGATAAAGCAATAAATAATACCCCAACTGCATGGGCTACTGTGTTAGGAAAGATGGACAACAAACAAGTTAATCAATTTTATTTCAGAGAATGTGTGCATGGGGACTATTTGGATGGGGTAGATTTGAACTGAGACCTAGTGAGCTGGAAATGAAGAAAAAGCAGGATAAACATGGGCATGTCTGTCAGAAATTGGAAGCATAGGTTTGGGAGCCATCAGGGTATGGATGGCATGTAAAGCTAGGAGAGGAGATGCATTTGCCTCGAAAATGGCAAGAACAGAAAGGGACTGAGTCGTAAGCCTATCAGCTTTTAGGATTTTGGAAGAGTAGTTAAGAAAAAATTCACAATAACTAGATTGTGGAACCAACCTAGATGTCCCTCAGTAGATGAATGGATAAAGAAAATGTGGTACATATACACAATGGAATTTTACTCAGCAATAAAAGAAAAGAAAATAATGGCATTCGCAGCTAAATGGATGAAGTTGGAGAATATAATGCTAAGTGAAGTTAGTCAATCTAAAATATCCAAATACCAAACGTTTTCTCTGATATAAGGAGGCTGACTCACAGTGGTGTCGGGATACATAGGAGGATTAGAGGAACGCTAGAAAGGTCAAAGGGGAGAGAGGGAAGGGAGGGAGCAAGGGGGATTGGAGGGGAGAAAAGAAAAGGTGGTTGAATAAGATGGATGTCTTTATTCTAAATGCATGATTGAAGATTTGAATGGTATGAATATACATTGTATACAAACAGTGTTTTGTAAAAAAGATGCTCTATATGTTTATTATGAATTATAATGCATACTACTATTATAAAGACAACAAATTTGAATAAAAAATAAATTAAAAAAAAAAGAAAGAAAAACAAACTGAATCTGGCATAGCCCCTACTCTTAAGAAGTCAATGGTCTCATGGCTTCTTATTTATAATTTATAATTATACAGTGGATTATGAGAGCTAAGGGGGAGCAGCAGTTAGGGAAACCTTAAGAACTGTGCCACTTGAGCTAAGTAAATGTGTTTTTTGTTTGTTTTTGTTTTTATGGTGCTGGTAATCAAACCTGGGGCCTCCCCAGTCCTTTTTATTTTATTTTGAGACAGGATCTTGCTAAATTGCTGAGGCTGTCCTCAAACTTGACAATCTTCTTGCCTCAGCCTCTGGAGTAGCTGAGATTATAGGTGTGCACCACTGCGCCCAACTTGAGTGTCAAAGGGAGAAGGAATGGTTAACCAGTGCAGGTGAGAAGAGTATTCCAGATAGTACCATGTGAACAAAGAAAGAACTCTAAGAACATAGACCATTTGGGGGAGTACAAGCAGTTTCCTAATTTCTAAGGTTGATGCAAATCTGTGGTGTAAGGTAGGACAGGTGGAGTTGGGCCAAACCATGGGGCACTTCCTAAACCCTATGAAGGAATTTTTTTTTTTTTTAGCTGTAGATAGACACAATATCTTTATTTATTTTTATGTGGTGCTGAGGATCAAACCCAGTGCCTCACACATGCGAGGCAGGCGCTCTACCACTGAGCTATAGCCCCAGCCCTGCTATGAAGGAATTTTACCTGAAATGTGAATAGTGAGGTGACATGGTCAGATTTGAATTCTAAATAGCTCACTCTTGCACTGTTGTGAACAATGTGTTTGAGGAAAGTAGACCAGAGCCAGGGAACCAGAGATAGTAGTAGCTGAACTAGGGCCATGGTCATTGGGTTAGGGGAGAATGAAGTGACTTACAGGGGCAATTCCTGACTGATTATGAGGCACACAAGATTCTTCTAGGTGTTCCTTAGAAATGCTAAAATAAACCTGGGTGAGAATACATAATATCTACATAAAAGGGCTCTGAAAAAGTCTTGTGATGAAGAAAATTTTTTTCACGGTTTTCTAGCATTTACCAACATTCATTTTGTCATGGAATCCATTTTTCTGAATTATCTAATAATAGAATGCTATTTGAGAAAAGCAAACAGAAACTACTATAAGAGGTGGAATTGGAATGTCTCAGTAAGGGGGTGAGATGTGGGATGGAGGAAGAGGAAGAATCAAAGAAATCTGAGTGAAAGAATTTATAGGAGGAGAAGTGGGTAGTAAAAGGTATAGTTTTAAGCATGCTGAATTTGGGTTAAAGAACTGGATTTAGAGTCTGAGCTTCAAGGAAGAGGTTTGGCCAGAGGAATTAATTTGGGCATTAACACCATCCCTGTGGCAACTGATGCTATGGGATGGGGTCAGAGAGAATGGATTTGTGAAATAATGGATTTGTGGGCTAGGGACAGAATCTTGGTGATATTTATTTTTAATAGGAGTTAAGGAGGAAAGGCTCAAAAAAGAGAACAGGTAGAATGGGGATGAGTAGGAATAGTCAGTCATGGAAAACAAAACAAACTTCAAGTAAAATGCCTAAGAACCCTTGGAACTACAATATTTAGAAGGAGACATGACCACAAATGTCAATCAGCAAGGACATCCCATGAGATAGGATTATTAAAAGAACTATTCAGCGACTGGAAACTTGTGCAAGAGTAATTTCAGGGTAAAAAGCCAGTTTATGGTTGGTCAAAGACTGAATTGAAGTAATTAAAAAAGTAGAGGAAAAGGGCCTATTAAATAAAATGGTAAGTTTTTAAGAGTTGCTCATAAGAATAGAAGCCAAGTGTATAAATTCCAAACTAATAAAGATGAAAACACTGGAATAACAAAATTCAAAAAATATCTACTGTCTGCCTTCCCCTAAGAAAAAGATGAGGTAAGAACAAAGTTTTTTTTAAAAGCACAGAAAAATGTAACAATTAGAAATGAAAGCAATGTGTTTGAAACAAATACACATAAACTTAAAAATATAAATAGAATAAATACAGTTAAAATATTGAGATTGTCAGATGGACCTTTAAAATCTACTCCTGGGGCTAAGGGTGTGTGTAGTTCAGTGGTAAAATCCACTCTTGCCATCTCAGACCTTCCTTCTAAGATCACTGCTTCACCTGAAGTTCCGTCTACCCTTTGAAAGTTGCTTTAGTGAAGGTCTCTTTGACTCTTGCCTGAAACATAAGCACAGGAAAATTTTTAAAGGAATGAGATGAGCAAGATCAGGCAAGCACTAATCCAAAGTAAACAGGGATCAGATAATATAATAAATAAGTATATATATAATATTTATTTTATATATAATAGATAAATATAAAATATTTATTTTTTAGTTGTAGATGGACACAATACCTTTATTTTATTTATTTATTTTTATGTGGTGCTGAGGATTGAACCCAGGGCCCCGCACATGCTAGGTGAGTGCTCTACTGCTGAGCCACAATCCCAGCCCCAGGGATCATATATATTTAAATCACCATTTATATTTGCAAATAAACTTTAAGACAGCATTATTAGAAACGGAGAGGATCAATAATTAAAGGAAAATAGAGGAATTCTGAACAAATAAGCATTTTTAAAGTCTCAAAATAAACAAAGCAAAAATATATAGAACTTCAGGGATACATGGTGGATGAATACAAAATGTCCAGTAGGCTCTTTTGGATGGAAACTGATAAGCTGATTCTAAACTATATGTGGAAAAGCAAAGAATCTCGAATAGTCATGACAATCTTGGAAAAACAACAAGCCAGGTGTGGTGGCACAGACCTGTAATCCCAGCCACTTGTGAGGATGAGGCAAGAGAATCACAAGATCAAGGCCAGCCTGGGTGACTTAGTGAGATCCTGTCTCAAAATAAAAAAGGCTGGGGATGTGGCTCAGTGCTTAAGCACTCTTGGGTTCAATCCCTGGTACGAAAAAAAGAAAAGAAAAGGAAATCCAAAAGGAATTCAGGGGATTGATTACCAAATATATCATCCCTTTTTCCTACTTATCCCTGACAAGATTCTGAAGACATTCCCTTTACCAAAGTCCTGACTCATACTTTATTACAAAAATACTATACTCATTGATTGAAACACAATTTAGCAGGTGTTCTCTACAGGTTAAGAATGTTTAAGTTTATTATTTTCAGTGGAATTGTGATGTTTCCAACAATAGCTCTTAACAATGATCCACCTTTAATTTATGGTATTCGGAATGGATATCAAGATCTTTGGAAGTAGTTAATTGGTAGTAGAGTTCCAGATAAATGGCAAATCACCAAAGACCTACCTGATCTATGTAACTAAAATTTCTCCACATTTGGAGACAGATGTTAGCAAGGTAAGAATGCAGCCCTGCGTTCTATTTCTGCATTTGAGCTAGTTGATGGATTCAGAGCCTACTGAATAAAGGTGGCCAGGTATCCTGAAGAGGAGCTTACTCCTAGTCTTCTCCAGAGGGACCCATTACCATTTTTATCTAGGTAACTCTGCAGGGGGAAACTACACAAACATTTGGGAAATAAGTGGATACAAGCTGTTAGCTCTTATCAGTTTCTGGATACCTATAATGTCATTGTCCATTTATCAAATGGGACCATATGGGGGCCAGGTGATGATGGAGTTTTTACCTAAATCAGCCTCATCATTGGCTGAGTTGAACTTTCAACTTCTCTGACAGTACTTCCCCACATTCCTGAGTGTCTAGTTGGAAATGAAACTCGTAGTAAGTGATAGAATCCCACACTGGTTTGCTCACCTGTAAGGACTGTGAAGAAAGAGATAGAGAAGCAGAAGTTCCTAGAGCTCTTCCTCACCAGAATAACAACTCATTATAGCACTCTACCTCTGGGAGAGTTGCAGAGATTGAAAGATAGATGTGCAGATGCAGTAGTGGTGATTGCTATCACATGTCCATTTAATTTGTTGGGCTAGCTGGTGCAGAAGACGGGAGGATTTGGGAGAATGAGAGACCGTTAGCTTTATCAGGTGGGGAAATCCATTGCAGTTTCTGTACCAGAAGTCATTTCCTATTGAATTGAATCAGGATAATGGCTGACACCTGATATACATCTACTAACATAACAGCAAGGGGAGCAAAAAATATCAGGCAGTTATCTTCTACATGGTAGGACAGCAGTATGAGTTTACCATTCCATCTGGGGAATATGTAACCCTTAAATCTATGCCATCATTTATCTATGGTGGCTTTGACTATCACTGTGAGATATTGTATTTTCCAAAAATGACACCAACATATATCCCATTCCTCACACTTGTCTAATGATATGACATTGCTATTCTTCCTTTGGAATCTGGGATCTATTTTCTCTCCTCTTGAACATGAGTGGACTTTTAGCACCACCTTGACAGCTGCTATGACCTGACCCTGAGGCAAGTTTATAAAAAGGCAATATGGCTTCTTCCTGCCTCTCTCTTGGGTCTCTTGAACTTTCAGTCAAGTCATCATATTTTGAGGAAGCCCAGGCCACACAGAAGGGTCATTTTGTGTGTTCTGGCCAACAGACCCAGCAAAGCCCTGTACATGGTAGTGAATATGCCTTCATTTGATTGCAGCTTATTGTGACACACGACTAAAAACCAGTCAGGGTCATTCCAGGTAAACTGGGCTGGCACGAATAATCACACAGAGACAGAGAAATACCATTTTCTTTGCATTCTATGACAGCTCCTCTGACCCAGCTCCCACAAAGGAGGCAAGGAAAGTAAAAAAGAGAGAGAGCATGCCTCAAACCTGGGTTTTATTGGAGGAGGTTGTTCCATGGGATATTCTATCCAAAAAAGGGAAAAGGGTAGGGTTACAACAAACAGGTAGGTGTGACACAACCCCAGCAGGTGATGCCCATTCCTAGAGCTGCACCTTGATTATCTGAACGGAGGTAAGGCCCAATTGCATTGCAATGTTCAGTACCTCTTTACTCAGGACTTAAAGGTGTGTACATAGTACACCTGAGCAGCTCCTGACAGCAACTCTTTGCCTTCAAGACTTCCAGGTAGGCCCCCCAGAATCATGGAGCAAGGACATGTGGTCTGCACCATGCCCTATCAAATTCTTGACTCTCAGAAACTGAGAGAGAATAAATGATTAATGAAGCCAAAATTAGGCAGTCGGTAAAGATAGGTAAATCGAGTCAGGTAAGATCAAAGAGGCCTATTTGAATAAGTCTGGGAAGTTGAAGACTGCCCCCTGAGGGACTGAAATGCCTTCAGAGCCCTTCCTTCACCCTAGGCCCCAGCTACAACATGTTGCTAAGGTAACCTGTTCCAGGAATTGCCCCTTCCTACATTGAGTTGTAAAAGTTGTTAATTAATGTGTCCTGGGCTGCTCCATCCTGCCCTTCCTCCTTCAGCCCACTTGTTTTCCATCTTTTGGCCATCCCACAGAGTACTTCCTGGGCCTAGTCACCTATGCAGAAGGCATAGGGAAGAGAGCAGGAGAACAAAGGAAGCCTGAGACATATAAAAAGGCTTCTTGGGATACCAGGATACCAGGTATGGCCCCCTTCTCCCTCCCAGGAAAAGTCTATGTAGCCCCTTTTTAAATAAACCCTGCTTTATATGCTTGCCTCAGCGTGCTTCTCTAATGTTATACTTCAATACGCGAGGGAGCAGAACTCATCACCGGTACCTGGCAGTATCATTACTGTTGTTTTAATCAGGAAGTAATGGACAACCTCTTGTGTAATTTCACTTCTTTCTTTCTTTCTTTCTTTCTTTCTTTCTTTGGTGCTGGGGATTGAACCCAGAGCTTTGTGCATGCGAGTCAAGCACACTACCAACTGAACCATATCCCCAGCCCTCTTATGTAATTTCTAAGGACTATGTCATGTCAATGAATTACTGGAGACATGTTGGGAAAACCTTAAAGCTAGGAACAAATTGCTGATATTTTCACCCTATTAAAAAAGAAGTATAGTACTTAGTCTCTGTGGATTTGTGATGCCCATGAGTCATATTTCAGTGTGTTGTCTAAGCCAATTTTAGGGTAATCTGAAAAACTACCTGCTTCGAGTGTAGCCCAGAATGATGGAAGCATTTTCCTCTTTAGGCTACAGGCAGCTCTGCTCTCAACACTATGATTCAGTAGATCAATAACAGATTTAGACTCTGTATAGAGAATCTTTCAAGATACAAGGCAAGAAACACAAAAGAAGCAACTGAGTTTTGAAGTGTTGCCTTTGGCAAGCAACTACTTCCCTACTGAACCCCAGATCATGAGAACATTGTTGTCCTGGAACCAGAGTTTCCCACAATGAATTAGGTAGTGACTTGCCTGGTCCATGTCCTTGAAGGGGGATCCCCAATATCAGTGCTATAGTTTGGATCTTTTTTTTCTTTTCTTTTGGTACCAGGGATTGAACTCAGGGGCACTTGACCACTGGGCCACATCCCCAGCACTTTATTGTATTTTATTAGAGACAGGGTCTCACTGAGTTGCTAAGTGCCTCGCCATTGCTGAGGCTGGCTTTGAACTTGTGATCCCCCTGCCTCAGGCTCCCAAGTGCTGGGATTACAGGCGTGCACCACTGCACCCAGCTAATAGGGCTGTTTTACCTACAACTTTGGTTTTGTTTTTCTTGAGGAAGCTTTCTCACAATAAATCCTCTTGATATCTGTTCATTGGCTCCATCATTTATACTAAAATTTATACTAAAATTTTGGGGGTTGTGACTGCCCTTTCAATCACTATTAGTTGCTACCAGGTTTCTCAGTGACATCATTCATCCTGAGGCTACAGCATCTGGTCTGATGGTCCCCACTCTGATTTTCTGGCCTCTTGCCTTTGTTAGGGACTTATCAGGGTGAGGGTAACATGACAGAGACTTCCCTCTGGTTTTAAGCCAGGGTTGTAAGGAGTGACTTACTTTATCAGGCTATGCCTGATGACTACATTGGAGTGCTCCTTGAGCGAGCCTGGTGGGGACTGCAGGTTCAAAGTGAAATTTTAAAATGGAGTTGCTTAGGCTAATGTCCAAGGCCATCATTACAATCACCAGGTCCCACTTTCTCTATTTTTGTGTCTGTCTGTTTTTTTTCCAATCCCCTCCCTACCCCGTTCCAGAAACTGAGTAAATGTTGTGCCAGTTGTGACAAGTCTCATGTTGAGTGTGTAAATTTTCATTTATCCCTACCCCATATAATCCTCTATATTCAGTATAGTACCTTGTCCTCAACTGTGCCTGGTGTCCTCCAAGTTCCAAGACCTCTTTGAGACTCTTCCAGCCTATTGCAGAGGTCATTGTCACCTGACTGTAGAGTATTGTAGAGATGCTGGGAAACTAACTGCTGCTTTAATAGATTTTCCCCTAAAATTCTATTTTTAGCATCACTTTCCCTCCCATTTCAATGGTACTCCAGGTACTCTCTTTGCTTTTCGGGATTATGCAAGGGAAGTTAGGTTCTTTCTGGGCCATTCCTAAAGTTCCCTTGTGGTTCATTCTTTTCAGGACTCATAAGCCTGTCACCAACTCATCCACCCATTCTCCAATTTCTAAAAATTTGTTGTCACTTTTCTTCTGTTCCATTCAAATTATGGGTTTATGCCTGTGGATAAAGACCCTGGATGATTGTTCTGGAGAGATCAAGAGAAGAGAGATGAACTTCTGTCCACACTTAGTAAGGTTGTTCCCTGGAAGAGAAAGAACAACTCCAACAAAATTCTGGATTTTTTAAGGGGGATGGTGTCATGATGAACAAAGCTGTGACTTATATAGTCAAGGGGAGAAATAAAGAATATCCACGTGCTTTTTCCCTTTTCAATGTTTTATACACTCAAAATCACTCAATACAATTTCACTTAATAGGTTCTTTTTAAAAAATACTTACTTGGTTTTTTTTTTTTAGTTGTATACAATGCCTTTTTTATTTTTACTTGGTGCTGAGGATCGAACCCGGGCCGCACATGTGCTAGGCGAGCGCTCCACCACTGAGCTACAACCACAGCCTCTCAGTAGGTTCTTAAAATAAATGACAACCCTTAATGTTGGGCACTGCAATAGACATAATCAGTTTAAAGCAAACAATTCTAAGTTAACTCTAAGCACTGCAAACACACCTAATATGACTTACTTATTACAGACATTCCCTCTGCCTGCTAAGCTCAAGTGCCAGATCTAGAGTCTCAAGTCTTAGGCCTTAAGTCCAGTAGATGCACACTCACTCAGACCACAGTGATCTGGTCAACAATGGTTGAGGCTTCTGGAGTGGAGTTGGTGGCTGGTTGAGGCGATAGTCATAAGGAGAAGTCACCATTCTCATCCAGGGTCAAGAGGCTGCTGCAGAGTTTGAGAGAGGTGAGGACGATGCAGAGGATCAGGCAGATGATGATAAGAGTTGGAATGTTAGTCCAGGTCCTCATCAGACTCTCCGGCAAGTGTGCATCAGTATCGGCTAGCGGAATGTCTGTCCTTTTGTTCTATTTATACACTCTCTTATCAGGCAAGTGACATGTTTATACTAAGTGGCTTCACTCTGACTCCTTGTCAGGGTTGTTGGAAAGTGACTTGTTTATACCAAGAGGCTTGTTTATGACTTGTTTACCAGGCTATGCCTGATGATGTATTGGAGGGCTCTGTAGGCTTATACCTGGTTAGACTGCCCGTTTTTTAAATGGAGTTGCTTAGGCTAAGGCCTAAGGCCATTCTTACAGATGGGAAGATAATCTGGAAGCCAAAAGAATTCACTAGAAGCAGAAGCTCAGAACCAGGGGTGACTATGACTCTGAAAGACAGTCTTAGCCATTTTGTATGTATCCTTCTGACTATTTAATTGAAGTGTATCCTACATGTGGGAAAGTGCACAGATAGTAAATATATGGCTTGGTGAATTGTCTTTGTATTTATTTTTAATTAATTTATTTTTAATTTATTTTTTAGTTGTAGTTGGACACAATACCTTTATTTTATTTATTCATTTTTATGTAGTGCTGAGGATCAAACCCAGGGCCTTGCTAGGTGAGTGCTCTACCACTGAGCCACAACCCCAACCCCTTATTTTTAATTTATATTAGAAGAAATATAACTGGTACATTAAATATGATGTTTGAAAGATATTTTTGCTTGGGATAGGATGGTATAGGCTGGTCAGACAAGATAAGTCACCCTTATAGGGACTACCTGACTTACAGACTCCTTGTTCACTCATTCAGTGACTGTCTGATTTAGATTATATCAGAAGCAGATCCTGAGACAAGGAATGGAATCCAGAAAGTTTATCTGGGAAACACAGGAAATGCCAGTAAGGATGAGATAGGGAAATAAGAGAATCAGAGAAGGGCATATTATTAAGTTAGTTAATTATTTTTTAAATAAGTGACATCAAGTCAAATATCTCTCCTCCTATTAAATTGAGAAACAATCATCTCACTGAGAAAATTTTTTTCAGATATACTTTTGTTCATTAATTGGATTTATTATTACTTCTTCTCATTGTCTTTATTTTAAAATTGAATTTCTTAGATGTAATATTTTATTGTTTTTTTATGGCATGTAATGTTTTCCTGTTTACAGTAGACAAATGTCCTCTTTTGAATATATTTATTAAATGAAAAAAGGAGTTGAGAGCTTCAGTAGGATGCAGCCAACACCATTTGGCATAAGTCCCCAGTTCAAGCTCAGTATTATGAGATAATTACTTGCTTTGTGCATGTTAACAACTTAGTATGTATTTTTCTGAATATGTATATTTGTGTGTGTATATATATCCTATATGTACATTATCTAATATATATGTATGTATGAACATATGTATGTGTGTGTCAGCAAATATATTGTACATATACATATACATATGTAATTATGCATATGTATATTGCTTTGGGAAAGCAATCTGCAACATATCATAGAATTAAAAATGTATACATCTTTTGACAAAGCAATCCCACTCCTGAGAATCTATCCCTTGGAAAATAAAGCAGTGTTTCAAAGGACAGTAGTATGAAGATGGTTATTATAGAACCGTTTCTTCTGGCAGAAAATAAGAATGACTTACAGACTTACTGACTTACAGACTCCTTGTTCACTCATTCAGTGACTGTCTGATTTAGATTATATCAGAAGCAGATCCTGAGACAAGGAATGGAATCCAGACAGTTTATCTGGGAAATACAGGAAATGCCAGTAAGGATGAGAATCTATCCCTTGGAAAATAAAGCACTGTATCTATCAGTAAGGGAATTACTGAATAAAAGGTGGTAAAACCACACCAAGGACTTAAAAAGAATCAATAAGAGCTACACTATCAGTTGGCAGGATTTCCATAAGACTTTTTTTTTTTTTAGTTTAAATTCCTGATAAATAAAGATTATACATATTAATGGGGGTAATGTGACATTTGGATGCCTGTATATAGCATAATGTTTAAGTTAGTTTCCATGAAATTATTTGGGGTGGGTAGTAGGGATTAAACCCAGGGGTGTTTTACCATTGAGCTACATCCTCAGCCCTTTTTGTTTTTTATTTTGAGACAAGATCTTGCTAAGTTGCTGAGGCTGGCCTCAAACTTCTGATCCTTCTGCCTCAGTCTCCCAAATTTCATGGTGTCAGGCTCCATGAGATTTTTTTAAAAATTTCTCTTTTTTAGTTGTTGATGGACCTTGGTTTTATTTATTTATTTATTTATTTATTTATTTATTTATGTATTTATGTATTTATATGCAGTGCCTCATACATGCTAGGCAAGCACTCCACCACTGAGCCACAACCCCAGCCCTCCATGAGATATTTTTAAATGAGAAAACTAGAACGCTTGCCTAGCAATTAAACCTTGTGAACTTCCAGATATTTGATCAGTTTTGACATATAAAAATGGCAATTTCATATATTCACTAAAATTTAACCCCAGCAATGTATAGAAATATTCTCTGTGCATTCTCACTTGGAATAACTGTCATACTTCTCATTTTTGCCATTTGGGAACAATGTGGTACCTTATTATTATTTTTAATTTGTATGTTTGGCTATATTTTCTTTTGTTTGGTGACCATTTGTATTTCTGTTCCATAAATTATCTAATTATATTATTTGCCTCTTTTCCTCTCAAGTTATTTTTTCCTTCCTTTTACCTGTCTCCCCTTTAACACAGCTGAAGCTGACCTGAGGTTAGTAGTCAATGACTATGAGTGCCCCAGCATTATTGGTACTGGATGTTTCAGTTTAACTACTATTTTATATATCTTAAAAATACAGGGTGAGGGGCTGGGATTGTGGCTCAGCGGTAGAGCGCTCGCCTAGCACGTGGGCGACCCGGGTTCGATCCTCAGCACCACGTACAAATAAAATGCATTGAATAAAACGCATTGTGTACAACTAAACCAAATAAATAAAAATATTAAAATAAAAAATACAGGGTGAGGGGCTGGGATTGTGGCTCAGTAGTAGAGCGCTCACCTAGCACGGGCGCAGCCGGGTTCGATCCTCAGCACCATGTACAAATAAACGCATTGTGTACAACTAAAGCAAATAAATAAATATTTAAAAAAACTACAGGGTGATTTAGTTTTGCAGTCAAAAGTTATCATCATGTACATAATAAGTCACAAAGCAATACAACCTGAGATGTGATAAAAATCTGTGTCTCAAAAGTATCAAAAATAGCTCTTTCATTAGGTATAAAATAAAAATCTGGGGCTGGGATTGTGGCTCAGCGGTAGAGCGCTTGCCTAGCACGTGCGAGGCCCGGGTTCGATCCTCAGCACCATGTACAAATAAAACACATTGTGTACAACTAAAGCAAATAAATAAATATTTTTTAAAAAATCTAAATTATAAGAAGGCATTATGTATTAATTTATTTGCAGCCTTTTTCTTTATTAGTGACAAAGAAAATAATGGTGTATCTTAAAATAAATATTATTTAGATTCATTCAAATATAGATTTTTGTCATCGGCTTACAATTTTTTTCCAGAGGCATCATCTGTATAGTGAGTTTATTTTAGGCATCTTTTGCCTACAAAGACTACATTTTTTTTAAACTTTACATTTTATATAGTCAAATACAGTGACTAGGCTGCCAGGCTTTGTTTTTGTATCTAAAAACATCTCACCCACTGTTAGATTATATATGTTCTATTTCAGATTTGCAAAAGATTTTTGTTCTATTTTTACATACGAGGATTTGATCCAACCGGAATTATTTCTGAAAATGGTTGAAGATGGTGACTCACTTTTGTTTTCTTCCAGATTGAGAAATACTAAAATTCTGTGACCTTTAGTTATTAAACAATCCGTTTCTTACTGAATTGAGCTACCATCTTTGTCAGTTAATAAATTCTCACATATACTCATTTCTATTTTTGGATTCCTTAGTGTGTTCCATTAGTTTGTCATTTCTCATACCAGTATCATAATTATATACGCATAGAGACTTTTTTAGCATGTTGTAATATCTGGTATGGCAAGTCCCATACCACTATTTTTTCCCTTACTTTTCTTGTCTCTTCTTGGACTCTTATTCTTTTTTTCTTTTTTTTTGTAATGGGGTTGGTCTTGAACCTAACTCATTTGGGCCTTTCAAGATGCTGGTACTACAGGTAGCCTGTGCCACCATGCCTGGCTTTATTCTTGCTATAAATTTTAAGATTTTTTTTAAAAATCCAGTTCCAAAATCAAAATAAAACGCTGTTGGCATTCTTTTTTTTTTAAATATGTATTTTTTAGTTGTAGTTGTACACAATATCTTTATTCCATTCATTTATTTTTATGTGGTGCTGAGGATCGAACCCAGGGCCCCACACGTGTGAGCGCTCTACTGCTGAGACACAACCCCAGCCCACACTGTTGAGATTCTAATAAGAATTGCAATGAAGTTTCATCAGATCTTCCCCAAGACTGATATGTCTTTTCATTTATTCAAATCTTTGTGTTTTTTTTTTTTTTTTTTTTTTTTTTTTTTTTTTTTTGTGGTACCGGGGATTGAACTCAGGGGCACTCCACCACTGGGCCACATCCCCAGCCCTTTTTTTGTATTTTATTAGAGACAGGGTCTCACTGAGTTGCTAAGTGCCTCGCCATTGCTGAGGCTGGCTTTGAACTTGCGAACCTCCTGCCTCAGCCTCCCAAGGGAGTTACTTTTAGACAAATCAGTAAGATGGCATTTATGCATCCATCATTTTCAGGATTATTGATAAATTCAGTATATGTCCCCCAAATAACCTTGCTCCCTGTTAAGTGTTATATATCACTATTCTTTCCATTTTAAATCAATAATTTTTTTGTTGTTTTTTTTGTTTTTTGATACTGGGGATTGAATTTAGGGGCACTGGGCCACTGGGCCACATCCCCAGACTTTTTTTGTATTTTATTAGAGACAGGGTTTCACTGAGTTGCTAAGTGCCTGGCCATTGCTGAGGCTGGCTTCGAACTCACGATCCTGCCTCAGCCTCCTAAGTGCTGGGATTACAGGCGTGCGCCACCACACCAGGCTTTAAGTCAATAATTTTTGTAGTTTTATTTATAATTTCCTGTGTAATTTTTGTTTATTCTTAGCTATGTTTTATTTTTCCAACATTTCATTACAAAAATGTTAACACATAACAGAAAAATTGAAGGAATTTTACAGTGAACATCCATGTACTACTACCTAGATTATACCACTAACAATTTAATCTGTGTTTTGTTGAGTAGCAGATAGGAACATAGACTGCCTAGATCCATCATTTGTAAGCTGTATGATTTTGGGCAAGTTATTTAATTTCTCCAAACCTCGGTTTTCTTATCTGTAAAGTGGAACTAATAATAGTACTTAGGTCAAAGTTTTCTTATAATGGCTAGATAAGCTAGAATATGTAATGCACGTAGAACAAAGCCTCATAATTGTAAACAATTATGCTAGCATTTTAGATGGTTAACAAAATACTAATAGACTATGTAATTTGAACAATAGAAATTTGTTTTCTCACAGTTTTGGGGACCAGGTCAAGGTTCAGCAGGGTAAAGATGATGATGATGGTGGTTATTATTATTATTATTATTAATATTATTGGTACTGGGAATTGAACTCAGGGGCACTCGACCACTGGGCCATATCCCCAGCCCTTTTTTGTATTTTGTTGGAGACAGGGGTCTCACTGAGTTGCTAAGTGCCTCGCCACTGCTGAGGCTGGCTTCGAACTGGCGAACCTCCTGCCTCAGCCTCCCAAATGCTGGGATTACAAGCGTGAGCCACTGCTCCTGGCTTCTAACTAGGAATCTATTCCTGACTCAAAGACAGAGCCTGCTCCCTCACAAGGCCTTTCCTTCCTCTTGACTTGATGGAGAAAGGGAGGAGAGGAGGAGAGCCCTCTGGTGTCTCTCTTTATAAAAACAGAAAAGTCATTAGATCAGTGTCCCACCCTTTAACTTTTTAAAATAACTTCCATAAAAATACTATCTCTAGATACAATCGCATGGGGGTTAGGGCTTCAACATAGATTTTGAAGGTATACGTTCATTTCATAGCAGCTAGCAAGTCCTATAGTCTATTTTCTAAATTGTTATTTTTGGAAGCTATTAATGGAGAAATGTACAGTATTTGGAACAATGTACTACTATTTTGTCGAGGGGAGAAAACAGCAATAAAACAGCATTACAGTATAATCACTTCTATGACAAATATTGAAGGGTAGAACAGAAAGCTAGCTGGTTGTATTCTTTAAATAAAACACTGCAACGCATTCAATTTTTAGTCTTTTTCCATATACATATTATTCAATGAAGGTGGTCTCCATGGGGTTTAAAACAAAACAGTGATGCCAGTCGTTCTCTTTTGTCAAGGGCTCAAAGGTCCACGGCAGACACTTCGACGTGCATTCTCGGCACGGGGCCCAAGGTGCCATCTCCTTTCTTATGCGTGGGGCTGGCGTGCTGGACTCGCATTCTGGGTGCCCCAAACCTGGGGGCCGGGGGCGGGGCGAGGACCCAGGCCGGCTCCCGCGGAGGACGCCAGAAAGGACACGCGAGACCGCCGCGGGGCTACGCGAGGTCGTGGGCGCACTACGCGGAGTCCTGCTGGCTGCGGCCGAGAAGGGGTGTGCTGTCCCGCGGGTGAGCGGGGCGCGGGGACGCTCCAGGGATTGGTGAGGGCAGCGAGCCGTGAAGCCCCAGCAACTGCCCGCCGTCACCCATTCGCGCGGCGCGCCCTGATGCCGCGCAGTTGACACAGACCCAGGCTGCGAAAAGGCCTGAGCGCCGCTGCGTGCCAGCGAGCGAGGTGTAGCCTCTGGGTTACGGGGCAGAACCTGGATGGAGTGTTGGCGTCATTTGCTTCAGTGAAGGGAAGGAGCTGGGATTCACACCCAGATCCACTGAGGTTCAAAATCGCTGACTGTTTTAAGCAGAATGGTGCCTGAAACAAAGAATTGGGGTCTTCATCTCTGTGCTTAGTGACACCTTCAGGTGTTTTGGACCATGTTTTTTATCCACCAGTTCCTTCTATCTTTCCTAAACATTTTAGGGTGATTTTGCAAGTTTTAGAATCTGATAGTATAACTGAGGCTTGTTGATACTTTGTTGACACTAATATTTTTGTTCAGGAGACTGTAGGGAGTGGGGCCGCCGCTCAATAAATACCTGGAACATCCAGCTGCCTGCGGAGACAGGTGAATCCAAGGTGGGGGATGTGTCTTGAGAGCCATTGACAGAAAAAAAAAAGCCACACCCCAGATTTTGGTACTGTATTTCCCCCCTGGTTCCTGAGACTGAGGACAGGGAGGAGCAGGATTTGGTTATTAGAGGAGGCTGGTGCATCTGTGAAACCCCTGTCTGGGGTTCCAGCAGTTTCCTCATCAGAAAGTGGACAAGCCCAGTCAGTGCTGTGGCTGAGGCAGAGTCCCTGGGAAAGGAGTGCAGAAGTCATCATGCCACAGCAGCTCCTGATCACCCTGCCCACCAAGGCCAGCACCTGGGTAAAGTTGCACCATCCAAGGAAGGCCAAGGAGGGGGCGCCCCCGTGGGAGGATATGACTAAAATATTTGAAGGTGAGAATAGACTGGGGGGCGGTGGGGAGGGAGGGAAACATTCTCCTCCAGTGTGGGAAGGAAGGTAGAACCAGGGAGTAGAAGCATTTCTGGGGAGACTACTGGGTGAAAGTCTGGAGTTCTTGATCATGAGTGTGGTGTGATCTAGGGGTTTTGTTAAGTAGTAGAGGTCACTTTGGCCCAAAAACCGATATTTCAGTGTCATGGCTGTGTATGTTACTTTTTTTCATCTTCGCCACCCACATGAAGAGCAGGATGGTGTTGGTAGTTAGGTCAGAAGCAGAAAGCAGCAGGGAACATACCTGGAGAGTATCTTGTGCCAGAAAGCAAGGAAGAGCTTAAAGACTGATGGGCATATGTCAGAAAGTTGTGGGAGCCAGGTTCAAGAGACTCCCAGTGGGACAAATTCTGGACAGTTTGTGTTCTTTATTGATTGTAATACCTTGAATAAATAAAAGCTCCACATGTTCTTTCTCTATTTTTTTTTAATATTTATTTATTTGCTTTAGTTGTACACAATGCAATGCATTTATGTTTACGTGGTGCTGAGGATCGAACTCGGGCCGTGCACGTGCTAGGCGAGCGCTCTACCACTGAGCCATAACCCCAGCCCTTCTTTCTCTATTTTAAAACAGAGAAAGAGGGCTGATGCTGCAGCTCAGTGGCAAAGCACTTGCCTAGCACATGTGAGGCTCTGGGTTTAATCCTAGTACCACATAAAAATACATAAATAAAATAAAGGCATGCTGTCCATCTACAACTACAAATTGTTTTTTTTTTTTAAAGTAAAGAAGAGAAAGGGCTCATTTGCAAATATTGGAGGTGGTTAATACGCTGATTTCTTACTTTGAAAATAGATTATTATGGCCAGGTATGGTGTTGCACACCTGTAATCCCAGCGACTTGGGAGGCTGAGGCAGGAGGCTCACAAGTGCAAGGCTAGCCTTGCCAATCTAGCAAGACCCTGCCTCTTAAAAAAAAAAAAAAAAAAAAAGGTTGGGGGATGTAGCTAAGTAGTAGAGTGCTCCTGAGTTTAATTTCTAGTACCACAAAAAAAAGAGAGAAAGAAAATAAATTATTATGTGATTGAATGATGCATTTACCTTGCCTCTTATATCTTAAATTGGTGAGGGGAAGCTATTTATAGAATCTTCTATAAAATCAATGCCAGTAATAACTAAGAAGTAATGATAGAATATTTTATGGCAAATGAAATAATTGAAAGGTTGATGGGAAACATATACTCACATGGTGTCAAAATATTACACCCCACAGATTACTTGCTAAATTTCAAAGAAAGAACATTGTTTTTCCAATGGTGAGGTCTGGTGGTCACCATCTTAATCAACTATCCCAATAATGGAATAACTTGGCATTTTATAGTTTCTGGGCAATGTTAATACACACATGGTATCCACAAAAATTTTTTTGCTTGATCCTAAATTAAGCTTACAGACTGAACTTAGGGTTTACAGAAAATTTAGGGGAGGGAGAAGTAAAGTAAACCTTGAGAATGCAGTCAGACTGTTCTGGGCTCTTAAATAAAAGTCAGTGCCATGAAAATAGAAGTACTGTCCTAGAGTGAAAGACTAGAGGTAACTTCCACTCTGAATGTGTGAACTCAATTAACTCCTGGTTTGGAAAAAATCCAGAATAAAAGAAACTTTGGGAACAGTTGAGGCAATATGAATATGGACTGAATATGAATATGCATGATACTATGGAATTAACAGTAATTCCACAACAATAATTTTCTTAGTAATGATCCATGATATTATGGTTAAACAAGAGAATATCTTTTTTTGAAATATTTAGAGTTGAAGTATTATGATGTCTGCAACTTTGAAATGGTGCAGAAAAATACAGATAGATAAATGGCAAATCTTAATTATATGGGTACCCAATATTCAGGATGTAAAGGTGTAGTAAAATACAAGGCAGTAATTCATGGGCTTTAATTTATAGTTCATAATTTTGTTTTTGTAGTTGTAGATGGACAATATGCCCTTATTTTATTTATTTATTTTTATATGGTGCTGAGGATCAAACCCAGTATCTCATACATGCCAGGCAAGTGCTCTGCCATTGGGCTGCAGCCCTACCCCAAATAGTTCATATATTTTTAAAAATTATTTATTTATTTGCTTTAGTTGTACACAATGCCTTCATTCTTATATGGTGCTGAGGATCGAACCCGGGCCGTGCACGTGCTGGGCCACAACCCCAGCCCCATATTTTTTTAAAATATAGTTTTTAGTTGTAGATGGATACAATACCTTTATTTTCTTTATTTATTTTTATGTGGTGCTGAGTATTGAACCCACTGCCTTACACATGCCAGGCAAGTGCTCTACCACTGAACTGTAGCCCCAGCCCCTATAGTTCATATATATATATATATATATATATATATATATATATTTTTTTTTTTTTTTTTTTTTTTTTTTTTTTTTTTTGGTACCGGGGATTGAACTCAGGGGCACTCGACCACTGGGCCATATCCCCAGCCCTTTTTTGTATTTTATCAGAGACAGGGTCTCACTGAGTTGCTAAGTGCCTCGCCATTGCTGAGGCTGGCTTTGAACTCGCGATCCTCTTGCTTCAGCCTCCCAAAGTGCTGGGATTACAGGCGTGTGCCACCGCGCCCAGCTTAGTTCATATTTTTAATACCTCCGTTTCAGCCATTACTTCTCAAATTCTAGCAACTGACATGGTTTATTCTTAGCATTTTAGTGAATGGAAAAAAATGAATAAGATCCAGTTTCTCCCCATATGCTCATACTTAATTGAGGGAGATAATTGTACAAATAAATAGGAAGCAGCCTCGAATAGATACCAATCATGCTTTAGGGGAGTGTGAGGGAAAAGAATCTTTCTTCTCATTAAGGGTGTCTGAGAAATCTTCACTTGAACTGGGCCTGAAGGATATTCTAAGTTTTCACTAAGTATAGGATTTGGAGAAAAGTACTGAGCTGAGTCCTATCCAAGTATGTTCAAGGAATGGTGAACAGGATTGTGTGGGCAGGTGTGTCCAATGGCTGAAATATGGCAATTAGAGGAGGCTTAACACTTGGAGAAGTAGTTTTGAACTGGTTATGGAGGGTCTTGAAGTTTGTGAAGTATCTGGATTTTTCTTTCTTGCCTATGGGGAATCTTTGAGGATGTTTGAAGAAAGGAATGGCCTGATAGATCTGTTTTGGGACCAGCACTGACCATTGGGAAATATTAATATCTAAGGAACACACTGCAGGTCCTCCTCGTTAAGGAAACTTGGGCTACTCTTGAGTTGCTCTAAATGTCCCTCTTTTTGAGTATATTAGGGGAGGAGCCCCATTCAATGAATCTGCGTGTAGTTTTTCTCCTTGTGGGATTTGGGAAAATGCAAACTTCATGGTTCTTTTCCTTCCCCAGCTCTGCCATCTCAGCATGTTGATGAATCCCAGGGAGAAAGTTGCAAGGATAAATGGCTTTTAGGCTCCTGACAGCAGGATCCCAGGTGAGCTGGAGATTCCTGTTGGCTGGGGATGAACTCAGGGCCTCCCATGTGATAGGCAAGTACTCTCCCACTGAGCTATATCCCCTGCTAGTCGCCAAACTTGAATTTTCTTTGATTCCATTTCTTGGGTTTTTTTTTTTTTTTTTTGTAGCTTCTTCTTCCTCAGGAAACTTGATGGCATCAGTTGATTTCCTCTCTGGTATAACCCTCCTCATTAAACCTCTTGTTTTAAGCAGACCTCCAGTCATTTATCCAACAAATTTAAAAATGGTGTTGGGGTACATGTGAAAGTGGAAGTATGTAGTGCAGTCCTTCCTTTAAAACTCAGATACTATGTGGGAAAAAGACAAAAATTAAATAAATAAAACATTGGATATTTTGAACAATATTTTATTTTTTATGTACTAGGGATTGAACCCAGGGGTGCTTTACCACTGAAATACATCCCAGTTCTTTTTATTTTTCATTTTGAGACAGAGTCTTTCTAAGTTGCTGAGTGTCTGGCTAAGTTGTGGAAGCCAGCCTCAAACTTGTGATCTACCTGCCTCAGCCTCCCAAATCACTAGGATTACAGGCATGCATCACTGTGCCTGGCTCATTTTATTTTACTTTTAAACAGCCTTTAATTTTTAAAAAATTATTTATTTTTATTTTATTTTATTTACTTGCAGTGCTGGGATTGAACCTAGGACTTACTAGGCAAACACTCTACAAACTGAGCTACACCCCAGGTCCATTAAGCAACATTTAAAAGCAACAGAATCAGGTACCAATATCCTTGGAGGTCACTTCTTTTTTTAAAAAAAAAAATTTATTTATTTATTTTAATTGTACTCAGTGCCTTTATTTATTTTCACGTGGTGCTGAGGATCGAACCTGGGCCACACACATGCTAGGCCAGCAATCTACCACTGAGCCACAACTCCAGCCCCGGAGGTCACTTCTTTAATTGACCTTTAAGAGAAATTTTTGGTGAAACTGCGGGGCACAAGTATAACAAGAGAAGGAATGTGTTTCTATTCTATCCTTCATAAGACTGAATACCAGAGAAGATACTGGTACTTTACAATCCATCTTTCCTTGTAAGGCAGAATTCATGCTCCCTCCTAAAATCTGCTGTTCTCTCATGCTTTCCTTATTTAACAGAGAAACCTAGCTAAGGATATTTTGCCCATTCTAAAGTATTCATATTTTAATCAATTCTTTCAGCCCCACAAAGGTCCTTGTCTTGTGGCCTTAGCCCGCTTTGAACTCTCCTTTTCCCCAAATATTCCTGAACATTTTGTCCTTAATCTAAATTACTTTACATACCATTTGTGGCCTTCTTTAATATTTCATGAGTGTTTTCCTTTTCAACCAAATTGTAACTTACATGCTCTGTGCTTCAATTTACAACCTCCAACAGAGAATCATCAGGCAAACAGTTACCAAGCGGGTATCCAGGAAAACTTGGCTGGAATATTTTTGCATCTAGACAAGGTCAGAACAACTTCCTGAACTCTGGCTTGAAAGGAATGTGTTTGATATTCTAAGAACTGTTAACCTTCAAGGATGTATCTGTGGACTTCATTCAGGTGGAGTGGGGACAACTGGCCCCTCATCACCGGAATCTCTACTGGGAGGTGATGCTGGAGAACTATGGGAACCTGGTCTCAGTGGGTAAGGATTGGTTCCCCTTGTAAATTTGGTTCCCCGATTGGAAGAAAATTCTTATTTTCAAATTAAGGGCTTTGCTTGGGCTTTTGGTTCTGTAATAGAGATTTCTAGTACCTTCTGAACACCATGTCAGAATTGCTGTGGTCTTTTGCCTTGCTGTTTCTACTCTATCCTTCATAAGACTGAATACCAGAGGGCTATTTTTTAAATTCTTAGGATGGTTCTTTGACTTCAGCATGCACAGTCTTTTCTTTTCCTTTAGCAGGATATCAACTTTGCAAACCTGTTGTGATTTCCCAGTTGGAGAAAGGAGAAGAACCATGGCTGACAGAGAGAAAAATTTCTGGAGATTCATGTTCAAGTAAGAGTGAGGCAGGTGGGGCCTTGTGATGTTGGCCAGAAAATTCCCCGAAAGCCTTCTCCAGGCCATGGGGAGATGGTGTGCACAAGAAAGCTGAATCTGCCACCTTTCATCCACTTCCCACAAGTACATCTTTTTATTAGTCTCTCTGGAGTCAGAGAAAAAGAGATGCCTTCTTGATCTTTCTCTTTACCTGATTTTATGCTCTTCCCTTTGTCCAGTATTCCAAACCTTGCTCTGACCATAGCTTCTTTCTTTTGTATATCTGAAGTACACAGGTCTCTTCTCATTAAACACAGCTCACTCAGTTCTCTGTCATTTTTTATCATTGGTTTCACTTTCTCAATGATTTCAGTTTATTTTGTTTTTCTAATTCTTATTCTGTGATCACAGCTTCAATTCTGATTCTCTTTTTAACTTGTTTAATTCAATTTTTCATGCCAGATAACTTATGACTCTTTGAGAAATCACCAGTTCTAACTGCTTTTTTTTGGTATCAGGAATTGAACCCAGGGACACTCAACCACTGAGCCACATCCCCAGCCCTATTTTGTATTTTATTTAGAGATGGAGTCTCACTGAGTTGCTTAGCAAGCCTCACCATTGCTGAGGCTGCCTTTGAACTCGCAATCCTCCTGTCTCAGCCTCCCCAGATGCTGGGATTACAGGTGTGGGCCACCACGCCTGGCAATTCTAACAGCTTTTAACAGTCTTCTTCAATGTCTAAGAAAAGTTATGATGACAGGTTTTTACCACACTGGCCTCTGTGAATCCCATACTAGCTCCATTTTACAAATGAGGGAAAGAAGGCTGGTTAAGAAATTTGTACATCCAGGAGCAGTGGTGTAATGCCTGTAATGCAGCAGTTTGGGAGACTTGAGGCAAAGTATTTAGTGAGCTCCTGTCTCAAAATAAAAAATAAAAAGGGCTGGGGATATAGCTCAGTGGTAGAACACCCCAGAGTTTAATCCCCAGTACCTCGAGAAAAAAAAAAGAAAGAAATTTGTACAGGACAATTAGTACTTGGAGGAGTCCATATATATAGGTGTGAGGGTGGTGGTGGAATACTGGGGATGGATCCCAGGGTCTCCCTTGTTCTAGGCAGGTGCTTCACTACTGAGTTACAGCTCCCAGTCTTTTTTTTTTTTTTTTTTTTTTTTTTTTTGAGACAAAAGACTCACTGAGTTGTCTGGTTTGACCTCAAACCTCAAATTTGGTGATCTTCTTACCTCAGCCTCCTGAGTAGCTGGGATTTTAGGTGTGCACCACCATATCTGGCAGGAATCAATATTTTAATTCTAATTATCCTGACTCCACAGTTTATTTTTTTTTTGAAATTTATTTATTTGTTTTAGTTGTACACAATTGTAAGCTACCTGGTACCGAAAACCAGGAGGAAAACTCTCGGAGGCAGAGTAAAGCTTTTACTACTTTTACTTCTACTTTCTTAGAGAGAGCTTAGAGAGGGAAAGAAAGATTTTTAGAGAGAAAGATTAAAGAGCTTTTCTTCTTGTCTTCTTAGCTTAGAGTAAAGAAAGATAGAGCTTAGCTTAGAGAAAGATTAGAGCTTCTTTCTTCTCTCTTCTTTCTTCCTTCTTCTTTCTTCTGTCTTCTGTCTTCTGTCTTCTGTCTTCCTCAGGAGCCTCGGCCTAACTCTGACCAGTCATTACTTCTTCTATCTGGTTTCTCTTCTGTCTTCTATCTGGTTTCTCTTCTGTAACCGCTCTGCCTACATTTTGGCCGCTCTGATTCTTCTGACCGACCGAGTGACTGCCCGACTGACTGAATTCTCCGTTCTCCTAACTCGGACCGCTTTCACCCGGTTATATACCTTCAGCTTTGCGGGTGCCTACAGGTGCGTCACATATCAGGTGGAACTTATGGCTTCCAGCTAGCTGCAACAGCCCTTCCTAATTAGGGCTCCTTCACACAATGTCTTTTTTTAAATTCTTACCTGGTGCTGAGGATCAAACCTGGGCTGCGCATGTGCTAGGTGAGTGCTCTACGGCTGAGCCACAACCTCAGCCCACAATTTATGTTCTTATACAATTATCCTAGATAGCAGCATTAGGTTATATAGATTTTACCAACTTGGTATCCTTTGCTCCACCAGGTAGATTAATAATTGTTTTCTACTCTATCTCCTGTTGCTTTTTCAGTGCCTCTCATGAGTATGTTTTGAAATGCAGATGTGTAATTTCCTGCGTTGTTAAGATAGGCTAGCCTACTACAACAAATAGACTATAAAATTCCACAACACATTTTGAGCCATGAATTACCTCACATAGAGTACTGGTCTGCGGGGGTCCATGGTGGACTCCATAAGAGGTGCAATGTAGCACGATCTATGGGGGGGGGGGGCTGCCAAAGTGGGTTGTCAGCCGGGGAGTACTATGCCAGCGCTCAACGTAGCACGAAGTAAAGGAGTCAGCCGGTGGTGGAAGAAATCAGCACACACAGACAACGAGTTAGGCTGCTGAATCTTCTCTCTTTACTTTCACTTTGTTGTAGGTATTTAAGCATAATTTTTGGCAGTACAGATTGTTTATACATTCTTTTGTGATTTTTAAAAAAAATATTTATTTATTTACTTTAGTTGTACACAATGCAGTGCATTTATGTTTACGTGGTGCTGAGGATCGAACCCGGGTCGCGCACGTGCTAGGCAAGCACTCTGGCGCTGAGCCACAACCCCAGCCCCTTCTTTTGTGATTTCATTACAGATGTGACTTAATTTATAGATTACATTTTAGACATATTAAATTTCTTATCCTATATATTTCAAGGTTTTGAGGTCACTTACACCTTTTCAAGGCCCTGTACGTGACTGTCTGGGCATATTATAATTTTGTCATTTTTTATCTAATTAGTCTAGGTAAAAATTTATTTCTCACGGATTCCCTGAAACTGTTTTCTCTGCACACCATTCAGGCTGTCTGATAAAAGTTAACTTTTTCTGTCTGGGATTCCAAAGCACTATTGTTTTTCATTTATAGCAGTTGTTTATAAAACCTAGAAGCAGGGGAAAGAGGGAGGCAAGGCTGAATGTTAACTCTGAAGTACTTTTTACTCTAAGGAATTTATATCTACTCTAAAAGTAAGAGAAATTTATTTTTAATCACAAAAGACTCTTAAAGCTTATTAACTAGGAACTAAGTACTTATAGAAAAAGGTTCTTATTTTTACTTTATGTATTTAGCTTAGATTCCAATAAGGTTAAATTTACAGAATTAGTCTCAATCTAAATAATTGAAATAGCGATATCTGGTGGCCATATATGTGAATAAAGAACAGAACAGCAAGTAAATACGAAGAACCTATGCAGTCAAAGTTAACTCTTTCAGCACCATGATATCTTTCATGAAAAAAGAGAGGGTTTTATCAACAGAAAGGTTATAGGGAAGCATAGGGAACATGAGCAGATCACATTGGAGGAACAGCCATTAGCCTATTCTTGTGGTGGTTTGATTTTTCTTCATGTGTCAGGGCAACACCCCTGGGCTAGGCCAAGTCCATATATCAGGAAGTCATGTTTTTGGCTGACGTGTTCTTAATGTCCCCAACCTTTCTTTTCCCCTTTTCTGTTTTATTGATGGGAGCCCACCCTACTCGAGAATGCACCTGTCTTAGGTTGTCTCCTCTCTGGAGATCTTACCCGTCTCTGGCTGCCACCCTAGCACTTCAGGTGGACTTACCCAAGGCCAGCAAGCCGTGGCGGCCGAGGGGAAGACATGGGACAGAACAGCCTTTGGGAAGTCTTCCCATGGATGATTTAGATTTCCACATCCTGTCAAGGACCGCAGCCTAGTTCATAGGGCTCCCAATCAGCATTGCTGAGGGCAGCATATTGTTGGCAGACCACCATAAGCTGTACCGATTTGGCCCTGTCCTTAAGGAAGATGCCACTAAGATGCCACACTGGTCTGAAGGAATTGTTTAGGTCAGTTGACAGTTTTATCTAGCAATTCAGAGACCAGGGTTACTTCTACTCTGTGGCGCCACCATCCCTGGGTTTTCCTCATTATCTGCATGTAGCCAGCATAGAATAGGAGCTCATTTAGGAAGTTTTAATGGGCCAGACTAGAGTGGCTCACATAACTTTCCTCTCATTCACTTAGCAGGGGAGACCTTTGTTAGCTCACTCAGTCTAATTCTAGGGAGATTAGGAGATGTAATTTAGTTGTATGTCCAAAACTGGGGAGAACAGATTTCAGTGACCATCCATAGTCTGAGATGATCCCTGAGGAGCCTCTTGTCTTTTATACTGCTGTTGCATTTCTGTGGAAACTCCCACAAATACATTGTGATATTTTCAGCTCTCACTTCCATGCCTATATTCTCTGTATTTTCACCACTGCTTTTTTCATCCATATGAACTCCATAGCCACATAGACTGACATTTACTGCATCTCTGTACAGAAGCTCTGTTGTCACTTCAAACCCAGAAAATTCAAAAACAGAAATCATCTTCTCTCCTAAACAGGTTTCTCATGCTGACTTCCCCTGTTTGTTTTTTTTTTTTAATATTTATTTATTTGCTTTAGTTGTACACAATGCAATAATGCACTTATGTTTACGTGGTGCTGAGGATCGAACCTGGGCCGCGCACGTGCAAGGCAAGCACTCTACCGCTGAGCCACAACCCCAGCCCACTTCCCCTGTTTTTTCAGTCTCTGGAAATCATGGTATTAGCAAGAATGTATTGGGCTGAGGTTGTAGTTCAGGGGTAGAGAGCTCTTGCCTAGAAAGTGTGAGGCACTGGGTTCAATCCTCAGAACCACATAAAAATAAATAAGATAAAATAAAATAAAGGTATTATGTTCATCTACAACTAAAAAAAATTTAAAAAAAGAATGTATCATGTTAGTTCTACTTAGGTTTGCCTTCATTCCCCATGCCTTCTTCCTTGATATTACTTGTTAGTTTTGTTTCTACTTTTATTTATTTATTTACTTTACATACATATATATATATATATATATATATATATATATATAGTTGTAGATGGACATAATACATTTATTTTATTTTTATGTGGTGCTGAGTATCGAACTCAGTGCTTCACATACACCAGGCGAGTGCTCTACCACTGAGCCCCAGCCCCAGCCCTACTTTTATCTATTTATTTATTTATTTAGTTGTAGATGGACACAATACGTTTATTTTATTTATTTTTATGCGGTGCTGAGGATTGAACCCAGTGTCTTATACATGTGAGGCAAGCGCTCTGCCACTGAGCTACAACCCCAGTCCCTCTACTTTTATTTTTGATGCAGTGCCAAATTCCATCATTTTGTCCCTGTATTATTATAATTTTTAGTTGAATTTGTTGATGTCTTATTTTCTTCTTCTGAATCATCTTGAATGTTACTACCAGATTTGACCATGTAACATATCATATTTTTCTTTATTTTTTCCCCAAGGATTGAATTTAGGGCACTTAACCACTGAGCCTATCCACAGCCCTTTTTATTTTGAGACAGGATCTCACTAAGTTGCTTAGAGCCTTGCTATGTTGCTGAGGCTGGCCTTGAACTTGGGATCCTTCCCTCTCAGCATCCCAAATTGCTGTGATTACAGGCATGTGCCTTATGTTACTCCATATTCCCTGAAATAAGGAATCTAAAAATCTTTGCTTGACTTTTAAGCCCATTCCAGAATTTATTCAACTATACCTGAGCACTTTTTATGTGTGATTATGAAAGTGAGGTTAGTCCTAGGGAATAAGATTTTGCTCTGAGCAGGAAATATTGATACTTTAGAATGGAAGGAACCAGAATGGGCATAGAGATGAAAGAGTAAATATCATAGAAAGCACCTCTCCCAAAAATGTGTTAGATATACGATGGATAGAATAGATAGTTTTATCCTTAAACAGTAGTTAATATTTTGTCACACATTAAGAAACCAAAATTAGGGCTGGGATTGTGGCTCAGCGGTAGAGCGCTCGCCTAGCACGTGCGCGGCCCGGGTTCGATCCTCAGCACCACATACAAATAAACACATTGTGTACAAGTAAAAGCAAATAAATAAATATCAAAAAAAAGAAACCAAAATTATAAAGACTGATCAAGTTCAGGGAGTGCACAGGTTAAGGGGCCTTCATTTACTGAGTGTACACACAACAAGAGTTTCTCCGTAGAAAATCCAGTGGAATACTGGCAAGAGTGTACAAGAATATATGCATAGTAGTGTAGATTGTGGTGTGACTTGTAATAGTGAAAAATTGGAGACAACCTAAATATTTTTTAGTATGGAAAAGTCAAATTATCATATGTCCATACTGTAGAAGGCAGTGCAATTGTTAGAATGAGAAAAGTCTAAACATGAAGACATAAAAAGATGCTCATAGATATAGTTGAATTAATGAAGCAAAACAAGAAATTGGAGATTATTTCAGTGGTAGAGCAGTTGGTTATCATGTAAGAGGCTCTGTGTTCAATCCCCAGTTCCACAACAAAACAAAACAAAATAAATACAATACTATATATACACCAAGATCCTTTTTCTGTACAAACATGTATGTAAAACCATGAAAACAGAAATGTATACATTCACATAGACATAGCTGGGAAATGTCTGTATACATTCCCAAACCCTGAGAGATAGGGAATCTCATCTCAGATAGGAGGAGGCCACCCAATTTTTAATCACTACATTGACTAAATAATAAGTCACTTATTATGTTACTAATATAATATTTTATGTAATTATCTAATACATAATACATATAATAACAACTAATTATATGAAACAATATATTTAACAATTATATGAAACAATATATTTAACATTTATTGTAATGTTTAAAAGTGTGAGAGAGAGACTTGTTTTGTGGTTGTGGGGAATGAACCCAGGGTCTTGTACATGCTAGGCAAACACTGTGCCACTGAGCTATATCTCCAACTAGATTTTTTTTTTTTTTTTTTTTTTTTTTTGGTACTGGGGATTGAACTCAGGGGCACTCGACCACTGGGCCACATCCCCAGACTCTTTTTTTGTATTTTATTAAAGACAGGGTCTCACTGAGTTGTTAAGTGCCTGGCCATTGCTGAGGCTGGAACTTGTGAACTCGCGGGATTATAGGTGTGCGTCACTCCCCAGCCTGAATTTTTTTTTTTTTTTTTTTTTGGTACTGGGGATTGAACTCAGGGGCACTCGACCACTGGGCCACATCCCCAGCCCTTTTTTGTATTTTATTTAGAGACAGGGTCTCAAGTTGCTAAGTGCCTCGCCATTGCAGGCTGGCTTTGAACTCGCGATCGCCACCTCCCAAAGTGCTGGGATTACAGGCCGCCACCGGCCCGGGCCAGCCTAGAATTTTTTTAAGAGTACTCTAAATTAAAATTTTTTCTTAGAAATATGTTGTTAGACTCTTGCTTCTCCGGGGCTGGGGTTGTGGCTCAGCAGTAGGCACTTGTGTAGCTCAAATAAGTCCCTGGGTTTGCTCCTCAGCACTACGTGTAAATAAATCAAATACAGGTATTGTGACCTACAAATAATATTTTTTAAAAAATCTTGTTTCTCATACACACACACACACACACATATAGTAGATGGACAAAATATCTTTATTTTATTTATTTATATGTGGTGCTGAGGAGCAAACCCAGTGCCTCACATGTACTAGGTGAATACTGTACTGCTGAGCTACAACTCCAGCCCTAGAATTCTGTTTTTCTTAATCATATTTTAAAATTTTTGCCTTTATTTTCTTGGTTTATTCCCTCTTGCAATTCACATGGATGAACTCCTCATTGTTTTTCAAAGCTTCTTTCCTCTTACTATTTCTTCACTTGCTTTCATATCAGCTCTTTAGGTGGCAGGATCACTTGGAAGACAGTGCAAGTCTCCTATAGCTAGTATGTATATTTTCCCATCTGTTCTCATTGTGGCAATTTAATTTTTGATCTGTAGTGAGTATGGGTCATTTTTATGTTTGGATTTTTTTTTAGACTTGGAGAGTAAAACAGAAACCAAAGAATCAACCTTAAAGAATGAAATTTCGGGCTGGGATTGTGGCTTAGCGGCAGAGCGCTCGCCTAGCAGCACGTGCGCGTCCCGGGTTCGATCCTCAGCACCACGTACAAATAAATGCATTGTGTACAACTAAAGCAAATAAATAAATATTTTAAAAAAAAAAAAAAAGAATGAAATTTCATGGGAAGAATTACATCCTGGGCTGATAATGGAAAGGTCCACAAGGAAAAGCACCTTGTATTCTACATTGGAAAGAGTCTTAAAATGTGATAAATTAGAAAGTTACCTGGAAAACCAAGGAATAGGTGAGGGGCAAATCCTCTCAATCCATAAGAAAATGCTCACTTAGGAGAAAAGCCAAGGATCTAAGAGATCTGACAAAAAAATTAATATGAGCTCAGAACTTATCACAGGACTAGCAGTTTTTCAAGAACAAGAGACCATAAAAATGACACATCTGGAAAGAGAAACATATGCAATTTAGATTTGATTAATCATTCAAGGAGTTATACCAAAATGAAAACCTTTGAATGCAACATTTGTGGAAAAATTTTTGAACAATTCATTCATCTTACTGAACATAGGAGAATTCATACTGGAGAGAAACCTTTCAGATGTAAGGAATGTGGAAAATCCTTTAGCCAAAGTTCATCCCTTATTCCCCATCAGAGAATCCATACTGTTGAGAAACCCTATGAATATAAGGAATGTGGGAAAACCTTTAGACATCCTTCATCCCTTACTCAACATGTTAGAATTCATATTGGAGAGAAGCCCTATGAATGTGGGATATGTGAAAAAGCCTTCAGCCAGAGCATTGGACTGATCCAACATCTGAGAACTCATGTTAGAGAGAAACCTTTTACATGCCAAGACTGGAAAAGCATTTTTCAAGATTAGACACCTGAGGCAACATGAGATTATTCATACTGGGGTGAAACCATATATTTGTAAGGTATGCAATAAAACCTTCAGCCATAGCGCATACCTAACTCAGGTCCAGAGAACTCATACTGGAGAAAGACTGTATAAGTGTAAGGAATGTGGGATAGCCTTTAGTCAGAGAATACATCTTTCCATTCATCAGAGAGTTCATACTGGAGTGAAACCTTATGAGTGCAGTTACTGTGGGAAAGCCTTTAGGCATGACTCATCCTTTGCTAAACATCAGAGAATTCATACTGGAGAAAAACCTTATGATTGTAATGAGTGTGGGAAAGCCTTCAGTTGTAGTTCATCACTTATTAGACACTGCAAAACACATTTAAGAAATACCTTTGGCACTGATACGTGAAGTATATGCAGCACTGGAGAAACTGTATTGGAGCAAAAGCTTCTAAATCAATGGTTTCCTAATCTTTAGAGTTTAAGAACCATTATGTTTTGAATGATAGGATAAATGTTACCAACTGTAAATTTTGCCATCTTACAATTAACCACCTATTATCAACATTGTTTCAGAAAAGGGCTATTTAACATTTTAAAATGTAGAAAAGATGTAATTATGATAAATAGCTCATCATATTGAATTAACTCTATGAAAGTCTGCCAAAGTTGTCTTTACTCTTTACCTTTCACTATGGACAAATGAAAATTTTATGGCAGGTCAGTGATCTGGGGGTTGGCCATTGAGAATCACTGTTTGAAAAATCCCTTTAATGAATCAGATTAAAATATATCACAAACTTTTATTCTATCCTTTTATATAGATAGAAGATGTATACTAAAAGTGTTGGTTATAGAAATAAAGGGAGTTTTCTAAGAATTGATATATAACCACTATCATGAGATACTTATGCATATTGTATATTTTCCTATAGATCAAGAATTGGCAATTTTTTTTCTGTAAAAGCCTACATGGTAGATGTGTTAGGTATGGTATATGGCTTCTGAAAGAACTACTCAGCTCTGCCATTTTGCACAAAAGCAGCCTGAGATTATATAAACTAGAACATCCAAACCTTTGTATTTCTGTTAGGTATATGCCTAGGGATGGGATTGCTAAGTCAAAATTTAGCTTTGGTAGATACTGCTAAACATATTTCCCAAACAGGTGTACCCAGAAGTGTCTGAAAAATCTAGTTTTTAATTTTAATCTGGGTTAATTTATCAGTTTTTCTTATGTAGTAAGTCTATGCCTACTTCAAGGTCATGAAAACATTCTCCTATTTTCTTCTAAAAGGTGTTGTTGTTTTACTCATTATTCTGGTTTGGATATGAGGTGTCCCTCCAAAACTCATTCGTTAGATTATATAAGTAAGTTTAGAGGTGAAATGATTGAGTTATGAAAGCCTTAAACTAATCAGTGCATTAATCCACTGATAGGGATTAGCTGAGTGGTAACTGTAGGTAGTGTGTAACTGGGAGGATATGGGTCACTGGGGTGTGGGTTGGAGAGCAGAGCTCTTTCTCTGTCCTTCTTGGTATCATGTCCTGAGCTGCTTTCTTCCACCATGATGTTCTGCTCACCTCCAGTCCAAAACAATGGAGTTGGCCATTCATGGACTGAGATATCTGAAACCATGAACACCAAATAAACTTTTCCTCCTCTAAAATTGTTCTGGTCAGGGATGGGCCTATGGCTCAGTAGTAGCACACTTGCCTGGCATGTGTAAGGCACTGGGTTTGATTCTTAGCACCACATATAAATAAATAAAATAAAGGTCTACCAACAACTAAATTTTTTTTTTTTTTTTTGGTACTGGGGATTGAACTCAGGGGCACTCGACCACTGGGCCATATCCCCAGCCCCTTTTTGCATTTTATTTGGAGACAGGGTCTCACTGAGTTGCTAAGTGCCTCACCATTGCTGAGGCTGGCTTTGAATTTGCGATCCTCCTGCCCCAGCCTCCCAAAGTGCTGGGATTACAGGCGTGCGCCACCGCACCTGGCTAAAAAATTTTTAAAAAAATTGTTCTGGTCAGATCTTTAGGTCATAGCAGTGAAACACCTGACTAAAATAACTGTCATTTAAATCTGCAGTCCATCTGGATTGATTTTTGTGTATGAGTCAATATTAATATACAATTGCCGCAGATTTACTTTCTTAAAAAGATACACTTTCCCCCAATCTTGTCATAAATAAGGTGTTTGTGATCTATGTTTGTGTCCACTTCTGAACTCATTCCCTTCCCTACCTCATTTTCTTAATTACTATTAACTTTTTAATAGGTCTTCATATTCATTAATATGTCTTCCAGAAAAAACATACTTTTGTTTGTTTGTTTGTTTTAATCAAAATTTAAATTTATTGGGCCAGGTCAAAGCTCAGTAACAGAATACATGCTTAATTTGGGGAAGGGTTTGGGTTTGCTCTACATAATCAGAAAAAGAAGAAAAATAACAATTAGTTTCTCTATCCTACTCCATGTAGTCATGCAATATATAGAACACTTTAACACCATTCACCTCTTTCCTGATCTATATGCTATTTTTCTTGGATATATTGTGTTTTTGTCATATTGGGGATGGAACCCAGGGGTGCTTTACATCCCCAGCCCTTTTTATTTTATATTTTGCAACAGGGTCTTGAGAAGTTGCTTAGGTCCTCACTAAGTTGCTGAGGTTGGCTTTGAATTTGCAGTCCTTCCTCAGCCTCCCCAGTTGTTGGGATTTACATGTGTGTGCTACTGTGCTTGGCTTTAATTCTGTTTTGTAAAACCACAATTTATTTTAGTCTATATCATTCATGCTGATTTAGAGTTAGTCATGTTTTCTGCTTTATTTCTTCTTTTTACATCTTCATCCTTTTGTCTGGAATCATTTTCTTTCTGCCTGAAGTTCAACTTTGAGAATTTCTTTTAGTGTAGTTTGCCAGGGGTAAACTCTCAGGTTTTGTTTGTCTGAGATGTCTTTTTTTTTTTTTAAACCATGTATTGAATTGTGGGTTGTCAATTATTTCCTCACACCACTTTGCAAATTTCATTCCACTGTCTATCATCTTCTGGCTTTCATTACTGCTGATGATGTGGGCTGTCATAATGTCTCCTGTGTTAGTTATCAGTTGCTTTGCAATGTTGTTAGTTACTGATTGCTGCATAACAAATAACCACAACACTTAATAATTTAAAAAATAAACTTTGAAGTATGCATGGGTCAAACATTAAAGAAGCTCCTTATATGGGAAGTACAGGCTCAGAATGTAGTCAAGATGTCAGCTGAAGTTGAAGTCATCTGAAGGCTTGACTGGGTACAGAGGTAACAGGACAGGGAACAATTCACTATCCAGTTTGCACTGACTCCTGGCTAGGACTGGCTCAGTTGAATGGTTGACAAGTTGATTCTGATAACTCAGCTGAGTTTCCCCACATGAAGTAATCTGTGTTAGCTTTTCATTGCTGTAACCAAAATGCCTGAATAGAACAACTTAAAGGAGGAAAGATTGTTTTGACTCAGGATTTCAGGGGATTCAGTCCATGATTGAATGGCTCCAACATCATGGTGGAAGTATAGGGCAGAGGAAGCTTGCTCAGCTCATGGCATCCAGGAAGGAGAGGAGGAGGAGACAGAGGGAAGTGGGAAGGAGAGGGGAAGGAAGAGGCCCTAGAGAGGACTTAGAGCATGTCCCCAGGGTACTTTTTTCAGCTAGGTCCCTCCCCCCAGAGTCCACTCAGGCATCAAGTGATTAATCCATTGATGAGGTTAGAGCCCTCATGCAATCACTTTGAAAAGCCCCACCTCTGAACCTTGCTAAATTAGGGATCATGCTTTCAACATGAAACTTTGGGGGAAATTCTAGATCTGAATCATAACACAGAGTGTGCAGAGCAGAAATGGCAATGTCTCTCATGACTTAACTTTGGACACTATCATTTCTACCACATTCTTTTCCTTTTTTAAATATTTATTTATTTGTTTTAGTTGTACACAATGCCTTCATTTTTACATGGTGCTGAGGATCACTTGTGCTAGGCAAGCGTTCTACCTCTGAGCCACAACCCCAGCCCACATTGTTTTCTTTAGAAGCAAGTCTTTTTCACATTCAAGGGGAATCTCCACCCATTGGAGGGAGGAGTGGGCATTTTATAAAATAATCAGATGTTTTTAAGAGTTTCTCTTTGATCTTTAGCATTTTTAAGTTTTACTATGATGTGTCTAAGTGTGGGTTTCTTTTAATTTATCCTTCTAAAAATTTTGTTGTCTTATATTTGTAATCTGGTTGCTTTTATAGGTACTGAAAAATATTCATTCTTTATGTCTTTAAATGCAGTCTCTGCCCTAGCTTCTTTCAAACTTATGTTAGAGCTGCTGCTCACAGTATCCTCCATATCTATCCTCTCTTCTGTAAGTTTTTTTTTTTTTTTTTTTACTGGAGATTGAACCCAGGGCTTCATACATGCTGTGTAAGTGCTTTTACCATTGAATTATATCCAAAGTTTTTTTTTTTTTTTTTTTTGGTACCGGGGATTGTACTCAGGGGCACTCAAATACTGGGCCACATCCCCAGCCCGTTTTTGTATTTTATTGGAGACAGGATCTCACTGAGTTGCTAAGTTCCTTGCTATTGCTGAGGCTGTCTTTGAACTTGCGATCCTCCTGCCTCAGCTTCCTAAATGCTGGGATTACAGGCAGTGTGCCACTGTGCCCGACTGTTTCTTTGTTTCTTAATGTTTCATTCTAGATAATCTCTTCTGGCCTACCTTTTCATTTAGTCTACTTAGCTATGTCTAATCTATTATTATTATCCATCAAGTTCTTAATTTTGTTACTGCATTTGTTTGTCATGATATTTATATTTCCTTTTTGCATCTGCTCTGTCAACTTTCAGAGCTTCTGGGTACCTGCCAAAATTGTCAGTTGTGTTTTATTTAAGGAAAAAAAAATTATTTTATTGTTTGCTTCTGATAATTCCAAAAGCAGTTTCTTTGCAGGACTAATTCTGGTGGTTATGCTTCTGCTGGTTCTCACTAAAAATCTGTGTGTGTGTGTGTGTGTGTGTGTGTGTGTGTGTGTATCAGGGTTTTTTTTTTTTTTTGGTGTGTGTGTGCTGGGGATCAAACCCAGATGCAAGTACCACAGAGCCCTTGTTATCTTTAATTCTGTATTTGGCATTGCTTATGTGTAGGAAAAGTTGGGAGCCTACAGTTGTTATAGGAAAGTGGGGATCTGAAACTCCAAAACTCAGTTTTTGTGTTCTGATGAAAGAAAATTTAAAGTCATACACAAAAGCCATGCAAGAGAACTTTATTGTAAGTGAAAGGTGAAAGTAAAGTAAAAGCAAAATGAGGTTTAAGTGGAGAGCACTCTCAAGAAAGAGAGTGGGCCAAGCAGAGAATGACAAAGGAGACAACACTGTCTTTAAATTTATTATTTACCAGAACTGGGGACCACCTTCTGTATTCTTTGCCAATCAGGTGTTCAACTCCTCCTTCACATTGGGCACTGGAGTTTTTTTTATCTCAGTTGTTCCTCCTGGATCTGTCATGGTGGCCATCCTACTTTGGGGGCCTTAATCTATAAGTCAATCCCACATAAATGTGGGTGCTGGGTCAATAGCTGTTCAGAAGTCAGTGCACCTGTGCTACAAAAGGAATCTTCCTTCCCAGACAAATGGAGATACCTATAGCCATAATTCCTAGCTTCACATCAACATCAATGGACCCTGTCAAGAGTTAGTCCCATCAATCCTTTACTTTTGACTTATTTTCCCATTAGCTCCTTTGCTTCTGTTTATTTTCTACAACTTAACTACAACCCTTTGCTTTCTCATCTACTTTGAAACTAGTTTAAAGAAGACCCTAAAGGGGCTGGGGTTGTGGCTCAGCGGTAGAGCACTTGCCTAGCATGTGCGCAGCCCAGGTTCGATCCTCAGCACCATGTAAAAATAAAGGCATTGTATACAACTTAAACAAACATTTAAAAAATATTATGAAATGTTAAAAAAAAGAATACCCCAAAGTAATTTAAAGAACACTTGTGAACTTGTCATGCATTTCACTGCTCGTTGCAAGCTACTACCTAACACAAATAACAAAGCTTTCCTCTATAGGTGATTTGAATTTTATCAGGCACCTGGTAAAACCACAGAGATGAACTTGTGAACAAAAATTGTTTTAGTCAGGTTTTTTTTTTTTTTTTTTTTTTTTTTTTTTTTGCTGTTGTGACTAAAAGACCTGACAAGAACAATTGTGGAGGAGGAAAAGTTTATTTGGGGGCTCACAGTTGCAGAGATCTCAGTCAATAGACAGCAGGCTCTATACCTCAGGGCTCAAGGTGATGCAGAACATCACAGGGGAAGAGTGTGGTGGAGGGAAGCAGCTCACATGATGATCAGGAAGCAGAGAGAGAGAGAGAAACTCCACTTGCCAGACACAAAATGTGTACCCCAAAGGCATGCCTCCCCAATCACCCACCTCCTCCAGTCATACCCTACCCACCTTTAGTTACCACTCATTTAATCCCCATCAGTGAATTAATTCACTGATTAGGTTAGGACTCACATAACCCAATCATTTTTCCTCTAAACCCTCTTGCATTGTCTCACACATGAGCTTTTGGGGGACACCTCACATCCAAACCATAATATTCTGCCCCTTGCACCCAAAAGCTATGACCATCTCACAATGCAAAATACATTTAGTCCATTTCCAAGAGTCCCAATGTCTCAACAGTTCTAGAACTACCCAAAAGTTCAAGTCCAAAGTCTCCTCTGAGACTCAGGGCAAACTTGCATCATGAGCTCCTGTAGAAATCAAAAGCGATTAACAAGTTGATGAACCCAACCTAATTCTATCCTAAGATTGGGAGTCACAAAGTTTTAAAAAGTTCATTTCTGTTATACTAACATATTTATTTGGCCTGACCATACTCTGAGGGCTAATCTTGTTTGGAATTCCTGTCCATGCTCTAAACTCAACCATGCCTGGCTCTCTTTGACCAGATAACAACCCTCCCTAAAACCTCAGTGGCGCCTCATAAATTCTGATGTTGGAATCTCAATTTAATCCCTACCTTGAAATGTTAAGCCATGTAGATCATTAACCTGCTATCTGCCTTTGTATTATGCTTGCCAGAATCCTGTTAGCTGTAAGTTCCCAAGACACTACCCCCACCCCCCACTTTGTAACTTTTTGTGCTATAAAACCTTTTTCCTGGAGAGCTGGGGGCTGTCCTCTGGCTCCGCAATTTTGGGTGAGGAAGCCGCTGGCCAGCTTTCTTTGTGTACACAATACAAGCTTGCTTTAATTTGGCTTAAAATTGGAGTCGGTGGTCTTTTCTTTGTGTCGTGGTTCAACAAAATATCCAATACATAAAGGTATAGAGTAAACATTTCCATTAAGAGAAATAGGGGCAGAGAAAGAAGGGATAGGACCAAAGCAAGACTGAAATCTAGCTGGGCGAACAAGTCCTGTAGCTCCATGTCCGGCATCTGGGGCTTATGGCATGGTGATGTTCTGTCCAAAGGACTTGTTTAGCTCTGCCTCATGGCCTTGTTGGTTGCAGCCCAAATGGCCTTTCTGTTGGCTTGTCTCTGTTCAATTCCTGTAGCTTTCCTAGGATAATGTCCCATGTTACTGGCACTTCTTAATCTCAGGGGTCTCCACTGCAGCTTTGACTTCCTCCTCACATCTCCACACTTTGCCCTCTCAGAGGGTGTCCATGGGGACTCCAACCCTGCTTCACTGTGCCTGGCCTAGACCTTCCTTTGAAATCTTGGTGAAAGCCCTGTTACTCCCTAACTCCAGCATCCTGCATTTGCAGAACCAGCACTACATGGTTGACACCAAGGTTGCCACCATCTCGAGCAGTAGTGAAGCTTCCAGGGACCCTGGCTGCAGCAGCCTCTGAGTATCTGGGTGGCTGAGCACGTTGAAAAAACTTCCTAGGCCCCTTTGTGTAAGGATGCCCCACTGGTCTCTTTTTTACTTTTACCCCCTTGAGCCTGAGATGGGTATGGTCTTGCCAGTTCCAGAGATGCCCTCAAGCCATCTTTCTTATTATTCTGGGGTCCAGTCTTTAGCATTTCTTTAGTGGCTGTAATGCCTTTTTTGTGTGTGATGCTGGGGATTGCACTCTGCCAACTGGGCAAGCACTCTACCAACTGATCTATATCCCCAGCCCTGTGGCTGTAATGTCTATAACAATTGCAACTTCCTTAGCCCCAGTTTTACTCCTGCCTTTGAAGTCCAAGTTTTTCAAATCTTTCTGTTCTGTCTTCTTCTCCTGAATATCAAAATGAACTTGGCTAAAAGCCTCCAGCAATATCCATGCCACCACCTGAATGCTACGCTGCTTAAAAATTTCTTCCACCAGATTAAGATGTCCATTGCTTTTAAAATCAACTTCACAGCCAGGCGCAGTGGCGCACGACTGTAATCCCAGCACTTGGGAGACTGAGGCAGGAGGATCGCAAGTTCAAAGCCAGCCTCAGCAGTGGCGAGGTACTTAGCAACTCAGTGAGACCCTGTCTCTAATAAAATACAAAAAAGGGCTGGGGATGTGGCCCAGTGGTCGAGTGCCCCCAAGTTCAATCCCTGGTACCCCCCCCCAAAAAATAAAAAAAAAAAGTAAAATAAAATCAACTTCACAGAGAGTCTTAGGACATGGACCAAATGTAGACAACTTCTCAGCCAGAACATAACACGAATGGCCTCTACTTCAAGTTCCAGTAAAGTCCTCCTTCTTTGAAGAGGAGGTTGAGCACTGTCTTCACTGTCCATGGTCCTATTGGCATTCTGGTTATGGTTTGGATATTAGTTGTCCCCCAAAAGCTCATGTTTGAGACAATGCAAGAGGGTTTGGAGGAGAAATGGTCGGGTTATGAGACCCCTAACCTGATCAGTGAATTAATTCACTAATGGGGATTAAATGAGTGGTAACTAAAGATGGGTAGGGTGTGGCTGGAGGATGTGGCATGCCTTTGGGGTACACACTTTGTGTCTGGCAAGTGGAGTCTGTCTGTCTGTCTGTCTCTCTCTCTCTGCTTCCTGATCATCATGTGAGCTGCTTCCCTCCACCACACTCTTCCCCCATGATGTTCTGCCTCACCTCAAGCCCTGAGGAATAGATCCTGCTGTCTATGGACTGAGATCTCTGCAACCGTGAGCCCCCAAATAAACTTCTCCTCCTCCACAATTGTTCTTGTCAGGCCTTTTAGTCACAAGAGCAAAAAAGCTGACTAAAACAAAGATCATGACTTAAGATTAAAAAATAAATAAATAAAAAAGAGAGCCCTCACCAGACACACATCCTGGACTTCCAAGTTTCAAAACTGTGAAAAATAAAATCCCTTTTGTTGAAGCCAATAAACAAAGGACAGTTGATTCCAGCCTGCAAATATCTCTAAAGCTGGTTTCACTTCCTATTCATCTTTATTCTGAGGATATAACTTTGTGGTCCCAGTCTTTAGAAGTGCCTCCTCCTATTTCTCTCCCTGTTTTGTTGTGTTTACTTTTTTTTTTTTTTTAAGTGCAAAAGGAAGGTTATAATTTTCCAGCTGGCAGGACTAAACAACTTCTGCCTTTGATTACCTTCCTGGGTACTAGCTTTCTAGGTTTTGGTCTGGTAATTGCCTACTATCTTGCCATCTCTTAGATGCCTCTTATGGCTCAATTTTATCATCCCCTGCCAAATCTGTATGTTGAAACCCTAATACCCATTACCTCATAATCCATTTCTATTCAGAGACTGGGCCTTTAAGGAGGTGATTAAGTTAAAATGAAGCATTAGGGTGTGCTCTAATTCAATCTGAATGGTGACCTTATAAGTAGAGGAAATTTATTACATCTTTGGCCCAGTTGTGTCAGGGCAGTGGAATAGGTTGCCAAGAGACCAAAGAAAATAACTGGAAATGGTGTATGAGGCATATGGCTTTATTGAGAAATGCTTACAGGGAAGTTCCAGTAGCCTTCTGCTGAACAGATAGCAGCCCAAGTCTCACTGTACTTTTGCCAAACAGTGCCACCTCTTCCTCATGGTGTTTTGTCTGGTAGTGGCCAGCTGCATGAGTGACTGGTGTCCATCCCCACAGTGCCCCTCAGTTCCTTCCCAGTTACCACTGAAAGAGGGGTTTTATATGTTAAACTGCAGAAGCAGTGACACTATCAGCATTATCTTGCTTAGTTTGTTGGTATTGCCAGCTCTCAAGGAGCAACTATCCTGAAAGAAAAGTAGCTCTCTACAGATAACACTAACTTGCCCAACTAGGTCCTGGTGTGCATAAGTGCTGCGTTACTTATATTAAAGGAGCCAAGGTCTTTAACCAACCCCCTTCAGGGCCCAGAAGAAATCCCTTTCTGACCGGCAGAGAGGGGACGGGGTTAGCCTACCTGGCAAAGACAGGCCCAGAGGGCAAAAGTCCCCGGGTGCCCTCTCCCCAGGCCCATTAGATGGACGCAAGGCCACACCGGGGAGTTTTGGTCAGAAGCGGTGCCAAAGACTCATTTATTAAAAGGTGGTCTATACTTATAAAGGCCCAAACATAACCAATCAGTGACCAGTAGGGCGGTTGGATTCGCATGATAAGTCATAGCCACGCCCCCTGCTTAGCCCTGGTCCTCCAGAGGGCGTGGTAAGCAACCAGAGCCAGAGTTTCTCCATCCCCTAGGCAGACAGCGTCTGGAATGTCCCAACACATAAGTCAACGTCCTTCAAGGTAATATGTATCTGGACATTCTGGCCCAGGCTTGCTGTCATTGTTCCCTAACTTGGTGAGGTTTTTGGGAACATGAAGAGGGCATTCAGGAACATAATGTTTACTGTTCCTCTTTTCTTTAAGTATGGTATGGATACACAGAGACACCAGGGCACACGTGCACATACACACACGTATGCACACACACAACCTTGTGAGGACACAGAAAGAAGGCAGCTATCTGCAACCCAAAGGAGATAGGCCGTAGGAGAAATCAAACTAACTCCCACAAGTGTGAGAAAATGTATTTCTGTGGCTTAAGACACTTGATCTGTGGTATTTTTTTTATGGCAGCCTTAGCAAACTAATACGTCTCGTTAAACTTAAAACATGTATTCCAGAATATTTTTTTAAGTTGATAGATCTTTATTTTATTTATTTATATGCGGTGCTGAGAATTGAACCCAGTGCCTCACACATGTCAGGCAAGTGTGCTACCGCTGAGCCACAAACCCCAGCCCCCAGAATATTGTTTTTTAATGTAGTTATTTTCTGAGGCGCCTGCTATCACCTGAGGGCATCACTGATTTATTTTCCTAACTACTAATTTCACCAGAATGAAGCCTCAGAGCAGGAGAGCTTGCATTCACTGCTGCATCCTTAGATCCTGTAAGAACGCCTGTCAGATCACAAGCACCAGGAAGAGAGCTGCTGGGCAGGGAACGAACGCAGGACGCCAGGCCTCCCCACCAGCCGGCGGCCTTGGGGCCCAGCCTGGGTCAATAAGGGGGCGGACTCGTCGGGAGCCGCCCCCGAGGTCTGGGAGGCCGAGGACGCGAGCCTGGGCGCTTGGCGGCTTCCGGCTTCCGGGCGCGCGCTGGCTCCGGGGAGGGTGGGCTGCAGGTTGCGGAGCTGAGGCGAGACGCTCGGGCACAGGCCTGGTCTGCGCGGGCCGCGTGGGGTGGGCTGGCCAGCTGGGCAGGGCGGCCCGCGGCGCGCTACGCTGGCGACCTGGGAGGCGCGCCCCGGGGCGCAGGCGCTGCGAGACGCCACGCTCGGCCTCTGAGGCCGGGTGCGCTTGGCCGCGGCCGCTGGCTCGGGCATTAAAGCAACAGCGCGGTGCTCTGCGTGGAGCCGGTTCAGGGCGCCCTCCTATTCCGGCCCCAAAGCTCCGCTCCGGGGGTGTGGCTGGCAAAGCCGCCCGTCCTAGCCGGCCGTGGATGGAAATTTGGAAGAAACCCTGGTCCAGTCCGGAGGCCGAGGGCCCTCTGGGCTTCGGAAGGAAGTCTAAGCCAACGCTGGACGTGGTGGACGGTCCATAAAAGGCTGGGAAAGAACAGAATCTGTGACCACCCAGTCCTTCTCTAACGAGACCCCTGCAGCAGAAAAGCTCAGAGCGAGCGTTCCCACGTCCTAACTCTGGCCCTCCCTGCGTCCAAGGCCCACCCGGTGAGTACTCCTCTGCCTGGCCTACCTCTCTCTTCGAGGCTGGCCTGTCTGGGAGCGCTGCGAGGGTGCCAAGACTTCAAAATGAAGCTCCTCCGTCATTAACTGCTTATGAAAGAGTGGAAAGTTTCTGTACTTCGGTAACGAGTCCTTTTCTAATATTCAAGGGTAGGATATTTCCTACAAGCTCCAGTCTCTAAGGACACACGCAGTCACATATGCCTCTTTCCACAAACTTCAGAAAGTTGGGCCACCCCATTTTCCACCGGGCTGTTTTGAGGACTCCAAATACACTGGACCTGGTCATGGTGGAGGTAGCTGCCTAGATGCCAGTAGTTGGATGAGATGATAGATTTGGGTTGTTTCCAAATCTGCCTGCTACAAACAATTCTGCAGGAGCCCTCGTTAAACTTGAAGTATTTCTTCCATTTAAGCATTAACCTCTTCCCCAATTTTAACATTTCCTAACCCAGGAAGCATTTTACTAGTTGTTAGGCTTCACGGGTGATGATATGTCTGTCACTGCTTGCCCAGGCTAAAACAGCCATGTGATTATTCCATCAGTTGAGATACTAAAAATGAACTTTAAATGCATATTTAAAATTGTTTTTTTTTTAAAATAACTTTAAAAGATAATGCTGTGGGGCTGGAGTTGTGGCTCAGTGGTAGAGCACTGGCCTAGCAGGTGTGTGGCCCGGGTTCGATCCTCCAGCACCACATAAAGGCACTTTTTACAACTATAAAAACAAATAAATAAATATTTAAAAAAAGATAATTCTGTGACACAGCATAAAATAAAAGGTTTATAATAATGTTAACCAAGGGTTTCCTATATGCCTAGTGTTGTCTCAGTTAATCAACATTGCAACCCTACAAAATGCAATTACTATCCCCATTTTATAGGTGAGGAAACTGAAGCTCAGAGAGTTGAAGTGCCTCAGAGCTTTTATTAGCTAATGTCTGGGTTCTAGCCAGGCTGTCTGGTTTCAAAGCCTATGTTAACTCCCAAATCTGGATCCAGGCAGAATGTGGGAAATCAAGGCAGATGTTTGTGCATCTTTGGGTGTTTGCCTATCTTTGTGTTTGAATGTGTGGAATTGGGAGATGGAAGCTACATCCAAGAAATCTGATTATACTTATTCTTGCATTGATGCCACATCATGTGTTAGATCTTTTGCATTTTAAAATATATTTCTGCAGGTTCTGGAGTTCTGGCCGTGTACATGACAAGTGCTTCTGGATCCCTTTTTTCTTGCCTTTTGTTCCTCTAGAATGAGTGCAAAGGCAGGTACTCAAACCAGCTCACCTGACTGCCTCCCAAAAAATGGTATCCAGTTTTCAGAGTTGTTGAAGTCACACCAACTTCTAGGATTCTCCAGGTCCTAGTGCTACAGGGACATGCCAAAGCCCCAAGGGCAGAAGATTGCAGTCTGAGAAAGTCCACACAATTGGCAAGCCTCTCATTGGAGGTTCTGGCAGTTTCCTCATCAGAAGAGGACAAGGCCAGTCACTGGTGCATCATCATGCCTCAGCAGCTCCTGATCACCCTGCCCAAGTCTAGCACCTGGGTGAAGTTAGACCATCCAAGGAAGGCAAAGGGGGAGGCACCCTCATGGGAGGATGTGACTAAAATGTTTGAAGGAGAAGGTGAGAATAGACTGAAGGAAGGCAAAGAAGGAGGTCTCATTTTTGTGAATAGATGTACTTCATTGAGGTCATTTCTTGGGGAGAAAATTGGAGGAAGGAAGGTCTTTGAGGGGGTTCACTTGTGTTGAGTTTGTGGCTTTTGGGAATGGTCTAGCTGGGAGAGAAAATATTGGGCTCTCATCTCAGGCTCTTTTTCAACATGTGCTCTATGCTGCTCCCATCTCCTGACGTCAGATAAAATACATGACAGGAAGCAAGAATAGAGTTGTTACCCATGTGTGGCTCTTAAGCGTGGGAATGTGATTCACTCAGAGGGATCAAAGGTTTCTGAGTCTTAAGTCCTCCGAAGGGTTTTCCAGCTCAGATTCCAATCATTTTAGCCATTTATTGGTTAAAAATATTTAACCAATATTTTTCACAAGCATCAGTTTGTTTTTTTTCCCTCTGAGAGACAGGAATAACATGTTTGATTCCTTTCATATTACCTTGAACTATGTGGGTTCTGCAGGAGACATGCCTAAGACATGCCCACCTTATTTAGTGGTCTGGTCAGGAGAAGATAGATGGAGAGAGGAATTCATGTGTTTCATGTGGTGCCTTCATACCTTTAATACTTCATATCCAGCCAATATTTTTATTGTATTCCAAATATGTCAGGAAGGGACTTTGGCTAAAGCTGATTATTAGTTGAAAGAGTAGACATACAATCCAATCAAAATAATAGAAGATAGCCAAAGAAAAGCTCTGTTGGAATTCTACCTGAGGAAATATAAATCAGATAACATTGAGTTGAGTCTGGAAGAGTATCTTAAGCTTTTTATAGAAGATTTGGAGAAAGTATAGAAAAGTGGGTACCTTGAAGAGAGGTTTAGCGAATGGGGAATATTTAGTCTAAATGAGGGTTAAGAATGTGAAGGGGTGGTGTCCCATGTATAAAGGTTGGTAGTTTGGAGGTAATCATAGCTGAGAAAATATGCTTTGGACAGCTCATAGACTGCCTTGAAGTCCATGGTGAAGTGTTTGAATTTTTTCTTGTCTATGGGGAACTCTTTGAGGATTTTAGAACAAAAAAGTGTGACCTGATAGATCTGTGCTTTTGACCATTGGGAAGTATTAATACCCAAAGCAACACACTGCAGGTCTTCCTCACTAAGGAATTTTGGGCTCCTTTGAGTCACTCTAGATGTCCCTTTTTGTGAATTTTTTTGGGGGGAGGAGTCAGTGGGTCTGCAGGCAGTTTTTGTGTTTGGGAGATCTTGAGTAGATGCAAAACTCATAGTTCTTTTCCTTCCGTAGCTCTGCTGTCTCAGGATGTTCCTGAGACCCAGGAAGAAAATTTAGAGGGTGAATTGACTACTGGCCTCCTGACAGCAGAACCCCAGGTGGGTTGGAGCTTCCTCATTTTCTTGACAATGCTTCTTGTTTTTAACCTGTTTTGGGAGAAGTGAGTGGATTGAGACTTGCAAGTTCATCTTAGGGGGCTCCATGTAAGTTGCTATCATTCAGACTTGATCTTCTGTGGTGGCAGTTTCTTTGCTCAGAGGGGCCTTCCTGTAACTCTTGTTTCTCACCAGCATCTTGATCTGATATTGTGCTATTTTTTTTGTAGAGAAAGCATAGTGAGTGATATTTCCAGCTCCTAAAAACCAATGGATATTACTTGAGATCTAAGATAAATGTCAGTACAATACTCAGATATGAAATTCTGACATTCTTAGTGATATATCCATATCACTGTGACCTCTAAGAGGTGACCCTTGGCATGGTATTGAACAGAAGCCAAATGAGGAATGAATAGAGAAGAAATGGCCACACCTTTGAGGTGGGGCAAAGAATAGGAGCAGCTTTAAAAGCAGTTAGGATAGCATGTCAGAAATGGGGTCTTCACTGTCTAATGGAAACATGGGTGAAACAGAAGGAAATTAAAAGACTTTTACAGGGGCTGGAGTTGTGACTCAGTGGTAGAGCGCTCGCCTAGCATGTGCATGGCCTGGATTCGATCCTCAGCACCACGTAAAAATAAAGGCATTGTGTACAACTAAAACAAATAAATAAATATTTAAAAAAAAGACTTTTACAGAGGTATTATTGGAGACAGAAGAGTTTTAAATGAAAAGAACTTTAAATCTGAAATTAGATGATATTGGATTTGATTTTATGTGAAATTAGATGGTGCACGGCTTGACTTTATCTCATATTACTTGCTCGGTGTCCAGGACAATTTTTTTTCTTTTGGCTTTTAAAATCTATTTCCTTAGCTAAGAAATTTAGATGCTAATGTCTGCCTTCTAGGGTTAAAATGCATTCCAGTTATTTATGGTATTATGGAAGAAGTCATAGTTAGTTAAATAATAGTCTAATTATTTAAATAAATATCTCTACATTCCACATATTTGGACTACATTTTTAAAAAATTGAAGTATAAATGACATACAGGAAAATACATTTAGGAAATGTATTTTATTTTGACATGGATGTACCCATGTAATCAAATTAATAAAGAGAACATTGCCTCCATCTCAGAAAGTTCCTTCTTGCCCTTTCAAATTAGTACTGTGCTCAAGTCCTCATAAGGAACACATGAAATTTGTATTACTTATTATAACTGCATATAATCCACAAATGTCTTAAGAGTTTAATTTTAAAAAGAATGTATATTCTGTAGTTGTTTATGGTGTTCGATAAATGTCAGTTTAAACTATTTGATAGTAATGTTCAAATCTTCTATATCTTTGATAAATTTTTGTCTACTAGTTTTACTGAGAGGATATTAAAATCTAATCATGAGGGGCTGGGGTTGTGGCTCAGCGGTAGAGTGCTCACCTAGCACGTGCGCGGCCCAGTTCAATCCCCAGCACCTCATAAAAATAAACGCATTGTGTACAACTAAAGCAAATAAATAAATATTTTTTTAAAAATATAATCATGAGGCTGAGATTGTGGTTCAGTGGTAGAGCACTTGCCTTGCATGCGTGAGGTACTAGATTCGATTCTCAGTACTGCATATAAGTAAATGAATACATCAACAACTAAAACAATTTTTAAAAAATCTATAATAATGATTTTGTCTATATCTCCTTAGTTCTGTCAACCTTTATTTACTTGAACTCTGTCATCAGATGCATAAACACAATTGTTGTCTTCTTGAATTTATGCTTTTATCATTATGAAATGTCCCTCTGATTTATGGCCATACCACCCTGAATGCACCTGATCTTGTTTAAAATATCCTCCTCTTTAAACCTATTGGTGTCTTCATAGTTGAAGTGTGACCTTCTTATATGTGGGTGGGTCTTGCTAGTTTAGTCTATTTACAGTTAAAGTAATCATTAATATGGATGGGTCTAAGTGTAGGTTGTATGGATGGGTCTAAGTGTAGGTTGTTCTTTGCTATTTGTCCTTTCTGTTCTTTTTTTCTTTGTTCCTTCTCTCCTGCCTTCTTTGGATTAAATCATTTCTTGAGTATCCCATTTTATGTCCTCCAGTGACTTTTTTTTTTTTTTTTTTTTTGGTATTAGGGATTGAACCTAGGGGTGCCTAACCACTAAGCCACATTCCCACCCCTTTTTATTTTATATTTTTATTTTGAGACAGGGTTTGCTAAGTTGCTTAGGGCCTCACTAAATTGCTGAGGCTGGCTTTGAACTTGTGATCCTCCTGCCTCAGCCTCTCAAGCCACTGGGATTCAGGCATTTACCATCGCACTTGGCCACTCCAGTGACTTTTAAGTTACACCTTTTTGACTTGTTTTGGTGATCATTCTATCATGGTATGCATTTTTAAATTTATTTCAGTTGCTTTGAATTAACATACTGCTTCAGGTGTACTATGAAAACATTTCCATTTACTGCTTCCTATTCTTTATACTATCATCATCACACATTGTAACACACGTTACAAGCCCCACAATACATTGTTTGCATTTTTGCCTTTTTAAAAAAAAATTTATTTATTTGCTTTAGTTGTACACAATGCATTTTATTTTTTACATGGTGCCGAGGATCGAACCCGGGACGTGTACATGCTAGGCAAGCACTCTACCGCTGAGCCACAACCCCAGCCCCCGCATTTTTGCTTTTTTGATGGTAAATTGTATTATTAAAAAATTAAGAAACCAGGAGCGGTGACATGTTGTCGTTACCGTGGACCTCAGCCAGGCTCAGTCGCGGTGTGTGTGTGTGTGTGTGTGTGTGTGTGTGTGTGTGTAAGAGACACGGAGTGAAGACACAGACACCTGGAGTTGGGTGGAAGCAAGCAGTTGGCGGTCTGCCTGTAAACTCCTTTATTGCGGAAGCACCTTAATCTTTTAAAAGCCCCTTGTCCAATCATGTTATGCCACGGTGGGTAAGACCACCAAGTCTCTGCCTTTGGTTTCCCTGGCAACATTGATGTCAATCGTGGGGAAGTGAGTGACACCATCCATTAGCCAGAGCAGAATGCTCCTTCCTGCGGGTGTGCCTGCTGGGCCTGATTGTGCATAGGTTTTCCTTACACATTTGAGACATTCACAGCTGCTAGCTAAGAGCCAGGAGTTTCTCCTACAGTGACACACACTTGTAATCCCACCAACTCAGGAGGCTGAGGCAGGAGGATCACAAGTTCTAGGGCAGCTTCAGCAATTTGAAAAGACCCTGTCTCAAAAATAAAGAAGAGCTGGGGGCTGGGCACAGTGACACACACCTGTAATCCCAGTAATCCCAGTCACTCGGGAGGCTCAGGCAGGAGGATCATGAGTTCAAGCCTAGCCTCAGCAATTTAGCAAGACCTTATCTTAAAATAAAAGTAAAAAGGACTGGGGATGTAGCTAAGTGGTAGAGTACTCCTGGGTTCAATCCTTAGTACCACAAAAGAAAAAAAAACAACCTGAGTCTCTTGTATTTGCCTTCTGTTTACCAATTCAGGTACTCTGCATTTTTTAAAACTTTTGTTCCAAATTTCTGGAATTATTTCCCTTCAGTCTGAAAAACTTTATCATTTCCTGTAGTGTAAGTGTTCTGATGACAAATTTAAAGTTTTTTTTTAAAAAAATATTTATTTATTTGCTTTAGTTGTACACAATGCGTTTACATGGTGCTGAGGATCGAACCCGGGCTGTGCACATGCTAGGTGAGCGCTCTACCACTGAGCCACAACCCCAGCCCCTTAAACAGTTTTTGTTACTATAAACATGCATTAATATTTTCTCTTACTTGAGAATCTTCTACTGGATTTACAATTCTAGGTTGATTATTTTTTCTTTAAGCACTTTAAAAAGGTTCCATTGTCTCTTAGCTTGGATTGTTTCTGATGAGGAGTTGCCTGTTGTTCTTGTCATTTGTGTGATATGTCTTTGTTGCATACCAATTTTTTATTGTTTTTTTGTTTCCCTTTTCTTACCATCTTTTGCTCCAGACAGTTGTTTATCTTGGACTAAACTCCAACTGGGTCCAGAATCTTTTGCCTACTTTTATGGTCTTTTTCTTTATTTTTGTTACTCAGCAGTTTTGCTGTGATATGCGTAGGTGTGGGGGTTTTTTTGGGGGGGGGGGTGTGTGTTAGTTTATCCCTTTTGGGCTTTGCTAGGCTTCTTTATTTTGTAAGTTCCATCAGTTTGGAAACTTTTCAGCTACTTTTTCTTTAAATATTTTTTCTTTCTTCTTCTGAGGTTTTCATTACATTATGCCACTTGATATTAACCCACAGTTTTTTTTTTTTCTCTTGCTGCTCTAGTTTGAATAATATCTATTGACCCATTTTTAAGTTTCACTGAGCTTGTCTTCATTTACCTTGTCTACTTTTTTTTTAATATTTATTTATTTGCTTTAGTTGTACACAATGCAATGCATTTGTGTTTATGTGGTACTGAGGATCGAACCCAGGCCGCACCCGTGTTAGGCGAGTGCTCTACCGCTGAGCCCCAACCCCAGCCCTACCTTGTCTACGTTAAGGCCATTAAATGAATTTTTTGTACGTTGTATTTTTCATTTGTAGAATTTTTATTTCTTTTCTAGCATTTCTGTATCTCTCTAAAATCATCCCCATCTCTTTATCCATTCTATCCATATCTTATTGTAAATTCTTTAGCATATATTTAAATAATTGCTTTGAAATTTTTATCTGATAATTTTAGTGACTTGATTATGTGTTTGTTTGCATTGATTTTTATTTTCTTGATTATAGGTCATATTTCCCCCCTTGTTTACACATCTATTTATTTGTTTAATTTTTGGTACTAGGAATTGAACCCAGGGGTACTTAACCACTGAGCTACACCCAATCCTTTTTGAGACAGAGTCTCACTGAGTTGCTTAGGGCCTTACTCAGTTAATGAGGCTGTCCTTGAACTTGGGATCCTCCTGCCTCAGCTTCCCAAGTTTCTGGGATTATAGGCCTGTGCCACCACATCCAGCATCTAATAATTAAAAAAAAAAAACTATTTATGTATAAGCAGTGGAATATGAGGGGAGTGTGTGTATAGATAGATAGTTTTTTTTTGTTTTATTTCTAAGATATTCTAAACCCTTTCCTCTGTTGGTTAAGATGATGGGCTGATTATTCTTATTCCTCCTGGAGCTGTGACTGAACTCAGGCTGTGATGCATCTTTTTTTTTTTTTTTTTTTTTAATTTTTTGTAGTTGTAGATGAACAGAATACCTTTATTTTATTTATTTTTTTGTGGTGCTGAGGATCGAACCCAGTGCCTCACACATGCTAGGCAAGTGCTCTGTCGCTGAGCTACAGCCCCAGCCCCTTTTTTAATATATTTTTTTAGTTGTTGATGGATCTTTGTTTATTTATTTATATGCAGCGCTGAGAATTGAACCCAGTGCCTCATGCATGCTAGGCAAGCACTCTACCACTGAGCCATGACTCCAGCCCCTGTGGTGCATTATTAATTCGATTGAATTTAGCCTCATTGCCAGTGCTTCTCACCATCACTAAGGGGCAATCTTTTTTATCTTTCAGTATTTAATTTAGGAAGGGGTTAGACTACAGTTCCAGACATCTTGGACTAAACGCCATCTGGGCCCCAAAATTCAAGCTCAGCAAGAACTCACTGGTATTTAATGAAAGTGTTAGAAGCAAAAGTTCCTCTTTCCTTGTCCTATGCCCCATTCCCCACACCATCTGATCTCATCTTCTACTATAGTCCCCTTCCCTAAATTCCCTTCATCCATGTTCTTCACTTTCTGTTCCTCAAATAAGCTAAGAATATTCTTGCCAGGATTGGTGGTGCAGGTCTGTAATCCCAGGAAGATTGCCAGCCTCTAAGCAACTCAGTGAGACCCTGTCTCTAAATAAAATACAAAATAGGGATGGGGATGTGGCTCAGTGGTTGAGTGCCCCTGAGTTTAATCCCCCACACCGCCCCACACCCCCCTAGCCTGCCCCTGTCCCCTTCCCCCCTCCAAAAAAAATGTTCTCACTTGAGGTCCTTTACATCTCCCTGGAATGTTCTCCCAACAGATTTCCACATGACTCTTCCTATTGAATTCATGTCTCTGGCCAAATACCATCCTTTCAGAGCAACTTTCTATAAGTACCCTACACAAAAGATCATTCTTACACTCACTTTGGCTCTCCCTATTGCCTTTGATCTGCTTAATTTTTTTCTAAGGCATGTATGATTATATGTCCTACGTATTTAATTATTTACAGTAATTTCAAAACAAATCCAGGGAGGCCTCTGGTAAAACTGGTTTGGAATCTCCCAAAACTTTGAAAATGTCAGAATTCTTTGGACTTTAACTAAAAAGGAATGTTTGATGTTCTAGGAACTGTTGACCTTCAAGGACATCTTTGTAGACTTTTCCCAGGAGGAGTGGGGGCAGTTGGCCCCTACTCACCGGAATTTGTACCGGGATGTGATGCTAGAGAACTACAGGAACCTGGTGTCAGTGGGTAAGGATAGGTCATCCTGGGGCTGGGGTTGTGGCTCAGTGGTAGAGCGCTCACCTAGCACGTGCGTGGCCAGGGTTCGATCCTCAGCATCAGGTAAAAATAAACACATTGTGTACAACTAAAGCAAATTAAAAAAAAAAAAAAAGGATAGGTCATCCATATATCCAGAAACCTGCCCATTATAGGATAGTCATTATTTCTTAATTATCAATATTGTAAATTCTTTGAGGCTTGGCCTTGGGTTCTGAATTAAAGATGTATTATTCCTTTGAAAACCAAGCCAGAGCAGATATGATTCCTTGGGGATCAGCTTTACTTTATAGAGCTAGAAAAGAAAGACATGTCCCTTCCATTCTCAGAGCCCCTGAATACCAGAACACTAGAATTAAATTCTGGGGAAGGTACTTAGCCGTCAACATAAATATTCATATTCTTTCTCTTTTACTTCATAAGCAGGATATCAGTTTTCCAAGCCTAGTGTGATTTCCCAGTTGGAGAAAGGAGAAGAGCCATGGATAATACAGAAAGAAGGCCCAGGAAATGCCATTTCGGGTAAGACCAAGGAAGATGGTAGCTTTTAGTATGTGGGACAGTCCTCAGGGTCCTCCCTGGCTTCAGGGAAGGCTCAGGCCACTCGACAAGGGCTGCACTAAACCTAATTTCACCCTTCTCTCTTCACTGAGCTCTTGTAAAAGTCTCTCTGGAATTGTCCTCATTAAAGTTAAAGTTGATTTTTCTTCTTTCTCCAGTATCCTGCCCACCTAAAGCTCTTTCTTCTAAACAGTCAGATGTATATGGTCTCTCCACAGAAAACAGATCTTTTTTCGGAGCTGTACAAATCTTTCATTTTCTCTCTTCCACTCTATTTCCACTTTTCCCCACTTTTTATTTTACAATTCCAGTTTTCATCTCTTTTTAACTTACATATCTTAATTTTTGGTAATAGCTACTTCATGAATAGTCCTGTATGAGAAAAAAAGCACAGGATTCCTTCTCACCCAATCCAGTAGCAATTTTCCTGAACTTTGCTTTCATTATGAAAAATTTTAGACATTTGAAAGGCGTATAGAACATTACAGCACATTTCTATGTAACTTCCATCCAGATTAAGAAATAAAAGTTGAAGACCTGGTGTTCCCCTCCCACCTTTCAAAATAACCACTCTTCTGTTTAAATATTACTGTTGCCATTTGTCTTCTTACATTCTTTCTTTTTTTTTTAAATATTTTATTTTTTAGTTGTAGTTGGACATAAGACCTTTATTTTATTTATTTATTATTATGTGGTGCTGAGGATTGAACCCAGGGCCTCATGCATGCAAGGCAAGCACTCCACCACTGAGCCACATTACATACATATATCCCTAAACAACAGCATTGTTTTACACATTCTTCAAATAAATGATATATTTACTTTCTTTGCTTAACACTGTTGATGTTACTCTGTTCTAGTTTATTCATTTCCTTTGAATTAATAAACCATAATTTATTCATTTTTCTGTTGGCACACTATGTTGTTTCCAATTTGGGGGTTACAGAGATGCTGCAGTCAACTTTCATGCACATAACTGCTCATATACATATGTAAATTTTTTTCAAGGTAGTTGGTAGAACAAAATTGCTGGGTTATGGGATATATATGCCTTCATTTTGTGAGTTATTACCAAGTTCCTCTTCAAAGCAGTGTCACCAATTTTATTCCTGTCATTAGGTTTTGAGAGTTCCCAGAACTTAGCATTTTTGTCAATACTTGGCATTGTTGAACTTGAAAATTTTTGTGAATTCAAAGGGTGAATGTGATATTATTTCTTTCATTTTCCTGATTACTCATGAGAGGAAGCATATGCTCATGTTTGTTGACCATCCATCCAGGACTCCTTCTCTGTAAATTACCTGTTATATCCTTTGCCAATTTTTCTGTTATTTATCTTTGTTAAAATTAATTTCTAGAAAAATGTGTGTGTGTATTCTGGATACTAATCCTTAACAGCTTTGTTTTATAAATGTTTTCTCTCAGCCGGTGACCCATCTTTCATTTTTAAAAAATAATGTCTTTGGTCAAGCACGGTAGCAGACATCCATATTCCCAGTGTTTTGGGAGGTAGAGGCAAGAGGATCACAAGTTCAAAGCCAGCCTTAGCAACTTAGCCAGGCCCTAAGCAACTTAGTGAGACTCTGTCTCAAAATAAAAAATAAAAAAGGGCTGGGGAAGGCTGAGGTTGTAGCTCAGTGGTAGAGCATTTGCCTAGCATACATGAGGCACTGGGTTTGATCCTCAGCACCACATAAAAATAAATAACTAAAAGTATTGTGTCCACCTACAACTAAAAATAATTTAAAAAGTAGGGGGACTGGGGTTGTGGCTCAGTATGGCTCAGTAGTTAAGTGCCCCTGGTTCAATCCCCAGTACCAATAAATAAATAAATAAAATGTCTTTTAAAGGATATGTATTATTAAATTTTATTTTACTTAATTTATTAGTTTTTTTCCCTGTGTGCCTTTTATTATGCAAGATACCCTTTTTTTAAAAAAAAAAAAAATTCATTTATTTCCTTTGGTTGTACACAATGCAATGCATTTATGTTTACGTGGTGCTGAGGATCGAACCTGGGCCGCGCACAGTGCTAGGCGAGTGCTCTACCACTGAGCCACAACCCCAGCCCGAAGATACCCTTTTCTGCCCTGTTATCCTCCACTTTACTATACATAGATGATATATATATTCCTTTATACTCCTGTAGTTTAAAAAAATTTTTTTAGTTGTAGATGGACACAATACACCATCCTTTTATTTATTTATTTTAATGTGGTGCTGAGGATTGAATCCAGTGCCCCACACATGCTAGCCAAGTGCTCTACCACTGAGCTACAACCACAGCACCTATCTGTACTATTAAAATTTTGCTTTTCATATTTGTTTGAATTCATCTGGAATTTATTTTATATATAGTATGAGATTAAAAAAAAAAAAGTCTAACTTTTTCCACATGGACATTCAGTCCAGGAACCATTTGTTGGATAATTGATGTAGCTCTGTCACATGTCAAATTTCTTTATATGCTTAGGTCTATTTCTGGGCTCTTTTTTTGGTGGGGGTGGGGTGAGGTACTAGGGATTGAACTCAGGGGTACTTGACCACTGAGCCACATCCCCAGCCCTGTTTTTTATTTTATTTAGAGACAGGGTCTCACTGAGTTGCCTAGTGCCTCGCTTTTGCTGAGGCTGACTTTGCTGCTTGCTTTGAACTTGCGAACCTCCTGCCTCAGCCTCCCAAGCCGCTGAGATTGTGGGAGTGCACCACTGCACCTGGCTATTTCTGGGCTCATTCTATTCCATTTCAGTTAAAAAATTTTCTATCCCTACTCTACTTCCAGGCTGTCTTCCATTACTGTATTCCATGATGAGACCTATTACGTAGAAGTAGTTTACGCACTTTTGTTTCTTAAAATTGCCCTTGCTATTACTTACCCCTTGCTTTTGCATATGAATTATATAATCAGTGCATTAAATGACACACACAAATGCTGTGTTGCCATTTTTATTGAAATAGAATCAAATATATAGATCAGTTTTGAGAAGGTTAACATTGTTATGGTATTGAATCCTACTATCCAGGAACATGACATAGTTTTTCCATTTTTTGGTATTTATTATAAATTTTTGTTCATTAAAGTGTCAGGATTTTCTCCATAAAGGTCTTGTACATATTTCACATTTTTGTTAAAATTCATTATGGAAATTGTGCATTTTATTGCTATTATAGATGGTATATATATATATTTTTTTAATATTTATTTATTTGCTTTAGTTGTACATAATGCGTTTTATTTTTACGTGGTGCTGAGGATCGAACCCTGGCCACGCATGTGCTAGGCGAGTGCTCTACCGCTGAGCCACAACCCCAGCCCCAATGGTATATTTTTAAAAACTGTTTTTTTGCTTGTTGCTTGTGTGTAATAACACAATTTATTTTGAATATTGATCTGATATAGGCAGCCCACCTTGTTTCACTCTATTATAAATTCTAGTAATTGTTTGTATATTGTCTTGAGGTTTTTCTTCTGCAACTTAAAATAATGAAAACAATAGGGGCTAAGAGTATCGATAGGTGGTACAACACTTCCTTAGCATGTGCAAGACACTGGGTTTTGGCCCCCCACCACAAAACTAAACAAAAATATCAAAAGAAGAAAATAATAATAATAAAAGGTACCCTGAATGTCCTTATCCTGACTCTGGATGAAATCTCAAAGAGGTCTTATAGATGGTCCAGTCTCTAAAAAGAACAATCTTGATTTTAGCTGATTTTAGTAAAATATTTATCAAAGTCAATGAAATAGTAAATCTCCCAATATCATTCGGAGTTAAATTTTGTTTTCTCTTCTTACTCTAGAGTGGACCTGCTTCAGGCCTGAATACTAAATTGGGGAGGGGTACACAGATGATGACTTCTTTTCTCTCTCCCTTTTGTCTTCTCTTCTTCCTCCCCTATTCCCAACCAGAATCAGGGACCTGAAAAGCATAAACTTTGTTATGCTTATATTAATTTATAATTTGGAATGCAAAAGTGCTAATGATTATTCTGTGTTGACCAAGTTAAAGAATATTTTCCTGGAACCTAGCAGCATAGCAATACAACTGTCTGGGTTTCTTACATAAATAACATTTTCCTTTGCATAAATAACATTTCCATGGATGTATTAATAACTACAGGGCTGGGGTTGCGGCTTAGCGGTAGAGTGCTCGCCTAGCATGTGTACGGCCCCGGTTCAATCCTCAGCACCACGTAAAAATAAAGGCATTGTGTACAACTAAAGCAAATAAATAAATGTTTAAAAAAAAAAACCACAGGAAGCAGAACTAAATACACACAAACACAAGTTTTAATAAAGGACAGTGTAATGTTCTTGTGCATGTTCTTCGTTCAAACCCTTGTTTTTGAACCAGTATCTCCTGATTCTGCTGAAATGGGGAGAGGAACATTTTATCTTTCTGAGATTGTTTTCCAAAAATAGTGTCAATAAAAAAATATATATTCATAAAGACACAGCTTTGAAATTTCATTACTTACTAGTAATAGCATTAGTGTTTTTTGGTCCTAAATAGTACTAATAATTCATTAGAATTACCAGAAAGAACATTACTAAAAACTCTAATTTTACTACATATGAATGACACATTTAACCTATTCGCTGTTTCTTAAGTTTTATTTCCCATTACTTCTCCAGGGTGCATAACCATATTTAAACATAGTCAAAATCTCACGTGCTTTATCTGTTGTTGCCTAAATCTCCACCCTATACCCACTACAGTAATTGATTTTTTTAAAAAACACAGCGAAGATGAGTTATTTGCATTTTTTTTTCATTTCTTTCAGACTCGAAGAGTAAAACAGAAACCAATGAGTCAACTGCAAAGAATGACATTTCCCAGGAACATTTATATCATGACATGATGATGGAAAGGTTCATAAGGGATGATATAATTTATTCCACATTGAGAAAAGTTTCCAGATATGATGATGTGTTAGAAAAGCACCAGGAAACCTGTGGAAGAAATGTGAAACAAGCCATTTTGCCCCACAAGAGGAGAGTCCAAGACATTCACAGATATGGGGAAAATATTGTGAGCTCAAATATTTTAGAACAGAAGCATCATAAATGTGACACACCTAGAAAGAGGAAAAAATACAAATTAGATTTGATTAATCGTCCAATAAGTTGCATAAGAGCAAAAATCTATGAATGTAATATATGTGAAAAAATGTTCAAAACAACCCAATCATCTTACTGAACACATGAGAATTCATACTGGTGAGAAGCCTTTCAGATGTAAGGAGTGTGGAAGGGCCTTTAGTCAAAGTGCATCTCTTAATACACACCAGAGGATCCATACTGGTGAGAAACCCTTTGAATGTGAGGAATGTGGCAAATCCTTCAGACATCGATCATCCCTTAATCAGCATCATAGAACTCACACTGGGGAGAAGCCTTATGTATGTGACAAATGTCAGAAAGCTTTCAGCCAGAACATTAGCTTGACCCAACATCTGAAGACTCATTCTGGAGAGAAACCTTTTACTTGCAACGAATGTGGGAAAACCTTTCGACAGATTAGACACCTTAGTGAACACGTCAGAATTCATACTGGGGAGAAGCCCTATGCATGTACTGCATGTTGTAAAACCTTTAGTCATAGAGCGTATCTAACACATCACCAGAGAATCCATACTGGTGAGAGACCCTACAAATGTAAAGAATGTGGAAAAGCATTTAGACAGAGGATACACCTTAACAACCATAAAACTGTCCATACAGGAGTGAAAGCATATGAATGCAACCGCTGTGGGAAAGCCTACAGGCATGATTCATCCTTTAAGAAACATCAGAGACATCACACTGGAGAAAAACCTTATGAATGTAATGAATGTGGAAAATCCTTCAGCTATAATTCATCACTTAGTCGACACCATGAAATACACAGGCGGAATGCCTTCCAAAATAATGTGTAAAAAAATATTTATTTGATGAGAACAAAAGCCACATCTGAATCAGTGATTCTTAGCTTTAAATTTTCAGGACTCAAATAAATTTGAGAAATTGATTTAATGATGGCAACTTTAAATTTTGCCTGTTGTGTAAATAAACATTACATTAATAACTACTGACACTTCTATACAAAATACTTAAAATCTTTTTTTTCAAATTAAATAAATTAAGCATCATGAAATATTCACAACGTAATTTTTCCTGATTTCATGGTGGATTAATAAATTATTTCCTCATGGGAATTCACTGATTTACAGACCAGCATTTGGGAAATACTACTACTAGTACTATTATACCACTATTCTTATTTTTTAAATTAAAAAAAAATTTTTCCCATTGGGAATGTGTTCACATGGTATGAAGTTCAGAAAATACAGTTATAGACAATGAAAAGACTCTTTCGGGGGCTGAGGTTGTGGCTCAGTGGTAGAGCGCTTGCCTAGCACATGTGCGGCCAGGGTTCGATCCTCAGCACCACATAAAAATAAATGCATGTGTACAACTAAAGCAAATAAATAAATATTAAAAAAAGAAAAGCCTCCTTCATCCATTTCCCACCACATAATTTTCTTATCTCGAGGCAACCATTTTTTATAATTTTGTGCACCCTTGAAGATTTTTATCTACATCCAAAATAAGGCAAAATACTTTTTCTTTTTAAACATAAATAGCAGTCTCCTGTATGAAAACACTTGCATGTTACTTTTATTACTTAATATTATCATGGGGGTCACTCCACTATATAAAGCAGACTCATTCTTTTTTTATAGCTGCTTAGTATTTCATGGCATGAACATACTTCAGTCAGTTCACTATGGATCAACTTGGGTTATTTCCAATTGTTTATACAATTGCAACGAATAGTCCTACACATGTTCATTACACATGTAAATATATAGGTAGGGAAAATTCCTAGAACTGGGATTTCTACACCTGGGGGGGGTATATATTAGCAAATAGGCCTTCAAAGAGCTTGAACCCATTTATTTGCCTTCTAGCAAAATGCGAAATTAAAAGAGCCTTCTTTGAGGCTGAAGCATCTCCTGGACCAATTGCTCTGTCAGCCATCAAAGAAGCTTCATTTTATATTTTGACAACATGGCCTAGAATTACTAGCTGAGCTGCATGTCTCAGAAACAGCAGCACTTGCCATCTCTGGCACCAGTAAGGAAAACATATTAATCTCAGCTGAAGGAGAAGACATCTTTCAACCAATTACTTCACTCTGACTTCTGAGCCTGGTACTTTCTGAGATGGTAGTCCCTTTAAAGAAATGGACCACTTACCTTGATGAATATAATCGTGGCTGCAATCCTTCCACCTGGAATGGGAGAGAACTGACAGTCAAGGAGGGGTACTTAGTGGCGGGGTCTATCGTGGATGACTGTAGCATTTTACAGGACAATTCTGTTAGCAAATTTAACACATGAAACGGGAGGGACATGACTTTATAGTTAAAGAGCATTAATGAATGAGAATTATTTTAACATTGCTTTTAGGTTATGAAAGATGAACACCAAGGCCAAGACCTGTGATTCTGTGCTTAGTTTTCAATCTTAGTGTTTTGAAGTTTTAGTGATTCTGTATCTCTGTCACTGCCAGCCACGGCGCCGCCACGGGAGGAAAATGAATTTTCTTTTAGCTCTTGCCACACAACCACTACTTAAAGAAAGATAGAGCTCCAGTTAAAATCTAGATCCTGACAGGATCCTCCATTATATATAGTCCTACCTTTTAGCTTCATTTCCCGTTCTCCTTACTTTTCTGCTTCCCATATGGGCTCTAATATCAGTATATTAGAATCCATTGAGTTGCAAATAACAAATCAAGTGGGACTACTATAAGTCTCAAAGGAGGACATTAGATCTTAATATATCATAAAATTCAGGAGCTGTAATACATTTTAACAGTGAACTGGGACCAGGAGCACTTTGGAAAGCCCAGGTCATTTTCTCTCTCCATCTCTCACCTCTGCTTCTGTATCTTCATTCTGTACCCATCCACCCCCAACACACACCACATTTAATAGCTGATTACAAATCACAGTTACCATGAGCTCTATGTTTTGTATATATAGAGCAAAGCTGTCTTCATTTTCTCCCTTCCAGTCTCAAATTCCTGGGAGTGGGGGTGGGGAAGGGTTCTTATTTGCCTAGCTAGGTCACTTGCTCACCCCTAAACTAACTTGGCAGAGATCTCAGCTATCATGGGAACAACCTGGATGGAGTAGTGTCTGGAAGGGAAAGACATTCCTAGAAGAAGGAGTTAATGTTCATAGAGTTCTAAATCTTACCTGTTCTTCAGTGCCTGCCCAGAGGATCAAGATTTTAGAACTGGAAATAGTCTCACCTAATCTAAAACCCTGACGTTATAGAAGAAGAGATGGGAATCCTCTTTTTAAATTACCCATGTCCTCAGTTACATTTTGAAGAAATATTTTTAGTTGTAGAAAGACACAATGCCTTTTATTTATTTTTATGTGGTGCTGAGGATCAAACCCAATGCCTCCCAAGTCCTAGGCAAGTGCTTTGCCACTGAGCTATAACCCCAGGCCCTCAGTCACATTTTTTTAAAAAATTCATATATATATACATACGCATGTATATATATACCTACATACACACACACACACACACTGGACTTTTGTTTTTTATTTATATGCAGTGCTGAGAATTAAACCTAGTGCCTCATACATGCTAGGTACGTGCTCTATCACTGTGCTACTACCCCAGTCCTCAGTTACATTTTTGACCATCTTTCCTCCAAGATTGTTGCCCTAGCTTTCCAAATAGCTGCCTTTAGGCGGCAACAGCCTTTAATTGGCTGAACGTAGCCACTGTTTGCTGATGTAAGAGGTTTACTTCCCACATCTATGACTGCCCAAGAAGGTCCTATGTTATTATGCTTCAGAACCTACCCACTGGCTTAGCCTATTCCATCTGTTGTTCATTCTCTCTTTTTTTAAAAAAAATTATTTATTTTTTAGTTGTACACAATGCCTTTATTTATTTTTACATGGTGCTGAGGATCGAACTGGGCCACGCACGTGCTAGGCAAGCGCTCTACCGCTGAGCCACTACCCCAGCCCCTGTTGATCATTCTCTTCATCTCACAGACACTTGTCCCTCTGCTGATCACCAATATGCTTTTCTCCAGGGCCATGTTATTAAGCACCTTCTCTTCTCTACACATTTTATTTAGTTGATGTCATCAATATTCTAAGACTTCTAACATCTACATCTCTATCTTAGAAATCTCTCCTGAGTTCCAGAACATTTTCACCAATGCCCCAATGGATATTGCCACTTGGATATTCCATAGTCAACATGTTGAAAACTCAAGTCATAATCTTCAATAAAATCTTTTTTTTTTTTTTTTTTTTTTTTTTTGTACCGGGGATTGAACTCAATGGGCACTCCACCGCTGGGCCACATCCCCAGCCCTTTCTTTTTGTATTTTATTAGAGACAGGGTCTCACTGAGTCGCTAAGTGCCTTGCCATTGCTGAGGCTGGCTTTGAACTCATGATCCTCCTGCCTCACCCTCCCAAGTGCTGGGATTGCAGGTGTGCACCACCGCCCCTGGCTGAGAATTCTTGAATTTATAAAATAAACCAAAAAGATAGACCTTATCCTACATGATTTTAGACCAGAAAGTGACAACAAAAGATATAAATTTTATAAAATTATTCTGCAGATCAACATGAAGTAATGGCCAGTGCAGGCAGTAACATACTACTTGAATTTGCTTTACATTGTTGCTTGCTTCACTCTCCTCTTTCCTTTTCTACAATGGGTTTGCACCTTCCAAGTTAAGAAAAATAAAACAAAACTGTATGTCTTATCTCAGGCTCTATTTTACAGCATACTCTGGCTCAAGCAGGTAGGTAACCCCAGTTCGACTAATGACCAATTTTCTGGACTTCTGTTTGAGTAATAGAGAAATGATCCTTCGCACACTTACACCCACTACTGTACACAAATCTGAAAGGCTGTAGCCATGGAAAATTGATAGTGGAAGAGAAAGGCTGACTGGATATGGGGCAATCAATCACAGGAGAAATAGGTCCAAGAGATGAAAGAAGCAGCTCAATCCTGGACATACTGCTTGACCCCTAGATCAAATTAGTTTTGGAGATTTCTGTCTCCTTCCCAGTATAATCTTCCCCAACCCTGTCATACATGAACCACTCTTTTCCCCCAATATTTCGTGATAGTTTTTCATTCTCTTCTGCTTCATTCCACCAGCCATATTGCCCCCCAACACCATTTGAAGAATGGTGCATGTGTGAAGTGGTCCAGGTGGGGTTTTTCTGGCATTAAAAATTACATCCTGGCTAAAGATGCTTATACTAAGCCGGGCGCGGTGGCACACGCCTGTAATCCCAGCACTTGGGAGGCTGAGGCAGGAGGATTGCGAGTTCAAAGCCAGCCTCAGAAATGGCGAGGCAGTTAGCAACTCAGTAAGACCCTGTCTCTAAATATATACAAAAAAAAGGGCTGGGGATGTGACCCAGTGGTCAAGTGCCCCTGAGTTCAATCCCCGGTACCACAAAAAAAAAAAAAAAAAAAAAAAAAAAAAAGATGCTTATACTAGGAAGGAGGTAGCAACCTCCAACCCCAATTCAGCAATGCCTTCTCATATCTCACTTGATTAAAATGCTTGTGTTCAACTTCCATGTTCCTTACAAAAATGGACGTTTCCCTACATGACCACAACATTACTATACTCAGGATATTTACAATTCATTGATAATATCTGATACAAATTACTTTAAAACTTTTCCCAACTGACAGAAAATGTGCTTTGTAGTTTTTAGCATCTGTATTAGTCTAAAAGCCTTACTGTTTAGCATTTCATATTTAATCTTCAATCCCCCTGAAATGGACTTTTGGGATGTGAGAGGTTCCCATTTTATATTGTTTTCCATAAGAATAACTATATATTGTCACAGAACCTTCACTAAAAAAGACCATCTGGGCTGGGATTGTGGCTCAGCGGTAGAGCGCTCACCTAGCACGTGGGCGACCCGGGTTCGATCCTCAGCACCATGTACAAATAAAACGCATTGAATAAAACACATGTGTACAACTAAATCAAATAAATAAAAAATATTTTTTAAAAAACCATCTTTTTTCCATTGCTGTGCGATGATGCCACTTTTGTCATAAGTCAGGTTTGCTGTAAAGAAAAGTAAGGAAGTGAGCCGTCACAAAAGTCAGTGGTTGCCTTGGAAGTGTACTTGGGAAGGGCCTGGTTGTTCTAGTTTTGTACTAATGGTGACAAGTGTGTTAAAAAAATTATTAAGACTGTTTTATATTTCAGAATGTAACTGTTAGGTTTCCCAACAAAAAGGGTTACAAGTAAGTAAACAAAAAAAGAAAAGGAAAGAACTACACCGACGAGGGAGCGCCAGAATCTTAGAACTGAGCTCGTGGCTGTCCTGCGGTTGTGAAAGCTGGTGCGAGGTTCTATGATGCGGATGCAGAGCCCAAGGTTGTCAGGGAGAAAAACGCACCGCTTACAGTCAGGGAGAGTTCGGTCCAGAAGCAAACCACAAGCACACGCAGCAGCCGCCTGGGCCCGCAGGGAGCGGGATTAGCGACGGAGCTACATCCTCGCGAGAACTGAGCCGCGCCGTGAAGGACTCTGGGAAGGGGTGCTGTTGGGGCGGGGCGCAGGGCATTCTGGGACTGGACTCCCGGCAGCGGGCAGTCCTCTTTCTCAGCGGTAGCTGCAGGGCTTGCTAATTCTGTTAGGGGAGCGTCCTGAAGCAGTTCCGAGGCTACCTTGAAGCCAGGTGGAGTCTGGCGGGTGAATGAGCTGGGGGACTGAACAGACTGGCTTTTGGAGTCCAAGGGCCTGTGCCCCGGATCGCTGTGCTCTCCTCCCTCCTTCCCCACCCCTGAGTGGGAATCGCCCGCGACCACCGTCTCCGCTCCTCTCCCGTCCCAGGCCGATTCTCGTGAGTTCTGAACCTTCTCCCTCCGAATATTTTGCGTTCGGCTGACAGTTTCTCAAGGCTGGCGGCCGCTTACTCTCATTGCCCGCTCCTCCAGGACTTTGTAGGAAGTGTTTAGAATACGGCATGTGTGGCACTCCCGGAGAGGCAGTGGTTTGGGATCAGAGGAAAGCGAAAGCCCGATGACATTTGTGCAGGCAGCAGGAACCTACCAGAGAAGCAGAACCTCTAACATGAAGTCTCTTACCAGAGCTCCTGGGCTAAGACTGGAGCTGGAAGAGAAACCGACCTCAGAACTCTTGGGGACCTTGGTTATTTTTAACCTTTTTACTTTCTGGGAGCAGAGACTTGGTCAAGTAACTGCATCCAGGGCATGGGGAAAATGAAGAAGCCAGACCCAATAGAGAGGCAAGTATTACCTAGGATCTGGGGTGCTGGGCAACAGTCTATGAAGTGTGGACTGGAAAGTAGGAAACAGCATAACGTGAGGGAGTGGTTTGGTCCCAGAAGACCCCATTTTGCCACAGCAAAGTCCCAAGTGGCTAATCTGGTTCTTTCCTGCACATGTGGTCTTAAGAGCTTTTCTCCTGCCCTTTATCTTTGTAGTATTTCTGCCCTTCCCTGTGAGGAGGAAGACCAGCTGAGTCTCAGGTGAGTTGGCTGACGTTTCCTCATTGTTAAAGTTTAGCCTCATTTGTCAGAAGGAATAGATACACTGTCTCATTCCTTCCTTGATAAGGGAAAGGAGAGCCATATTTTTTTGAGTACTAGTATGATACAGTGTTTTATCACTCCATGACTGGGTAGCTGAATAGGGTTAGAAGGAGTGCCCTACTCACCCTGGGACATTTTAAAGATGTGTCAGCTAAAAACTTGTCCAAGATTACTCAAAAAGTAAATAGCATATGACTAAACTCTGCTGAACTACTCAAGATCAGGTCCAGAATCCAAATCTGTAGGACCACTAGAATCTTGATACTGTGCTGGTGTTTCCAAATATCTACTACCTAAGTAGTACTATCTGTATTATTCATTTCATGTGTCAGTGGTGTACTGCATTGTGCTATCCAGTTTTTTTGTTTTTTGTTTTTGTTTGTTTTGTTTGTGTGTGTGTGTGTGTGTGTGTGTGTGTGTGTGTGTGTTTTTTTTTTTAAAGCATAGGAAAGTTCAGGCCACACATCTGAGTCCAAATGGTCCATCTCTACTGTATTGTTTTCTTCTTTTAGATGAATAATGCCACAGAGAATGCTCTTGTTCTTTGTTTTCTCCATAAGACATTAATTCATTTACCTGTTTAGGACTATTCTGTGCTCAATGTTGTATGTAAAACAAGTGGGGAGTCTGCGTCTTTCAGGAGCTTACTGTCTTTGGAAGTTAATGCATACACATGAAATATAAGTCAGTGCTGTCCAATTCGATTTTCTGTGACAAGGGAAATGTGTTATATTTGTGACTTTTAAAGTATCTACTAGCAGCATGTTGTTCCTGAGCACTGAAATGTGGCTAGTGCAACTGAGAATATGAATTTTAAATTTTATTTCATTTTAATTAATTTAAATTAAGTAGCCACTTATGGCTGGTGGCTACCATATTGGGCAGCCAGGTCTAGATATTTGAAATAGAATATTTTCAAGGTTAATTGATTTGGACTTAGTGCTCCCCAGACCCCTCAAAAACAATGCAAAACCCAGAGCATACATGTTAATTGCCATTTGACTTTAGTTTGTTGGAGTGTAAAAATCGTTGCCAACTTTCAGGAACTTCATAGTCCAAACAAAGTTATTCATTTTGAGACTTTCATCATTTAAAATACATTTATAGTTTTAGGATATTTATGCAAATGTGTTTCAGTATTTTATTACTATTGAAGTATCCTATAAAGCAGTAACTTAACAGAGTATAAGGAAAAGTCTTAGCATTGCATTACTTTTGCTGATTGCAAATAACCTTTCTTCTGGCTTTGTATGTTTTCTTTGACTAGTGACACGTAGACTATTTAAATATTAGTTAAGAGCACTTGGGAGGCTGAGGCAGGAGGATCACGAGTTCAAAGCCAGCCTCAGCAGTGGCGAGGCACTTAGCAACTCAGTGAGACCCTGTCTCTAAATAAAACACAAAAAAGGGCTGGGGATGTGGCCCAGTGGTCGAGTGCCCCTGAGTCCAATCCCCAGTACAAAAAAAAAAAAAATTAAGAACATCCATAATTAATAATAATGACACTCTCAGAGATCTTAAGCTTTGACATAGGAGTTGGTGTATTCACCATGTTCATTGCTTATTAGAATAGCAAAATGAAGACATCTGTTTCATAGTTACCCTAGCAGCTTAAATTTCTTGTCTGACACTAGTGTACTGGTCATACCTTGTTGTTGTTGTTTTTTTTTTTTCCCCCTATCTATGCAAAGTTAGATATATGAGGTTAGGAGTAAGGGTTAAAAAATATCCTCACAGGGCTGGGGTTGTAGCTTAGTAGTAGAGTGCTTGCCTCAAATGTGTGAGGCACTGGGGATTCTCAGCACTGCATATAAATAAATGGATGAAATAAAGGTCCATCAACAACTAAAAAATATCTTTAAAAACCTTCACAAAATAATTTGCTTAGTTTCTTAAAAATACTTTAGAGACAAAACAATCAAACACAATGTGTGGTTGTTGTTTCCTGATATAAAGAAAAGTTATCCAGAACATTTTTAAGACAGTTGCCAGAACATTTTTAAGACAGTTGGGGAAATTTGAACCTGGACTGGAGTGTTAGGGAATTATCAATTTTGCTGGATGTGATAAAAGTATTGTAGGAGAATGACATTTAGAAATGTATGTTAAGGAATTTATATCTGAGCTGGGCATATTGGTACATCCATGTAATCCCAGTGACTTGGGAGGCTAAGGCAGGAGGATTGCAAGTTTGAGGCCAGCCTGGGCAACAGTGAGACCCTGTCTCAAAATATAAAATATAAAGGTCTGGGGATGTAGCTCAGTGGTGGAACACCCCTGGGTTCAATCCCTGGTACTGCAAAAAAAAAAAAAAAAAAAAAAAAAGTTTCTAAAGTTTCAAGTCAATAGAAATTTGAAGCAAAAAAGGCAAACCTCAAATCTCCTTTTAAATCTGAAGAAACTGAGGACAAGAAAAGTGATTTGCTTAAAGCCATACACAGTATGTTAGTTGCAGATTCAAGAATAAAACTATTTTTCCACTTAAACTTTTCTGCTAGAGTGGGGATGTAGCTTAGTGGTAGGGTGCTTACCCATCATGAATGAGGCCCTGGGTTCAATTCCTAGCACCTCAAAAAAAAAAAAAAAAAAATCTGCCAACAGACATATATAAATGATACAAGGAATGATTTTTTTTTTTAAAAGTGTACCTGTATATAGCTGTTTGGCATCACTGCTTGGTCATTAAGAAATTTTTCTTCAACGTAAATAAATAATTTGTCATGAGTCCTTTTTATCTCATAGAATTTTGAAAGTGATTTTGAGAAGTTTTTTATTTGGATAATGCATGTCTTTAACATGTTATGCAGGGACCTCTTTGCTCAGTCCAGAGCTGTGCCATGGCAGAGACTGGGGAAGAGGAGAAAGCATCCCCAGAAGCCTCAGGGTTCTCAGACTTGAGTGACTCAGAATTCCTAGAGTTTCTGGATCTGGATGATGAGTCAAGTGCTTCAGTTTGCAAGCCTGGCCCATCTGAACTCCCTGGAAAGGATGACAAGTCTGTAAGCTTACAAAACTGGAAACGGGGATTGGATGTCTCTTCACCCATGGAAAGATTCCACTTAAAATATCTATATGTCACGGACCTATCTACTCAGAACTGGTGTGAATTGCAAATGGCATATGAGAAGGAGCTTCCTGGTTTTTTGACACCTGAGAAAGCAGCTGTTTTGGACACTGGTGCCAGCATCCACCTAGCTAGAGAATTAGAACTTCATGATCTTGTGACTGTCCCCATCACCACTAAAGAAGATCAATGGGCAGTTAAGTTTCTGAATATACTATCAATGATTCCTATGCTGCAATCAGAAGGATGTATCAGAGAGTTTCCAGTATTTGGGGAAGTGGAGGGTGTGTTTCTTGTGGGAGTGATTGATGAGCTGCACTATACAGCTAAAGGGGAACTGGAACTGGCTGAACTCAAGACACGCAGGCGCCCTATGCTCCCTCTGGAAGCTCAGAAAAAGAAAGACTGTTTTCAAGTTAGGCTATACAAATATATCTTTGATGCCATGGTGCAAGGGAAAGTGACCCCTGAGAGCCTAATCCACCACACAAAATTGTATCTAGACAAGCCACTGGGGCCTTCCGTGTTGAGGCATGCTCGGCAGGGAGGCTTTTCTGTGAAGTCTTTGGGTGATCTTATGGAACTGGTTTTCTTGTCTCTCACACTATCTGACCTCCCAGTTATTGATATTCTAAAGATTGAGTATATCCATCAAGAGACTGCCACTGTATTAGGTACAGAGATTGTAGCCTTTGAAGAGAAGGAGATGAGAGACAAGGTGCAGCATTATATGGCTTACTGGATGGGCCACCGAGAGCCTCAAGGGGTTGATGTGGAAGAGGCTTGGAAGTGTCGGACATGCAACTATGCAGACATCTGTGAGTGGAGGAAGGGCAGTGGAGTGCTCAGCTCCACACTGGAGCCCCAGACCAAAAAAGCCAAATGAATAGAAGAAATATTGGTCCTTCCTGCTCCTAATGTGCCTGAGGAAAAGAGGACTGACCTCTGAGCATGGCCTTCATGGATATTATTCTTATTTTTTAATATTTCTACAACCTCTAATCACATTCAGTCTGGGACCAAGGTTCACAGATAAGTAGGAGAGATCTGGGGTTATACTGTCTCTGAGCTTTGACATGGATTGTCAAGAATAAAGATGCTTATCATGGCTGGAGCAAAGGCAATATCTTCAGCAAGCATTGTTTTCCTAAGAAAATTCTTTAGGTTCTAATAAATCTTATTTTTTTCCTCAAAGTTTCTATATTTTACATAACAAAATAAATGAAATGCTGTCCAACTGAACTGGTTTTTTTTGTGGGGGTGTCAATCTCAGTTCTTCAGATATGACCAATGTACATAGTTGTGTATATGTTATATAATAATAAGCCTTCAAATTTACATATAAATATTTTGGAAGCAGAATTAGAAGGAATAGATCAAGAATTTAAAACAAGTGTAATAAATATTCTCAAAGAGATAAGGGAAATTGAAAAAGTGGAAATACTAGATATAAGAAATACATATGAAGTTTATAACACACACACATCTGGGTATATGCTACAACTTATATGGGTACAACAGTAAGTATGAGAGGGCTGAGGGTATGGCTCAGTGATAGAGCACTTGCCTAGCATGCATAAGGCCCAGGATTCAATCCCCAGCACCACAGAACAAAGAAACAAACCAAAACACCCAGTAAATATGAACAAGAATACACTTTATAGTACTTCCACAATAACAAGCCTAGAACCTATTCAGAAGAGTAGATGATATTGTATAGCAGCCAAAACAAATGAACAGAAATGACATGTAACAGTATGTATGAATCTTAGCAACCCATTCCAGAAGATTACATACAGCATACCCTTTTTATAAAGTGAAAAAATAACAAAAACAAAAATATTTTAAGGAAAATGTATAGGTAATGGGGAGAAATCTCAGTGCACCTCAGAAGGCAATGGAGCCCTAGCTACAAACATCACCAGAGATCAGAGGAAGGAATGATATAGATATAATTTGGAGCATAAGAACTTGTTCATAAAGATACTATTGGAGAATATGCAGAAATAGTTGGATGGGGGGAGGGCAGTTGGTATGGGTGGAGTTTCTGTACTAATGGATGGTGAAGATTCATTAAAACATGGTGAATATTGTTATTGTAACCTCTTGTTATACATGAGCTGTTAACATCTGGGCATCTATAGGCGATTTGATGGGTAAACTCTGGAGGCCTTTTATGAGTTACACATACTCTTATGATATTTCATTACTGAGTGACAAGATGTGTGCCAGGCATTGTGCTTAGTATTTTTTCTTTAAAAAAAAAAATACATATATATACATATATATATATATATATGTATATATATATATACACACACACACACACACACATATATATATATTTTTAGTTGTAGTTGGACACAATACCTTTATTTATTTTTATGTGGTGCTGAGGATCGAACCCAGGGCCTCACGCATGCTAGGCAGGTGCTCTACCACTGAGCCACAACCCCAGCCCCTGTGCTTAGTATTTTATATGATGAAATCTGTGTATCAGTTATTATCCCCAGTGAAGCAACTGAGGCTTAAAAATGTTAAAAATTACTCTCTGAAGGCCCCGATTAAATTCCAACTGAGATAGGTCTGACTGCAGTGCTTATGCTCTTAATCTGTAAAGTTTTTCTTGCTGTTATTAAGTCTCCTAGACTGTAACATCCCTTTTCTGAACTGCTGAGACTGCAGTGTTTTAGATTTCTGATATTTTTCCCTCAGATTTTGGAATATTTGCATTTATGCAATGAAATATTTTGGGAGTGGTGCCAGCATCTAAGCAAGGACTTCACTTACGTTTCATATATACTTTATACACATAGGCTGAAGAAATTTTTATACAAAATTGCTTATGCATCTGCATTTTTACTATAACCTGTCGTATAATGAGTTTGGGGTGGAATTTTCCTCTTATGTCATTCAAAGTCTCAGATTTTGGAACATTTCAAAATTTGAGTTAGAAATGTTCAACTTGTTTTATTATAGGACTTAGTTAATTTGGAATTAAACCAGGGATGTAGTAAACTGGACTTTCTGGGTAAACAGTAATAAGCTAATTGTCTCCAAGAAAAAAAACTTGCTAAGGGTTCTACAGCATCATTTTAAGTTACACAAGAAGTTTCAAGAAAAAAAAAAAAAAAAAAAAAAGATTTCAGATAGTGACACTCAGAATCCACTAATTTTCTGAGATCCTTAATCTTTATTTTAGATTAACATTCTAGTTATCTTTTTGTAGTTTCTCATAGGATAAGTTGAGGCATCTGTAGTTGGGACTACCCCAGGATTAATACTACAGTGTGCATTCTGTGTCCCTCCCAAATTAATATGTTGAACTTCAAACCTCCCAAGGTGATGGTAGGAGGTGGGCCTTTGAGAAGTTATTAGGCAGTGGGGAAGAGCCCTTGTAAATGTGATTGGTGCTCTCATAAAAGAGGACCAAAGTAACACATTTGCCTTTACTACCATGTGAGGACGTAGCAAGTCACCACCTGCAAAACAGAATCGGCTCTCACAAGACTGTGAGAGGGCTTGGGGCTGGGGTTGTGGCTCATTGGCAGAGCACTCGCCTCGCACATGCGCGGCCCGGGTTCAAGCCTCAGCACCACATAAAAACATAAATGCAGCCGGGCGCGGTGGCGCACGCCTGTAATCCCAGCACTTTGGGAGGCTGATGCAGGAGGATCACGAGTTCAAAGCCAGCCTCAGCAATGGCGAGGCACTTAGCAACTCAGTGAAACCCTGTCTCTAAATAAAATACAAAACAGGGCTGGGGATGTGACCCAGTGGTCGAGTGCCCCTGAGTTCAATCCCCAGTACCACAAAAAAAAAAAAAAAAAAAAAAAAAAAATGCATTGCACTGTGTACAACTAAAGTAAATAAATGAATATTAAAAAAAAAAAAAAAAGACTGTGACTCTTCCAGAACCTTGGTCTTGGACCTCTCAGCCTCCAGAACTGTGAGAAATAAATTTATGTTGTTTATAAGTCCCCCACCTTGTGATATTTTATTACAGTAGCCTGGATAGCTAAGATAATCACTGATGCCGTTCTCTACAACAAATACCTCACTGTTTTGCAGTCTTTATGTAATCTAATAATTTCTCTCTGGTGAATTCTGCCTAAGGTGTCTAGACTCCAAACTGTGTTCCTCTTGGATGTTTGTTCAGTAAGTGGATAAATGAAAAAAGACATTACAACAAAGCTATCAATGTTTTTTTAAAAATGTGCTCCTTGTGCTAGGAAGTTAAACACCTTAATTTGGGTTAGGTGTAACTGTTTATAATATAATAGAAATCACCAGAACAAAAGTGGCTAAACAAAGTAGAAATTTACTTCTCTCTCATTCAAAAGAATCCTAAATATAGTTATTCCACACCTGGTGTGGCACCCACGTATCAGGAACCCAGGTTTCTTCTCTTGTTTCTCTGGCATCAACATGTGTCTTCATAGTCTAAAATGACTGCTCAAATTCTGTATACCCATTATACATTCAGCATAAAGTTGGAATGGGAGGAGGGCATCCCTATAAGAACACAATTTAAATTTGTACCGCTTCTTACACTTATATCCCACTGGCCAAAATTTGGTCACTTGGCCATAGTTGCAAAGGAGGCTGAGATACACACACAGTATTGATTTTGGGTAAGCATATACCCAGAAAAAACCTACAGATTCTATGACTGCAAAAAATAGGGAGAACAGAGAGAGGATATCAGGAATATGGTGGAGTCCAAAGCACCAGAAGGAAATCTGTCTCTTCACCTAGAAAGCAATTGCATTGGCAGAATATGTCTGATCCAACTATTTTGGAACTCAGGTCCCATTGAAGGCTTGCAACTTTCAGGGCAAGACTTAGATGCTAAATTGTGATTAAATTTGGTCAATTTCAACTTTTAGTTTAGTAGTAGCTAACATGCTCTACCCCTCACTCCTGTGTCAGGCAGCTGTGAATGTATACACAGAGCAGTTTGCACACAACTCATGGGGGCCAGAGTGGGGAAAAAGAACCTGTCCTTCAAATAGTGAGAATTTATCCTCTGATTGCTGCTTCTAATCACAGCAGTGCTGGGAAAGAGGAAGTGGCCACAGTTGCTGCCCCTCCTGTCTTTGTTGCAGTTTCTCCCCCCTCTGGTTGAAGTAACTTACAGGGAATTTAAAGAGCTGGCTTCATTTTCCCTCTTTTGGAAGTCATTGAAGACTATGGGCATTCAACAGTAACTGAATATATTAGGGAAACTAGAAATCAGAAAAGGCCTTAAAAGACTAAGTTTCCAACATAGATTGACTGTTGGCATAGACATAACCGAAAGCAATCTAAGCACAAAAACAACAAAAAACTCTGGGAAATTGGAAGAATCTAAATTTGCAGACTTAACACATTGTTAGATTAAAATATCCAGTTTTCAATAAAAAAATTACAGGTATACAAAGAAACAGGAAAGTTTTGCCCATTCAAAGGGAAAAAATAAGCCAACAGAAACTGTCTCTGTAAAAAGGCTTGATAACACTATTAGACAAAGACTTTAAAAAAACAACTGTCTTAAAAATGCTCAAAGAACTAAAGAAAGACAGGGAGAAAGTCAAGAAGATGACTGTCCAAATAAAATGGTCATCATATACAAGGGATCCTCAATAAGATTATTGGCAGCTCAGTCATCAGAAACTGGAGGCTAGGGCTGGGGTTGTGGCTCAGCAGTAGAACACTGGCCTAGCACATGTGAGGTCCTGGGTCCTATCCTCAGCACCACATAAAAATAAATAAAATCAACTTATTGTGTCCAACTACAACAAAAAAATAAATATTTTTTAAAACAGAAACTGGAGGCCCGAAAGAAGTGGAAATATTCAAGGTGCTAAAAGAAGAGGAAAAAAGACACTTGTCAATGAATGATTTTATTAATTTTATATCCAGCAAAACTTCAAAACTGAAGGAGAATTAAGACATTCTTAGAATTAAAAAATATATATATAGAATTTATTACCGCTATACCTGCCCTGCAAGATAATGCTTAAAGAAGTTCTACAGGTGAAAAGGAAATTACACAAAGCCATGAAAAAGTAAATATCCCAATAAGGCAAACACACAAGCAATCACAAAAGCTAGCACTGCTATAACAATGGTTTTAACTACATTTTTATTTGCTCTGAGATTTAAGAGACTAATTTTTTTTTTTTTTTTTTTTTTTTTTTTGGTGGTACCAGGGATTGAACTCAGAGGCACTCGTCCACTGGGTCACATCCCCAGCCCTTTTTTTTTTTGTATTTTATTTAGAGACAGGGTCTCACTGAGTTGCTAAGTGCCTCGCCATTGCTGAGGCTGGCTTTGAACTCGCGATCCTCCTGCTTCAGCCTCCCAAAGTGCTGGGATTACAGGCGTGCGCCACCGCGCCCGGCTGAGAGTAATTTTTTAAAAAATAGTCTAACAGTCTAAAAGTTAGTATTGTAATTTTGATTTATAACTTCATATTTTGATTTCTACATAATTTAGGAGACTTGCATTTAAGAGAATTATTTATGTTTGGGGGCACACCATGTAGAAAGAAGTAATTTTGCGTTATCAAGACTGAAAGAAATGGGGGCAAAGCTATGAAAGAATATTTTTATTATATTATTGAGGTTAAAATGGTATAAATTCAAATTATAGTGTAACAACATTAGAATATTAAATGTAATTCTTTTTTAAAAAATATTTATTTATTTGCTTTAGTTGTACACAATGCCTTTATTTTTTACATGGTGCTGAGGATCAAACCCGGGCTGCGCATGTGCTAGGTGAGTGCTCTACCACTGAGCCACAACCCCAACCCCTTAAATGTAATTCTTATAGTAACCACAGAGATATCTATAGAATATAAACAAAAGGAAATAAACTAAAAAATTGCAAGAAACAAACTAAACATGATAGCAGTTCGTGAAATTAAGGACAAAAATCTATAAGGAATATAGAAAACAAATAGCAAAATAACAGAAATCCTTCCTTGTCAGTAATCACTTTAAATGCAAATTAATTTATCCAATCAGATTGGTAGAAAGTATAAAAACACATGATTCAACTATATGTTGTCTACATGGGACTCACTTTAGATCCAAAGACACAAATAGACTAAAAGAATAGAAAAGGGCATTTCATGGAAGTAATAACCAAAATACAGCAGGGGAAGCGAACAAACTTTTAAATTCAGAGAATTTATAAGAAATTGAGGACATTATATGTTTAAAAAGGTACAATACAGCAAGAAAATATAAATATTTACTAAAAACAAACAAACAAATAAATAAATATTTACTCACCCTATCACACAGCATCAAATATGTGACTCAAAAATGACAGAATTGGCTGGGCGCGTTGGCATATGCCTGTAATCCCAGCAGCTTGGGAGTCTGAGGCAGGAGGATAGTGAGTTCAAAGCCAGCCTCAGCAATGGCAAGGTGCTAAGCAACTCAGTAAGACCCTGTCTCTAAATAAAATACAAAAAAGGGCTGGGGATGTGGTCCAGTGGTCCAGTGCCCCTGAGTTCAATCTCCAGTACCAAAAACAAACAAACAAACAAAAGACAGAATTGAATGGAGAAATAGTTATGAAATTAAAACTGTAGGATTGGGATTGTGGCTCAGCAGTAGAGTGCTGGTCTACCACGTGTGAGGCCCTGGGTTCGATCCTCAGCACCACATAAGAATAAAGAAAGAATAGCCGGGCGCGGTGGTGCATGCCTGTAATCCCAGCACTTTGGGAGGCAGAGGCAGGAGGATCGCAAGTTCAAAGCCAGCGTCAGCAATGGCGAGGCACTTAGCAACTCAGTGAGACCCTGTCTCTAAATAAAATACAAAAAAGGGCTGGGGATGTGGCCCAGTGGTCGAGTGCCCCTGAATTCAATCCCCAGTACCAAAAAAAAAAAAAAAAAAAAAAAAAAAAAAAAAAGAAAAAAAAAAAAAGAATAAATAAAGGCATTGTGTCCAAGTACAACTAAAAAATATTTTTTTTTTAAATTGCAGATGTCAGTATCCCTTCAATAATGGATAAAAGCCATTACAGGGAAGATTACTAAAGAAATAGAGGACTTGAAAACACACAATGTATCAATTAGATCTATTAGACATATAAAGCATGACCCCAAAATGGAATGCTATTCTTCCCATGTACACATAGGACATTTTCCAGGATGGACCATATATTAGGTGGCAAATTAAGGCTCAATAGAGTTTAAAAGTTATATGTCCATACAGAGTATCTTCTCCAACCACAACTGGAAGCCATTAGAAACTAGAAACAGGGCTGGGGATGTGGCTCAGCGGTAGAGCGCTCGCCTAGCACGTGTGTGGCCCGGGTTCAATCCTCAGCACCATGTAAAAATAAAAAAAACGCATTGTGTACAACTAAAAGCAAATAAATAAATATTTAAAAAAAAAAGAAAGAAAGAAACTAGAAACAAATAAACTGGAAAATTCATGAATTTATGGGTCAAAGAAAAAAATCACACATTAGGAAATATTTATAGATGGATGAACAAAACATAATATTGCAAAACTTACGGAAGACAGTTAAAGCAATGCTAATAGGAAACTATAGCTACAAATTCTTACATTAAAAAACAAGAGCCAGGCACAGTGGTGCACTCCTGTAATCCCAGCAGTTCAGGAGGCTGAGGCAGGAACATTGCAAGTTCAAAGCCAGCGCCAGCAACTTTGCAAAGCTCTGAGCAACTTAGAACCTGTCTCAAATGTTGCTGCCTGAAGCGATTGCTGCTTGGAGCAGTGACGCTGCGGGAGAAAATTCAGAGGCAGGATGGAAATGATAAAGTTCGTTTATTCTTCTCTCTCCAGCTCCAGCAACATCCAACACCATACACACTCCTACAAACACCCACCACACACACACAATGGCGTTGACCCCCTCTGTGCTGTCCCGCGCCAAGTCTTGCGAGACCATGCAAATTGCGGCCACCCAATCCACAATGTTCCGGGCCAAGTCTCACAAGACCATGGAAGGTGGTAATGCTTATGGCTCATGGCTAACCGCAATCTTAGCTATCTCCTAAATTAGGGCTCCTGCATTTCCCCCCTTTTTGTTTTAAAAGAGGGGATGCTCTAGGACATCCATGTGCAACCAACATTCTTACCCGTCATCGGCTAATCAAGGCTGTGCCCTTGACTCCTGTCTTAGGTTGATATGTCGGCCACATGAGACTGTCCCGTGCGACTGTGCCTGTCTTAGGTTGTCCCCCTCTGGGGATCTTACCTGTCATTGGCTACCAGCCATCCAATGGAGCCCTTCAGGATCGACTGTGTATGATGACTAACAGCTGTCCAATTGTGGGGAGATACTGCGGCTTTAAGGCGATAAGCCTTCTGCTGACGAGCCAAGTGGCATAGCGTATCAAATTCTTTAAACAAATCAGCTGCCCTGAGTTCTATCAAGTAACACACTGAGTTGTCTAGACAAATACCCGCAAGGCATTGTCCCGTAAAGTCCCAAACAATGAAAGATCAAAATGTCCACTTGTTATAACACGTTGATCTAGGAGGCCCCATGCATGCAGAGCAGAGGCCACACTGCTGGTGAGGTTGTTTGATGCTTGAGCATCAGGGATGTTTGCAGCGACCACGATCCTTGCAGCTGTAGCAGCAGTCGTCTTTTTTATGTCTAGACAATGCCACCAGCAAATCTTCAGGGCCCGCTACCTAGAAACTCAAGCATCAATTATTAAAGGAAAGGCAGTGCTATTCCGGCACTGAGTCAAGAGGCGAGTTGTCAAACTGAAAAATAGAATTATTAGATTAGAAAATTAAAGTGGATTTATGCTCATACACATTGCTGCTTGAGCTCACACAGACATAAGCTGGCAAAATATCATATTCAGAACAAAACAAAGACTGAGGGTATTTACTGCATTAAAGATAGAGTCAAGAAAAGCTAAAGGCACTTTGGAAAAATAATGTGTTAGCTGCAACCCTTGAGTCTCTGTAACCTTCCATGAGATTATCTATTGAAATAAATCAAATTAAGCAGCTATAAAACAAAGTTAATTACAAATAAACATTCCTATGTCAAAACACCAAAATATCAGGTTATACAGCACTAGTCATATTCTTCGCTAAAGAGAAATCCCTGGGACACCTATAAATCAAAATTGAAGGTACCTTCACTTATTAAATTATTTACCCAAATTGAATACTCTTAAACTTAAATGAATTAAATTTATTTGGATCCATATATATATATTTTTTTTCATAAGCGCTTTGTTATTTGTGACGTCACACTGGACACACAAACCTACAAACATATACTTGTGACATCACAATTACATGAAATTTAGACAAATGCACAGACATAAAGACATATATAAAAAGAGAAAAAATACAATTGTGTGCACACTAAAGAGAGATCTCCTCATCCCGGCCCGGGGAATGATACTTAAGTTGTGAAATATTTTGAAGGACTCTTTTAAGGGAATCATTCCATGCCTTCATCTTGGTCCTCTTGATTTTGTACCTTTTTTTTATTAATCTTGATTCTTCAACAACTTCATTTTGATCCTTTTGATTTGGTACCTGCTTTATTAATCTAGATGGTATCCATATTGGAGAAAATTCGTGCTTTGGAAAAACACAAACAGATCCTCTCCCCCAAACTAATACTGGATCTGGACCCTTCCATGTACCTGAAAGAACATCCTTCCAGTAAACCAAAGGTTTATGTTGTTGGTGTGGGTTCCAATGTCTGTCTCCAGCAGAATAATCATTAGAGTCTAAAGTTTAAAAATTTAAGGTAAACAGGGCAACTGCCAATCTGTCCCTAGGACTTTTCCAATTTCCTTCTTTTTGTTTTAATAACATAATTTTCAGTGTGCGGTTTGCTCTTTCAATAATGCCCTGACCCTGAGGATTGTATGGGATGCCTGTTTTTTATGGGATATATTGAATTTTGCGCAAAACTGTTTGAAAGATGAGGACGTATATGCAGGGCCATTATCTGTTTTAAGCATTTTGGGGATGCCCAATGCAGCAAAAGCTTGCAAACAATGAGATGTAACATCTTTAACTTTTTCTCCAGAATGTAAGGAAGCAAAAATCATGCCTGAGCATGTATCTATGGTCACATGAATAAATCACAATTTTCCAAAACTTGGCTCATGAGTAACATCCATCTGCCACATTTGATTGGGCATTAATCCTCTAGGGTTAACACCATAATGAGGATTGGGCCAATGTGTCATACAAGATTTACAATCTTTTACAATTGTTCTGGCTTGCTCCTTTGTGATTTTAAACCTACGCTGCAAGGTGGTGCTGTTGACATGAAACTGGGAATGAAATAAAGTAGCTTGCTGGAGCGCTGAAAGTATAAATATTGTTTGGGTAAGGTCATCAGCCTTTTGATTACCTTCAAGGAGGGGACCAGGCAAGTTGGTATGTGCTCTGATATGCCCTACGAATAGAGGTTCTTTTCTTGCCCACAAAAGTTTTTGTATTTGATAAAACAATTTAAAGGCTGGAGTATGCAGTGCTATTGGTCCTGCTAGCTCTAATTTTGGGACGGCATGTACAATATAGTGGCTATCTGAAAAAATGTTCACGGGCTGGTCTCTAAAATTTTCTAGAGCTCTTACCACAGCTTCCAGTTCCACTAGTTGAGCTGATTTGTGTGCAGTTATGTAAGTCATATTTTCTTTTTTAGTGATTACTGCAGGAGTACCATTTGAGGACCCATCTGTAAATACATTTAATGCCTTAGGAATAGGTTGATTTTTTATTACCTGTGGAAATATAATAGGATGATTGATACAAAAAGATAGGAGGCTTAGGAAGATGATTATCAAAATTTGCAGAAGTAGAGCATCTAGCTATAGCCCAATCATTATCATTGAAGCATAAATAGTCAATCTGTGACGATGAATAGGGAGTAATAATAGTAGCAGGGTGAATGCCAAATATTTTAGTAGAAGTCTTAAGTCCCTGAAGAGTAAGTTTAGCCACCACGGAGGTATAAGACTCAATTATACTTTTAGGAGAGGTGGGCAAATGTATCCATAATAAAGGCCCTTGTTGCCAAAATACTCCTGTGGGTGTATTGTGAAGAAATAATAATCAATATCAGCGGTTGAGTTAAACCAAATCTATCACAATGAGCTCCTTCGATGGCTTTTTCTGCTAACTTTAAAGCTTTCCTAGCATCAAGAGTCAATGTTCGCGCTGAAGATGGATCAGGGTCCTCGCGAAGGATGTCAAATAAAGGTTTTAGTTGGCCAATAGTGAGGTTTATTGTAGGGCGAAGCCAATTAATATCTCCCATCAATTTTTGAAAGTCATTGAGAGTGGCCAAATGCTCCTTATTACTTAATATTTTTTGAGGCCTAATAAATGTGTCCATAATTTGGAATCCTAGATATAATATTGGAGATCTAATTTGAACCTTTTCCTTAGCAATGTTTAGTCCATATCGTTTCAAGTTTTCTGATATATCACTAAGTATGGTGAATAAGACTTCTTGATTAGGATGAGCAAGCAAAACATCATCCATATAATGGAGGCAATAAGCTCTGGGTATTTATTTTTAGTAGGATGAATAACTTTATCTACATAGATTTGACACATAGTGGGGCTATTAGCCATTCCCTGCAGCAAAACCTTCCATTGATATCTCTGATCAGGGCCATTATTGTGTTAATAGAAGGAACTGAAAAAGCAAACCTGGGGGTATCCAGAGGGTGTAGAGGAATAGAAAAGAAGCAATCCTTTATATCAAGAGTAATAAGATGGAAATTTTTTGGAATAGCTACAGGATTAGGAAGTCCAGGTTGAGTAGGGCCCATGATTTTCATGGTTTTATTAATTTCTCTAAGATCATGTAACAATCGCCATTTTCCTGATTTTTTTTCTTGATCACAAATATGGGGGAATTCCAGGGAGAGGTGGAAGTTTCTATATGTCCTGCTTCTAGTTGTTCCTGAACTAGTAGGTGGGCCACTTGTAATTTCTCTTTAGATAGGGGCCACTGAGGGACCCACACTGGCTTATCGGAAAGTCATGTTATTTTCAAAATTATTTTTTCAGTGGCCCCAAAGAAAAATGTCTTTTTCCTTTATGATAATGATTTCTTTTAGGGTTAAGCTTACACTGTACTTTTTTTTTTAATATTTATTTATTTACTTTAGTTGTACACAATGCAATGCATTTATGTTTACGTGGTGCTGAGGATCGAACCCGGGCCACGCACGTGCAAGGCGAGCGCTCTGCCGCTGAGCCACAATCCCAGCCCCACCCTGTACTTTTTGATAATGATTTCTTTTAGGGTTAAGATTACCCTGTAGATTTTCACATTTAACACCTGCAGGCTTGGTCGCCAGGTGTACTCCCATTTGTTGCAAAATATCTCTTCCCCATAAAGTAACCGGTAGGTTAGGTAAAACATAAGGCTGAAATGTTGCTTTATGTCCTTCATCATCCTCCCATTTTAAAATTACCGTACTTTTCTCTGGGAGGTTATTATATCCCAAGCCTCTTAAACTGGTTGAAGCTTTTTGCAGAGGCCAGTGCTTGGGCCATTGCTGTAAATTAATGATGGAAGAGTCAGCTCCAGTATCTATTAGTCCCTCCATTTCTATTCCTTGGATTTTTATTTTACACATAGGCCTCCTTGAACAATCTCGAACCCAGCAAGCCATGGGTCTCGAGTCAGTGGAACAAAATCCTCTATTGTTCCTTTTTTGAGGCATACTCATTTTAAATGAATTGTGTAAATTTGGAAGGAGAAGCAGCTGAGCAATTCCATCTCCTTGATTAACAGAACTTATACTTTGGGGTGAGCTAAGCATTATTTTTATTTCCTCTTTGTAGTCTGAGTTTATTACACCTGGGGTCACTTGCAAACCTAATAAGCTTTTAGGACTTTGCCTGAGAATAAGTCCTATAGCCCCTGAGGGAAGAGGTCCCCTGACTCCTGTGGGAATCAGTTGAACCCCCATTTCAGGTGTTAACACTATTCAGGTGGTGGAACAGAGGTCTAATCCTGCATTTCCTCCTGTTCCTCTGGCGAGGGAGTGGATGGGTAGTAGGGATTGTGTCGGGGAAGCATCTGAGTGGGTGCTTGAGGATACTCCTCCTCCAATGCCTCATACATTTGTGGGCCCCGGGGCATTGGGCCCCGTGTCCCGTTTTTTGAATTCCTGGACAAATGATTTCCATAGATGTCAAATTTTGAATGGCATTTATTGGCCCAATGATTTCCCTTTTTACACCTGGGGCAGTGGCCTGGGGCATGGTATGAGCTTGTTCTTATTTCTCTTTGGGGATTTTGCCCAGAGTAGCCTGATCGATTATGATAATTTTGCCTGGAATATCCTGATTGATTATAATGTCTAGGTTGAGCCCTTGTGAAATTTTGAGGGGAAGCATCTCTCATTGGAGCTGCAATCACATTTCCTGTGACAAAGGCGTCATTTATATCTTTACATAGTTGTATATATATGGAAAGATCCTTTTTATTTCTCCATGGCCTGATGGCTTCCTGGTAATATTTATTAGCATTTTCGTATGCTAATTGAACAACTAATGGCATAGCTTGATCGACGTCTCCAAACAATCTACCTGCAGTTCTCAAAAGTCGATCAGCAAAGTCAGCATATGGCTCATTAGGTCCTTGAATCACTTTTGACAAGCTACCTTGTAGATTGCCAGGTCCTTGTAAAGTTTCCATGCCTGTAAGGCAGCTGCATATATTTGAGCATATACACCTGGGACATAATACTTTTGAGCCTGTGAGTTGCGAACTGCCCCTCTCCTGTGAGCATTTCTATATTATGGTCTCCAAACCCTGCAGCTGCGTTTCTTTTAGCTGTTTCTATACAAAGTTCTTGAAATTGCGATTGCCAAACCAAGTACTGCCCCCCACTTAATACAGCTTTACATAGACTTTTCCAGTCTGAGGGGGTTAAGTTAAAGATATTAAGGGACTCTAGCATACTCAGCGTGAAAGGAGCTTGTGGTCCATACATCATTACTGCCTCTTTGAGATTTTTTATTGTTTTGAAATCTACTAACTGGTGGATCCTCTGTCCATTTTCATTTTCAAATACTGGCAGTTCCCAATGTATCTGTGAGTTACCCTCAAGAGCGCATAAGCACTCAGAAAGACCTTTTATTTCTCTTTCTAGGGTTTGCAAACGCCTAATAATACCCTTCATATTTTCTGAAATGGATTTCACCCATGGGGGAGTAGGGGACACAAATGGTTCCTCTACTTGATGGTCCTTTTTCCTTTTTAATTTCTTTTTGTTCTTTTTACTGGAGACTGTGCTCCCAGAGTCATCTTTTGATTCCTCTTCACTACTATCACTTTTACTGGTATCCTGAATTTCAGCTTCTAAGGAGAATACATATTCTTCGGCTAATTTCAATAAGTTTCTGATGGCTTTTGCAGCTCTTACTTTTGAATTTACACCACTACTCTTCTCACCGGTATTAACTGACTCAGAGGCTATGCTTTCTTGATTGCTTTCCTCACTATCCACTGAGTCCGCGATATCGAAAAACTCATCCATGGCTTTTATTATCTGACCTTTTGTTATTTTTGCTCCCATTTTCAACTCTTACCTGCCGGCCAAACTCCCCGTGCAGGCCACCACCTGTTGCTGCCTGAAGCGATTGCCGCTTGGAGCAGCGACGCTGTGAGAGAAAATTCAGAGGCAGGATGGAAATGAAAAAAGTTCTTTTATTCTTCTCTCTCCGGCTCCAGCAACATCCAACACCATACACACTCCTACAAACACCACCACACCACACACACAATGGCACTGACCCCCTCTGCACTGTCCCATGCCAACTCTCGCGAGACCATGTAAATGGCGCCAACCCGATCCACAATGTCCCAGGCCAAGTCTCATGAGACCATGGAAGGTGGTAATGCTTATGGCTCACAGCTAACCACAATCTTAGCTATCTCCTAAATTAGGGCTCCTGCACTCAAAAAATATAAAGGGCTGGGGATGTTCTTTAGTGGTAAAGCACCTCTGGGTTTAATCCCTGATACAAAAAACAAAACACACAAAAAACCCCCAAGAAAGATCTCAAATCAACAACCTAACTTTAAAGCCTCAAAAAAAAAAGTGGAAAAAGAACAACAACAAAAAAAAAAAAAAAAGTGGAAAAAGAACAAACTAAACCCAAAGTTTCCAGAAGGAAAGAAACAAAGATTAAAGAAAGGATAAGCAAAATAATGAATAGAAACACAACAAAGTCAATGACGCTCAGAGTTGGTTCTTTGACCAACTTCTAAGGTGGACTAAGGGGAAAAGAGAAGACTCAGATTTCTTTAATCAGAAATGAGAGACATAACTACCAATTCCACAGAAATATAAAGGATTGTGATAGAGTAATATGAACAAGTTGATGCCCAAAATTGGATAAACCCAGATGAAATAGACAAGTTGCTAAAAATATAGCCCTACCAAGACTAAATCATGGAGGAACAGAAAATCTGAATAGATCTACATACGAACCACCTTTATTGTGTACTAGCTACCTGCACGTATGAGACAGAACACTCACACACAAGACAAGTTGTACATAAAATGTGATTATTACTTACAGATAAGCCACAAGGAACAAAAAGCCTAGACTTTTGGGCATTTCAGCCTTAAAGTGCAGGACAGCTTCCAAGGATGATGGTGGCTTGTCTGTGTAATCCATTTGCATTGCAGTCAATGGACCCTGGAAAGCAGCACACGATACAGCTAGTGTTAAAGGCCATCCTATATCTAGGGGTAGGAGATAGGAATAGAGTTGGGCTGTTCCAGCCAGCTTCTCCTTCTTTCAGCATATTGCATTTCCACCTCTTATTCTTGAGAACTTCAAGCAAGAATCAAGGAGAACTGTGTCAGTCCAACATTACCCAGGGAACTGTCCTTGAATATAACTAGCAATGAGACTGAATCAGAAAATTAAAAATCTCTGAGAAAAAAAAACCTGAGCCTAATGACTTCATTGCATGATTGTACTGAACATTTACAGAAGAGCTAATGCCAATCATTCTCAATATGTTCCAATAATTTGATGATAAAGAAGCTCTTTGTAACTTGTTGTATGAGTCCAGATAAAGAAGCTCTTTGTAACTTGTTGTATGAGTCCAGCATTAATCTAGCATCAAAGACAAAGACACTACAAGAAAGAAAACTAGAGACCAAAATCCCTTATGAACATTGATGCAAAAATCCTCAAACTAGCCGACCAAATTCAGCAGCACATTTAAGAAATATATATGATGGGGCTGGGGTTGTGGCTCAGCGGCAGAGCGCTCGCCTCGCACGTGTGCGGCCCGGGTTCGATCCTCAGCACCACGTAAACACAAATACATTGCATTGTGTACAACTAAAGTAAATAAATAAATATTAAAAAAAAAAAAGAAATATATATGATGACCAAGTGGTATTTATTTCTGGAATGTAAGAATGGTTCAACATTTGAAAATCAGTCAGTATAATATGTTGCATTAACAAATGAAGGGGACAGCCACCTGATTGTTTCGGATGATTCAGAGAAAGTATCTGACAAAATTCAACATTCTTTCATAATAAAAACACCAAAAAGCTGGGAATGAATGAAACTCAGTTGGTTCTTTGACTAACTTTTAGCTAGGTGGACTAAGGGAAAAAAAGAGAAGACTCAAATTACTTAAATCAGAAATTAGACACATTACTACCAATTCCGTAGAAATATAAAGGATATACTACCTCAGCTTTATGTCAATAATTTTGACAGCTTATGTGAAATAGGCAAATTCCTTGAAAAATGCAAACCACTATTGCTCTCAAGAAGTTTATATCCCAAACAGTCCTGTATCTAATAAAGAAAGCAAAACTGTTCTCTTATTATTTCTGTTCATTGCTGAGTGGAGGATCAAGTAAAGGCATCCAGACTGCAAAGGAAGAAGTAAATTTATCTGCAGATGACATAATCTTCTATGTACAAACTGTGGAAACACTTAAAATGTTATTAGGCCAATATTCAAATATAAATTGTATGTGTATATACTAGCAACAAATAGAATTTTTTATACAAGTTATAATAGCATAAAAAATGAACTATTTAGGGATAAATCTGACAGAGTTTCACTGAAACTATAAAACATTCATGAGAGAAATTTAAAAAACCTAAATAAATGGAAAGATATACCATGCTCCTGGATTGAAAATTAAATATTGTTAAGATGTCAGTTCTCCTCAAATTGCTATATACATTCAACACCTTGGACATAGAAAACTCCATGATATATTTATGGAGATGAGACTATAGACACATTCACCTTTATTCAGAATTCACAAATATTTACTGAGTACTTATGTGGCAGGCTGTCAAAATATAGTTATAAACAAAACAAAAATGTTTACTTTCATAAAACACATGTAACATGTACTATGAGAGAAAGGAAAATAAAGGAGAAATCAAGAATGGTTCCTAAGTTTCTGCTTGTGTAACTGCAGAAACTTAGGTGTATGATGATGGTAGAGTGATTAAACTAGGAGAAGAGCTAGATTGGGGGGGCAGGAATTATGAGTTTGTTTTGGACATGTGAAGTTGGAGATGAATTATAGATATACAAGAAGAAATTTCAGGTCAGATATAAGGAAGTAGTGTCTGAATTGAGAGGAGAGATAAAGGAGATTTGTCAGTCATTATCATACAAATGATATTTAAAGCCATGTGGCCTAATGGAATCATTTAGAGAGAGAGAGAGAGAGAGAGAGAGAAAGAACAACTTCAAAAAGAAAAGGCTCAGCCGGGCGCGGTGGCGCACGCCTGTAATCCCAGCACTTTGGGAGGCTGAGGCAGGAGGATTGCGAGTTCAAAGCCAGCCTCAGCAATAGCGAGGCACTTAGCAACTCAGTGAGACCCTGTCTCTAAATAAAATACAAAAAAGGGCTGGGGATGTGACCCAGTGGACAAGTGCCCCTGAGTTCAATCCCCAGGACCACCAAAAAAAAAAAAAAAAAAAAAAAAGAAAAGGCTCACGGGGCTGAGGCTGTAGCCCAGTGGCAGAGCACTTGCCTAGCATGTGTGAGGCACTGGGTTCAATCCTTAGCACCATATAAAAATGAAACAAATAAAATAAAGGCATACTGTCCATCTACAACCACAATAAATTTAAAAATAAAAAACAATTCTACCAACACCATTTAAAAAAAAAGAAAAGAAAAGGCTCGCAGGGTGTGGTGGCTCATGCCTGTAATCCCAATGGCTCAGGAGGTTGAGGCAGGAGGATCATGAGTTCAAAGCCAGCCTCAGCAACGTCAACGTGCTAAGTAACTCAGTGAGACCCTGTCTCTAAATAAAATACAAAATAGGGCTGGGGATGTGGCCCAGTGGTTGAGTGCCTGAGTTCAATCCCTGGTTCAAAAAAAAAAAAAAGGCTCAAGGCCAAACCCTTGAGTATTTCAACATTTGCAGTTTGAACAGGCCAAGTATTCAATAAAGGAAATACAGAAGCATTCTTGGTGAGATGGAAGAAACTAGCTGTATGATATGTTCTAGAAACCATGAGTGGAAGTATTTCAATTTTGTTGAATGCCAGGGTCAGAGAATCTACTTAATTTGTCAAACAGAATTTCATTGGTAACTCAACAAGAGCAGTTTCAGGGGAGAAGACCGGCTCAAGAAGCCAATTAGAGCCATTTCGGTGGTGCACGCCTGTGATCCCAGCACTTGGGAGGCTGAGGCAGGAGGATTGCGAGTTTAAAGCCAGCCTCAGCAATGATGAGGCACTTAGCAACTCAGTGAGACCCTATCTCTAATAAAATACAAAAAAGGGCTGGGGATGTGGCCCACTTGTGGAGTGCCCTGGAGTTCAAGCTGATAGAAAGGCTTGGGCTGATGGGCCACCTCCCCCATGGGAATTTCCATGAGGAACAATCTGGTTTCATTTTCCCCAGGCAGGAGCCAATCAGCTTAAAGGTCGCTCTGTTCCCGAGGTAGGAGCCAATTGGCTTAAAGGTCACTCTGTTCTCCAGGCAGGAGCCAATCAGCTTAAAGGTCACCCTATTCCTTGGGAAAAGAGCCAATAACATTAAAGGATGCTCTGGTACACCCCCCCCCCCCTCACCAGAAATCCCTATTTAATGCTCCTGCCTGGAGCTCAAACAAAACAGCTTATCCCTGCTGAGAGAAGGCAGCCATTGCAACAGCTCCAGACCCACCATCTCCAGCCCATGGCAGCTGCCCAGCACACAGCTCCAGAGACCACAGCCCACATGACCAGGCACCGACCAGAGTGTCCAGATCTCGCACACTCCCCTCTCCCTGATTCCTCTCTCCCACCAGAGCTTGCACACTTCCCTCTCCCTGACTCCTCTCTCCCTGTACTACTTCTACCTCCGACCAGCCATAAAGGCTGGTGAATAAATCTCTTGGCTGCATGGTTGTCTCCTGTGTGAGTTTTGCCCTTCACAATCCCCAGTACCCCTCTCCCCCCCCCCCCCAAAAGAAGCCAATTAGATAGAGGAGAGAACTGGGGGTGAGAAAACACAGGCAGCAACTATTAAGGAAAAGTGGAAAATGAAGCTATTGCTCAAGAAAGACTTTATTAAAAAGATGAAATATTAAAATGTGCTCATAACATTGAAAATGCCAGCAAAGTTGATGATTAAATAGTTGATTAAGTAGGATCTTAATAGTGCCAGGCAAAACTTTAAAAAAGTATTGTCTCTAGAGTATTTGCTTGTGTTTTTGTTTTGTTTTGTTTTGATAACCAGGGATTGAACTGAGGGCCTTGCTAAATTGCTGAGGCTGGCTTTGAACTTGGATCCTCTTGTCTCAGCCTTCCCAGCCGCTGGGATTGCAGGCGTTCGCCACCCAGCCCAGCTGTATTTGCTTTTTTATGTCCTTTCCTTCCGTTTTTTCCTTCCACTTTGATCAAACTTTCATCAGAGTTTATTAAACTTCCACCACTCTGCCCAAATAGAATGTTTCAGCATCACTAGTGACCCAAACATCACTCAGTGGTCAATTCTTAGTTCTCATCTTACTTGACCTATTAGCAGCACCGAACACAGTGGACTGTTCTCTTTTTAAATATTTTCTTGCCTTGGTTTTGCAGATCCAAACTCTCCTACTTCTCCGTCTATCTCTCGTATTTTTCCCTGTCTTACTTTGTGATATCCTCTTCATCTCCATGACCCAAACGAGAGCATCGGTAGAAGAAACCACACTAAGAGGTAATTATTCTTTACGGACACTGCTGATTTTGAACATGAACATTTCGAACAAGAGGAAATTATTCTTTAAGGACACTGCTGATTTCGAACATGTAAAATTCCTAATGCCTATTTTTTTTTTTTTTTTTTTTTTTTTTTGGTACCGGGGATTGAACTCAGGGGCACTCGACCACTGGGCCACATCCCCAGACCTTTTTGTTGTTGTTGTTTTTTATTAGAGACAGGGTCTCACTGAGTTGCTAAGTGCCTCACCATTGCTGAGGCTAGCTTTGAACTCGCGATCCTCCTGCCTCAGCCTCCCAAGTGCTGGGATTACAGGCATGCGCCACCGTGCCCGGCTGCCTATTTTTTTTAAATGAAGATAATATATACATTTTCAAACATGAGCGGGGCTCACGGACCAGTCCCAGAGATATCAACCACCTGATCTCCCTCGAAGGAGTAGGAAGCCGCCCAGGTTTCTCCGGAAATGCACTCCGGGGCCTTGTGGGCAATGTGGTCTCCAAGCGATAGCCCCAGGCAAAGGAGCCGGGCTCGGGTGGCCGTCGCTTCCGCACACGCGCAGTGGCGGGGGAGCCGGTGTTCGCCTCTTTAGACCTGGGCAGCACCCAGTGCGGCGTGGGTGCCCTCCCTCCTTTCTTCTGGAGGATGCTGTAGCCCGATCCCGGTCGTAGTGACGAAAATGAGAGGAGGTGAAAAGGGGGCAGATCTATGCTCGACTCCGGGGGACGCACGGGGAGAATGGCGAGAGCCAGCTTGTGGGTTGACAGACACCACGTGCGTTGACTTAGTGTTTGGGTGCGTGTGTGTCCTGTCCAACTCTGGAGTAGTTCGGAGAAAGCAGGAACAGGGATCCGACTGGCCATGGGTAGGTTCTTAGAACCCGGGTGCGGCTGGGATGGGCTCTATTTGCATTCCTGCCCTTGTTGATAAAGGTCGCAGGAGGCTGTGCATCGTAGTGCACCAGAGCCGGCGACAGGAAATTTTAAGCCACTTTAAGAGATCCAGAAGGAAGCATTTCTAGAGAAACTGCTGTGCATTCTTAGGATATTCTCACTGCTGTCATCTGGAATAAGTGCTGTCACCAGTATGCCTATGAAGTAACCGAAGCTGAAAGAGATGAAGTCCTTGCCTTTATTCACACAGTTTAGCAAGTAGAAAAGCGAGATTCAAAACTAGATGAGTTTTCTCCAGATTTCATTTTTTGTTTAACAACGTAGCTCTCCTGCCTTACACAAAGAGTTGTGTGTAGGGGCTGTGGCTGTAGCTCAGTGGTGGCGCACTTGCCTGGCATGTGTAAGGCACTGGGTTCAATTCTCAACACCACATATAAATAGGTCTATCAACAACTAAAAAAACATTTTTTTAAAGAGTTGAATGTATTCTACGTTTGAAATACTTAAGTAATGAATATTGAATAAATTTTACTTTTTGGTCATCTTTTCGGGTCTCTTGTATCTGCAGATCTTCCCATGAAAACAGTGTAGATGAAGCTGAGTTCCCCTTGCCCATAGGTGGCGCGCGCGCGCGCGCGCGCGCGTACACACACACAGGGAAACAACTTTGAACTCTAAACTGAAGGCACCAGCTTTAAAATAGATAGGTAGGTAGACAGAAAACCTTCTCAAGAAAGTTCAGCCTGGTGGTTCCAGCCAGATGGGAGGCTGAGCTTGAGCCCAGGAATTTGAGACTAACCCCCATCTCTTAAAAAAAAAAAAAAAAAGAAAGAAAGAAAGAAAATGTGATTTAAGGTGTTTGTGTGTGTGTGTGTGTGTGTGTGTGTGTGTGTGTGTGTGTGATGCTGGGGATGGGGATTGAAGCCAGGGCCTTGTGCATGCAAGGCAAGCACTCTTACCAACTGAGCTATATCCCCAGCCCAACTGAGCTATATCCCCAGCCTGAGAGTATTTTATCCCAGCTTCAAAACAGAGACCAGAGAATCACAGGAAGGAATCATTTCTAGACTTACTGAGCTTCAGAAACCAAGGCCTTTGGTTGCTTTTTTAACTTATTATATCCTTGGGATAGATTTCTGGGAGAAAAACAAAAAAGATACTGATTCAAACGTTCACAAGTTGGTGTTAGACCATCAGGATAAAGATGTACAACATCCTTGTCTAAGCTCCATATATTCATAACAGAATCACAAGTAGAATTCCATGCTTATGAAACATTGACTTGTTAGAAATGTCATTTTCTCAATAGGTGGCATTTTCTGAGGCTTTAGTATAGGTACTTGTCATCTGGTAAAGGAGGATTCTACATTACAGTCTTTGTATCTAAAGTCTTTTTATTCTCATTTCTACTTTCATAGGTCTTCTCTAAGAGCTGCAGAAAATGGTCAACTTCCAGGTAAGGCACCCATATATTCACTGAATCATTTAAGTCTAAAAATCCATGTGATAATAAATAAATAAATAGTCAAGAAAAATGTAGATTGAATAGAAGATCAGGTCCAAAAGGAAATTTAGAAAATTTGTAAGTTGATGTCCAGGTCATGGGGTCTGCATATAGTTGGAATAAATTTGAGCTGCAAAATATATACTCAGTCTTCTTGGAAATTCTATTAAATGGATTATCAACTAGTTAAAGTATTAGCATTGTCTGTGAGGATAAAACAAAATAATTCCCCAGATAAGTTTCTTTCCCACCTTGGGCTAGATCTTTTTTAATTGTAAATTGGCTGTTCTGGTATATAAAAAAGTATGGATCACACATTATTTTGGCTTTATAATTAAGAGGATATATTATATCATGTAAAAAAAATCCTTGTGTTCCTATTTTAAAATGCTTATATAAGCCAGGCATGTAAACCTTATCGCTTTAGTAACATTGCAGTTGTTTACTCTGTAGAGTCTAATACATTGTAAGGTCCCTCAAGGGAGCAATTATATTTTTCCTTTTGAAATCATTATTAGTACAGGGTCTGGTAGGTACTCACAAAAATATTTTATGAGTGAATGACTAAAAAATATTTAAGTGATTTTTTTATATTTATTTATTTGCTTTAGTTGTACACAATGCGTTTATTTTTATGTGGTGCTGAGGATTGAACCTGGGCTGCACATGTGTGCTAGGCGAGTGCTCTACCACTAAGCCACAATCCCAGCCCCTATAAGTGATATTTTAAAATAGTTTTATTGAGATGCAATTCACATATCACAACAGTGACTTAATTCAAGTGTGTGCAGTTGAGTGGCTTTTATTATATTCACAGCATTGTACAGCCATCACCACTGTGTAATTTCAGAACATTTCATCATTGCACAGAGGAACTCCAGATACCCATTAGCAATCACTCCCTATCTACTTTCTGTTTCTATGGCTTTTCTATTCTGAACATTTCATATAAATGCAATCATACAATATATGATCTTTTGCAACTACCTTCTTTCACCCAGTACAATATTTTCAAGGTTCATCCCCATTGTAGATATATCAATACCTCATTCTTTTTTAATGATGAATAATATTCCATACTGTGGGTATATCACATTTTGTTTATCCATATGTCAGTTCATGGACATCAGATTATTTCCACATTTTGGCTACTGTGAATAATTCTGCCACAAACATTTGTGTATAAGTTTCTACATATACATGTGTTTTGGTTCTATTGGGTATATAGTTAGGAGTGGAATTCCTGGTCTGTGTTTAACATATTGAGAAACTGCCAAACTGTCTTCCATAGTTGCTACACTATTTTGCAATCCCACCAGAAATGTATAAGAGTTCTTGTTTCTCATGGGTGTGCTGTGGTATCTTATTGTGGTTTTGATTTGCATTTCACTAATGACTAATGATATTTATCATTATTTTATGTGCTTATTGATCTTTCTCATATATTTAACAATCTGATGTCCATGAACTGACAAATAGATAAACAAAATGTGATATATTCACAGGATGGAATATTATTCAGTACTAAAAAGAGGAATGATGTATATCTACATCAGGAATCAACCTTGAAAATATTGTACTGTGATACACAAGATCTATACACACACGCACATATCACTTCAGTAACATTGCAGTTTACTTTATAGAGTCTAATAGAGTGTAAGGTCCATGAGGGGAGCAGTCATTCTCCATATATATATATCTGGAGAAATGTCTGTTTAAATCCTTTGCCTATTTTTAAATTAAGTTGTCTTTTCTTGAATTTTAAGAGTGCTTTATTCTGGTATAAGTCTCTTATCAGATATATGATCTATAAATATTTTCTCCTAGTCTATGAGTTTTTCTTTTCTTTTTTGGTACTGGGGATTGAACCAAAGGGTGCTTTACCAGTGAGGTACATTCTAGACCTTTTTTCTTTTTCTTTCTTTTCTTTTTTTTTTTTTTTTTTTTTTTTTTGAGACAGGCTCTCACTAAGTTGCTTAGGACCTCAATAAATTGCTAAGGCTAGCCTTGAACTTGTGATCCTTCTATCCTTCTGTCTCAGCTTCCTGAGTAGTTGGAATTATAGGCATACATCACCAGACCCAGGTTTACTTACTTTATTGTGTTCTATGAAGCACAAAGTTTTTTAGGGTTTTTGTTTTTATTTTTGTTTTTGTTTTTGTTTTTGTTTTTGGTGTGTGTGTGTGTGTGTGTGTGTGTGTTGCTGGGGATCAAACCCAGGGCCTTGTGCATGCAAGGCAAGCACTCTACCAACTGAGATAAATCCCCAGGTTTTTTAATTTTGATGAATTCAAATTGATTTTATCATTTTTCCCTTATACTTTTTTTTTTAATCAAATTTAAGAAGCCACTGCCTGGGGCTAGAGTTGCAACTCGGTGGTAGATCATCAGCACCACATAAAATTAAATAAAGATATTGTGTCCATCTACAAAAGAAAGAAGCCACAGCCAAAGACTTTCTCCTGTAGTTTTTTCCTAAGAGTTTAACAGTTTTAATTCTCACATTTAGGTCCCCAATCCATTTTAGTTCATATTTTGTTTGTTTTATGAGGTGGATGGGAGATCAACTTTATTCTTCTGTGTGGGGAAATCTAATTGTCTCAGTACCATTTTCTTTCCCTTGTTGGTTTTTTCTGGCACTAGTTGGACTCTTTAATATGATTTTTATTGCTATTGCAAAGTTTATTTCTGAATCAAGTGTATAGTAGTTACTGTACATAATTTTCTACAAACCCAACAGTGAACATATGATATTAAGAAACTGTCATGATTCTCTTGCAAGTCCCTAATAATGCATACACTAGTTTGAAGAAAAATGTGCTATTACAGGAATTAGTGACATTCCAGGATGTGGCTGTGGACTTCACTTCAGAGGAGTGGCACCTGCTTGATTGTGATCAGAGATCCCTGTATTGGGATGTGATGTTGGAGAACTATAGAAACCTCATCTCAGTGGGTAAGGACAGAGGGTGGTAACAGTGTAACTTGGAATGTACCAATATAGTGCACTCCCTTTAAGACATGTGAGAGCTGGGAACATTCTGAAGCATTAATAAATTTGGCCCTGAACTTCCGTGTTCAATTCTATTCTAAAGCCTCCTTGTCATCCTTTAAATGCATAAGAATCAAGTTCTGAGGTAGCTGTTTGTCCCCAGCACTTTGTCCTCTATTGTGTGTTGTTTTCCAAGTACCAAAACAAAAGTGATCCTCAAGGTGGAGCAAGGACAAAAGCCATGGTTGGTAGAAGGAGAGAACCCTCATTGGAGCCATCCAGGTGAGAGAAAATCAGATGGGAACTGAGATCCCATTTGGTCAGTGAAGGACAGGTACCTTTGAATGCTTTTTAGGAAGCACCTCTTAAAGCCACACAGTGTTGGAAGTGAGTGGGTACTCCTGACATCATCAGCCCATGTGCCTCTGCTCTTGCTCGGCTGCTATGTGGAGGCGCTTTCTACTTCCTGTGGTTCCTCACACTGCCTGTTCACACAGGTCCTTGCTTTGTTTCTGTTTTATTACTTCCTGAAACCTTCATTTTTCTTCCCTTCTCAACATTATTGCATATCTTTTTCTGTGTAGTTAGTCCTTAGAATGTTCTCAGATTGTATGGATTTGAAGCCTTAGTCTATCAATCATTGTATAACCTTGGGAAAATTACTTTGTAGCATAATTTTTAAATTTATAAAATAATGATATTAGTTCTTACCTCAGATTCCTGTAAAGATTATATGAACTAGTACCTGTAAAACACTTCAAATGGTTGGCTGGCAGGTAATGAATGTTCAGTTATGTTAGTTTACAAAAATTATTTTTGGTAACATAATGCTCTCAATTACTTTCCTCTTTTAAACAATTTATTTTCTTGCATCATATACCCCACTATTTTAATTCAAGGTCACTGAGTTGGAGAGTATCCCTTCAACAATTAGTACAGATAAGTTGGCAATCTTTTACTTATAGGTCCTAGTGTGTGTGTTGGAGGGAGGTGCTCAGCATGACCAGAGGCCACACACATATTGGTCAGGCATGAAGGCAGGGAGAGAGACAGGGACCTGTGGGCCAGTGCTTTCATTGGGGCTAGGGTGTTATCCAAACAGGTTTCCCAGGGGAAGTTTTAGTTGGTAGGTTTAAAGCAAGCAGACACAATTTCCAAGAGACGACATTGTTACTGAGAGCTGGTTATTATGACATAGCTGCACAGTCCACGCAGGATGTGAAGGTCAGCACAGCCAATTAGGTAGACTGTATCTATCCAGAGAAGTGGTCACCAGGAAGCAGTTATATAAGGTGGAAATCTAGTTGACCACACTATTTATGGTATGAGAAAATTAAACTTTATGCAAAATGGAAGCTGAGACAACATAAAATTATAAGAATTTATTTCACTCGCCAGGTGCGGTGGCACACGCCTGTAATCCCAGCACTTGGGAGGCTGAGGCAGGAGGATCATGAGTTCAAAGCCAGCCTCAGCAATGGCCAGGCACTTAGCAACTCAGTGAGACCCTGTCTCTAATAAAATACAAAAAAGGGCTGGGGATGTGGCACAGTGGTCCAGTGCCCCTGAGTTCAATCCCCGGTACAAAAAAAAAAAATTTATTTCACTCACCTTACCCATCTTTAGTCTCACTGATAATGTGGGGTATCTATTTTCTAGTGTATCTTTTTGCTTCACTTGGTAATACTGATATCTTTTTGAAATTCACTTTCCGCTCAAGTTTACTTGTTTCCTAGCTGACAAGCATCACCCATTTTACTGCTTATTCATCTCTTGCTTCTTGCCCTTCTGCCTTCTTCTCAACTTCTCTCTTCAGAAGCCACATCATGAAGACTAAAGTTATTTGTATATGCCTTCTCCAGCATCTTTGCCTTAGCTACTCCCCATTCCTGTAATTGTACCTCACCTGTCTTTGTCTTTTCATAGTAACTAATTTTTAAAATTCTTCAGCTTTCACCTTTATATTGCAATAAAGAATCACGACTGACCCACTTGCTTTGCAGTCTTGAAATCATGTGGCAAACGATTTGGCTTTTTTCTCTGAATAGTTTAAAGACTACACAGATTTATGGCTTATGTTTCAGCTATTAGTTCATCAAAGATTGATTCAAAATAAAATTTCCCCTTTCCACAGAGAGCATTGGGGAAGTGTTTCAAATGATTAAGACACCAATTAATTGTATTTTAAATTCCCTGGGACCTCAATTTCTAATGACATAAACCAAGTGAATTTTAATTACTGATATTGTGTCTGGACTGTTTATGTTCCTGTTTTGTCAATTCCATTCTCTTTCCTGGTGTGTCTTAGTTGTTCTTCCACAATTTATCCAAATTATTCCATTTTTCTTTTTCTTTCATTGTTTTGGGTACCGGGCATTGAACTCAATGGCACTCGACCACTGAGCCACATCCCAGACCTATTTTGTATTTTATTTAGAGACAGAGTCTCACAGAGTTGCTTAGTGCTTCGCTTTTGGTGAGGTTGGCTTCAAACTCGCAATCCTCCTGCTTCACCTTCCCAAGCTGCTGGGATTACAGGCATGGACCACTACATCTGGCTTCAGTTTTCTTACAACTGTCCTGACAATAATGTTTAGTCCTTTATAACTTATATTGTGATATTTAAATGGCTTTTAGTGCCCTCTATAGTGTGGTCCCGTTTTGCTTATCCAGAATTATTTTCTTCCTGATTTCATGAGAATCAGGCTCTTTTATGTCTTTTTTTTAATATTCTTTTTAAAAAATATTTATTTATTTGCTTTAGTTGTACACAATGGGTTTTTTATTTGTACGTGGTGCTGAGGATCGAACCCGGGACGCGCACGTGCTAGGCGAGCGCTCTACCGCTGAGCCACAACCCCAGCCCATCTTTTATGTCTTTTATACACAATTTTCTGCCGGAGACCAGCTCCGGTTGGGGGGGAGAAGACGTCGGTGAAAAGGTGAGAGATAGACCACGCAGCACACAAGTCTGGAGGCTAACTCTAACTTTACTTCTTTTACCCAAGTTTTTATAGCCCAGACAGCACAGTCTTTTGCATTACAGCTTTTGAGGTTACATTAAAGAATTTCAGAGTTATACATTATGAAGGAAACAAGTTACATTAAGGAATTTCAGGGTTATACATTTTGAGGGAAACAGGATATTGTTCTAAGTACATATTACTGATTAAACTTATCTAAAAACGTAAAGAAAGCATATATTGATCAATCTTAAATGTCAAGAACAAAAACTGTTTTTACCTAAAACTATTTTTACAGCCCTTTAAGATCACTCACAATGTCCCACACCTTGATTGCCCTAATACATCATAGCTAAACCTTGACTGAACTCAGCTTACTATTGTTTCCTATAATAACTTGTTCTGAATTAGAAAGAAGGAAGTACAGCTATTTCTCAGAAGTTAAGCTAACAGGTAATTATCCTTTGATCAGGTGTTAGATCTAAGGGGTCTCTACTATGGAAAACTTATATCATTATATCTTAAACTAATATCCTAAACTTACTTAAGATAAAAGAATCCTTATCAATCATAAGAAAGCCTTATAACTATAACTTAAAACCTTATAACTATAACTAAGAAAAGTCTGAACTATGGAGCACAGCAAGAGCCACAAGTTTAATCATTGCTTACAAGCCTAATGTCTAATTATAAACCTGTTTTACTCATGTACTAATGAATTTTCTATAGAGCTCCTGACTCAGACTTCACAATGTAAATTTGCGTGGTCAGATTTATGTTTAATAGCTAACTTTTGAGCCCCTAGTGGTCACACAGAGACATAGTGAGAATAGGGAGATAGAGTTAACCATCGCGGCGCCATTTTTGTCTTACATCGTTCCTAGAAGAGGGAGAGATGCCTTGCTTTCTCTCCCTATTATTTCAGACAAGGAGCTTTGCTCACTTGTCCCAAGGAAGATGTGACATTTTTCTTTTTGCATCAGTCCTTTTGATTCTGGTTTGCTCCACATAACTAAAACCAGATGGTATAAAGTTTGAGGTCAGTTTTCTCCCCTTTCATAACTCAGACCTAAATCCATTTCTACCTTTCTGAACTCTCAGTTCAACTCTGCCATGAGTCTATCATGAAAACTTGATGTATGCTGACATATGCATATGCTGTTTTGGACTTTTTAAAAAAATTCTTGTGGCTTTTTTTTGGGGGGCGGGGGTACCAGGGATTGAACTCAGGGATGCTTCCTCCCTGAGCCACATCCCCAGCCTTTTTTATATTTTATTTAGAGACAAGATCTCACTAAGTTGCTAGGGCCTTGCTGAGTTGCTGAGGCTGGTGTTGAACTCATGATCCTCCTGCCTCAGCCTCCCAAGATGCTGGGATTATAGGTGTGTGCCACCTCTTGTGGCTTTTAAGGCATGACTTTTCATGATAATGCTGTAAAGAGAAAGAGCTATTACATTCCTTTTTCCCTTTAATGAATGTTTCATTAATTCACTGTTGTAGAGCCAGGCATTGTGAGGCATATTTCTTCTTAGTGTTCCATTCAACAAGCTTTTAAAAAATGTTTCTTGAGAAGGACCCAAAGAAAGCAAAGAATCCATTACCATTTTCTGAGTACATAATTGGTAATTGGAACAGCAAAACATAGTCATATGGGGCTGGGATTGTGGCTCAGCGGTAGAGCGCTCCCCTAGCACGTGTGTGGCCCAGGTTCAATCCTCGCTCCCCTAGCACGTGTGTGGCACAGGTTCAATCCTCAGCACCACGTAAAAATAAACACATTGTGTACAACTAAGGCAAATAAATATTTTTTTAAAAACATAGTCATATGAAAACATTTTTAAAATTTGACAAATGAATGTGAAACATTTGTTGAGTACACTTTAACACTACAGTTTATTCTCGTTAATTATTAAGGTGAATAGTGCAGAAGTGACTCTTAGACATCCAAAGAAAATGGAGTTTAGAGTTTAAAGTATGCAAAGACTGGAGAAGTCTCCTCTTGTGATCATGGAACAGTAGCTCCTCCCTGAAGAATATCTAAGTACTACATATAATAAGAGGAGAGGAGAAAGGGCAAGTAGGTAAGGAAGGAACATGAGCAAAAGATCCTACTCACAGACTGTCTCCAACTTTCACTGGTTCAACTTAATGAATTTTTTTATATTTGTTTTTTAGTTATTGATTGATTCATTATCTTTATTTTATTTTATGTGGTGCTAAGGATCGAACCTAGGGCTTCACACATGCTAGGCGAGCGCTCTATCTCTGAGCCACAACCCCAGCCCATCAACTTAATGAATTTTGAATTTACAGTGGTGCAAAAGTGATATACATTTAGTAGAAACTGTACTTAAAATTTTGTCTTTTCCTGGGCTAGTTATGTGTGGTACTCTGTCAAGATGCTGGACAGCAGTAGTGAGCCACAGTTCCCAACTAGCCACATGATCACGAGGGTAAATGACCAGTACTCTACAATGTACTGTGTTGCTCAGTTAGGATGTTTGGTAGGTGAATTAAATGCATTTTCATCCTAATAATATTTTTAATTTACTATGGGTTTATTAGGCTATAACCCCCTCCCCTCAATGTAAGTTTAAGAGTATCTGTATATAGGAATCCAGACTCCATGGAATAAAAGATCCTTGAGGACTAGTAAAATGCATACTTAAGATCCCACCAGTGAATTCTTATCTCGCATAGTGTTGTTTACCAGGCTGATTACACTGAATTTTTTAGTTGGTTATTTTTTGTAGAGGTAACTTAGTATGCTGTTTCCCATTAGTTTAAGTAGAAAGAGAAGAAAAGGAACCAAATCCCCTTTACTCCACAATGAAATGTGTACCAGTGGCTATAGCCCTTCACCCAGTCCAGCTCCATAGAGGATAAGGCACAGAGTAAGAAGTTAGAGGTGTTATACTACACTAACAGTCCACTGAAAGGAAACTCTAGAATGGGGAATTAATCACCCTCCCCAGTTTGTTTGTTTGTTTGTTTGTTTGTTTATTTATTTATCTTGGTACCAGGGATTGAACTCAGCAGCACTCAACCACTGGGCCACATCCCCAGCCCTTCTTTGTATTTTATTAGAGACAGGGTCTCACTGAGTTGCTAAGTGCCTGGCCATTGCAGAGGATGGCTTTGAACTCATGATCCTCCTGCCTCAGCCTCCCAAGTGTTGGGATTACAGGCATGCACCACCATGCCTGGCTCCAGTTTATTTTTTTAAATGGAACATCAGATTTGGGATTTATAGGGTTTTGAGTGTAGGAGTGAGAAAATGTGACTCATGAGAACAAAGTGCTTCCAGAAGACTAGTTGGTTAAGCAGATTGAAAGAGGATCGAAAACAGTCCTTGTCCAGTACAAATATGACAGATACTTGTCATATACAGAAATCCAGTTAGAATAAAAATGACAGAAAGTAGAATCCATGGCTGGGCTAAGTATGACTTGTTTATGGATGGCCTGCTGGACATCTGTTCTCCTAGGCTTACAGGTACGTGTAAGATGAATCCCATCTATCAGTTGACTTGAAACCCTGTCTACAGGAGTGCTTCAGCTATGGCTTAGATGGAGCTAGAGGCCTGAGATAGAAGAATATCTCTAAAGAAAATTGACCTTGTGCCAGATGATTAAGAGGGAAAAGAGACATAAAAGAGAAATAGGGGGCTATCCTATCAGGGCAATTGAAAAATTAGGTAGAAAGGACTCTGCTGTGTCTTATCTGCTTCCTCCAAACTTAGTCTGTTCTCTGATATTTCCCCTTAACACTCTTATCTGCTGGTGGCCTTGTGACCCTATCCGTTAATCAGAGCTCCCCAGTGGAATCTCCCCATTCTGTGACCTAGCCTTAAACCCTTGTCCAACAGCGTTTTTTTTTTTTTTTTTTTTTTTTTTTTTTTTGGTACCGGGGATTGAACTCAGGGGCACTCGACCACTGGGCCACATCCCCAGCCCTTTTTTGTATTTTTATTAGAGACAGGGTCTCACTGAGTTACTAAGTGCCTCGCCATTGCTGAGGCTGGCTTTGAACTCGCAATCCTTCTGCCTCAGCCTCCCAAAGTGCTGGGATTACAGGCGTGCGCCACCGCGCCCGGCTGTCCAACAGCCTTTTGATTTCCTTTGTGCATGCTTGTACCTTATGCCCATTTTACTGCCTTTCCATAGGTCACAAGGTAAGCCATCTGTTCCCATTTCCTTTTTTTTTTTTTTTTTTTAAGTTTATTTTTAAATCAGGACATACATGACCCAGAGTCCACAGCCTCTTTTTTTTTTTTTTAATATTATTTATTTGCTTTAGTTGTACATAATGCGTTTATTTTTACATGGTGCTGAGGATCGAACCTGGGTCACACACATGCTAGGTGAGTGCTGTACCACTGAGCCACAACCCCAGCCCCCCATTTCCTTTTTATCAGTTTTATTCTTAAAGCTCAGGAAGAGCAAGACAGAATGACATAGACGCTTCTCTCTATAACATGTTGGTGGGAAAAAATAAGTAGGAATGTTTTACTCTCCCCGTTTTTAGACGCTGACTGCCCATTTGATGAACCAGAGAAGTATCAGGACAGCAAGGACAATTTTTTGAAGTAAATTTTGTTCACGTTCAGTAAAATTCTGACTATGGAGAGACTCCACCATTATGATATGAACACAAATCTTAATCTTACAAGAATAAAATCATATAAATGTAAATCATATGAGAAGAGCTTACAACATGATTTAGACTTATTTAATTACAATAGAAGGTATACTGGAGAAAACTCTTATGAATTCAATGAATGTAGAAAAATCTTCAAAAAGAAGTTTTATTTCATTAGACATGAAAAAAAATCCTACAAGAAAAAAAACCTTTGAGTGCAACAACTGTGGGAAAGCCTATAGCAGTAAGGCACACCTTGCAACGCGTCAGAAAATTCATAATGGAGAGAGACCCTTTGTGTGCAGTGACTGTGGGAATGCTTTTGTACGTAAAGCCCAACTCGTGGTCCACCAGAGACTTCACACTGGAGAGAAACCTTATGAGTGCAGTCAGTGTGGGAAAATGTTTATGTGGAGCTCCTCCTTCAATCAACACATGAAATTACGTACATTTGAGAACTCTTTTGAATGCAAGAAATGTGGGAAAACCTTCAGGTATAACTCATCCCTTCATAAACATTCTAGATTTCATACGGGAGAGAAACCCTACCAATGTATCATGTGTGGTAAAGCCTTTGGCAACACATCTGTGCTTTTTACACATCGAAGATTTCATACCGGAGAGAAACCTTATGGATGTGGCAAAGCCTTCATCAAGAAGTCTCATCTCCTTAGACACCAGATAACTCACACAGGAGAGAAGCCCTATGAATATAACAAATGTGGGAAAGCATTTTCACAGAAGTCAAATCTTATTGTACATCAGAAAATCCATATGTAACATTCACTTTATAAATATGAGGAGTACTTTAATATTAGGTAAATCTTAGTAAACAGCAGAAAGTTCATGGTGAGAAGTCCACAGCCTAAATGAATGCTAAAGAGTAGGTTCCCACAGAAAATAATCCATACCATTCATGCTCTGGCAGTGATAATACTTTTTTTTTTTTTTTCAGAAAAAAAAATCAAAAAGGATTGAATTGCACAAAATAGAGCACAGAGCTTGAAAAATAAAAAATCTCAAGGAATCAATGAAAATTACATTTACCGTTTCTGATTTTTTATAACAAATAATACAATTTTGCAAGTGGGAGTTTAAAATATATACTTACATGTTGATTTGTTTCCATTACAAATTTTTCTGTAACAGTGGTACAGTGGCACCTGTGGTTCCAGCACTCAGAAGGCTGAGTTGGGAGGATTAGAGAAGGCAACACAGTAAGACCCTGTCCCCCAAAAAAGTTTAAAATTATGATTTTTTTTTTTCCAATCCTAACAACATATGCATAATTAATCAACTGGGGAAAAGTGTTGTAATATGTAATATGAATTTCAGCAATATTTCCATCCATTTACTAGCACTTTTTTTTTTTAATTCCAATTCTGGAGATTGAACCCAGGGCCTTGGAAACACTAGGTAGGCACTCTACCACTGAGCTAAATCCTGAGTCATTTTTAAAATTTTTTTATTTTGAAGCAAGGTCTTGCTCAGTTGCCCAGGCTGGCTTCCAACTTTCAATCCTCCTCCCTTAGCTTCAAGGAGTAGCTGGGATCAGAGAATTGTGACACCCCACCTGGCATTTGCTGGCACTTTTAATGGGCATGGCAGTGTTACTGAATTTTTCTTTGGTTAATTATAGAAGTGAAGACTTCTTGTGAAGATGTTTTCCTATTTATGTGAACACCAAAACAAAAAATAATATTTAACATGGTATTAATTGAAGAGGAAAGTAGCAGTTGTGGTTTGTATTACAATAAGTTTTCAGTTCAGAAAAAGAAGTATTTAAGTATGTAAATAAAACATTTGTGCTTCAAATATTTCTCTTCTTTTTCATTGGTGTATCTTCATAAGCTCAAGGAGCTTTAACTTGGGGTATCATCTGTATTTAATTACTTAAATTTTTTTTAGTTGTAGATGGACACAATACCTTTGATATGTTTATTTTTTCTCCAAGCCAAACTGTATTCAGATTTATTAAAGATACTTTTCATAAACAGTCATGGCATTTCAGGCAGGACATGGGCAGACAATTGTTAACAGTATACAACAACTTTCAAACTCCCTTCTTGGATGTACTACCAAAATCAGAAAACCACTATAAAATTCAATGAAGTCTTCCTTTGATGCTCTGAATAGGGAAAGGTTAGAGTGAGGGTTGACATTTCACATTTAGCATGTTGTTTAACAATTGTTTCATGAGCTGACCCTGACTTTCAGGAAATGAAATGAAAATGGCAAAAATTATTAATCTGAAGATCCACAATCTAGAAAAGGAACTGCTGCTCTTCTGAGGGACGCTATCTCAGTGATGTCACCAGAAAGTCCAGGTAGCCCCACACACTGGTAAAACCAATTGTTGGGAGTCAGGTCCTAGCAGGTCTGAGTTTAGGGGAGTTAAGTCTATGCTGATGACAGAAAGGGAGAGAAGGGCATAAAGATGAGTTTGAGATTTTCCTACACCACGAGATGTTTGTGACAAGGTGGCTATGTGTACTAACACCAGGGAATCTCTCCTCTTGGGAGCCAAGAGGAAGTCTCTCAAAACTATCAGGGAAAGGTGTTTTCCCCCACAGAAATCCAGCTTCGGAGACATTCTACTAGTGACATATGCTCCTTCCCCCAAAACAACAATGAAGTATTCTGTATGCTAACAACATAGCTTAAAAAAAATTCTGCATTTTTATAAAGCTTGATTTAAAAAAAATAGTGTTTCAAACTGTACTAGAAATACACAGTTACCAAACACACACACACACTTCACTTGGCATCTCCAGCACCTTCAGCTTTCTGTGCCTGGTCTGTTTTGCCATCTCCATTTTCTGCAGAGTTATTGTCCTGAGTTATTATCCTGTTATCAGTTTTTCCCTTTTTCCATTTGGGTACCTTCTCTTCCTTCTTCGCAGGATCCTTTTTAGGCCTGGACTCCGGCTTTGGAGGAGCAGATTTAAAATTTTTTTTTAATATTTTTATTTATTTGGTTTAGTTGTACACAATGCGTTTTATTCAATGCATTTTATTTGTACGTGGTGCTGAGGATCGAACCCAGGTCGCCCACGTGCTAGGTGAGCGCTCTACCGCTGAGCCACAATCTCAGCCCCTGGAGGAGCAGATTTAGCAGACAACCTTGAGGATCTTCTCTGTGGTTCGTCCTTCACCTTGGCTTTATCTCCTTTAGCATCCCCTTCAGCCTTTCTCTTGGACATGGTGGTGAAGGCTGCGGGACACAGGCAATGGACGCCAGGATGTAGTGCTGCTTGGCTTTGGTTGGTCTGGGGGTTGTTTTCGCCTCTTCTTCACGCTGCTCCCTTAATTATATATATTTTTATGTGGTACTGAGGATCAAACCCAATTCTTCACACATACTAGGCAAGTGTTTTATCACTGAGCTACAACCCCAGCCACTCATCTGTATTTTATTTTAATAAATTAGGATGTTATGATACTTTGCAATTTGAGGGGAGAGAGTTTTGGGGGTTTTGTTGTTTTCTTTTCTTTTCTTTTTTTTTTTTCTTTCTGGTACCGGGGATTGAACTTGGCCACATCCCCAGTCCTTTTTTGTATTTTATTAGAGACAAGGTCTCACTGAGTTGCTAAGTGCCTCGCCATTGCTGAGGCTGGCTTTGAACTTGCAATCCTCCTGCCTTAGCCTCCCAAGTGCTGGGATTACAGGCGTGTGCCACCATGCCCGGCCCTTGTTGTTTTCTTAAGAAGTCAATAACAGGTTTATCTAATAGAGGTGCCAGGAATTTTCCATATGGCCAGCACAGTGATCATTAATCAAATTGTTTGAATAGAATGTTTTTCTGCTTCAATTTCATTTTGGAATATGACATTTTTATGTTCTACATATTTCCTTCAAAGGATTAAATAACCATCATTTAAACTGAAATTCTTCTCTGTTCTCCACAATATTCCTTGAAAATGTCAAGAAAAATTTTATGCCATTTATTGAATGATGATGAAACTCAGCTTCAGCCTAAATTCAGAAATCAGGTCTTTTCCTTTTAAGTTTAAGCTCAGTTACACCTCCACTGCATTGGTTTTCTTTCATTAACCATTTTTAAAGGTAATGTAATGATTATAAATGAATTATAGTGCTTTTTTGATCAAGCACACTAAAAGCTCTAAATTAAATTTTGTCTCTCCAAGTTATTTTAGAAATCTACATGCTAACTTCACTTAGGAAATAATTGTAAGTTTGTGGAACCTTCTTTTTTTTGGAACTGTCTTCTGAATCAATTTGTCAACCACACAGGGCAATCAAGTTTTTCTTTCTTTCTTTTTTAAATATTTATTTATTTGCTTTAGTTGTACACAATGCAACGCATTTTATGTTTACGTGGTGCTGAGGATCGAACCCTGGCCGCGCACGTGCCAGGCGAGCGCTCTACCGCTGAGCCACAATCCCAGCCCCGTAATCAAGTTTAAAAAAATTTTTTTTTTTAGTTGTTGTTAGACCTTTATTTTATTTATTTATACGTAGTACTGAGAATCGAACCCAGTGCCTCACAACATGCCAGACAAGTGCGCTATTGCTGAGCCACAGCCACAGCTCTGCAATCAAGATATTTATAGTTAAAGGAAGGACTTGCCTTTTCTCAGCTCAACAGTTTTTCCTTATGCCCTACATGAAGCCCTCATTTCGTCTTACCTAGTGCTTACCATTCCCATCCTATCTATTCTTCTCCATCAGGCCCCTCATCTGAGAATCTCCACAGACAACAAGAGAAGGGGTAGAGAATCTGTTGTTCCCAGCTGGTGTGAGATGCCCTTGAAAGGGCAGCTGTGTAGGTCAAGGTGGCAAGGAACATGCAACGGTCTGACTGTTCCAGCTCACTGCAAATTAAGAGTCGTGGAATTTGTAATATATCAGGATGTGGGTAATCTGCATTTCATAAATTAGTTTATCTTCTTTCTCAGGTGGAAAAAGAAATACAGTAGAATAAGTTAAAATGTATCTGCAGTTCTAGACAAATATAAACTTCTACCTAAAGAATTTCTGTCACTGATCTCATTCTTTTCCTAATCTCTACAAGATTTTGTCAAGGAAAAAAAAAACTCATTAGGGCATAAGTTTAAGACATAGAAAAAAAATCAAAACTTTATGCTCAGTTCTGACCAATCATCTTGGATTTCTAAAACTCTCTATTTGCTTGTGTGGATGAAACAGCCTTATTCATCAAGCTCTTAGTTTTTTTACCACCTCTAAGAAAATGTTATACCTTGAGATTTTCTTCTTTTACCCTACAAAAAGTCACTAAAAATGTTCTTTTATTTATACATGGATGATAGATTGTCATTTTTCCAATAAAACTTTACTTTTTTTTCTGATTACATGCAAATTTTTAAGAATCAAATACAAAAACTATAATAAAAAATAAGAAGTGGAAAGCAGATATCTGAGTTTATGAGTCCTAATGTTCTGGAGTAGGATTGAGATAAAGTTTAGGCTTTATAAATAAAAATGTAAAAAATTTACATAAAAATAAAATATGCAACTGCAGGTTTGAAAGCAGGAAATCTGACCCCAGGAAAAATGAAAGTTGCATTTTAAAAGGTAAGGTAAATAGTAAAAATAAAGGCAAAAGAAATAAAAGTATGTCAATAATAATACTAACTGCAAGAATGTTAAACTTACTATGATGAATAAACAATTTTTTGTAGGCACTTAAATCATTTTTATAATTTTCTGTGCAGACTCAAAGCATCTTGTTTCAAATGGGTTACAGTGGACCATCAGACACATTGCCACCCTGTACTACACAACTGCTTCCAAACATATCTCACACTACACTGGCAACAATGGAGTCTGTCACTTTCTGATGGGTGCCCTCTTCCTCTGGTCTGAAGTATAATGTGGAGTTTCTGAGATGTTGGAGCAGTGAGGAGAGGAACTACAGTAACAAAGTTGTATTTTCTGTACTGTTATTTAAATTGCTTCTTTGCACATTTGTTACTGATTTAACATGCAGTTACTCAGTTTTAGGGGTTTGATTTTCTTTCTTGTTTTGCTTAAGATTATAGAAAATTTCAAACATACAAAAAAAGTAAAGAGAAAAGTACAATGAATTCCCATCTATGTACTTGACACCTACTTTTTAAAAAAAATATATTTATTTGCTTTAGTTGTACACAATGCGCTTATTTTTACGTGGTACTGAGGATTGAACCCGGGCCGCGCACGTACTAGGTGAGCGCTTTACCGCTGAGCCACAACCCCAGCCCCCGACACCTACTTAATAAAATTATTTTCCCACATTTCCGAATGTCTTTGACATTTAGTATATATATTTTTTTATACTTATTTATTTTTATGTGGTGCTGAGGATCAAATCCAGGGCCCCGCATGAACCCAGTGCTAGGCGAGCACTCTACTGCTGAGCCACAACCCCAGTCCTGACATTTAGTATTCTAGTACTGGACATATATGTATATTGTTCTGCAGAGAGCTTTCTACTATTGATTTCATTCTTTACTTGCATAGCCTCAAACCTACAACACAATTTTGGCAAGAATAAAACCAACATGTTATTTACACTCAGTTTAAACATGTTCTTAGATCCCCAGAAGCTTGTTTTTTTTTTTTTTTTTAATTTGAAGTCTGTGCCTTTGTTTAGTCATCAAAAACATCTACAATAGTCATGTGCAATGTTAAGCAGGGTATCCTCCTTCATACTCACTTTCCCTCTATGATATGTTATTTGGTTTTTTGTTTTTTGTTTTTTTTTTTTTGATATGTTATTTGGGATAGTTTTACTTTTTTCCCCTTTTTAACTGAAACACTCTAGATGCCACTCTTTCCTTTGTTTAAAGTTTTTATACTCACAGATTGATTTTTCCAATATGAAAGTTTCATTTTTATATTTATATAATAACTGCTTATTAAAAGATATGTACAGTTGGACCTCCATATATATGAGTGGGTTCTACATCTATGGATTCAAACAAAACCCCAGGTCAGAAACAGTCAAGAAAATGGGTTGTCATTTGTACTGAATGTGTAGGATGTTTTTCTTCTCATTATTCCCTAAATAATACAATATAACTATTTCCAAAGCATTTATATTGTCTTAGGTATTATGAATAAGCTAGAAATGATTCAAAGTATACTGGAGGATGTATGTGGGCTATCTGCAAATACTATGCCATTTATAAAAGGGACTTGATCATTGCTGATTTTTATATCTGCAGGGGGCCCTGGGACCAATCCCCCATTGATACTGAGGGGCAACTGTATATAAAAATTTTTTTTGATGAAGAAAATATCACCTGAAATCTTATTTTTCTGAGAAAACCATTATTAACGCTTCAGTGACCCTTTATCATGCATTTCTTTATGCTTCTATACAAAATAAGGTTTCACATAGCAGGACCAATATTTATCAGGAATATACTAAAATACAATCTCTTTATTTTGCTTTACTCACCTTTTCCTTCCCCCTTAATTATTACCCTGCACACAACCATTTTGTACTCTCTCATAAGTAGGGAGGGTTTGGGATGATGTTTTAGAAAAGAGGAATTTTATTAGATATACTTCTGTTACAAGCCTGGCTTTCTCTCAGAAAGAACAAACCTTTGTGTTTGCTGACCCCAAAAGTTGGGGGCCAGCATGCCCAGAAGGTCCTTGCAACACATTACCTCAGGATCCAAATATTGTCCAGGGCTCTCTGCTGGTATCTGCCTCACTCTCCTACTCATGGGGCAGCTGCTGTGCTAGAAATCTCCTTCTGGACTTAGGGCTAGGTTTCTTTTCTTCTTCTTTTTTAAATACCTTTATTTTATTTATTTTTATTTGGTGCTGAGGATCGAACCCAGTGCCTCATACATGCTGGGCAAATTCTACCACTGAGCTACACCCCCAGCCCCCAAGCCTGGGTTTCTTAAGCTTTATGTGTAGCTCTTAGGTAGCTGCTGAATCCCTTCAATTTACCCTTTCCAGACCTTTATTGGAAGACTTTGTTTAGGAAGAAGAAAAGAGCAGTGGGCAAAGTGGTGCATGCCTACAGTTCCAGCGACTTGGGAGGCTGGGGCAGGAGGATCACAAGTTCAAAGCCAGTCTCAGCAAGTTAGTGAGGCAAGCAACTTCGTGAGACCCTGTCTCAAAATAAAATATAAGAAAAAGGGATGGGGATGTGGCTCAGTGGTTGAGTGCCCCTGCATCCAATCCCTGGTACCAAAAAAGGGGAAAAAAAGAAAAAAAAAAAAAAAAAAGGGAGGAGGATAGAGGGGGAGGAGAAAAGAGCAGAATGCCTTTATTTATTTATTTTTATGTGGACACAATACCTATATTTATTTATTTTTATGTGGTGCCGAGGATCTAACCCAGTGCCTCACACGTGCCAGGCAAGTGCTCTGCCACTGAGCCACAACCCTAGCCCCTTGTCACGTTTTTACTGTGGCCTCAAATTTGTCATTATTATTAATGTTGTAAATAGCCAGTGCAAGTTTTTATTAACCTACACATTTGACAGTTTCTTACCACTGGTTCTTACATTTCCTTTTTCCTTCTGAGTTAATGTCTTTGGCCTCCTGGAGCAGAGGCAGCTTATATAGTGGTAAAAGTACCAACTCTGCAGCCAGATGGCCTGGGTGTGATATCTAGCTTTGTCACCCTCTATGTGTGACCTTGAGCAGATTAATTCATTTCTTTGTGTCTTGGTTTCTCCATTTGTGAAAGAGGGACAATAATATTATTTACTTAATCGGTTATTGTAAAGAATCAAATGAATTGATATATGTATAGAATAGGGCTTGGCACACAGTAAGCCTTATACAAGTATTTTGTGTATAAATAAAATAAATTATCCCTTAGTAGTTTTTCAACTAGTCTGAGAGTAGTAAATTCTTTGTTTCTGTATTTCTCCTTTTTGTTTTTTGGTACTGGGGATTGAACTCAGGGGCACTGGACCACTGAGCCACGTCCCCAGCCCTAATTTGTATTTTATTTAGAGAAAGGGTCTCACTGAGTTGCTTAGTACCTCACTGTTGCTGAGGCTGGCTTTGAACTCGTTATCCTCCTCAGCCTCCTGAACTGCAGGATTACAGGTGTGTGCCATTACATGAGGCTTGTATTTCTCCTTTACTCTTGTGTTATAAATGGGTATAGAATTCTAAATTCATATTTATTTTTCCTCAGTGATTCCTTAGCCTCTAGATGCTGCTTTTGAAAAGTCTAGGAGTTTAGGGTATAGTTTAGTGGTAAAGAGCATGTTTAGCATGTGAGAGGCCCTGGTTTTAATCCACAGCACTGAAAAAAATGATAACGAGTCTGTTATTAGCCCAATTAATAGTCTGTCTTGGGGCTGGGGTTGTGGCTCAGTGATAGAGCACTTGCCTAGCATGTGTGAGGCACTGGGTTCAATTCTCAGCATACTCCCATAATGGGAGTGTGTGGTAATACAAAAAAGAGGAAGAAGATAAGGGCCTGGGTTCCATGATTTCCTTCAAGGGCACAGTCTAAATGACCTAAGACCTCCCGGTAGGCCCCACCTCTAAAAGACTTCACCACCTCCCAATATTGCCACCCTGGGGACCAAGTCTTTAATATAAGGGCCTTTGGGGGATATTCAAGATACAAACTCTAGCATGATATTAGGAATGTGTCCAGTTTCATTCTTTTGCATGTGGGTAGTCACTTTTCTAACACAATTTGTTTAAAAGATGTCCTTTTTTCCATTGAATGTTTTAGCACCCTTATCAACAATAATTTGACCATATTTGAGAGGATTTGTTTCTGGGTTTTTGTTTTGTTTTGTTTGCTGGGGATCAACCCCAGGGTCTTGTGAATGCTAAGCACATGCTTTACCACTAAGCCACACCCCAGCCCCTATTACTCTTTAACTTAAAACACTCTCTATCTTTGGGTCCCATTTCTGGCCTCCTTTGTGGACTTCTTTCAGCCTGTCTTGGGCCATAACTGCTCTTCCTTGGTCTTCAATACTGTCCTCTGTACATACATGAAGATTGCATTTCTGCAGATTCCTCTCAAATTGACATCCATAGTTCAGATCTCTCCCCTGAGCATCTGGCTGACAACCCAAATTTCAACAGATGCCCTACAATGTACTCCATTCCTAATAGGTCAAAACCAGAACCTATCACCTTTTTAGTCCACACCCCCTCAAACAACAACCCTTCTCTCCAGTGTACCCCCATCTACCCTATTTCCTAAATCAGAAATAACTTCTGCCTATACTTCATACCCACATCCAATGAGTCAGCAAGTCCTTCATTCTGCCTATTTCTTCTCAAAATTTCCCCTCTGTCTCCATGCTACGGCCAAGTTGACCCTGCAACCTTTCTCTCTTAATCTTGTGCAGCTTAACTGAACTTCCTGTGTCCTCCTTCAACATATTCTATACCCTGGCATCACAGTGATTGTTTCTAAGACATGGTTCTAACAACATCTTTCTCTCTCTTAAAAGCTTTCATAAAATAAAATCCATGCTCTTTAATGTGGCCCTTCCAGAAAAGACTGCTGCTCAGATCTCTAGCTTTATCTCTTGCCAGAAACTCCCTAAAACCCCCCTCATAATGAATTTGGAAATTCAGTTAAGCCTCCATTGCTCTCACTTGCCACTGAGTCTTCTTCAGTGTTATTTCTTTTCTCTGGATGTTACCGCCATAACAACCCCAGCTCTTTAGCTCAGCTAATTCCCATTCTTCTTATAGAAGTCCCCCAAGGAGTCTCTTTCTCTTTCTTGCACCACCAAGTCTGGCATGAGCACCCTCCTGCTTGTTTCCACGGCACCCTGGGCTTCCCCTATCAGCACTGAGCTCCCTAAAATGGAGGAGACATCTCTGCTCTTTGAGTTTCTTTTTCTTTTTTTTTTTTTTTTTTTTTTTTTTTTGTGGTACCGGGGATTGAACTCAGGGGCACTCGACCACTGGGCCACATCCCCAGCCCTTTTTTGTATTTTATTTAAAGACAGGGTCTCACTGAGTTGCTAAGTGCCTCGCCATTGCTGAGGCTGGCTTTGAACTCGCGATCCTCCTGCCTCAGCCTCCCAAAGTGCTGGGATTACAGGCGTGCGCCACCGCGCCCGGCTTCTGCTCTTTGAGTTTCTAATGAAAAAAATGATAAGAACCGTGTGGGAGCCTAACACAATGAATAGAGGGAGACTCTAAACTTTCCTTGACCCCTTCTCCTACTCCAAAAACTTCCCTAGGTCTCCATGCTAGTGTTTTAGTTTTTTTCTTTTCTTTCTTCATATATATATATATATATATATATATATATATATATATATATATATATATATATGTATATATATATTTTTTAATATTTATTTATTTGCTTTTAGTTGTACACAATGCATTTATTTTTATGTGGTGCTGAGGATCGAACCCGGGCCATGTATGTGCTAGACAAGCGCTGTACCGCTGAGCCACAACCCCAGCCCTTTCTTTATATTTTTAATTGGCAAAGAATAATTGTGTTTATGGGGTATAATGTGAAAATTTGATACATACACATATGTATACTGATCAAATCAGGGTAATTAACACTTCCATCTTTCTTCACACTAATTTCTTGTTTATGTGGGGAAACTTCAAATTCCTCTCCTGTAGTTCTTTATAAAAGATACTAAATTATTGTAAACTATAGTCACCCTACTGTGTTGGAAAACACTAGAACTTATTCCTCCTATCTGTGTTTTGGTAGCCACTATCCAACCCCCCTCTTTTGCCTTCTCTCCTTCCTAACCTCTGGTGACTATTATGCTTTTCTGTACTTCTATGAAACCACCTTTTAGGGGTTTCTTCATTTTCAGTCTCTTTCCTAGGAATATGCAGTGGAGTTTCTCATAGTGGGGAACCAAGGGGGCTTACTGCAGGTTGTGGCAGTGACTAAACAGGGATGCAAGGTGCCTTCCAGGATTCCTTAAAGGATGTAAGGAGAGTAACCACCTCCACTCTGTCTAGACTGGGCCCTGATGGTCAGAGGGTTCCCCTCTACCTCCTGGAGAGCTCTGTGCTGTTGACCCACTGCCTGGTCAGCCTGGGATTGTTTTTATGTACTCCAGATTGGGTTCTGTTCAAACTGCACCTCTAACAAACTGTTGAGTGACTTTGGACATCTTGCTGGGCTTTTAATTCTTCATTTATTAGATGAAGAAAGCTGTATTTGGGGTTGTCAAAGGTCTCTTCCTTCCCAAAGGGCCCTAGAATCTTAGGCTCTCTTTTAACAGAATCTGAGTCATAATGGAATCAAGCAAAGAAAGAATGCGGAGCACTGAACCCACCACACAGACCCTCATTTCTCAACTGAAAATCATGCAGAAGAAGCTGCCCTGCCTTGTTCCTGCTCAGCCTCCTCTTCATCCCACCTCTACCCCTGCACTGGCTGGGCCTTCAGCTCCCTCCCTTCCTCCTGTCCTGCCTCTTATCCCTATGACTACTCTGTCTCATTGCCCTGTGACTTCCTCCATCACCAGTCACTTAGACCAAACTAGTTCTCTTCCCATCTCCTTCCCAGACCATCTCCCTCCTCTTACCAGTCTCTCCTCATCCCATTTCCCTGCGTGGGTCACCTCCACCCTGGCCTGTCCTCCTCCTACCACTACCCGTCTTCCTCCTCTCCCTCTCCCTTCTATTCGCCGTCCCTTCCGACTTGCTCCCCTCTTCTCCCATGCCCCTCCCTTTGTCCCTGCCCCTCCTCTTCACCCTACTTCCTTCCCCCAATACATGGGCCTTGGGCCCAGATAGACACCCCTTGCTTCTGCTGGAACATCTGCCCCAACCTACCCTCGTCAGGCCTGATGATACCTATACTCCATGTGGAGACCCCAGGTCCCTACTAATAGGGGACCTGGCTTTTCCCAGAGCTTCTGGGAATGTGGTATTCAGCATCCTAGTGACCTGGTAGACATGGGGGACACTGAATGATGACTAGCAGTAATACAACCTGGAGGAGCACCTCCCTCTGGTAAGCACCTCCCTCTCAACCACTACCTACATGTTAATTCTCCTGCTGCCTGAGTCCAGTGCATCCCTCCCTCCCCATCCTCACTTCAAATGTAAGGATTATTTTTACATAAGAGACTCCATAGGGAGGAAAGCTTAGGGAAAATTCTAAGTGGATTCTGAATTCTAATTATCCTTAATAATCACAATGCCTAAGTCACGTGTTCTGACACACAAACACAATAGGACACAGTGTGTGGGCATACAGGTTACTATAACCTGCAGAGAGATCAGCATGGACATAGGAGGCAGCTTTAGCTGATGGTGTGAGTACAATGCTCCTAAGATGTTTTGTTTTCCCTTCCTTTTGATACAATACCAACAACTTGATTTGGATCTCTCAGTTTACTTCTATATCATATTTTATCAGTTGAACTCCATTTGGTGATAGCATACACTTAATCTTGGAATGAGAAAACATTTTATTAAGCTCAGGAACAAAGGACCTGAGAACGGGCTGGGGTTGTGGCTCAGCGGTAGAGTGCTCACCTAGCATGTGTGCGGCCTGGGTTCAGTCCTCAGCATCACGTAAGAATAGAGGCATTGTGTACAACTAAAACAAATAAATGTACATTTTTTTAAAAAAAAAGGACCTGAAAACTAAGAACTAACCATTCTTAGTTTAATCATTGGCCTGTGCAGGTTCTCACTCTTGTTTTATTTGTTCACTTTTTAAAAATTTTTTTTAGTTGTTGATGGACCTTCATTTCATTTATTTATATGCAGTGTGAGAATTGAACCCAGTGCTTCACACACACTAGGCAAGCACTCTACCACAGAGCTACAACCCAGCCCTTCTTTATTCACTTTTAGCCATTTTCCCACTTGTGCCCACCTCATTAAAAAAGACCTCTGAAGAGACAGGAGGACTAAAAGTTCAAGGCCAGACTCAGCAACTTAGCTTAGTTGCCCTAAGCAACTTAATGAGACCCCATCTCAAAATAAAAAATAATAAAAAGGACTGAGGATGTGGTAAAGCAGATCTGGGTTAAATTCCCATTACTAAAAAAAAGAAAAGAAAAGAAAAAGACTTCTGAAAACATTTTGCTATGTTCACATAGATAGATATTCTTGTAAAATATGTGACTTTTATTTTGTGGATTATATTTTAAAATTTCGTACATATCATGCTCTAGAATTTATTAGCCTTTTCCCAGGGCCTTGTGCATGTGAGGCAAGCACTCTACCAACTGAGCTGTATCCCCAGCCCCTCTAGCCCTCCTGCATGTACATGTTATCTGCATTTCTGACTTTTGCACTGTATATACTCCATATTGTACTTATTTTTGTTACATGTATCCATTTCCCCAGGGACAGAGGGCACCTAGACTGCCTCAAACTCTCTACCTTCGTGGACTGTTCTGAACTGTCTTTCACACGTCCACTTTTAATACCATGTGAGAGTTCTGTCAAACTGGTACCCAGCATAGGGAGCATCGGGTTAAATAGACTGTTCCAATCTAAACTTCCACACTCACAAACATGTTCTCCCTGAGATGGAAATCATTCATCATAGGTATTCATAAGGTTAATTCAGTACGATCCCTCTGGGCCATGGACATGCCTGAGACCAAATGTGGGAAGTGATTTTATCAAAACTACAAGAGGAATTTTAGTTTTGTTGAGGCAAAAGATTTTATAACTAGTTTATATTTTGCAGATTCTCCTGTCCTTAGTGGTGTTCTTTTATCAGTCTATGGAGTTTTGAGGTGTGCGTGTGTGTGCACACGCGCGCACACACACACACACACACACACACATGCATACACAAATTGAGACTGTTGACTCCCCATTTTACCACTGACAAAGCAAGCATTAGCTAATGGGCCAGTGTCATGTTAGGATTATTTTAAAGGAGCCACTTGGCAGACTTCTCCTGCAACCTCTTTACAACTTGTTCTTATAGTTATTACTATATTATTACACACCCATCCACAGCGCCTCCCACTTTTCAGAAGCTGGTGGGATGTTCAGCAAATTCCTTTTCCTTAGGCAGGTTGCTCCCCACCACCCCCTTATCATCTGTGCTATTGCATATTATCAGTAGTGCTGAGTAGTACCCCATAAACTAATATGGCACAGACTGTTTTTTTCCATTGCACTCGTAGGTAGATGTGACAATTATCCATATGTTGCCTCTTAACACCCAACCTGCTCCTTTTAAGCTGTCCTCCTTTCAGTGAGAACAGCATTACACTTTGTCAGTAGATGCTGGCAGAGGGACATTGCAGGTAGAAGGAACTCCTCATCCTGGTTCCAGTGTGCTCCTGTTTTACCCCCTCCTACTGCCCTGCTGCCAGATGCATGTGTATGGAGATCCTTAGCATTCTGCCCCAGCTGGGTGTCCCCATCAGTCCCCATGAGTACAGAGCCCTAGCCCACCTTGGTACAGCCCTCCCAGTGAGGGCTCTGCACACCACAGGGCTCAGGTCTTGCACTGCCCTGCAGGTGAGCAGGCCTTGACACTTTGCCTCTCTGTGCCATTCCATTCACCACTGTCTGCTCCCCCACAACAGGGGGGTTGTTTCCAGTGGCCCTCCAGACATGACACCATGCCTCCCAGGGCTCACACCTCTCCACCTGCAAGCAGGTTCCTGCCTCTCTGACTCTTCCCTACTAGTCTCTGCCTGCCCGTCCTCAGGAAGTCTGCATATAATTGAACCAGAGTGGTCCAAAATGGCTGCCCCAAGCTCCATTCTCAACAACACTTCTGAGGTTTCTGAATCATCATGACCCATCATCATTTAACATTACCCAACTATTATTGCCAGCCTATTATAGGTACAAAGTGATGTCTCATAATTGCTCTAATTTGCACATTAATAATTAACATTAAAAGTTCTTCATTGTCCTTAAGTCACAAAAATATTTTTCTTACATTTTCTTTTATCAACTTTATACTTTACCCTTCAATTGTAGGTCTATTAAACCACATAGGGCTTATCTTTGTATCTCAGCTTAGGCAGGGATACTTTTTTTTTTGTTTTAATCTGATAGTGCACTAGTTTTCTTTAACATAGATTTAAAATAATCTCTGTTTAGCTGGGCGCGGTGGCACACGCCTGTAATCCCAGCACTTTGGGAGGCTGAGGCAGGAGGATCGTGAGTTCAAAGCCAGCCTCAGCAATGGAGTGGCACTTAGCAACTCAGTGAGACCCTGTCTCTAAATAAAATACAAAAAAGGGCTGGGGATGTGACCCAGTGGTCGAGTGCCCCTGAGTTCAATCCCCAGTACCACAAAAAAAAAAAAAAAAAAAAAAAAAAAATCTCTGTTTTAAGGTGCTCCTTTGTCTTCTATAGTGTTTTCCCAGATATGCATGTGTCAATATTTGGGCACTCTCTTAAACAGAGTTGATCGAACCATTCAGGGATTTGAATTACTTCATGTAAATTGTAGAATAAGTTTAGTTTAAAATGCCAACCAAATTTTTGATTAAATTACATTGAATTTATAGGTTGGGGAAAATTACTCTCTTTATATTGAAACATCTCATCCAAGAATAGGAATGTTGCTCAATTTATTCAGATTAGCTGTTTTCCTAGCATTTCTAAGTTTTCTCCAAAAGGTCTTTTATACTCTCAAATAATCCCCAGATACTTAAAGATTTTGGGGGGTGGGTACTGGGGATTGAACCCAGGAGCCCTTTACCACTAAGCTACATCCCTAGCCCTTTTTGTTTTGAGACAGAATCTCACTAATTTGCTAAGTCTGGCCTGGAATTTGGGATCCATCCACCTCAGCCTCCCAAATTACTGGGATTACAGGCATGTGCCACAATACCCAGCAATGTTTAATGAGTTAAATTGCTATTGTGAATAATATTGTTGTTATTTATTGGTTTTAGCTGCTACAGGAAAATGCAGCTGGTTTTTATAGGTTGATCTGATTATCCAGCAACCTTGCTGAATGATCTTATTAGTTCTAATAATTGATGCTTTTTTAAAAAAAATAGGTAAATAAATTATTTACAAATAAATTTTATCTCTTCTCTTTCAATCCTTATGCTTGTTATTTCTTCTTTATGGCATCATAAAGATTTCCAAAACTATATGAAATGGTAGCAGTGATAGTGGGCCTCCTTGTATTGTTCTTCAAGAGAATGTATTTTCCCACCATATTTGCTGTAGGTTTTTTAGAATATGACTTTTATCAAATTAAGAAGGTTACCTGAGAGTTTTTATTATGAGAAGAATTAAACATTATAAAATGTCTTCTTTCTGTATTAGGATAAACAAATTTTCTCCTTCAATCTATTAATGTGGTGAATTATGGTGATGAACTCATCTGATAATAACCATCTTTATATCACTGAGATAAACAATTATGAGATATTATTTTTAATACACTGTTAGAATTCCTAGTTTGTATTTACATCTACTAGACTTTAGAGATTTTAAGATGGATACTTAAGATTGAGATTATTCAATATCTTCACCCTACTCAAGAACATTCCAAGAACCAACTTATAGGCTGAGGTTGTAGCTCAGTGGTAAAGCGCTTGGCTAGTACATGTGAGGCACTGGACTCAATCTTCAACACCACATAAAAAAATAAATAAATAAAATAAAGGCATTGTGTCTATCTATAACTAAAAAAAGTAATAAAACACCCAATTTGTGTGCTATTATATTTAATTTTACAAATTAAACATTATAGTTTTATAATCTATGTTAATGCCTAGTAATTTTTTTTTCTTTTGGGTACTGGGGATTGAACTCAGGGGCACTCAACCACAGAGCAACATCCCCAACCCTATTTTGTATTTTATTTAGAGACAGGGTCTCTCTGAGTTGCTTAGCATCTCACCATTGCTGAGGCTGACTTTGAACCCATGATCCTCCTACCTCAGTCTCCCAAGATGCTGGGATTACAGGTGTGCACCACCACCCAGGCCCCAGTAATGTTTTTAATCTATTTCTTTGCTCACTTCATTCTTGCCTTTTAGCCTTTCCATCCATGATCATCTTCCTTAATGCTAACATATGACATTTACCATGTTCTGTTTGTTCTCTGAGCATAAAACAGTGAGTTAAACACATTACCTCACCTTAATCTTCCAATAACCCTGAGGCATGTACTATGTGCCTTCTGTCTGAAGGAACGTCCTTTAGAATTTCATTCTCTGGATTTCAGTTTTCATGGTCTGCCCTTTTGTCCTTTGAGAGGTAAGAAGTAAAAACCAGAATCCTGGGGATTGCCAGAGTTCATATATTGGTCTCCTGAGCTGTCCCTCAAGAGATGATACCCATGGACACTGCAAGGCCAAGGGCCAGAAACAACACCGTTGAGGTCACCATGGAGGGCTTCAGGGATAAAGGATGCTGGCCTTTCCCCTTTCCCACATGCTTTGATAGTGATACACTTCCTTCATCCTTCTTCTGTACTCACCAATCCCACCCCTAAGAAGACAATGGATCTGCCTAGAAGTGACCAAATATTAACATACCTTTCTGCCCCTCTGAGAGGAAGGCAAGGGGTGCTCCAGGGGTCAATTGTAGTTGTAGTTCACAGCACTAGAGGCCAGATGCTTGTATTGGGTATGGCTGAAGTTTGTGAGACTGACCCAGCCATATTCCTGAGCAGATCCTTTGCCCCATTTTATCCTCCCATCTATTTGGACATCCCTTGTAGAGTAGGTGGGAATGGAAAGCTATGAAGGCCAGTAAGAAGAGATCCTAGAAGACAGCTGGGAAGCTGTCTGAACCAGTCTTAACTCCCTAGCTCAAAATATAGCTGTGGCAACAGAGACCCCCCCAGCCAGGGGTCAGACCCTAGGTCATATCTTCCATGCTTTTTTCTGAGATGCACTGAGGCTCTCTCCTGCCTCTCAACCAACATCTCATCCCTCTTCTCTGTTTATTCACCTGGAACCCTGTTTTCTTTCTCCTAGAATTAAGAAGTGCCTCCAAAAAATGCAACACAAGACCAATTTCAAATGGACTTTAATCATTTTTGCTGCCCAAATACTGTACATGCAGAAGCCATGTGAAGAATTTTTTTCCTCGAGAGGATTGGCAAGAAAATCGTACAAAACAGCCGGCAGTCCCTCCCAGCTGTCCACCTGCCACCCAGGAACCACACATTTGGAAAGATGCTGCACATAGAAAATGTATAGAGCACTGATATAAAAGGCAAATTGCTTCTTATCTAAACAGTGTGCTTGTCAGTCCCTAACAGCTATCTCTCTCTTTGCAGGGTGTATTTGGAAATTCTAAAAAAGAGGTTCCTGCCTTCTGTGAGTTTAAATGCTAAAGGAGTTGAGAGAACTCTTGGCCCTTTCCCTAAGGAAGCAGCCACTCTGCTTTCTGAGATGGTTTCTGCTAAAAGACATTTTGGAGGAAGGAGTGGCTTTAAAAAGCAAAATAGAAGGAAAATAAGTTCCCTCTCTCCTCCCATCCAAGACCATTTCCTTTAAAACTCTGGGGTCTTCAGCTCTCCCCACTAATATAATCTAGAAGCAGAAGTGAGGGTGACCCAGCCTCACCTGCTCATGGGGACACTGACTTACTCAGGATGCAACTTAAGTGGTGACATCACACCAGCCCCTTGAAAACTGTCCATTGTAGACAACCCTTAAATATTTTTCATCATGACACAAGAGTAAAGGAGGGAGCACAAACCACAAAGAGGTGAAGGCAGAGTATGTTAGGGTTTCCAGAGTTCTTGTCAGAAGCAGCATCTGGGTGTGGACAGGATCAGGACTGTGCCCAGTGTGGGCACCAGGGGCTGGATGAAACCAGGTGTACCAGGCTTGCAACCCTCCGCAGCTAGCTCCAACTAGCTGAGGCTCTGTTTTTGCAGATGAGGAAGCTGAAGTCCAGAGAAGTGAGGAGTCTCACACAAGGTCACAGCTTCTGGCAAAATGGTATAGAGCAGCTGTCCCCGTCCAGGTCATTGGCTAATAGAGCAAAAGCTCAGTTGCCTCTGGAATTCCAAGGCCCCATTTCTGTTAGCCAAGTGGTCTGGAACCCCGTCTCAGGGATCCTTCCTGGTATGATGCAAACTCCTTGGAGGGGCCCAAGGCCCTGTCCTTGCTGGCCAAGTTTCCAGCCAAAGCCCTGGAAGCTTTCTCTAAAGCAAAAACATTCATGGTTTTCAACAAGCACCTGCCCCAAGCCAGTCTAGGACCCTGGAAAATGCAAGTTCCTCTCGCTGATGTGGTTTCCTTCACAGGCACAGCCATATTGGGCCTGCAGAAGCCCAAGTTTGGGGTTTAGGGGAGGGGGAGTTGCTTTGCTACATGGAAAGATTAAGCCCTTTGTCAGAGAACAAGGTCCCATGCTTGGACATGCCAACATCTGAGTTGCATTTGTGCAGCTCCACCAGTAGCATTGGTGCCCAAGGAGGCCAAGTTGCTCTCTTTGGCATCACTGACATTGCTCTGAGATGCTCAGGCACTCTTTCAAAATAAACCTTTCCAAGCTGTACCAGGCCAAACCAGCCACCATCAGGACACACCTGATTGGTAGGCCCCCCTGCTTTTCCAGCATGATTATTGTGTTTTGTCCCAGTCTCTTCTGACCTGGGTGAGAAGCAGACTGGAGGGAGAAAGCAGGGGATGAAGTCTACATTTCCATCTCCTCCTTGATCATCCCGTGAAAGACAGTCCAGTAGAGGAAGCAGCATTTTAAAGAATCTCTCTACCTGTCAGGACATTGGAGAAGTCACCTCTGAGGAGAGGAAGAAAAAGGAGGCAGGGAAACAGGCCTCTTCTTTTCCACCTCCCTGTAGCCACTGCAGAAATAACTGCCCAACAACCTTCTGCCCTGAATAAAGGGCCACCTCTTGCCACCCTGGTGGGAAGCAGCTCATCTACCTCAGGCAAAGGCAGCAATTTCTTGCAGAGTTTGCACAGTGCTGGAAGCAATCAGGGAAACGCAGAAGAGCAGCCTTCCAAATCCCTGCTGCTCTCTGGGCCGAGGGCAAAGGGGAACATGAGGTATCAGGAGCCCTAGGGGCCTGGGGAAGAGGAGCTCAGCATCTCCTGGGCAGCAGGGCCTGGAGTACAGCCCCCAAGATGCATGTCAGGGCTCCTGGTATCGCAGTCTAGGATTGTGCTACATTTCATTTCCAAAAAAGTGCCCTGGGCGGGCTCTATTGTCTTTAAAAATGGAGGCTTCTGCTCTCCTCAAGGCTGGCAGTAAAGAAGAGCTTAGGCATGCTTCCCTGGTGGGAGTCAGTCCCCTGGGAGAACTGGCTTGACCTTAGTGCTCCAACCGGCAGTGATTCCATAAGAGAGGAGTGATTCAGGCACTCTCCCTGAAGCTCTCCTAGGTTCTGCCTCAGCCACACAGAATGCTGGCATTTACTGGGACCTGCAATCCCAAGACCTAAGTGCTCCTTTCCTAGCAGAACTGGGTGGAAGAAGAGACCGGATGGGGAGTACTTTTGGAGATGTTCTTCCCTGAAGGATCAATTCCTCCTTGTTGAACTAGGACGTGGCCCACTTACTGGAGCCTACTTCATGCCAAAGGCCCATTGCAGACTTCCTGAAGGGAAGGAGTCCATGAAGAAAATAGGACACTGAGCAGAGCAGAAATATGAAGACAGATGCTCTGAATCATCCATCACTGTCCCAACCACAGCCCAGCATCATTGCAGGGCCACTCCGGTCTCTGCCACATTCTCAGTGAACCCCACCCAACGGGAGGAGGTGGAATGACAGCCCTCTCGTGTAACCACTGCCAGTTCTCCTCACTGGGGTGAGGGAGCAGCTGAGTTGGCTCCATGGTAGGGAGACCTCAAAAGGATCATGTTCCTTCCTTCCTCACCATCTCCTCCTCAGAAGGTAGGTCTCTTCCAGCCCAGGGTAGACCAGGAGTCATACTTGTTACCTCTCCTCTTCTAGGACAGGCTAGCTCCAGAGTGGTTTCTCAGGCAAGACGTGCATCCAGGACTCTGAGGAACAGACCCTAATACAGCTGCTCTCCACCACACAAACATGTCAGCCTCATTGTGTGTGTGTGTGTGGGGGAACTCCAGGTGTAGGCTAGAAACTTATTTGATGGAAAGTGTTAAAAAGAATTCCCCCAGGTCAATTTGTAGAGAATAGCCCCCCATTAGAGAGGTGGACTAGCAGAGTGGCCCAACTCCTGGGCAGTTTTGATAGCCAGGGATGGTAGGCAGTCAACTTAAGTTACCAGCACATCAGGCCCCTCTCCCTATGCTGACCCTGCCCAGAGACAAGGGGAACCAAGACCTAGAGCTACAAGGAGCAGCCTCACTGATGACAGCAGTCTCCTTCTCCCAGTGCACCCAGGACCCCTAGAAGCATGAGGATATTGACAGATCCCATTGCCTAGGGGTGCCTTTGTGCCATATCAGCAAATGTCTGTGCTACCTGTGGGTCACTAATACTTCCCCCACTCCAAAGGTGTATCACACCACCCAGAGGGTGACCGTTCTAGAGGTGAATACACCCCAAACAGGAGCCATAAATATCCTTTTGCAAGAGTTTCCTCCCCACTCTGTCCCCACTGGGGGTCAAAGAGTACAGAGCCCTTTGTCCCATTTTTAGGAACATGGGAAATGCATGTATTTCCAGTCCAAGCAGGACTGGGGAGAGTGCTTCTGCTTAAGGAGGAAATAGTCCTGCCACCTTCTCACCCTCTGCACACGAAAGGATCTCTTCTCCAGACATGCAAGAATAGACTCAGGAGGAGACGGAAGCCAGTTTTGTTCATTTTTCTCCTACCCTTACCCACTTATTTTTTGTCTGCGGGAAGGACCCATGGGATCCTGGCTCCCCCTCGTTTTCTTGAGAGGGAAGCTACAGGACTCTGACTTCAGCTCAGTGAAGATCCTTGCTAGACAAGGAGGCCCCCTCTGGACTGAGATGGTCCCTACCCCCCTCCAGCTTTGGTATGAAGGCATCATCCCCAGACCTCAGCCCCGCGACCCCAGGCAGTTCTCCCTGCCCTAGGCACTTGGGCTAGATGTTAGCACTTGAGGATGAGGGCTGGGGAAGAGGCAGACTGCCTTCCCCATGCCCTGACCCCTCCTGCCATCTCTTCCCTCCCTCCCAGACATTAACTAGGGCTGCTTTGTCCCTCTCCAGGGCAGCCTCACACTCTTGACCCTAGACTGAGGAGGGAGAGGGACATATGTGACATTTCCAAGCCAGACTTCAGGATTCCCAGCAGACATCTTACAGGGTTCTGATCAGGCAGTGGTCCCCCCACAATAGGTTCCAGCAGTCAAATCAAGTCAGGGTCTAAGTGGCTGGGAGAAGCCCCAACTAGACAAGGATGAGAAATAAAGCAGAGGCATTTGGGGTGTCCAGAGCAGGCCACTTCCTGGAGGGCAGCAGGATCGTGCGAGAAGGCAGGGAGGCCAAGAGGGGTTAAGTATTGCTTGTACAGAGCTGGTGACTGTGCAGATTAGAGTCCATAGCCAGGCTACTCATAGAGCCAGGAGGCTGGAGTCCAGGTGTGTGTGACAGGGACCCTGGTCTGGAAATAAGCAAGGACTAGAGCCCCAGATAGTTAGCTTCATGTAGTTCATCCCCAAAGGTCAGACAGTATTCCCAACACTGGCTCAGAACAAGTCAGCCTCAGCCCTCCTCATTCCAGCAAAGAGCCCTGACCTCGGCACCTCTTAACAAGCCAAGCCCCACTAGGGACAAGCCCAGAGTGGGACAGGACCAATCTCTGGGCCTGGGGGTGGGGGGCTGTCTGCTTTGGCAGATGACATCCCCACTGAGGCTGACCTTCTGGGCCCCCTGGGAGAGCTCCTTTGGCATGTTGGAGGAGGGGCAGCTGGGAGGGAGAGAAGGCCTTGAACAAATGCTGAGGGAAGCACCTGGCTCTGCCCTCTAGGGGACCTGGCCAGCACCCTGGAGCTAAGACCTCCTTGTGCTTGCTGGTAGGAAGCAGGTGGTTCTAGCCTCAGGGGAAAGCAATCTTGAAGCCCTCTACTCCCCAGGCACCCTCTGCCTCCCTGGGGCTCTGGCCAGGGCACTGAGTGAGCATGCTACGTGCTGCAGGATGCATTTGGTAGGGAGAGGGAACAGAGGCGGGGGGGGGGGGGTCCCCCAGAGGAGCCCAGTGTGGCCCACTGCAGTGGATGCTACATTCCTCAAAAAAGAGCAGCAATGCTGGGAGAGGCAAAGGGTGGAACAGAAGACAAGACAGAAACCAAGCAGAGACCACCAAGAGGAGGTGGAGGGGTCAGGAGGGAATACACAGGCTCTGCCCCAGGGAGGGGGCGAGGCAGGATAGGCCAGTGGCCTCATCCCCCACTTCCACCCCTGGAGATTCCTCAGGGCAAGTCACGTCCACACAATACTCCTTTGGGTTTCTTTTCAACAAGATACAAAGAGACATGGATTCCAGCCCATGTGGTCACCAGGACTGACTGTAACCAGACAAACAAATAGATAAAACATAGTCACACACTCACACACAAATAGGCACACGCACACACACACGCACACACACACACACATATACACACACATCTCCACTGCCAGCTGGGACAAGCCCAGTAGCCAACAGGCATGCAGCAGGGCAAGGGGTCCAGAAAGACACAGAGACTATGTACAGGGGGGAGGTAGAGGCCAGCAGGCCCCCTCACACCTCACACCACCACCCGGGCCTCTGGTCCTGAGCAAGGTCCTTAGGAGCAGGAAGGGCTGGTGGCACTCTCCAAGGAGGACTGGGACAGGCGCCTGGTGAGGGATCCGAGTGTGGAGTCTGCCACGGAGGAGGTGGGGAAGAGTTTGTACCAGCCGGTGACAGCGGCGCTCAGGTCCAGTTCATCCAGCATGATCTGGGCCATGCCCATGAAGCACTTGTGGTCCATGCGGCCGTAGTCTCCCCAGACGATCACCTGCCAGCAGGGGAGGAAGAGTCAGGAGCCGAGCTGCTCTTCTTCAGCTCCAGGACTGGGCAGTGGGCCTAGGAAACTAAGTTTTGCCAGGGCACAGATGGGACAGAGAGTGCCAGAACCCAGAATGATTTTGGGCAACAACTTTCTGAGCACTTAAGATGTGCCAGACTCGATCCTATGGACTTTACATGTGTTATTTCAATTGTTATAACAGCCCACATGGGGAGTGGTGCTGTGTGTATTAGGTATCTACTTAGAGGAAACCATAGCTCAGAAGAGCTGATTAACTAAAGATTGACTACTGACTAAAGATATAGTCATTTATAGCAGACCTGGGGTTAAAATCTGGGTGTGTTTTTGACTCCAGGGCCTCCCAGCATCCTAGCGGACAATTGCCCCAGTCTCAGCTGACTGAATCCAGGGCCTCCATTGTGGCTCCAATTCTATTGCTGGCTCCCTGTGGCCCTTGTCCTGGGCCCTCGTGTACCTCAGTGTTTTCATTGTAACTTTGGTAGTGGGGAACAGGTTAGCTCAGTGATATTCAAACTTGTGTTTTTAAACAGACACATGATATTGTGCCCCCTGTCCCCAAACCCCATGGTTCTGTTGTTTTTAAGTTTGGCAACTCAAGGGCCCTTGTCACAGAAACACCCTAGCCCAGAGGAGCAGCCCTCTATGGTTGGGATAAATGTTCCCAAAGGCCCAGGTGTTAAAGGCTTAGCCCTAGCTTGGCGATAGTGGGAGATGGTGGAAACCTTTAAGAGGTGGGGCCTGGTAGGGGGTTTCAGATCTTGGAGGTGTGCCCTGGAAGGGGATAGTGGGGTGCAGGTCTCTTCCTCTCTCTTGTCACTTCCCAACTGCAAGGAGGGAAGCAGTTTTTTTCACTGCTCACTCCTGCCACCAAATGCTGCCTCATGACAGGCCCAGAAGCAGTGGGGCAAACGAACCACAGACTGAACTATCAAAAACTGAGCCAAAATAAACCTTTCCTCTCTTTGAGTTGGTTATCTCAGGTATTTTACTACAAACAGAAAGCTGACTAGCAAGAAGACACATAGCCCAGACAGGCCTGGGTCTAGCCTCTTCTATTGGTCAGGCAAGACCAACTGCTACCACCACCATTAAAATTTAGCGAGTGGCTATCTATGTGCCAGGTGTGATGTTAGGCTCTGCAGGAGCCATCTTTCAATCTCCATGATATACCACCCATAGCTAGTGAGTGTCAGCTGGAATTTGAACCCAGAACCAAGCTCAGAGACAGACCCACCACTGCTGAATGCCCACATGAGCTCAGAGTCTTCATCTATGGAGGGGGCCTGATGAGCCCTCCCTTGCAGTACTGCTGTGAAGGCCAATAACACAGAGCATGAAAGGGCTTTGTCACCCTCAAGGAGTTGGGATAAGAGCCACCTAAACTTGGTCTCAGCTCTGCTAGTCAATCACTGAAACCTCAAATCAAGTCACTTCATCTTCCCAAGACTGTTTCCTCATTTGTAAAATGGGGGGAATCATATCTACTTCATGGGGTGGTCCTGAGGATGACATGAGATCATATCTGGAAAACACCTAATGCAAAGCCCCACCCCCAGCTGATCACAATGATCATTAGCACCAGGTATCAGAAGGAGGCAGTATGGAAATGAATCCTGCTTCTCCCTGCCAGCTTTGCAAGCTGGGGAGCATCTCAGCTATCCCACAGCCTTGGTTTCCTTATGAATCAACTGAGGGGAAGGACACCTCACTGGGGTTGCGAAAATAAAGGGACAATGTAAATAATGCACCTGGTACAATGCTTGACATAGGATGAATCATCACTGAAAAACTTTGTTATGATTTCCAGTGTTTGAGTCTGCTCTGGCCCACTCGCCCTGTAATTCTCACCTGCAGCACCTTGCCCTGGGCCCCCTCATCAAAAAGCAGAGCCTGCTGGTACAGGGGATCACAGGTCTTCTTAGCCACCTTTGTCTTCTTCTTGGCCAAGCAGGCTCCATTCTCAAGCAGGTAAGCCTTGATATAGGTAGCTAAGGGATGAGGGAAAGAATGATATAGTCCCAGAGAGACAGCTATGACCCACCCCATCCCCAACCTCCAGGGGACCCTGGAGGTGAGCAGGGTGAGTAGGATGCACACAGCAAGAGGAACAGGCTGACCCCTCCAACCTCCCCTGCCCCCACCTTGCTCACTGGCCTTGCAGGGAAGGTGTGTCTTCATTGTCAAGAACACTGATTTAGGCCCATGGGAGCTGAGGACATACTACACACAATTCAGCCCTTCCAGGACCTCCATTTCCCAAGTCCCTCTCATAGCTGCTCAGCCTCACCTGGGAGGGATTTGGAGCCTGGTTTGGGGGTCAGGCCCCGAGCTTCAATCACTTCCACCTCCAGCTGGCCACCCCGGTCCATGATGGCAATGTGTACATCTCCTGCAAGGGAAAAGAGGGACAATCCAGGCAGAGTCAGACCAGGGAGTGAGGGGCAGCCAGCTTCTGGTGAGCATGTCAGTCTGTAGGGGACACTACAGTATCATCAGAAAGGGAACCCAATGGAGCAAGCTGCATGTGTCAGACTGTTCTCAGAGACCACTTTATGTTTTTAAATTTTATTTCATTTATTTATTTACTTATTTATTTTGGTACTAGCGATTGAACCCTAGTGCACTATACCACTGAGCTATATCCAAGTTGTTTTTATTTTTTATTTTGAGACAGGGTCTCACTGAGTTGCCAAGGTTGGCCTCGAACTTGCAATCCTACTGCCTCAGCCACCTAAATCACTGGGATTACAGGTATGCAGCACTTGGCTCTTAGAGATCACTTTAAAATGCTGGGTGAGGTGGTCCATGCCTGTAATTCCAGTGACTCAGGAGACTGAGGCAGGAGGATTGCAAATTCAGCCTCAGCAACTTAGTGAGCCCATCTCAATATAAAAAAGACTAGAGAATGTAGTTCAGTAGTAAAGTACCCTGGGTTCAATCTCCAGTACCAAAAATTAAAATTAAGAGTCACTTCCAAGTGACTGGGAAACACTTTTATAGATCCTATGGCATGGGACAGGGACATGACTCTCAAGGGGCATGCTTGGGTCAAAACGAATAGCTGCCAAACTCTCACGATGTGGCTGACTGGGAGGCTTCGGTTTCACTGAGCAGAATAGGCAAGAGAGCTTCCTGTGTCAGGAAGGCTGTATGTTCTCCTCTTCATCTTCCCCTGCAGCAGCTCTCAGCCACTCCCATTAATATATCAAACTGAAAGAACGTCAGTGGGAAGCGATGCTAAGCCGAGCTGGCCTAGGACACAAGGCACTGCCTGGGAATGGGGCTGCTCAAACCCCTGCCAGAGAAGCACAGAGAGCTGCGCACTCACAAGGTCAGATCCTGTGTCCAACAGGATCAGATCCCACGTGTGGAATCATAGCATTACGTGATTTCTAGGAACTCTTAGCTTTGTTCATCATGGATTTAGAATTATGCAGTAGACATGTGGAATAGCCTTCAAAGCAGTAGATAATCATAAGCCTGATCCAGAAAAATTAAATGGGCCAGACTTCTGGTTCAGCCACCCTTTTCAGATTCTCTGAGCCATTATGCAATTATTCACATTTGCATACAAAAGAGAACAGGGATTTACTACTTTTAGGAGGCATCATAGAATTCATCTTCTTCCAGTGATTCCTGGCCTCTTCATGGGGGAAAGGAGGGTCTTGGGAATTAATCTCCTCCATGTCTGGCAGTACCTCACTCCCAAACCAAGGACAGGAAATGCAAACCCGCTTTCCCAGTTTTGGACACAAGGGGGCACCACACACAAATGTTCAAGGCTGTGATGACACTGGCCTTGTGGAAGTAGTTGGCTCTTCTTTCTGCTTCTCAATTCATGGTCTAGGGGAGAGGGAAAGCAGGTTCCTCAGGCCCTTAAAAGGCTGCCAGGAAAGGGTGGAAATTAGTTAAATCCAACCCAAGAGCCAGATGAGAGCTGACATGCCTCTCTGAGGATCCCCGTGAGCCCCTCTTCCAGAGGGGCTCTAGGATGGGTCCTTTCAAGGAAGACAGGGTAGTGCTGTGGAAAGAGTCCTAGCCCTGGAATGGAATCCCAAACCCATCATGCATAGTTGCCTTCCTCTTTTGCTGAGAGGGCCAAAGGTCGAGCACTGTCTGGATAGGGGCTGTAGGTATCTGGGCCAGATAATGCTCAGGACAGATTAATGGGGATAGGAGGGGAAGCAGGAAGCACCTCTAGGGAAGCCAGTCTGGAGAGGAGTTGCTTAAAGCAACATAGCCTGAGGGAGGGAGGAGTAGTCTGAGAGTGCATGAAATGACCCAGACTGCAGCTAAGAGGACCAAGTGTAGGCTTCAGAATGTCCTTTCTAGCTGCAAGGAAGAGGGATGAGAAAATTACTAGATGGCTTCTAGGTGCCAGGCACTGTTAGGAGTAACAGTCAAATCAGCTCAGTTCTTACAAGCACATTAAAAGCTCTCTCTGCAAGGCACCTAAAAGAAAGGAGCTCAATCAGCTGGTGTGAGCTTGCAGAACTCAAGTGGGTCATATTATCCCCATTTTACAAATGAGGAAACTGAGGCTCAAAGAAGGGAAGTGACTCATCCAGGTTCACACAGAGAATTGGTGAATCAACTCCAGGATAGTCAATGCTACATGCAGGCAATGGGTGAGGGAAGTGAGGGAGGGGACATGCTGTAAGAAGTGCTGTGGGATAGCAGGCAGAGAAAGGCTGCCGTTCCTCCCCTCTTTGATGAGGGAAGAATTGATGAGTGCTCTACCAACTCTTCATTGGCACAAAAGTCAATGCTGCCTGTACCTTGTCATAAACCCCACCCCCACCACCAGCTCACCCTTCCTGCCTTTTCTGCCATTACCCAACTCCCCACTCACCCTGCCCTCAGGAAGACTCACCCATGGGGGGTGTTGCCAGTGTTTGTCGCCCCACAATTTGGGCTGGTCCCAGCCCATCCAGGAAGTCACTGAACTGGCTTTCAGCTCCCAGGCGGGTGGTGGGGAAGATGAACCTGCAGGAAAGGCAGAGGGACCTATCAGGGCCTATGGCAGTTTTGGGTGGAGATAATCTGCTCCCAGCACAGGGCTCCTCCCTGTGTGCCTCATTTCTCCTCTACACAGCATGAGTGCACTTCTCTGACTGGACAAAGAACTGTTCATTTCTGTGCACTGAAGAAAAATTCTTTGATGTCATTAAAGAGACAACATTTAAAATCTCATAATAGTGGTTTTAAGTCTTCAAGTTCCAGGGATTTCTAAGGTGATCCTTAAAATGCAGAACCTGCTGGACACCTGTGTTCCTCACTAGAGGATGCCAATGCCAAGAACCACAAACAGGCCAGAAATCTCAATGCCTGAAGCAAGTTCTAAGAACTGAGGTCTGATTTGACCATAAATTTAAAATCTTAGTCAATAACTGCAAGGTAGTGCCCTGAACAGCAACTGAGACCAAAATAACACAATTACAGGGTTGAGATGAATGGCAAGAGATGAAGGGTGGTCTAGGGCAGTGGGGGGCCTGGAAATAGTAACAAGAAAAACTGCTGGTGATTGAAAGCTGACCAGGTGCCAACAAGGCACTAAGTAGTGTTCCAAGTGCACCGTGCCTTCCTTTTTTTTTGGTACCAGGGATTGAACCCAGGAGCACTTAACCACTGAGCCACATCCCTAGTCCTTTTTATTTTCACTTTGAGACAGGGTCTCGTTAAGTTGCTAAGGGTATCACTAAGTTGCTGAGGCTAGCTGTGGATTTGTTATCCACCTGCCTCAGCCTCCCAAGCCACTGGGATTATAGGCATGTGCCACCACACCCAGCATACTGTGTCATTTAATCCTTACAAACATTCTGTGTGATAGGAATTACTATCCAATTTTGCAGATGAGAAAGCAGAGGCTCCAAGAAGTAAGCCTTGCCTGCAAAACAGAGATGCTGCCCAATTCATAGACTATGGCGCAGGCTGGGGCAGAGGGTACGGGAAAAGTTCTGGACAAACAGGAAATAACAAATGGTAGTTAGAGTTGCTGCTGCTGCTGCTGCTAATGTCAAGAGGAAAGTGCTATTTTTTCATGTCCTCAAGCCTAGATGTCCAGGTTGTGGCCAGCAGAGAAAGGACAGATGAGGGAAGGTTGGCCCAGGCCTGCTCAGGGGCTACAATGGACCAAAGTACTAAGATCTCCTGGCTAGAGAGATAAAAGGCTGTGCAGGAAAGAATCCCTGTTGGACAGGTTGGCCTGGAGTCCCAACTGGTCAATGACAGGCAGGGAGGTGTATGCTCATCAGAGAGAAGCTATGTCTCCCCCACTACACTGAGTCTCCACTCCCCCAGGAAGGGGCTTCATGGCACCCACTTTTTATTGACCATGATCAACAATCACCTAGTATCACCTTCTTATAACAATAGGATCTGAGAGCTTAAAGAAATGTAGATTCTCAAGGTCACAGACTTTTGGGAGCTTAGTATAGAGTAAGTTATCCTCCACCTTAGAGTGGAGGTTTGAATAAAGGTTAGAGTCAAATGGCCCTAATTAACACCACTTAACAGCCATGACCACTTCACTACCTGACCTTAGCAAGGTTCCTCCCCTCTTCCTTGCCTCAGTTTCCTTACTCAAAACAGAGATAATGGTAGTTCCCATGTTCCTTGGGATAGTTACAAGTGTTAAATGATAACCCAGTTCCTGGGCTGATCACAGTAGGTAGATTCCAAGGCAGGAATCACTGATCTGAGGTATCCAATGGTGCTCTGCACATGTGAAGTCAAGTTAGATGTAGCGGCTATTCTCATTCATGGAAGTAGGTAGGGTAGGCCCTCTGTATCCATGGGTTCCACATCCACGGAGTCAACCAACCACAGATTGAAAACATTATTGAAAAAAAAAAACAAAAACTGTGCCTGTATTGAACACAGGCAGGCCTTTTTCCTAGTCATTATTTTCTAAACAATACAGCCTAAGAACTGTTTCCATCGCATGCACATTTTAATACATGGGTATTAAAAGTAATCTAGAGAGTGTTTAAGTAAAAGGGGGATGTGTGCAGGTTATATGCAAATACTACACCATTTTATGTAAGGGACTTGTGCATCCATGAATTTTTTTATCTGTGGGGGTCCTGGGACCAATCCCCCAGAAATATTGAGAATTGACTGTATAGCAATAAGACATGATCACTGAATATTAATAATGGAGCCCAGAATCCTGAGACTGTAAATCACAGAGCTTTGACAAAGCAAAAGCAGAGAGTGTTAGTCATAAACTATAGTTTCATAGATTTAGAAGAGATCTAAGGGAACATCTAACCCGTGACTTTCGAATGTTTTACTGCAACCCAAATGTAAGAAAAGGATTTAACATCATGACCTTCTACAGACCAAAGTGTATCTATATGTGTAAAACTGAAACAAAAGGACACAAGGTAATTCATCCTCACTACATAGGATATACTTGAGTTCTCTATTTCTTTTTCTAATGCTGGTTTTGACCCATTGTGGTGATTTTATATCTTGCCTATGAGTCACTGCTGACAATTTAAAAACACGGATCTAGTCCAATCTCCCTCCCTAAGCTCCAAGAAAGCCTACCTGTGAGAACACCACTCATCTGAGCCATAACAATTGTTTTAGAGTTAAAGGTAATTTAGGATCACATTTTCCTTTCCACCCCTCTCCTGAGCAGGGTGGCATGGAAGCGGTAGGAGGCAGGAGGCACAGGTCCCTTTCTGAAACACACAGAAGACATTCACTGCTCCTGGGCTCTGGGGCACTCCAGTGGAGCAATAGGAAGACCTGGGGGCCAGGCACTGGATGTCCTAGGAGAGGGACAAGGGAGGCAGAGGCATAGAGGAACCCAGACATTTTGGCTGGAAACCACACAGGAAGATCTTCCTGCTGGCTGTGTGACCCAAGTCAAGGAGGAAGAGACAGAGCAGGGGTGCACATACGTGCCATCGGAGCTGTTGCTGTTGGTGCTCCCATCAGTGGACTCCCGGCTGCCCTGGCGCGTGACGCGACTTCGCATCTCCACAGCAATGCCGGTCTCTGTGCTCCGTCGGATGTTGCTGCGCAGCTTCTTGGTGGCCCCTTCTGAAAATGCCACCCCAAAGGAGAGAGAGGAAATCAGTTTGAAACACATTGAGGCTTCTTGGACAGTGTGGCCAGTTACCCTCTCAGCAACAGCAGGCAAGCAGAGCTGACTGGAGTGGGAGCATGACTGAGCTACCCCCAGACTGGTCTACAGCCTGACACCTGGCCCTGCCAGGGGCAGTGACACAGACAAAGTGGACTAGAAAGATGGCTAGAGGGTCAGGATGGTGGCGTTAGAGAGGAGGCTCGAGGCAGAGCTGCACCCAAGCAGCCTCTACCCTCCTCCTACCAGGCTCCCCTGATGCCACCTGCCCACTTCACTTCAGCCCTTGCTCAAAACTTGTGTTCTTCACCCCTCTCCTTCTCCCGACTCTTCTGTAAAGTATGTCTTACAAGATTTACTTTCTTTCTTCCAGGTCCCCCCAGGGACCCCATCACACCCAGGCCCCACAACCTATTTTTCTGATACTTTCATAGGCCCTATTGAAAAAACAAAACAAAACAAAATAAAACCCAAGGGGAGCCTGACCACTCTCAAACAAACTTGCCTTCTGAAGGTAGGTCCAAAGGTGTAGAGAGACATGTGTGGCAAGCTGGTAAGGCCCTTGGGGAAGCAGGACTTTGAGAGGGACAGCTAACTTGACCTGAATTGACTTTGGCTTTAAAGGAAAGGTCTGTAGAAGAGCCCATGAGACCATGCAGGGCAAGCCTGCCCTGTGCCTCTGTGTCGTCCTATACAGGGCATGCCCTGCCCAGCCCCCATTCTCAGCCTGACAGGGGACAAGGGGCACTCTCCTCTAGCAGCGTACCATCCTACATGGGTTTCCATAGCAACCTCCTAAGCATTCAGTGCGTCCCTTCAGATTCACTCTCCTCTTGGGAAGTGAGGTGGGGACAGATTGGGGGTTTGAAGAAGCTTGCTGGCCAGAGAAATTTTATAGGGAGGGAAGTGGTGCTTGGATGGGAACTATATCAAAGGAAATATCTGCTGTCATTGGTTAGATGCCCAAGCAAATTAAGAGTGGAGTTCTCTACAGAGATGGGGGAGGCCTGAGACAGGGGCAGGAGGCACAGCCCCTGAAAGCAGTGGGGATGGGGGATCTGATGACCCTGGCAGTCTTCTCTCCTGCTCCCATCCAGTGGTGGGTTGGGGAAGGAATGTTCAAGACCCAAGCTTGGGATAAGAAGGACTTTATTTCTCCTTCTTTCCCCTATTTAACTTTCAAGAAGTCTCCACTGGGAGAGGGAAGGTTGAGAGGGTTAGTATCATCAGTGGATGGGATGGCAGTGGAGAGGAGGTAGGTGACGGGAACAGGGCTGGGAAGTAAAGGGGAATGACTTCTGTAAAATTGGGCCAGCATCTAGAACATTGGAATAGCTAGCACATCCAGGATCAGTGAGATCACTGATAAGTGTGTCTGTCTCATGCACACACACTCACCTCAGCTTACACATATTTCTTTCACATAGACGATCATTAAGCAGATATACACAAATGCTGACGATTACATATATGAATACAGTTATCTCACAAACAAGGTCAGGTGTATGTTAGTACAAATTTGCATGGTCACAGATGATCCCACCAGGTCTTATCCATATATATACATATGACATGCTCTGTCAAATGCAGTTAGATCACACATATATGATGTTTTGGTGTGAAGTACAAAATACCTGGAGTTGAACCAGTCCACCAGATCACACACAACAGTGCCCACCCACACACTGTATGTGACCTGCCACACACACAGAGGGCTGGGTAAAAATGGGGAGTGTAGGAGGACTCTCCCTGTCCTTGGCTCCTAACTGCCACATCCCCTCTAACCCAGTTAGAAGACAGATGGGCTCTGAGGGCTGCAAGTCACCCTTCCTCCCCCTCATATCCTCACCCCCTCAGCATACACTCTTTTAGAGCTTGGGAAAGCTCTGACCCATTTGGAAGTGAATTTCACTTCTAAGAATTGCCCAATCCAATGTGAACCCTTGAATGGGGGAGTCACAGGACCCTGAAGTGCTTGAGAGATACTTTTCTAACCCATTCTACCATTTCTCAAATAGGGAGCTTGAGGTTCAGGTGCCAAAAAAACAGGGACTAAATGCCAGGCCCTCAGACTCCCAGTCAGCTGGTACGCTGCATCTCTCTCCCCTCCCAATGCCCCATCTATTTATGATGTGACTCATCAGAGAGAAAGTTCCATGTCTTCAGAGGGAAGAGAAAGGTCTTGCAGCCTTAGGGGAAAAGTCCTTTATGGCTTCATCCCTGTGCAATTTCAACCCCCTGTCAATCCAGGGAATAACTTCATGTAGCATCTCTAGAGCACCAGGCCAAGTTGCTTACAATAATTCTGTAGTCCCCAGAGACTGAAAAACTTCAGGAACTATCCCATCTGTCCTGTCACATACAAGGGAGGGGCAGTAACAACCTGCAGCAATACACCAGAAGGGACATCTCCTGGAATGATCCTGAGATCTCTAACCCAGAGCCTAGAGAGAGCCCAGTAGAGAAAAGCCACTGTCCTTGGTACTGAAAAGAGAAGCTCCATTTGGACAGGGGCTGAAGCAGCCTGGATGACCCTGTGTGGAGCCAGCCTAATACCAGACCAGATTTCACCTTTGTCCTGGGACCTGAAAGCCCTGACCTTACCCTTCTCATTGCTCCCACAACTTACAGAATTATAGATCTAGAAGGAAGTTGGAAGGGAGCATTTTTAGCTCCATTTCACAGAAGAAAAAACTGAAACCCAGTGGGAAAGTGACTTTCCAAAGGTCCCATGGGGAGTTACAGAGCCAGGACTAGCCCTCTAAAGCACCAGGGTGAGTTTTTGAAAGTCCACTCTAGGGCAACATGATGAATAAACTGGTAGGGGGTGACAGGGGAACCAGGAAGGAGGTTGGTACAGCACTCAGGCCAGATATTATGAGGCCTGAACTAGGGCAGAGGCTTTGAAACAAAGAGGGATGGGCAGGGCTCTGGCTGAAGCAGGGTACAGATAAACTAGAATAAAGGGGGCCACTGGGAAGGGCAGACCCAGAGCCCAGAAGGTTGGGTCCGGGAGAGGAATTCCTACCAACTTCACACAGCCCAGCTCTGCAAGGAACTGAGCCATCCCATCTGGGGGCAGTGGGGGGCAGCAGGGGGCACCCTTCTGGGAAGTTTTCCCAGAACAACAATTCCAGGGCCAACGCCCATAGTGAATTGGCACCATACATCTCTCTCATGCCAGACTTTTCCACCCAGGAGGAGGCCCCAAGCTGGGACACTGGCATCCTTGAGGCTTGGAGAAAAAAAGAAAAAAAAATTAACTGGGAAAAGGAATAAAGGTGGGAGAGGTGTGGAGGCCAGAGGACTTACTTCTCTTTTGACTCTACTGTGCCTGTGGGTAACAATAATGGCACCAACATTTCACTGAGTGTCTCCCATGTGGCAAGCACAAGGCTGGCCACCTTCCCATTATTCATTATCTCATTTAACCTCTGGACACCTCTGCAAAGCATGTATTATTGTCTCATTCTACAAATAAGAAGCAGGCTCAGAGAGATGAAGTAACTTGCCCGGATGGATCACCTAGTAAATGACAGGGTATGGCTTCAGAGGCCACCGAGGTCATTCTCCAGGAAAATGCCTTCTCCCCAGGCTTTGAATGCTTGTCATAAATGAGTACAATGAACTAGATGACCTCGAGGGGCCCTTCCTGCTCTGACATTCAGCAATTAGATGACTCATAGGGACCTTCAGTTAGAAGGGCATCTGGGCGATTCTCCTGGTCCCAGCTCCAGGCCTTCAGCAGTGCCCTTATATACCATGGAGACAGGGATCCAGAAGCCCCATGGCCATTCATCTCCTCCCAAGGCAAAAGGTCTTCCTGGCATCTGCCCCATCCCTGACTGCTGTCTGTGAAGTCTGTGCAGATCACTGCAATATCTCCCAGGGACTCAGGCCCCTGAGTTGGCCTTGGGAGACTGTCCCTCCTAATCACTCTGGACAAGAGAAACCTTTGGGCCTGAGACCAAATTCTTGGGCTTGGTTTCCCAAAGCCAGACCCTGGGGTCTAACACCTTTGAGACCTCCTAATCTTAATACCCTGGCCCTAATCCCACCCCTTGGTCCTATCCCTGTCATCCTTGTCCTAGTCCAAGCCTTGGATCCCCAAATCCCCACCTCCCTCACTCCCTAGTGCTAGGCCTGCACTGCCCACACTAAGGCACTAATAACCTCAAGCCCCTTTCCCATCCAGCCTCTCCCTGAGCCAACCACATCACAGCTTGATTGCTGGAAAAGACCATCCCGTGTGCTCCTGTTAAGGGCTTTGTAACAATCTATTTTAAGGCCTGGAAAAGTCCCCCACCCCCAGCCCCAACTGGGAGTCTTGACGAGCATTCTCCCTGGATCCTCCAGCAACCCCGCCCCCCACCACCCCCATCCAGCTGCCTATTTGAAGGTTTCTTGGGGAAGTTGTTACTCTGAGCAAAATAAGCAGGAAGAGATTTTAAAACAAAACCAGCTGGTGTCTGGGCTGATGCCACAAAGTGAGGGGGTCTTGGGGGAGAGGGTTGGCTCCTCTGTGATGTGGGGTCCATGTGTGGCTGTGTGCGACAAGGTGGGTCTCCTACCAGTCTGAGTATATCTGGGATTGTATAAGCGGAGACTGAGAAAGTGTACGTTTTCATGAGGATGCAGCTGTTAAGGTGTGTGAACGTGGCTCTGTGAGACATGTGCGTACCCAAGTATGACACGTGTCTGTGATCTGAGTCTGTGCATCTTTATCCAGAGGACGGTGGTTCTGGTTGGTTTTATTCGTTGCCATGTATAGTCTGAATGAGAATGACTGTGGCATGCTTTCCTGGTCACAGGAATGGCTCACCTGAACACCTGGGCACTCTATGTGATTGTACAAACCACTAATCTGTGTTTCTCTCATTTCTCTTTGTAACATCTACGTGTGATGATATAACTGCATTCATGTGGCTGTTATACTTAGGACACTCAGAGATGACAGATGAGACTGAATCTTGTGGATGTGTATGTCTAGAAAATTGTGGTGTCCTGACCATGGTGCCAGGAACAAAGGGGAATCTCATAAATAATTACTGATTAATGGGGCTGGGGTTGTGGCTCAGCAGTAGAGCGCTCGCCTAGCATGTGCGCGACCCAGGTTCGATCCTCAGCACCACGTAAAGACCAATGCATTGTGTACAACTAAAGCAAATAAACAAATATTAAAAAAAGGAATTTACTATAAATATTATTTTAAAAATAATAATTACTGATTAATGTGTAAGTATGTGCAGAGGCAGCACCGTGTAAAAGTTCAGGGCATGAAGTAGAAAGCCCAACTACTCAGGTTTGAGCCCAGGCTCCACCGTTCCTCTGCTGTGTAATCTGGAACAGGTGCCTAGCCTTTTCTGTGCTTCTGTGCATGCCTGGTGAGACTGAGGATGACAGGAATTGGCATATCTACTCAGCCCAGAAAAGTGTCCTGGTATGTGGGAAGCACCATACAAGTGCATGGGGTGTGGTCAAGCACATCCGCCAGTTCAATACCTGGGTACTCAGGGCAAAGTGACCCGCCCCCACCCCTCAGTGCCCTGTGCCCCTCACCTGGCTGGGGGAGCTGGAGTGTGCTCTTGCTCCACTGGGTCAGGCCCACGATGGCCACCATCTTGGCGCCCAGGCTGCTCCGCCGCTTCTTGGCAGTGGTGGTCCCGGTCCCGCCCCCAGGTTGCTGGGATCCACAGATTTCGCCACTGATACTAGAGCTCCGCACCACATTCCTGGAGGTTCCAGCTGAGGCTGGACCTGGCTCCCCGCTAAACATGATCCCAGGGACAGGAGAGCTTCAGGCAACTCTGAAATGTGATGGGGGACAAAGAGATTCCACATTAGACTCCAGCAACTCTACAGTAGTCCCCCTACTTCCTAGCTTTGCAACCCTTGGCAAGTCACTCAACCTCTCTGATGCTGCAAGTATTAAATTAACAAATAAATATCAAGGGCGTGCACAGGGTCTGGCTCAACAAACAGGACTATTTTTTTTTTTTTTTTTTTTTTTTTTTTGTGGTACCGGGGATTGAACTCAGGGGCACTCGACCACTGGGTCACATCCCCAGACCTTTTTTGTATTTTATTAGAGACAGGGTCTCACTGAGTTTCTAAGTGCCTCGCCATTGCCGAGGCTGGCTTTGAACTCGCGATCCTCCTGCCTCAGCCTCCCAAAGTGCTGGGATTACAGGCCTGCGCCACCGCGCCCGGCTAGGACTATTTTTGTTAGCACGTGGCCATGAAGAAATGGCAGGTGGCCTGGTTTGGCAGTGAAGACCAAGGGTGCAGAGTCAGATGGCCTGGGCTTGAATTCCAAAGGCCTCCAGGCACTAGCTATGTGACTCTGTGACCAAATATCTTGGGATCTCAGAAGACACTTCAGCAAAATGAGAAATAAAATTAAATGAGATAGCACAGGTAAAGTGCCAGGAACAGAGTCACAGCAGAGAGAGAATACTCATGCAGTTTAGGGTTGATTACTTCCATAGCAAATAATAACAGGGAAAACAAACCAGGCTCTGTCCGTACAGCCAGTGGAAGGGGTCCTCCTGGGTGAAGGGGACGTACAGAAAAGCATGAAACAGCAGGCCCAAATCACCCTTGCCTGCACTGCCGAGAGGCAGCCACCACCAATGTTTTAACCCAGTTCCTTCCAGTCTCCTTTCTGTGCACTTACCAAAATAATTGGATTCATACTGTAAATACAATTTTATATCCTGGTATTTTTTCATCTAACATTATATCCTAAGTATTTCCCAATGTCATTAACACTTTGTATAAAGGTTTTAATGCCACCATAATAGTCTGTTGTATAGAGGTAGCATAATTGACTTAAATATTTCAATACAGCTACCTCTTGAATCAGGTCCAAGTTTCTCTCGCCTCTCTTTTGAATAAACACTGAAATAAACATCTTTCTGCACTGGTTTAGTCTGCTGATGTCCTGGGGATTGACTCCTAGAAATGGACTGGCTGGGTGGGAGGGTGTGGGGATGGCTGGTAGCTTCCCCAACATGCTGCCCCACTTCCTGCATCCTGGCAGGGTAGTGGTTTTGTCCAGGTCCCACCCTGTCCTTGTTTTAGAGGCATATCCTGATTAGTTTCGGGCCTTTGGTGAATGGCATTCTCCTTGGTGACTCTCACTCATCCAAGGGTGGGCAAATGACTAAATTGGCCCAATTCAATGTAAGGGGGGATTTGGATTCTGTGCTTACAAGAGAGGTGGGGGTCTTGGTTTCTCTCTCTCTCTCTCTCTCTCTCTCTCTGTCCCCCCCCCCACAGTGGGCCCAGTCAGAGTCTGCAACCAGTGCTGTGGAAGGTAACAGCACAAAGACCCAAAGGTCACCAGGCCACACCTGGAGCTTGTCTTTCTCTGGCCTTCCAGTTCTAAAAGATAATACATTTCCATTGCTTAAGCCAGTTTGAATCAAAGTGCTCTGCTACATCCAAAAGCATCCTGCCTGATACTGAGGGCATAAATGGTTTTTGGATTCTTGGACCATATTGCCAAATTCCTTTCCAAAGTACAGAAATTTACTCTTCTCATTAGCTGTATTCAACAAATATTTAATTTCCTAAAATTTCAAGGCCAATGCTGAGTGCCAAGAGTACAGCAATAAGCCAAGCCAACTTGGTCCTGCCCTCCCAAGGCCTCCAGTCCAGGAGGGGAAATAGACAGTAAATAACTAATTATGCAATTAAATATTTAATGGTGGTTACGATAAGTGCTAGAAGAAGAGGACAGAGGGCTCTGAGAGCCATTCTGAGGGAGGGGCATCGTGTGTTGGCAGCCCTATTTCATACAGAGCAGGGGGGTCTCTCCAGCTGTCAGCCTCTATAACTCGGCTGCAAAGCCTAGTGCTGCAGTCAGCTCCTTTGCTCAGGCGGAATACAGGAAAGCCACAGTCTGCACCCAGTACCTTCCTGGCTCTGTCCCAGCCCACAGTTCTCTTCCTGGGCAGAGGCACATCCCAGGCTTCAGGGCGTTCTGCTTGACCCTTATGCTCTCAGACCTGTGACCCTGTGGAATTTGACTTTCCAAAAGAACACAGTAAGGGGAGGAAAATGGGGTGGGAGAAGGAAGGCACCACTCTGGCTGATGAGAAAGATAGTCCCCAGACAGGGTAGAATGGTCACCTGGTCTCCCAGTCAGCATGGCTCCTACCAGCCTGGTGAATTAGGACTGGCAGAAGGGATGAGTCAAAGCCTTGTTTTGCCTTCTTTGTGGTTGTCTGGACTGTTCTCACTCACCTAGTGACGTGTGCAAAGACCCGGATTGTATTACTCCATCCCCCATCAACCTTGCAGCTAACGGAAAGTCCCCCTGGACTTTGGCTTGTGATGATCTCTTCAGTTTACAGCTCCGGTGCCAGTTTGTGTGGTTTTTTGGGCATCAGCATGGTCTTTTGGTGGAAGGTGGCACAGGGCTTATCGGATATTGTGAATCTACCAGGGCCTAAGTCTAATTTGCTGTTTCTCACATTTCTGCAAGGTGCATAGTTATCTCTACATGGCAGATGAAAAAACTGAGTCTCAGAGGGCTGGGGTTGTGGCTCAGGGTAAAGCACTCGCCTAGCACAAGCGCGGCCCGGGTTCGATCCTCAGCACCACGTAAAAATAAATAAAGGCATTGTGTACAACTAAATAAATATTTTTTTAAAAACTGAGTCTCAGAAAAGTAAAGGATTTGCCCATCCTACTCAGATAGGAAGTGGCAAGGCTTGGGCTCAAATGCACATTTCCTGTTTCCCCATAGAGACAACATGCTCAGCAGCCTCTGTCCCTTCAACTCAGAGCTCATCCAAAGATGTCCATCCATTCCTCAAGCTCTGGCTCTGCCCTGGGTCTCTAAGGTCTTTGAGAAAACTGCAAGAAAGTGCCTATGATAAGAAAACCCCCTGTCTCTGTCCCAGATCCTCCCAGCTGGCATAAGCATCTAAGGGGCATCCCCACCCCCCACCCCACCCCCGACCATACCTGGAGAAACAAGCACTTCCCTGGTGAGCACCACCCCAGGGTAAAGGACAGAAATCCTGACCCTGCCAACTTTGGGAGCTCGTGTTTCCTTATAAATAATGAATGGAACCTACAAACAGATGGCCTGACATCCAGGACTCTGCACCATACAGAGCTGTTTTCTCATCTTTAACCACCCAGGAGAACTGGAGAGCTGATGAGTGTCTGGGGGAGCCCAGCCTGCAGGCCACTCCCCAAGGGGGGCAGAGGAGCCAGATGCAAACACTAGACCCAAAGTCCTAGGGCCTGACCCTCTGTCCTGGAACCCTAGTGGGGCAGCCTGGGAGGGTTAGAAATCATGACATGGGTAAGGATGTGAACAGATTCCTTGTGCAGACTTCTCTGTGCCTTAGCTTACTCATTTGTGTTAAATAAAGGGTCAGATTAAGCACTCTGGAAAAGTCCTTTTGAGTAGGAGAACTGAGTCTATAAATGTGTGCTGCAGTGGAGGGCTCAGAACTGGAGTGCTAGCTTCTCTGGCAGTCACTCTAGCTCAGGAAGGGTAAGCCAGAGGAAGACAGAGATGGACACCTGGCCCTTGTAAGGAAGGAAATCCACTCCATAGCAACCCCAGAGCCATCAGACCACAGGGAGGGAAAGGGGAAGGAGGCAGAGTTGGGGGCAGTGTGATAAGAGGCCAGCAGGACACAGTACAGCATGTCACACTTAGGCAGTTCTACTCGATTACTAAATGAACTACATCCTTTCCACAAAAGTCACTGCAATAATTCCTCTGCTTCTGAGCAGGCCTGCCCCTTCCCCAGCCGAGTTCATCAAACCTCAGGCAAGATACCCTTCCCATGATCTCTCTGAGCCACAGACCTCCTTCTGAAGTTCTCCCTGATCACTGCCAATCCACTCCTGCAGCCCAAGGAACCAAGCTCTGATTTGTCCTCCATGGAGGAGGAACTACTGCCCTTCCCCTAAAATTCCAGGAGACATCACACAAGCTCCCCAGGAACAAGCCTAGTGTTTTCTTCCAGCTCTTAACATCAGGCCTCTGCCTGGGGTCTCCTCACACTCAGGGCTCTCCAAACCTCCCTTCAGTCCTAAAAACAGCAAGTCTCAGGGACCTGCCGGCATCCCCACCCAACCCTGGGGACCACTCAGTTCCCTTTAATCATGTATCTAACCAGCTAATGAGACTTTCTGACATTCAGTAAGGTACCTAAGCCTCAGATGAACCCAGCTACCCACCCTTTCAACAGGAAAGGCAAAGGAATCCACTGTAGGAAGCTGGACTGTTAGGCTGGAAGGGGCTAACCTCTGACCCCTGCCCATCCTCTTCCACAGCAGCCATCACTCAGCCATCTCTTCCCACAGACATCAGTCTGGACCTCAACTTCCCTCTCAACACACTGCTCCAGCACTGACTTGCCCTCTCTCATTCCAACCTTTCATTTTGCAGAGCAGGAAATCAAGGCCCAGAATGGAGAAGAGGCACATCAGACCAGGGCCATACAGAAAGCTGGTGGCAAAACCAGAGATCCAATCCAAGTCCCTGACTCCCAGGAGCAATGTCACCTGGCAGGTTCTCCCTCCCCACCCCTCACCTGGAAGAAAACCCAAACTCACCCAACTGATGAATCTGAGCGTGGAGTTCTGCATCACAGGGGGCTGTGCCCCTCCCAACAGCACACCCCTAGGGCATTTGAACAAGGCTTCACTTAACTTCTGCTGAGACACCAATTTTCAGGAAAGGAGATGAAGGCAATCAGGGCAGCTCCCAGGAGGAGGTGATGTTATAAAAGGGTCTGGAAGGGAAGAGTTGAGCTCAGAGGAAGGGCTAGTGAAGACATCTGTCCTCAAGGGCTTCCAGCAAATAGCTTGTGGTATAAAAATATAGTCTTTGGAGACAGCTGTGGGGCCTAGAGCAAAGCATTTCAACTTTCTGATTCTTGGCTTCCTCTTTTACAAAATTGTTTGAACTCCTGCATTCCCTAATCCACCTTTAGGCACTTCAATCTCAAACTGCTGAGGCCCTGCAACTTTAAGGATTTTAGAGCTGGGGCTGTGGTACAGCACTTGCCTAGCATGCATAAGGCCCGGGATTCCATCCCCAGCACCACAAAACAATACCAAAACACAGGAACTTTAACACAAGAGGGACTCATCCAGGACCAATTGCTAAGGAATTCTACACCTATTCTTTCTTCCTCTACTCTCCCTCTGATGGTGTCTATGTCTTTCCCTAGACTCTCTGTGGTATGCCCAACAGTCAGAATAAGGAGGCCCTCCTAGCTCTACCTGCAACCAGGTGACCCTTGCAAGTCAATCAGCATCTCTGATCCTCTGTTTCCTTTTCTCTGAGTCTTATAACCACCTGGACCCCACCCAATCCTCCCAATTAGACTGGGGATCAAATGAACCAATGAGGAGAAGAACAGAGTGCAAGCCGGGTGCAGTGGTGCATGCCTGTAATCCCAGCACTTGGGAGGCTGAGGCAGGAGGATCACGAGTTCAAAGCCAGCCTCAGCAATGGTGAGGCACTTAGCAACTCAGTGACACCCTCTTTCTAATAAAATACAAAAAAATCTGGGGATGTGGCCCAGTGGTCGAGTGCCCCTGAGTTCAGTCCACAGTACCAAAAAAAATAAATAAATAAAAGAACAGAGTGCTCTGGAGGCTGACAGACTTGGGTGTGAAACCTGACCTGCCATTTACAAGCCAGTGGTGGAGGGCTTCTCTATCAAGCCCAAGCCCACTACCACGCATCACTAAAATGGGGATGACAATGTGTGTCAAGGAGTGTTAGAGTTTGCAAAACAAGGATTGGTACATGCTCAATGCCCAGGAGGGCAATTACCTGGTTATTACTAGTAAGGTGCCTTCAACTTGGTAAATGATTGTGCAGGTGTTAGTCCTAATTCACCAGGTGCAACCACTCCAGGGGAAGGCTCAGAGGTTAATAGGATCACCACCTCTTGCAGCCCTGGGGACACCAGGATAAGTGTGGATGCCAGGTCCTGGCACCTCTCAGTTGAAGTGGGAGATGGCCCATGAAGCAGCACCAGTCTCAGCTCCTGAGCCCTTGCTGGATGCTGGGTCTGGTATTTGAGACCCCTACCCCAAACTGACCTGGCACGAGGATTGCTTGCCACACCATCCATGCCAGCCCAGACACATGTCAGAGGCCAGTGCCTGCATGCACACAAGGGATGAGGGGACCTTAGCTCTAGCCTTACCCATTCCCACTCAGAGAGGGGTGAGTGGGTGACAGGGGTTGGTATGTAGTGGGGAAGGCATCTGAGCCAAGGAAGCACACCCTGCCAGACTAGGGAGCACGCTGTGCCAACTCCTTTCCTGGCTATGCCAAACTGTTTCCCCAGATCAGCTTGAAAACACACACACACACACACACACACACACACACACACACACCAAACAAAGACCCAGGTCACCGAATTTCAAATGGGTGATCACACACAGAAGCAGACAATTACAGACCCACACAGAGGATACACACATAAAGATGCAATCACGTGTATTCACAGATATTCACACACCTCATCGAGATGCTCACCCACACGAAGTCACACAGAAGCAGACACCACAACAGCCTCAGACATTCAGACTCATGTGTGTACACACCTGCACACACTCATGCATCACACACACACACACACACACACACACACACACACACACACTTTCCCTGGCCCCTGCCCAGCCAGAGGAGCGAGAAGAGCTCCATCACTTCAGTGGGCAGGGAAGCAGGGGGTGTCTTACCCAAGCTGTGGGCTCCCTGGGCCGAGGCACACACACTGGCTTGAGCAGATGCTTATGCGAGCTTGAACATAAACACATTCATACATGCTCCAGTCCCCAATCCCACCCTCCTGGCCTTCATCCCTGCCAGACCAGACAAAGGAGCTCATCGGTGAGGTTTGCGGTGAGGAGATGAGAAGGCTGGCAGGGAGCAGCTGCTGTCACCATGGCTACCAGCTGACCCACTTCTCCTCTACCCAGGCAGGCCCACCCAGCCCAGGAGAGGCAGGGATGGCAGCTTGGGGCAGGATGGGCCCTCTCCCATCACGCACAGGAAAGGAATGGCCCTCTGCAGGTGTGGTAAGGAATGGGTTGAGCACCAGCTGGGCTGAGTCCTGTGTAGGGTGGCAATGCAGGCTCTAGACATCCCTTAAGGGAAAAAGGGTGCTGAAGTCACAGCCTCTGCAAGAACCTGGCTTCTCCCAGCGTGCAGGCCTCTGACCTCAGGCAGCCACATGGGCCCTGGACACATTCTCAGTCATAGCCCTCCTAACAATGCTTGGGGAGGGGTGATCCCGGCTCACCCGTGTCCCCAGACTCAGAGGACCCAGCACACCCATGGGTAAGGCATAGCCAGGGCTGAAGAGCCCCATCTCTTGTTCAGAGAAAGGTTCCTGCAAGCAAGTGAATCTCCCACACCCTGACCAGGGGCTGCTGGGGCAGGCCATATCTCCATCCCTGGACAGAGCTGCCATACGCCTTCACAAACAGGAGGCTCCTAAGGACATGGCTGCATGTCCTCCTTCAGAACTAGAGACTTAGAGGAATAACACAGCCTTCCGAGTGCTCAGTCTTGGGAGGAGACAGCCTACAAAGCAGGATGAATCACTGCTTTTGACACCCTGCCATGGCACCTCATTTTCTTCAGGATAAAGAAGGCAGCCCTTATCGAGGCCCATTGTGACCCAGACCCTGATTTCGTCTCCCAGGTCCCACCTCCTCCTGGCCTCCAACCCCTGTCCCATATTCAAGCCACACTTGCTCCTTTTCATTCCTCAAAAGTGCCCCTTTTTCTCCTGTCTGCCTGGAATGCTCTTCCCAGCTGGGCCCCATCCCTGTGCTTGCAGACCCCATACTGGTCTGTCCCTCTTCCCCTGCTAGCTTAAACTCTGTTCTTCACTTATTCGTTTTCCCAGGAAGGTCAGTCATTCTCCCCCAGAATTCTGTGTTGTCCTTGCATTTTATGGGTTGAACTGTGTCCCTAACCCCCCAAAATGTTGAGGTCCTAAACCCCAGTACCTAGAATGTGTCCTTGTTTAAAAATAGGGTCATTGCAGCCGGGCATGGTGGCGCATGCCTGTAATCCCAGCACTTGGGAGGCTGAGGCAGGAGGATTGTGAGTTCAAAGCCAGCCTCAGCAATGGCGAGGCGCTTTAGCAACTCAGTGAGACCCTGTCTCTAATAATATACAAAAAAGGGCTGGGGATGTGGCTCAGTGGTCAAGTGCCCCTGAGCACAATCCCCGGTACCAAAAAAAAAAAGGGTCATTGCAGATGTGATTAACTGAGGTCATATTGGAGTAGGGTTCATCCCTAATCCAACTAGTGTCCTTATAGGAAGCAGTGGCAAGAGACAGGGACATGGGGAGAAAGCCATGTGACAACAGAGGCAGAGATTAGAGCGATGCATCAACAAGCCAAGGAATGCCAAGGATTACCAGCTGTCACCAGAAGCTAGGGGACAGGCCTGGAACAGATTCTCTCTCACAGCCCTCAGATGGAAACAAACCTGCTGACACCTTGATTTCAGTCTTCCAGCCTCCAGAATTATGAGAGAAGAAATTTCTGTTCTTTTAAGCCACCCAGCTTGTGGTGCTTTGTTACAGCAGCCCTAGGAAATGAAGACGCTGCTGTTTCTAACTTGCTTAGCGCCTGTCTCCCACACCCCACCCCCTGGCTATGAGCGGCTTAAAAATAGGAACCATATTGCCTTCCTCACCCCAAATCCCTGGTACCTGGCAGAGGTCTGGAGCATAGCAGGACTGCAAATACTGTTAAGTGAACAAATGGAAATCACAAACATCAAATTAATACTATTCACAGCTGGGTAGTAGAATTGTGAGTCATTTTTATTTTCTTCATGTGACATATTGTGTTTTCTAAAGTTAACTACTCTAGAAACTATTAATGCTATAATAAAGAAAAGAACAACAAATATTTTTCTTTTTGAAACATACAGTAAAATAACAGACGTTTCCACCAATGTGTGTTTTCTGAACAGAGAGAAGTTCTGCTATATGCTTAATGACTGCTTTTTATTGATTAATTGATTCCCCCTCATGTTGCTAGAGTGCTTTCTGGAGTCAGTTTTACGAACTTAAGCTCTGGAGTCTTTCAGGCTATAGATCCCATGTGGGAAGGGTCCTGGCAGAGTACACATCCTTCTTAGCCATCTCCACCACTTACCCCTTCCATGGCTTGTGGGATCTGGCCAGACATGGCACCTGTCACTTGATGGGTTGCTAAACTTGGCACCTGAGAATACCACCCACCCTGGCCAAAGGCCATGCCCAAATGGAAAGGAGATCCTGCCCTCAAAGAACATGGGTCAGTGCTTCCCAAACTGAAATGTGCACATGAACCACCTGGGGATCTTGCTGAAACACAGATCCTGCCTATGGGTCTCAGGTGGCGCCTAACATTCTACATTTCTCACAAGCTCCCAGGTGATGCCCAGGCTGCTGGACCACCCAAGGCATTGAGGGGTAAAGATAAAACATTCTGATTATCCTGCAGAAGGAGTGAACTCTTTTGGCTAGGAGAGGCAGGGAAGATTTCGTTAAGATATGCGCCACAGAGCACCTGACAAGACAGGTGGGATTTGGCAAGGCAGAGTTGACTCTAAGGAAAGCAGTGGCAACTACTAGGAAGATCCCAAGAGCAAACAGTATGCTCAGGGGCTAGTGAGTGGAGCTGTGCAGTTAGAGCAGGAGGTAAGTACAACTGTGGAAGAGGCGGCTGGAAAAGGAGGCTGGGAGCAGCCAATGAAGGGCCCTGAAAGTACTAAGAAATGTGGCTTAATCCTGTAGGAGTGAAATATGACAAAATTTAGATGTAATGTTTTATAGAGATCAATCTGACACTGAGGTGCAGAATCAGAAGCAGCTGGAAGCAGGGAGGGCTGCTACACCCCGGCAGGCAGGAAGGGCTGTGCTGCTTCTGATCCGCATGTGTGAGGAGGAAAGCATGACCAGGAGTCATGGGTAGGGTTAGGGGCCTGCCTAACGTTGGAGAGAGGGAACAAATGTAATCCCAGGTGGTTTATAGGAAGGATGGGGCTTGAGGTGTCATCAGCAGAGCCTGTGAGCCACTAGGACAAACCTGGCTTAAGGGGAAGATGAATCCTCATTTGAGTCATGATGAGTCTGAGATAATACTGCAGCTCCTGCATGGAGGTGTTGGGCAGGTAAGCAGATCCACTGAGCTCAGGAGTGAGCAGGAGTGGGGTGTGTTCCAGAGGGAAATGTGGGGTATGGAAAAAAAGGGGAATACCCAGAAGAGTATACAGGTGAAGGAAGGGTGAGAGGTGATATCCACAGTCAGAGATAGAACAATGAAAGGAGGGAGTTCAAAGCAGAACTCAGAGAAGATGCCATGGGTATATAGATGGTCAATCTGACACCCTACAAAACCATGATGCTGAGACCAAAGATAGGCCTGCCCTGGATCCAGAAAGGAGATAAGGGTGCACCCTGATGCCCATTCTAAGGGGCAGGGGAAGCCCAGACCTGAGAAGAAGCACAGTTTTAATAGAAAGCAGCATTGAGACTGATAGGGAAGGGGGCTGGATCCCTAAGAGAGGGCCTAGGCTGCAGCAGGATCCCGAGGGCCCTGGGGCTCTCTAGTACTTAATTCCAGCTCAGCCCCTGGCACGGGAAAGGCAACACTCCCCCATCCTCCCCACACATGCAAATCCTGTGATTTGGCTCCTGGCTACAGAACTCCAGGGCCAAGCAGACACCTCGAAGAACAGGTCTGTGGATCAAAGCCCTATTGCTGGTGAGCACAAAATTTATAATCCAACTGAGACCAAGTGAGCAGGAACACTACTAACAATCACACCAGGACCATAGGCAAATGTGTATATTAGGACTGCCCCAGCCAAACCCAGTTATATGGTCACCCCAGCCCCGAGGGACACTGGATCCCAATAAGATACCCATGTGGTTCCTCTGCTCCCCTTCCTAGATGGAGTGGGGGAATTGACCGACAGCCTTAGGGACAGACAGTTCATCCTGAGAGTAGGAGTCCTCCACTGAGAGTGCTGGTGGGTGGGGCAATGTCTCCCTCCTCCTGGCAGGCCCTCTTCTGAGCACTGACGCCCCCAACTGGGGCAGACACAGCAGTACCAAGGACAGCGGCCGGTGCTTGCTCAGTGCCGCCCCTCCCCTGGCCGGGCTGCCCAAGAGCCGATCAATATTTCATGGGGGGAAGGGGCTCCAGTTACCAGGTCTGCGCCAAGCCGGAAGGCGCCGCTGCGCCCGCTGCCTGCCCTGGGGACCCTCCTCTGGAACCCAGCACAGCCGCAGCCAGGCTGGGCTGACACTGCCCCTGCCTCCACCCCCACCCCCACCCCCCACCCCCCTGCCCCTTCCAGGCATGCCACACATCTTCACTGGGCCACCCAGACACACAACTGTAGACAATATACTCAAAACAGCAAGCACACACCACACCCAGCATGCGAGCCTAGTCAGGGCGTGCAGATAGCCCGCGCATGACACACACAGAAACACGCATGCGTCACAGACACGAGTAACACAGAGATGCAGTGACCAGACACACACATCACACACAGACATGTGAGATCCCCTCTCTCTCTCTCTCTCTCTCTCTCTCTCTCTCTCACACACACACACACACACAAACTCACATGCTGCACAAAAACTCCCTCACAGAAAACCTCAGACATATCACGTGAGGATCCATTCACCACAGACGCACGCACTACGTGCCTTCACTGAGACCCTCATTCACCATCGATGCATAAGCACCCACACACGCACTCTGCTCGGCCCACCACTCCTATGGTGCCCAGACCACACTCCCAGGGAACATGGGAATGGACAGGGAGTAGACAGGACTCCCTATCCTAGCTTCCCTCTCTGCTCTGACCCTGGTCTTGGGCCCTGTGGAGAAATCCACTGTGTCCTCTGAGGCCTCCTGGGATCTGCTGCTTAGTCCCCAGGGACAGGCAGTCAGCAGCACAAAGAGGTGGGTGAAGCAGAGGAACAGGGGCCTCTGAGGTATGCTATCCTTCAGCCCTAAGCTCTGGGGCATGAGGCTCCAGGGACTGCCTCACCTTTACTTGAGGCTCCCAGAGCCTCCCTGCTCTCTGGGACTCCAGCCCTCTAGGAAGCCCAGAGGACAGTGTTGTGTACCTGGCCCAGAACTGTGGATATGCAGCTCTTGCTTGTCACAAGAAGTCTCAAGTTCTGACCTCAGAGATGAGAGGGCATCTAACTCCATCCAGACACCCCAGCTCCAAGAGCCTCCCTCTCAAGCAGGTTGTAGGGATGGTGGCACAAATTCTCCTTTTGCAGGATGACCACTGCAGGATCATGCAAAAGAAATGCAAGCCAGGGTGCAAAGTGAACAGAGGGGAGCAGGCCAGCATAGCAGGGAGAGACCACCAAATTTATCAGGTAGGTGGAGGGAAATTTTTCAAGGTTAGGCCAATGGTCCACATCAGACAATTCCATGTCACTTCCCCAATTTTGCATTATCCACATAACACTATAAACCAACCACCTCAACAGTTTCTGACAGACCCATATACTGCACATTATTTATTTTTTAATCGATACTTTTAACTTAAATTCATGACTTTTAAATAGAAACGGTGTTACAACTATAAGCAGAAAGCAAATATTACTTTTAATAAATATAAAAGACAGCAAAACAAACACATTAAAAAAACAAAGTTGGGGCTGGGGTTGTGGCTCAGCGGTGGAGCGCTCTCCTAGCACGTGCGCGGCCCAGGTTCGATCCTCAGCACCACGTAGAAATAAACGCATTGTGTACAACTAAAACAAATAAATAAATATTTTAAAAAAACAAAGTTATATTATCAAATTTTAGCTACATTGAGTTGCCAACCAAAGCTCTCAGCCTTGTCTGAGATTTCTCTGATCAAAAGGGAAGCTAACAAGTGTTGGGAAGTTGTAAATGACACACAAGCAATGACACTCACACTTTCTCCCCGGGACAATCTCAGATTTGCTACAGTTGAGAGGGAACCAACTTTCTATGTGCACTGACATTATGCAATGACAGGTCCATGAGCCCCTGAAAGTCATCTGGCACAGTGGCACTGTACACACTGGGAAGTTTATCAACATTGCCCACTTCTTGCAGGAGCTGGGCACAGTGGTTAGCTACCACCCCATTGCTGCCACCCATTCTGGTAATAACTCTTTTGTTTTGTTTTGTTTTTGTGGGTACCGGGGATTGAACTCAGGGGCACTCGACCACTGGGTCACATCCCCAGCCCTTTTTTGTATTTTATTAGAGACAGGGTCTCACTGAGTTGCTAAGTGCCTCGCCATTGCTGATGGCTGGCTTTGAACTCGTGATCCTCCTGCCTCAGCCTCCCAAAGTGTGGTAATAACTCTTTAAAAATTGCTCAGTTCTTTCCTATTTACAAATTGTCACCACAGTCCCATCTAATATGAGCCTCGAGCCGGGCGCGGTGGCACACGCCTGTAATCCCAGCACTTGGGAGGCTGAGGCAGGAGGATCGCAAGTTCAAAGCCAGCCTCAGCAATGGCGAGGCACTTAGCAACTCAGTGAGACCCTGTCTCTAATAAAATACAAAAAAAAAGGGCTGGGGATGTGGCCCAGTGGTCTAGTGCCACTGATTTCAATCCCCAGTACAAAAAAAAAAAAAAAAAAAAAAAAAAAAAAAGATAATATGAGCCTCACAGCAGGAACTATCGTGTGTGTGTGTGTGTGTGTGTGTGTGTGTGTGTGTGTGTGTTTGCTGGGAATTGAATCCTTCCCTTTTTATTTTTATTTTAGATGGGGTCTTGTTGCCCAGGCTGGCCTTGAACTCCTCCTGCCTCAGACTCCAGAGTAGCTGGGATTACTGGTGTGTGCCACTATAGCCAGCCTATCATCCTCATTTGTGAATGAGAATACTAAAGCTCAGGAAGGTTAAGAGACTTGTCCACAGTCACATGGCCAAACAGGGTAGATCCACAAGGAGAGACTTGCCTCCCATCCAGATGCCTTTCAACTCTACCTGAATCCACTTGCCTACAGCCAGGAGCCTTGGCTCTGGGCTGGTCCTATGTTGGGCAGTAGGGAAAGAAGGAAGATGGTAACCCGGCATCTGTGAGGCCCCCACAATCCCAAAGGGCAAACAGGCAAGTGAATAAATTGTTGGGATTAAGAGCTTTTACTCTGGAGTCACACTGCTGTGTATCCATAGTCTATAAATTCTACCTTTCAGAACCTCAGTTTCCTTCTCTATAATATGGGGACAATAATAGTACTCATTTCATAGGAAGTGAGGGTCAGATGAATAATGCATGTGCATGGTGTCTGACACTCAAAAAATGGTTGTTACCAGGAAGGTACAAAGAACAGACGCAAGACAGGCAAAGAATGACTGATGGGGGGGAGGGAGAATGGGCATGATATAATTCTTCAATGAGGAAAGGAAATGAGTTAAGTCTTAGAGGATGCATAAGATTTTGGTAGAGAAAATGGTTCTAACTGCTCACACCAGCCCCTTCCCTCTCTCCCTACTCCAAAGAGAAGTGAGGAAATTCAGAGTCTCATCTCCCTTTCTATCGGCTCAGGCCTCTGAATTACATGTCACAGGTTCTTTAGAGCCTAGCCACTGATCCCAGGAAAAAGAGTCCCCTTTAAGTCATAATTCCAGGTCCCTTTTCTCCAAATGCTACCCACAAGGAAGCCTGGGGCTCAGACCCAACTGCCTGAACCCTCTAGCACTCTAAGGATTCCAGTAGATGTACTCATCTAGCTAAGAACCCCCCCTTCTCTGAAGTAGGCATCAGGAGCCATGTTCACATGTCTGACTTTGTGATCCTTCCCAGCAGGCTGCAAATGATTGGTCCAGGGTAGGTACATGACCCCCTCAAAGCCAATCAGATCCTCTCCTGGGAGTCTAGGATTGGATCTGCCAAGCCCTGAGTTCTATCTCTGAATATGGCTAGAACTGAGTGACACAATACAGGAACTATGGGTGGTTTAGTGCTTGGAAAAGCAGAAAAAGTATAGTGTGTGGAGAGAGCAAAGACAGCCATCAGGGTGTACAGTACAGAAAACAATTGATTCACATTCTCCTGGTCTTCTGGGTTCCACTTACCTAAATCTAACACTTTTCTTTCCCCCAATTCCCAGGAATTCCAAAGCTGACTCAAGTGGATTTCTGCACATAACCAGAGACCTAATTAAGACAGGAAATATGTATGGTTCATGCAATTCCATGTAATCCCAGCTACTTGGGAGGTCAAGGCAGGAAGATCACAAGCCTGGGGCCATCCTAGTCAACTTAGCAAGATCCCATCTCAAAATATAAATAGATAAATCAAAAGGACCAGGGATATACCTCAGAGGGGTAGAGCACCAGTAGGTTCAATCCCCAGAACCACACACACACACAAAAAAAAAAGACAGAAGATAATTTGGAGCTAGAGATAGATGAAAAGATGAATAATTATGAGGGGGAAAAAAACACAGTAACTGCCTGCAGTAAAGGAGTCCAGTTTAGCAGGAGAGAGTGAGGAAGAGATTTAGGTTATGCACTGATGTGGCAGAGGGTGGGTGGGCTAACTGTCCAGGACTGGCAAAGTGTTCCACACAGGCTTTGCTGCAAAGATGTCAGCTGAGCTGATTAAAGAGTGAAGGACATTCTCCATGGAGACAAAGTAGGGGTGGGGAGGCACCATGAGCACAGGGAACAGCAAGTCCAGGTACACAGAGGCACAAAACAGACTGGCATGTTAGAGGAACAACCAGGTGTTCAAAGTGTGCTATGGAAGAATGGGAGATGCGGCTGGACAGGGAGTCAGGCATAGATCATAAAGAGCTTTGAATATCATGATAAGAAGCTGAGGCCGTTTCTGTCAGCAATAGAGAGCTATTGAAGTATTTTAAGTAGCAGGGGGTGACGGGGTCAGTTCTGTGTTTTGGAAAGATTGCTCTGGGGCTGTATGGAGAAAGGACTAGAAAAGGCAGGCCTGAGGGCAGAAAGGCCACTTAGGATGCTCACTTGCTTTTTCATTCACTAACTGACTCATTGAGTACCTACTACGTGCCAGAACCATGCAACATGGGATTCCTAACCCATAGAATGTACAGGCTAGCAAGAGACAGAGAGATGATGAAAGAGAAATTCAAGTGTCATGAGGAAGTACAAGATTCTGTGGAAGGGGCAGCATTCAGTTCCTGGTTTTTAGACTTCCCTGAAGAAATGGTGCTAGAGCTGGTGTCTCTGTGAAGGATGAGTGGGAGTCAGAATGACCCCAGGAGTGGGCCTACATTCCAGGATCATGTGGGCAAGTCAAGCAGCTGAGGGAGAAGGAGAATGGTAGAAGATGCTACAAAAAGGCAGGCAAGGACCAGATCACACAGGGCTGTGGAGACTGCGTCACTGAGTCTGGATTTTATTCTAAGAAGTCCTAGAAGTCTTAAGCAGGGAAATGACACAATCAAACATTTATCTTTAGAAGATTGCTCTGGCTACAGTATGAAAAATAAAATTAAGTGGGGCAGGAACAGAAAGGTAAGGAGTCCAAATATGAGGCTGTCACCAATGTCCAGGTGAAAGACAATGGTGGTCTTGAGGGAGCCATGTGTAGGAAGAGGGTCCACAGACCAGACAGAGGTATGCAGGAAAACTAACAGGACTTGCTGAGGCTTGGCTGTAGGGTGTGGGGGCGAAGAGAGGGAGGCGTCCAGGAGAATTTCTAGCTTCCAGCTTGAGCAAGTGGGTGGATGATGGTGCCAGATATGATATGGGGACCCTGGAAGCAAAGCAGGTGCAAGCAGTGGAGCTGGGGACCTGGGTTGGGACCTGAGGCCTTACTGTCTGTGCCCAGGAAGCAGTTAGACCTGCAGGTCCTGAACCCAGAAGATATCGTTACAGTCAGATGACCTGGGGGTGGGGGAGGGTGGCAAAGAGGGGGATGGCAGAGGAGGCAATGTGTTTAAAAAAAAAAAAAAAGTGGGGGGGAGGGTTGGGCAGCTCTGAAGATCCACAGCAGCAGCGGGACCTGGGGCTATGAGCTTGGAAAATCAAAACTATAAAATCCAAAGGTTACCTATCTCAGCCCCTGTCTTGGCTTTAGCTCCCATTCTAGGCCAAGCAGCACCCCTACTCCACCCTTGCACAGTCACTTCTCATCTGAGAGCACCCTCCATCTCCTATGCACCTTCTTCCCCTGATCAAAGCCAAGTTCTCCTTCAGGCTTCACTCTGTAGTCCCTCTTCCTAGGTGAAAACCTCTCTGGTTCAGGCCTTATCTCAGCAGCTCAAAAACCTGGCTTTGAATTCCAGCTCTGTCACTTGACAACTATGTGGCAACCTTTGGCCAAATAACTTCAGTTTCCTCATCTACACCATGGACATGATAATCATACCCACCTCATAGGGCTGCTTGAAAATGAGTACGCAAAGTGCTAGCAAAACACCAGCACACAGTAAGCACTAAATAAATGTTACTATGATTAACATCCCACCTACCTTCAGGCAGTTAGTCATGCCCTACACCTTTCCTGTCCTCCACTTGGGAACTATTTACAGATCTATGTTTCTCCCTGTCTATTCCTATCCCTTCTCAATTTGTGGACTGTTCAAAATTAAGAAATTCAAGATGGTGACAGCAGAAAATTAAACCAAGTATGGGGTCCTTCAGAGCCCAGTGTGACCATGGACTCTATTTTAAAAAATGTTTTTATCAGTGCATTATAGTTACACATAATGGTGGGGTTCATTTTGACATATTCATACATGCATGAAATATATTTTTCTCTACTACAGTCCCCAGTATTTCCACTTTCCCTTTCTCCTCCCTCTGACTGTCCCCTTCCTCTACTCTACTGGTCTTCCTTCTACACATTTATTGTTGTTTTAATTGGTGTTTACAGATATACAAAAAGGTGGAATTCACTGTGATATATTCATCGAAGTACATAGCCTAATTTGGTTAGTTTCATCCAAAGTTCTCCCTTTTCCCATTTCTTCTCCCTCCTGGCCAATCCCCTTCCTCTACTCCAAAAATCTCCCTTCTGTTTTCAGAACCTGGACTCTCAAAATCCACCCTGCCCCCAACCCCAAACCAGCTCTGGGCATGGTCTACAGTAGGTGCCAGCCCCCATGCAATAGAGTAAAAATGCCAGCAGACGCTGAGGTAGGGCTTTATGATTTCCATCTAGAATTTCACTTTATCCTTCCCATAGAGAGACTGATATCAACCCCATCTTACGGTTGAGAACACTGATGTACAGAGACAGGGTGTGCCTTCCTCATGGACTGCAGAGCCAGGATGTGAACACAGGCCAGTCTGGTGCCAAAGCCCTGCCTCTTGCCCTTCTGGTTCCCCCGGGAGGTTGGGAAAACCTGGCCCCAAGGGCTGAACTTTGTCAACAAGGCTGAGATGCAACTCAGCCCAGAGAGAGGGAACTTGAGGGACTAGGACTGGCAAGCCACATAAACAACCACTCCCTAGGTGCCAAGGCTGCTGATGCATGAGGAAGACATAGAAGGCAAACTGTCTCTTGCAAGAGGCTCTACCTGGGGGCCACACAGCCCAGCCCACACACTGGAAATCTGACCCTGCCCACTCTGCTTAAAATCCTTTAGGGGCTGCCACTGACCTCAGGACAAATCTCCAAGTCTCTAGTATCCTACTAGACCAGGGAGGTCTGGCCTGGCTGTCCCTGGTCCTGCCTACACCCTCCCTTGCCCACCACACCAGGTCTACTGCCACCATTACCAGGTCTCCAGACATACTGTTCCCTCCCTTCTTGCTTCTTTACCCCCTCAACTGCTTGGCATCTTTCAAGCCTCAACTAAGATGCCACTCCCTCCAGGAGCCCTTCCCAGACCCCAGAAAGTGAGAGAACCTGTCACCTCCAGTAATGGGTTCCAGAGCCTTGAGTCCCTCCTTTCAACACTTGTCAAATGTGTTTAGTTACCTGCTAGGGGTCATGACACTACTAAAATGTTGGCTGTAGGAGGGCAGGGACCACTTGGCTCTTAGAGCTTGGTATATCCTCAGCACACAGTGAACTGAATGCATCTTCCTGCAACAGAGGCAGGAGGGCCTTGCACTCTTTCTTCTCACCCCTCATCCATGACCCTCCTTTCCTTGTCTGGGTATCTTGTGCTCAATCTGTGAAGAGCCCAAACTTGCAAAAGAAAGAGAACCACCAGCCAGGCCTGGGCTGAGCCCTTGTATGACCAGTTTCTACACTGAATCCTCTCACCACTTTCCAGATGGGGTGGGCCAGTATGGGTACAAATTATTCCTATTTCTGGAGGAGATGGAGACTCAAGAGTTGAGGCCACCGAGTGAAGTGGTAACAGATTGCAAATGGAGGACAGAGGATTTGAACCCTGCTGTCCGATGCTCAAGTACTTTGTCTCTTCTCTGCCCCAGACCACACACCCCTGTGACTCACCACTGTCAGCCAGCTTACCCCCACCCAGAGAGCAGTTTCTAACCCACGCCCTCAGTCTGCACACCCCTGCCCACAGAGCTCCTCTGTCAGGACAGCAGTCTACCAGTGTGGAAGACAGCCCTCTGCCCGCAAGGGGCCAGTGCTGAAGTCGCCCCTCTCCAGCATCAACAAAATGCCAGTGTGGGAGGAACACCCCAGGTCAGCCAAGTACTGATGGGGGAGGCACCTGCCCCACTGTCAGCAAAATGCCAGTACAGAAGATGCACCATGTACCCCAAGTCAGCAGAACGCTAGCAGGGGAGACTGCTAGTCAGCAAAAAGACACACTTCCCTACACCCCCTCTGTCAGGGCCCATGACTTGGGTGGGTGTGCACAGAGAGTCTCTAAGGTGGGGCTCCTGGGGTGGGAAAGGCCCTGGGCCCACTGTTGCCTGGGGGAGAAGGCTGCACTGGGGAGTGGGGCAGACTCAGGTGAGAGTTCTCACATGGCACTAATGAAATCAACCACCAGCCTGCCCCTCCTTCCCCAGGGACCCTCCAGGCTCCAGCTGATGCAATGCCCAGACCAGATAATTGTTTTCTTGCCTCCTTAAAGGGCCAGCTGCTGTTACTGCTGCAGACATCACCCAGACCCCCGACAGACCCCACAGAGCCCACCACCTGGGCAGGGAGAGGAGGAGCCCAGAGAGTAGCAGCCTCAGGCCTGGGCTCTGCAGAGTAAATTCAATTAATGTCCATCCAGAGACCAGAAGTGTTGTTGAGCAAGAGGGAGTGAAAACAGTTAAGACAGTGACACAGACCACATGTCCTCAGGGAAGGGAGCATGGCCCCTGCTGAGTCGTCAGCACCTGGCTCTTGAACACCTGCCCCAGCCAGTGCTTGGCAAAGGGCTTGCTCGTGAGTTCAGCAGTTATCTACTGAGCTGTCCTGCATGCCAGGCACTGGGCTTAAGACCTAAATCTACCATTTCATTTACTCCTCTGAGTAGGTGGGTATGTTTTATTGAAAGAGACTCAGAGAGGGGAAGTGATTTCTTTAATATCACACAGCTAGAAAGTGGCAGAGCCTGTGTTTGAAGCCAAGTTTAATCAATTCTAGGCTTCATACTTTGCAAAGGGTCAGGTAAGTGTAGAACTCCAGGAAGTCCCTTAAGCCAGGGAGCTGTGCACTGAGAGCAGGGAATGGATGTGTGGGCCCCAACCAAATTCCAAAAGCCCTGTGCTTGGTTTAAGCACAGGTTGTATGGGTCCCCTTCCCAGCAGGCCCCTGCCCAACCAAAGAATGCCCCATTAGGCTGCCCACTTGCCCCTAGGGATGTTGGCAGCTGTGTGATTATAGGCTAATTGGTGGTTGACAGCAACTATGGGAATGACTTGTTAACCCCTTGGTGACCAAGCCTAACCCAGAGAGACCCTGCTCCCCACTGTTCAGAACCCAAACCCAAGAACCTCAGACCCGAGAAATCCTAGGTAGGATGGGACCAAAGAGGTAGCAGCCTTTTTCTCCACACCCATACAATGCGTCTGGGGCTAGGGTTGAGCATTGACATTCACCCAGGTTCCCAAACCTCAAAGGGCCACATTCAAACAGACCTCCAGTGGCAGTGCCAGCCAGCGTCCCTTGCTCTCTGCCCTTAGGTATGGCATTGCCCATTGCAGGCCAGGATCACAAGAGTTATGAGCCTTTCCTGAGTTTCCAGGCCCAGAATCCTGGGAAGAAACTCACTCCTCAGGACTCAGTTGTCTAGAGAAAGTGATGGGGGCATGGGGTCCAGGCAGCCAGGAGGGCAACCAAGGAGATATCCTTCCTGGGACCAAGAGAGTACACAAATTGCCCACCAAGGGTCTTGTCAAGCCTCCCTGAACCCTGGCTCCCCACAGGGCTACTGGCCAAATGTCTTTCCCAGATTCCCAGAAGCCCCTCTTCCCACTTGAGACTGGAGTGAGTACCACCATTTCTTTCATGGGATGATGACAGGAGGAGGGGATCCTACGGGTACCACAATGGTGTCACGTTGGGAAGAAAAAGTGGCCGCTTCCCAACCAGGGCACAGGCAGGAGGGAGAAAGCCTTGCTTTCCAGTTCCCTTTCCAAGAGGGATTTTAAGCACTTTCCAAAAATGCCAAGCGAGGCAATGCTGTTGAAGACCGAGGGCCCCCGGTGCTCTGAGCATCAGCAAAGAACTCAAGACTCTGGGGCTCTCTACCCCATTTTCCAGGCTTCCTCAATCACCCCACGTCCCCTTCTTATACCTCAGCCCCCGCCCCAAAGCCATCACATTCGCAGTGCTCATCCCCGGGCCCCCGCCCCCCAAACCGGCACACTCACAAGCCTACATTGCGCTTCACCGTCAGAACCCCCACCCGCGTGGCCCCCCAGACTGCAGCCCCCTCCCCACGTCCACTCCCAGGCGAGCAAGGCCTACTGACTTACCCCGAGGTGGGGTCGGAGTGCAGACAGGCTAGGGGCTCCGCAGGCCGAGGCAGCTCCGCAAGGCGGGGCAGGTGTTCCCCGGGACCCCGCCCCGCGGACCCGGCGGTAGGCGCGGCCCGGCCCCAGGCGGGCGCGGACTTTGAGAGGGTAGGAACGCGGGGCGGGGAGGGGCGACGAGAGAGGTTCACGGGGGCATCGCCCGCCACCGGGCCAGGCAGCTCCGCTCCGCCCGCCTGCGCTGCCGGCTCAGCACCCGCCACCGTTCTCAGACGCCGCCGGGTGCAAAGCCCGAGCCCCGGCTGGCGGGAGGCGAAGAGGGAGGCGGGGCCTGTGGAGGGCGGAGCCTCTGGTGGGTGGGAGGGGCCACGACGACGGGGCGGGGCCAGTGTGCTGGGGCTGGTGGTGGGCGGGGCCTGAGGAACAGGGAGGGTCTGGGTTTGCCTGGTTGGGGGCCACGTGGGTTGTTGAGGCCTGGAAGGGGTGTGCCTGGAAGTAGCAGGGTCTGGGAATGCCTCAGGCTTTTCTCTGTCCCTAGGACGCTCCTACCTTCTGCCCGCCATGCCTCTCCACCACCACCCTGCCATCTATTTTTTCCCATCTTCTTGCTCTTTGAGGCAATTCCCAGGACCTCCGTGGCATCGTGGTGCTCCTGCTCTACCCTGGATCGGATCCAGGAATGTCAGATGGTAGGTGAAGGGGAAACAACTTACAAACATCAAGTCCACTTTTTTAATATATATTTATTTATTTGCTTTAGTTGTACACGATGCGTTTTATTTGTACTTGGTGCTGAGGATCGAACCGGGCCGCGCACGTGCTAGGTGAGTGCTCTACAGCTGAGCCACAACCTCAGCCCATCAAGTCCATTTTACAGATGAAAAAACTTAAGTTCAGAAAGAGGGAAAGACTGCCCAAGTGCCTATGATGAAAAAGAATACGATGTCCCTTTCTGTTGGAGGATAAGGGAGGAGAGAGTATCCTTCCTGTGACCTAAGTTAACCTCCTCACTCGCTCTCTCTACTCCTAGGGCTGTAATTTTCAACTAGGGACAATTGCACACACACACCCCCAGGGGACTTTTGACATTGTCTGGAGACATGTTTGGTTTTCATAACCTAGGGGGTCTCTCAGAAGAGACCCTGGATGCAGCCAAACATCCTGCACAGGCTAGCCACCAAACAAAGAACTACTAGGTCCAAAATGTCAATAGTACCAGGGTTGAGAAACCCTATTCTAGGGCCTAGCAACTCTCTAAATGAACTCCAAAGTGGATACCCTGACTCCCTATTCCCCAGCAGCTTGGGACTTGAGGAGCGTGTGTTTGAGCTTGCTTAGAACACTTGGAGTCTGGTGTTTTTAATTTCACTCATTCTAAGAAGGACAATATTATTATTATTATTATTATTATTATTATTATTATTATTATTATTATTGGTCCTGGGGATTGAACCCAGGGCACTTAACCACTGAGCCACATCCCCAGCCCTTTTTATTTTTTTATTTTGAGACAGGGTTTCACTAAGTTGCTTAGGGCCTTGCTAAATTGCTGAGGCTGGCTTTGAACTTGCCATCCTCCTGCCCCAGCCTCTCAAACCAATGGGATTACAAGTGTGTGTCACCATGCCCTGCTAGAAGGACAGTATTTTTTTAAAAACTTTTTATTGATGTATAATAATTATGCACAGCGGGATCCATTGTGAATGTTCGTACATGCACATAACATAATTTGGTCAATCTCTTTCCTAGAACCTCTGTTCTCTCCCCACCTCTCTCTCCCCATCCCCTTCCTCTACTTCATTACTCTCCCTTCTATTTTCATGAAATTCTACCACCTTTTTTTTCTAGAAGGACAATATTATTAATATTTGTTGGAGGCAGGTAAAGCAAGTATCTATCCTGCTGAGGATATGAATTAAATGTGAATGGGGAGTGGGAGGTGGGATGTACAAGGAAAATTATTGAAGTTAAAGGACCTCCTGGGGACTGAGAATGTAGCTTAGACTTATCTGATTTGTGAGAAGAGTAAACCAAGGCTCAGCAAAGTGAAGAGCCTAAAGTTGGGTCCCAAGCTGGTCAGAGACTCATGATTTTATCTAGTTATTAATTAACATGTTATTATCTAATCCACATCAGGCCTAGGCCTAGAACTAGGGCCTGTGTGGCAGAATGATTGCTCTAGGACTAGGTTAGGGGAGGCAAGATGAGGGCCAGGGAAATATCAGGAATAAGAGTAGAGGTGAAGATGGGAAGAGCAGAGCCTGTGAGGACTGGGAGAAGAGAAAAATGAGGCTTCCTTTGTGCTTTTCCCTTGCCTCTGTCAAAGAGACATGTAAACCAGGTGCTCCCTATAGAATCATGATTCCTTTGCACATCTGATGAAAAATTTGGATTTTCTCTCCAAAAGACAGAGTGCAAATGTACATTTTTCATATAATTTCAGAGACTCCAAAGTTCCATATGGATTTTCAGAAGGGTTAGATGGAGAGGGGGTGGATTCTTAAGTGTATATACAAAAATTAATATGCAGGAATAAAAAATATCTTAGCTGGGTGTGATGGCACATACCTGTAATCCAAGCTGCTTGGGAGGTTTGACAGGAAGATCATAAGTTAGAGGCTTGCTTGGGCAACTTAGCAAAGCATAGTCTCAAAATAAAATTTTAAAAGGGCTGCGTTTATAGCTCAATGGTAGAGCCACTTGGCTGCCATGTGCAAGACCCTGGGTTCAATCTCCAGTATCAAAACAACAACAAAATGAAAATAACAACAACAAAAATACTTAGAAAAAAGTAATGAAAAAAGTCTTGCCTTGGGCTGGGGTTGTGGCTCAGTGGTAGAGTGCTTGTTTGGCATGTGTAAAGCACTGGGTTTGATTCTCAGCACCACATATAAAGAAATAAATTAAAGATTCAACTAAACATATTAAACAACTAAACATATTTTTTTAAAAAAAGAAAGAATGAATGAAAAAGGTCTTGCCTTACCTGATATCAAAATATATTACTGGGGCTGGGGTTATGGCTCAGCGGTAGAGTGCTTGCCTAGCATGTGTGAGGCATTGGGTTTGATTCTCAGCACCACATATAAATAAATGAATAAAATAAAGGTCCATCAACATCTAAAACAAAATTTTAAAATATTACAAAGTCAATGTAGTTGAAACACTATGATATTGAAGCAAAACTAGGCAGATCAGTAGAACAAAAGAAGTACAGAAATGAACCAGCAATGACTGTAGTTCATAATAACCTACCACTACTACTAATACTACTATTACACACACATTTTTTTTTCTGTGCTGTGGCTCAAACCCAGGCAAGCATTCTACCACAGAGCTACACCCCTATCTCAACCTTGTGAATTACTAGAAGAGAGGAGCTGGAAGGTTCCAAACACAAAGTAACATTATGGAGATGGAAACAGTTACTCTGCTTTGGTCAGTAGGTTTTGTTTCCATGTACTGAAATATCACACTGTGACTGCATAAATAAATACCATTATTAGGTGTTAATAAAAAAGTTTAAGAAGAGGGAAATGTTAACTATCCTGATTTGATCATTACACTGTATACATGTATCAAATGATGACACAGTACCCATAAGTCTGTACAATTAATAAATAAAGAGACCCACTCACCCATGGAATATGGTGTATGATGAAACTGGAATTTCTAGCAAATGTGGGAAAGATAAGCCTTTCAACGATGGGTGGAATAACTACCAAGTCATTTGGGAAAACAGAAGAAAATTATGTTCTTACCTACAGCTAAATAAATTCCAGGTAGAGAAAAATTTTTTAAAAAATTTCTCCTGCGTTCTTATTAACAACATATTCCTTCTACTTCCTTCTTAGTTGTCAATAGACCTTTATTTTATTTATATGCGGCGCTGAGAATCGAACTCAATGCCTCACACATGCTAGGCAAGGGCTCTACCACTGAGCCACAACCCCAGCCCTCAGTAAATACTTTTTATAATCCTGAAGATGGAAAAGGTTTTCTGAGTATGATGAAACCTAGAAACCAGGCGATAAGTGTGACTATAAAAATTTTCGTACACAAGAAATGACCATAATCGATTTCAAAGACACATTCAAACTGGAGGGCCTAAGTCCCAGTTGCCCGCAACTCTGCTGTGGCCCGCTACCCCTTTCCGCTAGGGACTACCCCGAAGGGACTACCGGGGCTCTGGGAGTCTAGACCGAACAGATCGCCGAGGCTCCTCCCGAGGAGCACGGACCAGCATCCACCTGTTCAAGGACTGGGAAGTCCCGGAAACCCCAGCCCTGCCATCTGGGTCCTCAGCAGGTGCTTTAGCACAGCGGAGTTAGTCCTCCAGGAGGTTGCTCACTACTTCCCTCGCGTGGTCATCCTAAGAACTGCAAGCGTCCGTTTCAGTTCAAGTCCATTTCAGATCATGACCTTTAAGATGAGATTTTTTTTCCCCCTCATACAGTGAATCCTTGAGACCCCCGTAAGGTGTGGGAGGGCAGTGAGGGATCCCAGGGGAGCCTTGTAGAATTTGAGAGTGGGGAGGCAGTGAGACTTGGGGGAAACGCAGTGGTCTCTGAACCCTGAGTTTAGGTGTAGATTGGAGACTAGGTTGGGTAAAGTACACCAGGACCAAGCTAAAGCGTTTGGGCACAAAAGATTTTTAAGCACATTTCCATGTTTCTGTTGACTTGGTCTAGGGGCTGCCTGCTCTGCCAAACCTCTCCTTTAGACACCCTCCACTCTGGTCACTGTAGTTTGAATCTCTAATGTCCCATTAAGGCCTATGTGGTAAAGTTTTGGTCCCTAGTGTGACACTATTGGAAACTGGAGGAAATCTGATGAGGTGGAGCCTGGTGAGAGGTCATCAGATCACATGGGGAAAAGGGAAGTGCCTTAAAGAGGATTGCTGAGGGCCCCACTAGGAATCCCACAGTCTTACTCCCTCTTACTTCCTTTCTCTCTTACTTCCCAGTTGTGAGATGAGTGGTTTTGCTCCATCACCTGCTCCTGTCATCATGTGCCACCTAGACCCAAAGCAATAGGGCCAACCAGTCATGGACAGGAGCCTCTGAAACTGCAAGCCAAAGTAAGACTTTTCTCTTTCTAAGCTGATTAGTTCAGGTATTGTTACAGAGACTCAAAGCCGACTAACACACTGGTTCAGGGTACCCACTGTCCAAGCCGGAAACCCAGGAATCACTCCACTCTGCCCTCCTTCTTACCTCTGTCCACTTAGTTATCAGGGCCAGCCCCAGTCAGCCTCCTAGATACCACCCTGGCTCACCACTGCTCTGTATCCCCATCGCAACACCCTAGTGCACCCTGCCCTCCTCTCACTCCCCAGTTCAGCTGCTGTCAGGAACTTAGTCTCACCACCTCCAGACTTCTATACATGGGGAAGCCTTCTAAAACAAACCCAGCCACATCCCCATCTTCTATTGTAAACTCTTTTCATTGATTCATTCAACAAATACCAAGGTTTTTTTTTTTTTTTTTTTTTTTTTTTTTTTTTTTTTTTTTTTTTTTTTTTTTTTTTTAGGGGGGGGGGGGGGTACCAGGGTTGATTGAATTCAGGGGCACTCGACCACTGGGTCACATCCCCAGCCCTTTTTTTGGTATTTTATTTAGAGACAGGGTCTCACTAAGTTGCTAAGTGCCTCGCTGTTGCTGAGGCTGGCTTTGAACTCTCGATGCTCCTGCCTCAGCCTCCCAAAGTGCTGGGATTAGTACAGGTACTACTTAATTACCAATCTGACATGCGCACTTTTACCCAGCTGCAATGAAGTGCCCTGAAAAGGGTCAGCCTTTCCTGTCTCTATTAGCCCAGGCAGCTTTCGTCTCTAATGGAATCCTTTCGATAATTTATTTCATACTTCTGGCAAATCTTGATGGACTCCATTCACCTCAATGCTACCTCTGCAGATCATTCAAAAGCTTCTATTAGGACTCTAAGAGAAACCTCCTTTTTGCTTTATACTCAAAGAAAGGAAGTAAAAATCTAAACTTCAAGAGGGGCCATGCTTTTCAGTGTAATCACAATACTTTCCAGTCTGAACAAGAGGCATCAGCTATTCTTTCTCTTTTGAAAGCATTTTGACCAGGTAGAAGGACTTTAAGCATATACACAGGACATACATATCTTGATCCCATTCAAAAGCCACTGAAAATATTTTCATACTTATTTGCATATTTTTTTTTCACTATTAATGTTTAGGGGATATTAGTTTTATTTCTCTTTCAATGACAGTGCTTTTCAGTGGAAAAAAAAAAAAAAAGAAACAGCTGACCAATGACTTTAATGAATTATATGTAACTGGTAAGGGAGAGCAAAAATATCAGATTAGATATGGAACACCTACTTATTTTTGGAATATATCAAATACGTCTTCTAACACACATATTTCATTCCTAATTGTATTTTGCTTAGTTACTTATAAACATCACTTTAATTCCCTAAGCAGAAAACAGCTGGATGACAGGTGAAAGCTAGTTGAAGATTAAGAATGAGCTGTGGGCTTTACACAGAGCAGCTAATAGTCACTTGAGGAATCGAGTGCTGAATGTATTAGATGATTCCTTCTGTCACTTCTTTATTAGACACACTCTAAATGGAACTCTGCAGGCCTCTAGAGGCAGGGTGGGTTCTTTTAAACCCAGAAAGATCTATCTTTTGCAGAGATGGGGAGGGAGAGGCAGGCTCTCTTTTGGTGTCTAGTTATGGTGGAGGGGAAGGGAACCAGCCAACATGTACTCAGTATCTTTCACCCCAACACTTTTTGCAAAGGGTTTAAGGTAGTTCTTGAACACAGGTAAGGTAAGCTATACAACATGCTAGAGGAAGACAAAGCAAATAGAGAACAAAGATTGGACAATAGTAAAGCTAAAGTGAAACTCACACATAGGAATGCATAATCCAGTTTTACCAGAATTGAGAAGGAGGCTGACTCAGGCTACAGTCTAAAGGAGAAGCATGATCAGGTACAAGGTTTACACTATGGATAAGGTTGGAGAAAGGGAAGCCCTCTTTAATAAAATGCCTACTCTGTAACAAATATTGTCATATGGGTAAATATTATTAGTTTCATTTTACAGATAAGGAAACAAGTGATGGGTGGATGAATGACTTTCACTCAAGTCAAAATGCCTGGATTCGAATCATGGCTGGGATTCAAATTCACTTGGTTCTGACACCAAAACTCAGGGAAGGGTAATAAATATCATTATGAAAACCATTTTCCCAGGCTTACACATGTTACTAAACAAAAGTAGAGAGACAAAAATTCAGTGGATGTGTTTGTAAATTAACATAAAATATAGAATGGTTTAAATAAATAAGATTTTACCTAATTTACTGTATATTTAAATTATGTTGTTATTTTTTTTTTTTTTTTTTTTTTTTTTTTTTTTTTTTTTTCCTTTTTTTTTTTTTCTTTTTTTTTTTTTTTTTTTTCTTTTTATAATTTTTAATATGTACAACTCATAGTGCATATATTTAGTATCTTTTTACATACAACTGTTTGTATACAAAGTATATTCGTGCAATTTAGGTCTTCAATCATGCATTAAGGAAAATGATATCCGTCTCATTCAACCACCTTTTTTTTTCCCCCCCTCCCTCCCCTCTTGCTCCCTCCCTTACCCTCCCTTCCCTTGACCATTCTAGTGTTCCTCTAATCCTCCTATGTACCCCATCCAACAATACTTTGAAATAGCCTCCTTATATAAGAGAGAACATTTGGTACTTGGATTTTTGAGACTGACTAACTTCACTTAGCATTATGTCTTCCAACTTCATCCATTTACCTGCAAATGCCATTAATTTATTTTCTTTTATTTCTTCTGAGAGGATTACAGGCGTGCGCAATTCACCGCATTGGGCTCCAAGTATTTTTTTCTTTATATGTAGAGTACTGAGGACACAATGATGAGTAAAATAGACATAGAACTTAAAGCCTAGTGGGGTTTAGATAACTGCCCTAAATAGTTATATAATTAAAACTGGGATACAGGGTATGAAAGAGCCTGACCTACCAAGGGAGTTCCTCAAATGTATTCCATTTGAAGCCTGAATAGTGGTCAAGGATGGGGTAAGAGCTTATGCAAAGGCCCTGAAGTTGCTTCTCCTGAGTCTCAAGTTCCTCATATGTATAGTGGGGATATTTAGGGTTATGGGGATAAAATGAGTTAATGCATGCAGAATCCTTAGAATGAGGCCTAGGACGTAGCAAGTTCTCCATAAGTGTTAGCTATAATAATTTTAATTTTTTTTAAAGTGGAGAGCCATTAGACATCATTCAGCAAAGGAGTTAGATAATAAGCATTTTTTGAATGTCACTCCAGCTTCAGTGATGGGAATGGATTGGCACAAGAAAAGAGCAGATTCAGACAAAATAATGAAATTTGTGCCAGGTCCATTGAGAGCTGTGGGGTGTTTTTATTGTTGCTGCTGTTTCTTGTTGTTGTTTTGTGGAACTGGGGATTGAACCAGGGGCACTTTACTACTGAGTTACATTCCCAGCCCTTTTGTGTGTATGTGTGTATGTGTTGGGGTGGATCTCACTAAATTGCCCAGGCTGGCTTCCAACTTGCAATCCTCTGCTTCAGCCTCCCAAGTCCCTGGGATTATAGGTATTCTCTACTATGCCTGACTAATTGTTGGGTTTTTGGACTGGGGAAGGGCTATGGTTTGGATCTAGAATGTTCCCCCAAAGCTCACGTGTTGAGGACATGGTCCTCAGTGCAGCAAGGCTCAGAGGTGAGGCTTTGGGGCAATGATTGGATCACAAGGACTCTGACCTCATCAGTGTATTGATCCATTTGATGGACTGATTCAGTGCTAGCTGAATGGAATACTGGAAGGTGGGATTGAGTTGAAGGAGGTAGGTCATTTGTGTGCCCTGGAAGGGTTTATCTTCTCCCTGCTCCCACCTCTCCCCCTCTCTCTCTGCTAACTGCCATGAACTGAGCAACTCTCCTCCACCACACCCTTCCGCCATGATATTCTGCCTCACCTCCAGCCCAAAGCAATGGCCAGGTGACCATGGACTCAAACTTCTGAAACTGGGGGCCAAAGTCAATCTTTTCCACTTCTAAGTTGTTCTTGTCAGGTATTATGGTCATAGCAACACAAAGCTGACTAACACAGGTGGCAAAGAGGAATTGGAGAGATTTTGTGGTTTAGGTGGTAGATACTACTCGCCCAGATGCTAGGTGCTAGGAGGCTGTTGGTAAGGAGGACTCCTAACTTTTGGGTCAACAATAGGGTGGCTGGTGATGCTCTTCACCAAGACAGGGAAACCTAGAGGAGGACCAGGCCTAGGGAGATGCTAGTCCGTGTCTGGATGTGGCTAGATGCAGGGATGCAGGACATCCCACGTGAAAGGCTGGACAGGCAGCTGATGAGCTGTGGAGTTTAGAGGAGAAATTGTGGCTGGAAACATAAAACTGAGATTGTTCACAATCCTGACAGCATTGGTCCAGTAACAGCTGAACCTCAGGCATTCTCTGTGTGTAGTGGTAGGAGGACAGAATAGCTAGATGGTTTTTAAAGTTTCCCCTGGCTCAAACATGCATAGGGTTCCAAGTGTTGAAGTCGGCAAGACTCCAGAGACAGAAGAAGTCATGTAGCCTGAAAGATTTGCCAAAATCCCTTGGAAGTTACTTGTTTTTCTTTCATCTCTTACTGAGCAGTTCCTAAGAGCCACATGCTGTCCTAGATATGGAAGGATGAACAAGACACAGCCCCTGCCCTCCAGGAATTCACAGCCTGGTGGGGCAGATGGAGAAGACAAAGGGCAATTACAAACTTGTACCCCAAGTACCCTAACTTAGGTTTGGGAGACCAAGGAAAGCTTCCTGGGGAAGTGACACACAAGGTGAGACCTGAAAGTTAGGCAGAAGAAAACTGTGAGGGGAATTGGGGCAGGGAATGTTGTTTCAAGTGTTGGTATTTAAGGGTCCTCTTTCCTCTTGAAGTTTTCACTTTGGATGCTATGGATGTGCCCTGAGAGCCCACTTGAGGATCAAAGCAAGGCCTAGTGGTTGACTCCTTAGGTTCTATTGAACTTGCCTTCTCCTCCTTCCAGGGCTGGAAACAGGGTGAGGCACGTAAGGCAGGTCTCTCTGGTGGTGCAGTGTGTTCCTCCTGCTCACACCCCTGTTTCGACCTTCCCCAGCTTTTCTAAGACCCAGCTCTGCTTGGGTCTTGCTGTTCTCAAGTATGGCTCTCTGTGATTACAATCGCTCCCCCCTTGGCTTGATGAAAGCTTGCTCAGGCTCAGCTCAGGTGTCACCTCCTCCTGGAAGTCCGCTGTTCTTCACATTCCTGCCCTCCTCCCTAGGCCAAGATGGTCCTCTGTGTTGAAACAGCAGGGTACAGGCCACACTGCACAGTGTGAACAGAGCAGGTGTTGGCATCAGAGCCCTGCTGTAATGACTATTGTCTGAGCCTGTTTCTTTCCACATGTGTGAAACACAGTGCTGACTTCATAGGGGAGTGATAAAGATGATAAAAGAAAATGTGTGTCCTCAGCAGTGATTAGTACCTGGTACTCAGTAGATGGTACTTGGTACTCAGTAGGTGGTAGCTACTGTTACTACCTTGTTTATACTTATTCTAAAGCACTCATGTATCCTAATTCTTTTCCTGCATTTATCTTCCCTATATCATAAACTCTTTGGGGCAGAGAGGAAGGGGAAGAGAAAGAAGAGAAGGAAGAGATTCAGAATGACATTTAGCAGGCCTTAAGACATGTCTGCTGCATAAGTAAGGAAAATAAATTATTGTTGCCGGCTGAAGCGATGGCCGCTTGGAGCACCGAAGCTGCAGAAAGAAGTTCAGAGGCGAACTGGAAGCAAACAGCCTTTTTATTCTGATAACTTTTCTCTCTGGCTCTAACAACGACTTTAACACGCACCACACACACCACCAAACAACCAACACACCAAATGGCACAGACCCGATCAGCAATCTCGCTCAAGTCTCTCGAGATCCCGGGCCAAGTCCCGTGAGATCCCGGGCCAAGTTCCGTGGGACTACGGAAGGCGGCAATGCCCAAACATCTCCATGGCCCGTAGTAAACCGCAATCTTAGCCATCTCCCCAAACAGGGCTCCTGCAAATTATCATTCCATAGGAAAAGGAAATCTGGAGCCTTGAGCTCCAATCACAATTCCAGTGATGGTACTTTCTTCCCTACTCACTAAGGACAAGCCACCTTGAGGACAAGAACTGATAGGGCATGCTTCTGGCCACCTGGCCCTCCAGCCTCTAGACCTGAAAGGATTGGACCAACATCTGAGATGAGGGGCACCATTTCATGTGTGAACTGGTGACTTCTGAACAAAGACCTCGCATAGCTATCTGAGATGGGCCAGTTAGAGCCTCTCTAGGTCGAAGGAATGGAAGGAAATTGCCAGGTGGCAGAGGGAGTTGAAGTAGAGGGGCCAAAGACAAGTGGGCCCTGCCCAGGAAAGCTATGTGAAAGGAAGGATAAGAGCGAACAGAGACCAAGAGAAAGTGGAAGCCTGATTGTAGAGGAAGAGAATGGAGCCATTCTGTCCAGAGATTGGATGGGGCAAGGAGAGAGAATGAAGAAAACCAGGAGCCTTAGACCTGCCTCCTTCTCACTGGCCTTTTAGTTCCAGTCCTTCCTTACCAGACACTCCTCCATAGCTGAGTTACACTGAGTAAGTTTCTGTTCCTTGCAGCCCAATGAGCCTGACTCTACTGTGTTATCTTGGCTAGTTCCTGCCCCTTTCTGGGCCTTCCTTTGATTAGACTATCTCTAAGTTTCTCTTTAAATCAATGTTCATTATGAACATCGTGTAGAGGATTGTTTATTGGGTTGTTGGCAACTGAGTTCAGTATTTATTAGAGTGCCCCTTACGTCATGGCTTGCTGGCTGGTTGAAAGAGCCTGTTAGAGGATGCAACATACACCTGGCCTTGAAGCTGAGCCCTTGATACAATCTGCCTCCCCTTTCCATCGCATCTTTTGTTGGATCACAAAGGAACTGAGGAAGAGGGCTGGTGTTTCTCCAGTATCTCCTGGCTGCTGAATGTCCTACCTGTCCCCTCAACACATTGTGGACCCACTTCAGGGTCTCAGAGGATTTCAGTACCAGGGCTGTCCAAAAATAGTGCCACTTCAGGAAGAATTTGAAGAAAGAAAGTTTTTAAGATTTTCTGGCTTCTAGATTTTTGGTTCTTGGCCTGTGCCCTGCCTTCATCCTCCTAAGCTAACAGCTAGGTTGATAATAATAATTTCTTGCTTTTGTATGGTGCTTGTGCTTCTCAGAGCATTTTTATGTTTATCATCTTATTTGATACTCACTGAAACTCAGGGAGGATGAGCAAGAAGGAGACGGAGATGATAAATATCTGGGGTTTCTCCCATCCCACTTATCCCTTAAGTCAACTTATTTAAAATAGTTTGAAAAAAAGTATTCTATGTTGTTTTGAAAATAGATGGAAATATTGAAATTGAGCTTGTTAAGTGATTTTCCTAAGATCACAGAACAAGTTAATGGATGAGTAAGATCTAGGTTTCCAATCTTAAATCCTATTTAAATTCATAGTTCTCTTCTCAGGACTTGCCTAACTCTGCCTTGCAAAATGCTTTAGACTGTGGTAAAGGACTGCTGAGAGAAGTAGTGTTCTTGCCACTGGTGTCCCTGTGGGGCCTGCATGGGTCACGCACAATTCTTCCTTGAGTGAGAAATAGCTCAGTATAGAGTGCTCACCTAGTACACATGAGGCCCTGGGTTTGATCTCTACGCTGGCATAAAACAAACAACAATGACAACAACAACAACAAAACCCCAATTACTCCTTGCAGAGCCTTTGCTGCCTTGCAGTGGCTTGGGTAGCACCGGGAGGCCACAGAAGGAAGCTAGATTGGATGTAAGGATTTCGTAACAGTTACTCAGATGTTGGCGAGGATAAATGCTGTTGGAAATTTCCATTTCCTTTTTTTGATCTCAGAGAGTTTGGTAGAAGACAAGACAGAGAATGTCGAGAACCATCAGTCTATTCCTCCATCAGAACTGCTAAAAAAAATATATGAAGCAGGAGTCACAGTCTCTGCCCTTCCTCCTCTCTAAACTCTACTATACAGCCAGGATGCCCTTCCCTGACTCCTCTGTTTTGGTTCCCCTTGCCAACTGTGCTCATGGCGGGGCTCCCATCTGGTCATTCTGGAGCCTATCCATCCTGGCCATAGTGTAGAGTTAAGTTGTCTTGGAAGGCAAGCAGTGCTTCCATAAGACAGTTATGGGGGTAGGTGAGGAAGCAGAAGGGAATAGGCAGCTTCACCTGCACTTGCTATGGTCTGCCCTGGGTCTTTCCCCAGTGTCCCTGCTGAGAGCTTAGTGTGTATCACCCAGCTCAACAACGCAAACCCACAACCTGGAAGTTAGTAATTGCAGTTAGCCTGTCCAGCGGCCAGGGTGATGCTGGGTCAGTTGGGGTGAAGATAACAAAATAGAACATGTGCTTGGAATTTCAAACAGAGGGAATTTAGTTCAGAGAATTAGTTAGAAAAATGCTAGAAGTCCTGAAGGAGCAAAAGAGTGAAGTTGGGCAGACTGGGTATTAGTAGATGCAGGAAGCATGTACTACCCCACAGCCTGGGAGGGTGTTATTAGACAGAAGTGTGCTTATTATGGACACAGCTAGATCACTGTTTTTGTGGTGACAGTGGACTACTACCAACATTGCCAGAGATGGTGGAGGTCTCCAAGCCCTAACTACTATCTGCTGCCAGAGTCTCCAGCAAACACAGAACAGTGGCTTCACCTCTCCTACCACCATCCCCTCTACAAGCACAAAATTTCCCACCTGAAGTTCCCATTGGCCTAATCTGACAGGAAGTCAATTGCCAAGAAGAGTCTGGGAAATGTAGTTTATTGGGTCCAGCACACAAAATAGAACATAGGAAGGCTAAAGTGCAGCTTACAGCAAACAAGCAATGACTACTAACACAAATACTCTTGAAATTGTCCACTAATTTGGAACCATTATTATTGGCCACTTGTATTGATCATTAATTGATCACACCATTTGAACTTTTCTCCTTTCCTAATAGCCCTGGTTTCCTTTCCAGGATCCATGTGTTTTTAGGAAGCTAATTCCATCAGTTGTAGCAGCACTGAACAAATCAGGGTATTCAATCTCACTGGCCAGGATGATGTGAACTCAGCCAATCCAATCAGAATGAATCTCAGGATTTTTGCCAGAAATCTAGCACACAGATTCTCTTCCTTGCTTATTATAAATAGGAAACATGCAGGTCCTGAGGGCTATTGGCAGTCATCCTGGGACAATAATGGGAGTGGAAACCAGGAACAAAGAGTAGCTCTGAAGAGCAGGATTAATATTTAGGCATATGTGGAACCCAATGCCATAACCACAACTTAGGGTGTTCTGGCATAGTTGAACAGGATCATGCCCTAGGGTGTTCATTTTCTGTCACAAAGAAAGACCAATTTGCAAGCATTGTGAAAATCTCTGGAAGGGAAAGAAGTTCTAGGGATTAGGCATTTTTCTCATGGTCATTTTCTAGATGGCAAAATAATCTTTACCCTCAATAAAAAAATCAATTTTGTACCATGACTAGTACACATGTTGATTCGTATATGACGAGCAAAAGTTTCATCATAGGGCTGGGGATGTGGCTCAGCGGTAGAGCGCTCGCCTAGCACGTGCGTGGCCCGGGTTCGATCCTCAGCACCACATAAAAATAAAAACACATTGTGTACAACTAAAAAGCAAATAAATAAATATTTTTAAAAAAAGTTTCATCATAGTTTTCACAGTATCTAACTTTGCTATGTTCCATTAATCCAAATTTTTTAATTCTATTCCATTATAAAAATAAAAGTTGACCACAGGGGCTGGGATTGTGGCTCGCCTAGCATGTGCGTGGCCCAGGTTAGATCCTCAGCACCACGTAAGAATAAAGGCATTGTGTACAACTAAACAAAAACAAAATAAATAAGTATTTTTTAAAAGTTGACCACAAATTTCTAAGTGATTCTGTGATCTGTTAATGAATTATGACCTGCAATTTGAAAAACATCATCATACACGATACCATCATCAATTGCTGCAAAATCTAACTCTTGATTTTAAGCATCCTAACTTTTACCAACTTTCCTGTTCCTTTACCCACATTTTTTGTCTTCCTCTACTCTGATACCATGTCCCAGCTTTTACCAGAGGTGAACTTCTCCCTTGACTTGTGCTCAGGACCTCAAGAACTAACATCTGCAGATATTCTCTCTTGTTTGTATTGCCAATTCCCTCTTCTCCACTGGAATATTTAGTTTACTTACTTGCCCTAGGGTCTGTCTTCTTAAAATAAAAACCAAACCAACAAAAACACCTCCTTTGACCCCATTTTAACTCCAGCTTCCTTGAGTCAAAGGAGAGCAGATGTGGTTAAATGGGCAGAAAGCAGAAGGTGAGCTTAGAAGTGAACTCAGCAGAAGGAATGTGGAATATGGGAAGAAGGCACACAGTAGGGATTGTGGAAGGGAGAAGTTATTGAGATTTGTGTGTGTAGAAAGAAGAGTGAATTTTGAACCCAGACTACTTTTCTTAAGTTCCTGTTTTGAGCCTTCTTTTGCTCCCTGGCTCCCAAACCTTAGTTGCTGGAGGCTGAATTCTAGAGTTGGGTAAGCTTAGGTTTGACACCAGTCCTGCCATTTCTGAGGTACATGACTGGATACATTTTATCTCCAAGTTTTAAAAAATATTTATTTATTTGCTTTAGTTGTACACAATGCGTTTTTTTTTTACGTGGTGCTCGGGATCGAACCCGGGCCGCCCATATGCTAGGCAAGCACTCTACCGCTGAGCCACAACCCCAGCCCAAGATTTTTTATTTATAAAATTAACCTAATAAAACCCATTTCATTAAGTTGGTTTAAGGATTAAATGAGATCAACATATATTAGCTCTCTTTATTGTCCAGGCCTTACTCCAACCTTATCCAAAAATCTTACTCCTGGACTAATTTTAACTACCATACTGATCACTTGTTGATCAATTCCTCTGTGCCAGGCAATATGCCAAGGACCTTAAAAGCAGGGTTTCCTAGCCAAGAAAAATTCCTTGGCACCTTCTAGTTTCATCCCTTTGATAACTTAATTAACATTATATTACAAAATATTTATCATGCATGAGAATGGCCTGATTTTACCTATATTTGCTCATTCAATAGATCTGATCTACTAATGTGCCAGGTACTTACTAAGTGCTCATAGATGCATGTGGCCCTAACCCTTGAAGGACTCACGATCTGCTCACAGAGTAAGTACTATATAATGAGGTACACAGGTGAGGTGTTCTTTCCTTGTGGCTTTCTTGGGCTAGGTAACTCCACCTGTGGCTCCAGGCTCCACAATTGACAGTGTTTCCCTTTCTGTTTTTCTGGTTTGACTTTAGAACCCTACTTTCACTACATGCTTTTGAATTCTCAGCTCTCCTTGTGACAACTAGAATTAAGAGGAGAGAGAATTTTTGCATTTCCAGTCTCTCTGCCTGGAAGTTCCCTCTGGAGGAAAGGAACTTAGCTGACATTCAAAAGGTAGGTGAATAACTGGTCTCAATTTTACCCCATCATAGTTTAAACCCTGCTCGTCTTCATTCCCTCATAGTCTCTTAAATGCCAAATCTGACGGACTTTTGACCTCTTATAGATCTTTTGTCCTTTTCTCTGTGGAACGACATACCACTGACTGTTCTTTGCATCTTTTTCCTCTCCAGCTCAAGAGAAGTTAAGTAAATGGAGCTGGGACTCTCACCCAGATCAGACTAACTCCAAAGCACATGGTAGAGCAACTAAGCCATGCTGCCTCCCGAAAGGGACCAATTGTTTAGAACTGTGTAATATGTGGTCATTAGCTACACGTAGCTATTTAAACTTAAAGAAAAGTAAATTAAAAATTCAGTTTCTCAATTGTAACATCTTTCAAGTACTCAGTAACCACAAATAACTAATGGCTACTATGCTGAACAATGTAAGGGTAAAAGCATTTCCATCATCTCAGAAAGCTCTACTGGATAGCATTGCTTTAAATAAATTTTCTGTCTCTAAACCTTCACCTTTACTCTTTTCCTTTATTTGTTCTCTGGAGTAGACAGTCAACATTTGGTGTGCCCACCGTTCTGGGAAGAGTTACTCTATCACCTGCCCTCCAGCATACATCCACTGACAGGGTTACAGCATATAATGGTGTTTACCCCTCCACAGCAGTGTTGCTTGGTTCAGGGGTGGACCCTTGGCTAAAACTAGGCCAAGTAGGAGTTCTTCCTCTCAGAAAATTTTAACTGGGCCTAAGAATATAGTCACTTGGATGATCTTTTGAATAGAGGTGGCCTGGGATCCATGGGTGACCGTGTTTTATATGATATGGATTGAGAAAACTGGTCTAGGAGAGATAAAGAAATGACAGAACAGCTACACATATTGGGGAAAGTTGGATCTAGCTCAGTCAGTGCCAGGGCTCCAAGATGGATACACTTCTTTCTCTGAGCTCTGTCTCCCTCTATGATGCCTTCATGCTCAAGCAGGCACGGTTTGTGAAGCAGGAATAACGGCCACTCTAAGCTACTGTGGATCAAGACCTCCAGAAGAGAAACCCTGTCTCTCCTCTATCCATAGTTGAAATTGTCACAAAGACTTTGCTTCACTTGGTTTGGGTCATGTGCCTATCTGTTCAGAAACCGTGGCTGGTGTTAGCAAGTTTCCTAGAAAACAATGTCTGAAGAAGGGATTAAGTGCTAAAGGTTCATGTGGGAGACATAATCCTAGGGCAGTGAATGAGGGACAAGGGAAAGCAGAAGATGGGAAGAAATTCAAGGAAATGTTTGCTGGATACTTCTCAGTGAGCTGTGAACAGGCACAGTTCTTTCTTGGCAGGTATACCCAATTGGCAGGTGTACCTGCTTGGCCATGAAGCAGTTCTAGGTGGGTCATATGGAGAAATTATGCCTTCAAACAGTTCATCAGAGGAGGGAGGGGAGAGTAGATGATTCTGTCCTGCTCTTTCCTGCCTCTTGTCTCCCACTGGTCAATTTATCCCATGGGTAGCTAAATCCCCTGTACTAGATTGCTTCATTGGCCCCTTTAGTAGCTGCCCAGGAAGCCAGATTCCATGTTCTGTGAAGTGGTTGTGTCATCAGGGTCTGGAAGCTATAGAAGACATAGAATCCATGTTTGCAACAAGGCAGAACTATAAGGCCTTGTTCAGACCTTGTCAGTCATGTCTGTCATTGAGGTGGATCAAGTGGTCTGGGAGCCAAATGATGCTGAGACTCTGAGAGGCACTGCACCAAGATATGGAGATTGATCATTACGATTGGTCAGACCACTAGCCTCTGGCTAATGGGGCATAGGAGAAGTTCCATGGTAGGAAGCATTCCCTCCTCGCCCCATTATGTCAGTTCATATCCTCAGGAAATCAGACACCAAGACAGGATACAATAAAACAAATTTATTATAAGAAAAACACCTATAAGAGATCATGGGAGTAAACTGGGGAAGACTGAGAACCACTAGGCAATGATGCAGAGCTGACCCTAAGGAGAGAGGGAAGAAAGTTCTAGGTGGAAGCATCTTAGATTAAGAGAAGTTCTGAGAAAAGTTTGGCATGGTTATTGAGTCCTTGAGTCAAAGTTGTCTATCAGAAGAGTACTGCTTACCAGGTGCGGTGGCACATGCCTGTAATCCTAGTGGCCTGGGAGGCTGACAGGAGAATCGCGAATTCAAAGCCACCCTCAGCAACTGCAAGGTGCTAAGCAATTCAGTGAAACCCTGTCTCTAAATAAAATACAAAATAGGGCTGGGGATGTGGCTCAGTGGTTAAGCACTCCTAGTTTCAATCCTCAGTCCCCCCCCCCCAAAAAAAAAAAAAAGAGAGAGAGAGAGAGAGAGAGAGAGAGAGAGAGTACTGCTCAACCCAGGATTAGGTCTGTCCAAAAATCCTGTTGTGCTGTCATTGGCCCAGAGCAGTCTATGGGAGTTTAGGCCTCAGAGTGAAGGGCAACATATTTCAAAGCTTGACAGAGATTTCAGAGCTAAGCAGTTGGACTATTGGTGAATTACAATTCCCCTAGTCAGAGATTTGAGAATTACATTCTCATGGCCACACACCCTCTCAGCCCTGTGATATATGGAGATGAAGAAGGATGGCTCTAAAACCTAAAGAGAAAAGCAGTGTGTATCATTACCAGTCTAAAGGATGAGGGATATTGAGCAGACCAGACAACAAATATCCACTCCATGGCCTACAGTGTCCCACTTGTGATTCAAACTCTGTATGTCCAAATCTGAACTGTGAGTTATCCACACTGGAACTCTTCCTCTGAAGACTACCATCCTCCCAGGCATGAAACTTGGGGTCACGTAAAATACCCTTGTTTTTCCTTTGTTCCCCACTTCAACAGTCGTCAATCGTCAAGTCCTTTCAATCCTAGTTTGGCCATATCCCTTTTGCATTTGCTTCCTCTTCCCTCAATTCTCATGGCTGTTAATGTGTTTAAGTTCTCATGACATGTTCAACTATTGGGGAAGTCTCCACCTAATCAGTCTGCAACTCTATTCCATTCTACTCTTTTCCAGATTGCCTTTAACCATGGTTTTGACCGTGTCACTCCCTTCTGAAAAAACTTATCCCTGTGGAAAACGATATGATGGCCCCTTAAAAAACATTTAACATAGAATCAACATGTGACCCATCAAGTTCACTAGTACATACCCAGGACAGTTGAAAGCAAGAACTCCAAAAAATACTTGCACTCCAATGTTCACAGCAGCATTTATTCACAGCATCCAAAAGGTGGAAGTAAATGTCCATCAACGGATGAATGGATAAACAAAATGTACTATGTAACATACAATAAAAATAAATTTTGGTATATTCTTACAACATGGATGAACCTTGAGGACATTATGCTAAGTAAAGTAAGCCAGATACCAAAGGACACATACTGTATGTATGATTCCATTTACATGAAGTACTTAGAATTGTTAAATTCATTAATACAGAAGTGGGGATAGTGGGAGATGAGAGGTTAATGTTTAAAGCATTAAAAGGTTTTAGCTGGCCAGACTTGGTGGCGAACGCCTGTAATTCCAGCACTTGGGAGGCTGAGGCAGGAGGATCACCAGTTCAAAGCCAGCCTCAGCAATGACGAGGCACTTAGCAACTCAGTGAGACCCTGTCTCTAATAAAATACAAAAAAAGGGCTAGAGATGTGGCCCAGTGGTTGAGTGCCCCTGAGTTCAATCCCCAGTACAAAAAAAAAAAAAAAAAAAAAAAAAAAAAAAAAAAAGTTTTAGCTGGACAGGGTGGCACATTCCTGTAATCCAAGAGACTCAGGAGGTTGAGGCAAGAGGATCATAAGTTTGAGGCCAGACTCAGCAACTTAGTGAGGCCCTGCTTCAAAATAAAAAAGACAAAACGAAAAAAGGACTAGGGATATACCTCAGTGGTAAAGCTCCTCTGGATTCAATCCTCAGTACCAAAAAAAAAAAAAAAAAAAAAAAAAGTTTCAATATGGGATGATGAAAAATTGTGGTGATGGAGAGTAGGTGATGATTGCACAACAATTTGACTGTACTTAATGTCACCACGCTGGACACTTTCAAATTGGTTAAAATTGCTTAAAACAAATTTCCACCACTAATTTTCCTTAGCAGAAAATATGACCCAAGAGTCTTGATTATTTTTTTTTTTTTTTTTAAGTACTGGGGATTGAACCCATGGGCACTTTACTACTGAGCTATATCTCCAGCCCATGTTATTTTTTTATTTTGAGACAGGGTCTTGCTAAATTGCCTATGCTGGTCTTGAACTTCGATCTTCTGCCTCAGCCTCCAGAACTGCCAGGATTATAGGTGTGTGCCACCATTCCCAGCCCAAGAATCTCGATTTGACTGTAATATGTCTTTTCATATCATTTTTCATTTCCCTCTTATTCTGTATTTCCTCAACTGATCCCATACTCCCTGTATTTGCTTACTGCTTACACATGGCATGCTCTTCATCTCTTCTATTTACTTTTCAAGATCCAGTTGAATGCCACATCCTTGTGAATTTTTCCTGAACTCCCCCCATTATTTCAGACTCAGTAGCAATAATCTCTTCCCCGCGTTTTTTTTTTTTTTTTTTTGGCTGTGCTGCAGATTGAACCCAGGGCCTTGTGCATGCAAGGCAAGCACTTTACCAACTGAGCTATAACCCAGCCCCAATCTCTCCCTATTTTGAACTACAACAATACATGACCTTTATCTCTTTGGCACTATTTGCTTTTCTTTTAGATCAAAAGCAGCAACTGAGGTAGAGGGGTGGGGCTTAAGGAAGTCCAGCTGGTCGAGGAGGCTGGTCCCTTCACAGTGCTATAACCTTAGGGAGTTTACCATCAACCCAGAAGTCGTTAACCTTGTAAATTGAGAAGCCTGACTTTAATAATAAGCAGGGAATACAACAATCTCTCAGGGTCCTAGTATTAACCTCAGGGAAACTGATAATTATGTAAAATAGAAATGGAATGTGATTAAATTATAAATAAAAAATACAATTATTTAAAAAAACTAGCCAGGTGTGATGGCATATGCCTGTAATCCCAGCTACTCAATATACTAAGGATGTTGAGGTGGGAGGTTCATTTAAGCACAGGAGTTCAAGACCAGTCTGGGAACACAGATCCTGTCTAAAAAATAAAAAATAAAAAATAAAAAAACTAGACTCCTCTATGTGGCAGATCATTGAATTCTGTCCCATTTGCTGGGTAAGTACTGAATCACATCCAGAAAGCACATTGATCTTAAGAAGGATTTCGTAGAGAGGCAGCCTGAGATATTATCTATCACTCAGATGACAGGAACATGGAAATCCTAATGTTCAGGTTGTCTTTGTTGAGACAGGGCCTAGAAGGGTAATGCTAGTGTTAGCTCTGTGACTGTCTTGTTTTGGGCTGCCATTGCCAAATGGGCCTTTTCGTGCAAAGAATCATAGTATATCCTATTTGGAGAGAGATCAAAACAACATATACAGTGATGGATTGATAAGGCTTCTGTTTTTTAAATTACAATCACATTTGTCTTCTTGAGATTCCTTCCATGTGATGTGGACCAAAGTTTTGCACCAAAATTTGTCTTTTCATGATGTTTTGTAGATAAACTCTTGGCTTACCACTGGGAGAGCTATTTTGGGAGCTATTTTAGCTTAGGCTAGCTATGTTATGCTGCAGTAACAATCAAAACATTACAACAGTTTATTTCTTTAAACAGTTTATTTCATGTAACGTCATGTGCATTAGCTGTCAACATCTTCATTCTGAGACCAAAGCTGGAGAAAACAGCTTTATTTGGGACTTGGTGCTTTCATGGCAGAGGAAAAATGATGTGCCAGAATCATGGGAAGGCTCATATATTCCTGCTCACAAGTGGCTCATGCCATTTCCTACTTATTTTCTTGATCAAAACAGGACCAAACTTAGCTGGGCGTATGCCTATAATCCCAGTGGCTTGGGAGGCTGAGGCAGGAGGATCACGAGTTCAAAATAAGCCTCAGCAACTTAGCGAGACCCTGTCTCTAAGTAAAATATAATAAGGGTTGGGGGGGGTGGGCTGGGTTGTGGCTCAGCAGTAGGGCGCTTGCCTAGCACGTGCGCAGCCCAGGATGATCCTCAGCACCACGTAAAAATAAATGCATATGTACAACTAAAGCAAATAAATATTAAAAAAAAAAAAAACAGGCTGGGGGATATGGTTCAGTGGTTAAGCACCCCAGATTCAATCCCCAGTAATAAAAAAACAAAGAGGACCAAACTTGATGAGATTAGGGTGAGATTATTTAATGCCCTCGGGATAGGACAGATAGGAAGGATGTTGATAATACAGCTGGGGCTAGAGATGTAGCTCGGCACTAGAGCACTTGCCTAGCATGCTCCAGGGCCTCAGTTTGATCCTCAGAACCACGAGGAAAAAAATATCTACAGCAAGGACTAATACTCAGCTTATATGCACCAGTATAAATGTTATCAGTTATAATACTGACCACTAAAATATTGAAATACTTTAGTACTATCTGGTAAAAATTTCCTGAAAACTTTCTTCTCCTGAGTTGATGCGCTATTCACAAACCAGCAAGGACAGAGTTAATACCTGGAACAGAGAGAGACCACTAAGACATTAAATGAGTGGGCTTCTGTTTTGATCCCTAGGGCCTAATGTGTGCTAAGTGTGGCTCTATCACTAAGGCACTCTCCCAACCCTCTAAGTTGACTTTTAATCTGCTTGATCAATGCTAGAACACTACTTGTTAAATATATTAACAAGTAGTGTTAATTGGCTAATTTCCTGTACAACATAGACTTGTATTTAAGGGTAACCTAATTTCCAGGCTCTTAAAGGGAAACTGACTACAGAACCCATGGGTTGTTGATACTTTATTACAATGTAACAATAATCATTAATAACACTAATTTGTGCTTCCACACATTTTATATTTTTTTGCAAACACAGTATAGGCAATAATTGTTCAATAAATATTTGTAGAAAGACCTCTTTTTTTTTTTGTATTAGCTAAGTTTATTTCTCTATAATCTCAACACACATTTCTTATTTTGGGTCTCCATTTAAAAATTATGTCTGAAAACATCATTATTATTACTAATTTCTAACACTTTTGCAATAAAGCAGTCTCACATTCTTTTATTCAATCTCCCCAACATTCCCAGGAGGTAGAAAGTATATCATTTTACATATAAAGGAATTGAGGTGCATTATAGCTAGTTAGGTTTTGTTTATTCCTTCATCAAATACTTGAGTGCCTAAAGTGAGATTTATTGAAGTTGGATACGAGAACAACCATTCTGAAGTCAAGTCAAGGATTTATTCCACTATTCTCAATTACTTTATCACCAGTTATGCACCCAAAGGAAATACTACTACTGTTTATTTATTTATTTTTGTTTGTTTATTTTATTATTATTATTTGACATTGGGGTCTCCTTATGTTACTCAGGCTACTCTCAAACTCCTGGACTCAAGAAACAGAAACAACAATCTCCTCCCCCAAGCCTCCCATTGGCTAACTACAGACTTCAGTATTGATTTTTTTTTTTGTTTAGAACCCACGAAACAGAAGTCTCAAAAAAGTTCAAAGGTCATTTGTAAAATTCAAGGTTACTATCAGCAGAGGCTTGCTACCTAACACTAGATAATTCCATTCAATACTTACATTAGGTGAATATATTTACAAATTTTGAAATCATCTGAATTCGGTTTGACACTTGCGTTGATCAAATGACTTAACCCTTTTGGGCTAGTTTTTGTATCTCTAAAATGGAAATAATACTAATGCCTTTAAATTAAGTGGTCGCGGAGATGAAAAAAGAAGTCCGATTTTTTTCTTACAATGCATTTTAATGAAAAAAAGCAAGGTGTTTGTTGAGGAAAGGTTACAAGCTAACCATTCTTGTTCCTTTATTTTGGAGCATATCGTTTTACAGTTTGGGGCATCTAAAAGCCCTCTTTATGAATTTATAGTGCTGGCAACTATCTTTAACAGCGAGCTAAACCTGACACTCCCCAAGCCGTCCTTCGTCCCCCATCTTTCTCTCCAAATCAAAAACACCACAAAGCTACCTATTCCCTAGAATTAATTAGCGTGCGAAGCCCAGCAAGGACCACAATACGCCTCCAGATCTCCTGGAAGGGGCGGGATCTTAAAACCTTTAGATCTTCTTCCGCTTCAATCCGTCGCCGCCGCTCCCCAATTCTCGCGAGACTTCAACTGACTCGGCTTCTGCGCACTACACCACACTGGGAGTCGAGGCGCCAAGGGAGGGGGAGGGGAAAAGGGGAGACGGTGCAAACGGCGTGGCCGCCATCTTGTTTGTGCCCCCACTCCGCGCGCGCTCCTTTCTCCGTGACGCACGCTTCCCCCTCCCCTCCACCGTGCCCGGGCCGCTGCACTGCCCGACGGCCGCAGGAGCGCGGGGGCGGCTCCTGCTCTTCCCAAGACTGCGCGGCGGAGACGTGTGAGTGTGCGGGAGTTTCAGTGGGAAGTGTTAGAGGGGGCGGCGGCGGGGGAGGGGCAGCGCTTCCCGCCTTCGGCGGAGACCTCACTTCCCTCGTGCGGCCGCTGGTGCAGTTCGGTCCGGCCAGCCGCCGCCATGTTGTGTCCTCGCCGGGCCCGCTGCTGTCGCCGCCGCCGCCGCGCTCGCGGGGTCCGTGCGCCGCCTCGGCCGGGCCCGCGGGCTTTCTCCCATTGGCGGAAGGCGACGGCGGGGGGGCTCGCTCGTGATTGGTTGGTGGCGGGGAGGCCGCGGACCTGGCACCTTATTGGTCGCGCCGGCGCTGGCCTTGAGGGGGTGATGAAGGAATGGGTGGCTATGGGGGTGTGCATGTCTTGGGGTCTGGTAGTGGGGGCCATGATCCCTTACAGCGCAGGCGTGGGAGTCTAGAGGCTTTTAGGGGGAAGAGTGGGTGATGGCCTGGAATGGGGAGCACTACTCATTCCAGAGGTGCTGTCCCTGCTCTACCTGCTTGCCTGGGACGGGGGCATACAGGCCCATGGAGTACTAGCGTGAAAACACTACCGGCCAAGAGGGATCCAGGGGTGACTTTCAGTATGACCCAGTTTTGGGGTGACCCTGAAGTCCGTAGAATCAGGTCAGGAGTTTTGCTGGAAAGTGTGAACTTTCAAACAAGTTTTTGGGGAGCATTGGAGTCCAGTTACTGGGCTTGGGATGTAATAGAAGAGCAGGTTAAGGATAAGTTGGCCGGGTCTTAGTAACTGTCAAGTCTAGGAGGCACAGCATTAAGTACCAAATCTATATATTTAAGAAAGTCCCATATAGAAAGCATTTTGGGGAACATTTTCAGACTTGAGAAGTATATTAAGAGACCAATGATAGATTATTGGATCTCAGAATTATGCTGCTAGTTTTGAGATGTTTTGTATGAAATTTTTACTGCTCTAGGAAGGATACTGGTCAGGGCCTACGTTTCCAGTAAGATTTCTAGTAAATGTTAGGTACGTGGTGGTTATTTGTTGAATAGATGTTGTTAGGTTCCCCTTTAGGAGGAAGAGATCTAACCAGATATTCTGGATTTTGGACTCATTTCTTTTTATATGTGCCTGAAAAATACACCTATCCCCATATGCACTTTTTTAACTAAGCAGCTCAAAATGCATATCCTTGTTGCTTACCTTAAGTAACAGGACTTATCAACACTTTCTTATTCATGTTTCTGTTAGCTTTTGTTCTAATCCAGAGTTGTTAAGTGTTGACTTGTTGGAAGGTACATTTCTTTTCCACTGAATTGTAGTGTCTTGGATTGTTTTAAGCTCCCTCCTCCTAAGGTGTGGGGGACCACTGAAACATTTATGTTAAACCTCTGTGGGTTTTTTAAACATTGTTTATAACTTTTATGTACTTATGCATATATACATGTACATATATATATATACACATATATATATATATATTTTAATGTGGTGCTGAGGATTGAACCCCTTGTCTCACTTGTGCTAGGCAAGTGCTCTACCATTGAGCCACAACCCAGGCCAAACCTCTGTTTTCCTAATTTTGTTTTTCTTTAAGTGATCCTATTTAGGTTTAGATAGATGTTATACTTGGTTGTCAGAACAGTTTCAAGGAACTCTTATGGTTTTCAGTTTTGGTCAGTTTTGTGTGAATAACAACTAAATTTTTGAGAGGGGGAAGGTAGTAGAAAATGTGAATTGATGTTTTGGGGCACATTTAATATCACACTTCTGTTAGGTTGGCATTGTTGTCCCATGTTGCAGGTGAGGACATTGAGGATGGAAGAGGTTAAGTAGATTGTCCATTGTTGCTAAGTAAGGGCTTAAGCTGGAATTTGGCTTGATGTCAAAACCTGTAGTTTTGTTTTTTTTTTTTTTTTTTTTTTGGTACTGGGGATTGAACTCAGGGGCACTTGACCACTGGGCCACATCCCCAGCCCTTTTTTGTATTTTATTTAGAGACAGAGTCTCACTGAGTTGCTAAGTGCCTCACCATTGCTGAGGCTGGCTTTGAACTTGCGATTCTCCTGCCTCAGCCTCCCAAGTGCTGGGATTACAGGTGTGCGCCACTGCACCCGGCTCCTGTAGTTTTTTTTTTTCTTATCTGCTATATCATACTCAACATAAACCTGACTAGTTGAATTCCCAGATGGTTTTATATTTCCAAATGGATCATCTTACTTTTGATTCTGAGTGTTGAATGTTAAATGTGAGAATATAATCGATAAGAATTGTACTGTTTCAAAGATTCAGACCACAGAACTGTAGCCATATAGAATATAGGTTCACTTACTAAATCATATCCCTTGGTTTCTATTGTGAAAGGATACATTTACAAAATAAATTGCTAGATGTTTCCCTGAACCCAGGTAGATAGTGGGGGAAATATACATACAGACACTTTAGAAATCTGCGTTGTTTCAAATCAGGTTTCAGAATATTATTAATGTAGTCTTTTTGTATATGGAAGTAATTTATGTGAGTCAGTGAGGGACTACCAAGTGCATACTGTAAAGAGCTCACTAATGAGATTTTTCAGTCATTACCCATTCATTAGGATGTTCAAATACCAAGACCTATGTAAAGGTCTAGTGCTTTCTTCATACTGGGATACTAATTCTGGGATATGCATATCGTGAACAGTGTGTAGAATTAAAACTGGACATGACAAGATATTTGCAATACCAATTTTTCTAGGAAACATTTAAGTTATATTTTGAGGAGAGAATAATTGGAAGTTTTAATTGCTTTATATCTTATTTTTAAAAAATATTTATTTATTTGCTTTAGTTGTACACAATGTGTTTATTTTTACATGGTGCTGAGAATCTAACCCGGGCCGCGCTCGTGCTAGGTGAGCGCTCTACCGCTGAGCCACAATCCCAGACCTATATCTTATTTTGATTAGATGAAGCATCCCCTATCCCCAACCTTTTGTTTGCAATAATATTGCAGTGTGGCAGTTACAGGCAAAGCTACAGGTGGAAATAGGGCTTGCTGTACATTTTGTATGTTTGTGATAGAAGCCTCATTTGATTCAGAACACTCTTGTGCACACCCCCCCCACCTCCACCCACACACACACACTGAGAATGAACCCAGGACCTTGTGTATTCTGGGCAGGCATTCTACCACTGAGCTAAGTCCCCAGCCTTTTTGTTCATTTATTAAGTTAACCAAATATAAAAGATGTGATAGCATTTATAACTTGGTTTTATTTTTACTAAGTATAGACAAAGCAATAAAACAAGCATATTGTTTATATATATACATACATATATATATATATGTATGTGTGTATGTATGTATATATGTGTGTGTGTGTGTGTATAATTTTTTTTTCCAGGAAGCATTTCTTAGGCTGTCTACTCTTTCATATCAGAAACCACTTTTATCCCATATTAGCCCCTTACACTATTGGCTGCTTAGTGGGTCTTGTTAACATCTGGAGTTGATCACCCTAGAAATCTTGAACTCCCAGGAGGTCTGAGTTTAATCATGTGAACCTTAGCTTTGTCTTCTGAACAGAAATCATACATTGCTTTATACTTTATAGATTGTGTCCATGTCATTTAGTTCTTTTATCAGATAGTTCTCATTTATGTTTACATATTTTTTATTTGGTCAAAACTGATTCATTATACTAAAGATATAAAGTGTTTTTCTCCTTTTATTTACAGAGAAATGGTGGCAAAGGGCAGTGAAGGCCCATGCTTGATGTCTTTTTTGAGGCAACTTTGAAATTGACATCCCTTGTCTTTTAGTTCGAAGGTATTGAGCCACTAAGTGTTCTATGAATCAAACTCACGAATAATATCATAGTTAGTACCTTTTATCGAGTACTTACATTATATCAACTAGAGTACAAATGAATTATATATGCCACACAGTATGAGGTAGATTACGATCCTCATTGTATGTGTGAGGAAACTGCTTTGAGTAAATTACAGTGTGCCTGTAGTCCAAACTACTGGGGAAACTGAGGCCAGAGTATCTCTTGAGCCCAGGGGTTCAAGATAAGCCTGGGCAATGTAGTGAGACCCCATCTCAAAAAAAAAAAAAAAAAAAAAAAAAAAAAAAAAAGGCAAAGCAAATAAAACAAAACAACAATAATGTGCTTAAAGTCTCATAGCCAGTTAGTAGCAGAGCCCAGAGACAAATATCTGTGACTCTTAATTCCTATACAGTTTACGGAGCCCTTTCCACCCCGCCCCACCCCTTTGGTAGTATTACAGATTAAACCCAGTGGTACTCTACCACTGAACAACATCCCCAGACCTTTTTTTATTCTTTTGAGACAGGGTCCTGCTAAATTGCCCAGGCTGGCCTCAAGACTATGATCCTCCTGCTGAGCCTCCCAAGTAGCTGGGATTATAGGTGTGTGTCCCTGTGCAGTCTGAGCCCTTATTCTTAAACTCTGTCTTGACACTATAGTATATTATGGTAAAAGAAAAATCTTTGCATCTTAGCTCAAGAAATGATCTTAATTCTTTCAGGAATGTCCTTTGTCCTGAAACCCTGAAGAGTAAGATTACCTTTACAAGGTCACTTAGCTTTGCTAGAACAAAGCCCAACTTTATAACCCAGATGACAGGATTTCTAGACAGGTGCTCATTCTTCTGGACAGCATTGTTTCTCTGTGGAAGCATTGACTTGATGGAAGAGATGACTTACTCTCTCTCTCTCTCTCTCTTTTTTTTGGGGTACCGGGGATTGAACTTGGGCACTCAACTACAGAACTACATCCCCAGCCCTTTTTTTGTATTTTATTTAGATACAGGGTCTCACTGAATTGCTTAGCATCTTTCTGTTGCCGAGGCTGGCTTTGAATTCCCTATCCTCCTGCCTTGGCCTCCGGAGCTGCTGGGATTACAGGCATGGCCCTGCTCAGAGATGACTTTTAAGTGGCAAATTTACCTTATCCACAGGAGGGGAAATGGCAGTGGACATTATTAAGGTCACAAATGACTACCTTGGGGTTTATTCCAGCCTCAGGCATACAACTTAGGAAAAAACATTACTTAGCCAGCAAGTTGTTCTTTTCCATTCTATTTCTTGTTCTCAGATGAAACTGGTTGTAAGTTATCTGATGTCTTACAGTCTCTTCATTTTGTTTATTCAGTTTTTCATGCATGCACTGTGACAAGTTAGGAAGGTTATATTAGGTCATTTTGTTTATTTTTCTGCAGTGACTCAAAACACTCGACATAATTTAAATAGATTAATTGCAGGGGGCAAGAGAATTCAAAAACTTTAGCCACAAACTGCCTTTGTGAACATGGCATTGTAGTTGCTGATTTTGGCGTCAGTCCTAGGAAAGAATTCAGTCTCTATAGCTCATTTACCCTCTGAGTTTGCTGGAGCAGGTTCTTTTTTAATTTTATTTTTTAGTTGTAAATGGACACAAAACCTTTATTTTGTTTATTTAGGTTTTTTATGTGGTGCTGGAGATCGAACTCAGTTCCTCACACGTGCTAGACAAGTGCTCTATCACTGAGCCACAACCCCAGCCCAACTGGGGCAGATTTTTAACCTGAATCTGTTTCTTCCTCTGTAAAGTGGTGGTAATAATACCACCTTACAGGGTTATTATGAGAAATTAATATAGTAGCAGATGGTAGGTGCCTGTCACTGAGTGTACCTTAGTGAGAAACACATCATTTTCTTTTTGGAACTGCAAAAAATCTGCCCTGACGGCTAGTTACCACTTCCCTGATGATGAGGCCTTTTGTAATTATCTGCTCTTGTTATGTTCAGTAAGATTTCCATATTGGGGGACAACCACTTGATATGAGAGAAATAACCTTATATAGTTGTGCTGATGTGGCTTTGGAGCTGATTTTCAGTGGGCCAGTGTGAGGTTAGTCTTAAACTTTGAATGCACAAGATCATTTGTTTCAGTGAAAAGTTGTTTCATGATTGCCTCTGTTAATCCCCAGGTTCTGGCAGTGATTCTGATGAAATGAAGACTGTTTCATATTTGATAAAAACAATGATCGTTAAAATCTCAAAAGCCAGTGTTATCCTTCTGTCTGGGAGAGATTTGCTTTATAGTAATTTTTAGGTTTTTTTTTTTTAATATTTATTTATTTGCTTTAGTTATACACGATGCGTTTATTTGTATGTGGTGCTGAGGATCGAACCCAGGCCGCGCACGTGCTAGGCAAGTGCTTTACCACTGAGCCACAACCCCAGCCCCTTAGTTTTTTTTTTTTTTTTAATATTTATTTATTTATTTTAGTTGTACACAATGCAATGTATTTTATGTTTACGTGGTGCTGAGGATCGAACCCAGGCCACGCACGTGCGAGGCGAGCGCTCTGCCACTGAGCCACAACCCCAGTCCCCTTAGTTTTTTTTTTTAATGGTAGAAATTGTCAGTTGGGGTAGGGCTATTGGTTTGACTTGTGTGATTTACAGTCACCTGGATAAAATTTTCTTTGATTTAAGCTGAAAACATCATGGAATGGAAAAAAATCTCTCTGCCTGAAGAAATTTTTGCTAGGTTGCAAGATTGTTGCATCCTTTCCACACTTCATATTTTAACAGTGATATACCTGATGGCAGGCAATGAGAGAACACCTGAACTTACTGTATGGGGGTTGTATTTTCCATTTTTGTATTTCCCAATCTGTAGACAGATAACTTCTGAATTCAGGTGCACTTTTATACAGTGAAAACTTTCTAATGGATTTCAGGTGCAGTTTAGAGAGAGGTACTGGAGTCTAACCTTTGCATTTGCATGTTTCCAGAATAGGTTTAAATTAAAGGTTCAAATCTTCATGTCTAAGCCGGGCGCGGTGGCGCACGCCTGTAATCCCAGCACTTTGGGAGGCTGAGGCAGGAGGATCGCGAGTTCAAAGCCAGCCTCAGCAATGGTGAGGCACTTAGCAACTCAGTGAGACCCTGTCTCTAAATAAAATACAAAAAAAGGGCTGGGGATGTGGCCCAGTGGTCGAGTGCCCCTGAGTTCAATCCCCAGTACCACAAAAAAAAAAAAAAAAAAAAAATCTTCATGTCTAAGGTAAGTAAGGTATCCTATTTAAATGAATACTCTCCATTTAAAGCTGACAGTATATTTTTATACCTATGATTCAAGGGTTGCTCTATTCTTAAATATATTCATAGATATGAACCATAAGTAGTGATCTTAAGTGGTGCTTCAGTAAGAGGAGAAATAAGATGACTCATAGGAAAAGATATTAGAATATAGAATATTTTGTATCATGTCACTGATCTAAATCTATGAATTACTGAAAGTTTTCACAGTACCTAATGACTATTATTCTTATGCTCAGAAGCTGCAAATTGTGATCTATATGAATTGGGATTCTTTGCCCAGAGATATGAAAACATCCTCCCAATGCTGACATGATCTGTCCTTTTCTTTTTTCAGTTGTAAATAAATAAATACCTTTATTTATTTTATGTGGTGCTGAGGATCGAATCCAGTGCCTCACACGTGCTAAGCAAGCACTCTACCACTGAGCCCCAATCCTAGCCCTGATCTGTTCATTTTAAAAGAAAGGAAGGAAGGAAGGAGAAAGAATGAACGAACTAATAAAATATATGTTATCTCCAAGTTGAACATCTTTGTATTTTGAATTGTCTTAAAAATTATTACTGTACCCTGAAAATAAGTAGCATAGAATTTGCTCATAATCAAATGCCAAAGTTTAGGAAGAGAGCATGCTTGGTTGGCACTAATTTGAGAGGCAGAAGATTGCTATTTACAGTGGTATTTAATGTGATTTTCAGTAGTATTAAAAAGCGAAATCCATATGTGTAAAACTCTAGCCACTTTGCAAGGTTGTCAGAATAGAGTTGCTTGTCATCTTTTCATTCCACTAAATATTTCCAGAATAATGGCCAAAGTGAAACACATTTCTTTATTACATAATAATAATAATAATCATTATTTTTGTGATATTGGAGATTGAACCCAGAGGCCCTCTTCCACTGAACTTTCCCAGTCCTTTCTATTTTATTTTGAGTCAGGGTCTCACTAAATTGCTGAGGTAGGGCTTGAACTTGCCATCCTCCTGCCTCTGCCTCTCAAGTCACTGGGATTACAGGTGTACCTGGCAATTTTAGAATTATTATTCAGAGCCTTTGTGCTCATATGCCTTATGACCTGCCAAGAAGGCAGATACATATAAATTGTCACTAAGACTAATTTGGCCATGGGACCCTGTCTGTGTGAATACCTAACAAACATTACATATTATAACTGGTGTTTAGTTGGGCACAATTGAGCAGTTCTGTTGTAGTCTATGAATCATTTTGTATAGGATAGCTTGGCCAATAGTGGAAAAGACCTTTTCTGGAAACAAGATAAGCCTCAAAACTGACATAGATTCTTAGGGATGAATGTGATTTCAAAGGTCATCTGATCCAGTTAATAATAACAACTCCAGGGCTGGGATTGTGGCTCAGCGGTAGAGTGCCCGCCTAGCACGTGGGTGACCCGGGTTCGATCCTCAGCACCACGTACAAATAAAACGAATTGAATAAAACGCATTGTGTACAACTAAAGCAAATAAATAAAAATTAAAAAAAAAAATAATAACAACTCCAATTTTTAAAAAAATATATTTTTTAGTTATACATGGACACAATATCTTTATTTTGTTTATTTATTTTTATGTGGTGCTGAGGATCGAACCCAGTGCCTCACATGTGAGAGGTAAGTGCTCTGCCACTGAGCCACAACCCCAGCCCACAACTCCCGTTTTTTGAACACTGATTTTTTTTAAATCAGGCATAATGTTGTTATTCTATGTGGGTTATTAATTAACACAGTAGGTCACCACAGGGTCTTACTGATTTTTTTTTTTATCGTTTTAATGTTTTCCAGTCTACTTTTCAACATCCCCACTATTCTCCACTACTTTTTTTCAGTAATTAGATTATTGCAGTATCATCTTGTCCCTGTTATTGATTTAGAGTGCTATCATTTTCCTCTCTTGGCCCCTTCTCCAGCTTATTCTCTCCATATGTCCCAAATGATCTTCTAATATCTTCTAATAAGGTTATTCTAATTGTAGCAGTTCACACCTAAAACTTTACAGTGCCTGGTGGACTGGTGGCATACTCCTGTAATCCCAGCAACTCAGAAAGTTTGAGGTGAGCCTGGACAATTTAGCAAGACCCTGCCTCAACATTAAAAATAAAAGTAAGGGCTGGGGTTGTGGCTCAGTGGTAGAGCATTCCCCTAGCATGTGTGCAGCCTGGGTTCGATTCTCAGCACCACGTAAAAATAAAGGCATTGTGTACAACTAAAACAAATAAATAAATATTTTTTAAAAAACTGACAAAATTTATTTAAAAAAAAAAAAAGCTGGGAATATAGCTCAGTGGTAGAGCACCCCTTGGTTCAGTCCCCAGGGCCACAAAGCAAGCAAGCAAACTAAAAAACTCATCAGTGCCTTACCATTGTCCTCATAATAAAGGTCTAGTACCTTAGTCTTGTCTAACCCTGTTTACCTAACTTTATTCCTCACCTCTTGCCTTTGGACTGCTGCTACAACAAACAGCCCTTCCGGCTTTCAGCTTCTTTCAGTCAGCTCCAGGCCTTTACACATGCAGTTTACTTTGTTTTAGTAGGCAAGCATTCTTAGGATTTTAAATCTCCCAAGGAGCCTCCCTGACCAGCCTGAAATTTAAACAGGTCTTCTACTATGTTGTGTAGCATTGTACATTTGCCCACACAGCACTATGATTGCCTATTTTAACTTTCTTATGATAGACTTCAATCTGGTTGAGAACAGGGACCATGTCTTCTTTAGAATCCAGAGCTTAGGTAGCAGAATGCCTGTATTATTTATTAACTGACTGCAATAGGGTTTTAAGTAACTAGTACATCACTTAGCTGAAAGTGGTGAGGAGGGATTAGATTCTAAATCTGTCTAGCTACAGAGACTGGGCTTTCTTTCTGGCTACTCCTTATAGCTACTCTTTCTCTTCTCGCTTTACATGTCTGTAAAGTGTTGACACAGCTTGTGCCTAACAACCCCATTTGTACCTTTTGAGGCAGCATGTGCCATCTTAGGACTGCTCTAAGAGCTGAAATAGAATAATTATTCATCCATTTTTCTTAGTTTGTTTCAGAGATTATAATTTATTTTTAAAAAATTTTGAATTTATAATCTACCTAGGACCCCACTTATTGGTTTACTTCATTTATTCATTAATTGATTGATTAATTTACTGAGCATTAGTGTTATATTCCTGTTTCTAATGATGTTCATTGCTCAAAATGTTTCTGGGCCTTCTTTGGGGATTGTCTTCAGAACTTCTGTCAGACTCTTTTGAAAATGTGTTGATACTTATTCTCTTTTAACTTTGAGGTAGGTATGATTTGGGAAATAACTAATAGTTGTTCAGGACCAAGTCAGGTGAAAAACGTGTCAGAAATTGCAATCTGGCAAGCCTTGGTTTTCTTTCCTTTCTTTCTTTCTATTTATTTTTTTTTATTTTTATTTTATTTATTTATTTATTTATTTGGTACCAGGGATTGAACTCAGGGGCACTCGACCTCTGGGCCACATCCCCAGCCCTTTTTTGTATTTTATTAGAGACAGGGTCTCACTGAGTTGCTAATTGCTGAGGCTGGCTTTGAACTCGTGATCCTCCTGCCTCAGCCTCCCAAGTGCTGGGATTACAGGCGTGTATTTTTTTTTTTTTTAATTTAAAAAAAAATATTTATTTATTTATTTATTTTTGTGTGGTGCTGAGGATCGAGCCCGGGGCTGTGCATGTGCTAGGCAAGCGCTCTACCACTGAGCCACAACCCCAGCCCAAGCCTTGGTTTTCTTTGATTATGATCTTTTAAAAATTTTAATCAAAAACTTAAAATGGGAAGATGACAGTAAAACAAAAAATCTGAGGCAGTAGACTAATATTCCTACATGGTCCTTTCTGTTGGAGCTGATAGTGGTTGCCCCTTTAGATAGGATATTCACTCTCCAATTTTCTTCAATCCTGCTCCTTTTTCATTGACCCTGGCTAAAATCTGGTTTAGTTTATATGTTTGTGCTGAGCACTGGGGATATATGTGGTCATAAGAAAGATACAGTTGTGGGCTGGGGTTGTGGCTCAGTGGTAGAGTGCTCGCCTAGCATGCCTAGCATGTGTGAGGCCCTGGGTTCCATCCTCAGCATCACATAAAAATAAATAAATAAGTCATTGTGTTCATCTACAACTAAAGAAAAATATTTAAAAAGAAAAATATAGTTGCAGCTGGGTACACATCTGTATCCCCAGCAGCCGCAGAGGCTGAGGCAGGAGGATCTGGAGTTCAAAGCCAGCCTCAGCAACATCGAGGTGCTAAGCAACTCAGTGAGACCTTGTCTCTAAATAAAAATAGAAAATAGGGCTGGAAATATGGCTCAGTGGTTGAGTGTCCCTCAGTTTAATCTCTGGTAACACTCCCCCAGAGGGGGGCCCCCCCAAAAAAAAAAAAAAAAAAAGATACAGTTGCTAGCTTCAAGAAACCTTCTCTGGTGATAGAAACATGTTACAAAGTAATTATAATATGTGTAAGCACTATAGTAAAGTCTATGTAAAAGATAGTAATTGACGACCTACCAAATTCCACATAATATACTGAGTGTTTTCACTTATCTCAGTACTCCTCTGAATTGATGTTTATTTTTTTCCATTTTACTCATGAAGAAATAAACTCAGGATTGATTAAGTAACTTGGCCATGATCATACAGCTAGTAAGTAGGTAGCTATGATTTCAGAAATCTGTTCTCTGACTGAGAGTATCAGTTCTCACCTTGCTTCTTTGAGGGCATTAAAGCTTGAACATTGTAACCAGAGTCATTGTTTTTTGTTTTATAGTGATTGAGTGTTTTTTGGGGTGAGAAGATGGAATTGTCTGGTGTAGAAGGGTGCTGATATTCAGGGCCAGGGAAAAATGGGAGTTGGAGTCCCAGAGATCCCACCAGAGTTTTGGTCCACAGTAATGATAGGCTAGAGAAGAGAGAGCTATAGTGAGTGAATGGATCAGGCTGCCAAATTGAAATTCAGTGTAATTTGAGTTCTCTTCCTACAGTGACTTGAATTCTACTGAGGTGACTGTTGAGAAATAGGAGTTGAAGTGTTTTTCTTGCAGACTGCCAAGAACTAATAAAAACTATACCAAAGACCTTCACAGAGTGTCAGGGGACACGATTGGTTTAATCTGGTACATCAGAAACAGAGTTGAAGGGCAGATTTGTGGAACAATAACCAGACCTCAGCTGGGATTGGTGGTGAAAGGTGTGGATTTCCGGCATAAAAACTGGAAAAGATTTTTAGTAGCAGCTGGGAGTCCTCCCACACTGCTCTTTATAGCTAAGAAATTTCTTACTGCAGGGTATGCTGGGGATAGAAGAGACATTCCCTCAAAGTAGCTTTAGGGCCTTACGTAGGTCTTGTCTCTCTCTTTGCTTCTTAGCCTCTCCCTCTGTAAAACAAGGAAGCAGGATTGGATGACATTTAGCACTTCATATTTTTTCAGTACTTATTCAAGCACCATCCACTCTACTTTACATATGTTACCTCATTTAATTCTTACAGTGGTTCTGTAATATAGATGGTGATATCTGTATATTATAGATGAGCAAACCAAGGCTCAGGCTTAGTTCAGTGTCATGGAGTTAATAAGTGGAGTAGCCAGAATTTAAAAAAAAATTTTTTTTATATATGCTTTTTTAGTTGTAGTTGGACACAGTACCTTTGTTTTATTTATGTGGTGCTGAGGATTGAACCCAGGGCCTCATACATGTAAGACGAGCACTCTACTTCTGATCCCCACCCCCAGTAGCCAGAATTTTAAACTAGCTTTGCCTGACTCCCAAGTGCTTAGTTGTTTTGCCATACTGACAGTAATTAATAGTGAAATTGTAAACATGTTCTCCCTATTTTTCTGACCCCCATTCTATAAGTGAGTTTCTTTGCTTCGTTGAAGCTGACTTGGGCTCTCAGTGTTGTGGGATTAAAAAAAGCTCTTATATGCATTCTCTCCATAGAAATAGCTATTCAAAATCTGCAGTCTAAGCTTTTGAGAAAAGAATTATATCTGTGACACTGTGTTGCTTCAGAAACTTCCCCATAATGCATTCTGTTAGCATAAACTAAACTCTTCTTTGGGTGCCATAGTGAAGTTGCCTCATAATCTATTAATATTTTTATGTATGCTGTTGTTAAGGATTTAGTTGTTTCAAGTCCTTACACATTTTCAGTAAGTGCTTTATTACTGGTTAAATGTTCCTAATAATTAGGTAAGAAATTTCTGTTAACTGATAGGGTGTTGTTTGGTCTATATTTAACTAAGTCTCTGATGGGCAGATCAAACTTAATATTGGACAGATTTCAGTTTTTAAATTAGTGAAGTTGGGTAATGGTTTATGCTATCTGAACATATGTGTGCCACCTAAAAATGTCCTTGGATGTGTCCTGAGGTGCTCAATGTCTTAGTAACCTGTGTAGTGCAGTGGAAAGAGTACCACTCGAAGTGGGACCTGAGTTTGCATCTAAATACATGAGCCAGATACTTAACTTCTCTGAACCTCGGTCTTTCTCACACATAGAAGAACATTGTAGTGAGAATTAGAGAAGTAAAGTCTGTAATGTACCTAGCACAGAACTTGATGCTAGTCAGTATTCAGAAATCACCTCCTTTCATCCTGGGAAATGAATGAAATTTGTATACAAAAGTTAAAATGGCTTATATGTCAAAGTAATAGGACAGAGCATCTCACTTCTATTTCAGGTCCCTGCTGAATTTCTGCATATGCCAAAGACCAGTCCTCATGTAGAAATTTCTAGCAAAGATCTGATATGTTTGGCAAAACAACTGCCTAGTTTAATAGTCCTAGGATATTTAGCTTTGATAGGAGGAAGCAGATCTAAGATTATTAAATGCTTCAGGTGATGGCGAGATATTTCTATTTGAATATTTTGTAAAAAAGAAAAGAAAACAGGACATATTGATTGGTTTTACCCATGTTGGGAGCCTCCTCTTAAAATGTAAGCAGTAGGGCCCAAAATCTGTAAGCAAATCTTTGACCACCACTGGTGAACTCAGCATCTCAGGATGTTTCAGAAACCACCAGTCAAGTAAAAATACTCCTAATTTCCTGAGATCAGCTCTACTGCTTATTCTTGAATATGATAGAAAAATTTATCCTCTGTGATGTCAAAACCCTGTAACAGTAAAAGCTAAACAACAACATTTGATTTTATGATTGCCCTATGTGAATTAGTTAATCCATCAAATCGTGATATGCTTTTTTTTTTTTTTAATATTTATTTATTTGTTTTGGTTGTACACAATGCCTTTATTCTTTACGTGGTGCTGAGGATCGAACCCGGGCTGCGCACGTGCTAGGCGAGCACTCTACCGCTGAGCCACAATCCCAGCCCCATGATATGCTTTTAACAGTTATTCATAAATGCTTTATCTTCTGTGCCACTCCTTCCCCCTTCCCCATTATTAGATTTCCCTCTTGGCTTTCTGTAGACATTTTTGAAATACACTGCCCAGGCCACCAGCTTCATATGTTACTCCCCCATTTTTTCTATTTTCATTACTTTGTTTTAAAATGAAGTGCTTTGTCTTGATGTAATCTGTGCTGTTAAAATTACCATGAACATAGTGACATGCCATTTAGAAATCCTGCAGACTGTTGTATGAGCATTGGTATCATTCTTGGTTACAGTTAAAGAATCTGTGTTTTCTTTGGATTAATCCTACCCAGTTTTCTTTTTCTTCTTTTAATGCTCAACAGAAAACTGAAGGTAGTTAGTCACAACTCTCCAGCATGCACACATTGCTGCTTGGGTTTACTGCCACAGGTTAATATAGCAGTATCTTATAGACATCATTGATGGCCAACCAGAAGCAGTTAAATTACCTTAAATTTTTAAAAAAAATGGAACTCTGACAACCAATAAGAAATCATTTGTGTGGGAACTGTAATGACCTTTTCCTTTGATTTTAAGGACAATTCTAAATATGCAGTATCCTGTTTTGGAAGCACATGAGGCCCTGTTACATCTACTGTATGCATTTGCAGGCCATTTCCATTCCTTAAGTTCCTTGTAGTTTGAAGTCTGAATCTGACCCCTGTTCTGCTTCTCAAGGTAACTTTAAAACAGGAAGTGTACAAAGGAGGTAACTGATGACGTGAACAGCCAATCATGGCTTTGTGTTCTTAGCTGATAAAGCAGCTCAGCCAATGGGATGGCTCTGGAGGCAAGGTTTGGTGTCAAATAGCAGGCTAGATTGAATGCCTTTGACTGTTAAAGTGGAAGGAGGCTGCAGGGCTTCATTGGAGCCTCGGAGTTTTTCACTGAGGCAGGGGTCAGCTGAAAGACAAAGAAAAATGGCGAATAGTTTGTTGGGGGGTGGGAGGACAGCTGTTCGGGTTTTCACTGGAGTGGACATTCCAGACTCAGGTTTCTGCATCTCCTGCTGCTTTTGTTTCCTCCGTCCTTTTTTTGGGGGGGAGGGATAGGAGTGACTTAAATTCTCCCTGTCCGAGGAGATATAAATAACTACATGTAAAATTAATGCAGTTCCCGGTAAGTTTAATTCTTTGTTTTGTGTTGAAATGATAGAAACTGTTTAGCTTCAGAGAGTGTAGACAAGTTGCACTGTTTCAGAAAATGGCCACTTTACATTCCAGGCATACCTTTTGGTGCACCTAGAATACCTTGCTTGGTTTAGATTTTGCATGTCCTTCAACTAGGATTTCTTTTCCTAGTTGAGTATTGACAAGATCAGGTACAAGAAGAACTATCATTTTTCAGGGGCACACAGAAGCATAGCACTTTCTTTTTGCATTGGGTAAACTTAACTGTTTTCCAAATAATTTTCCTTTGTTCAAGTGCACTGAAGCTTTCCTACAGGATAAGCTGAGTTTTTGTAAGAGTTTTTCTATTTCCGTGCACTTTATTGACGTCTGTGTTTTCAGAGATAGAAGCCACACTATGGCTATTTGAAATTTGTGTGAAAATAGGATTTGCACTGATGCAGGTTCTTAGGGTGAAGGCCCACATGCCAATGTGAAATTCTCCCATAACTTTCTTGATCTACCTATCTACCTCTAGATTCTCTTGAGTATTTATTAATACGGTAATAATATTTGTTTTAAAATGCACATTTTAGCTTAGAATGCTGGTTAAAAACATACTTCTCCAGTTACATAGGCAGTGACAAAAGCAAATAATTTTCTACTAATTTCAAACATTGTCAGATGTTGGTTTGGTTCTTTAAAATATTAGAAAAATGTTTTTGATTTTCAGCACGAAATATTTAAAATCCTGATTTATCTGCATTTTGTAAATAGCAAAGTTAACACACTCTATCTTTTGCCCTTGATATTTTTTTCCCCCTTTAGGGATATGAAGCTAATGTAGGTTGCTAATTACCAACCAGTCAGTTCTTGTGAATAGTGAAATATTCAATCCCATGTACTAACATTTGTAATTCATATGATTTTAAAAATCAATTCTTTGTTTTCCTTTTATTTGCAAACATGGAATGAAGGTCATTGGAACATTTCTGCAGCAGACTCAGTGTGAAGCAGTGAGCCAGCAGCACTCTCTGGATAGGGAAAAGAAGCAGGCCCTGTTAGAGAAGTTTGGAGGGTGTTGATCCGTCTTCCCTTGCTTCCCTTGCGTAAAGGATTTACCTGAGAGGATCCTTGGGGTTGTAAATTTTGTGCTCTTCTAGTTGGAGCGAGAGTTCCAGGGTGCAGGCCTCTGTCGTTGCTCAGAAAAGTGACCTTGAAAAACTGCCGAGGAGTTGAAAGATTGAAGGACAAAGTTTGTTTATACAGATTTGAACTGAAAAGCTCTATTTAAGATGAAAAGAGAATGTACTTCTGATGTTCAAGTCCAGTGGTTAGTAGGAATCTGTTACAGATTCAAATTATGAGTTTTTAAGCAATCAGACAATGGGGCTGCATTCATTCTTTTCCTCCCACTCTTCTTTCTTCCCTTCCCCCAGCAAAAATTTCTAAATCCTTTTGGTATGATAGTTGAGTGAACTGCCTAGCAGATTCAGAATTCTTTGCACGCCACCTTGTCTTTGTAATCTAGAGGGTTCTTAGTGAAGAGTGGTATTTCAGGAGTTGAAAGTAATTGTATTTGTGAAACTCCTTTTGGAAGATTGGAATGGTATGGTAAGAAAATGTTCATTTTGAGAATTTAAGTCCTAAGAGAACGAAATATGTGTTAAGCATTACATTTTAAAGTGTAGTTACCTTAATTTAAATATGTGTTTTATACTGATTTACATTTACATTTTAGGTTTTATATATGATTTTTAAAATAGTCATAGATACTGAGTGACCCTATTGGCTCTGGGACAAGGCCTGGAAAGGGAGGTAAAAGTAAAGGTGGGGTACAGAATGAAGCCAAGATAAAACTCTTTATGAACTTGACAACTTTGCAGATTTAGCTGCTTAGAAAAGCATCTAGCCTAGATTCTTCACCCTTTTAGGGTCAAGGACTCTTGGAGAATCTGATCCACTACTTGGTAAAGTTGACATTGGCAAGCCTATGCAAAGCCTCTGGTGACTTTGGATATTTTCTGGTGTTTCCTTATGTTGAATGTTGTTTGTATGATTCTCTCATATAACATTTTAGACAGGTAAATGTTTCCCAGAGAAATGAAGAAAACTATTTCTAGAAAGAGCACAGTCCTTTCAGAGCTGATTATAATTTTGACTGGGGGTGTATGGGAGAGGCTTAGATGGAGTCTGAGATTTGGACTGATGTTTACTCTGGTAACAATGTTTTGAAGCAGCACAGCGCAAGCTATTTAAAGTCAAGAGACCTGTGTTCAAGTTCTGCTCAGTACTATTGCCAGCTTTGTGAGCTGGGGCAAGTCAGCCATTTAGTGTCAGCTTCCTCATGTGTAAAAAATGAACCTAAAAATAGCACCTTCTTATTTAGTGAGTCTTGAATGAAATCATGTATGTCAAGGGCTTTAAAAATTATGAACTGCTGCATAAATATTATTTGTATTAATCTAAACTAATTGGAGATAAGTGTGACATCAAAGGAAACAATGCCAATATTTAAATATGTTTATGGAGAGGTTTGTTTAAACCTGATACATGTGCCTTCATTGCATGTTCCTATTTGTGCTAACAGGACTCCCTCTATTTAATGCATAAATGGAGATCACCAAACCTTTTTTTTGTGTGTGTGTGGTACCGGGGATTGAACTCAGGGGCACTTGACCACTGGGTCACATCCCCAGACCTTTTTTGTATTTTATTAGAGACAGGGTCTCACTGAGTTGCTAAGTGCCTCCCCATTGCCAAGACTGGCTTTGAACTCGCGATCCTCCTGCCTCAGCCTCCCAAAGTGCTGGGATTACAGGCGTGCGCCACCGCGCCCGGCTCCTTTTTTTTTTTTTTTTTTTTTTTTTAATATTTATTTATTTACTTTAGTTGTACACAATGCAATGCATTTATGTTTTACGTGGTGCTGAGGATCGAACCCGGGCCGCGCACGTGCGAGTCGAGCGCTCTGCCACTGAGCCCCAACCCCAGCCCCACCAAACCTTTATTAAGGGTTCTATGAAAGAATTTTAAACACTTTATCAGAAATTTAAGGGCCTCAGAATAAGATGAAATGGGAGTACTTTTTTTTTCTTTTTCTTAACAGCATCAGATTTAAGAACCTCTCAGAATAAAAACTGAAAGCCTGTTCTGGTTGGATACTGAGATTTGCATTATAGTACAGGTAAATTGTAATGGTTGCTGGTATTTACCAAGCAGAGGTTACATTTTTAGTTTGTGCACCAAATATTTATAAAGTAAACTGAAGCCATTTTTTGTTTGCTTTGTAGTCATATGATCTTTATGTGTTCAGGTTTGGGAGGTAGTTACAGCTTGCAGAGTAGTAGCAAGCAAGTCAGTGTGGGGATGAAGACTTAAGAATATTGATCCCACTAAAATCTAAGCACTACTGTAAATTTCACACTGTGATACTGTGAGATACCTCCCTAAGAAATGGTGGAAACCCATGTAGGTTTCTTTCACATCCATTTTACATGCCTAGTGTTCTCTATTTTAGGACTTCCTCCCCACTCCTTTTCCCCTGGTGTGGGGTTGATATTTTGTGATCTATTTGATTTCCTATCCTACAACTCACTTCCGTCAGTCAGCATTAATGTCTTCCTCCTTTCTGTGTATTGAAAGAATCATACTTAGAATGAGATTTGGCAAAATTTGCATTGGCCTCTCCAAATAAAATACCAGTTCCAGGGATATATTTGTCAGTAATCATGGTCACTGTGGGGGTTTGTTCCTAAAACAAAATGAAGTCTCCATTTAAAGAAGTTGTATACTTTTGTGAGGGCTTCAAAAAACATCCTTTTTTTTTTTTTTTTAAGTTGTAGTTGGACAAAATACCTTTATTTTATTTATTTTTACGTGGTGCTAAGGATTGAACCTTGGGCCGCGCACATGCTAGGCGAGCACTGTACCACTGAGCCACATCCCCAGCCCTCAAAAACATTCTTGAAGCTGATCACAGTCATCTTCATGAACCACATTATTTTTGCCCATTTATATCCCCAATGATACAGAGATTTGAATAGTCCTAAATTATGCTGATGGAAATCATTTAGAGATCTAGTCTAGTTCCTTTCTTTTTCTCTTTTGGTACTAGGGATTGAACCCAGGTGTGCTTTACCACTGAGCTGCATCTTCAGTCCTTTTTATTTTTTATTTTGAGACAGGGTCTCACTAAGTTTCTAAGGCTGATCTCCAACTTGCAGTCCTCTTGCCTCAGCCTCCCAGGCCACTGGGATTATAGTTGTGGCACTGCGCTCTGCTTGGTTCTTTCTTGTAAAAGGGAAATTGAGGCCCAGAGAGATTAGGTGCCCTTATTAAGTAAGGTCTGAGCTTTTATACGGTGGCTGGACTGTGCAAGATCAGAGATTCAACTCTCACTTAACTTATTGCATGTTCATTTTATTCCTCTTAGTTTTTACTTTTTATCTTCCATGTTTTGTTTTCTTTTGGTACATCCATACAGGTTTACTAATTGGATACAGAAGGAACAGAGAGAAAAATAGGCCATGGCTCAGGAGGTTCAGAGGTTTTCACATGGAATCTGTTAGTTGGAAAGTCTGCTGTGACAGCAGACTTAGTATCTCTTTTGGGATCTGAAGATCTCTTGCCTCAGCCAGTTCCTTATTCAGAAAAGTGAAAATCAGCTAGGAGGCTAATGGTACCCACCTGGCTGAGGTATTCCAGAGAGCTAGGTTACTTTTATGCTATACAAGGAAGTGAACAAAGCTACAAACAACACCTGCATGCCAATTAGTGTTATTTATTTATTCTATTAATATACTTCAAGAACAAGTTTATTCTAAAATAACTTTGGGCCTAGTTTTTCAAGTAAGTCCTTAAGCTAACCTGTATTAATAAAACAAAGATCCCAGGCTCATTTGAAGCATTTAACAAGACTAAAATAGGAGTCACTGTTTATGCATTCCCAAAATTACATTTTAAATGATGCTAACTTTACTTTTCCCACTAGCAAAGTGGTATTTTGTTTGTGTATGTGTTCATAGGCATTGGGGTAGTTGTGGATATATTTTATTTTGTGCATATTTTTGAAAGACCATGATATTCTTGAAAAAAAATTTTCTTACCACCTTCATGCATTTGAACAAACGTTAGTGTATTAAAAGAATGAGGAATCAAACGATGTAACTTATATATTTTAAGTCCTGAAGTATATTGCCATTGAAAATTATATGACACAGCTAGATGACATGTAACTCATGTCTGTATTACACAAAAGTTTCAGTTTTCTTTTCACTGCATCAGTATTGGGCCCAGCTCATGGGGACTTGGGTTCAGATTCTATTTGTGGAATAGAATTTTCTCTCTCTGTCTCTCCCCGTGGCATCCCCAAACCAGACCCTGCTGTTCAATAGCTTTCCAAAAGTTTTTCTCAGAGTAATATAAATCAAGTTACAGTTCAACACCCTTCAGTGAAAAGGGGCTGCTGAAGGAAAAAAAAAAAATGAAGATACATTCCAGTATAAAGAAAGAACTGAAGAGAAAAACACCTTGTAAATGTTTAACTTTAAAGTGGCATAACATAGTTTGTGACCTTGTGTTACTTTGTTCAAAGTAAGAAAAAAGAATAAAATAACCACAGCAAACTGTAGTGCTGAATCACGTAGTTATCCTTTGTTCTTGGAAGTACTATCATTGTGGTTCATCTCCATGGTTTCAGTTACATAGAAAACTAAAAGGAAGACCTGCTTGACTGGAAATATCCAGAAAAAATTAATTTTTCCTTTATCTTATTAAGCTATATCATTCCTACCTTTAAGGAAATCCTAAAGTTGGATCCCTTATACCTTCTTTCACTATATATGTGGTTTTTATGTGGAGACTTAAAAAAATGTATACACATGGGCTGAGGATGTAGCTCAGTGGTAGAGTGTTTGCCTGGCATGCATGAGGGCCTGGGTCTGATCCTCAGCACCCCCCCAATATATATATACATACACATATTATATATAGTATATATTATATATGTATTATGTGTGTGTATACTTACACACATGCTTACAATTAAAATTTTACTCAGGATCTAACAATCAGTAGGGAAGACTGATAGTGTATATCAAGTGTTAGAAACTGATCTGAAAGGTGCAGGTAAAGCCCACACAGTTGAGGAAGGAAGACCTTGCTTTAGAAATAGGGAAGGCAGTTTAACTGGGTTTTGGACTTAGGGAGGTAGGAACTAGGACATTCTGGGCATGGGGAATAGCAGGAGCAAGGTCATGATTCACAAAGTGTAGCTTGGGCTGAAGAGAGCAATAAATGGGCCACTCTGTTTAGAGCATAAGGAGATGAGTTAAGGACAGGAATGGGTAGTAAGAGAAAGAAGTCTGGAGAAGTTGGGATGTCTTGACTGTTCGCATATGAATAGTCTGGTGACCATTGACTGTTTAGTAGACTATTTATCAGAGCTGTGCTGTTATAAGATTTATTACATATCCTTATGTAAGATGAATTTGAATAGAAGATGCTAGAAACTTACATGGAGTTGACAAGGGCCTGGAGAGAGTGACAATATGAGGAAAGGTCAGGAGATGGATGCTGTTGCACACTGTTACTACAGAATTAGTCAGTTGACTAGAATTAAGAAACAGGAGAAAGGATTCCAGGAGATTTCAAGCCTGAGTGGCAGAAACGGTAAAGTTAGAAAGAGCAGATTTGGGGAAGGAAGATAGATTTGAGTTTGGGTATGAGGAGTTTCGATTCTGGGTAGCTTTGTGGTTGAAAATGTCAGTCAGCAGATAGTTTGTACATTCAGGATTGGAGCTTTGGAGAAATATCAAAATTAGTAGCCGGGCGCGGTGGCGCACGCCTGTAATCCCAGCACTTTGGGAGGCTGAGGCAGGAGGATCTCGAGTTCAAAGCCAGCCTCAGCAATGGCGAGGCACTTAGCAACTCAGTGAGACCCTGTCTCTAAATAAAATACAAAAAAGGGTTGGGGATGTGACCCAGTGGTCGAGTGCCCCTGAGTTCAATCCCCAGTACCGCAAAAAAAAAAAAAAAAAAAAAAAAAAAAAAAAAATTAGTAATGTATATTTGGAATTTAAACTTATAGAAATTGTAGCTGAACCTGGGGAATAGATGGGAGACAATCAAGAGAGAGAAGGACAGAAGTAAAAAACTTCACGGCAAAGATGGAAACAAAAAAGGTTAGACTCTAAAGTTGCGAAATCCAGAAGCAAACACATTGGAGTCTTCTAGGTCAGTGTTGTGTAAGTTGTTTTGATTGTTTTCAGAGTGAGCAGCTCCCATGTGGAAGTAGTATCCTTTTTAAGAAAATATATACGTTTACGTGTGTGTGTGTGTGTGCGTGTGTGTGTATGACAGAACATTTTATTTATTTATTTATTTATTTATTTATATGTGGTGCCAGGGATCAAACCCAGTACCTCATATGTGCTTGGCAAATGCTCTGCCACTGAGCCACAACCCCAGCCCATGGAAGTAGTGTTCTTATTCTCAAAAGTTACTTTTGTTCATCTTGTTCAAAACTAGAGAAGAAATTCTCCTAATGCAGTTAGCAAAGTAAAGGTGTTATTATTATTCACATCTTCCTTAGAATAATTTGAGCACTGTGTGTACATGATACATGCTTAAATGAGGGCATCAGTGAAAGTTCAGGCTAAAATATACCAGAAGCTAAAACTTTCTGTCTGAGCCTTGACATGTGAAAGATTAGAGAAATACAGCCCTAGAATGGTGGCCTTTACTTGTTCTGAAGATGTACAGATATTTCCTTGAGACCTTATTCAATAGTTCTTGAGATTAGATTTTATGTATGCACATACCTTCATCCAATGCAAGGATCAGATATCTGAATTCCATTGCTTTTTTTTTGGTACCGGGGGGATTTAACTCAGCGGCACTAGACCACTGGGCCACATCCCCAGCCCTTTTTTTTGTATTTTATTAGAGACAGGGTCTCACTGAGTTGCTAAGTGCCTCTCCATTGCTGAGGCTGGCTTTGAACTCGCGATCCTCCTGACTCAGCCTCCCAAAGTGCTGGGATTACAGGCGTGCGCCACCGCGCCCGGCTTTCCATTGCATTTAATCTTACTGATTGTTATGATTTAGATATTAGGTGTTCCCCAGAAGCTTGTGTGTGAGACAATGCAAGAAAGTTTAGAGGTGAATTGATTGGGTTATGAGTGTCTTAACCTAATCAGTGAATTAATCCCCTGAGGGATTAACTGGGTGGTAATTGTAGGCAAGTATAGTGGGGCTGCAGGAGGTGAGTCATTAAGGTCATGCCATTGGGGTATATGTTTTAAAAGTCCATGGTGATGGGAGTCTTTCTTTCTGCTTCTTGTTGTGTTATCTTGAGCTGCTTTCCTGAGTCACACCCTTCTGCCATGATATTCTGCTTTACCTTAAGCCCTGAGGAATGAAGCCGGCTGTTTATAGACTGAGATCTCTGAAACTGTGAGCCCCCAAATAAACTTCCCTTCCTCTAAATTGTTCTTGTCCAGTCTTTTAGTCACAGCAGCGAAGAAGCTGACTAAAACACTGATGTTTAGCTTTGTACCTCATATGGTAGCATCCTGCATAAAACCTATCAAAAATAAACAGGTAGGCTGGGCATGGTGGCAAACACCTGTAATCCTAGTGACTTGGGAGGCTGAGGCAGGAGGATCAAAAAAGTTCAAAGCCAGCCCCACCAATTTAGCGAGGCCCTAAGCAACTTAGCAAGACCCTGTTTGAAAATAAAATATAAAAGAGGGCCTGAAGCTGTGGCTCAGTTGTTAAGCACCCCTAGCTACATTCAATCCCTGGTACAAAAAATAAGAAAATAAGTATGTAGGAATTCAGCAGTCTTAGCAAATAACTTATAGTCAAATGATTATGATAATACCAATGAGTAGCACGTACAGTTTATTATCAGGAGTGAGACTAGCCTCATATAGGATTTAGCAGTATTTTTCAGTATAAGGCACCTGTATTTGGTTTCTAGGCTAAGGTAGTTACCTTCAATCTAAAGAATAAATAAATAAAGTAAAGGCAATAAGATAATTTCTCACTAGAGAAATAGTGGTAAATTTCCAGCCATCTTTCTTGGTTATTTATATCCTTAACTCCATGATTATTTTCTCAGGTTAATTAACTGGCAATACCAATGCAGCTACTCCTGAAGATAGTTAAACTGTGTAATAGTATGCAGTTATGTATGTTAAGCATAGTACTGTACAGTGAACAATGTAATTTAGTACTCATTCTCTTATTTAGTATTTACCTAACGTAAGTAATAAAGGTTATCGTTATCATCCCCATTTCAAGGGTGAGGAAACAGGAGGCAGAGAGGGATGATGTGGCAGTTCACCTTGTTCTATATATTAATGAACAGTTTATAACTGCCCATTAATGGGACTAATTCCTCCGCTCACCTTCCCTTTTCTGTGCATATTTTTCCCCCAAGAGGCACACATTAAAAAAATCGTAATTCCTCAAGAGTTCTCAGTCTTACATTATATGACTACTTAACATATTGATTATAAAAGGAGCAAATACATAGTCATATTTATTTACTTTTAAAGCTTTTGTAAAAAAGGGTGACCACAGCCACTTTTCAGAACAAACCATTGTACAAATGGATAGATGCTGTTGAGTACGACTGGTGTTTTGGAAATTGCCTTTCATGATTCCTAAATTCCCTCAAGTTGAATAAATAGTTGAAGTATTTTTTTCAAAATGGGTACATGGCTAGAGTTGTATTAGGAGTTCTGTGGTGTCCCTTAGCTATGCATAAGCATATTTTGTGGTATGTGTTGTTGGACAGCTCTCAAATTTGTATTCTTGATTTGAAACACAGATATTGGTAGTTTTAGGTGAGTCATGTTGTTTTTAAATAATTAGTTGCTTTAGGTTTTCTAGTTGTGATTTATAATATAATCTTTGCTTTACCAAACTCTAGTAAGGTAGTTAGAACAAAGGAATTCTGATTTCTTGGAGTGATGGCAGCATAACAAAAAGAACATTGTCAGCCCTATTCACAATGTAGCAGTAATTATAACTTTGAAAACTGAACAGAGTTTAACTGGGTGATTCCTATTCTAAGTGTGCAACTTTGGAAGTACCTCCAGTAAGGGGTTTGGGCTAAAGATGTTCTGAACTATAGTGAAAGTTTACCAGGCCCCCAAAAGTGAACTGAGTTTACAGGGCCTTGCCAGCTCCACTATTGGCTAGTAACCAGGTGGTCTAGTTTCACTCCTTGAAGAAAACGATAGTTTAACAACCTTAAGTTTTCTAGTTTTAAATTTTCTGCCTTGAAAAGTGTAGGAATCATTTTAGCATTTTAGAGTCCCTTTTTCAGCACCCCCCCCCCCCCCCTTCTCCTTCATCTCCTCCTAACCCCAAGCAGAGGGTAGAATTTACTGTCTGTGTGAGTCAGCAGAATCCATACAGCTGAATCAATACAGCTAGGCTCATATTGACATTCTTGTAACACCTCCAGGCTTTTAATTGAGAATTCTCTACCTCCCCACAGTTTTTAGAATGATTAACTCACTGGTATAATTCTCTCTTTCCCAGTGCAGCCTCATGTTAGACAGTGATCTATATTTAAGCTACATTTTCTAAAGTAGAACACGTTTTCTATTCATCCCCACTCATTTAGTCTTCCATTGGGTTACTGTTCAAAGATTGCTGTACAACTAACTGAACACAGGTACTTAAGAATGTCCCTGTTTGCAAATTTCAAGGAAAAGAACACAGAGTGAGGCCAAGAATTTGTGAGGTGTTAAAATAGTTTTTGTGCATTGAATCCCCACTATGTGTAAGGCATATTTGCCTTGAGGATTTGCCAGAAACAGTTATGTAAGAACTGGGGAGAAAATATGAGTATGGAAATTTTAGGCTTAAAAACTATGTCAAAATCATAATATGATACAAGTCTGAAAATGCTACTTATAGAAAGAAATGAATTTTATTTATTTGTTTTTGGTGCTGGGGTAGAAATAGATTAGATTGTATTCCAGGAATGGTTTCTTTCTTTTCTTTTCTTTTTTTTTTTTTTTTTATATTTATTTATTTGCTTTAGTTGTACAGAATGCGTTTATTTGTATGTGGTGCTGAGGATTGAACCCGGGCCGCGCACGTGCTAGGTGAGTGCTCTACCGCTGAGCCACAGTCCCAGCCCCAGGAATGGTTTCTTGAAGGAAAAAAAAAAATTGAGCTGTCACTAGTAAATGTTTACTTTTCTTACAGTTGTACTGAAAGGCAAGCATCTTACCAATGCAATTCTCCCAACACCTTAAACATTGGTTATAATCCATGAGATGGTCTCAAAAATTGCTGTTTTTCAGGACATGTTTTTCCTACTTCAGAATCTTGGAGAAATGTAATCATCAGAGCTGTAGGCAGAGCTTAAAACAGAATCTTTTGTTTGGATGGTAGGACCAGGTAGGAGGATGGGGAGCTGCCCTGAACTCCACTTTTTCCATAACTTCTACAAGATAAAACATCCATATATTTCTAGTTTATAAAAGTTTGAGGTATCAAAAGAATTATGTTTTAAGAATTTAAATGTTTTTGGATTAATCTGGGGGGGGGGGGGCCTCCATAGCTACTGATCACTGATGTTCCCAGGGATTTAAATTTGAAGGATTCCCACTCATTTTCAGCTTTAGTTCTTTGCTTAAATGGAACTTGAACATTCATTCTAAATTTAGCAGTTTAAGGGACTTTTAAAATTATTTCATATTTGTAAAAAAGATGAGAGAAGATCTTTCTCTATTTTAATAGCATTTCCATGTATCTGAAATGGTTTTAAAAGGAAATATATTAAAAACAAAGCAAGTAATCTCAATGAGAGAGATGAAGAAGCTAGTTGGGTCATTTTCTACAGTACCCAAAAGGGGTTGGTCCTTAGGCTTGGTACTTACTGTACCTGGGACTGTTCAGGCCAAGAGTAGGTGTGTCTTATCCACCAATTCTGAACAGTAATGATGATATGTCATCTGACATTTCTATGAAGCTCAGTGTTCTTTGAGACCTTCTGACATGCATTGTCCTGTTTGTGTGTTGTGACTGATGAATAGTGACCCTAAAAAGTTAAGTGGTTTGCTCAAGATCATAAACATAGAGTTGGCCAGAGAGTAAGAACACCCAGATCTGACAGTTTATTTAACTTTGAGCTTTACTGCCCCCCACTGTTTAAAGTGGAGTATTCAGAAGTACTGCTGATCCAGCTAAAAACATGCAAATGGAAAGGATAAAAGAGTGGCAGTGTGTGGAAAGAGAGACAAAGGAGAGATAGAGGAAGGATGCCTATATGATAGGGCATAGTGTCATTAGCACTTCTCTTCTGTGATTGCCACAGGGATGTTGGGAGCAAGTGGATAAAAAATGATCTTTTGGCCTAAGGATTTAAATCAGTGATTCAAGCTAAGATTGCTCTTCTTGTTGAACAGTTTGAATATACATTACCTTAAAACAGTGCAAAAAGTGAGAACGAACCAACTATACTAAATAAAGAACAGAATTTTAGAGCCTTTACATTGCTGTCTCCACTATTTACTGTATTGTGGCTTTAAGCAAGTAGTAACTTAAGGCACCCAATTTTCAGCCTTATGTATAAAAATTAGAATGATCTTGATAAATTTATGACCGAGTTAAATGAAGACCAATTGAGGGTAATTTATGTGGCAAGTAGTTTGTAAATTCTGAACCTCTTTAGTTGGCATTTTCAAAACATTCTTTAGAATTACACTTCTCACTTTTCCTGGACACCCAAACACAGCATACTGCCAGAAACTGAGCAAGAGGTTATTTGTAAACCTCAGAAGGAACCTAGGAAGCAAAATGGCTCTTTGTTCTAGTATACAAGTTAACTTAGGCTACAGGCCCTGTTTCTATCTCTAGCTCATGTTAGAATTCCCTTTCAGTCTTGGGGCCTGAAAAACCAGTTATTCTCCATTCTTCCTGCAAGAATTTATTTACTCTCATTAGACTGGAGGGGCAAAGAGATTTGGATTTATTTCTGTGGTGCAAAGGATGCTGGCTGAGCTCATTGTTAATGGGGGGAGATAGGGATAGGGGAGCCATATAACAGTTGTGTGATCAAGGCACACTTATCAACCTCCAGTGCTCAGTTTCCCCATCAGTAAAGATGAGATAATACACTTAACATGGTTCTAAATATTATATGATCCCTTTTCTTTAAGGGGCCAGATGATATTTTAGACTTTGCAGGTTGCGTGGTTTCTGTTGTAACTCATAACTAATGAGGGTTGCTGTATTCCAGGGAAATGTCATGTACTATATGGACCACATATGTCTTGTGAGCTGCAGGGTTTTTTTTTTTTTTGTTTTTTTTTTTTTTTTTTTTTTTTTTTTTGGTAATGGGGATTGAACTCAGGGGCACTCCACCACTGGACCACATCCCCAGCCCTTTTTTTGTATTTTATTAGAGACAGGGTCTGACTGAGTTGCTAAGTGCCTCGCTGTTGCTGATGGCTTTTTTTTTTTTTTTTTAATATTTATTTACTTTAGTTGTACACAATGCAATGCATTTATGTTTACGTGGTGCTGAGGATCGAACCCGGGCCGCGCACGTGCGAGGCGAGCGCTCTGCCACTGAGCCACAATCCCAGCCTCTGATGGCTGTCTTTGAACTCGCAATCCTCCTGCCTCAGCCTCCCAAGTGCTGGGATTACAGGCATGTGCCACCGCGCCCGGCAAGCTGTAGTTTTTTGAATCATGTTTTAAAATGCTTCACTAAATATTTGGTCTTTGTATACCACCCTGCAAAATACTGATAAACATGTTTTATTGCATTCATATGTGTGGGAATGGTTTAAATTTTGAGTATTCATGAAGTCGTGAGGAATAAAGTGTGTGAAGTAAGATGCATGCATACTATTTTCTGTCCACAGAAACAAGTTTTAAATGTTCTGTTCATGCCTTTCTGTCACTTAGTGTTGCATATACCAGTTACTGTGCCTTTATTTCCTCCTCATTATACCACACCTGTGCAATTTGGCCCCTGTTTCAGAGACTGTATTGTAGTAGATAGTGAACAGAAACACGTTTTTGAAGGAAAAGTAGCTGTGTTTTTAGTTTAAAAATGTCCTTGTGAACACATCTTGAAGAACAGTGTCAGCCAGTTCCAATCCTTAGTCTTTGGGGAAGCATGGGTATCCAGTAGGTGCAGTGAAAAGTAGCCTCATTCTTGGCCTCATGGAACTGGAGACTCTCAGACATTGAACTGGGCATTAATCAGAGCTGGGGAAAGTAAGACTACATTATTCATTTTTTGGGTGAGGACTATATAATAGCCTGCTAGTATGACCAGCTCAGCTATGTAAGGGTTTAGAATGTAAGTAATAAGGTTTCTGGCACTAGGCTTAGTGCTTTCTTGCTTAAATAGAAAACTTATATGAGCTTAAATAAAGAGTATTGAACCCTCTTTTCTTTCTAGTCACCCTGCTTTCCCTTGTATCCATTCATGTGTTGCATCTTCAATTACTAAATGTGCAGAACTTACTAGTCCATTAGAGACCCCTAAGATGTATGTGTTCAGTTTACACAATTCTAGAAATAGCTTAGTGGAGTGACTGGCTCAAGACCACTGGCTAGGTGGTAGCAGGCCAGTGCACAAACATAGGTCTTTTAATTTCCAGAGCAGTGTTATTTTTTTTCCTTCTGAAATTGTCAGCTTGAGGTTGATTTTATTAAGGCTTGAAATGCTGCTAGCCATTGTGATGGCTAATGGCATATGTCCTAAGTTCTATCTGTATAAACATCAAACTGTTGGTGGAATTGTTTGTTTTGAATGTCTCAGTCCTCAAATTTATTTTTCACTTTTCTTTGTAGTTTGGAAGAATGTCTAAAATAACAAGCACAAATTAGCTTAAATCCCACCCCCCTTCTTCCTTATCCATCTGTTTATTCATATTAACATTCTTTTCTCTTTATCTCGTTCACTTTTTAAAAGATAACATCTCAGCAGTTTTAGCTGATTCAAATGAAGAGAACTGGACCTAATAATGTCAGTGGATACCTGAATAGTATTGAAACATAAAATGCTTATGACAGTTCAAAAGGAGGAAGACTGTTCAAAATTCAGCTCAGAAAAAGGGAATGAAGAAGATAGTTACTTTAAACATAAGGAGATACTTGTTGACATACAGGAATGGTTGGTAACAACTCATAGCCTAAAGGCTTATTATATAGCCTTGTAAGTTGGTTAGGGAAATCAGTCCTGGGCTAAGATTTATTTGTTTGCATTTAACAGTGAGAATATTATTTTTAGGTAAAACTTGTTGCCCAGGATGGGTACTTTAATAGGGAGCAGCATTGGTGAAGAATTGGACTTTATTTTATAGGAGTTTCCTTTGGTCTTTATTTCCTTTAACAGTTATTGTGATGCAAACAACATCTATTTGGTTTTAGTTACTTCAGAGAGCTGTTTTGTAGGTTTAGGCATATCATAAAGGACTTTGCTGTGGAGAATGAGGCACATGCCAAGGAATAGAGAACTAAAGCCTAATGGTATAGAGTTTTTAGAAACCAGGTTAAATTTTGCGGTAAAGCCTAATTTCTTTCTGTGTTGTAAGGCTGGTAATTTTGGTACATCCTATTCTGTGCCCAGACATATCACTAAGGGAAGATTTGGTGAGCACGGTACCTGTTAAGAAGAAAAACGTGAAAGGTTCCAAGAGAAGCACTCTGCTTTTGGGATATTATAAAAACTGCTTATATCTCTTTTTCTTTCTTCAAAAATGATGAAGAGTTGCTGGTATTAGAGTGATAACTAGATTGTCCACTCTTAAGTGGTCTGTTTGAATCATCTTACTTCCTCTGTTATTTTCTACATTTTGCTAATTGATAGCCAGGCAGAGGTAGTTGGTATTTAATCTCTTCCTCCTACTTAACCCGTTGTCATTAATTTTTCTAACTTTGCCCATCTATCCTGGTTACCTTTTGGAAGAGTTTCTGGCTTTCAGAAGACTTACACTTGGGGATAACACACACCCCATTTCCAGCCTCTTTTTTTTTGGCGGGGGGGGGTGGGTATTGGGGTTTGAATTCAGGGGCACTCAATCACTGAGCCACATTCCCAGCTCTATTTTGCATTTTATTTAGAGACAGGGTCTCACTGAGTTGCTCAGTGCCTCACTGTGGCTAAGACTGGCTTTGAACTCATGATCCTCCTGCCTCAGCTTCCCAAACCCCTGGGATTACATGTGCATGCTGCTGTGCCCAGCCAGTTCCAGCCTTTTAATCTGCCTTGCAAATTCTAGGACCTTCTTGCATATGTGTATATATGTATGTGTATAGTTCTTTCTGTCATGCCTTTTATCTTTTTTTTTTTTTTTAATGTTTTCTTTTATTTGTAGGTGGACACAATACCTTTATTTTATTTATGTGGTGCTGAGGATCAAACCCGGGGCCTCACACATCCCATGCCTTTTATCTTAAATCCGCTTGAGTAAGTCAGCTTCAAGCAGCTTTCTGATTATAGTCCTTTTTGCTTTAAAGATTCAGAGAGAGCCTCATTTATTCTGAGCTTCCTGTAACAGTTTGTATAGCCACTTCCTGTGGTTGTTCAGGCAATCCCAGTAAGTCTCTTTTGGGTCAAACTTTCTAAGCTGCCCTTTTTCTCAGAGTGGATGTACCTAGTGACTCCCTTGCTGTTCACTCAATAGTTACCAGACCTGTGCTAGATGATGTAAGGGATCCAGATATGAATCATACTCAGATCCTATCCTCTGGTTTGTTCATCAGAGTCAGACATGGTGTCACATACCTGTAATCCCAATGACTCAGGAGGCTGAGGCAGGAAGATTGCAAGTGAAGGCCAGCCTCAACAACTTAGACCCTGTCTCAAAATAAAAAGATGAAAAGGGCTGGGTGTGTAGTTCAGTGGTAGAGTACCCCTAGATTCAATCCTTTGTACAAAAAAAAGAAAAAAAGGAGCTTGTGTACCAGGAGGGGACATAGAAATAAACAATGTTTATACCAGGTTATGTATGAGAGCAGAAAGAGAGCAGCAGGAAATCAAGGGTTTTGAAGGTTCACAAGAAAGAGGGACCACTTCCAGACAAGGATATTTAAAGAAGACTTTGTAGAGAAATGGTAGTTGAGCCGAGCATTAAAGAAACTACTTATTATGGACTTTGATTCTTCTTTTCTAGTTGTGGAAAGCAAACTTTTTTTTTTTAATAACTCTTTTTAAAAAAATTTTTTAAATATTTATTTATTTATTATTTATTTTTTTTTGTGTGTGTGGTACCGGAGATTGAACTCAGGGGCACTCGACCACTGGGCCACATCCCCAGCCCTTTTTTTTTTGTATTTTATTTAGAGACAGGGTCTCACTGAGTTGCTAAGTGCCTCGCCATTGCTGAGGCTGGCTTTGAACTCGCGATTCTCCTGTCTCAGCCTCCCAAAGTGCTGGGATTACAGGCGTGCGCCACCACACCCGGCTTATTTATTTGTTTTAGTTGTACACAATGCCTTTGCTTTTATGTGGTGCTGAGGATCGAACCCGGGCTGCACACGTGCCAGGTGAGCGCTCTACCGCTGAGCCACAGCCCCAGCCCGGAAAGCAAACTTTTAAAAAACAGATAAATTAATAGGTACTGGGAGCTGAGATTATTTCTAGCAACAACCATTCAATTCTTTGGTTTGGCCTTACCTCATTATTAAACAGTTAAACAGTCTTATACAAGGATTTATAAAGTAATTAGTGAACATGAATAATAAATTGAACATTAATAATGAACTAAAGCTGGGAAATTCTATATTGCATTTTTCATAAGAGTGATCTAAGCTAATGTGGCATGGTCTTAAGACAGTTTTGTCTCTTGTCAACTTTATATAAATAGCTTTCCCCAGTGGTAGAGATGGTAACTTAACATGGAATGAAAATAATCCTGGAATAAATCTCTTGTAACTTTTAAATGCATGCCTTCTTTCATCACCCAGATGAACCCAACACATTTTCCATGGGCCACTGATGTTATAAATTGGTTACTTCTGTAGTAAAATAAGTTCAGTTACAATTAGCGTATTAATTATTAAAATAAGAGGTGGTGGTTAACTAAGATTGCTTCATGTTTTTTAACTTGTTGGGGTCTTTGGCCAGCAAAATTATTTTGTGTTTACAGTTAGGCTTTATTACTTGAATGTTAAATCATACCTCAATGAGGGAATATTGAGAACACTAATTAGTTTTTCATAAAATACATTGCTTGGCTTATTTTTTTATTGACATGAGGTCTCACTTTGTTGCTCAGGCAGGTCTCAAACTCATGGGCTCCGGGGATCCTCCAGCTTTAGCCTTTCTAGTACCCTAGTACCTGGGTCTGTAGGCACATGCCATTGCACCTGACTTAGTCTAATATTTTAAAGCTCAGTGCAGTGAATGGATCTGCTTTAGGAAAAGCCTTTTGAAAAAAGGACTCACCTTTTCTAGGAATTTACAATTAACTTATGTCCTTCCAAGAGAGATTACTAATCATCTCTGCAAAGATGCTAGAAAACATGCTTCAAATCTTTTATCTTTCTTTTTTTCTTCATGGGACCTTCTTTATTTGAGGTCAGGAATTTATTTAAAAAGAAAGGAAGAAACAAAGGGTTGCTGGATGGAACAATTATAAACACTGTAATTAAATGCAAAGCTTAGATGAAACTTACCTTGTAAATTAAACTTAATGTACAGAAGAACATTCAAATCTGTCCAAAAGATGGAAATGCCTTACCCCGAACTGGAGAGACAGGCACTCAAATTTAAGCTGGATGACCACTTACGGGAGAGTCTTGGGGTTGGAGCAGAGATTAAAGAGGAGTTGTGAGCCCCATGCAAAATGTTGGGCCCGGTTGTCTCCTGGTGTCTTTTCAGTCTTAAACTCCTCTGATGAAATAACATATAAGAGGCATTATTCTTGCCTTTTATTTTTTGCTTTTATCTTCTCAAGTTAAAACTTAACATTTTTACTTAAGAACTATTTGATAACTTCTGTTTTGGTTACAACTCCACTGCAATGGTGTGTGGCTCTGAGCCAGCCAAAGATTCATTCATGATCTATTGACTACATAGATATTTGGGGACTGATCTTGCCAGCATATACAGAGTTGGAGCAGTTCAAAATTTAAAGGCAAACCACAGTGATTGTATAAAAGTGCTTCTTGAATTGTGTACCTTTGTGATGTATTTGGGAAGAGATCAGAGGACAGCTAAAACTTGTTGCCATGGCTGGGTGTGGTGGTGCATGACTATAATCCCAGTGACTCTGGAGGCTGAGGCAGGAAGATTGTGAATTCAAAGCCAGCCTCAGCAAAAAGCGAGGCGCTGAGCAACTCAGTGAGACCCTGTCTCTAAATAAAATACAAAATAGAGCTGGGGATATGGCTCAGTGGTTGAGTGTCCCTGAGTTCAACTCCCAGTAACACACACACACACCAAAAAAAAAAAAAAAAAAAAAAAAAAAACCCACAAAACCTCTTACCAAACTTCTAAATCTTACAGACCTTTGCACTCCATTTAAACCTACCCATCATTAGCGAATATATGAAGATGTCACGTTGGCAACAGTGCATCTTCCTCCTTTGACTGTATAGCAGTTTGTGTGGAAGACTGTGCTAAGAGCATACCTGTCCATGGACCCATACAATGAAAGGTTAGATTCTTTTTTGAGCTTTTTCATAATTTTCATTTCCAGAAAGATTTTTTATTTTCCCATTTTAAAAAGTTTAGATTTTGTCACTCTCTTCATTGTCATGAATACCTTATAGGAAACTATTAATAAAAATAAATGAATATTCTCTAGATTACCTTGAATTCTTTGTTGTGAGTGCATCTAAAGTTGTATATAGACCATGTGTATGTGCTGATAAGGGGAAATGCCATGAGAGCTGAACTGAGGGGATCTCACTGGGTTATTTAATACTCAGGATTTTATCTAGTCATTTCCAACTGTGATTCAACACTTCCCTTTAACTCCTTCCAGAAACTCCAAGAACATATTGCTTCCCAGATACTTAAGAGTTCTTGTTGATGTATAGAGCTGTTTATAGGCCTCCAGCACCAAAAATTGGCTCCAAACCTTTTCCCATTACATCATCACCCACTAATGTCATTACACCAGAGTGAAATCTGCTTTGAAGATTATACTTCTATTTTCCTTCCATTTCTTTCCTCTCTCATTTTCTTTGGAAGGAAAAGGGGAGGGGGCCAGAGACCTCTGAGATAATCCCAGACAAACATTTGAGTGAACTGAACATCCTTTTAGGCTAAATCTAGATTCGCCAGCCTTCATTTTCATTCTGCTGGTGGAGAGTGATCTGCCCAGTATGCATCCACATAGAGTCTGGAAAGTGACACGTTTGATCATGTGATACCTAGCTTTGGTGCCTTTTCTTTCAGCCCTTCAGAATTAGTTCTAAACAACTTACATAGCTCTCTGCCAGCATCCTGTCACTGGTATGTTAAGCCTTTTCAAATAATTCCCTGGAATAGAAATTCTTAGGAGATCACCAAGTTTCTCGTTCTTTGTGCCTAATTACACTGTTGCTTGCATTTAACTATTTGCCAGATAAGCATTTAAGCCATCTGGAAGATTTTTTTTTTTCTTGTTTTCCTCCATAAATTTTTTAAGACATTACAATATTAACTACAGTTAGAACTAATGTGCGGATTCATGTTTATCACAAAACACTTGACCAAATGTAGGTTCTGTCTCTCTTCATGCTAATTTTAATTCACCATTGTTTCAACTGTTTTTAAAGCTTCTGTTTGCTGGTGTGTTATGTTTGGCTTTGTGCCAAAGCAAGGTTCACATCAGGAAAAAATTGGGAAGTAGGTAGTTTCAGTTCAGACTTCATGTCATCCACTTAGTTGTTGACATGGTCTTTTGCACTTTATGTCTTTGAGACAGATTTGCCTTAGATTAGAGGTAATAATAATCATCAGTAACTCCAGAGAAATGGGCTACAGTGTCTGAAACAAAAGAATAAATTTGGTTCTTATTTTAAAAGATTTTGGAGCTGACATTTTTGTTCAGTATTAATCTCTGGGGACCCTTAATGTATCTGCTGCCAGGCCATGGCTTAAAGTTTGGGAAACCATGGAGAACCTGAAAAAGCTTTGAAAGTATGGACTAGACTAGGGCAACAGAGTCCTTTCCTCATTCCCACAAGAATTAAAGGTCTTGATTTGTATTTTGATTTTCTAATTAGAGCTCCTTGATTGTCTCTCTGGTATAATCTAAACTGATGGGAAAACTTTCTTCCATATTTTTTCTCCTAAGATTTGAATCTGTCCCAAAAATCTCTAGTAAAATATATACCTTATCAAACTGAAAAATTAGTGAAGATATCCATAAAGAAAGATAAATTACTAACATGGACAAAAAGTCTTGACTTTATTAATTTCTAATGTGTCTCATGTCTATATGTTTTCAGTTATCGAAATGTCCACAGAAGGAGGGTTTGGTGGTACTAGTAGCAGTGATGCTCAGCAAAGCCTCCAGTCCTTCTGGCCTCGTGTTATGGAAGAAATCCGGAATTTAACAGTGGTAAGGAAAAATGAGAAACTTCTAAAGATGATTTAAAAAAACTTGAGACTAAAACATTTTACTTCAAGCATATTTACAAAGGCATAGTATATTCCTGACCATCGTACATTCCTGCATGGGAAAATGAAAGTATTACTTACCTTAGGTAAGGTAGCTACAAGGGTTTCCTGTATTGCTTTAGTGGTATTCTTTAGGTGTGTGGGTGTGTAGTGGATACTTTGACTTGGATGTTTGTTGTCTGATGTGATAGGTCATTTATGAGAAAAGCAGGGAATCTTAACCTTTTTGAAATTGATATAGTGCATTTCTTCCTTATTCTTTTTTAAAAAATAGTTCATTTCTTATTGCCTAATTTAGTGGCCCTGCCAAATTTCTAGAACTTGGGGGAAATAATTGGCAATTTATTTAAGAAATTGGTTGTGAGCAAGATACTTTTTTGAGATGTTAAAAGATATACTTAGCCGGGCACAGTGGCGCAAGCCTGTAATCCCAGCACTTTGGGAGGCTAAGGCAGGAGAATCGTGAGTTCAAAGCCAGCCTCAGCAATGGTGAGGCACTTAGCAACTCAGTGAGACCCTGTCTCTAAATAAAATACAAAAAAGGGCTGGGGATGTGACCCAGTGGACGAGTGCCCCTGAATTAAATCCCTGGTACAACACACACACACACACACACACACACACACACACACACACAGGATACACTTAAATCAGGGTTTCTCAACAACAGCATTATTGACAGTTTTGGCCAGATAATTCTTGTTTTGAGGGGCTATCTTGTGTATTATAGGATGTTCAGCAGTATCTCTGGCTTCTAATCACTAGATGCTAGTAGCACCTTTCCCAAGTTGTGACCACCAAAAATGTTCCAGATATTGGTACATGTCCCTTTGGGCTAATATTATCCACTATTGAGAACAACTAACTTAGAAGGATCAAATATAATCCTGATCCAACCTTATAATTACAACCAGACTAATTTACTCAATAAGTATTTATTAAATTCTCACTGACTTGGGCATAGTCTTGACTTTACTTGAAGCAGCAAAAGGCAGTGTGCTGTGGGAGTGCAGAGGACACAGTGCTTGCTTCTTGCTGGTTGAGTTAGGGAAGGCATCAAGTAAAGCCAATATGTTTGTTGCATCTTGAAATATGAGTGAGCATTCATCAGATTAAAAGGATGGGAGAGTAGGTCTTGGGCAGTGAGAAGGGGTCTGTAAAGGAATGGAGGTTCATAGTAGAAAGCTTTCTGTTGGAGGAATAGCAAGAAGATCAGAGTGCTGCAGGTTCCTACATGAGTAGTAGAGGTTGGGGTAGGAGGACAGTTGGGGTATGAGAGTGGTAGTAGAAGGTGAAGCATTAGAGTATTTTCAGAGTACAGCATCATGTCCTTAATGAAGAATGTTCCATTTGGTATTATTTAGCAAGTACTGAAGGAGCGTCCTCCTTTGAATATGTCATTTCTGCCTTAGAGGTATTATTAGCATAAGGGCAGAGACGATACTGAATTTTTTAACTGATGTGGAGCTAATATTGCCATTTATTATGTTTAGTGGCCTTTAGCCTCTGCTAAAACAAGGTCACCTAATTTGTTTATTCAACAAATATTTTGTACTTACTATAGCTATGCTGAATTCTGTGGGTCTAGTAGTATGCCAGTCAGATAAGGTAATTGTACTCAGGGAACATGAGTTCTATTGACAGACTGAAAACAGGTAACAAAAGAAATAAACTGGGGTTGGGATCGTGGCTCAGTGGTAGAGCACTTGCCTAGAACATGTGAGGCACTGGGTTTGATCCTCAGCACTACATATAAAAAAAAATAAATAAAAATCATTAAATAAATAAATAAAGCAAGCTAGCTTCTCACTGTGATAAATACCCACTAAATTCAGGAGTAAAAAACTTATCTGGATATACCCGTGGGTGGTGTTTATTTATAAAAGGGGTTTTCGGCAGTGGAACTTGGCTTGGTCTTTTCACAGTGACTTGTGTTCAGAGTGCATTTCCAGTGAAAAACCTTTATTTCTCTTTGACAGTCTCAAGGTGGTAGTTACTTGTACTGTCTCAGAAGAGAGAGTGGAGGGAACAATGGCATTATAAAGTCAAAAGTGGGATGTTTCCCTCAAAAATCGGGAACATAATCTAATGGTTAAGCTTACTGGGGTTTGGATCTAGGGTCAGCCTGGCAGAAAACTGGCAGTATGGCAGGACTGGCCCATGTAGAAGTCTGTGCACTAGCTTGGGCTGTCTCCCATTGATTACTAGACCTCTACTATGTTATGACATCATCTGCTTAGAACAGTGTCTGGCATATTGTAGCTGCACAATAATATTTGAGTGAACCAGACTCCTCCACTTCAGATTTAATGTAAAGCAACATCAGTTACAAGTTTCAGTGAAATGTGATCCAATAAAGTCAGGGTGATTTTTTTCACTTTGTAAGACCCTCTTTTTCCTCTGTGCTCAGGACTCTGTAATTTCAGCACATGGAGGCATCTTCTTCTCTGACTGTACCTCATGTTGCCTGTGCAACATGACCAAACATTTTGGCATTTCATCTGTGCCTTTCCAGAACTCAACAGTACTAAAAATCAGACTTCTTCAAATATGCCATAACCTCTTAGGTTGACACCTTAAAATGTGTTTAACAGATTTTTTTTTTTTAAATCCATTATGTTTAACCCATCCAAACATAAGTATAACTTTAAAGAATATGCATAAGGTGTTGTTGTCTAAGACTGGGAAACATATTTTTCCCAAAACAGGTAATTGTAATTTGCTAGATGATATGTTTCAAAAACAACAAGAAAGGGTTATGGCTAAAGAGATCATATTAGGGGCTGGGGTTGTGGCTCAGAGGTAGAGTACTCACCTAGCACGTGCTCGGCCTGGGTTCGAACCTCAGCACCACGTAAAAATAAACGCATTGTGTACAACTAAAAGCAAATAAATATTTTTTAAAAATGAGATCATATCATTTCCACCTAGTAGAAATGTGAAAAGAGGCAGAAATTTACAAAATGCTCTGTTCCTTCACCTTACTGATACCACTCTGGCCCTCAGTCCTGCAAAAGCAATTTATCTTTCATCTCTGCTTGACCATTGTGTTCCCTCATTCTTAAAAGCTCTCTAATTGTCCATAAATTCAGGTGTTCATCTGGGATTGAAGTTGGCTAAAAACCATCCCAAAATGATAGTGTACCAGAGCAAATGTATAAAATACTACATATTCCTGCTCAGGCAGAGCTCTAGGAACAAAAAATAATAGACTTCTTGATGTTTTACCCTTCTGGACTCCTTTGGAAGATGGGAAGGCAAAGCCACTTTGTCTTTTGGGAGGTTGGATGGGGGGTGGTGATGATGCTGAATCTTGATAAATCTAATCCTCCCCAGTTTATTCCCTATATCCCATTCAGCCTTCAGTTAGCTGTAAATTAATACCTAAGTTACTTTCCTTTAATTGACAGTGGCATCTTTTTTTTTTTTTTTTTTTATACCAGGGATTGAACCCAGGGGTGCTTAGCCACTGAGCCACATCCCCAGCCCTTTTTTATATTTTATTTAGGGACAGGGTCTCACTGAGTTGCTAAGTCCCTCACTAATCTGCAGAGGCTGGCTTTGAACTCGCCATCCTCCTACCTCAGCCTCCCGAGTTGCTGGGATTATAAGCATGCCTCACAGCGCCCAAAGACAGTGGCATCTTTTCATTATTCAGTGCCTCCATATTGGACAGTGACATTTCTAAAATTATAATCAAACCTAATAAGATGGTTTTAAATGGTTATTTAAACAGGAACTTGGTACCTCTGGTGGGCTATTATAAAACCAGCCCTGTATCCTGTGAGCCCTTCCTGTAGAGTGGTGCTTCTCAAACTTTATTGTCTTGTTAGACAACCTTGTTAAATTTGATTTTGATTTAGTAGTCAAGTAGAGCCCAAGACGCCACTTTTATTTTGTGTTCTCAAGTGATGTCATTGTTGGCCTAAGGGTGTCACTCTGAGTAGCAAGGCTCTAAAATAGAGGTCCTTAACTCTCACTTAATCTTAGTCATTAGGGGAGTTCTCAAAAAACTTGATGCCACGACTCCACTCCCCAGAGTTCCTTATTCATTTGGTCTCAGGGAAAACCAGGCATCTTTCAAAAGATTCCCAGGTGATTCCAAAATTTAGTCAAAGTTAAGAATCACTGCTTTCAACTGGGGTTGTGGCTCAGTAGTATAGCACTTGCCTGGCATGTGTGAGGCCCTGGGTTCGATCCTCAGCACCACATATAAATAAACAAAGTGAAAAATCCATTGGCAACTAAAAATGCTTTAAAAAAAAAAAAAAAAAAATCACTGCTTTCAAGAGGATTAGAATCTTGACTCTCTGGAGTGCCTGACTGCATAGACCTAGAAGAAATTTCTCATCATTATTTGAAACTCTGGATTCTTTAGTACAGCCCAAGAACCATTGACTTTTCTTTGGCTCCTACCTCTAATTGAGTGAATTCAAGCATCTTGAAACTTGTCAGTTTCAAATGGCAGCATGTTTAATATAGTTCTTTGTGGTCAGGAGCATAAGAATGTTCTGAGAGAGAATCTGCTGCTTCACCTTACTAAAAGTAGGGGGGGAAAAGGTCACTGCATGTCACTTGCTCTTCCATTTGGATTAGCATCAAGAGTATGAGTTAAGTGATACTCATATTAGTTGTAGGGTCACTAGTGACATGGGCAGCATTGAATTGAAGCCAATTTAGTGGCCCTCAATCTAACAGTAGTGGAGGGGCTCCCCTCATCATAAGCTTATTGTGAACCCTTATATATGACTGGAAAGCTGGGATAGGATTATAGAAAACAGTGATATTGCTGGCAGTGATGATCCACCCCCCATCACCACCACAAACCTCTCAAGAAACTTTCTCACGCTGACCCTTGAGATCTCAGGGTTTGGGGATCATGAAAAAGTAGTTTATTTAGTTGGGCACAGTGGTGCATGCCTTTAATCTCAGTGGCTTGGGAGGCTGAGGCAGGAGGATCAAAAGTTTGAGGTTAACCTCAGTAACTTAGCAAGGCCCTGAACAATTTAGCGAAATCTGTCTCAAAATTTAAAAATGAAAAGGACTGAGAATGTAGCTCAGTGGTAAAGCACCACTGGGTTCAATCCGTGGTACCGGAATCACTATCATCATCATCATCACCCCTGGTACCAAAATAATAATAGTAATAATAATAATAATAACCAAAATAATAATAGTAACAATAAATAAATAAATAAATAAATACTACTAAATAATAAATAATAATAATAAGAAGAAACTACTCACAAAAGAAAAGGTTCACACAGAGGCTTAAGGTGCGGAACATTTTGTAAATTTTTGCCTCATTTTATGAGTCTACTAGATGGAAATGACATGATCTCTTTATTTGTGACCCTTTCTTGTTGCTTTTTTCTTTTTTGTTTTAATATTTATTTGTTTTAGTTGTATACAATGCCTCTATTCTTACGTGGTGCTGAGGATCGAACCCAGGCCCGCGCACATGCTAGCCAGTGCTCTACTGCTGAGCCACAACCCCAGCCCTCTTGTTGCTTTTGATTGAACAATAGAAATGATCATTCTTCACCTTCTTTCTGGCATTTCTGGGTAGTATCATCGTCTTGTGTGATGTGCCACAGAAGAAGGAAGAACAGGGATTGATTTCTATGATAAAACATTTAAAAAAAAAATCTCTTCAGAGGCCAGGCACGGTGGCGTACACCTATAATACCAGCAACTCTGGAGGCAGGAGGATTGAGTGTTCAAAGCCAGCCTCAGCAAAAGCAAGGTACTAAGCAACTCAGTGAGACCCTATCTCTAAATAAAATACAAAAATAGGGCTGGGGAGGTGGATCAGTGGTCGAGTGCCCTGAGTTCAATCCCTGTTACCAAAAAAAAAAAAATCTCTTCAGAGTCTGACTCCAATTCAGCTTCTTCTTTCCTACTGTTCCACTCAGGTCATTCATTCAGGTCATGAGTCTCAAACTTCAGTAGTACATGTTTTTTGAGTCTCTTTACTTCTGTGGTTGCTAATCTGTCTGAATAACATTCTCAGCATCCTGCAGACACAGTTCTCATATCTCCCTCCTGTGAAACATAGTCCAACATTCTTCCTCCCTCCAGCTGGTTTACATTGTAGCTGGTTATTTCCTTCTTGGTAGTCCTGTGGGAATTTACACCTTCTCCACTAGTAGAGGATAGGATTATAATGTTTTTCTATGACTGTTTCTGATAAATGGCAAGCTTTTCCAAGGTAGCCATAGGTTTGCATCTTTCACATAGAAGTAGGTATGATGCATTCACTATTAGTTTGGTTACATGAATGAGTAAATGAAAGATGAGGAGAAAAGTATATAAAGAATATGCCCTGCTATCTTACCATTTGGTGAAATTTTAATAAACTGGACCCCTAAGCTTCTCCCACTTCAGGATTAGTTTTAGTAGTGATTTCGTGGAAAATGTTGATACCTAATTTGGAAAAGGAGAAGATGAAAAATTACTATTTGACAGAGCTGAGCAGTAGCCAAGCAAGCTCTTGTTGGGTTTGCATAGAGAAATTAGATCTTGGTGTAATTAGATATCTTGGTATATATTTTATCCTAATAGTTGTTCTTCCTTCTGTAATCATAAAATGGATTCTGAGAAACCTGGTGATGTTTTTCCAGAATGCCTTCTTTCACATATATTTGAAATTTTCTGTTGGTGTTAGGAAAAAAAGATCACTTGTGCTTGTTAATTTCATCACAACTCAAAAGAATAGCTTTTCTTTCCATAATGTGACAGTGCAGATTCCCAGGTGATCGTGTTGGGTTTGATGAGTCATATTTCAGACCACTTATAGAATCAATCATTTGACACCTAATTCCACCAGAGATTTTGCTGATTTTATTCTATGACTTTGGACCTTTTTCTTCAATCCAGCTCTGAAACTCAAAATTTATTTTTATTTCTAGAATTGCATCCATCATTGGATATATGTTTAACACTAGTAGTTTTAAAATAAAAACAACAACAAAAAAGGAACTTAAATTGCACATAATTGAATAGTGCTGGTCAAAAAGCCCTTTCTTAAATCTGGACAGTGAAATTGTATGTGTCCCCCAACCCCAGGACTGTTTGTTAAGGAAAATCAGGGCTGTTGCTAAAAGGCAGCTGGTAAATTTACCCTCTTATATTTTCCATAACCTTCTACCCACACCCTGAAATAAATTTTGGAGACAAGGTCTCCTTTGCTACTATGATGAGAAAGGAGCCTCTCCCTGATTCTGTTAATGCAGGGGTCAGAAAGCTAGCTGAAAAGAACTGTGGATCACTGTGGTCAGGTGTTTCTGGCCTTGGCCTTTGCCCTTATAGTCCCTGAACAGAACGAAGAATTGACAGTTTAGAGGAATACTCCTTGAGGCAGAAATCTATTTTAATCCACGTATTGCAGACCAGTAAACTTTCTTGGAACAAAAAGGCATTTATAATGCACCTCTGTATTGCACTGAGGTATAGAACCTGATATTGGTTGGGGCTATACGTGGGCACTGTTAGAGGCCATTATAAATTTTCCCTCAGACCCTGTAATTGTTTGAAGCTCTGTGTGGGTTATTAAAGAAGATTTTTTTTCCCTGGAGTTTGTAATTTTTTTTTTTTTTTTTCATTTCATCTGTCCCTCCTCTCCTGCCATATTTCCTGAAGGAAGAGTCTAAACTAGTCAGTATTTGCTACTTTCTAAGATGCTCTACCATCTTATTGATTGTCCCCACCACTTATGTACCTCTTTAAAAAAAAAAAAAATTATTTATGTGCTTTAGTTGTACACAAAGCCTTTATTTTTACATGGTGCCGAGGATCGAACCCGGGTCGCGCATGTGCTAGGCGAGTGCTCTACCGCTGAGCCACAACCCCAGCGCTCACTTATGTACCTCTTGTTGCTCATTTCAGAAAGATTTCCGAGTACAGGAACTCCCACTGGCTCGTATTAAGAAGATTATGAAACTGGATGAAGATGTGAAGGTGAATTCACATTTATTTTTATGATCCATATTGAAGCCAAAATAATGGATAGGGTATTGCTCATTTCTCTAGAGCTCAGAGTTTAATTAAACAAGGAATATATTGTTATTGTCTGTTTTTTTTTTAATTTGGTTTTTCTCTAAAACTAAGTGAACTGAAATTGAACCATTTTAATTATTATATGCAGCTGCTCTGAAAATTAGGGATCTTCTGTTTTTTAGAGATACTGAGAAGATGCTGGGTGTTTGGTTTTTATATCAGGTGACATCACTAGTTCTTTTTACTGTGCAGTGTAAATGACCTGTATCATAGCCATACAGGGTGGCACATACTTGTAATCTCAACTGCTTGGGAGACCAAGTTTGAGGCCAGCCTCAGCAACGTAGTGAGACCTTGTTTCAAAATAAAAATCAAAAGGGCTGGGGATGTAGTTCAGTGGTAGAGCACCCTGGGTTCAATCCCCAGTACAGCAAAAACAAAACAAACAACAGCTGTCAGATCAATAGGACAGTACCATCATCTTAGCATCTTTGTTGTTGTACTGGGGATTGAACCCAGGGGCACTTTACCACTGAGCTACATCCCCAGCCCTTTTTATTTTTTATTTTGAAACAGTGTCTTGCTAAGTTATTGAGGCTGGCCTTGAACTTTTGATCCTTGCCTCAGCCTCATGAATCACTAAGATTAGAAGTGTGCATCACCATGCCTGCTCATTTGGCATCTTATTGCAGTCTCTGGCTAGTTAATCTGAGCTCTAAGAAATTTCTGATGTTGACATTGGACCTGTTCTGACGTTTTAACCTGTGAGTTTGTTTTACATGAGTGAATATTTGTGAGAAGGTTTTCTTAAGGTTGGCCATTTCTATATTCCTAGGAGGCCACCTCCCATTACAACTCTCAGGGAAAGAACAGCTCTGCCTCTACCTCATTACCTCTAAAAATTAATGGTCTCTTGCATTTAACAGAAAGCTAACAGTCCATAGCAATTTTCCCTTTTATTAGTGCCCTTCTTCCTCACAGCAGCCCTGTGAAATTTGACAGGATAAGAATGCTTCATTCCATTTTACAGATATGAAAGTAGACACAAAGCTGAAGTAATTTGCCCAGCATGATAGAGCCAAGATTCCAGTTCTCATCTCCTGCTTCTTTAACTCTGGAGCTCTTTGTGTGACTCTTCCCTGCACAGAACACTTCACCAGGAATTTAGAGACTTACTTAACTAAACTTGAACTTGGTAGACAGGTACAATGAGGCACCTTCATTGCTTGAGCTCTTACTACATACCAAGCCCTGTGCTAGATACATACATCATCTCATTTGATTCCCATAATAACACTGGAAGGTTATCCTCTTTCTCATTATGAGAAAAACAAAGCCCAGAAAGATAAGAAATTTTTTTTACCTATATTCACTGGCTCTTGAGCTCATTATTTCCCCACATTGTCTCTCCTTGGATTAGAACTTAAATCCTACCACTTACTGACTCTATGGCTATGGTCAAGTTTCTTCCCATTCCCTAACCCCTCGTCTCATCGAAGAGCTATTAAGAAGTTAAGAAGCACCTTGCTTAGTGTCTGTAAGTATTCTTTGTTCCTCTTCTCTTCTCCCTGTTACCAGCTTTGTTCCTATTCGTGGATTTATTTTACCTTGGAATCTCCTGAGGCTACCACCTTCTTATTTTTTTAACTCTTGCCTCATGATTTACATGAGGCAAGAGAATGGTTTGAATGATTTGCTGATGATTGACAGGGAGGGCCTACATGTGTTGCAGATGATCAGTGCAGAAGCCCCTGTGCTCTTTGCCAAGGCAGCCCAGATTTTTATCACAGAACTGACTCTTCGAGCCTGGATCCACACAGAGGATAATAAGCGCCGCACCCTTCAGGTAATATAGCAGCCTTACAGTGGGAAAAAGCAACTGCCTTTGCCAACTTCTCTTGCATGGCTTTGTATCAAAAATTGTTTTTCCTTTGGCCTTGTCCGGCATCTTCCTCTGCATTGGGACCCAGGCATACCTTACAGCTGTGGTGATACTGTTTCCTTACCAAGATTCTTAATTTCCAAATCTTGCATGATTTTCACAGCTGGTAACTGAACTCTTCACTTGGTGAGCCCTCATCTAAACAGAGGCTCAAGTTTTAGGATATTTATCTGTTTCCAGATGTAAAGAACTTGTGGTTGAGAGCATTAACAGACTCCAGGAACGGCCAATCTCAGGAAGAATTCGTAGTCTCACTGACTTCATTAGCTTTTTTTTGTTCCTTGTCTGTCTTCCTGGAAATGCTTTTGTTTTCATTTTCTTTTAATCCAATAGTCAGCATTTGTATATGTAGAACCCCTGGTGATTGGCTCTGCAACCCTCTCTCATAAGCCAGGTCCCAATTCTGGGAGAAAAGGTTTCCCAGATATAAGAGGAAGCGTTTGACAGATACAAAACTGTGACAGTATTTTAATAATAGTGCCAAGAAGTAAAATTCCATTTTCTCCTCATTTTCCTTTGACTACCAAATTGAAAATATATGTGTTTGTTTATGTATTCTACAAATGTTTACTGAACACCCCCAATGTGTCAGGCACTGTGTAGCTTATGACGATTAACAATACACAAAATAGACAAAAATTCCTACCATGTGAAGCCTGCATTCTAGTGTAGCCAGATATTGTGGCATAGAGTTAACATTTGTTTACTTCATGAAAATTTTAAAGCAAAAGAACAGCATAGGGGAAATATATTGAACTCTAATGCATGTGAAAATTGCAAAACAACAACCACAAAAAATATTGCCCTAAAAAAAGTCTGGATAAAGGTCAGTTCTGGTTAATGTACAAAACACTTGAAGAGTCCCTTTGAAAAATAAGATAGCCAAATGACCAGTAAGTCTATGAAAAGATAGTGCAACATCATTAATAGTATGGTATATACAAATTAAAAACATAATAAGATGCTAGTTTATACCCACCAGACTGGCTAAAATAAAAAAAGATTAATAGTGTCAAGGATTGGTGAAGTGAGGTATCTGAAACTTACATGTTGCTGACCAGAATGTAAGGTGATAATAATCACTTTTTGAAAAAACTAGTTAGCACTGTTCGACAAAACCTATCTCTACTCTGACTGCCATTCTACTCCTAGGTATGTATCAAAAAAAAAAAGTGGACATTCCTGTGTAGAAATATTTATAACAATCATTTATGCTAGCCCCAAACTGGAAGCAACTCAGGTATCCACTAGTTTTTATATCATTAACAAATTCTAATATATTCACAAAAGGAATTACTACACAGCAATAAAAAGAAACAAAACATTGTTCCATATAGCATGGATGAATCTCAAAAATATGCTAAGCAGAAGAAATCAGAGGAATAATTTATACTTGTAGAAATCAGGGTTGTGGTTACTTCAGGTTTAGGGACTACAGTGACAAGGTGATTGGCTGCAAAGGGTTAGAAGGGAACTTTCTATATTTTTATCTGTATTATCTACTTGGGTTTAGATTTGTGTATTTTATTGAAGATGAGTAGAGTACTGAATGTTATTTAAAAAGATAAAATATGGGAAGCTGGGCATGGTGGCACATGCCTGTAATCCTAGCAATTTGGAAGGCCGAGACAAGAGGATTACAAGTTCTAGACCAGCCTCCAGAAATTAGTCAGGTCCTTAGCAACTTACTGAGACCCTGTCTCAAAATAAAAATGACTTAATCCCCAGTACCCCCCCCCCCAAAAAAAGAGCAAAACATAAATTTTAGAAAGATAAATTTAAATATATCTATGTTTTCAGAATACTCCAGACTATTTTGGTGTATGTTTGTAGATGATTATTTTCTCTTTCACCCCTTTAATTCCATCCATAGATGAGCCATTTAGATAGTTTGAGTAGGTGTCATCATCAAGAGTGTGATACTACATTGTACTTATCTTAAATGAGTCCTGGCAGTCTTTAAGATATGCCCTGCTTCATTTGGGAGTGTTTATTATCAAGCCAGTTGTTGGGGACGAGGGTGCATTGGAGTTTTGCATTTCAGTGGCTTGGGGCTGTCATAGATACCAGAGAAGAAAAAAATAGAAAATTTCATCCCCTATTTGTCTGATGAGTCACCTTGCTTAAAGGGTGGTATATAAAAAGTTGCTACTGATTTCTGTTAGTGTGTTGATATTTTAATGTGAAAAATTTCAAACATAAACAAAGTTTACAGTGAACATCTGTTTATTTGCCACCCAGATTCTACCACTGACACTTCACTGTACTTGTTTTACCTCCATATCTATAACTATCCATCCATCAAGTCGTCTAGTTTTAGGAAAATTTCTAAGTTTGCTTTCCCCTAAATACTTCAGTTTCATTAGAGCTTAGTATTTTTTCTCATTGCTTTTCTTTTGCTTTAAATGTTTCAGTAAAGTACACAAATCTTAAGTATATACAATGTGTTGGGTTTCAATAAAAATTTTCTTAATTTTATTATTTAAAGGAAGGGAGTGTCACACGTGGAGAGAAAACCTTATCAGAACAAACCTTGGTTTCTTATTATTAGTCCAGTAACTCCTGTGTTCTCTTCCTATGTTGCTACTGTTGTAGTTATTTCAGCCTTCAACATTCATGTTACATTAAACCAGATTCAAACCATGAATTTATCACTGCAGCTTTGAATTCCACAATAAAAAATCATAGTTTTAGAGGGTTCAGCATATATAGATCTAGTAACAAGATTATAACTACCTGTGAACCAAAGACAAAATATTACTTAGGGCCTAAAAGTGATTGAATAATAAGCTGACCTTGACAACCACAGAATAACCAAAGACCTCCTGGTTAAGATTGCTGGATATGTCTGTGGTTAGCTGGAGGATATTTTGATAGTTGCATGGAGGGCCTTAGGACCAGATCAAGCAGGAAAACTAGTGTTTCGAGGTAAAGATAACCCATTTTAGAGCATGGTCTACATATATCTCTTTTTTGATTTCTAACAAGTCTGATGATTTTAAGTTCTTGAGTTTGATCGTGCTTATTTCAGTTATAGATGTGCCAGGGATATTTAGTTTGACTTAAAAGTCATCTATTTTAATTGGAGGTTAGTATAAAGCCAGATAAACTAGTTTATCCCCAGGCCAAGTTTTCACTTTGCTTTTCTTTGTTACAGAGGAATGATATCGCCATGGCAATTACAAAATTTGATCAGTTTGACTTTCTCATCGATATTGTTCCAAGAGATGAACTGAAACCTCCAAAGCGTCAGGTGAGCTGGGGAAGGTGTAGCTGTGCTGCTGACTACAGAGCCTTGCCATACTGCTGTCAGACATGCCTCTTCTCTTTGCACAAGGCATTTGCTCTTTCTTTTGTTCTTTTCTTTAGTCTGGATCCATCCTGAACATCTTTGCTACTCATTTATGGATACTTTTAACTCAGTGCCTCTGAAGTAGTATTTCAATGAAAATAGATGAAATTATATTCAATGAAAATTAAAGATGCTAAGTTACAAACAGTAGACTGAAGTGCATTTCATGGTACCTTGAGGAAGTCTTATCAGAGTTCTTAATCTGGGATAGGAGAATATTCCCAGCAAGTTATAGAGATTTCAGATTTCTCTGTGTAAACAGTGGTATTTGGGACAAGTGGGTTTTCTTTTCTCTTACTCTGTGTTGTGGCTCTTCGTAGTAGTCTGGCTGCACATTAGAACACATTTTGGGGTTTAAGAAATACCATTGCCCAGGTTTAACCCCCATCAGCTGAATTAGGATCTGTGATGCGGGCACCCAGGCATAGTACCTTTTAAAGTTCTTCAGGTGATTTTAACGTGCAACCAGATTTGAGCACCACCACTGTAACTGTTTTCTTGACAATCACAAGAAAGAATGCGAGTGTCTGCCTGCCTGCCCCTTTCTTCTGTCTGCCCCTTTCCAAAGGTCACAGCAGTTTTTTTTTGTTTGTTTGTTTTTTCAGCACTTGGGTGCATATAGCTCTTAATTGCAGTTGTAATAGACCCCTGTTCTGTGAAACTCATTATTATAGGCACACAGTTTGCATGACTCATTAAGTGTAGTAGAAATGTTTGGGAAATAGTGGCCGAGTCATGCAGGAACAAAGTTATACCTTGTTCTGCTGGCTTTGTTTTGTTAATAAATTTTAAAGGTGTTTAATGAGTTATATCATAGAAATAATAGAATCAACTGTTTCTTTGAAGCAGTTTTTTGGTGACAGCCATTCTCCCTGTGTTGGCCCATGGGCATTCAAAGTGTAGGACAAGTGGGCACCTAAGTCAGCCTCAATTCTGACCTTGCACAGGGACCTTTGGGTTAGCAAGCCCTGTGTTCCTTCCTTACTGGAGCAGGGTGTGCTTCACTGCGACTGTTTTTTTCTGGGCAGTCTTTGCTACTGTAAACATCCTTGACTGGAAGCTGTAAGTTGTTCAGAGGAGCTTTCAGTCGGATGTTTACAGCGGCAGGCTGCCACGGTCGTCTCCAGCTGCGCATCGGGAGACATTGCAGGTTTGTGCCCCCAGACTTGATTCCTCCTTTTGGGGTGCTTCCCTACTCTGAGAAGTCACTACAAGGACTCAGATCACTTCTCTTCCTTTAGAGCAAACAGTACATACCACACACCTGCTTTCCTTGTCAGAATTTTTTCTTCTGTGTCCATCCTAAGCCCCCTTTAAAAACAAGGTGGCAAGCTCGCTGATGAAATTACTTTGCTCACTCTCGTGCTAACTCCTTGTTCTCTGTGGGCTGCCTGCTGAATGAACTGGCTGTATAAAAGGGTCTTGTCCTATCCTTTCCTCCAAAGTGCTTCTGGTTCTTTCAGGGTGTCAGGCTCAGAATGCTGTGATCATCTCCTTTAAAAGTGTGTCTAGCTGAAACAGCTCCTTGCTCCCTAGATTTAGTTCTTTGTAGGTGTTTGAGCTATTGATTGACATCCTATTTGGGACAGCTGCTGCCTGGCCTTTGAAAGGTTGAGATTGCTGAAAGCTGGCCTGAAATTCTAAGCTAGCATTTTTAATCCTCTGTAGACATGAAGTTTTCCCAAGCTCCAAATTGGCTGGCACCTCCTGAAGTCCTTTAAAAGCGCCTACTCTCCAAAACTCACCCTTTCTGAAGGAGGCAGCAGTTCACTCTTGCTACTAAAGCAAATGTACTTTTTTCCCAGTCTGGGGATGGCTTCACAACACTGCAGTGATGGCCTTAAGATGTGACGCTCCTCATTCTCTGGCATTATTTGTCAGTCTCAGCTTCTGAATAGATTTCCAAGAACAGCCCCTCTAGTTGAAACAGCTACTGCCAAAATTGAGCAAGGTCCCTATTCTGGATTGATCCAGTCATTCAGGGATTGTATTAGCACTTGGGGTGTTATCCTACCCCTGGGAAAAGGAACTAGCCAGAATATTGAATTGTGGGTCTAAGGCCTGTGTCTTCTCAGAGATGCTTGGGAATCTCACATTTTTTTAGGGAAGCAAGTAAAGACTGAAAATAGAAAGTAATTTAGGCCTGACTTCTGCCCCACTAAGCTATGGGTTGAAAGTTCCTCCCTTTTGAAATGTCATTATCTTTTCACCCATTTCTTTAAATCAATCATAATCATTCTCTTGCTAGCTTATCTCCATTGGCAGAATAATGAGTCTTCATAATGCAAAAGAACCTTATGTATGCCTGTTCCATCCCAGTGATTTGAGAACAGTCATGCCTTGTCCTGACAACACAAACCTAAGTGCCTCTGCTTGATACTCATTCAATGTCCTAGACACTGCTTAGTTCATTAACCATCCTTGAGGATGCAGTAGGAAGCATAGGGGAGACTCTTACCTGATCACATAGGTTTTCACAAGGGGCGTTTTGGCTTCTGGAGGGATACTTAAAGGGCTTGCTTTTTTGGGAAGAAGACCATATTTAGTGATAGATATCTGTAATCAGGGACAACTGAAGAGAGTCATAGGTCAGGGCTAGGAAGTACCAGTGTCTCTGTGTTGCCTGATTTCCTACAAGCTGGTTCTGGGGCTCTTAGTCCTCTATACCTTCTTATCATCTAAGAGTTTTTCCAAGTTAGGTATAGGCTTCAGTGATTTGTTATTTTTATAAAATAGGATGGGAGGCCTCTTTGGAAAATAAATACATTAAACCTGTTTCAGCAGCTTTGAAAAGAGCAGTTGGCCTCAGTTTCATGGCTTAAAATGGGTATCAATATTTCATCTCTGCCACAGCCCAAACCTAGTTGCTAGGCTGACCTTTGTTTATAATGGTGAGAAGTTAAGAGTTGGAATGGACCTGTTATTGTCACTGTTAAGTTTTTCTGGAAATCAAAACCTAGATGAAAATAAAAGGAGATCTCTTTTATTTTCTGCCTCAGTATGATTATGTGAGGGTTAAAACTGTATGGGTCTGAAACAGAATATATTAACCTAGAAGGTCAGTTTATGTTTAAGGACTTGCTTACATACCCATAATGTTACAGGTATCTCCCTAGCCTAAGTGGATGACTATCAGGGAACCTCATTATCTAGAGCCCCAAGTTTCTTAAAGGATAGATACCAGCAGTTCTAGTTTCATTATCTGGGTCCCCAGGTATTAGGAAAGCAAAATAGTACCCACCTCTATAATACAGGGGATTACAACTTTCTCCACACACTATGGCCACAGACTCCTAAAGGTAGCAAAAGAAAGCTTACCGACTTTCTGTTGGTAACAACCATTGGGTTCAAGAAAATCTGTCATACCACCAACTTGAAAAAGTACTTTCCTGCCTCTGTTTGCTTGTCTATGTAAATCTACTCATCATTCAGCCAGGACTTATTGAGTACCTACATGGGAATGGTAGGGATAGTGGGAAGCAAGTGTTTTCCCTTTTAGGACTTAGATTCTAGCCAAATAGGCAGTTAATTTGATGTACACATACAAAAATGTATAATACAGGTAGTACTGTGGAAGCATAGTTTGGGGTACCTAAATTACTGAGGGGATGGGGTCAATACTAACTTTGTAAATGTCACATTGGGGAAGCTTTGAGGCATCCACAGGGTCTCTGTACCTTAAAGAAGTATTTTTTCTAAAAACCTAGCAAACTTGGCTCAGAATAAGGAAATGAGTAAATTTAGCTGATATTTTTACTCAGCCAGCCCACGTGGTTGTATGTTTTTGTTGTTTTTTTGTTGTCCCAGGCAGGGATACTGTGTGTCACAGGTCACTCCGGATCAGACGCCGATCTCTGTGTGGTCAGGGGCTGACCAACCCCAGACCCTCTGGGCTGTAACCATGTCGTAGTGTGTGTAAACATCCTACACTCTCAGCTGTGAGCTCAAGTTGGCTGGGAGAGGGTTGTTTACTCCTTCTGCCATGGAAAACGTCAGCTGAAGAAGGAACAGTGTCTTCATTCTACAAATCGAACAGGATGCGACCTCCCTAGTCAGCCAAGGCAGCACCCCAGCGGAGAGCTGTCCATCAGGCCCCCTGGGTTGCGCTTCTATGGCTAAGTACAACCAGAAGTAGATATGACACACTGGATAGACATGTCCTCAGTAACCCACAGAACTTTCAGTGTGCTGTGAAAACCTGGGCACTTGCCTACCAGTGCGATAGAACCTGATATTTGATTTTGAAATTCTAGCCCAGGAAAAGCCCTGTTTCCCTTTACCTTGCTGAGTCCCTCTTGAGCGGGTGGGAGCAAAGTAAGAAGAGTGCTGTCTGGTTTGGAGATTGAGGACCAGCCTAAGTGGCATGATGTTTAGGTAGTGTCTTCCCCAGCGCTGGCAATTAGCACTGTTCTCAGATCACAGGCCTTGCCAGCACTTACTGACAAGCGCTGCTGGGGTGTGATTTTTAGTTACGGTAATTACTTGCCCGTTTGCAACTCATCGTACATTGGGTGATTACTCAGTACCTCAGAAAATTGGCTGTATGTTTTGTGAAGCCTATAGAATCTGTTATTTTTAGTTTGATTTAGCACAACTGGTCTCTTCAAATTCCACTTTCCTTTGGCTTCAAATGTGGAGAGCTCAGCATTCAGCCGGCAACTGCACGTAGCCTCTTTGGGGAAGAATGGAAATTCACTGTGGCGGTTGCTGAGTTGGTTCTTTTACTCTTACCTGCCTCTCCTTCCACCCCACAGGAGGAGGTGCGCCAGTCTGTGACTCCTGCTGAGCCTGTCCAGTACTACTTCACGCTGGCTCAGCAGCCCACTGCCGTCCAAGTCCAGGGGCAGCAGCAAGGCCAGCAGACCACCAGCTCCACGACCACCATCCAGCCTGGGCAGATCATCATTGCACAGCCTCAGCAGGGCCAGGTCTGTGAACTGCCGAGGGCATCCACCTAGCAAGAAAGCGCCTCATAGGTGTGGATGGGGAAAGCTCAACAAGGACAGAGAGGCAGCCAAATTATTACAAAGCTGGATTTGCAGTCTGAAAACCTGAGCATTGCCCCAGATTCAGTATTGGAAGCAACATGTTACCCTAATCTCTCTTGACCCTGTTTTCCTGTAGATCATATGAAGAAAATACATTGTATAAGATATTCTCCAGGATTCCTATGAACCCATAAATTTTAGAAAGAAAAAATTCTCTCTAACATGCCCATAAAGAGCAGTATGATCTTTGTAAAAGGGCTTTTCAGTGGACTCCATTACTCTGTCCCACTATATTTGTGTCAGGTAAAATTCTCTTTTTATGGTAGTAATTGGAAGATTTTTTTTCTCTTCCCCAAAGTACTGTTGAGAGCAGTACCATCCATGGGGAGTCTTAAGAGGCTATAGAGGACCCAGTACTGTTAGCTCTGCATTCAAATTCTGTCAGTCATTATTTATTCATCAAACATTGAGCATCCTCCGAGAGCAAAGTCCTATGCTAGATATTGGGAATACAGGCATGAATAAAATAGTCCTAATTTTCCAGAAATTTAAAATATAGTTGGGGATACAAATATTAAAAGGTTATACCACCATGTGGGACATGTAAGACATTTCTTAGAATTGTGCAGAGTGTTACAGGAGCACATCAAAAGGAGTACCTATCAAAGCTGTGAGGAGGTGGTTAGAGAAGGTTCCTAAAGGGAATAGTATGACTCTTAGAGGAAACACTAGAAGTTAAACAAGGAGGAAGGGATGGTATGGTCAGTAAAGGGCAAGTGCAGGCAAAGGCTTAGAGGTGAAAAACAGTACAAGGAATGGTGAGAAAGTGTCATCAGCATAGGGGACCTTTGAGGCAAGTCCAGGGAACACACCCTGGATAGTCTTGTGTATTCTAGTAAGGAGCTGGGTTTGCCTAGAAGAAGAACAAAATTGGGATGGAGGTGGATTTAAACATGAATTATGACTTTAAGATTAATTCCCTGCTCATTTATTTATCCATAGAACAAAAATTTATTGAGTGCTTATTCTTCATCAAACACTGTGCTAGGAACAAGGAGCTCAAAGATGATCTCAGTCCAGTCCCTGCCTCAAGGCATTCAGTGCACCATGACGACGCCTAAGGGACCTTCTTTGGCTCATGCTCATCCCTCTGCAGTGGCAAGAGCTTTATCTGCCAAAGGCTTTAGCCCTTTACAGAGTGAACTTCAAGGGAGTGTGCCAAGGGCTGGCCCAGATTGGCTGATCATCCTGAGAAGCTCATGGCTGTTGTGTCCTGAGAGCAGGGCATAACCATACGTGATTTGGCAGCTGCCATGCTAACACAAACCCTCATTTTCCTGAAATGATATAGAAATACCTTGGAAATCCTCTTGGGCAAATTAAGCTGATACAGTACAGTATGCTTTTCTTTTTTTTAAAGTCAGTGAGGAGCTGGGCGCGGTGGCGCACACCTGTAATCCCAGCACTTGGGAGGCTGAGGCAGAAGGATCACAAAGTTCAAAGCCAGACTCAATAATGGCGAGGCACTTAGCAACTCAGTGAGACCCTGTCTCTAATAAAATACAAAAAAGGGCTGGGGATGTGGCCCAGTGTTTGAGTGCCCCTGAGTTCAATCCCCAGTACCCAAAAAAAAAAAAAAAAAAAAACCAAAAAACTCTAGTGGAGTCCAGTTGTAGTTTAAGGAGCTCACCTCGCACCAGATGAACCATATGTGGTGAGCTCATTTCTCTGGGTAATCTGTGAAAGTCACATCAGGAGCTAAAGTTTTGAGAGTAGAAGGAATGATTGATTATTTTGACAGTTCAAATCTTTACCTCTCACAAAAGAGTAAGTTTCATAAGAGTATAAGCCTCTAAATGCGAGAGGCACAGAATCTGTCCAGTTATATATATTAGACAGAAATGTCTTAAATCTGAGATTGCCATTTCTAGATAACTTAAAGTTATTGCTTTACTAAATTCTAGTAATAAGGGTAGGATGAGTTAAGAGTCAGTTCTTGACAGCATCTGGTATCCTATCAGTGGTCACCTTTCCCTTGGGAAGCCATGGTGGTTGAGAGCAGTCATCTGGCTAGTATGGGCAGGAGTTGCTGTGCTTCTTGAATGGGTGAGAAAGCCATTCTGCACTAGGCCCAGCCTCAGGGATGAGCCCAGGTGCTTTATTTTCCTTTCATTGTTTTATATGCCTTACAAAGAACCCAGAACCCTTAGTAAAAATTTCTGTGGACCCCACTTTCTATTTCATTTTGCCCTCCAAATTCATCTGCTGTGGGCTTGACTTTGGCCATTTCTCAGTTGAACTATCATGATTGCTTTTGACTTTTTTTCTGTGCCATATGTGCCTTGACACTCTTGAAGGGACTGTGAAAAGTGGTAGTGTTTGAAGCATAGAGGCCCAGGCAGATAATCTGTACTGTAAACCTAAAAGTCATTGTAGCTTTCTCAGCTTTTATTTCAGACAGTAACTTTTTTAGCAGTGCTCTACACCCAAAGGACTCTGTAGGTTGAGTTTTATTATTGGTGTTAAGGTGAGTTTAGTCATTCATGGAGAGGTTTTGCTCCTGGTTAATTGCTTGTTTTTTAGCCCCATGATAATTCTAAACTTTGTAATGACTCTTCCTTTTAGACCACACCAGTGACCATGCAGGTTGGAGAAGGTCAGCAGGTACAGATTGTCCAGGCCCAACCTCAGGGTCAAGCCCAGCAGGCCCAGAGTGGCACTGGTCAGACCATGCAGGTGATGCAGCAGATCATCACTAACACAGGAGAGATCCAGCAGATCCCGGTAAGCCTACCTGTAGACTGCATGGCTCTGTTCTCAGCCTATGATGGGAAATACCTCAAGATTTCATATATACTTGAAATTTTGTGTATGTGCTTTTGTTGTTGTTATTGTTTTTATACTGAGGACTTAACCCAGGGTTGCTTCACCACTGAGCTATATCCCCAGTCCTTTTTATTTTCTGAGACAGGGTCTTGCTAAGTTGCTGAGGATCTTGCTCAATTGCTAAGTCTGGCCTCAAACCTGTAATCCTCCTGCCTCAGCCTCCCAAGTTGCTGGGATTACAGGTGTAAGCTACAGCACCTGGCTGTACTTTGTTTTTAACCTGTTTCCATTACACCCTGTGCCCCACCCCAACGTTCTTCACTGTGTTTACTTTTCATTTTGCATTAATTGATTCATGGAGTGGCTCCTCTCAATTTCCACTTACACAGGGAGATCGTTATAGCTGCTACCCAATGCTAAGGCCCCAAATCCTTGTGAGACAGTCCTAACTTTTGATTAGCAGAGAATAAGAGGGAGGTGTATAGAGAAGGCCATAAATAACACTTGTTGCATATTCATGAGTCAGTTCCCAGTGGAGCCTACAGCAAAGTATATTTTTGGCTTTTATTTAACTTACCCATTCCTTTACTGTAGGCTGTAGCTTCCTGTGTGCCTTGAGGGATTTCATAGATTTGTTGCTTTTTTGCTTTTATTTCTTTGTTTAAAAAAGTGTGTGTGTGTCTGTGTGTGTGTTTATGTATATATATCAGTGCCTTAACACTTGTAAACTATGTATTGGTCAATTTACCACCCAAAACTGGAAATTGAGTGGCATAGAGCAGCAGTGCTTTATTTAATTTTTATTTTATTTTAATAATTAATTAATTTTGTAATACTGTGGCTTGAACCCAGGGGTGCTATACCTCAAAGCTGCAGGGGCTGGGGATGTGGCTCAGTGGTAGAGCGTTCGCCTACCACGTGTGCGGCCCGGTTCAAACCTCAGCACCACATAAAAATGCATTGTGTACAACTAAAAGCAAATAAATAAATATTTAAAAAAAAAAAAAAAAAAAAAAGCTGCATAACTAGCCCCCTTTTTATTTTGAGACAGGGCCTCACCAAGTAGCCAAGGCTGACTTTGAACTTGGGATCCTCCTCCCTCAGCCTCTAGTGTAGCTGGGAATACAGGCATGTGCTACTGTGCCTGGCTTTAGAGTAGTCATTTATGAAATGTAGGCTGGTAGAAACTTAATTGGACTTGGTCGGCCACCTCCTCTTTGAAAAAAGCTCAAAAAGTATCCTTACCTTAGTTTTAGGAACTTCTTAAGTTACAGGGTATTAAACCAAGAGAAAGCTTAGGAAAGAGGTGTCTCTCTCAGTCACACAAACACACATCATCAATTCCAGGTGACTGGGCTCTACCTTTCCTCAACCAACCTCAAGACCTCTATATTCAGTATTTTATATTCAGACCTCTATATTTTATCTTCTTTCTTTCTTCCTTTTTTTTTTTTTTTTTTTTTTAAATGTGAAGGACCAAAATAAGGTCATTTATGCCAAAGACGAGATCCCACTTTGCAGTAATTTTAACCCTCTGCAGCACAAAGCTTCAGCCCAAATTCTACAACCTTGTAAATTCTACAACCTCATCTTCACTGGTGTAAGACATCTTCTCAGGAATCTGCATTTCCAGATTTTTCAGGCCATTCAGCAGAGTGCTTGTAATTTAAGTCATGACTTTGGGATGGAAACTTTACTTCTCTCTCTCTCTCTCTCTCTCTCTTTCTCTCTCTCTCTCTCTTTTTTGGCGATGCTGGGGATTGAACCCAGGGCCTTGTGCATAAGAGGCAAGCACTCTACCAACTGAGCTTTATCCCCACTCCCCTTTACTGCTCTTTTGAAAGCCCAGGGTTTAGGCTTATTTGCCCTGTAATTAAGTTTAAAAAAAAAGAAAAAGAAAACCTGTGAGGAGCATCTGACCCACCATATCTCAGAGGACTAAGGGGGAAAGAATAACCAGGGGTCTGAAGCCTAAGAATAAAACCATCTCACTATCTCTGAACTGCTTGGAATCATTTGGCTTACAGCTTTTCAATCACATTGGAATTTCTGCAAAGGCCTCTTCCCCACTAGAAAATTTAAAATCCCTGTGGCTGTCCAGAAACCTGCCTCCACTTCTGGGACAAGGCTTTAGCTTTTCATAAGATTGGGTGTGAAGCTAGGCCTGGCACCAGAGTTTCCCAGCAGCTCCTCTTGACATGGTCTCAGGAAAGAAATGACTGTGGGTCACAATATTCTTGCCCTATTTTCCTTTGAAACAGATTCTTAATGGGTACCTCAGGCAGGCAGTTCTGAAATGGTCTACCAAGAGCTACAATTACCGAGTTAGTTTTTCTGGGTGTTTGAAGGTTTTGAGGCTGGAAGTTTCAGAGAACTATTTGATTTAACACTGCATGCAGTAGTGCTGCTCCATCCCGTCAGCATTTTCCTCAGGGAAGTAAGGTTCCTGCAGCGGAGTTAGCTCTTGGAGGCCAGAAGGAAGTGTGCTCCAGAGCAAAGAGGCATGAAGTGCCCATCAGCCTGAGAAAGCTCCTTCCAAAAGCAGAGGCAGGCTAGGCAGCTAGGAAGGTGGGTTTGGGACCCACAGATAGAGATAGACCAAATCTGCCTGTGCTCCCAGAAACAATTCAGCTCTGAGCCATGGGTGTGAACATCTGCTGTCCTCTGCTGAGCCTTGGTCTTCCCTTCATCCCTGGCTCTAAGCGCTAATACTTTCATGGCACACTGGAGCGTTAAGAGCCTGAGTTAAAGCTTTTAGCACACAATTAAATGCAGCCTGTGGTATTATTGTATTATCTGAGATTTAATTGTAAGCATGAGAGACTCTTAAGGGCACTTTTGTAGCTTTGTTTTCCCATGATGGGGTTTTCTGTGAGAGGTTTATTGATTTTGCTTCCCCTTGGGAGATGTTTGGCCAGAAGCTAGTGCTGAACACCCAGGATCCTCAGAGTCCCACAGACCCCCATTGATCATGTCTTTTGGGAACAGAGGTAATAAAGCAGGACAATCTTTTCCTCCCAAGATGTATAGCAAGGAGTTGGGCAGTACTAGTGCTGTGACACAGGACAACAGCCATATCTTTGGGCTCCTGGCAGACAGTGGAACTCTTCACAGCATTGGGAGGTGTGGAGATGGAGGGCAAAGAAATCCACACATTCTACAGGCATTCTGTTAATGTCAGACAGACTTTAAGATGGATTCCTTAGATAAGTTTTGATCATACAGCCAAGAGCCAGCAATTCTCTTACAATCATGCTGTTCTCATATACACAACAGGATCTTCTATCGTTATTTAGGAAACATACCTTTTTTGTAGTATTGTGTTACTTATGGGGTGGGGGTGTTATCATTTTGCTTGTTTTGATCTGTTTAAAGGGACTTTTTTTTTTTCAGGGCAGCCTTCTTTGGAGGACTAGGGGGCAATCCCCATCTCTGATCATGGGAAGTTTGCCTATAGAGATTGCGCTCATACAAATTATGGTCTCTTTATCTCTGCCCCTGACCTAGGTGCAGCTGAATGCTGGCCAACTGCAGTATATCCGCTTAGCTCAGCCTGTATCAGGCACCCAAGTCGTGCAGGGACAGATCCAAACACTTGCCACCAATGCCCAACAGGTATGTACCCCAGAGATGCAGGGCGTGAGTTGGAGACTAGCAGCAGCTCTCTGGCTTCTGGCTAGAAAGAGCCCTCAGCATAAAATTCTCACTACCCTTAGGAACACACCCCTCCCATCCTCCCCATACCCCACTCCCCACCCCAAAAATCTGTTCTGCCCAAGGGCCTGATGAGGGTAATTGGAAGATTGGATTCAAAGGGTGTCACTTACATCTTGTTCTTGAGGGGCAAAGGAATGTAGGGAAGAACAAGTCTGGAGGATACCGGAAAGAAGCCTAGTAAGTGTATGTGCAGGTCAGGCTGGAGGAAGCCTGATCACAGGTCTGTTTCCATCTTTAAATCTGAATGGCTGTTGTATTCTGGCACATCCTCTGCCCTCTGGAAAGCTTACTTAGAGTTTACCCCACCTCTGCATGTATCCTCAGCCAGAAGATTTACCCTCTCTCTCCTCCCCTGCCCTGTAGTACCAAAGGCTGTGAGTCACAGAGCCAAGGGGGCTGCCCCCCTGGCCTTGAGGGGTTGAGGGATGTGGGCATCATTTGCAGAGGATGGGGGATGCTGTTCAAGGGGAGGCATTGTTAATGGATTCTTTTGCCTCAGACCCAAAAAAAGCATCAATCGTTTAAGAGCTGGACCTGTCTGGCCCAGTTGCATTTTTGGTGATGCATCTATTGACAGTGGTGACAGAGCTGAGTTTGTAGAGCAGGTCTCCAAAGATCTCATTTGGGAAAATGGGAGGAATGAGCCAAAGCAAGGCCTCTCAATTCCATATAGTCTCTGGGATCATAAAAAGACCTTTTCCTTATCTACTTCCTGCACATCCATGGACTGTGGGCTTTTCCATGATATTCTTGGAACTCTTACTTGCATCTCAATATTAGTCACACCTTTGGGCCCCTCTCCCTTCTTAATTTTTTTTTAAAAATCTTACAAAATGAGAAGGGTTATTGGTTCCTCAGAGGTCAGTTTGGGACACAGAACTATAGCCAGAAAGTGGGGAGAGTTGGCCAAAGAAGAGAGCATGCCAGAAGAGGGGTACCTGAGGGCAGTTGAAAATCTCCATAACAAAAACCTGACACTAAGTAGGTACTCAATAAATGTTTGTTGCATGAATGCCAAATAAACAATATGTATATGTGATTTAAAGGTAAATGAAATTTCCTTCCCAGCTGCTGTACATTGGCAGTCCTGCTGGCCATAGGTCAGTTAACCTTTTTATGAGGAGATTTATCCATTTGTCTCAGACTCAAATTATTTATTCTGCAGAAATTTCTTGAATTTTTGCACTGGCCATGTAAAGACTAAACAGCTCTTGCCTTTGAGTAGCTTATAGATCTGTGGAAGAAGGAGCAATGGTAAGAAATTTTTATGAGGCCTTTTATCACCTGTCCCCTTTCTTGTTCTTCATAGCCTCCTGGGTAGGCCTGCAGAGATTGTTTTTGTCTGTTGTGAGGACATTCAAGAGGACCAGTCAGTCTTACCTTGCAGTTTGGCTATAATGATTCCAGGAGATGGTACACAGAGGCCATTGCTCACCCCATGTTCTATAGACATACACACATGCACAGGCTCTGGTCTTTTTAGTTTACCAAGCTGTTCCCAGCAGTTGTCAGTATGTGCTACAGTTCTACATGCCAGTACATTTATTTTAAAAATCCCCACATAAGATTTTAAGTGCATGTGATAAATGTTTTTCTTGCTGTACCCCTTGTTTCTCCCCGCTCCTCCTTCTCTCCCTTGACCCAGAGGGCTGCACATTACTTTGCTCAGAAAAAACACTTCATAGGCTTTTCATGAGGACCACCAGGGCCAAGGCCACTGCTTACCAAGATGTTTTGTATTCCATTCAGATAATCTGGGTCATAAGGGTTGGTTTGGAGCCCATCTTCCAAGGATGAAAGGGACCACTCGCCACTTTGCCCCAACATTTTGCAATCTGCCTTCACTGGCTGAAAGATGGACTCTTAGGGTTTCTGCCCTAAACTGTAAATGTTATTCTCTCTCATGATAAAACCACAGAGCTAGGTGTTCTCCTTGAGCCCCAGACTTTGAGGTGAGGGGGTAGTTGCGAGACATGGACATTAAGGGATATTAACAATGAGCCTGATAGTTGTGTATTACATGCTCCATTGTTCTTCATGTACCTGTGCGGTGCCAACTCTGGGTAGCTAGGTGATTGGGAGGGACTCTTACCCTCATCAACACCTATTTTATGCCAGGCCTCGTTCTGGGCACACTTTGTAGGCATTGTTTCTGATCTTCGTGGTGGTGGGCTGGCATGCAGCTTATGTGCCTACTCTATCATCTTGCTTTCCACAGATCACACAGACAGAGGTCCAGCAAGGACAGCAGCAGTTCAGCCAGTTCACAGATGGACAGGTAGGGTACCCAACCTGGGCAGGGAAAAGGGCAAGGAGTTGGGGGGCCAAAGTTGTGGGTGGTATGTGGGTTTAGATGGTTAGGGCAACTGTCCTATCCTCTGCTAACAATGAGGGGACAGAAATTGTTAAAACAAGTGAAATCTTTAAATCAAGGCACGTATCCTTCATATTTATAGGCATGTGGGAGCTAAAACCAATCTTAGACACTGTATATCCCAAATTGCTATTTTGCAGAGGAGTAAACTGAGCCCTAGGGATGGGAAGTGCCTTGTCCATGCTCACTCAGCTATTGGTTGTAGGGTAGAATGCAATCTCCTGTTTCCCACTCTAGAACTGTTTTGTCCCAAGTCTTCATTCTTTTTAATAGCATATATTAGTTGAAATGCAGAAAACATGTGACCTCTTGAGCTCTCTTGATGCCAGGATTTAGTAATTGTAAACACGTACAGGGAAAGATCCTTCCCTTTTACCCCTGCTTTCCCCTCACCAACTGCTCCCAGAGACCACTGAGTACGTGATAGGATGACATGTCCAAACTTGTACTGTCCATTGGCCAAGAGGGAGAAGAGCTGGTATCAAGACTTACCACTGACTTCTGCTAGTACCAGATGCTAGACTCTTAGGCTAGGGTTCCTATGGGTAGGAGTCTTAGTTTGAGGTTTCTTTCAGGGCCCTAAGAAACCAAGAGACCAGTAGGTCCTAACCTTACTAAGTGACTGCATGAGCATTTTTTCCACCCCTCATGGGGCTTGTCTATTTGCAGGCCACCTTCTTTGCAGGACCCATGTAGGAAATGCAGGTTCAGTGTAGCTTCAGCCTGAGCCAGGTATTCTGAGGAGAGGAGAAGCAGGGGTATCTTGCTGCCCCTGCCAGTGAGGATTGCCAAGGGGGAAATGCTGACTTCCAAGCTGCTGGTACAGTGGTCGATTGCTTGTGTTTGTCACAGAGGAACAGCGTGCAGCAAGCTCAAGGCTCTGAGCTAACGGGAGAGGCAGAGCCCAGAGAAGTGAAAGCCACAGGAAATGCAACTCCCAGCGCCTCCTCCCTGCCCACCACACACACTCCCTCCCACCAGGCTGATGCCTCCTGTGTCTGCTGCTCCCTGTCCCAGCAGAGCGCCACACCTGCTCCTCCCTCTGATGCCTTGCAGTGGGTGGTGGTTGAGGTTTCTGGGGCCCCCAACCAGCTTGAGGCCCATAGGGAGCTGCATGACCCTCTCCCAGGGGTGACCTCACTTTCTCCTCTCCACCCCTCGCAGCAGCTCTACCAGATCCAGCAAGTCACCATGCCTGCGGGCCAGGACCTCGCCCAGCCCATGTTCATCCAGTCAGCCAACCAGCCCTCGGATGGGCAGGCCCCCCAGGTGACCGGCGACTGAGGGCCTGAGCTGGCAAGGCCAAGGATACCCAACACAATTTTTGCCATACAGCCCCAGGCGATGGGGGCAGCCTCCCTCCCCAGAGGACCCTGCCGACCTCAACGCCTCCTGCAGGCTAGGACACTGGTGCACTACACCCCACGCCTGGGGGCCGAGATTCTCCAACAAAAAGATGCAATATTTTTTATTTCCTTTTTCCCCACTTTTTTCCTCCAAGAAATCAATATTTCAATATGTCAAGCTGTGTGTCCAATGCTATGAAATGAGAATATTAAATAACATATTTATATAGCATTTTCTTGAAGCGTGTGGTTGAAGAAATATTTCTCCTTTGGTTTTTCTTGTTCTGGTTCTCACCGCCACTTGTTTTAGGAGATCTTTCTAGGGGTGCAGAGGATATCCTGATTCTTGGAACAGCTGCTGCCCCAAGATTTGCCACCTTGTTCTGTGTTCAGACAGGGTCAGGTGGATGTGTGCAGCTTCTTTCCCCTCGTGCTCTTCTCCCCATTCCCATTCGTACCCAGAGCTCTGTGTTTGTATCCAGAGGCCACAGGAAACATTCCTTGCATTTAGGAGGTGGACTCATCCCCCATGGAGAGCAATGGTTTATTCTTACACCCTTCTCTCCTGGGAACCCAAGGAGACTAGAATTTTGTGTATGTGCTGCCCTCCTCCCTTTATTTTATTTTTTTAAATGCATTAAAAAATTGTGCTAGTCTCCTTTGCTGCATGGACTTCAAACTGCATGAAATGCAATAAATCTCATTTTAGATACTTTAGAGTCAGTTTCTGTGTCTGGGGACATTAATGGGGCCACTTTGCTTGGGAAAGATTTGTTTGCCTTTGAGTTGGGTGTCTGGAAAGAAGGGGCACCCTTGTGAGGAAGGGGCATATCTGAGCCAAACTGAGGTCCCCAGTTTTACAAGTGAGCTTCATCAAAACACATTTGTTGCTCAGAAGGACCTTCCCAGCTGACCTAACTGAACTGTCACACAGAGAATTGTGGCCTGCTTGGTTGAGGGCAGATGGGGGGGGGGGGTCTCTCCCAGAGAATGCTGGCTGTATCCTGCAAGCAAGGAAAAAGGACCTAGGCCCTTTGTCAGCCAGAAGCTCGTAAGGCTTTTATAGCCAGAGTCTGGGTCTTGTCCATTGAAGCAAAGAGAATAGAAAGCACCAATGATGAGCATCTTTCTGACCCCCACCATGCCATCTTTACAATCAGAGTGGGGCAGTGGTGGTGAGAAATAGCAGTGAACTGGGTACTGCAAGGACTGGGTACTGCAAGGAAAAGCAGGTATTCATTTGTTATGATACCATGGGCAGCTTCCTTGATTTTGGGACTCTCTCCGGGCAAAGTGGAAATGGGAAGAGGCTCATATTAGATCATTTCAAGTCTGAGTATGACACTTGGGATTCCTTTAACAAATATTTCCAACTATAAACTATGGCAGGAGGACATGAATTGGCATTCACAAAATAGGAAAGGTTTCAGGTAACACTTTCTGCTCCCTGTTCATTCTTCCTCCTGAGAGATCCTCAGATCTTTCAGACCTATTTAAATTTCTTACCTAGATTTGGTTCTATTGGTCCAGCCAGCTCGCCCTTTACTCTCTATGTAGAGAAACTGTGTCTCCTTGTCTATGGCATGTGTCACCTGGTGTCATTTACTTTAAGTGTATCTTACCTCATTCCACAAGAAAAATTGAGGTGACTTGCAATGAAAACAGTACAATAAAATAGGGCAAACTAGAATTAGGAAAAAACAATTGAGTAGGAAATAAGGGTCATAAAAAACAAGAACACAAGTATAATAGTCATCAAGACTTACATAGTTAGAATGATTTGATGCTGAGCCTCCTGTCACTAAAGCAAAAAGAGGGGACCAAGTATCTTTCACATATGAAAGGAAGGAAAACAACACTTTTTCAAAAGCAAAAATTTTTCTAGTTTTAAGGTTTTGGATACATTGTACCCTTCCATTGTCATCAGGGAAGGTAAGCAGGTGATGCATCACCATGAGAAATAAGTATCCCTTAACATGAGTTTGGGTGGCCCATTCATGTTTCTGTCTCCCAAGTTAATAACCTTCTGTATCCGGTTATTCTACCTCTGGACTTGTCTCTAAAGGGGGTCTTCTGGCCTTTCCATCTGTCCCATACCCAAGCACATCTTAGACAGTCAGCAAGTTTTCACTGATGGCTTGCAGCCCAACGTTGTGGAAAGGGAAGGCAAGAGAGTGAGCCAGCAGGCAGAGGGCCCCTGGTCTTAGGACAGAAAAGGCAGAAGCTCTGTTACTTAATTTCCTGGGCCCCTCTGTCCTACTTTGCTGCTCTTCCACATGTTGCTGAAAATGCTACCACGATTGGAATTTCAGGACCACCCCTGGGTTCCTATTTTCCTATAGACTCCCCTGTTCCTTTTTGGAGATGTTGCAATCAATTGTGATTGGCAGACAGCGTCTCTGCTGAGCACTTTCCCTTTAAATTGCCCTGCCAGCAGGGCCCATCCCGGTGTAAACAAACCCTTTGGTGCGGCCCAAGAGAGCCCCTATCTAATACCCAGCATGATCCCCTTACATCCGGAGAGCTCTTTAAACATTTTTTTCTAGCATCTGCAGCATCCGTCCTCCTGATGATCTTCACAGTGACCCTGCAGGAGAGACAGGAAGATGGATCATGATCCCTGTGTTATAGATGGAGTCATGAGAGGCCTGTTGAAATGCAGTGACTTGTCCAAGGTCACTCCATGAATTAGGGGTGGAGTTGATGCCAAAACACTGACCTGATCCTCTGCATACACAGCTGTTCTCTTGCCAAAGGTGGGATATGTATGTGTAAGAAAGAACAAAACATTGCCAAGTGTCAACTGTTTCCTTTTACTGAGCTTCCCCAAACTCACTGGCCCAGCCCTGAGTATATGTGGGATAAGTATGTGATTGGGTCTGGTCTGGGAACAGCTGGTAATTGGGAACTTTCCAAGAGGCTAGATATTGGAGGTTGGAGACCCCTGGGTATGAACAGAGGACCTGGCTGGCTCCCTTGCTGCTCAGGTCTGCCAGTGCCACGAGAGGGCAGCAGGCAGCCCTCACCTAAATTTTGGGAGGTGCCCAGTCCCTCCCTTTTCCCACCTTGAGACAATTCTAGGAACCAGTGGGGATATGACTGTCCCTTTTTCAGCAGGTGCAAGACCTTTGGCTTCCTTCCTGACAATATCCTCACTCTTTGAGTGGGGGAGCTTCTGTGGGATAACAGTGATGACTGGAAACTACCCTCTTCAGAGCATTGCATCAAGGTTATATTTTAATGAGGGGTTCGTGACAGCCCAAGTTCATTGAAAGTCCTTCTATTCCCCCAGCTTTCTTCCCACTCTCCTCTACCTCCCCCTGCACTTTGCACTCCTGTCACACTCCCATTACTCACTGGTTCTTGAGCTCACCTCCATGCTTTCAGAAAGATTATGCTCATCCCAATGCCTGGAATGCCCTTTTATTCCCCTTTTCACTTATTGATCTCTTATACATCCATCAAGACACAAATTCAAATGGCCCTCACTGAGAAACTTCTAATTCCTGGGGCAGATCAGTGAGGACTTCTTTGATGTTCTTGTATCAACTTATATAGACTATTATTAGAACTCACATACACAGTCATTCAGCAAATATTTCTTTGGCACCTTCTGTGTATCCAATATTGTTTTGGACATTCTGAGTATAGCTGAAAACAAGCCAGATGAGATCCTTGCTATTGTGGAGCTTATACTGGATGTTGAGTTGGGAGTGGGGTTCAAGATTGGAAATGGGGGCTGGGGTTGTGGCTCAGCGGTAGAGCGCTTGCCTGGCACGTGCGCGGCCCGGGTTCGATCCTCAGCACCACATACAAATAAACCCATTGTGTACAGCTAAAGCAAATAAATAAATATTTTTTAAAAAAAGATTGGAAATGGGAGAAATGGTAAATGCTAGACCAAGTTAGACTTTGAAAATACTGTCTTCCTCACAGGTGGTCTCCTCAAGTTCAGGGTCATTTCTGTGTCTCAGGAGCTCAGCACAGGGATTGGGATCAAGAGGGTAACAGTAACTGATGAGTAAGTGAGTGAACACAAAGCCCGCCCTGCAGCCAAACCAGAGACAGGGACTTCTGCACACTGCACACAATCCCACCTCTACTCATCTGACTCATGACTTTCTCTTGTTAACAGTTTTTTTTTTTTTTTTTTTCTTTTTATTGAGCACTGACAGTATGCTAGGCAGGGCTATTAGGCAGAGATTATACTTTTAAGAAATTTATGTGTAGGAAAATAAAGCTAAAGCTTGGTACCTAAATGGATTCTTACTTCATCTTCACATCCTTATTAAGTAGGTATTCTCTCCATTTTATAACAAAAAACTTAGGCTCAAAATTGCCCAAGGGCACCAGCTGATTGCATGGAGCCAACTGCTCCAAAAAAACCACCTGTTCCAGGTGGCCCAGCTGGCTCAGCCTCATTGGTTTTTTCTGCGCTGTTCATGATTCTCTTCCTATAAAGAATGAAAGTCCCCTCCCCCATCAATATTGGGAAAGGGCCTAGCATTTGTCCCACAGTTCCAGCCATCCATAGGCCTTTGTCAGGTAGCATCTGACCTCCCTAGAGGAGAAGATCCTAGGGTGGAGATTGAGTGCCCAGTCACAACTGGGCATGGTGGCGCAACACTTGTAATCCCAGCAACTTAGGAGGCTGAGGCAGAAAGATCACAAAATGAAGCCTAGCCTAAGCAACTCAGTGAGCCCGTCTCAAATTTTTTAGAAAGGGCTGGGGGTGTAGCTCAGGGTAGCACACCCCTGGGTTCAATCCCCAGTACCAAGGGGGTAAAAACAAAACATGCCCAGTCAACAGGAGTAATTTGGGCATGGCCTTCTCAAGGAGGAGCCAGGCTGGTGGTGTCACCCCTAGCTTGGGTACTTGCCACTACCACGTAGTCCAGGAAGAGGGGACAGGAGGACAGCAAAGCTGGCAGTCAAGGGCGGAGAACCCGAGCTGGGCCTCAGCTGGGCCAGGCTGGGCTAGGCTTCTCTGTCTGGCTGGTGCTAAGGTGAGATCTGAAACAGAGCCTGGCCCTCCAACAGCCCTGAGCCTCCCGCCTCTCCTTAGTGCCCTGGCCTCCACTGAGCCCTGTGACACCTCTGTGAACTCCCAATCCTCCCCCAAGCTCCAGTGCCTCCCTTGCCTCCTCCTTTTAGGGAAGTTCTGTGGAACAGAAGTTTTCAAAGATCTCATTTGAGTCCAAATGCCTTTATTTTGCCCTTTGATTTAAATGACAGTTTGGCAAGATATGGAATTGTAGGTTCACAATTATTTGCCCTCAGCACTCTGAAGTTGCTCTTCCATTGTCTTTTGGCATCTCTTGTTGCTGATGAGAAATTTACTGTCAATTCAATTATTGGGCCTTTGTAGATAAGCTATCTTTTTCTCTGTGATGACTTTTAGAATTTTTTCTTTCTATACTTTTGACTATAAGGTGTGTGGATGTCATTTTTTTTTTTTTTAAAGACATTTTACTAGGCAGTCTGTGGATCTTCTAAATCTAGAAATTCATGTCTTATTTCTGAAAAGAGCATGGTCACTCTAGTATCTCTTCCTAAAGCCAATAATACCAAAGCTGGAATTTTTCACATTCAATCTTCTGTTTCATTTGTATGTTTATTGTTCTGTTCTTCATTCTGAAGGATTCCTCCAGCTCTAGCCTCTAATTTATTAATTCTCTCTTCAGCTGTATTTACTCTCCTAACCTGTCTGTTGATTTTTTAAAAAAAAATGTCAATGACTTTGGTTTTCATTTCTAAAATTTCTAGAAATTATGTTTATTTCTGCTACCTGTTCCTGTTCAGTCTTTCTGTTCTTGTTTTATAGATGCTATTCATTTATCTTCTTGAAGATTTAACTATATTAAACTTCTTTTCAGATTATATCATTATCTCTAGTCTTTAGGTATGAATTCCCCTGTGAGAGAAATGTATTGTGCTTCTAATATGATGTGGTGTTTATCCTTGAGATTATTTTCAGCACATTTTTCTGACTATAACCTGGAATGTGGAAGTCACCCCCAGGGGACCCTCTCTTCAGTCATATGTGCCCAAGCCATGTGGGAGACAAAGCAGCTCTCATTTTAGTGTCTTGGCTTAAAGGTTTTGTATCAAATCCCGAGCCTTCTGCCCATGTGGACATGCTGAGGTGCTATACTCATATATGAGTACTCTTTCTACCTAAAGCCACAGCCAGGTGGTCAACAGGCAGAGATGTTTCAAAGCCAGCATTAAGCAGGGAGCATAGTATAGTTCCTTCCACTCATGGGAGCTATACTTCTTGTCCCTGCTGGGACACTGAACAGAACAGACCTTCTTCCCCACCACCTTGGAAGTACAGCTTCCACTCCAGGAATACCCTCTCATTTCTACCCTTAAAGAATTCTCATTCTCAGGGCTGGGGTTGTGGCTCAGCAGTAGAGTGCTGGCCTAGCACGTGTGAGGTGCTGGGTTCGATCCTCAGCACCACATAAAAATAAAATAAATAAAAGAAAGTTATTGTGTCCAACCACAACTAAAAACATTTTTTAAAAAGAATTCTCATTCTTTCTTTTGAGCTTAGATATGTATCTTTTAAAAGTAATAGTAATCCATCATGTATCTTGCACATTTAATATTTCTTTCTTTCTTTTTTTTTGGTACTGGGGATTGAACTCAGGAGCACTTGACCACTGGGCCACATCCCCAGACCTTTTTTGTATCTTATTAGAGACAGGGTCTCACTGAGTTGCTAAGTGTCTCGCCATTGCTGAGGCTGGCTTTGAACTCCTGATCCTCCTGTCTCAGCCTCCCAAGTGCTGGGATTACAGGCGTGTGCCACCACGCCCGGCCACATTTAATATTTCAAAGAGGAGCATGCTTGATCAAGCTTTGGATTAGAGACAAGGGAAGCTCCAGGAGCCTGAGACAGCTGAAGTCAAGTTTGACCTGGAAGTGTCTTTCTTGGAGCCTCCCCACCCTGCCACTGAGTCTCTCGCCTCTGTTCTGAGCCCTCATCCTCCTCCCTTAACAAGTATCATCCTTTGTCTGAATCCCTTTCCCTGCCACTCAGTCTCAGTCCCTCCCACTCACATCATCTCCTTCCCTGAGCCCTCATCCAAGTTCCTCCTGCCAAAACGGCATACAAGTTCTTTTTGAGTGGACACTCTGCAACTCAGAACAGACCTTCCTCTGTATTTTGCAATTGCTCCACTGTCCCAGTGGCCCTCTGAGAACATGGAGCCTACCAACAGGACCATAGCACTGATGCCTTCAGCACAGTCTCCAGGAGTAGGGTTAAGGGGCAAGAATCCTGAAAGCAGAGGAGGAGCATCCAAGAAGGAACAACTCTGACTTTCATTTCCACACACCCCTCTCCCTCTGTCTCTTCCTGGTGGGCCCCCCTCCAACCCTTCAAAATCAATGGGGGGTCCACTTTCACTGAACTCAGCAACACTGCTACCTCCCCACTTCCTGTGACTGAGCTGACTGGCCAGACCAGCTTGGTTAGGCTGGAGGCAGATTAGTGAGTGGCACACTCACATGGGGTGGGGGGACCCTTCAGCCCTCTCATCCACTGGGTGGTCCAAGTCTCATGTCCTTTCTGGATTGCTTAGGGAAAAGGAAGGAGGCCTTGTCTCTTCCTCATACCTCCTCCTGCTCTCTGAGGATTCCCAGAGGAAACAATGTGATGCCATCACCCCAAGAGCACCCCCATGCCAATCCTCACTTGAAGAGCAGTAGGCTGAATGGCTCACATTTGTACACCCACTGGCATGATCTGTAACTTTTTCATGAATTATTACACTCAGCCCTCCCCCCCCCCCCCCCCCAGGATTGGAAGCCCAGCTGTGGCTTGTGGTTTAGGGCTCTTTCTGTCCCTGGCACTGCCAACTTCATGCCAGTGCTTCCTGTTCCACACCTTCTGGGGTTGTTTCTGGGGAGCCTCAGTCATCATAGCATGCCCAGACTCAGGCCCTGCCCAAGCTTCGTATTTCCTATCTGGACAAATCGGACCCTTCAGCCTGGCATTCAAGGCCTCCTGCATCCCCCTAGCTGGGTTTGCTCTTCCTCTCCTGTGATCTAAAACATCCTGGGGCTGGGGCTATGGCTCAGTGGTAGAGCGCTCTTCTCGCATGTGAGAGGCCCTGGGTTCGATCCTCAGCACCACATAAATAAAGGGGGGCTGGGGTGGTGGCTCAGCGGTAGAGCGCTCGCCTAGCACGTGCACAGCCCAGGTTCGATCCCCAGCACCACGTAAAAAAAATAAAGGCATTGTGTACAACTAAAACAAATAAATGTTTAAAAAATGTACATTTTAAAATAAAATAAAGGTATTGTGTCCACCTACAACTAAAAAAATATTAAAAAAAAAGATATTAAAACATCCTGTCCATTCCAGTAACCCACACCCACACACCCTGCAGCGCAGAGGTCAAGAGCTGGACTAGGCAAGTCTCTTCCCTGAGCCTCAGTCTTCTTGACTATAAAATGCAGTGTAAGCCATGTGAACCCACAGGTTTGTTGAAATGCTGGAAAAAAACTATAGAGGTCTACCACACTGCAGGAGGCTTAGTATTTAGCATGGCTTCACTGACGGTAGCCACGGGCATTGCTGGTTGTATTTCTCTGTACTTCTCCAAGCCCTCCTAAAAGGCTCTGCCATTGCTAGTGAAGGCTTATGACCTCTAGAGACCCTTAGAGATATAAGGATGGTCCTGGGGTGTAGGGATGGAGGAGAAGGAGGCAGGTGGCTGGAACCTAGACCTCCTCGCCTCAGCCAGTGCCTCTGTGGGAATGCTTTCTACACACTTGTGAGCTCCCTTGTGATTCTGTCTGTAAGAAGCATTCCACTGCTGGTGAAGTCTGAGAACCCCTGCTTAAATCACTCCTGCCCACTCCAGGGAAGGAATCTGAGCCCTTGAATGACCCGAGGTCACAGTGGAAGTCAATAATAGGATTGAACAGTGCCCCAAGGACTGAGGTCCCATCTACTTCCAGATCTCAATCCTTTCAGACCTGGGAATCTCACCCTCTGGCAGGACTGAGTCCTGGAGAACAAGGATTGGCCATGCATGGTTCCTTCAGTCCCAGCACTGACCCCAAGCGTGCGAGTCAGAGGGAAGCACAGGTCACAGTTGTGGGGCACTGACTGACTGTGTATCCTTAGGTGAGTCCCTGCACCTCTCTGAGCCTCAGCTTTCTCACATGCAAAGGACTGCTCTTGGTCCCACAAGGGAGAGGGCGTGCACACAGTTGGTGCTAAGCAAATGGAAGCACTCTCCCTCCCTGCCCTTCTTCTCAATCAATACTTGCTCCATTGATACATGATGGGGACGGTGATGAATTAGATCAAGGATTCTGCCCCTTTCTTGTTCAGATGGGGAAACTGAAGCCCACAGCAGGGGAGGGACTATGCAGGTGGGACAGTGAGTCTGTGCAGAGCAGTGAAGTTTGGATAGTGTGACCAGGGAGGGACACGGCATTGAGGGTGGGAAGGAGCTGCTGAGGGTGGGGTCAAGGGAACAGGTGGGGGAGAGGGAGGAAGGACGGTGGGAAACCACAGCATACTCCACCTCCCTCCATCAGAGAGGCCAACTGAGGGAGCCTGGGACAGCTGTTTGCTCAGAAAAGTGTCTTAGTCACTTGAGGCTGCCGTGGGGAAAGTCCATCCTCCCAGTCATGTCCTGTGAATCCGGATGGGGGCAGGAAGGCCACTGGATGACACTCACAGTGGCCACCTGTCCTCTCTAAATTGGACTTTTTCCTCTGCCTCCTCCACTTTCCCATGTGCACACACACACTAACTAAACTTTGCTAGTGTCTCCTAGAACCATCTCCCCATCCCTTCCTTTTTTAAAAAAAATATTTATTTATTTGCTTTAGTTGTACACAATGCGTTTACATGGTGCTGAGGATCGAACCCGGGCCCCGCACGTGCTAGGCGAGCACTCTACCACTGAGCCACAACCCCAGCCCCTCCATCTTTTATGAAGAGTTCAAGTCTCCCTTTTGAGTAACAGTGGACCTGTTCCTCTATTACACGTGCACCTGCAGGAGAAACAGGCCTCAGTGCCCGATGGAGGTGCTTTCTAAGATCTAACCTCCATCCCTCTAGCTGAGACTTCAGTCTCTTTCCTCCTCCTGCTGCCTTTGAGAGAGTAATCTGGAACTCAAAGTTGGGAAAGATGATGAAAGACCCTCTCCTTGCAGGGAGGGCTCCAAATGAGAGGGAAAGGGACGTACACTGTTCCCTTTGGGAAGAGAGCACAGGGTTCAGAGGTGATGCTGAGCTAGAGGATCAGATTTCCCAGAACAGACCCAATTTTAGATATTCTGGGTGCCTAAGGGCAACCTGAATTCAAGTTCCATTTCTGCCACTGAAGAGACTCAAAAGACCCCAGGCCTTTGGCAGCTGCTTTCTTTTGCACCATTCACAACTAGACCTGAGTCCCACCTCCTGGGTTCCAGATGGAGACAGTTGTACAGAGTCAGGGGAGGCAGTGCCACATTATCTGTGGTGTGTGTGTGTGTGTGTTGGGTGGGTGGGTGGCTGGGGGTGCTGTCTTCAACTTAATAGAGGATAATTCAACCTAGCCTGGGCATTGCATCCACAGTGGGGTCTATGAAACCTTCCCTGGCTGTCAGCAGACAGGGCCAGAACCTGCCCAGGAGCACCAGGTTCTGGCCCCTGACACACCCAGAGCCAAGAGCAGCAGGAGAGATTCAGGTCAGACCCCAGGAGGCTGAGGGAAAAGGGTTACTAGGTGGTTGGGGTTTGGACCGGTTGCCAAGACCAGCTTGGCGATCCCCAGGTCCTTGCGGGCCCCCTCCTAGTTCACCCACAGCCCTGACTCCCGCCCTCCCCCACGGGCGCTCCGCAGATCAATGCTGCCTTTGCTGACAGCTGAGAATCGAGCTTGCCTTCCCGCCCCCTCGCTCTCCCCTCTCGCAGCTCGGCTGTGTCCCCCGAGATCCTCCCGGAGGAACGGAGGAACGGGAAAGAGTTTGCTGCCAAAGCGCTTCACCCTGGGGCAGGGCCTGAGGAGGGAGCGGCTGGTGTGGCCACAGCTTTAGGCAGGAAGAGGGAAGTATGATCAGGAAACCCAAATTACTACCCTGTGCAGCGCCCTGAGGGCTAAAAGGAGAGGCCCCCAACCCAGGCTGGACATGGAGGTCAGACACTAAGAAGAACCATTCGGGTAGAGAGCGCGTGCGCTGGGAGTCTCCCTTCCTTTGGGTGGGATTCTGGGGGCCTTTGCAAGGGGAAGTGTCCGGTCCCCCCAAGGCTTGCTCAGCGCTTGCCTCTCCACATTCATCTGCCCTGAATCTGGTCTCCTGCCCTGGCAGTGAGGCAATGGAGAGTTTCCCACGATCTAGGAGGAGCAGGTAGGCACATCAGGGAGGCCCCTGTTCTGCGCAGGGTGGCTAATTGATCATGATGAGGATGGGAAATTCAGAGGTGTGAGGAAACAGACACACTTGGGGTCCACTGTGCTACACACACCCAATATATCTGGACAGCCCTTGGGCACCAGGCCCTTTAGGTAGCAGCAGGAGCAGCTGCAACTGATTTCAGGGCTCACTCAGCACTGGGCGTACTTTGAACACCTGCACAATGCACGAGGGGCACAACCCGACGGGCATACCTTCCGCAGCCCAGCCCGAACTCGGCACACCCATCTTCACACGTACATTGCATTGGTCCCATCACCTCACGGACCTGCAGCCACCCGTTCTGCACACACAAGCAGACAATCCTCCACTCAGGCACGCTAAACTCCACAGGACACCGTGCCCCAGCCACGAGCGCAGCCACAACTCCACACTCTACGCCCCACTTTCCACAACCACCCACCAGGCGTCCCAACCCTAGGTCGCCCTTCAGGGCCACACTGCCCTCCGTAACGGTGCACACCACTTGCACACGCCCAGCTTCCCGGCCCCGCGCTGTCCGCGCCACGCTGTCCGGCCCAGCCACGAGTCGGCAGCCCGCGCGCCCTGCCCGCGCCTTCCGCGCGCGGTCCCTCCCTCCGCCTGGCCGCGCTCGCTGGCTGGCTCGCTCCCTCCCGATTTGGGAAGGCGGCGGCGGGGCGGGCGGGGGCGGCGGGGGAGGGGCGGGGCGGGGGAGGCTGACATGTGAGCGCGCGCCGGCGGCAGGTGGAAAGCCGAGCGGCATGGAGCGCGTAATAAGAGAGTTGGAGTCGGAAAGAGCCGCCCCAGTCGCCGGGGAAGCGGGCGGTCAGTGCGGGCTCCGGCGGCCCCCAGGCTCCGAGCGCCCGCCCCCGGCCCCCGCGCGGCCCCGGTCCGACCCCTAGCCCCCGCTGCCCGCGCCCGCCCGGGCCGCCCGCCGGGCCCGGGTCCGAGCCATGCGCCGCTGAGCGCTCCGAGCGCGCCCCCGCCCCGGACCCCACCGGGCTCCGGCCCCCCCCGCCCGGCGCCGCCCATGGCCGAGGCCCCCCCGCGCCGCCTCGGCCTGGGCCCCCAGCCCGGAGACGCCCCCCGCGCCGAGCTGGTGGCGCTCACGGCGGTGCAGAGCGAGCAGGGCGAGGCCGGCGGGGGCGGCTCCCCGCGCCGCCTCGGCCTCCTGGGCAGCCCCCTGCCGCCGGGCGCGCCCCTCCCTGGGCAGGGCTCCGGCTCCGGCTCCGCCTGTGGCCAGCGCTCCTCCGCGGCGCACAAGCGCTACCGTCGCCTGCAGAACTGGGTCTACAACGTGCTGGAGCGGCCCCGCGGCTGGGCCTTCGTCTACCACGTCTTCATGTGAGTTTGCGACCCCGCGCCCCTCGGCGTGCCCCGCGCTGTCCCCTTACTAGCCGGGCTCCCTGGGGACTCCCCGCCCGCCCTGGCTCCGCCTCCTACCCCCATAACCCGCTACGACCCTCATCTCTCCCTCTCAGGCCTGAGCCCCGTTTTTGGACACCCAACCTGACCCTAACCCCCGATCTCCCAGCTCTGACCCCTGCTTGCCTTAGCTTCAGACTTCCTCCAGCTCTACTCCTTATTTCCGTCCTGATGGCCACCCCCTGCTCCTGTCCCAGGTACTCCCCACATCCAGCTTCTTAATCCCCTCCGCTCAGCGAAGTCTGAAGCCACTGATGTGGGGTTTCCTTTTCCTCTTCCCCACCTCTGCCTCCCTGTGTTCTAGACACAAAGAGGACTCCTTGGCCCCCACACTTTCTGCTACCTCTTTCCCAGCTCTGTAGCTGTGATGGGCTCCCACTTGGCTTCCCTTGGAGAGGCTCCTCTCCGGGGACACCCCCTCCCAGCACAGCCCACGGCTGGTCTCAGAGGTGTTTGGAGGTCTCCACAAGCCAGACAGGCCTGTGTGGTGTGTCTGACTTATCTGTTTCCACTAGTCTTGCCCTCCATCCTCAACTTCTCAGGCAGCAGCAGTGGGGTGCCCTGCCCTGCCCTGCGCAGCTGGCTGGGCCCAGCTCGCCTGCCTTGCTGGCCAGCTGCACCAGGCCTGGCTTTGGGCACGAGGGGAAAAAGAAAGAGGAGAGGGGTTGGTTTGGAAACACTGACGCTGAGCCCCGCCCCCCATCACCAGGCTCCTACGACTTTCAAAAACACTGACCCCTCTTGGATGTGAAGAGTGAATTTTGGCAGCTCAGAACTAGTCTTGGGGGACAGCCTGGCCCAGCAGGGAACATGAGAGGCCCAGTCGATATCAGTTAAAGGGCTGGACCTGGCTCTGGGATGCTTCGAGGTGCCCGAGGTGCCCGAGAGAGACCTACTGTGCCTAGAAAATGTGCAGCTATTAATCTCTTCTCACCACTGCCAGAGCCTTGAGGTCCTTTGGTCTTGAGGTCTCCTGGATGGTCCACTTGACTTTCCACCTGACTGTCCAGTAGTTCTGCTTGTCTGGCTGTCCCTCTGCCAGACTGAGTTTCCACCTGTGTGTGAATTGGCCTGTGTGTTCATCTCTCCACCTAACTGGCCAGCAGTCTTCCTGCTGGTCTCCTTCCATCCTTCCATTGGCCTGTCCAGTTCTACGTGCTTCTGTCTCTCCACCTGTTTACCTAACCACTCTTCTACCTGTTTTTTTCCACCTGTGGTTTGCTCTGTCTTCCTGTCTGTTCCCCTTGTACCTGCTTGCCCACCTCTGCCCCATCAGAAGTGGACCTACAGAACTTAATGGCTGAGGTAGAAAACTCCCTCTGCCATTGTGCTTGGGGGTGGCAACCTTGACTTTGAGCACATACACCCCTGCAGGGCTGGGCCAGGGACAGAGAAAGTGAGATTGCTTAGGACATGAATTCAGGCTTGGTCAACAGTTAGGAGTAGCCCCATCCCCTGGGAGGCCTAAGATGAATGTTTGTGGATACAGAAGATCATTGGATTGATGAGGTTCATTACTGGTGGCCTTGGGTGTGAGAGGCAGGAGCTGCTCATTGTGAGTGACTGCATGAGGACTGGGTGTGCAATTCAGCACTTGCTTAGGGTGCGGGAGGCCCTGGGTTTGATCCTCAGCAAAGGAAAAAAAAAAAAAAAAAAAAAAAAAAGAAGGTGACTTTGTGGCAGCCCCCTCAGGTGCCCAAGGAAGCTGAGACACTCAGATCACAGCTGTGTCCTCCATAGGCTCCCCTTGGGAGATAACTTTCCCAAGGCATGGCTGGGCCTAGGAAAGCTAATCAACTCTGAGTGGGGGTTCCTTAGCCCCCAAGGCCTGATCCTTCGGCCCCCATGAGGGTCACTGGGGGTGAAGAACCTGCCCGCCACCTACCCCTCAGTCAGCCACTGTAGTCACCTCCTCTGGAAGGGCCTCCCCTTCCTCTCCAGGAGCTAAATCTGCTGACACCTTTGCCCCACATCCTGCCCTTTCCAGATGCCAGGAATGCCCTGGCCAGGGGCATGCTTGTCCTGAGCACTTGTCCCCAGGATCCCAGGCTGAGGCATTTCTTGGAGCTCTCAGGGAGGAAATGTGGTGTGAAAACGTCCGGATGTTTAGAGAGCTCAGGGAACTCTTCATTCATCTCAGAGGTCAAAGAGGGCCAGGAGTCCCACCTCTTAGGTGCTGTGACCTTGTGTTGGTCTCTGAGCTTTAGATCTGTAGGTTGTCAAAGGGATAGAAACCCCAACCTTGTGGGCCTCCCTCTTGGATGAGGTAATGGGTGGGAAAGAGCTTGGTAAGCTGCAAGGGCCTGTCGGATTGTGAGGGATGGTTGTTATTATTGGGGCTGGGGGAGGGGGCCCACACAGAAGTCTGTCCTGTTCTTTAGGCGCTCCAGATGTGGGGTTTCTCGGACACTCACTGCAGGGTCTTGTGTGTTTTTGCCAAGACATGCTTCCTGCCCTTGGGCTTTTAGCCCTCCCCTTCCCCAAGTGAGGAGAGGCCAGTGTGCACAATTAGTTAGTACCCCTTCCCAGAGAGGTAGGCAGTGGCAAGAGGGCCACTCAGAAGAACCTGGAAGAGAAGGCTTGGGAAGGAGGAGCTGGGACACCTGGCAGCCAGGCCCCTCTGCACAAGTTGCACCTTTCCCAGCACCTAGGTATGGGGAATTGCCCAGAGGACAAGCCTGATTCGGCCTCTCCTATCAGCAGCCGCTGCTCTGGGAAGTGAGAAGTGCCAACTCCTGTGAATGAGGGGTGGCTGGGCCCTCGAGCTCTTCCTTTCTCTTCAGTCCTTGGTCCTCCACCAAGCCCACTTCCCCACCCTGTGCCCCAGCCCCTGAGCTCCTCAGCCCTTCCTGGGCCTTGCTCTTGGGTACAAAATACCCATCACTGCCCATCCTGCTTCCTGAGCCCTTGGGAATGGAGAAGCTCACCCCTTTCAGAGCCCTCCCTTGAAATCTGAGGGCTGGAAGGGGCTGGTGTAGAGCCAGGCCCCACTGCCCAGCATACTTCCCAGGCCTCTGTGAGACACTGCCTGCTGCTCCCAGCCCCCAGCTGCCCAGCAAACTTTCTCTATGTGAAGGTTTACTGCTCTGTAAACATCCTCCCTCAGCCTTGTCCCTGGGGTCAGAAACTGTGGGAATGGGGAGGGGAGGAGGTGGTGGCAGCTCCTGGGGTTCTCAGGCTTTTAACTCTGGAGCCCCCAACCTTCCACCCTGATCATCTGAGAAAGAACATCTCCTGGGCTGGAAATAATCCCAGCAAAGGGCACCCCTAACTCCAGGCTTCCCTGCCAGGTCCATCCTCTTATTTTGACAGCCCCATTTTGCTTCCAAGAAAACTAAGGCTCTGGAGACCAAAGTCACATGGTCCATTGGTGGCAGATGCAGAGGGCCAGACCCCAGGATGCCTGACTCCCTGTCAGGACTGCTGCTTCTGCTCCTTGTGGCCGCTCAGTGCACCCTTGGAGTTTGAACTGATATTTCCAACCAGGTGGCAGCACCCACTGTGTGCCAGGCACTGTGCTACGTGCCCTTAAACCACTCTCCCTGCATCCTTTGACAGCCTCACAAGGTAGCCGCTGTTATCCTCCCCATGTGACAGACAAGAAAACAGATTCAGGATAGGTTGACCAGAGAGTGCGCCCCAGACCAGAGCTGGTGGGACTTGGAGCTGCTGTCCTCTGCATCTCAGGCCCAGCCGGCCTCTGCTGCAGGATCTCTGGGAGCAGCACTCCTGTGTGGTCGCTCTGTCCTCAGCACCCAGCACACAGATGGGGCTGGGGGAGGGGGTAGGAGCAGCGATAGGATTTTGTGGAATTGAATAGAAACCGCCCAGTAGCACCCAATGCAGGGCGCTTTTTTTGTACACATATATTCCTGCCATGTGCTCACCTGAATGTCTCCTGTATGCTTGCTGCAACCTTGACACACATGTTCATGCATGTCACAAGTGGACATGCAGTGCACAACCAGGGAAAAGGAATCTAATGCACTGCCCCTACCTTTATACTCACTTCATAGGCACACATGCTGGGCCTGTGGCTCCAGCCCAGACCCCAGGGCTGATCGGAGCTGGATCCCTTCCTGGAGGTTTTGTCTTTATCTAGCCACGGCTGCAGCAAATGACAACTATGGTCTGTGCTTATTTGTGTGTCTATGTTAGAGGGGAGCCACAGGACGGTGTAGTTGCAGGATGGCTGGCTTTCTAGAACTTTGCTGACCTGCGCTACCCCTGGAGGGTCCCCTGAGCACCTTCCATTCAACCCTGTGGTGTACTATTGGGTACACCAAGGCACTGAAAGGGACCCACACCTTTTGAGGCAGTGGTGGGACCTTACCAGGAACCCAGGCCTCTGCTAGGACTTCAGACAGCAAAGTTCCTCATCCCAGCCCATAGAGAAGACTTTAAGAACTTTACCTTGTGATTGGGAAGCTCTTGGAGGGTGACCCACATTTTTTGTGCTTTTTTTTTTTTTAAGCCCCGATCTCTTTGTTAGCTTTTCTAAAGAGGGGGAGAGTGGAGAGACCATCCTATTCCTAAGTTACCTTCTTCTTCCTTGCACCCCTTTGCTCCATCCTTCCTGGTTCTCCTTTGAGGGTCATATAAGAACCTTCATTGTCTGCCTACCCACCCCAACTCCATAGTACATTCCTTCCTTCCATTGAGGAAGCCCTGCTGGATGTCTGACTTTAATTCCCATTGCTGCAGAAGCCTGTAACCTTGGAGTTTTGGAGCCAGGAGTGCTTCAGGAGTGGTTATTCTTGGGCTGATGGTAGCACTTTGAGTGGGTGATTAATTTAAGGTTCTCCAAGCCATCAAAGGCGCTGTAAGTGCCTGGGAGCAGGGAGAAGAGGCTCTGCAGCCTGGGCCTGCCCCCAGAGGAGCTATGCAGGGGGCTTCCAGACTCCAGGCAGCAGCCTGAGGTGTCCCTGTCGCCCTCACTGTCCCTCCCCCTCACCTGTTCTCTGCCCATGCAGCTCTGGGGACAGGTTAGATCCTCTGGTGGGCCATGGGGCTCAGCAGGGAATTCTGAGTGTCTGACCTGGGGCAGACCCAGGTGTGAGAGTTGAGGGTCCAGGGTGTGGAGCTGGAGGAGCTGTTCATTTGCCCAGAGCCTGTCCCACAGGAGGTAAGAGCCTGGCGCAAGTCTGACAGATCTGGGTTCAGTTCTGCTTCTGTCCTCAGCAGTCCTGTGTCCTCGCTCAGTTATTTCACCTGTTCCGAGCTTCAGTTTTCTCATGTGAAAAATGGAAAAAATGCCTGCTTCTAGGCCTTCAGGGCTGGAGGACAGATAGCAATGTGCCACTGTGCTGGGGACAGTCTTGAACCATTGATGTCATTGTGATTATTATGATAGTGTTTTTATTGTCATTTTTTCCTGCCTGTGGAGAGAGGTCTGACTGACCAGTGTCCTTGGCTCAGCACAGTGAGCGTGTCTGGGTATGAGAGTAGGAACTGGGTTTGCTGGTGTCACTGTGTGAGTGGCTCTCCACGGACAGCCTGATGATTGTCTTTGTGGCCTTCTGTGGAGCACCTACCAGGCCCATCTGAACCTTGTGTGTGTGTGTGTGTGTGTGTGTGTGTGTGAGAGAGAGAGAGAGAGAGAGAGAGAGAGAGAGAGAGAGAGAGAAGGGAGAGAGAGAGAGATGGGGGTCTTGCTGTGTTGCCCAGGCTGGCTCCTGAGCTCCAGTGATCCTCCCGTCTCAGCCTCCTCAGTGGTGGGGACTACAGGCATGTGCCACCAAGCCTCCATCTGAGCCTTTTAATTGCATTCTCTTATTTCATCCTCACAGCTATTATGTCAGGTGGGCACCATCATCCTCATTTCCCACCTGGGGAGAGTGAGTCTGGGTGAGGGGACGCCACCCACTTGCCCGCACCGCTAGATAATGGAGGCACCAGAACTCCAACCTGGGTCCCCAGGACATACACAGATTTCCTTCTTCTTTCACTTGACAAATGTAGTTGAAGAGCATCAACGCTGTGCCAGGTTTGGGGACCAGGGCAGGAGCCCACTGTGAGGAGGCCGTGGAGTCTACAGGACGACTGACCTCTTCTGCCTCCTCTTTCAGAGGCTTGGGGGCCATGTGTGTGGGCATGCGTCTGTGTGTTATGGGAGACTACGTACCAGAGTGCCATTCTGCAGCTGAAATTTGGGCATCATGGTCAAGCCCTGTCAGCGAGCCTGGCCCCAGGGATCTGGAAGTGGAGCCCTGGCAGTCCAAGAGAGCACCCTGGGCTCCTGAGGGACGCAGGCCATCTCCCACTCTCTCCTGATCCAGTGCTCTCTGGGAATGAGGGCAGAGAATCCAAAAGAGATTTAGAGATCTGTCTCAACATTCCTGGGAAGGTGCCCCCAACTCTCCCCTCATCCCTGAGCCTCACTGTCCTCTTCTGTAAAATGGGCTTGACAGGAAAGTGGATCACTCACTGAGGGCTGCAGAGCACCGAGCAGTGCTGGATGAGGGACAGGAACTGCTGTTTCAGGAACTGGGATTTTGTAGTGGGTGGGGGCTTATCTTCCAGCACCTTCTCTAGGGACCCATCAGAGGACAGGGTAGCACTTACAGGGGAACCCCAGGAGGCTACTTGCCCTCAGTGGGGGGTGCTCTGGGGGACTGGAAAGAAGGTGCTGATCAGACTCTGGGGCACCCAAAGAGCTCCCCAGGATTCTAGGCTCTCTGGGCATCTCTGTTCCCAGGATAGGATCTGTGTACCCTGGAGGTTGGCACCTGGTGGTGGGGGGTGGGGAGGGAGGGGGAGTAAGGAACAGGAGGGGCAGCCCCAGGCAGCAGATTAATTGGAAATCCGTGGGCAGCGCCTGAGGGAGGGAGGCACCAGAGCCAGGAACTTGGCCATTCTTCCCTTTTCCTTTCCTCCCAGGGAAACAGTGGATAGAGTGGGGTCTCTGGGGGCTGAAAGAAAATCTTGGGACATAACACTTCCTGGCTCCTCAGATACCTAGGCCAGGCAGATGGGATGGAGAAAGCTTGCTGGAGATGAATGGAGCATGGTTCCCACTAACACCAAATGGATGGAGGTCAGATATCAGGAAGGACTGTCCAATAATCAAGAGATAGAATGAAATTCCCTGGGGGTACTCTTTCCAAAACTTGTAGACCCCTGCTAGTAGGGCGGGACAAGATTTACTCTATGTCCCCATCAAGCAGAGGCATGTCACCCCTCCTCCACATTGTGGAGGGTGGAGGGGAGATGCCTGTTCCTTTTGAGCCCATCAGACCTGGAACCACTGGCTTTTGAATCTGGGAGGCAGGTGGCAGGCTACGTCTCTTCCCACCTTCCTTCCTTGCTGCTCCTCCCAGGGAGCCTCAGGCCTGTCCAGGTCACTGTCTTTGGGTTTATTTTTTGCTGGGCTTGGCCCTCCCCTGGGAGGGGAGGGGTAGGGAGAGAAGGAGGGAGGAAGGAACAGCTTTGTCAGCACAATCCTTGGCGCCTCTGCTCTTGCCCATTTGGCCTGACTGCCACCCTCTACCGAAGGGACCAGTCCCTGGGCACAATGGGGGTACAGGCCTCAGGGGAACTTTCTCCCCTGGGAGCAGAACCAGCAGGTCAGAAATAGGCTTTTCTACCTTCATCCAATCCCCACTGATCCCTGCTACCAGGGCAGAGGCCTCACAGTCTGAGCAGTTGCAGGACTCCGTTTCACAGATGGGGAAACTGAGGCTGGGAGGAGTGAGCACATTGCCTGAGGACACAGCTCAGTAGGTGAGAGTCAGACTACAGTGTGTGGCGGGGGGGCGGGGCTAGGAACTCTGCCCCTGCCCTCTACCAGGAGGGAACACCCCCCCAGTTCATTCTCTCATCTCTCTTTTAACCTTGGGGATGGTGGCAGTCTGGTGGGAGGAGAGGGTGACCGAGGACCCTGCAGAGGGAGGGCACTACCACCTGGGGATGTCAGAGGGTTTTTTTTTCCCTTCAGTATTGGGGATCGAACCCAGGACCTTACACATTCTAGGCAAGTTCTCTATCCCTGAACTACATCCCAGCCCTTTTCTATTTTATTTTGAGAAAGGATCTCATGAAATTGTTCAGACTGGGATCTTGCAATCCTCCTGCCTCAGCCTCCCAAGTAGCTGGGATTATGTGCGCGTGCCACCCTGCCTTGGCTTCTCATGCTTTTTATCCTAAAAAAAAAAAAAAAAGAAAGAAAGAAAAAAAATCCACATTAGCCTGTTTTACAGATAAGAGGATTAAGGCATAAAGAAGTTAAATGACTTACCAAGGTCAACCTGGCTGATAACTGGCAGAGGCAGGATTCAATCTGAGAATGAGTGTCCCTGGGAGCCGTGACTTACCCTTTACCATTCTGCTTCCCTAACAGCTGGGCCCGGGCCCCTTCCTGTGCTTTTTCTCTCTCTCCTTCCTTCCTTCCTTCCCTTTCTTTCATTTCCTTCCTTCCTTTCTTGTGCTGAGGTGGACCCCAGGGCCTTGGGCATGCTAGGCGAGCGAGCACCCTACCACAAAGCTACACCCCAGCCCCTGGGGCCCTTCCTTTTAGGTACAGACTTCCCCCAGCTTCCCTGACCTGCTTCTCTGGCTCTATCATCAGGGAGTGACATCAGGGGGTCAACTCCCTACGGACAGCCTCCCTCTTTGCAGTGTCATCCCTGAGGTTCCTGTGTTGCTTCATGTGGACACCCTGCCACCTCATCCCCTGGGAATCTCAAACCCAGCATCACCCCCCAAACCTGCCTTCCTTCCTTGCTGCACCTGACAGTGACACCCCCACAGCAGCATCCAAGTCAGGAACCCCTCCAGCAAGCATTCTTTGCTCCTCCCGGGTCTGCCGATGCATCCAAGCCACTATTATAGTGGCAGGCAGTATTATCATTCCCATTTTGCTGAGAGGAACCTGAGTCTAGGAGAAGGGAAGAGAAGGGACAGCGAGTTTTCAGCTTGTCCATGACACAGCCAGGATTCAAAACCATGACGTGAGACTCCCAAGCGGTTCTGTGTTCCAAAATGTTGTGCTGTTTAATGCCCCCGTGCTTTTCCTTCTGCCTGCAGCTCCCCACTTCTCCCACCTGCCTCATCATCAGGCTGACCTCTGGCCTCCTGCACATTCCCAATCCTTGGGAGGCACTCCTGTCTAGTCTACCCCAGGCTCAAGCGGGGGTTCTGCAGTGTCCTTAGGACTCGACTCACCCTACCCCACGTGTTCTTGGTTCTTCCACATTGAGCCATGAGACTCGGGTGGGGTGTCTGAGCACCCTACGTGGCACATGGTTGGAAATGAATGTGGGAAGGACAGTGGCCTTGGGGCCAGTTGTAAGGAGAAGGGTTTGTGTTAACTGGAGAGAATTAGAGAAAGGACACATTGGTCCCCTGTGTGCTGAAAACTCTCGTGATTTTATCCCGAGAGTATGTGCTCTAGGTGGAAGGAGCAGTTAGAGCAAAGGTTTTGAGGTGGGGCTTCAAAGTCCCTCTGCCCCAGGATCCAGGGCCTTAAGAGCTGAGACTTGATCACTGGGTTATGGAGATAGGCCTTATCTTGTGGGCAGTGGGGAGCTATAGGCAGAACAGGCCAGGGCAGGGACACTGAATAGGAAGCAGGCCTTGACTGAGCTCTTCCCAAGCAAGCACTCTGCAAACTCCATGTCATCTAGTTCTTCCAGTCCCCATTGTGTGGCAGGCACTACTGGTGATCCCACTTTGCAGATAGGAAACTGAAGCTCAGAGAAGGGAAAGAGACAGACCCAGTTGTACAGCTTGTCCATGGTACAGCCAGGATTTGAACTCATATCTGTGTGACTCCCAAGCCCAGGCTCCAGAAGGTTCTCAGACACATCAGCACACTGGGGTGGTTTTCAATGGCCTAAGGCAAAACTGAGGAAAATAACGACAATGTGGTGACTTTTTCATAAATCTAAATTTACTCCATTTAAAGGACTGTCTTTTGGTCTGAGATTATGTCCTTTCTTTTATGAAATGATGGGCTGGGAATTTTTTCTTAAATGTCCTTACTTGGCAAAATAAAAAGTTGACAACCTTACGCAGTCCCCAAAGTGTTTTTGGAAATTTTACCAGGGCGTGAAATCCCTGAGTCTGGGCGCCTTCCTGGCTCTTCCCTCCTAGCTGGAGGGCCTGAAGAGGGAGTATTCTGGGGTGGATGGAGGGATTAGGGGGACAGAGGAGCCTTCCAGGACCAGCCTTCGGCTCTTTTCCAAGATTGGACTGGGGGCGGGGGGAGGGCAGCCAAAATCAGTAGCACTGGAGCAGGAATCAGCAGGCTGGGTTTGGCTCCTGCGTTTGCTTCCTAGAGACTGTGTGATACTAGGCAGGTGAACCAACCTCTCTGAGGCACCAACTTCCTTCCACATAGAAGGCCAATTACAATCTCCACCTGCCCACCTCACAGGGCTGCTTCCTGTACCAAGTGGTAAATTACAAAGTGCTCTGAAACACACACACACACACACACACACACACACACACACACACACATATATATATATTTGGTACTGGGGATTGAATTTAGGGGCCTTCAGCCACTAAGCCACATCTCCAGCCCTCTTTTGTATTTAGAGATAGCGTCTCACTGAGTTGCTTAGCACCTCACTGTTGCTGAAGCTGGCTTTGAACTCCACGATCCTCCTGCCTCGGCCTCCTGAAATGCTGGGATTACAGTCGTGTGCCACCACACCTGGCTGGTTTTAATATTTTTATTTTCGCATTCTAGGCTGCCATGTCCTCGGGCCCTCACTTGCCTGCACTGTTTGAACCTTGAGGAAGAGACCTTGAGGATAGGACTTAGGCCCTGTAAGAGCAGCTCACGCAGCCTGGCAGTTCTTTTCTTCAGGAGCCCTGGGTGCCAACTCAGAGATTCACTTGGGCTGAGGCCTGGGGAACTCTGGGAAATAATGCACTTCTTGGGAGCCAGGCTCAGAGTTCTCAGCACGGAGTCTGGCATTTAGTAATACGAGTCATAGTCTAATCTACAGCAGGTATTGTGCTAAATATTTCTCACCTAGTACTTCAAGAGCCCTACCAGGTAGGTGTTGTCATTGTCTCTGTTGTCTAGAAGAGGGCACCTCAGTGTGCAGGTTAAGCATGTGCCTTGTCACAGACCGGAGGTGGTAGGAGGTGGTGAATACTCTCCGGTGTGCCTGAAAGCCCGAGCATGCAGAGACCCCGTGCTGTGCCAGGGTGGGAGCATTTGCTGGGCTGCAGTGGGGGTGGGGCAGATAGTACACGTTAAGGCCTGGGCTTGGAGTGGGAAGGCAAGAGGCACAGTCCTGCTGGGTGGCTTCCAGCAGTCACCTCCCTCTCAGGGACTCAGCCTCCTCCTCTGCTCTGGCTCTTAATAATAATAAAGATATTAATAGCAGGTGTTTATTGAGCACTTACCATGTGCCAGCTGCTGCTCCAGAACTTGCCATGCCTTCTCTCACTTGGTTTCTCAACAACCCTGTGAGGTAGGTCCTGTGGTTGGGCCCCTTTTTCCAGATGAAGGAGCTGAGGCACAAAGATGTTAGTTAAGTAACTTGCCTGCATCTAGGTAGCACTTGTTGGGACTCAACCTCGGAATTCCAGTTCTAGTAGCACTTATCACACTGCCTGCAGCCTTCAAGTTCCTGCTCCTACCCCATTCTATACTGGGAACTTGTTCTGCACTTGCTCTCTTTTGGGAAACTTCACTGGCAGTCTCTGGAGGCAGACCTTATGCCTGATGCTGGGGACAGAGCAGTGAATCAGGCCCTCCCCCGATCCCTGCGGAACCTGGGCCCAGAGGATGGCAATTGCCAGGCAGGGTGATAAGTACTACTGTACAGAGTCCTGCAGGAGCCCAGCACAGGGCAGCCCTAAAGCTGCACACAACCCTCTAAAGTGGGCACAGCAGGGAAGATTTCCCAGAGGAAGAGGCTTATATTGTGATAGGAGGGACGAGTGGGATAGGAGTCAGCCAGGCGAGGAGAAGCAGGGAGCAGTGTTCCAGACCGAGGGACTAGCCCAGGCGAAGACCCAGAAGTGAGGCTGAACATGGCATTTGCAAAGGACAACGAGAGGTCAGAAGAGTGGGAGCCTAGAGGATGCAGGGAGTGTCCAGAGAAGAGGCTGGGCTGTGAGCAGGCCTGGGTTGGTGGGGAGAGTGCCGGGCTGAAGAGCAGCACCTTCCTGGAACTGGAGATGGGACGGACATGGGCAGATTTGTATTTTGGAAACTCTGTCTTGGACTGTGAGGAAGATGGTGGAGGGAGGTCTCTGGCAAGGAGCCCCAGGGAAAGCCATTGCATTGGGCCTCCCTTTTCCTCTGCCTTTCCCCCAGGGCCAGACCTCTGAGTGCCTCCTCCACAGCTGTCCACTAACCCTGCCCAGGGCCTGGCAGCCTCAACCTGGCCAGGAGCCCTGGGACTTTGCCTGTAGGGAAAGCTCTGCAGCTTATGCAAACCCGGGTGGGGGGAGGCATGTGGGCTGAGCTGGGGGTTCCTTGGAAGCAGGGAGGGCCCTGAGGCTGTCTAGAAAGAGGGTCTGCAGATATGGGTTTGGGGTCTTTGCTGGTCTCTAGAAAAGTGCCTCATGGGAGCACACAAGGATTTGGCTCAGATGATGGTGGATACTCTGGAGAGCGGGCAGGGCCTGGGTAGCTGACCAGTTCCAGCTCCTCTTTCCCTTTTCTTCTCAAGGGTATGCAAATCACTGGTCTCAACCAGCCCCCCACAGTCTTCTGATGGGGAAACTGAAGCTACAAACTGGGCAGGAACTAAATAAACTCAGGTCAGTGGGGGAGCCCAAACTAAGCCCAAACTTAGTCCAATAGTCTTAGTTGTCCCCAACAATGATAAACAATGCCCACCTTTCTGCAGAACCTCACCAAGGTTGACCTGGGCCCAAGTCCCCTCTGGGTGGTCTTGGACAAGTTTCTCAACCTCTCTTAGTCTCTAGGTCCAAATTGTTCCCTTGTACTGGGAAGGAGTTCCCCTCTCCCACTTGGTAGTTGACAAAGCATTTTATTTTTATTTTTTGCAGTACTGTGGATTGAATCCAGGGGCACTTTACCACTGAGCTATATCCCTAGCCCTGTTTATTTTTAATTTGAGATAGGGTCTCACTAAGTCATAGAAACTGATTTCAGACTTGCTATCCTCCTGCCTCAGCCTCCTGAGTGCTAGAATTACAGGCATGGACCACTGTGCCTGGCTCTACAAAGTACTTTAAAGCATACCTGGCCCATTGTGGAGTATAATTATTAGGTGTTCAGTGCATCCCACTGAATTCTACTAACAGCCCTGGAGGAGCTATTACACACTGAGGCCCTGAAAGTAGAAGTGACTTTCCTGAGGTCATTCAGCTGAGAAGTGACTGAGATGGGGCAGAAGCTTCAGGTGTCCACGTGCCTACCCAGACCCCTGATGGACACAGCTCCAAGTTGAGTCTGTGCTCCCCATGTAAATTAGCTCATATCCCAAGCAAAACCCATGAGGCAGATGGGTGGGGGCTGTGTGTGTGTAATGGGCTGGGCTGGCCCTTTGGCTGGAACTCAGCTCACCCTGTGCCCATGATCAGTCTGGCTGCAGCTGCTGCCCTGTGGAAGAGGGGACCTTCCCCCTTGCCCTCCTGCACCAAACATTCTTTTGCTAGGCCTGGCTGGCCAGGGAGGGGGACTGGCTGTGGAATGACCACAGGGGCACCTGCCAGCCCTTCCCACGATGAGATCTGACTATCTAATGCTCCTCACATGACAGGCATGGGATGCGCCCAGGCTGGGGAGAGGGATTTGAAGTCTCCTAATCCTGGGCTGCAGCCCTCCCTCTGTCTTGGCCAGGGCCGTGGGAGAGGTTTGTCTCTGCACTGTGCCCAGTGGCCCTAGTTCAGATCCCTGGCATACACCCAGCTCCTCTCTGCTTGGGGCCTTCTCGGTCCTTCTCATGCTCCCCACCCTCCCACTATTTGGGCAGAATTGGGAATCATGGGGGCAAATGCCGGGGCAGCTGGGGCTGATGGAGGTGCCGTGCTCTGCAGCATTTGGAGCTGGAATATGGGGGCATTGTCAGGGAGGTTTTAAGACCTGTGTTAGGGCAGAAGATTGGTTGGGGTGCAGAGTTGAAGTGTTTGGGGCTAATCCTGGGCTACCCCTTCCTGCAGAAATTTGGCAACAAGTCAGGGAGGCAAATGTGTGGGCCATGCCCCCCCTCGCTGGGCAGTAAACACTGTCGTCGCCTGGGAGATGGGCCCAAACATCCCGGCCCCCCACGGTTATTTATACCAGGACTCCCTCTCCTTCTCTGGCCTGAATCTGGCTCTTCAGTCCACCCCCTGAGCTGGGAGACCTGAGCTGAGGGTCCAGCTCCCTGTCAAGAAGGGAGGCCCCAGTAGTAGGCCTGCTTATACCCCACCAGGGACTGGGCACCAATCTCTACAGCCTGTCCTTTTGGAGGCCCTACGTCTTGTTGATCAGAAACATGCTCCTAGGCCTTGGGTAGCTCTGAGAGGCCAAGGCCTAAGAGAGAGGGCAGGAGCCCTGGGACTATACCTTGGGTTTCCTCTAATGGGCTACATGACTGTGGCCACTGCCAGTTACTCTCTGTGTTCAGTGGGAAGGAGGGTCTAGATTAGAGCTTTTCAATCCGATTTATTTATTCATTTATAGTATTGGGGATTGAATCCAGGGTTGCTTAACCACTGAGCCACATCCCCACCTTCTTTATTTTCTGTTTTGAGATAAGCTACGTTGCTGAGACTGTCCTGGAACTTTCTTTATTTTCTTTTTCTTTTTTTTTTTAATATTTATTCATTTGCTTTAGTTGTACATAATGCATTTATTTTTACATGGTGCTGAGGACCGAACCTGGGCCGCACATGTGCTAGGCGAGCACTCTACCGCTGAGCCCCAACCCCAACCCCATGACTTGGAACTTTTGATCCTCCTGCCTCAGCCTCCTGAGTCACTGGGATTACAGGTGTGTGCCTCCATGCCTGGCTTCAATCTGTTTTAATCAGTAGATCTAATCCTTGAAATGAAACCGGATACAGAAGCACAGCACATAGATAAAACACACCAAACAAAGCAGGGCTGATCTGGGAGGGGGTCCAGAATTCTGCCCACTTAGCCTATGTGGCCCTACATACCAACCGGAGTCTGCATGTGGCCCTCCTTGATCTAGAACACATCCCAGGTAACCCTGGATTCCCTGGTTGATACTTATGACTATTTCCAGGGCCTGTGCAGGCCTCTTTCTTGGTTCACCCTCCCAGGTGTGAGAGCTGCTGGTATGTGAGCCTGAAGGCAGCTGATCTGCAGTGAGTGTAGATGGCACCTGAGTGAACAGGCTGGGGCATCCATAGGTGTGTGCCCAAGGCCTCTCCCAAGGAGAGATGGGCCCAGTGTGGGAAGAGAATGGGGGCATGCCATGGGCTAAGGATCAGATGGTAGCAGGAGCTGGCTGTCCCTTTCATGCAGATTTCAAGCAGCCTTCGACTCCAAGGAGTCCAGGAATTTAAATTCAAACTTGACCTTCTAGATTGTTCTGAAGGTGCATGTGTCAGGAAGGATAGAACATATTTTATTTAATACCTTATTAATTTGATTTAAACTTTTAAATATTTAGACTTATAGTATGTGGGGTCTCCATTTGTACTCTTTCCCTTCCCTGCCAGTGCTAGTGGTAAGCTTGCATCAACTCTCTCTCTACCTGCTCACCTCAGCAGCGTCCCTTAGACAGCCTTCCCAGAACGCTCAGGCTTCAGAGGACAGGGTGAAAATCCAAGTCACTGAGGCTCAATCCTGGCAACTGGGTCTTCTGTTCACTCCACAGATATTGTCTGAGTATCCACTTGGGCTAGCCTGGGGAACATGAAAGAGTCAGACTGGCCCTGCCCTAGAGGATGGATCTCAATGAGGAGTGAGATGAGGGTGGACAGAGGTAGGAACAGTTTCAGCACACAGATTTTCAGAGAAGAGAGTGACAAGGGGGTCTCAAAGAGTACCCAGAGGGAGCCTGGAATTCTAACCTGGGGCTGGAGCAGATCTTCTTCCCAAAGCAGAGCAGGGATTCTTGGGATAGAAGGGCACAGATGTCACCAACATGGAAATATACAGGGCACGGGGACGTAGTGTGGCTGATTCTTAGGGTGCGTACAGCCTCCAAGGCTGGGCTAAGGAGCTTGGGTTTGAATGGGAACAGAAGCCACTGTAGGTTTGTCAGTGGAGAAGGGGCATTCAGACCATAAGGCAAAATGGGCTGGGGCTGGGGCTGAGCGCTGGACTCCTGTAGTCAGTTAACTGGGCAGCTGGAGGGAGAATGGGGCTGAGTCTGTTCTGGACAGGAATGGGAAGTGGGGGCTTAGGAAAAAGAGGTGATCCAACTCTACCTTCTGGGATCACACCTCCTATCTCCTCGGTCTTGTCACCTGCCATTCCATTGCCCCAAGTCTCCAGGTTGGAGAAAAGGGCACATCACCCTAACTCCCTTCCTTAAGTAGATCCCTTCAAACAGTGGACCAGTCAGGACACCTCAGTTGTCCAGGAGGCTTTCCCTAGCTGATGGATCTACTCTTTCATTCATTTATTTTCTCACTCAGTAAATATTAAGTGAGAACCTACATTGCACCAAGCCTTGTTCTAGGTGTTGGAGAGAAAGCGTGAACAAGATACAGAGTGGTGGGGCTCGCATGTAATCTCAGCGGCTTGGGAGGCTTAGACAGGAGGATTGTGAGTTCAAAGCCAGCCTCAGCAATGGTGAGGTGCTAAGTGATTCAGTGAGACCCTGTCTCTAAATAAAATACAAAATAGGGCTGGGGATGTGGCTCAGTGGTCCAGTGCCCCTGAATTCAATCCCTGGTACCAAATAATAAATAAATAAATTAATAAAGTCCCTGCATCCATAGCTTGAGTTATGGGGGCCAGAGGACCAGAAACTGTCTATCCCTAGTGCCTACCTTCTAGCTATCTATGTCTGAGCTGGGTCCCTGGTGGCCTGGGTACAAGGACTCTCCCCATTACCATTCATTTGTTCCAGCAACCCTTGGTCAGCACTTGCTTCTCTGGACACTGAGCCATAGGGAGGGGCCCAATGCCCAGCACTTGGTCCTCCCCACTCACTCTTTCAGAAAAGTTTAAAAAAAATTTTTTTTTAGTTGTCAATGGACCTTTATTTTGTTTATTTACATGTGGTGCTGAGAATCAAACCTCATGCCTTACACATGCTAGGCAAGTGCTATACCACTGAGCCACAACCCCAGCCCCTGGCCTTGGTTTCTTTATCTGTTGAGTAGGGCTTTGTGGAGGCCCTAAGGAGGGGAGGAGAGCAAGAGATGGCTCAGCTCCAGTACTGCCCATGAATGGGCAACTTTGGCTATGTGGTGGGAGTTGGAGGGGTAACAAGGACTCAGTATTATTTCATTATCAAGACAAGATAATAATAGTTGCTACCTATAGTATTCACTGTCAGCCAGCCCCATGTTTCTTCTTACATGCATCTTATTATTATTATTATTATTCCTCACATGCATCTCTATTTGGTGGATGTATGTGGCGTATCTTTTCTCACATTTTCTGGATGAGGAAACTGAGTCTCAGGTGAAATGACTTATATGAGGTCACACGTGAAACTACCTGACACTGGGAGCTCTTGAGGACCGTGCTATAATGTGCTGTCTGGCACCTGCCCCTCCTGGGCACTCAGCCTGAGAGTGAAAACCCAGCCCTGGCACCCGTCCCCCTAGCCCTCCCCTTTGATCCCCTCAGTGGCTGGCACCGCTCTGAGCCTGGGCACTGGGTCCTGCGACCCCGGCCGGGACAGTACCCGGGGCTGGATCAGGCCAGGACTCCACTCAGGAGCCTTGGTACCTCAGGGTCCCGGGGCGCTTGGTTTCTGCACCCAGCCCCGGTGGGTGGGCAAGCCGTGGACGGGTGGGGTGTCGCGTCCTCCCTCTCCGCCCCAGGCTTCGGGGACGCGACGGTACCTTCACACTTTCCGCTTGGCCCGCTGCTCGCCTTTCAGGCCGCCGAGTTTTCAATTGTTAATTTGGAAACGGAAAAAGAAGCCGGCCGGGCGGGGAAGTAACCCGAGCCTCAGCACCGCCCCTCCCGCGCCTGGAGTCCGCTGTCGCCGAGGCCCCGCCCCTCCAGGCCCGTCCAGAGCCACGCCCAGCCCTGGCCCGCCCAGCCTGCCCCGCCCCTCCAGCGTGCCCCGCCCATACGGAGACCCGGGATCGCGGAGTCGCGGCGCCTCTGCAGAGGGGGAAGGGACCCCGCGTTAGAGGCGAGCAGAAGGCTGGCCGAGGGAGGAGTCCCTCAGGAGCCCTCCCCGTCCCGAGGAGGCCGCCTGATTGTTGGCCTCTTTTGTCCTGAGGTGAACCCAAGCCTCACGTGGGCTTCATCCGGTTAGACCTCTGCCTCCAGACTGCAGGACCGGGTACCACTGGCCCCATTAGGCAGACCAAGAAACTGAGTCCCAGAGAGGGACTGTTCACTTGTTCAAAGTCCCGCAGCCAAAGCTGAGCTGAGTTCAGGGCCCATTCTGGCGGTGATACGTGCAGGATTTGTCTTCCTCAGTAGAGGAGGGGGCATCAGGACCAGAGATGCAATTTATCCCCCTTCCCTGATTCCCACTGCTTCTGTGGTTAACGAGTCATTGGAATTTCTGCTTCCGTCTATTCTGACTCCTCCTTGATATCATTATTCACTTATGGGAGAGTTTTGGAAGAGAAGGAAGTCCATCTAGACTTTCCATGCAAATGGAATGTAAAAGACACTCTTCCGGAGACTCCAGAACATTGAAGTCCCAGAGGACTGGCAGCTTTAGGAGCTGTCCAGGCCTCACTTTCCATTAGGGAAGCTGGAGCGACCAGTCCCAGATGGACCAGAAAAAACAAGGCCCTTAAGAGACCCTTACTCATTCCCTTCCTCATGAACTGAGACTCTGAGAGTTTCTCACCTCTTCAGCTGACTGTTGGCAGACTTAGGATAGTGAACCTGTGGACCTAGGTTCCTAGCTCTGCCTATGCCTTTGTGCTTCCCCCTCAGCTGCCCCCAATCCTGACACCTCTCTCAGAGTCACCCAGCAGGCTCCTGACACTTAGAAGATTGGATCTGCTGGAACTGCAGACTGGGCAGCCTTCCCTTTAACCAGAATGCTGAGGAAAATGAGGAGGGGTGTCTGCAGATGCCCTTCCAGTTTCCAGCTCAAGGACTCTCCACCCACCCACCCACCCCAACAGGCCCAGAGAAGCAAAGCACGCAGCCCAAGGTCGCTCACACAGCAAGGCTTTCCCTTCTTCCAGGGCTTATTGGGTTCAGTCTGGCTCTTTCTGGGTTTGGGGATCCCATGGGGAGCATGCTCTCAGGGCAGCTGTAAGTAGCTGCCCCAGGTGTGGCCTGTGAGTTTGCATGTTGCTTTGCTTATTAGTAGCGAAGGCATTGTGACTCCCCTCCCCCTTCATACCCACAAACCTCCCGCAGGGTGGGGTCCTCCACAGCTGAGTTTGCAGAACTCCTACTTGGCACCTGAGTTCCCCAGGGGGCGCTGCCCTCCCCAAAGCTCTTGTTCCACCCTGTCAGCTCTTGTTGGTACTCTCAGCTCTGGGAGTACTGAGAACCAAGTCCCTGTTTTGGAATCTTCCCTTCCCTCCCTCCTCCCCCCTCTGTACAGGTTCTGCTGATTCTAAGAAGATAAGATTCCTTAGAGGTGACCCTGACCCCCATTAGGCTCAAGTAGCTGGATAACTGAGCAATCCTTATTACATACAGCAGAGAGGGCAGGGGCTGGTCCCTTCTTGGCCCCAGGACAAGGGGAATTTTGGAGTAGGAGTGAGGGGCAAGTGACTGGGTTCTGTCACAGAAAGAGGAGAAATTAAAACATTACCTTAGAGCATGCCTGTAATCCCAGCACTTGGGAGGCTGAGGCAGGAGAATTGTGAGTTCAAAGCCAGACTCAGCAACTCAGTAAGACCCTGTCTCTAAATAAAATATCAAAAAAAAAAAAAAAAAAGGGCTGGGGATGTGGCCCAGTGGTTGAGTGCCCCTGAGTTCAATCCCCAGTACTACAAACAAAAAAATTACCTTAGGAACTTGGAAATCTGGGGGCCAGGCCCAGCCCTGTCTCTAATCTCCTGTATAATCACAAGTAAGCCAGGCCCCTCTCTGGGACTCAGTTTGTTAACATATAAAGGAGAGGGTTTGTGGATTTCTAAGGGATCTTTCAGTGCCAAAATGTAGCCAGTATCTGAGTATCTGATCACATCGTGCCACCTCCACTTCCCCTTGAACAAGTCACCCTCATCTCTTGCTAGGATTGTACCATTAGATTCCCAATCCAGGTGGGGAAAACACCAACCACCCACCCTGCCCCACCCAGTGTGTTCTCTCCCCTGCTGCCTAGGCCATCTTCTGCAAATATAGGTGAGATCCTGCTACTCCTAGCTCACACTTGCCTGTCTTTCTGGCAGTACAGGCCAATCCTCAGCAGCCAGTGGGTTTCTGCTTCCACCTCCGCTGCCTCTCTCCTCCCAACACTTGTCCTCCCCCCACGCCCCCGCTCCCCTTACAAGGCTGGGAGACTGCTCCTTTCTGATCATTCTGGAATATACCAGGCACCTTTCTGGCTCAGGTCTTTTGCACTGTTTTTTCTGTCTGCTCAGAGCCTCTTCTCCAGGTGCCCACATGGCTCACTCCCTCTTCCATCTTTACTCAAATGCCACCTTCTCAAAGTTGCTTTCCCTGACCACACTCTGTAAAATAGTCTCCCCCACTTCCACACTGGTGTTCCTTGTCCCCCTTTCCCACCTAATTTTTCTCCACCATCATCTGACAATTTAAATATTTACTGGTTTATTTGCTATCTCTCCTTTCCACCTCCCAGCCAAAAAATATAAACTCCCTGAAGGCAGGGCTTTGTATGTCTTTGTGTCTGGCTCAGGGTGAGCACTAAGTGTGTGGTTGCTGAATTAATGAAGGAATGAGCAAGTGAGTGCTCCGTGGCTCTGGGCTGTGTGGTTTCCTCACAATCCCTCCTGCTTTGGGAAGGGTTGAGGTGTAGAACCAGCCAGGGCTAGCAGTGCATTCTGGGAAGGAGTGGTACCCATGAGAGGATGCACCCTTTCTCAGGAAATGGCTTCCCATCACCCACTTGGCTCAGGCGTAGGACACGCAGTGGGGGAAAGGACAGGACCTTTGGGTCTGTGGGAGGCAGCCACTCAAACAGCTTTTCACATGCTGAGGTGTACTCGGTAATGGAGGTGAGTATAGGGATGGGGGGTTGGGAGATTAAGAGAGTATCAGGTGGGGCCTCCCCTTAACCCAGTCAGTTAAGGGGAGTTTTGCAGAGGTAGCATGCAAAGGTGGGGAGGTGAAATAAGAAAGGTGGGGAGGAAAAACAAAAGCTTTGTTGGCTGTGGTGAGGGACAAGAACTATACTAGTGGAGTATCAACTTCCAGGTTGGGCACCTGAGAGGGAAGAATAAGGTGGATTGGTGGGTAGCCTTCTTTGCAACCATGCTAAGAACCTTGTGGACCTGAGCCCACAAGTTGGTGGATTTCACACTTTTTATTTTATTTTTTGGTACTGAGGATTGAAGCCAGGGGTATTTTATCACTGAGCTACATCCCTATCCCTTTTGATTTCTTATTTTGAGACAGGGTCTCACTACATTGCTGAGGGTCTAAGTTGCTGAGGTTGGCCTCAAACTTGCAATCCTCCTGCCTCAGCCTCCCAAGTTGCTGGGATTATAGGTGTGCACCATCATGCCCAGCTAGATTTCACACTTTAAAACAAACAAACAAAGAAAGAAAACAGCAAAGCTCTTTGTTCAAATGAAATCTTATGCCAAACCCAGCATGTAAAACTGGACTACCAGATGCACATGGAGGTTCTCAGTGAAGCTAAGGGAAAATTCCCACTGGCCCTCTTGTTTAAGTTTCTGAAATTCTGGCTGCCTATATTCCAGCACTTAGTTCTTCTCCACTTTCATGGCCTCCTGGTTGGGAGGGCCCATGGCTCCTTGTTTGAGAAGTCAGTGCTGCCTGGCTAGCCCCCGAAAGATGGATGGACTCTGCTTTTTCCTTGGCTTATGTTGACATGTTGCTCATTTCACTCACCTGGTACAGTAAGCCATCTGTCTGGCATGGCAGAAGGAAGCAGGGAAAGCCAGCCAGGGTTGTGGAGATGGTTCAGGTGGGAGATGATGAGGCTATTCTGCACCGTATTAGCCCGTTTTCTGTTACTATCACAGAACACCCAAGATGGTATTTTATAACGAAAGAGGTTTATTTAGCTCACAGTTCTGGACACCCAAAGGCATGGTGCCAGCATTGACTTAACTCTGGTGAAGGCGTCAGAGTGGATAATGTCACAGTCACAGAAGTGAGTATGAGAGTGAGAGATCGTGTGGTAGAACGATAAGCCGAAGCCTGGAGTCCCAGGGGAACTAGTTCACCCCTTCTGAGTGCATGCCTCCAATGACCTCGCAATCTCCCACGAGGCTCCACCCCTTCAACATCCACTACCTCTTAACATCTTCACACTAGGGACCAAGCTTCCAACACATGAGCCACCAGGGGACAAACCACATTCCAACCATAGCTCTCACCAAATGTCTTGTCCAGAAGACAGCACATTCCATATCCTGGGGTACTGAGGTCACTCACACTAGCTCAAGGATAACTGGCATGTGGGCTGGGGATACGACTCAGTGGTAGAGCACTTGCCTAGAATGGGCAAGGCCCTGGGTTCAGTCCCCAGCACCACACACACACACACACACACACACACACACACGCACACACGCACACAAGACTGGCAGGTGGTAAGGAAAGAAGAATGTTGCAGAGGCTTCATGGCAGGAAACACATCTGGGATTCATTGGTATAGAGAGCGGGAGATGAGATCCTGGCTAGTGCAGTGTTGTCGCCATTGGTCCCTGCGCCTCTGCCACCTTTCCGCTAGCTTCCTAGTTCTGTTCCTGAGAAAGCATCTGATTGGTTCAGCCCTACCTGCAGATGGAAACTTCTTGGGTCATTCTCCAGCCCTAGATGAATCAGCGGCAACCAGGGCAGGGGCATGGGGCCATTCGTGGACAGCACTGTGCAGTTGGTGCACTACAAAGGGACCTGGCATAGAGGGCTAAAGTGGCGCTGAAATCCAGCCTGAGCCTGGGCATGTCAGCCTACAGCCAGGGATGCCTGTTTCTCAGGGGGCCAGCTAGAGGGGGTCAGGCTTTTGTAACTCGCCAGGCCATAGGCAACGCGTTTTTCTAACTGGTCCTCCAAGACTGGACAAGTTTTTCATAGTTTGCGCTATGTGCTGGCAGCTGCTCTCCCTCCAGGGACAGCGTCGGAGAACTGAGAACTGAGGACCAACTCTCTCCCTCCCACCCCACTGCTGGAGTCATCAGGGAACCTTAGCCATCATTGAGTTGTCCCCCACTTTCATGTTGTGGACAGGGAAACTGAGGCTCCATCAAGACCTCATCTCAGCCCTGAGCCCCAACTCAGGCCTCTGGCCCGGAGAAGCAGCGACGCAGCAGCAGCCCTGGTGTGGAGCAGGGGATCACGTGCTCTTGCTCCCTTTGCCATATTTAGAATCGCTGGATCAGGGGAAACTTCTCCTCCCAGCCCCGGAGGATTCTTGGAAAGAGCCTCACTCTGAGGCCAGCTGACTGCCCCTCCCCTTATCCCCCTTCAGGAGAAAGGAAGTGCCCGCTCTCCCCAGAGAACTGGGGGGCCCCCAGGCCACTCTGTACCCCATTGTCAGGAAGTGCCTAAGTCTGGCTAAGTGCCTGGCTAAGTCCCTTCTTCAGTATTGGCTCTGGTTTGGGATTCAAGAAGTCCCTTTCTGCAGGCAGGTGGTGGGGGTCATGGCCTTCGCCCTCCAGGAGCCTTGGCTGAGTGGAGACAGACTGGCCCAAGAGTCCTCCAGCTGAGGGAAGACAGAGCCCTGCCATTGGGACCTGGTTTGGGGAGCAAGGAGGGAGTCACACACTCCCCAGGCCACAGGCAGGAACCAGGGAGCCAGCTGGTGGCTGGCAGGCCTCAGACACTGGCAAGGCTTGGTACAGGGGGAGGGAAAGGAGGAAGGAGGCTCTGGAGGAAGCAAGGGGTAGAGCCTGCATGTGCATATACTTTGGCCTTGAAGGCTTGTGTCCCCTAGTTCCAAACAGGCTGCTTCTGCACTGGATTATCACACCTTTTTTTTTTTTTTTTTAATATTTATTTATTTACTTTAGTTGTACACAATGTGTTTACTTGTACGTGGTGCTGAGGATGGAACCCGGGCTGCGCACGTGCTAAGCGAGCGCTCTACCGCTGAGCCACAATCCCAGCCCTGGATTATCACACCTTAACAACAGAAAAACCAAACAAAACACAAAAATGCTGTGTTGAGCTCCTGGGATGTTGCAGGTGTTGAGCTGGCTGGGGATAATGGCCCTGTGTTCCCATGGGAGTTCTCTCCAGGCCTGCCTGGGCAGCTCCTTCTCTTCAGATCTGCCACTCGCTGTTCCCTAGGTGGGCCTTGCCTCCTTTTCACAGACCCCCCCTGGTGCAAGCTCCGCCCCACCCCTGCCACTCTCCCATCCTCTCTCTGCCTGCTCACCCTGCCTGTCTGCCCTGGGTCCCAGCCTCTCGGCTTCCCTGGGACTTCTTCCCATTGCTTGCTCCTCTCTCTCCTGCAGCTCTGGCTCCTGCTTTCCTGGCCCTGGCACTCTGATGCTCTCATCTCAGGAGACTCCTGGGCCCCCTCCTCCTCAGCTACCTGGCCTCTCCTTTTTGCAGTCAGATGTCTTTGAATAGTTCTCTCTCACTTGTCACCTCCACTCTCTTTCTCATCATCCTCTCCTCCTCTGGTCTTCTCCCTCCAGGTGTTGTCCTGGCCAAGGTACCCAGTGGCCAACATGTCACCAAATCCAACGGACATTTTTCAGACCTTATCTCACTTACATCCTGGCAGCATTTGACACGTGTCCACTCCCTTCTTGAAACACTTGCTTCACTTGGCCTCTCTGATGCCTCTCTTCCGGTTCCCCTCCCATTGCTCTGGTGCGCCTTCCTGGTCTGGATCGAGGCCTCTCTTCCCTCCTGGCTCTACTAGGTCCTTGTTTAAATTTACCATGTGCCCATCGGACTGTCTCAGCTATTCTGTGACCTCTATGCTGATGTCCCCCACAGCTGCACTGTCCCACAGCCCTTTCTCTCCCTGTAACTTGCCCTCAGTGGCACTCCTCCTGCCACAGCCCTCCGGGGGCCCTCCTGTTTCCTGCATCACTCATGGTACTTTGTCCATCCAGTTCCCTAACCCACAATGGAGGAGTCATTTTCCCTCATTGGCTCCATTTCCAATTAATCACCAGCTCCTTTTTCCTACAGCTTTCTCCAAGCCATCCTCTTCTCTCTACTCCTTGCCACCACCACCCTGGTCAAAGCCAGCATCGTCTGTCAGCTGCATTATTGTGAAGCCCTGTGCTTAGTTTTCCTGACGAGCCCCCACGACTCTAGTCCACGCTCCACACTGAAACACAAATCAGACTGTGTCATTCCCTCTCTTCAAATTCTTCAGTGGCTCCCTATTGCCTTTAGATGATGTTCAGATGCCTGAGGGTACCACTCGAGGATCTGACCCTTTATGGCTTCCCCACTGCCCCCTTCACTTTAAGTCCCCACCATTAAGAACTACTAGTGATCTGGGCACAGACTCCCACATCTCTGTTGCTTGCACATGCTACTTCCTCTGCCTGGGGCACCCCGCCCCTATCTAATCACATTGGCTGACCTGAGGTCTTCTTGGGCCTCTCCCACGTCCCTTAGTTCACTGTCATTGCCTTGTCCATCATGTCATCACTGTTATAGTTGCTAATGTCTTGAGACCTGGATTATTCATTTGTGGTTTTACAACGAACCTGAGTGTAGATGACAGTTAATGTTTCTGAGGGAATGTGGTTCAGAAACTTAGGTGACAACCTCTTTCCTGCTGTGGGATTCCTGTCATTTCCCTTGCTCATCAGATCCCCATATCTTCAGCCTCCCACCATCTGTCCTTCCAGGGATAATCCCAGAGAAGAGTGGAGAATTTTGAGGAGAGCAGTGGTTTGTCTTGTATGAAGATCACTCTGGCTGCTTTGAAGGGGATGTGAAATGGGAGTCGATTCAGGAGCCAGGTGATGGTGGCTCAGTCAGGACAGTGACACTTGGCTAGGAATATGTTCTGAAGGTGGAACCAACAGAATTTATTACAGAGCAGGAATGCAGAGGGCAAAGGACAGTAAGAATCAGATAACTCAGTCTGGCTAAGCCCCTGCGTGCTATTACGAAGGTGGAAGGTTTGTGGGTACATTGGGGAGGTGTCTTTTTTTTGGACATGTTCAGTTTGAGAAACCACCAGATATTCAAGAAGAGATATCAAGTAGGCAGGTGAACATGTGGGCTGGATTCTTAGGAGAGGCTACTGTACCCTTATACCTGCTAAGGGCAAAGGCCACTGTAGTAAGGAAGGGGACAGGATTCCTGTTTTCATTTTAAAGCAAATGGATTTTAAAATGAATATTAGTTTGTTGAATATTAGTTTTTTGTTCTTAAAAAGTTTTTAAAAATTAGGAAATAAGATAAGGAAGAAAAAAAAAAAAAAGCAAAACTAAAGCCCTGATCACTTAATTTTGGCACCAAAAAAATAAATCCTGCTGTCTTTTGGTACATATATAAAAAAAGCATCTGTATTTTAAACATTGGGACCACATTGCCTTGAAGTTTGTAACTGGCTTTTTTCATTTAACCTATTGTGGACATTTGATAGATGTGTAACTATTAACATGGCAAGAAAAGTGTTGAAGAAAAGAATTTTGAAACAGCTTCAGTAGGAAGCCCCCAGGGCCCTTGCTACCTGAGGCCCCAGGGCAGCTGAGAAAGAGGCAAAAGGATTTCTGCTGAGGGCCAGAGTGAAGGCCCATAAAAGTTTGGCAGCAACCCTTCCCAGAGGAGGGCCCTTCCTGTCCCAAACCCTGTGCCAGCTGCAGTTACTACCCAGCCACCAGCCCAGCCATGGCTGTGGCTAATGACTGGATCTGAGGAGCGGGTGCTCCTTCCCCTCCCTGTGTCTTTGCTGATTCGGCTCTTGGCCGGAACTGGCCAAGGAGGCCTCCTTCTCACTCATTCATCCAAAGCCCTTTATGGACATCTGCCACCTGCCTCCTCTACCCTGGCATCTGCTGGGATGCAGCCCCAGATCCTGCCCTCCAAGAAGATATAATGGGGCCAGGGCAGAGCCGTGTCCCACACCTGTTTTTCCTTTCTCAGCAGATAGGGAGAGTGGCTCTGTGAAGGTAGATGACACACACCAGCAGGATTTGACTTCAAGCCCTTGCCACATGAAACCGAACACAAATAAAACCATGCAGAAAGCGACTTGGGTCACATAGAAGGAGACAAGCACAGGGAGATGGGAGTTTTGAAGAGGGAACCATGGGGTGGGGGATCCCAGGCTCCATAGAGCACGTTGTGTTTGTGATGGGTAAAGGGTGCGTGGAGGCTCAGATGGTGAGCTGTTTTGCAGTGTCAGCAATGGTGCAGAAGGAGGGACTCTGGGGCTATGTGGGAAAGGCTGGTGGATAGCCCACAAGGAATGTATTTTCAGAGAAGCCCTGGCCCTCTGGAGTCTCTTCCAGGGCGCGTGCATGTTCTGCCTATCCTGTCCCAAAGAGGGCCATCTGGAATCTAGCCTGGGTCCTCTTTGCTGCTCCTGTAGCCTCATCCTTTCATCCTGGCCTCCCTCACATGTGCACATGCCCATGGCTTCCCCCTTCCCCTCCACTGGGAAGTTGGGAACTCTGGCTCTAAGCTCTGTCCTGGCAATACTGGGTGACTAGGTGAATCCTTTCCTTCCCTGGGCCTCACTGTCTTCATGTGTGTAACTGAGGAAGTGTTGGATGAGTTAGGTTCTAAAGTTTCCTTCCTTCCTTCTTTCCCCCTTCTTCCTGGAGCTAAGGATGGAACCCAGGGCTGGTGCTCTACTACTGAACCACATCCCTGACACCCCCCACCCCCGTTTTTGGTACTGGGGATTGAACTCAGGGGCACTTAAGCACTGAGTCACATCCCCAGCCCTTTTTGGTATTTTAGAGACAGGGTCTTACTGAGTGGCTTTGGGTATCGCTAAATTGCTGAGGCTGGCTTTGAACTCATGATTCTTCCAGACTGGTCTCAAACTTGTGATTCTCCTGCCTCAGCTTCCTGAGTTGTTGAGATGACAAGTATGTGCCACCATGTCTAGCTAAATTTCCTTCCATTTCTAAAATCTGGTTCTGGGCCACTTGGTATCTTCCCACAGCCCACAGGGGCGTTGCAGGTCTCTACAACCCACCTCTACACTGCTGAATTCCCCTCCCTGCACCCTCTCTGCTGCTCTCTTCCTGATCTCTCTTCCTTCTGTCGCCGTCTCATTTAATTCCTAAGAGATGATGAGAACAGGGGTAGTTGTCCCCATTCTGCAGATGAGGCCATGCTCCGGCTGCTTTGGAGTGCCTGGGGAAGGTGGTCCCTCCCTCAGTGCTGACCTTCCCTGTGCCCCTGGCTAACCTCTGGGACACTTCTCTCAAAACAACCTTAAAACCAAGCCAGAGGTGGAGTCCACGGCTAGTGGATCGCTGAGCCTGGAGGAACACGGAGCCTATATGTTTCTACTGCCAACTTGGACAACACTGCCACTCAGCTGAGTGACCATCTCTTGGAGACACAGCTACATTGGGTGCAGTTGAGAGAATCATGGGGTGTCTGTGAGCTCAGTGGCGTGAAGCCTGAAGGCTACTGCCTTTGGTGCCCAGCACAGAGCCCATCAATGCTTCCCTCCTCCCCTGACTCTGCAGCCTCCTACCAGAGGCTCTTCTGCTGTCCTGTCCCCCCAGCCATCTAACCCTTCCTTCATGCTGCAATTGCAGATTCTTGCTGGTCTTCAGCTGCCTGGTGCTGTCCGTGCTGTCCACTATTCAGGAGCACCAGGAACTTGCCAATGAGTGTCTCCTCATCTTGGTAAGTACTGGGAGTCCCTGTCCAAGGGAGGCTGTGGCTGAGGCATGAGGTAGGGAAAGGCTTCTGGACTTTGGGTTGGAGAGCAGATTCCTGTGCTGAGTTCCCTTGGCTGGTGACTACCCCTCTCTGGGTATCATCCTCCTATTTATAGCTGGTGTAGGAGGACCTCCTGCTTGGAGGGTGAGGCTTTAAGATGGGTCCAATAGAGACAGGATGAGTAGGCTCCACCCCTTATCAGGACAAGCAGCTAACCCCACCTCTGCCTAAACAAAAGACACCAAACTAACACCCTTTGGAGGGAGACAGCTAATGGATAGCTGCCCCTTTATTTCATCCAGTTAGGGCTAAGGATTCTGGGATGTTTGGGAGGGGAAGGGAGATTGAGGAATAGAAAAATCCACGCAGCTTAAGGTGGCAGAAAGGGGAGGACAGACTCCGGCTTCCAATTTCCGTAGGGGAAGTAGAAGTGGTCACTTCCCTTCTGGAATCCTCTTAAGTCCTAGCCCATGTAAGAACAGAGAGGGGTCTGGTGGAGGGTGCTGGTGCTCCTAATGCATTAGGACTAAGGCTGGGCCAGTCTCTGACCTGGAGAGTGGGCACCGGAACTGAGGCCCTGGTCCCACAGGAGTTCGTAATGATCGTGGTCTTTGGCCTGGAGTACATCATCCGCGTCTGGTCGGCGGGCTGCTGCTGCCGCTATCGAGGATGGCAGGGCCGCCTCCGTTTCGCCAGAAAACCCTTCTGTGTCATCGGTATACGGCTTTCCTCGCTTCGCCTGACACCTGACCCCAGGCCCCAGGGTGGACACCTTGACCCCATCCCTGACCCCGGCCCTGGCTACTCACACTGACTAGGCAGATCCTCCCAATCTGCCACCTCCTCATGGCCCCAGGAGACCCTGGGTCCTGACGCAGGCCTACTGGTGACCTTGCCCCCCACCCCGCCCCGCCCTGCAGACTTCATCGTGTTCGTGGCCTCTGTGGCAGTCATCGCCGCGGGCACACAGGGCAACATCTTTGCCACGTCTGCGTTGCGCAGCATGCGCTTCCTGCAGATCCTGCGCATGGTGCGCATGGACCGCCGCGGCGGCACCTGGAAGCTGCTGGGCTCGGTGGTCTACGCACACAGCAAGGTGAGGCGGGAGGGGGCGCGCAAGCCCGAGGGATAGGCTGAGTTGGAGCAGAGGGCCGGCCCTGAGGGGAGCCCCGACCTGAGTAGGGGGGGGGGAAAGGGAGACTCTGGACATGGTGGGCAGGGATGGGCTGGAGGCGGGGTCTACGGGGTGGGGCAAGTGGGGCTGGAGCTGGGCATCGAGCCTGAAGCGGGGTTTGAGGGTGTCACTTGGAAGCTGCTGAGTTTGGAGGGACAGCTCCCACCACCACTTGGAGAGCTGGGATGGGGCCTGAGGGTGAGGCTGAGAAGGGACTAGAATGTAGGGCCCCAAGCCTGAAAGTGGTGTTGAGGGACAAAGCAAAGGGGGTCTGGGAGTGGAGGTGCAAGCCTGGAACCGGGCAGGTCAAGGGCAGGCCTGGGGTCCTGGTGGTTTCCAGGTGAGGCAGGGTTTCCTTGAAGTGAAGAGCTGAGAAAGAAAATGGAGAAGAGCCACTGCCAGGGATTGATGAGGTGGGTGGGGCACTTTTATCCCCTTCCAGAACACAGTCCATAGGCCATAGGGAGCCTCCCTGTCCCTCTGGTAGGCACAGCTCCTCATGCCCCTTCACCTGCCTGGCAGGAGCTGATCACCGCCTGGTACATTGGGTTCCTGGTGCTCATCTTTGCCTCCTTCCTTGTCTATCTGGCCGAGAAGGATGCCAACTCTGACTTCTCCTCTTATGCCGACTCGCTCTGGTGGGGGACGGTGCGTAAGGGTCTGTGCAGGGCTGCCCTTCTCCCTGGGACTCTCCCCAAAAACTTCCTTAGACCTGTCCATTATGTCCCTGAACTCAGGGTTGACCAGGCCCATTGCCTACCTTCTAGAACTAGAGCTGGAACCCCCTTTGACCAGCCCCTACACCACTCTGCCCCCCAAACTACTCTGGTAGGTTGCCCTATGTTTCCACCAGCTCCCACCCCCAACTTGAGCCCTTGTGGCCAGCACTGGAGAGGAATCCAGGTATGCCCCTACTGCCCCCTTGAAAAGTCCTTGTGACCAACCCCTATGGAAAACATCTGGGGATGGGGGGAGAGAACTCTTCCCTTGTGATCAGTCTTCTACCTGTCTGTGCCCCCAACAAGTTCTTGTGGGTGGCCTCTGTGATCAGTCTTGTGGATAACCATTTGTATCTCCAGATTACACTGACAACCATCGGCTATGGAGACAAGACACCACATACATGGCTGGGCAGGGTCTTGGCTGCTGGCTTCGCCTTACTGGGCATTTCTTTCTTTGCCCTGCCTGCTGTGAGTTCTGCTCTGCTGGGTTGGTGGGGGAGGCTGAGGGCAAGACTTGCTCAGCCCTCATCACAAATTTGCCTAGGCAGCCTAGGGTCCTTCAGATGGGCAGGGATAGGGATACCCTTGCAGCCTCTTGTTATTTCCCCTTCCCACATTCCCCCAACCCTGCCTTGTCCCCCTAGGGCATTCTTGGCTCCGGCTTTGCCCTGAAGGTCCAGGAACAGCACCGGCAGAAGCACTTTGAGAAGCGGAGGATGCCAGCGGCCAACCTCATCCAGGTACACGATACCCAGGAGGCCCTGTGGCACAAGCCCATGACACACCCACCTGGTGTGTCGGCCCCTATATGCCAATCCATGTGGCCCAGCTTCACAACTACAACTCCACTCTGAAGCTCAGAGAGGGATGTGGCTTTTCTGGGGTCACATGGCAAGGCACAGACAGAGCTGGGATGCTGACAGATTCATAAACTTTCCCCTGCACCAAATGCCCAGTTTGATGTTCACGAGAGTTGCTCCACTGCCAACTCTGGCCCCAGCTCTGAGCAGCCTGGGTTGGTGGGTCTGGACAGGCTCCTGTGAAGACCAGCTCTGCTGCCCTGCAGCTGCGCAGCTGTCAGCTGCACCACTCTGGGCTCATTCACTCATGCATTCCACAAGAAGCCACACAAATGAAGAGGTGTTGGTCTGGGTCTAGGTTTTTGAGAGCTCCAACATTAGTGGCCAGGCAGGAAAGGAGCCAGCCAAGGAGCCAGAGAAGGAGCAGCCAGAGGAGTGGGTGGGAAGCCAGGAGCATGTGGTCTCAGTTGCCCTCAGTGTGATGGGTGATCTGAGTGGCTGTGGGCTGAGGCCAGGGCTTTATTTTCTGTGACCATGTGACTAGGCATTGGCTTCTATCCAGTCAGGGGTGTGTGCAGGAGAACTCTGTGCAGGAAATGGTTTGGGGAATACTGGTACAGCCCACCTCTGCATGATTCCCAGCACATCACCGTCTGGCCCCCAAACCCAAGTCTGACTCAGCACCCCCCCATCTCTTTTACCCAGGTAAAACCCCCTCTCCCCATCCCTGCTATCTCCAGCCACCAGCCCAGCCTTTTCTTCTTAGTGTCCCTTGGGGCACAATGGCCACTGTCCCTTGGGAGCTGGCCTTCTGAGGGGCATTGTAGGGGCAGGCGGCTGGCACTGTTCGTGCCGAGAGACAGCTGGTATTGTAGTGCCCATAATTAATGAGACAGCTCTGGCAGCTGTTCTCCAGCCCATGCCAGGGGCCTAGGCAAGCAGGAAGTAAAAATATTTCTGTCTTTGGAAGGCGCCTGGTCGGTGAGGTCAAAAGTGGCAACCCCTTAAGGACAAGAGGCACACAAAGAAGGGGGTTATACAGCCCAATTCTGCTTTGGCCTGCCTAGCAGCTTCCATGTCCCCCTGCCTTGGCTGATCATCCCTACTCACAGTCTCTCCTTGGCTCTTCTCCATACCTCAAGGCCTTCCCCTTGTCTGACCTTCCTTCCTCCTGCTATGAAGGAAGTCCTGCAAGTCCATGAATGCAGAGGGGTTGGTGGGTGATGTTCTTTCCTCCCACCAGCCCCTCAGCATTCCTCAGCAACCCCTTTCTAAGTACCTAGTGTCAGGCAGCTAGGAAAGATAGAGCGTAGTTACTGTTAGCAGTAATTCACTCAGTCAGCATTCATTCCCCAAACAGTTGCAGGACACCTACATGTGCCAGACATTGTACTTGGCAGCAAGATACGGTGCCATTAATTGAGCACACAATAAGTAGATATTTATCAGATGTGAAGAAGGGAGTTAACAGGAGGGTTTAACAGGGGAACATGGCATTAAGTGCCTACTATGTGTCAGCCACTGAGCTTTGCCTTGGATAGAGAAATATGCTCACAGCATGCTGTTAGGTAAGTAGTAGCTGATTTGTTCTACAGGGGAAAATACTGAGGTTCTGAAACTTTGCTTAGTTAGTCCACACTTGAAAAGGGTAGAACTGAGATTGGAAACACAAATCTGCCTGATGACAACTCCCTGGTCTAACCCCTTTGCACCAAGGTCCCTGACTCGTGTTGATCTGCTGGGCCACCTTGGGCAAGTCATTTCTCTCTAGGCTTTGATTTTTAGGTTGGCCTTGCTGGTGGCTATGGAGTTGGGTCTGGCCTCTGGCTCTGCATAGCCTTGGTTGGCCAAGGACTAGGTTCCTTCAGGGGCAGAGGGCTGATGGGGGCTGAGAGACCTCACTGATGCCCCATTTCCTCCACATATCCCTAGGCTGCATGGCGCCTGTACTCCACCGACACTAGCAGGGCCTACCTGACAGCCACCTGGTACTACTATGACAGTATCCTCCCATCCTTCAGGTAGGTCCTTCTGGGAGTGGGAGTGGGTGGGGGGCTGGCAGTAATTCCCCGGGAGCACAAGGGGCTGGGATTTAGCCCTGGAAGGTGGGGAGAGGGTGACAGCTCCCATGGGAGCATTTTGGGCTGGCTCTGAAGGTTCCACCTCACTTAGAGCTTGGAAGGCCCTCTCTCTGGCTCTGCTGTGCCTAGGTGAGAGGCACACAGGACATAGCGCCTTGGTGCAGCTCTGCCCCACAGGCTGACCCAAGCTCCTGGAGTGCTGCCAATCGGCATGCTCACCCATTGGTGATGCCATCAAAGCCAGTGACACAGCCAGCTCATTTCCCTTCAGTCTTGAGTGGGGGACACTGGTGGCACTTACCAGCCTGGAGTATTGCAGCTGGTTGAAGAGGGTGTGGAATGGTCAGGAACACATGTGCCAGGGCCTGCCCTGAGCCCCCAGATGTGACTGACTGAGCCTGGCTATGCCTCAGCACCCAGAAGAATCTTCCCACTGGCCCTGGCTGAGCCAAGGCTATACGGGGGTGGCTCCACGCAGGGGGTTATTAATAGCATCACCAAGGTGCATGTGGCCAGGTGCCTGGCCAGGCCCTGGGGCAGGAATGAAGACCGCGGATCTGGCACGGTCCCATGGGCGGGCGGGCATGGAGAGCTCGGCTGAGCCAGGCTGCTGCGCTCAGCGCTTCTGCGCACCTCTTTTGCCTCATTAGTTCTCCAGGAGCAGCTGTTGCGTGATCCCACTTGCCCTCACCTGGCCCGTTCCAGCTCCCTCCCAGCCCTGCGGGCTTCCCAGGGGAGGGGCAGGAGAGAGGGGGCTCAGAAGGGGGCATCACACTTCCCACCCCTGTCTCCCCTCCTGGCAGAGGCAAGCTCCCACCTGGGAGACAGAAATGGCAGCTAGATTAGACAAAGCCTTCTTTTCAGGAGCAGCCCTATTGACCAAGGCTGGGCAGGGGAGTTGGGACAGGCGCTGGATGGATAGAAAGTGGTGTGGGGGAGGGGGAGGGAAAATGGGGCAGGGTGGTCTGGGTCCCCTGGTTAGAGGGACAGAGCCTGGTTTGGAGATTTGGGGTCTATCAGACCTTCTGCTGCTCCCTGGGCCTCAGCTTTTGCATCCCTCTGGTGGGAAGGCAGGGGACAGTAGAGGGAGGCATTTTACTCTTTTGGCTTATGGCAATAAGACGTGGCCTAGAGAGTCAGGGAGCAGCTCCAGGCCCAAATTCAGTCTCCAAGAACCCAGCAGCAGGCGGGTGCCACAGGGGAGGGTGGCTGGGCTAGCTGCCCTGTGAAACCCCCATCCTTGGCCTGTCTTCCCTAAAATCCAGAGTCAGATCAGGAGGGTAAGGATTTCAGGGCTGCTGTTGGCCTTCCAGCAGGCACAGTGCCACTGTGCCTCGATGAGCAGAGAGTCAGCTGAATTTGAGCTCCTATTTGCCGCCTTGTGCGGGTCCTCTTGAGTTGTGCCCAGTCTGCACAACCAAACCTGGTGTCCCTGAGGATTTCCCAGGAACGGAGTGTGAAGGGGAGGAAGAGAGCCAGTGTCTTCCATCTTCCACCCCTGCCTGTCCTGGCCTGGCCTGGGTGTTTGTGAGCATCCCTATAGAGCAGGACCTGGCAGGGTGAGCTCAGGAGCTCAGAGCCCACTAGGTGAGGGGGTGGTACCAGGGCCCTGCTTGTGGCTGATGGTGCCCTCTCCTGCAGAGAGCTGGCCCTCTTGTTTGAGCACGTGCAACGGGCCCGCAATGGGGGCCTACGGCCCTTGGAGGTGCGGCGGGCGCCAGTACCTGATGGAGCGCCCTCCCGCTACCCGCCCGTTGCCACCTGCCACCGGCCAGGCAGCGCCTCCTTCTGCCCTGGGGAAAGGTAGGGGCCCCCTGGGGTCGCCACCTCCTCTTGCTTCTCCTCCTCTTCTTCCATTCTCTGTCTTTTCCTCCCTCAGACCTGCCTCCAGCTACTCTGTCGGTGTCTGGGCCTGTTTTAGGGCCTCCTGGGCCTCTTCACGAGGCCTGGGTGGTTGTCGTCGGATGGCCAGACTGGTACAGATTGAGGGCCTCTCTGGAGAGGCCAGGCTGGACTCGCCTTTTTGTTTCCTGGGACTCCAAGAGTCTGAGTGGGAGAGATGTCCACACCATCCTTCCCTGTCACCTCCCCCATTCATGCCATTGTCCTCTTTCTTTTTCTGTTTCTACGTTCCCCTCACTCTTCCATCCCTGCACCCCCATCCCTCCCGGGAAGCTGGAGAGAGGAGGAGGCCGCTGGCCACAGGTGCTTACGGCTCAGGTAATCGTGGGCACCATCCTGGGTTGTGAGGGCAGGGAACCCCCTCCCCAGCATGTTGCTCTAGGAGGGGCTTGACCCTGCAGTCGCCTCTCGGGAACCAGATGCCAGCTGGAAAGAGAGCTCTGTGACTAAGACTGTTGTCAGACCTACGTAAACTCAGCCAGCGACTAATGCTCTTGTCTCATGCAACCCTTGTCCACAGCTTTGCTAATCCCAGCGGGTGCTCCTGGGATTCTCTTTTCTTCCTTACTGAGGTACTCTCTGCCACCCACAACTATTTTCTTTCCTCCTGGAGCTTTTGCATTTTGAAAGAAGAACCAAGAAAGAACAATGCTTGGCCTGCCCTGACATGTGTTCATAAATGCGGGAGCTCCAGACATGTTTGGATAAGGGCAGCCCATTCACTCACAGCATGGGGACAAGCAGCTGCCTCTGTAGAGGGTTAGCTTTGAGGTCAAGGGTTCAGTCCCCTTCATACCTTCCCCTGACCTTTACCCATCTCTTTGTTTTGCCTCATCTTCACACGTCATCACTGAACCAACCAGATAGGCATCTGGGCTTTGAGCCTTAGGTGTAATTCTGAGCCCCAGGCCCAGAACAAGGGATCAGGGAAGAGGTGCTGTGGAAGCTTGCCTCTGCCACCTGATCTGTGTGTCCTTGAGAAAGTCATCAAATCACTCTGTTCCTGGCAGAAAATCAGTGATGTTTAGGCTGATTAGGAGCTCTGGGTTCTCTGAGTTTCTAGGCTGAAAAGGCCTGGAGGACAGAGTGATGGAGTGTTTTGGTGCAGGCTATGTGGGGGGAGCATCCCTTCCTTGTTCTTAGGGTACTTCTGGGCTAGGGGCTGAACAGGAAGTTGGTGGGGGGAGAGAGCGCTCCTCCAGGTCTGGAACAGGAGGGAGGGGAAGGGGAGCATATCTGGCCAGGCCAGGCTGGGAGCTCCCTGGAAGAAATGTTCATGATGTAGGACCACTTGGATTCTCCAGCACTGCCTGAAGGCCCTTCATCATTATCCCCATTCCTACCAAACCGCAATTCACAGGCAGCAACTCAAAAGTTTTGGCATTCCAACAATCATGCCAAGAGCATGGGCTCTCTGAAGCTTCTAGGGTCCTCTGGTCTCACCTTGCCTGAATAGGAAGGCATTGAGAATGGAGGGTAGCCTGGAGCCTTGCACCTATATCACCCCCCCACCACAGCTTCTGTGGGTCCCTGAACTCACTGAGGCCCAGGAACAAGATTACTGCTGAGGGCTTGGCTATCACTAACTCCCAGCCTGTGTCTGTCTGTCCTGGAGTGTCTGTGTGTCTGGAACTCATGGTGATGGTGGTGGAGTGTCTCTTCTTCCCAGGGACCCTAGGGAGCCAAGCTGTGTCTTCTAGGTCAGTCCCCAGGCTCAGGCCAAGTGGCCTTGCCTTAACCTTGGCTGCCTGGGTCTGATGGGGTAGGTGCTGCAGCCTGGATGCCCCCAGATACATACCTACACATACCCACACCTGGTTGGCCACATCCCCAGTGATGCTTGGGGATGGGCCTAAACTAAGCATGTTCCCAGGAAGTAGAGCTCCAAGAAGCAGGACTTCTTGGGAGATGGCCAGGGGATGGCATTCCCAGGATTTTGTGATGAGTTGCTCAAAGTGTGATCTCCCGACTGCCTGCATCAGCATCTTGTGGGGTGTTTGTCCAAAATGCAAATGCCTGGCCCTCTCTCCACACCTGCGGAGTGGGATTGGAGAGGAGGCACAGGATTCTGCGTGTTCACAATGCTCCCAGGAGGTCCTTATGCAGACTTCTTTGAGAACTTCTGCATTTGGGGGATGGTGCTGGACGATGACTCGGGTGGGGGTCCTTCTCTTCCACCAGCCACCGGAAACCGGCCCCATCCTGGCAGCTCCCCACGCTCTGCCCACCTGTCCCTTTGTCACTAACCTCTGTTCGTGTCTTGTTCTCAACTTTCCAGCCAGATGTTTAGTAATAAACGGAGTTTCTTTCGGATCCACGCCAGCTGGAGACCGAGGTACCCCCTCATCTGCTCCTCCTGTCCCCACTCCTCCTCATCCCCCCAGCTTTGGGGGTTGGAGAGCGGGACAGGACGGGCCACGGACAAGGTGCATGTGCCTGCCGCCTGCCGTCTGCCTCTGGGTCCTGATGAGCCCTTGCCTTCCTGGGGATGCCTCTGCCAGGTCTGGGGCATGGGCCCAGTATGCTGGAAGGGACACTTGCAGGAGCCTTGGGGATGAGCGCTGGCTCTGCCGCTGACCTCTGTGTGATTTTGGTCAAATTGCTTCCCTTCCTTGGACCTCAGTTTCCCATATGTGGAATGGGCAGGTTGAACTAGAGGCTCTCTGAGGGTCTTTCCCACTCTGACTTTTGCTGGGCCTTGGGTTTAGTTTCTTGTCTCCCCACTGCCTGCCTGGAACCCAGCAGATGCCTGAAGGGTCTGGGTCTGGCACCTCCCTAACTCCAGATGCCCAGTGTAGCTGCATCACCACTACATTCATGGTACCTGCCATTCCAGGACCTGCTCTGTGCCCTGGGACACAATGATGAATAAAACATGGTCCCTGGGGAGCTGCAAAGAGTAACTGCAGTTTGGTGCAGCGAGTGCGATAAAAGGAGGAAGAAGAGGGGCTGTGAAGCCTGAGTTGGGTACTTAACCCAGAGGAAGCCCTGGAAGGGGTGGCTTTTAGCAGGGACACCCAAGCCAAGGGAGCAGCATGGACCAGGCAAGTTGGCAAAAGAGCACAGCCATGGGAAACAAGTGCATAGCCTGCTTTGGTCAGTTCTGAGAGTGGGATGTCAGAGCTGAGGTTAAGGCAGGGCTGAGGTAAGCCCCGGTGGGGCTTCATCTTGTTGGCATTGCCTGGCACTTGAGTTCGTGGATCCCTGGTTTCTCTAAGGTGTCTCTGGAGCTTTGTGGTAGCAGATAAGGAACACAGCCCCTGGCTGTCACGTGCTTCTGTAGAAAAGCAGCATTTCTGAGAGATGTGGATTCTCCATTACAGTCTGGTCTCCACCCACTGGCCATGTGCCCGTGGGCAAGTCACCTAGCCAATCTGTGCCTCAGTTTCCTCAGAGATGAAATGCAGATTGGTTTTTATTTTTGTTTTGTTTGTACTGGGCATTAAACCCAGGAGCACTTTACCCCTGTGCTGTAACTCCAGCCCTGAAATGTAGATCATAAATGCAGTATAGCCAGGTGAAAACTGCCTGGCTCCTAAAAAATTGACCTCATTCAATTTGGTACATTTGGCAGTTAAGATCTCTCTTTAAAAAACAGTTTGGGGACCATGGCTGTAGGAAATAGGGACACACTGAAGGGTGAAGCTGAAGAGACTCCAGGTCAGATCTGACCCACTGCAAGATTGGCTGTGGTGGGCAGGATGGATGGAAGGGCAAAGGTGGGACAGAGAAGCCATCTATGAGACTGTTTGCCCAGTCCCTGAGGAGGGACCATGTGCAGCGGGACGGTGGGGAGGCTGTCTTTGGCAGGCAGAGGATGAATCCTAAAGAAATTCCTGGTGCAAGTGATTTCCAGGGTCTGAGTCTAGCAGGGCAGTCTGAGGGTAGTGGTGGCAGAACTGGCACTCCCTGAGGACAGCCACAGTCAAGCTCACCTCATCCTTTTCCCAGGCACCAACAGACCCCTTAAACCTCACTTTGGCACCTTCGACATTTTGAATCGGACAGTTCTTTTGCTTGGGGCATACTTTGTGGGATGCTTAGCAGCGTTCCCGGCCTCTATCCATTAGATGCCAGGAGCACCAGTGCTGTGACAACCCCAGATGTCTCTAGACATCGCCAAATGTGCCTTGGGGGGTGAAATTGCCCCAGTTGAGAACCACTGCCGTCTCCCTCACCCTGAGCACTTGTCCTGGAAAAAGAGCACAATCTCTGAGGCGGAGAAAATGGCCCAGGACTTGCCCCATCCCAGGGGAGCTCTGTGACCTCGGGCAAGTTGTTTCACTTCTTTCCTTATCGGTAAAATAGGGATGGAGAATCAGAGCCACTGCATGACATGGCAGAGAGGACTGAAAGCACTGAGGCAGGCAGGTGGGACATTGCGTGCTCCAAGGAGCCTGGGAGGGAAGGAGCTCTTTGGTGCCCACTGTGTGCCAGGTTTCTTTCCATTTTCTTTGAGCTTTCAGGCTCCGGAGAGGCTGACGTGAGCTGTTTTCTGGGCCCTGCCCAAGGAGCAGGAATCCAGGGCTGCTCCTGGTAAAACTGTCTTCTTGCATTAAAGAGGAGTCCAGGGCCTCTGACTGGCTGGAAAGTTACAGAACCCCCACAAACCAGGCTGGAAGCTCCCTCCACCATCACAGAATCAGAGCTGGAAAGGGACCTTTCAAGACCTCTAGTGCAAGCCTCAGACCCCTTCCTCCAAAAGTTCTGCTGAGTGCATACTCAGCCTTGTTTGCACATTTCTTGAGACAGGGAGGTCACCCTTTCCTTCCCCAGAACGCCATTGGTGCCTGATGTGCTGCGTGCAGTGATCCAGAGTTCCAGGTCCTTGACTGGAGCTCAGGGCCTTCTCCAGCCTTCTCTCTTCCTCTCCAGCTCGGAGGAGTGGAGGACAGGGGCAGGGGTTGCACGGATGGGTGGGGTGGTGGGGTGCTTGCCAGCATGAGGAGAGCCCGCAGGAATGGCTCTGCAGGGGAAAGTTTGGGAAAGCCAACCTCAAACTGTGGTTGAAATCTTTGGGATGTGTCAAGGGGATCCTGGGCCAGCAAAGAGCATGCTGGATTGAGCGAGTCATCCTGACCTTCTCTTCTGATATCCTAAGGGCCCCAATCCTTGACCTTTAACCTCTCCCCTCTGGGCAGAGGCCCCTCCCCTAAGGATGGCCCTACATCCGGGCTACCTTCCCGAAGGTGCCCCTGGTTTTGAGATCTCCTACCTCAGCAGCTGGGCTCTATACCCTTCACCCCATGCCCTGGGCATGGGGGACCCTGGTACCTACCCAACATCGAAACCAGAATTTGTCCTTTGCTTAACCCTTGATCTGAAAGTCCCTGAGAGTAGGTGACAATCTCCTTCCTCAACCCTGCCCCACCTCAGGCCTCCTCTGAAACTGGCTGGTGCCCCTGTGAGTTGGTGCCCCAGGCAGTAGGGGCCCCAAAGCTGTCTGCAGGGATGCTCCAGTGGCACATGGCAGCAGGCAAGGTGGCCGTGATGCCACAGGGCATGGGGTGGAGGATGTTGGCATAGGTCTAACCCAAACAGCAATAATGTGGTCCTTGAACCTCTTGGACACAGAGTTACTCTACCAGGTACTGGTTAATCAGGGCCTTTCATGGTGATGGTGAACCCAAAGCCTCCCCTGCCTGTCTCCCTCCAAGGTTTGGGGGATGTGGTAGGGGGCTGGGTGTAGTAAGGGGAGCCTAGAGCGTGTGTCCAGATCTGCATGTGTATGCTCATGTGCACACAGACAGTGTAGGCTGAACTGGGAGCTGAGTAGGCAGTGAAGGGGGCAATCCAAGGGGGAGATCCAAGTCCCCATGGGCAGGACATAGATCCAGGTAAGCAGAACTCAGGCAAGGAGACCACAGCACAGCTTATCAAAATAGATCTTCACAGGGAGGGCAGGTACCAGGCATGTCCTAGGTATACAGCACCCAGACTCACGAGGCCTAGGCCCTCAACAGACATCACACTGCACCATCCACCGGCACATCACACAGAAGCCCGTGTGATGGAGACCTTATTTTGCAGGGCCCAGCTGCATAGCTATATCAGGTTCTAAAACCCTGACCTGACCCATGTGGGACCAGATAGCTCCAGCAGTGGGGAAAGGAGAAAATACAGTCTAACACACGTACCCACACACCATGTGCGTACACTCTGCTACCTCTGTACCCACACTGTCACATGTGCACACACATGCCTCCTTGACTCCACCCAGCCTGTCCCTGGTACAGTGAGGACTGGAGGCCTCCCTCAGTGTGCATGGCCAGGTGAGCTTCCCCATCCCTCAGCAGCCTGTCTGTGCCCAACGGGGTCACTGCCTCCACCCTCCAACCACCCAGCTGGGCCAGGCCCAGATCCTTTGTCCTCCTGTCTGTCTCTGATTCCTTCCTGGGTTTCTCTCAGTCCTTCCACTCTGACATCTGTCTCCTGTGTATCCTTATCTGTCTGGGCAAAGAGGGGTGGGAGGTGGGACTGGGGATGGGATGTGCTCCAACTGACCTCATTCAGCTTCTTGTTGGAGTCAGGGCCCCCCTCACCACACCCTTGTTCTAGCCTAGAAAGTCTGGTGGGGAATCCAGACCCAATGGTCACCCCCAAGTCCTAGATCAGCTTTGTCCCCACTCACCTCCTGCCCCAGCACCAGCTAACTTGGCTCTCTCCCCAACCTGCCCTGCTCTGCTAGCAGCCGGATGGGCATCAAAGACCGCATCCGCATGGGCAGCTCCCAGCGGCGGACAGGTCCTTCCAAGCAGCACCTGGCACCTCCACCAATGCCCACCTCCCCAAGCAGCGAGCAGGTGGGTGAGGCCACCAGCCCCACCAAAGTGCAGAAGAGCTGGAGCTTCAATGACCGCACACGTTTCCGGGCCTCTCTGAGACTCAAACCCCGCACCTCTGCTGAGGGTGAGCTCCCAGAGGTTTGGGTCCAGCACCTGCTGAAGGTAGCAGGGGTGGGGATGGACTCTGGTTTTCTAGTCTGTAAGATGGGCATCATAACACTTGTTTTGCTATAATCTGGGCACCAGATTATTGGAGATCGAATGAGAATGTAGAGGTGGCATTTGGTAGTGGTTGAGAGCACAGGCTTTGGAGCTAGGCTGCTTGGATCTGAATTCTGGCTCTGTCACTTGAGCAAGTGACCTAATGTCTTTGGGCCCTAATCTACTTCCCTCACCTGTAAACTGGGGACAATAATAGTATCTGCTTCAAAGGGCTGTTGTGAAGATTGAGATAATCCATAGAAGGTGAACAGAAGAGTTTTTTGGAATATAGTGAGTGCTAAGTTAAAGCTAGATGATGCTGGGCACTGTGGCACATGCCTGTAATCTCAGTGACTCAAGAGGCTGAGGTATGAGGATCGTGAGTTCAAAGCCAACCTCAGCAACTTAGCAAGGCCCTAACCAACTCAGCAAGACCCTGTCTTTAAATAAAATGTATAAAAGGGCTGGGGATATGGCTCAGTGTTTAAGCACCCTTGGGGTCAATTCCTAGTACAAAAAAAAGAAAAAAGAAAAAGCTAGATGACAATGAATGTGCCTGGGAAGGAGCAGAAATCCACATTTCATGAGCCCTGATGGGATTATCTCATTTGCTTCTCCTATGACTCCATTTTCATTCCCACTTTACAGATGTGGAAATTGAGATTCTCAGCTCATGAGTAGCAGAGCTCCTATTCTCCCACAAGCCTGTCCAGTTCCAAAGCCCAGGGTCTTTGCCCTCCTGTCTTACCAGTCCAACATACACACAGGAGGCTGGTGTCTGGGGTGGGGGTGCGGTCACTTTTCAACTGTTAGAGGGGGATTGTGTTTTGAGTTCTAGTTCTGCTTGTAACTCACACTGTGACTCAGACATTGGCCAGTTCTGTGCCTCAGTGTCCTCTTCTAGAAAATGGGAGGGTTGGACTGGGTCCCCTGACAGATTCTTCCCAGATGCACAACATGCTACAGGGGGGGGGGGCAGGTGGGGGAGGGGGTTGTGAGTGGACAAGGATGGTGGATGAGGACAGGAGGTACTTTGTCCTTGGTAGGAGGGGGTAGCCATGCTACCTTCTGTCTGTGCTGCGTCAAGATGTTGCTGGCTGACAACTCATCCTTTTCCTGGAAAGTTACAGAAGACACAAACCAGTCTTTGGGAGGTGCTGGCCCATAGAAACCTGGGCATGGCTGGTGCCAGGGACCTCCTTTACTGCCTGCTCATGCCCCTTTCTCTCGGGGGGTGAGGAGAGTATTGTCTTTCTTGCAGGGCAGAGTGCCAGCCTCAGAGGAGCTGTTCCTCTCATCCTGGTTTTAAGGGTCTTGCTTCCCCAGGTACACAGCTGGCTAGAGGAGCCCTCCCTATACCTCTGTCCCCCTTAGCTGGAGGATAAGATGGTGCATGGTTATGTACAGAGCATCAGGTGCATTCTCTCCAGGGCTCCCTGTCCTGCATGGTGGGGCCAATGGGACTTCCTCCAGCGTTGTGTGTATCACATTTGCCCCAGGTCAGACCAGATGTGTCCTAAAGCAGCTGTCACTCATCTGGCATCTGGCAGATGTTTGCTTTGTCTGACTACAGGGACAGCTGGGGATGTAGCAGACTAGGGTTTTCCATGCTGGGTAGGGTAGTGAGGAGCAGAAGCGAGGGAGGCAGGAGCCTGGTCTGCCCTGCGCCCCAAGAAGGTTCTGGGCCCTTGCTGGTCCTGTCTTCTTATCAGTACCTCCATGGAGGTGGGGGTTGGAGTGGCCTTTTCTGCTGCTGTCCCTTGAAACACATGGCTGCCCCTGTCTTTTCAGAGGGCCCCTCAGAGGAAGTAGCAGAGGAGAAGAGCTACCAGTGTGAGCTCACAGTGGACGATGTCATGCCGGCTGTGAAGACGGTCATCCGCTCCGTCAGGTGAGACTGAAGCCTGAGGTGAGCACCCCCTCCCATCTGCCACCCACTACTGCTCCCCATCTGGGCCTGCTCTCATGGCCATGCCTGGCCTAGCTCCCAGTGTGCCAGATGCTGCCCGCCTGGAGAACGGGCAAGGTGGGGAGGTGGCATATGGCTCCCTGCAGGGTTTGCTCTTACATATCATGCCCAGAGGGCCAGGCTCCAGTGGCGCAGCTGCCCATCATGGTCCCTGTCCTCACACATGCAGTACCCTCCCAGTCTCTTCTGCTCTGCTTCTCTCCCTTCTCCGTGTCCCACTTTGTGCCAGCCTGTTTACTTCTCTTTCCCTAGCCGTATCGATGCCTGCCTGTTCCTCCTGTGGTTTGTCTATGCACCCCTTCCCTGCATCTCTCTCATCCTCAGCCTCCTTTTGTCCTGATGTCTCAGACTCTCTCCTTGGTTGTCTTGGCCTGTCTGTTTCCCCCAGGACTTCTCTAGATCAATGCTTTTCAAACCACAGGTCAAGGCGGTTTCAGATCAACTTAGAGAAACCAAGTTAGTGGGCCTTGGTCAACATTTAAAAAAAAATACAAGAATGCATTTCTCATATTAAGGGTAAATAATGTCTATGAAATCTATATTTCAGTTATCTGTATACGTATGCATGAGTGCTTGTGTGTGCATGTGTACAAGTTTGTGCTGTAACATGTATTTCTTATGGTAGGTCTTGGTCAAAAATTTTGAAAGCCCCTGCTCCACTGGCTATCTCCCTGTCTCAGCAGTTAAGCAGGGACCTGTAGCCAGGGCCCACTCGCGGATCTGGCCCCAACTCCTTGGCAAGGAATTCTGGCTCAGTCTTCATGTCTAGCCCAGTTCTAGCTCCAGAGACCTCTGAACCCCATGCCTTCTGGACTTACCTCCTCTCTTCCCTGGCTCATGCACCTACCCATAAGCCTCTTCCCTTTGTGTTCTTTTTGACATCAGTGAGCTGGATTCTTTCTCCAGAGTCTGAGGCCTCTTCTCAATCCCTTTCCACACATCTGTCTCTCCCCTCATATGACCACCATCAGGAACACAGTGCTTGAGCTGTGAGTGTCAGGTCAGCTCTCCTTGGCCACCCTGCAGTCCCCTTGCACCCAGCATTCCCCAAACCTTTTCCTCCTCCTGGGTCCCCATAAAGGGGCAGTAGCACCACCATCAGCCATGGGAGTCATCCTGAACTCAGACTAAGAAGCCTTTCAGTCCCACCTCCTGAACCACGTAATGGTTGTCTCATAGCTCTGCCCCACTGCCCCTCTCCCAACCCAGGCCTATTACCTGGTGCTGATCTTCCTGCTCATGACTCTGGCCCTCCAGGTCACATCTTCATGTGGGCTAGCACAGCAGTCATGCCAAAGCAGAGTGAATGACCCGCCCCTCCCAGTGCCCATGCTCTGCCAGAGATTTGGGGCTTTTCCCCACCTCCTTCTCATGGCTCATCTCCTCCCTGTCTCCTCACACTGTCCCCTAACCCCTGGACTGACCCCTTTCCATCATGTCCTTGTTCCTGCCACTCAGAACTGAATCTCATTCATACACCTCTATGCCTTTCTGCTTCCAGTAGCTCCCTTCATCCCCTTCTTCTTCCCTGGGGGGCCTCCAGTTGAGGTCCTCCCTTCTTGTGGTCCCAGCTCTCTTTCTTCATTCTTTGAACATGGTTCTTATCATCCCATAATTACCTGTGTCCTTTCAGTTTCTCATTCCAGCCGGGGGCTCCCTAGGCCAGGGGTTGGCTCTGACTCCTCTCCGGTATCCAGGATCCCCAGAGCTGTGCCAAGTATTTGTGCGGTGAATGCAATATTCCTTCCCCCATATGGTCATCCTCAACAGTCGATGTTCATGGATGCCCCCTGTGTTTTACCAAGCCAAGGGCATCAGGCCCAGTCCCTGCCATCCCAGATTAATCCAGATACAGGACATGAAAAAACACCAAAGAAACCTGTGGGGTATAGAGGTGGGTAGGGAGGCTGGGGACTCAGTTGCTGGTGGTGGCCCAAGAAGGAATTGCCCTGGTGGTCAATAAGCAGGTAACAAAGACATGGGGAGGGGGCTGGAAAAGAATTCCATGCTGGAACAGGATGGTCCCTCTGAGACCCCCTCCCTTGACAGGATTCTGAAGTTCCTGGTGGCCAAAAGGAAATTCAAGGAGACACTGCGACCTTATGATGTGAAGGATGTCATCGAGCAGTACTCGGCAGGGCATCTGGACATGCTGGGCCGGATAAAGAGCCTGCAGACTAGGTGGGTACCCTGCCAGCCCAGACCTGGGAGGTTGAGGCAGGATGATCATAAGTTCAAGGTGAGCCTTAGCAACTTAACGAGGACCCTAAGCAACTTAGTGAGATCCTGTCTCAAAACAAACAAACAGCTAGGGATATGGCTCAGTGGTTAAACATCCCTGGGTTCAATCAATGTACAAAAAAAAAAAAAAAAAAAAAAAAAAAGGGAGGAAGATCTGTTATCTTTTAAAAGGATCCCCCTAAGGGTGTGATGTTGACAATGGACTATAAGGAAGCAAGGGTAGAAACAGGTACCTACTTTAGACATCCAGGTCAGAGATGTTGGGACCAGGGTGCAGCTGGGAAGGTGGAACAAGTGGTCAGATTGTAGATCTGTTCTTTCTCTTATACCTCATCAGAAAATCCTACTGGGGGAGAATGACAGAGGGTAGAAGGGAGGGCAGACGTGATCAATATATGAGATATTCATGCATGGAAATGTCACAGTGAAACTCATTTATTTGTACAATTAGTACATATTAGTAAAAAGAAGAAAAAAAAGGAAAAGAAAACCCTATTGATGGGGTAAAAGAAAGAAGAGAATCAAGGACAAAGCCAAGGTTTTTGGATTAAGAGGAAAAAGGAAACTGCCATTTATTGGCACAGAGAAGGCAATGAGTACAGCAAATTTCAACCAGGAGAGTTGGGATTGGCTGAGTTTGTGATGCCCATCAGTCATCCAAAGGGAGTGTTGAGCTGGCAGTAGACGTAGGGGTGTGGAGTTTGGAAGAAAAGTTCGAATGGAGAAATAGATTTGGCCCTGGGTTTAATCCTTACACACACACACACACACACACACACACGCATACATATTTGGTGTCGACAAGGTGTAGAGGAATTGAAATCATGGACTTGAAGACACGACCTGGAAAGTGGGAGTAAATTGAGAGAAGGGGTTTCAAGGACAAGCTGTGGGGGCCTGTGACGTTTAGAGGTTGTGGAGATAGAGGTGGAGTTAGCCAAAGGGAGCAAGGAGAATACCAGCTGGGAGAGAAGGGTAGAACTGGGAGAGGGTGGTGTTTCAGAATCCAATTGAAGAAATGTTTGCAGGAAGAAGGGGTGATCAGCTGTATCCAGTGAAATGAGGACTGAGAGTTGATCACTGGATCTAGCTGCATGGAGTTCATTTGGGAACCTGACAATAGTAGTTTTGGTGAAATGGCGAGGTAAAAGCCTCACTGGAGTAGGTTTAAGAGTGAAAGGAAGACCATGGCACACCTGTAATCCCAGCTACTTGGGAGGTTGAGGCAGGAAGATCTCAAATTTGAGACTAGCCTGGGTAACTTAGACTCAGCCTCAAACTAAAATATCTTTACAAAGGGCTGGGGATAGCTCAGTGGTAGAGAAGCCCTGGTTCCATCCCCAGCACCAAAGGCATGGGGAGACAAAGAAGAATTTTGCTGGGAGAGCAGAAAAGGTGGGATCAGCTCTAGCCGTGTCCACTTTAAAACTCACGCTCCCATGTGTCTACCTCTTTCCCTTTCCCAGTCCACCATTTCCCATCTCTCCTCCATCAAGCGGTTGTTTTACTGGCCATGCTTATGTATTGGTGCCTTTGCTCAGTCAGTTGGGGAACCCCAAAGCAAAAGCTAGTTTCCCCATTTCAACTCAGTCTCCATTTGGCGGGGCAATGGCCTCCTTCCTCAGTTGCCATTCCCACGTGTGAGGACTGTCTTCCCCTTCAAAAGGCAACCTAGAATTCTTGTGGAAGGGAAGGGCAGCATGTATCCAGGCCCTTTGAAGGTTCCTTTTCCTCACAGGGTGGACCAGATTGTGGGTCGGGGACCCGGGGACCGGAAGGCCCGGGAGAAGGGCGACAAGGGACCCTCAGACGCGGAGGTGGTGGATGAAATCAGCATGATGGGACGCGTGGTCAAGGTGGAGAAGCAGGTGAGTGCAGGATGGACCTTCGCGGAGCTGTGAAGCTGATCGTCGGTCTAGGAGGCTCCGGGGGCAGCGGGAACAAGAAGAGGGGAGGGTGCGTTCCTCTGAGCCACCGCCCAGAACGCCCGCCCAGGAGGCCCCACCCGGGCCCACTTGTCCCGTACTCGGCCAAGCTCCGCCCCACAGTCAAGCCCCGCCTCTCGTAAAAGCCCGCCCACTCCTGCTAAAGCATCCGGGTAAGCCTGTCAGCTCCCGCGGAGCCCTGCCTCTAGGGCGCTGTAGTTTCGCCCCAACCCACCTACTTCTCTTAACCCCGCTCTCAGTTTTCTCCGTCTTGTGGACTGTTCCAACCTGTTACGGCTAAATTCCTTCCGGGGAACATACCCCAACCTCCCAGCTTCCTCCTGCCCCCTGGCCAAATCCCACCCTCGACGCGGCTCGCGGCTAGAGTCTCCAGATAAGTTCCACCCAGGCCCCACCCACCGCTTGAACCACGCCCACCACGCCTCCTGCCGCGCCCCTTCCGGCCAACTCCCGCGTTCCAGCGGCGCCCCGCCCCCGAGTCCTATCCAAACCCCGCCTCCCAGCTGCGCCCCGCCCCCAGGTGCAGTCCATCGAGCACAAGCTGGACCTGCTGTTGGGCTTCTATTCGCGTTGCCTACGCTCCGGCACCTCGGCCAGCCTGGGCACCGTGCAAGTACCGCTTTTCGATCCTGACATCACCTCGGACTACCACAGCCCTGTGGACCACGAGGACATCTCCGTATCCGCACAGACGCTTAGCATCTCCCGCTCGGTCAGCACCAATATGGACTGAGGGGCTTCTCAGGGGCGGAGCAGCCCTCGGCCTGGCGCTCGGACCCGCCCCTTGAGGCCTCCGGACTCTTCTCTTACTTGAACTCGCTCCCTTGCAGGGAGAGAGGCCACATGCAGTATTGAGCAGCCTGGGTGGGCGAGATGCCCGCTGCGGGTGCCAGAGCCCAGCTCCCACCCCAGGAGCATGAGATGCCAGGCCATACGGAGGGCAGCAGCAGCGGCTGCCCTGTGGCCTCTGGGTCCCTCGGTTCCCTGCCCACTCCATCAAGGCCCAACATGGCCCGCCTGGCAGGGGACTCTGCCCAGGAGTGGGAGCAGGGCACTAGGGCACTGGGCCCTGACCCAGCTTCCAGCTATGCAAGGTGAGGTCTCTGGCCTGCCCTTAAGACAGAGCAGGGAAGCCTTCCTGCCAAGTCCCCACCCCACTTGGGGATGGGCCCAAGGTGCCCCCACAGGTACCCACAAAGCACAGGACCCTGCCACAAGGCAGATGGGCATCATATATGCAAATTATATTGAATATGCAACTTTGGGGACCCCCATGGGGTCCCTTTGCCCCTCTCCTATGGGAGAGGGGCTTCCAGCAGTAGCTGGTCTCAGGCTGCTTGGCCATGACCCCATCCCCATTCTTTGGCTTTTCACCCCATTCCCACTCAGCATGGGGCCTGTTTCTCTCCTGCCCTCTCCCAAGAGCAGTGCTTGGGCCTTTCTTCCCATTTGCAGGTGTCACCTCCAGGGGCTCCCTTTTCCTGCTGGATGTCCTCTCCCTTCTTTGGCCCTCCAGACACCTTTGACAGCACAAGTTTCTGTATTTTCCCCACACTTCCCAGACAGTGCTCCATGGACAGTCACACAAGTCCCTTTAGTTTCTCCAAAGAAAGCCTCACGCTTATACTGATGCACAAAACCATGCTTGGAGACACGAGCACAGTCACTCAGCCTTTCCTGGGTCTCTGCAGCTGAGCTAGTGGACTGGCCTTGCAGGATGATGTCCACTAGGAGGAATCCTCTCACTCCCTCTGACCAGAAGAGGGAGCTTTAAAGTCTCTCCTGGCCCAGAGCTTTACCAGCTCCCCTTCCTCAAGAAAATAAGACTCCTTACTGGACCAGGAACCCTAACTGCTGCCTCTGTCCCTGAGGGCCCTCCTTGGTGTCCCCACAGCACAACTCAGGCCTAGGTTTCTGGGACTGGCACACCACTGGAGAGACTCCAGGCCCACCCCTTCTTGGTCCCAGAGAGCATAATAATGCACTTGGAAGATATACCAACTGTATACCTGACTCTCACTTGCACTGCTCCCTCCCTACTTCTTCACTTCAGTTGGCAGGCCTGCATCTTGCACAAGTGCCCGTCCACTGCAGGCCCTCAGCCCCACTTTCAAATCCCTACTTCTGTGTTCCTCTTCTGCAAAGCCAATGCAGGTGGCAGGAGGGTGAGGGGTAGTGGATCAATGGCAACCCTCTGTGGGGTACCAGGGAACAAGGGGCTGAGGCCAAGCTGCCTGCATCTCATAACTGGGGACCTGCATGCACCAGCACCAGGGCTTGGGTTGGATCTTGCTCAGCCCCATGGTGCTCAGCCTCTGCCCTACCATGCCCTCTGCATGTACCATCATGCCCTGGATGGAGCCCATCCTGGCTCGCCTCACCTGCACTGCACTGTCCCCAGAGAGCCACCCCTCCATCCTTTCAGAGACAGATCTGCGGAGAGGGCAGGAGAATAGGATTACCCTGTGACCAAAGGAGACATGGGAAGCAGCCCTCCCTCCTTCCACCATCAAGGTTCCCTCACCAACCTGGTTCTCGAATATGCAAGTACCTCACTTTGTTAACTTATTAACTTATTGGTTTCATTAAAGTTTTCAGTAGGAGGTGGTTGGTCTTGATTTTGTTCAGTGGCTGTGGATGAGGAACTTGGTTTGGGGGTAGGAACAAGGAGATTCGGATTCGTTTGGACTCTTTGTGGTATACAATAAAAATCCAATCCCATATGTCTTGAGCTAAACATGAAATATTGACCCAGAGAACTAAAGAGGGGATAGATTTGGCTTCATGTACAGCTAGATCCAGGTGCTTAAACAAGTGAGGAATCTGTCTCCTATTTCAGCCTTCCTCTCAGGCAGGCCAACCTCTCGTGATGATGAATGAAAAGTGGGTACCACTTTTCTAATAGTTTGTTTAGTCAGGATCCAACCAGGAAAACAGAAACAATGGTAGATTTTTCAACAAAATTTACTATGGGGAGTGGGTTACACTGCCATAGGAAATCCAAAAGGACAGAGAGAATCTAGAGAAAGTAGCTGCAGGATGCAGGGACTCTTCCTAGAGCTGTGGGAATATAGGAAGAGGTTGGGGTCATCAGAACCCAGAAGCTTGTGGAGGGGGTATATCTGGTGCTCAGAGATCTAAGGAGGAGGGACTCTGGTTGATCTTTTAGAGGACACAGTGACTGCAGGAAAAAAGCTGAAGTCTGGGATTGACTTCTGGCTATTCCTGATAAAGACGGGAAGTAGAGGAAAAAATTCTCCACTTCTGCCTTCTAGCTTCTCCTTTCACCCTTTATTGTCAAAACCACAGCATCAAAGTATAGAATGCTGTTCTTCAAACTTAATAATGACCACAGACTGCCTCTAACACTCATTATCCATACACATCAACCCATGCACATTGGAATACCCATATACTTCCACCTCATAAGACAAAACTCTCCTTCATACAAATGAGGACACTCTATATCCCTCAAATAGGAAAAGCATAAAACCCCACAGTCCAACAGATGGATCTATCTCATAGTCAAAGTCACCGAATCCATATTTGGGTGATATTAATTATTGCTCTAATTCAGTTACAATCCCATCTGCAACTAAACACTAAACTCAAGTTAGCAATCATTTACAATCTTTCTATGAAATAATAAGGGAAAGGAAAGAGGAAAGAAAACATTCATTCATTTATACAGTATACACAAACTCACGCACCAAAGAAAGAAGAAAATGTGCATAGCCGCAATAGACTTCTTTCTGGTAGCTTTCATTAACTTTTACCGTTGTACCTGGAGGCATGGTCATCCCTTGGAATCCACTGGGTTTGGTTCCAGGACTCACTGTGGATACCAAAATCCATGGATGCTTAAGTCTTTTATATGAAATGATGTAGTATTTTTATATAACCTATGCACATCCTCCTGTATACTTTAAATAATCTCTACCTTACTTATAAAACCTAATACAATATAGATGCTATATAAATAGCTATCCTGTATAATGACAAGGAAAAAAATTTGTACACGTTCAGTACAAATGCAGTGTGTGTGTTTGTGTGGTGTGTGTGTGTGTGTGTGTGTGTCCCCCTCCATCTGCAGTTGGCTGTCTCTGTGGATGCAGAAACCACATATTGGGAGGACTGAGTACATTAAGAGGGGCCTAGCAAATTCCCTGGATTCCACACATAGTTCACCTTGCTCTTATAGTGGAGAAACAACCCACTTTCTCCCTGGTAGTGGGGAATAGTCATGCAGCCAGGACGTTAACTTTCTTTGTCTGTAGGTTCAGTGCCATGAGGAGTAGAAGATGGCCAGGGGGGAATTTTAACTTCTAATTCAATGAAAACTGTTGCCTCCCTTCCCTTGAAAACTGAGAACTTCAAATTAAAAGAGCCCAGACTTGTAGGGACTGGATATTAAAATTGTGTGAGTGCATAGAGTAGCCTGAAAAATGGCCACCAAAGAGAGCAAGTCCTCATCCCTGGGACGAGTAAATTTCATCTTGTTTATAGAAATGATTAAGGATCCCAGCATGGGAAGATGATCCCAGACTATAGAATGGTCTCTGAGTCCAATCACAAATGCCTTTTTGTTGTTGTTGGGTGGTACTAGAGATCAAATCCAAGGCCTCATATTTGCCCTACCACTAAGTTACACCCCAGCTCACAAATGTCTTCTTCTTTCTTTCTTTTTCAAGTACTGGGTATTAAACCCAGGGGTGTTTTACCACTGAGCTAATTCCCCAGCCCTTTTTATCTTTGAGTTAGGTTCTTGCTAAGTTGCTGAGGCTGGCCTTGAATTTGTGATCGTCCTACCTCAGCCTTCCAATTAGCTAGGACTACAGGTAGGTACCACCCCACCCTAGCTCCACAAATTTTTTTCAAAAAGAGGCAGAGCTGGGGCTGGGGTTGTGGCTCAGTGGTAGAGCACTCACCTAGCACAGGTGAGGCACTGGGTTAGATCCTCAGCACCACATAAAAATAAATAAATAAAAGTAAAGGCATTGTGTCCACCTACAACTAAAAAAAAATTAAAGAGAGAGAGAGGGAGAGAGAGAGAGAGAGGCAGAGCTGTGTGTGGTGGTGCATGCCAGTGACTCAGGAGTCTGAGGCAGGAGGATCACAAGTTCAAGGCCCACCCAGACAACTTAGCGAGACCCTCAGGGTTGAAAAAAATGCGGTAGAAAATAAATAAATAATAAATAAAAGAGAGGGAGAGGGAGATTGCACACACAGAAGAGGAGAATGTGGGATAAAGACAGAAACAGAGGCGGGAATGCCATAGCAAAGGAAGGGTGGCAACCCCAGAAGCTGGAAGCATCGAGGAATTGATTGTCTCTGAGAGCTCTGGAGAGAGTATAGGTCTGCCCACACTTTGATTTAGGCTCAGTGAAATTGATGTTGAACTTCTGTCCTACAGAACTGTGAGAGAATACATTATTGTTATTTTAAGCCACCAAGTTTAAAGTAATTTATTACAGTAGCCATAGGAAATTAATACAGTGAACCCACTGGTGTCTTCGTGAGAGAAGCCACTCTAACTTCCTGGGATTCCTGAAAATATATTCTGGCTGAGTCACTGAGGATAAACCATGCCCATTCCACGATGGGAAGTGGAATCCACCTGGCACCAGGTGCTTAGGGAGACCCCTGTTGGAAGGATGACATGTTAGATATTTCCAGTTTGTCTCTGTTGATAACACGCGGGACATATACTAGTGGCATTGGCCAGCTCAGTCTTGATGAGGTGAATCCATGCTGTTGACTGCATAGTCTGCATTCTGGCTACCATGAGTGCATGTGCATGAGCTTCCTGAGAAAACACTGGAGGAACCGGAGAAAGACTGACATCCACAGAACATGCCATTTTGTCCTTCTGATTGTCAAGAGCCTCCTTGGCCATGGATGCCTTGTGGTGAGGTGTTACTTAGGATGCAAATATCTTCACATTTTGTACCATTTCTATAAACCCATATGAATACCTCTTCCCATTTTCCTTACTGCCATCCTACAATTTTGTGCTTTCTGAGTCCCTGACCATCCAAATTATTAGCCGCAGTCTACAAATCAGTGTATATCTATACTTCTTGTCAATTCTCTACCCAGACAAAATGGACAATCAAACACACTAAAGGATGAGTAAGGTTTAGCCAGGCACCAGGACTAGCATGCTGGTGTTGATGATGAATGTTCCAGCTAGAAATCATAGCATGTGTAAGGGTCCAGAGACACAGAGTATGGCCTATGAAATGAGCAGAAAGAAATTCCTGTGACTAGGCTCAGAGCAAGGGAGAGAGCAGTGCAAGATGATCTTTGGAATTTTGGAGTCAAGAATTTGCAGGATTTCATAAATCATTCCAAAGAAACGGGACTTTATAGTAAGGGCAATGGGGAGCCAATGAGAGCTCTAGATTAGGGATCACTCTGGGATAGATTCACATTTTAGAAAGTTTTCTTCCCAGGGTGGCAGATGGATTTGAGGGAGCAAGCCTGTGGGGAGAGGGTCGGGAGACTGCTACAGTAATCTGAGCAGGAGACAATCAATCTAAACAGGTCCCAAGGCATTTCGCTAATTGAATAAATATCAATTGAGCACCTGCTGTATGCTAGACCCTGGCTCAGCACAATGTGCAGGATGAAAAGATGTAGGAGCATAAGTTACAGCCCTGAGGTCATCTAGCCCCTGCGGGAGACAGACGCACAATTAACCAATGTACAAGTCGCTGTTTTTCTTCTAAATTTGTCTGGCTCAGCAAGAGTTTGCAGGTGGCTATGGGAGTCCCCAAACTGTTATCAAATATGGTCTTGAGAGCTGATATGATTTTAGCTTGGTGTGTCATTTATTGCTATGTAAGAACTCACCCTAACACTTAATGGATTGAACAATAACCATTTATTAACTCTTGATTCTATGGATCAGCGGTTTGGGCTGGATTCAGCTGAGCAGTTCTGCTGGCCTCACCTGGGATCATGATGTGGTTGTAATCACCTGGCCTCTTGACTGACGCTGGAGCGTTGCTATGGCTCAATGTGTGTCTCCCAAAGGTTCATGTGCTCAAAGCATGGTCCTCAGTGTGGCGGTGTTGAGGAGGCAGAACCTTTAAGAGGTGGAGCCTAGTGGAAGATAATTAGGTCAATGGGTGCTCCACCCTCTGAAGGGACTAACAAATGTCTTGTGGGATTGGACTAGTTCCCTCCAGATCTAGTTTTAATGAATTGAGTTGTTACGGGGGGGGGGGGGGGCTACTACGTCTCCGGAACCCCTCTTCCATGTGCACAGCTTGCAACTCTCTCCCACACTCTCACCATTTTGGTGTCATCCATAATGAGGCACTCGCCAGAGCCGGGCAGACACCAGCACCATGCTCTTGAACCTCCAGAACTGTAAGCCAAACAAATCTCTTTTGGTTATAAAATATCCAGCATCAGGTATTTTGTTATAGCAGCACAGAATGGACTAAGGCAATAGTCTAAGGTGGTTTTACATTTCTGGTGTTTGGTGCACTCTAATTTGTTCACAGGTTGGATTGCTTATCTCTGCTCCATGTGGCTTCTCATCCTCTAGTCGATTAGATTGAGCTTCTTCAGATGGCAAGAAGGCAAAAGCAGAAGCCTATTGCTCAGAAACAGTAGCAAGCAGCCTGGAAGGAGGCTCAGCTCACTTGCATGGCTACTCTGAAGATGTTGCAGGTTTTATATTTTTGCAGATCAGAGAGAAGCACGCCTCTCAAGTTAAATAACTTATTTCATGTACTTTTGACAGTTCCAGTTGTTGAAACAATGCCTTTGTTTTCTCTTCGAGAGGCTGAAGGGTGCATTTTCCCTACCAGCCACCTCTGTGTACACCAGGATGTGACAGCGCTACCCTGGTGTGTTAGTCTGCTGGGGCTGCCATGACAAATACCACAGACTGGGCAGTTTAAATAACTGAAATTTATTTCCCCATAATTCTTGAGGCTAGAATTTCAAGATCAAGATATCAGCAGGGTTGGTTTCACTGTGGCCTTTCTCCTTGGCTTGAAGGTGGCTGTCTTCTGGTGTCTCTCTGTGATTATCTTTGTGTGCATGTATGTGTCTTATGTCTCTAATTTGCTATTGTGAGGAACCAGTCACATTGGATTAGGGTCTACCCTAAAAAAAAAGAAAAAAAAAAAAAAAAAAAAAAAAAAAAGAGAAAATCCTATTTTAACCTAATTGCTTTTAAAGGCCTTACTTCAACATAGTCACATTTTGAGGTACTGGGGGTTAGGGCTTCAACACACGTGTTGTTCTGAAGGGGCACAGTTCAGCCCATAGCACCTGGAGTGGTGTTTGACCCACCAACCTGGCCCTGTTTATGGGGCTGAGGATTGTTCTAGGGCTTGCCCCATCCCAGCTGGGCAGAGGTGGACGTGTATAGATTTCATGGAACCCAGTGTTTTGGAGACATTGTTTTTTGAGCCCCAGATCCTTTTCTATAGCATGACTTATTTGGAACTTCAACATATAAAATAATAACAATGCAACCACAAAAAAGGGACCAACTGGAGGTGTCCTCAATTCTCACCCCTGTATACACATTTGCAGGGTAAACAAGTGTTCAACATGTTGTTGCAGAATAAAATCTGTGTCTGTTATTCTATGATGCTTTTTTTTTTTGTACGGGGCTAGAGCCCAGGGATGCTTTACCACTGACTCTATTTTATTTAATTTCATTTGAGATAGGATCTTGCTAAATTGGTGAGGGTCCTATAAGTTGCTGAGGCTGGCCTCAAACTTGTGATCCTCCTGCCCAAGCCTCCAGAGTTGCTAGGATTACTTATAAGTGTGAGCCACTTGCACCAGTGGCTCTTCATGCTGCATTCTATCAAAATTAACTATCGCAGTAATTTTGTATTTGTCTGAAAGTCCTCCTTCCTTCCACATCCATACCATGGCTGCCCTGGAATGGCATATACTTGCCTGTCTGTCTTATAGTAGGTTTCCTGGAAGAGGATTCTGAGACAGAGAGTAGTGTGCAGAAGGGTTGTGGGGAGTGTACTCAGATTCATTTACACGGAAGGCAGGAGGCAGGGTGGGCAGAGGGATCTGTGATGGGAAGTCACCCAAGGGACTGGCTAATCCTCAGGAGCTTTAGAGCTCCTGCCAAATTGAGGGAAGGATTCAGGCCTTTGTTGCCAGGCACCAGCCAATCACAGGCTGTGACTTTGGGTGAGGCAGATCATGATGGCCAAGGGCAATCCAGTGAGTGTCACAACTTTGAGCAGCAGCAGTGATTCCCAGCAGCTTGGGAATAGGTACATAGGTCCTGAAGCAGGGGTCTGGAAGGAGCACCACAACTTCCACTGTGCTACCACATTGAATTTGGGCTAGGCCATGGGATTTATTTTGGCCAATCGAATGTGGAGAGAAAGGAGAGTGTGCTTGTTCCAGTCTGAGGCCAGACCTCCTGGTGCTTCTATCCCCCACCTGAGGTAGCTGGTGCTCCTTCACCCTGAGCCTAGGATGTGTATATATAGAACAGACTTGAATCGCTCAAATTGGAAAGTCCAGCCTGGCCCAGTCAGCATCAAGTGAACTGTGGTTGACCTGGCGACTCAGAGGTGTGAAGTAATAGTCGGTTTTGTAGGTCACTGAGATTTTGGGTTGGTTTGTTTTACAGCATTATCACCAGATCTGACTAATACAGCTAGTCAGGTGGATTTGACTGGAAGCAATGAGGTGGAAGATTAACACTGCACATCACAAAGGATTTTCTTAAATCCTCTTTAATCCTCTTTGTTTCTGTCCCAAATGGCTTCTCTTTCCCCCTCAAATGGCCTATAAAATTTGTGGGAGACATGGAGGATTTTCTGGAAGAGGTGAGAGGTTTGCTGGGAAACAGATACCCAAGGAGGAGGAGCCTGAGGTCCTGCAATGCCTGTACAGAACTCTGGGATGGGTCTGACCTTATTGCACCCACCTTCCTCCCGCCAGGATCCTCCCCTGGCTCCTCTTCCAGATGCCATGACCTCTCCCCTGCTCCAGGCATGACTTCAACTCCTGGAGGGCAAGAAACATCTGCTCCCTGTTTGTGGTCATCACTGATCCCAGCACGGGGCTGGGCACATGGGTAATTAATAAACGGTTTGCAAGGGAGGAAAGCAGGGCTATTTCACCTACCACTCAAGAAGCCTCCTACTCCCTGTTATGTGTCTCTATGGCCACAAGGCGTCAGTAAAGACCTTGGCTTGGTGTCCCAGCTCCTGCCTGGACCCAGGAAACAGACTGGACTTTTGGGGCCAGGACACTCTACCAGGAAGGCCCTTTGATTAGACCCAGTATGTCTGGGAACTGGTGACAGGGCTGAGAAATGAGGAGGCTAGGACTTGCCTCAGAGAGTCCGGGGGTGTGCTTTGCCCTTCATTCATTTATTCTACAGTTGTGTGTTCATTTCTACCGTGGAGCAAGCACTGTTTTGGGTGCCAAGGTCACAGAGGCTCTCTCAAACTCACAACGTCTCTGCTTACTTGGAGTAGACAGTACACCACTGACTAGACAGAAAATAAACTAAAAGACAGAGACAGAAACAATAACAACAGCAAAAACCGAGATAATTTCAGAGGGTGATAAGTGTTATGAAGTAAACAAAATGGAAATGAGGTAGTGACCGTGTTGGGGGAAGGCCTCGCCTTGGCTGGCAATCAGAAAAGCTCAAGGGGAAGCAAAAGCCTTCATAAAAAAATCAGGTGCCGAGGTCCCCAAGAACCTGCTGGTCCAAAAGCCTCATTTTGCAGATGGGGAAACTGAGGCCCAGTAAGCCAGGGCAGAGCTCAGAGCTGAGCTCAAATCTCTGATTCCCAGGCTGAATGGCCTTCTTCTTCTCCTGTCCTTAACCTGTCCTGTGTCATCTTAGTGAAAGGGAGCAGAGGCAGGGGTGCTCTTGGAATATAGGCAGTAGCAGAGGTGTGTGTGTGTGTGTGTGTGTGTGTGTGTGTGTGTGTGTAAAACCTTTAGAAACTTTCAGTGCAGAAAATTACACAAACCACACAGTGATGTTAGTTAGTTCTACAAAATTCTGATTTTTTCCATGACAACTTTAAGCCATTTTTCTCCAAAAAATATCACACATCAAATTCTCTTCCAGATTTTGGTTTTGGTGCCTCTGTTTTGCCTGTTTGAGGGTGTGACCTGGGAAAATCATTTCCCTTTTTCTGTGAGCCTCAGTTCTGCAAAATCTGCAAAATCGGAACCCAACTTTCCTGACCCCAAAGCCACAGCTCCATGGTCCCTCTGCAGATCCCAGGTACCCTCTGTGCTGAGCTCTGGGCAGGACCTACCTCCTGCTCCTGAGGCCACCCTGCATGCCTGTCTCAGCCCTGTGTCTATAACAATGTTAGATATAATCGTGTTTGTCTAGAGACTCACAGTAACACTGTGACGTAGGTTGGGGTTTGTTATCATCCCGTTTGCCAACCAGGAAGCAGGCTCCAGCGTCACAGGACTTGTTCAAGGTCACACAGTCAGTAAGCAACAGAGCCAGGATTTGAGCCAAAGGTTCCATTCAGTTTCCTCTACTCAAAGCTCCCATTCAAGATGGTGGAAAATTCCAAAACTTTGGTGTTTAGGGGACCAACCTTCATTTTTCTGAAAACCCATGTATGTGCCATATATGGTCCAGGTAGCCTCACTTAATGTAGTTCTGCCATCTGTAGAATAAAGGGGGGTATTCCACCCTGCATGAGCAGGTACCATTGGTCCAAACCCAGGGGTAGAATTTTTCAAATTCTAGGTCCAGTGAAAAACCCAGTGAAGGGGCTGGGGTGTAGCACAGTGGTAGAACCTGTACTTAGTGTGTACAAGGCCCTGGGTTCTATCCCCAGCACCACCACTAAACTAACCAACCAACCAACAAAACAAACAAAACCATTGAAGAAGCCCCAGACATGGGTCATTGACTCATAAAAACATTGAGGTCCAAAAAGTTTTCCTAAACAAGATGGTAACCTTGCTGATCCTATTTCCATTTTTCTCTTCTCTTGCTGAGCAATGGCGGCCTGACCCCATGTCTCTGCTTCCCTGAAACTGCTCTGGCAACTTGTTTTTTGATTTTCTGGTTGTCATATTGAAGGACCCCCTTTTCAGCCTTTATTTTACCTGATTTCTCAGCAGTATTGGGGATTGCTAACCATGCCCTCCTTTGGGAAAAAGTTTCCTGGGATTTCCATGACACCTGTATGCTGCTTATCCTACTGCCTCAGCTGCTCCTTCTCAGTCTCCACCCGTCTCTTCTCCTCTGTGTCTGTGATTCCCCAAGGTTCTGTCCTTGGCCACCTTCTTTGATCACTCTGTATCATCATTCCCATGGCAACCATGCTAATAACCGCAAAACATGTTTATTTTCAATCTAGAACTCCCTCCTGAGCTCTGGATCTATTTGGCCCTTGTCTTACAGATGTCAACACTGGTTGACCCAACACATCCATTCTGTTCTTATCCTTCTCTCTGCAGCTTGTTCTTCCCTCTAGGTTCCTCTCCATGGAAGGGTCATCCTGTCCCCAAAACCACACCCTTGGAATCATTTTTGGTCCCCTCTTTCCTGAAGCCTCCACTGCAGCTAAGGATGCAATATCAAGATTACAGGCTCCATTTCCATCTTCTTCCTCAATGCCAGAAGCTCCAAATTCTACTTAGACACATGGCTACCTGGAATGTATTCCTGAACCTTTTTTTTTTTTTTTTGGTGTGGGGGAGAAGTAATGTGAGAGAAACTTCCAGAAAGTGCCTTTCTCTCTTTTTTTTTTTTTTTTTTTTTTTTGGGTGCAATGATGATATGGTAACTGAAACAAAGTTTTTGGATCACAAGGTCTAACCCATGAATGACAAAGCAACAAGGTGGAAGGACCTAGATATAGACAATCCTGGGCCATCTACCTGCCTCCTTATACTTAGGTATAAGGTTTCTAGCTCGCAACTACGTGTTCACCAATAACTCAGGTATTATGGAAGAGAGGAAGGATGGATCTGGGTGGACAACCAGCAGCCTCCAGTATAGCAAGTGGTAATAGTAAGTGGCTCAGTTGTGATTAAGAGCCCACACTCCTGGGCCCCAGGGTCCTTGGTGGGGTGAGGAAGATATCAAAGGCCTGAGTCCTGTATAATGAATGACAACTGGTAGAATTCAGTAGACTTGGGCAGTCAGTCCTCACTCTGAATGCCTACCCTGGGCAACTTCTCTTCTTTGAGTGGGAAAGATAATAGGACTCGCCTGTAAGTTGCTGCTGTGAAAGCACCTGCCATAGTTCATGACACATACTAGGTGCTCACACAGTAGAATGGATGGGGTAGAATTTGGACATGAGCACCTGAAAGAAGGTAAGTCCAAGACAATGTGTGGGAAAGCCAACAGACATGAATGAATGAGGCTTGACTGGGAAAAGCAATGAGCCCAGAGTGATTCACATGAGGAATTGATGGTCAGAGGCAAGAAATAGAATAGGAAAGGGCCAGAGGGATGGCCCTGGAGTATCAGACTGAGGAGCTTGAACTTGATCTTGTTGGTGATGAGGGGGCAAAAGAGGACATGAGTGGGGTGGAGAAAGAGTTAGCTTTTTTCTTTTCTTTTTCTTTTTTTTTTTTTTTTTTTGAGTACAAGGCCCCCCTGCAGCTAACTATGATCCTGTGATTAAATGTGATCATGTGATGTGTGTTGCTGGGCCTCAAAACATTGGGTGTGCCCACTTCTCTTCTACCTGAGAGCTGGAATGGAGGTGTCTGTGCCCCAGCTTATGCTCTGCAGACAAAGGTTTAAAATCAAGAAAAGTTGACTTGGTTGAACAGCCATTGTGGCTCATGAATTTGGGAAGTCATGGTCAGTAGAACAAGAAGAAAGCAAGCTGGAGCTGAGTCATAGGGTAAAACCAGAAAGAAATATTTTTTGCTCTTTAAGCCACTTTAATTTACCTTTAATGCCAGTGACTTGGGAGGCTGAGGCAGGAGGATTACAAATTCAAAGCCAGCCTGGGCAATTAAGTAAGACCCTTTCTTCAAATAAAGAGGGCTGAAGATGTAGCTCAGTGATAGCATGCCCCTGGGTCAATCTCTAGTACTGAAAAACAAAAACAAACAACAACAACAACAAAAAAGAACCTCTTGGGTCTTTTTGTTATAGCAGCTGCACTAACACCTAAACATATCTTGTTCTATGTGCAAAGTACTATCCTGAATCTGATTAATGTTTTGACTCAATAAATTACTCACTGTGTGGTAATGGGCAAGTCACTTTACTTCTATGAGCTTCAGATCCCTCAGCCTTACAAAACCTGAGATAATAATGCATTAAGTCAGATTATGGAGGGTCAGGTGAGATACTATGAGTCAGTACTGGATGACCTAACAAGCAGACAGCACACATGTTTAGATGCAAATTTTAAAGACTTTGATGTGAGAAAGAAAAGGAAAAGGAGGAGGAGAATAAGACAAAGCTTTGCCATTTCAGAATAATCACGGATAAATGGAAAATTTGGGGGCTTCTTTCCACTGAATTTTAGTTTAGTATTATTTCAAGTTATTTATTTCAAAGCACATATAGAAGAATTAGCACACTTACCCAAAGTGTATGGACTGTAAATGATGGAGAGGTGGTTCCACAAAGAAAATTTGGGAAAATCTTTTACCAGCAGAAGAAGGGGACTGAATCCTGGAGGGCATAGACCACAGATTCCTGCATCTGCCTCCAGTCTTTCTCTGTAGGTTAAAGGGCCATTTACATGGGGCACGGTTTCAAGTCACACCTCTGCTCTCCAGACCTTCTCTCTGGACAGGCAAATTGCTTCTGCTTACTCAACACTTGATGCAAGTTGGAAACAGCTATATCAATTATGGGGAATTTGCTGCATGCCAGGCACTGTGCTGACTGCACATTAGCCAATAGCTCATTTAATCTCAGCAGTTGGGTATATTTGTATTTGAATGTATTTTAGATTAAAAATAAAAACAAAAACAGAGGCACAAAGTTGCAAAGTGTCTTTAGCAAATGTCGTATGTGATTTGAAGCCAGAATTTAAACCCAGGTGTGTATGATGCCAAGACTTGGGCTTGTCTCTCATCCCCAGCTGCTAATATGTCCATGTTGTTCTCTGAGTGCAAAGTCTGGGCAGAAGCACAACCCTGAAGATTCTAAGATGATCTCCAAGGAAAGCCAGGACCTCCATTATTGTCCTTAATCTAACGAAGCTTTAGTGGTAAAAACTAGGCTTGATGACATAAAAATTAATTTGCCTTCCAAAAGGTTAAATGACCAGCAATAGATAGGGGAGACAATATTCAAACATTCACAAAAGATAAAGGTTTAACTGTTAAGAGGGGCTGGGGTTGTGGCTCAGCGGTAGAGTGCTCGCCTAGCTCGTGTGCGGCCCGGGTTGGATCCTCAGCACCATGTATTGTGTACAACTAAAAATAAATAAATAAATGTTAAAAAAATATTAAGAAAAAGATAACCCAGTAGAAATCTGGGCAAGCCTTATGAATAGGTAATTCACAGAAAAATACAAATAGACAATATCTCTATTGATAATCAAATAAGTTGAAATTAAATGACTCTATTTAGAGAGGTAAACATACAAAATATCACTAATGTCTAGGGTAGTGGAGGATATGAACCAGCAGGTGTTCTCACCCAATACAGGCAGGCAGGTAAATGGGATTAGTCATTTTGGGAACCATTTGGCAGTAGCTATTACAATTTTATTTGCTCATATCTCCTGATCCAGTAATTCCCCTTCTAAAAATTAATTCTACAGAGGTATTCCCACAATTGTTCAACAGTAACTATGCAAGGATGTCCTTGCATTATTTGTAACAGTGAAATTTAGGAAACAATCTAATTTTCATCAAATGGAAATGGTGAAGTAGATTATGTTCAAGGCAGTCATTGAAAGGAGGGAGGGCTGGGGTGTAGCTCACTGGTAGAGTACTTGCCTGGCGTGCACAAGGCCCTGGGTTTTCAGGCCAGCACTGCGAAAGAAGTAAAAAGAGGGGAGGAGCCATATTTACTGACATGGGAAGATTTCCAATTAAGGTGAAAAAAATCCAGTTAGAGAAAATATTATAATCCCACTTATATAAAAACATATGTATATGTGTGCAACATATATGTAGTATAATGAGTATATAATATATTTGTGAAGGAAAAACTTGGGGGTCTCTGACTTTTCACTTTATGCTCCCTAAATTATTTGGAAATTATTTTGCCTCAAGCATCCATTACTTTTTACTTAAAACAATATGTTTATTAAAAACAAGAAACAATGATTGACTCATCTCCTCTGTTGGGCCCAGAAGGGCTGGGGTGGCTGGAGGAGGGTCCTGTTGTGTGGAGGTGTCCATTTAATGGCAAAGTCTCGAGCTTGAGATGCTCACCAGAAGAGGCACAGGTATGCTCTCCCTGGCCACACCTCTGCTTTAAGAGGACATCTGGACTTGATATTTATGGATGTCCACTGCCACCCCACCCCAAAATAAGAACAATATTTTCCCAAGGGCCTTGTGTGGTTTACTATGTCTCTGTGCATCCCTTTTGCTGCCTGGGTGTTGTTGATTAGGTTGCTTAACTTCTCTGTGGCTGCCTAGAATAAGGACAATAACTATACTCACCCTCCTGGAGTTGTTGTGAGGACTGAAGGAGAAAATGCACACCAAGGCCTTTGCCCCCACAACCCTGGCCCATGGCTACCTCCCAGTGCCTGGGAGGCAATGGGTATAGGGAATGTGGTCTCCATCATACAGAGCTTAGAGAGTCAAATATCATACCTAAGGTTACAAGTTCATGATTGAGCTTGGGCTAGAATTCAGAGCGCCTGGCTCCAACTTGGAATCCAGCCCCAGGCTCTCTTTCAGCCTCAGCTCCAGCTTGGGGCCAGGGAAGCAGCGCTCACTCCAGCACATCCTAATACAGACTCTGAATCACACACGGGAGGAGGTGGGGATGGTTGTGTATCAAGTTCTGTCCCCAGAACCTTACAGTTTGGTGAGGAAAGACCCCTCACCAACTCTAATGGTGATGAAATTGGCCCTTCATAGGTGGAAAAGACCCTGGGGAGGGCATTTCAGGTGATGGCCACAGTACGGCAAGGCACGGAGGCCAGGAGGTCAAGGAGCATAGTGTTTCAGGAGCCTGGGGTGGGAGCGTACCTGGGGGCTCCTGCTCTCCCTGTGATCACGTTTCCCAGCAGCAGCTCTCCTCTGATCAGCTCATCGGGCAGGCACTCAACATCCCCTTAGTTCATCCTCACAAGAAGCCTGTGGTGTCTCCATTTGACAGATAAGGGGACTGAGCCTAGAGTAGCATCCCTTATATCTTCCATCTGTCAAGGCACCCTCTAGGTCTTGCCAAATATTTATGTCCCATCCTTCCACCTTCATGTCCTCCCTAAGCTGACCCCATCTCACCCTTTTCTCAGCTCCCAGCCTTTCAGATCCTGAGCTGCTCAGCAGGGCCTGCCTGGAATCCTCGACATGACTCTCTGTCACATGCTCCAGGCTGTCCAGATCTCAAGTCCCAAAGCATGTGCAGACCTCTTCTCCCCAGACCAGCTACAGGGCAGAGGCCATCCCTGTCCATCCCCAGACCCATCTGACCAGGCAGCACAGAACCATTGGCAATGTGTTCTCAGAAACCTAGTCTCATTTGAAGCCTTGCACATGCATTTCTGATATTAGGGTTCTTCTCCCTATTGTAGAGAGAAAGAAACTGGATAGATAAGGTGTGACTCTGCCCTAGTTTCCTGACCTCTGGATGGGGATAAGCTCCTTAGTAGCACTATGTACTGGGTGGGTGGAGACCAAGAGAGGCTAGAGAAAAAAAAGAGCACCTACCAGGGCCTTCCCTGTTCCCATTGTGCCTGCACACAGTAGGCACTCAACAAGGACCAACTTGGTCTTCCGGTTGGCACTAATCCTGACCCAGTGCTTCTAACAGCAAAGTGAGCAAGGCAAGGGTGGATTAAGGAACTCAAAAGGATTACTCAGTAATCGGCTAACCCACTTAAGCTTCCTGGGAAAAGACGACAATCAAACTGTTCATTAATTTATTTAACAAACTGAGCATTTAGCTGAGCTGGAAGGACGGCTACGATGATGACATTGCTCAGTTACTGAGAATCTACCCTGTGCCCATCAACTTGGTGAGGTTGAAGTACCTTGGAAAAAATATTTTGTTGTCTGTAATAGGGAAGGGGCTAGTTTGGGACTAAAATGAGGCAAATGACACCTGGAGCATAAGTTTGAGGAGGCATTTGTTCCCACTCGGACCACACTGCCTCACCCTCCTCCCCACCACAGTGCTTGTGGGGAACGCTGTGGTGGGCTGCCCAGAGCCCCCTCCATGAAATGGTTAACCTAGCTGCTGAGAGTGCTGTGGGCAGACCGCCTTCTCCTGGCAGCTCCTTAGGGATGGGCTCAGCTGGGCAGAGCTGTCCCTCCCACGGCCGGGCCATTTCCCTGGGCAGCTGCATCTGATGACTGATGGGGGCAGGCGCATAATGGCCTAGCTCAGGATGACTCTGAAGGGCCCTTCTAACTCCAGAGTTCCCTGTGGGGTTGGCTAAGGCTCTTGCTGGGCCTGCTTTGTAGCTTCTGCTTCCTCCCTCCCTCCTGCAGTGCGGAGCCTGATGGCACTCCCTAATAAATCCCTTGCAAGCTGAGCCCATTGCAGAGTCTGCATCCTGGGGAACTCAACTTGCAACAGTGTCACTGTTGGGGTAAACTTTTACAGTTGATTAAAGCACAGCATTCCTAAAGACTCTAGGATATCCCCAAAAGCCAGGATCAGGGATAATAGTACTAACTACAAGCCCCTCTGTTCTAAACACTTCATATACATGCATTAACTTATTTAATCTCTGTGGCAACTCTGTGGGGGTGGTACTATTGGCATGCCCTTTTTTTTTTTTTTTTTTTTTTTTTTTTTTTTTTTGGTACCGGGGATTGAACTCAGGGGCACTCGACCACTGGGCCACATCCTCAGCCCTTTTTTGTATTTTACTGGAGACAGGGTCTCACTGAGTTGCTAAGTGCCTCGCCATTGCTGAGGCTGGCTTTGAACTCGTGATCCTCCTGCCTCAGCCTCCCAAGTGCTGGGATTACAGGCGTGCGCCACCACGCCTGGCATGCCCATATTTTTTTAAAAAAGAATTTCAGCTAAAACAGCAGAGGAGATGATTTATTGTGCACATGTTACACTTGGTCACACTGAGATAAGAAGTAATTCAGAATGCTAAAGATCCCAGGCAAAGGACCACAGGGACTGTTAAGAGCAAGGTGGGTCTTAGAGGTGGTCTTTGAGATCAGATGGTGATGGAAATTCTAAATCAACTGAGATAAATTCTGAACAGTAACTTAGCACTCATTTTACAGATGAGTTTGAGAGAGGGTCTACTTTTCTTGAGGGGAAAAAATACTCTAAGGATTGGCGATATGATCTGGTCAACTAAAAGATACTTCAAAATAAAGAAAACAGTCTAGAGTCAGATACGGTGGTAAAAACCTGTAATCCCACCTACCTGGGAGGCTGAGGCAGGAGGATTACAAGTTCAAGGACAGACTGGGTGACACAAAGATACCCTCATCTCAAAGATAAAAACAAACCCAGGTACAGTGGCACATGCCTGTAATTCCAGCAATTCTGAAAGCTGAGGCAGGAGAATTGCAAGTTCAAGGCCAGCCTCAGCAACTTAGCAAGTCCCTAAAACCCTGCTTCAAAATAACAAATAAAAAGGGCTGGGATGTGGCTCAATGGTAAAGTGCCCCTGGGTTCAGCACCCAATACCAAACCGAACTAAACAAATAATCTGGGGAAACTTTCATAGGAATAGGAATTTAAAAAAAAAAAAAAAGATGGAAACAGGTCCTGTGTGAGCCACAACTTAGGTCATAGCCTTTAGGGAGTCTAACCCCTGGCTCCAAAGACCTGACCCAGGTATGAGAATAGAATTTACAGGGCAGAGGGGCAGCAGGTTGTTTTAGGTGAGAGACCCCTTGGAATTCTGGGAGCTGGTGAGTATGAGGGGTGGTAGCTGTGCAGGGGACTCCCTCCTCCACTTGCACTTTAACTTGGAATATGGCAGGTATTTTTTGCAATCTTTTCCACATGGATAGTGCTTGAGGATTTGTCCACAGACATCAACCCATCCCTGCATTTGTTCCTCCTCACTAATGGTGAGGCTCACTGTCTTGTGAAGGAGCAGGGCCAGGACATATTAGCCTCATTTTTTTGGTGAGAAAACTGAGGCCCAGGGAGAAGGGAATCAAGGCAGTGTTCAAACCAGGGTCTACCCTTCCTATTCCATTTCAGCCACTGGGTTTCTGTCTCTGGCCTGAGTTTCTGGGCAAAGCTGGAGCAAACAATGGCCTCTCAGCCCAAAGCTCAGGCTATTCTTCCCCAGAAGCCTCTCTTCTTTTTCTCCATCCTGTCCCAGAAGGTCCTGTGACCTTAGAGATTACCTTTATTCATTTGTCAAACACCTCCTGTCATTCATTCCATGCCTATCCTGGCAGTTTCAAAGTTGGTATTAACACAGTACGGTCTGGGAGAAACTTTGGCTGCGGGAGAGTCACATTGACAAACTTGGCCTTACAGCAAAGCCCAACCACTGGGGACAGACGGTCTCAACCATGTTTCCTCTGCAGTTTCTGGAATTCATTGTCTCCTAGAGAATGCCCCACTGCCTGATTCTGGCTCTGACTGCCGTGTCTCTGATCCTGCCTCCTCCCTGCCTTTGGCCTCTCTTCCAGCTTTTCTCCCACACCCCCAAGGATCTTTTTAGAGACAAACAACAGCAGAGGGTGGCCAGGAACTCATATTGGTGATCAGGACTCTGAGGCCAAATTCTGCCAGGCCTGGGCAAGCTCCAGGCGGTGGAGGGAGAACTGTGCTGACCTCACAAAGTTGTCAGAAAGCTGCTAGACTTTTCTTGCCCCTTCTAGACACCCTGCATCTTGCCTCCCCATAGATTCCTTCTACTGGTATGTTTCCCTGCCTTTAAACAGGTTGTTTTCCTAAAAATATATTCAACACTCCAAGCTCTTATCACATCAAATGTCACTGCCTCTCTGAAGCCTGGACTGACCCCCACCTCAATCAGCTGAAACTGCTCCCTCTTCTGGGTTTGCCCACTTGGCTGTTCTACCTGCTTTCGGGGCTTCATCATATTATACTAAGATTAGTTAGTTATTCCCAGGTCTGTCACCTACTCCCACCTGGACTGTGATTCCATGAGGGCATGTACCGACTGGCACAGGGCCTGGAATAAAGCTGGTGCCAATTCATAGAATGATCCTCACCATCATTTACTGAGGGCTGTCTAGGAGTCTGGCACTCTGCTAAAGGCCTCACAAACACCTGAGAAGGGATCATCTCCCTCTGAGGAAATAGCCTGGGAAGTCTGAAAGGATGGTGTCTTGGATACCGGAGAGTCACGATCCAAAGCCAGCGCAGTCTGACTCCTCAGGTACACCCAGCTCCTCCAAACACCACCAAGCTCCCCCCACCCTAGGAGCTGGGAAGGCCAGTGGGTTATGTTGCCACCCTGTGGCAGTCTCTGTCTTCCAGGTTATGACATCACAATTGCACAACTTACAAGATATTTTGGAAAGAAACTGTCGTTTCCTGTCCTGGGCACTGCTGGGGGATGTGGCTCCCCTCCCACCCAGAGTGTTCAACAGCCTCAGGACTCTGGAAGCTAAATATAGCTGGGAGTTGGAGTGATAAGGAAATGAAAACTCAAGACTATAAAGTGACCCAATTTTATTTTGGTTTTGGAGGCCAGATGGGGCATTGCTCCACTCTGCAGGGGATACCCTCCCCCAGGCGAGAGGCCCAGCGAGGGTGGGGGCTCAGGCGGTGGGGGTGCGGGCTCAGGGAATGGTGGCTCTGGGACCCAGTTCCGGTAGTGGCTGCACAAGGAGAGGGGAAATCAGGCAGAGGCCTGCAATGGCTCAGATTGGGGGGGAGGGGTGTGGGCGGGGGGCCAGAAAAGAGACAGGACACAAAATCCAAGAACGTGGAGTCCAAAAGCTGGTCCAGTCTCCTTCACTTTACTGCTGGGGTTCAAGTCAGAGAAGTGAAGCCAACTGTCATCCCGCTGGGGGCAGGCCAGGAGTCTCAGCCCGCTTTGGGGCTCCGCGCACAAACCCGCCACCTCCACCCTCACGGAGGGTGCGTTCAGGGCCCGGTCGCAGGGTGCGGAGTCCGGCAGGAGGTCAGGCCCGCTTCTCCTCCGCGGCGCGCTCAGCAGCTCACCGAGCCGGCGGGCGGCGCCGACCCCAAGTCCGAGAAGCAGTCGAACTCGCTCTGGCCCAGGAAGAGCTCGGGCAGCTCGCGCACGCGGTGCAGCCCGAGCTCGAGCTCTAGCGACGTCAGCGCCTCCTCGTCGATGAGTTCGGCGGCGTCTATGCCGCCTAGGACGTGCGCTGGCGGCGGCGAAGCCACGGCGGCGGGCGGTGGCTGCGGGCCTGGGGGGCCTCCGGAGGTGCCCGGGGCCGCGATGGCGCGGCCTGGATATTGTGTCGCCGCAGGCTGCAGGTGCGCGCTACCGGCGGTCGGCGGCTGCACGGCCGGGAAAGGCTGGAAGGAGGACGGCGGCCCGAAGGCCCCGTACGACAGGGCCCCGGCTGAGGGCGGTGGCGGTCCCGAAGGGGCTCCCCGAGGCCGTAGCCCGCTGTCCATACCCGGGCCAGCGTACGGTTGCAGAGTCCGGAGCCCGTGAGGGCCGTGGGCGGTAGCGGCCGGCGGCGGCCTCTGCACTAGGCGGTAGCCCTCGGCGAGCATCAGGTGGTCAGCCATGGCAGCAGTCTGGCTGCTTGTGGGGACGGCGGGCGGATGGTCAGCGCGGGCGCCCCCGGGGACCCGGCCAGTTGCTCCTCTGAGGCAGGAGATCCAGGCACCGTGCTGTACCTGCAGCTCAGCCAGGTAAAGGAAAACTGAATCCGACCGGTTCTCCTGCCCAGCCCAGGACGCACGGAGTTCCACGCTCCTGCGCACCCCACGGCCCAGGCTCTGGGCAGCAACCGAAGCAAACACCTACTCGGTCCCGCTCCAGGACCTGCGCGCCGCGCCAGGGGGCCCGCCGACCACTTATACCCAGAGGCGGGGATTCCCCGCCCCAGGGCTATCATTGGCTGGATGAAACACTTCTGGGCGTGCCACGCGCGCCGGGATCTAAGACTCAGCCCCACCCCCTGATAGAGCTCTGTCCTTTTGAGTCCCAGGCCCCACCCCAGGCTCTGAGTGCTGCGAGCGGGAGAGGTGTTTGGCACTTTCCGGAGGGGCTTGGTCTGGCTTTTGGGGGCTCACTCCAGGCTAGGTTGGAGCCCAGCTTGAATTTAGCAGACGGTGAAGTGGAAAGATTAGAGGTTTAGGCGATCTAGAGCTGCAGAATCTCAGTCCCACCCAACCTCTTTAATTTTCCAGATGGAGACCGAGGCGCAGAGGAAGAGGAGGCTTCCTGGAAATACAGAGAAGGACTCGAACCCAGGCGGGTGACTGCAACGTTTACACACAGTGCAAGGTCCCCGCGTTCTCAGCTATCCATCCCCATAACCCTCAGGGAGCCAGTTGCGTCTTTTCTGGCTCCCTCTGCACCTTGTCTGTTGAAGCATGTACTGAGTTGTTATTAGAGTAATTTATGGGCATGTCTCCTGAAGGACTTGTTCATCTTCTTATTCTCAGCTCTTGGCCCAGAGCCCGGCCCAGAGCTGGCTTTTGGTAAAAGTCAAGTGAATGAACAAATGACGGAATGAATTGCAGCTCATTCACCTGCGCTTCGGTTTCTTCATCTGTAAGACACTGACAACATCAGCACAGCTCCTACTGCATTATGGCAAGGGTTAAATGAGGGCATGAATGTAGAGTGCCCACCACAGTGACTGGCACAAAGATATGCAAACGTGTTCCTTCAATGAATGACAGCTGGATTTAGCTCAGTTCCTAAGGATGTTCCTCTGGGGGATTTCACACCTTCCCTGGATAATAACACCCCATTTTGCAGGTAAAGAGATTGAGGCAAATAAAGAGAAAATAAAATGGCTGTCCAATGAGCATAAGCAATGCATTGGCATGTGAATGCTGTGTGTTCTCTGAGCTCTTAGAGCAACTGGAATCTTTCCCATGACCAGGAAGGCAGCCTCCCTGAACCTTGACCTCTCCGTGTTTGCCACTCTTTTCCTCCCTCCTCTGACTTCCCTCCCCCAGCCGCTGACTTGGGACTTCCTGGAGCTTGGGTTTATCTAGTTGGAGTAGAGTGGAGAAGCCTAGAGTGAGAGTTCAGAAGGCCAAGTTCTAATCATGGCCCTGCCACCTGCAGGCATGTGACCCTTGGTTGTTGTGTGGGGGTGGGAGGGTGTCACTTGATTCCCCAGGGCCTCAGCTTTGATTTCAGTGAAAGGGAGAGATGGTGATCCATGCCTGAGAATTTGGGGGAAGGTCACAAATGACCACAGGTATGATCAGCATTTTTGCAAAGTGTGAAATCTGCATCCTGAAATGAATTCCCAAGTCTTTCTCTTCAATGAAGGCTCTACACAGAAATTCCTAAACCCAGACTCAACTGGACATATGTAAGTGTATGTGTGGGAGAGCTCTGAAAAGACAGAATTTCTGGCTCCACCCTAACCCCCAACTCAGACTCTCTGAGGGTATTTTTGAATTCTAGAAATATGTGTTTATAAAAATTATTCTACTATTCTGACACAGTTGGTTCAAGGACACCATCATTTGGAAATTGTTGCACCACAAGACAGTTTTTCTTTTTTTAAAAAAAAATGTGTGTGTGAATAGTGTTTTTAAGTTCTTTAATTTGGCCGATAGATATTTATCGAACACCTACTCTATGCCAGGTAGTGATCTACTTGTGATTTTTAAGCTCTCAAGGTTTTGCAATTCTCTGAGAATTTAATGAAAGCTACAGACATCGTGGTGACAAATTATTGTGTATGCATCCAGTGAGTTAACTGATCTGGTGGAGGGTGGTCCATGGACTTCCCAGGAGTTTATGGAGTCTGGGTTATGAATCCCAGTCAAGTGGTTGAGGACATACAGTAAACAACAAACTAAGTAAAATAATAATCCACATGTTAGAAAGTGATAGTGCAATGTGGGGGAGGGGATGAGTGGAGAGAAGATTGCTGTGCAGTGGAGGCAGCAGGTTGTAGAATTGCATAGGGTGACCAGGGTAAGCCTTATAGAGACTGTGAGGTCTGAGCTGAGATTAAAAGAGAAGGGGGCCTTAGGTATGCGGTGTCTGGGGTAGGAGCCATCAAACATTGTTGTTATGATGCAAAAACTTTGGATTTCAGAGCATTTCAGATTTTTTTTTTTTTTTTTTTTTTTTTGTACCAGAGATTGAACTCAGGGGCATTTACCCACCTCCCCAGCCCTTTTATGTTTTGTATTTTATTAGAGACAGGGTCTCACTGAGTTGCTAAGTGCCTTGCCATTGCTGAGGCTGGCTTTAAACTCCCAATCCTCCTGCCTCAGCCTCCCAAGTGCTGGGATTACAGGGGTGTGCCACCGCGCCTGGCTCAGATTTTCAAGTTAGGGATATTCAACCACAAAAGTCTATACAAATATTTCAAAATCTAAAAACCTCTGGAATCTAGAGAATTTTTGGTCCTAAGAATTTTGGGTAAGGGCTACTCAACCTGAACTATCACTCCCATTTTACAAGGAGGCAGAGAACTCAGAATGAGAGGTGATCTGCCCAAGGTCACACAGCTAGCTAGTGACTGGAGGAGAGAAGTATGGCAGCCCCACTAGTTGACTCCCAGGGGCAACTCTCCTCCCCTTTGTTACCAGCATGCTGGGTTAGCTCCTGGCAGACAGCTCTAGCTGCTTCCTCTGCTTGGAATGCTTTCCCCTTCTTCTCCCTTGTCTGCTTGGACAATTTCCCCGTCTCCTTCAAGTCTTCCATCAAATATTACCTTTCTTTTATCCTGAACACCCTACTTAATTGCAGTGGTTTCCAAATATGTCCACAAGTTCTTTGACACTCCTCCATTTAATTCCCCTCTCCCTGTGGAGTAGACATCATGACTCACTTGTAACAAATAGAAAATAGCAGAAATGATGGGGACAGTTCCAAGACTAGGTCATAAAAAATAGTGTGGGTTCCTCCTTGCTCTCTCTTGAATCACTTGCTCTGGAGGACGTTAGATGACATGTTGTGAGGACATTCAAGTGGTCATGGAGAGGCCCATATGGCAAGGAACTGAGGCTTCTTGCCAACATTCAGTGAGTGACTACAGCTTTGCCCACAGCTATATCTGTGAGCCATCTTAGAAGTGAATCCTCCAGCTCCCAGCAAATTTCCAGATGACCACAGTACCAGCCAACTTCTTATTTGCAACCTCATGAGAGACCCAGAATGACTTAGCTAAGCTGCGCTTGGATTCCTGACCCACAGAATCGAAGAGAATGAGAGTTTGTGTTTTACTCTATGAAGTATTGGGGTAACTTGTTACACAGCAGTAGTTATATATAACTAATACATTAAAATAGCAATCTGTTCCTGTTCAATCCCTGGAATGAGACTTACCTTGCTCTACTTGAAGTTTTTTTCCTAAGCATTTATGATCTTCTAACACAATAATTAATTTGCTTATTTATTATGTTTAATTACTTATCTTCCCACCAATAAAACACCAACTCCACAAAAGCAGGGAACTTTGCCCATTTCAGTCAGTCACCCTAAACAGTGCCTGAAAATACTGTATTTCATTAAATAGGAGAGGTTATCAATTTAAGAAGATTCTTACTTCTGTCAACATTAAAATGTGGAAAAGAACTTGTGTGTCTTCCAATTAATAAAATATGGTTGTAGGTGCTCTACATATTAGAATGTAGAGTGACAGATGTTGATTTTATTTAGGGCAGCAGTGTGCCCAGCCAAGAATCAGACACATTCCTGGACAATGAGATGTGAGCAAAAGAGACTGGGTAGGGCTTCCTGGAAAGCTCTTTAAAAACAGATGGAATTATGCAGAATAGGTAAAGCCACGGAGAGATTGGGGGTGGGGGAAATAGGGAACAACTGCCTAGTAGGACCAGGCTTCCTTTTGGGGTGACAAAAAGGTTTTGGAACCAGAGCTGATGGTAGGCAATGGGGTGTATCTGCTAAATGCCACCAAATTGCTCACTTTAAAACATTTAATTTTAATGTTATATAAATTTCAGGAAAAACATTTTTTAATGGAAAAAAAAAAAAAAAGAGAGATGGATTCAGCCCACACTCACTTTTTGTGTTTTGCCATTCCTCCTTTCTTGCCAGGGATGAAGATGTGATGTCTAGAGGAGCAGCATCCATTTTTTCAGCCACCATCATCACCACCACCATCATCACCACCACCATCATCACCATCATCATCAAGCCTTATAAAGAAGGTGCTGTTATTCCCATTTTTTTCCCATGAGAAAACTGGTACAGAGAAGAAGAGTATGTCCTATGCTAAGGATGGCAGAGTGGAATCTGGTTGAAGCCTGTGCCCTCCATGCACCATGGAATCACTGCAGCAGCCCAAGATTCTACCTTGGCCTTCTAAACTATTTGAAAAAACACCCCCTATTGAGTTAAGCTGCTGTGGTTCCGTTTCTGTTCCACACATCCTGAGACTCAAAGCCACGAGTGTCTGAGTTCAAGCGCACGTGGACCTAACCGCTCTGCTCTCCTGGACTGCAGATCAGTTAAGTGATTCCTGGTCTCCTGGATCCTGATAGATGGTGACCCTCCCCATTTTTTTGGTACCAGGGATTGAACCCAGGGGCACTCAGCCACTAAGCCACATTCCCAGTCCTATTCTGTATTTTATTTAGAGACAAGGTCTCACTGAGTTGCTTAGTGCCTTGCCATTGGTGAGACTGGCTTTGAACTGGCGATCTTCCTATCTCAGCCTTCTGAGTCACTGGGATTTCATGTGTGCGCCATCGCGCCCGGCTAGATGGTGGCCTTTTTTAAAGTAGAGAGGGGTTTCCCTGCACTTCGAAGTCCCACTCCCAGCCCAGGGCCTGGCCCGTAGCAAATGGTGCATGCCGTGTGGTGTTGGGATAAGCAGTTTGGACCCAGGGAAAGGGCTCAGAGTGCAGAGGGAGATCTTTCCTGGTGTAAAACAAATATCAAAGATGGAGTGAGCCCATTGTCAGGGAAGATGTCCTGGAAGAACAGGACTGCACAAATGGTCATGATAAAGCAGGGAAATGGGCTTTCTCAACAAAGAGCACAACTTTTGAGTAAGGGCAACAAGGTGTGAAAACACAGGGTGAAGTTCAGAAGTGCCAGGTCCCTGGGGTAGGGAGGTTAGAATAATGGGCATTTGCATCTGGAGGGGAAAGGGGCAGGCCTGAAGGTGAAGGCCCAGCAAAATCCTCTCGTGATACTGAGAATATTCCTTGCAGAGCTTTTTAGGCTTCTCACTGCAACCGATTAAGGAGATATGGCTGAGCAGCTTCACCTATTTTATAGAAAGGAATCGAGGTTCAGCGAGGTGACTCAATTTGGCTCAGGTTGCCTAACGAGCAAGCGGCAAGATAGGACTTGAGCCTGGGTCTTCTAGCTTCACATCCTATACTTGCCTGCTTAAGCAAGTGATGTTGGCTTGACTCTGAGGGTCAGGAGAGACCATGGAAGGATTCTGAGTAGGAGAGGAATGCTTCTCCTGTTGGAACTTTCTCTGTTGCCAGGGGAGGGGACAGAGTGAGTTTGAGGTGAATGCTGGGGCATGACAATAGACTCATTCTGCTACCCATTTTTTTTTTTTTTTTTTTTTGTAGCAGGGATTGAACTCAGGAGCATTCAACCACTGGGCCACATCCCCAGCCCTTTTTTGTATTTTATTAGAGACAGGGTCTCACTGAGTTGCTAAGTGCCTCGCCATTGCTGAGGCTGGCTTTGAACTCACGATCCTTCTGCCTCAGCCTCCCAGGTGCTGGGATTACAGGCATGCACCACTGTGCCCAGCTACAATAGACTCATTCATTCATTCAAATATACTTACTGAGCTTCTACATGTGTCAGACATTTTGTGTGACATCATGGAGTGTACAATTTAGTGACTAGAGAAAGAATCAAGTGAGAAAACAAATAGAACAATTATAAATTGTCGAGGACTAGGAAGGAAACAGGGAGGGTGATTTGAACTTACTTTAGAAAAGAGGGGTCCTGGCAAGCCCAACAGGTGATATTAGGTTGAACTCTGATAGACAGCAGCAATCAACTCCATCAAGAACAGATGAAACATGCTTTTGGCCAGAGCAGTGTGTGCAAAGGCTCAGGTAAAGGCCCTGGGGCTGGAGAGTGGTGAACCCAGGGTCAGCAGTCAGACATGCAAGCAGTGGTTGAGCCATGCTGGTGCTGAGAACCTGAGACAAGGGGTTGTGTTGGGTTTCAGGATGGGTGGGAAGCTGTAGAGCCAGGAAGTTCCCTCTTGGTGCCCCATCAGGACCCAAATCCTCTGACCTGTGGAAGAGGGAGATTAGGGAGGGAAGGGGAGGAGGGGGCTCATCTACCTACAGTGAAGTCACATTTAATAGGAGCAGGGGCTTTAAGTTCTAAAATCAACATATAAGGCAAAAAATCAAATGTAGCCTTAAGAATTGTTTGGAATTTATTACATTTACATTTTTATTTGTTTATTTGTTCAATTCTTACAGTAGTAGTTATGATTTTATGTTCTCTGTACAATAATATACACTATGATAAAAAGCATATGCATACACTATATAAATATTACCCTATATGCATATTACAAAACACACAGCCAAACCTCAGTGTCCATGGAGAATTGGTTCCAGGACCCCCAACCCCTGACCCCAGGCCCCTCAGATACCAAAATTCACTGTTGCTCAAATTTCTCCTCCTCCTCCTCCTCCTCCTCCTTCTTCTTCTTCTTCTTTTTTTTAGGTACTGGGGATTGAACCCAGGAGTTCTCTACCATTGAGCTATGTCCCCAACACCAGCCCTTTTTGTTTTTTAGTTTGAGACAGGGTCTCACTAAATTGCCTAGGCTGTCCTTGAATTTGAGATCCTCTTGCCTCAGCTTCCTGACTCTCAAGTAGCTGGGATTGCAAGTGTTGTGTAATTGTGCCTGTCTAGCTAAGTCCCTTCTATAAAATGGCACAGTATTTGTACATAACTTATATCATTAAATTATCTTTAGATTACTTTAAAAATGTTTTTAATTGTAGACGAACACAATATCTTTATTTTTATGTGGTGCTGAGGATCGAACCCAGTGCCTCACATGTGTGAGTCAAGCGCTCTACCACTGAACTACAGCCCCAGCCCCTATCTAGATTACTTTTAATACCTAATACAATGCTCATGCTATGTAAGTAATTGTTATACCCTATATTGTTTAGGCAGTATTCACACACACAAAAAATGTACCTGTTGAGTACAGATGCAATTAAAAAAATACTTTTGATCTGTGGTTCTTTGAATTCACAAATGTGAAACCTGTGAATACAGAGGGCCGACTAATTTAATATTACTTTTGAAACACACAGGAGAGAGAGAGAAATGAGTCAGTAGTCCTGTGGAGCTGTCTGTGTGGATTCAACTCACAAGTATGCTGAGACTCCCTGTGACAAAGGCTCCTGGGCCCTCTCTGGATCCCTTTCCCAGCTGTCATGATATTGGCTGCCAAAAATACCAGTTCCCTTTCTCTTCAGAACGACCCTCAGCCAGATGGAAGTGCACCTCTCCACTACCCCAACCCCTGCCAGTTCTGGGCACAGAATGGTGAGGGAGGGGCACAAAGGACTAGTCCCCTTGCCTTAATGTAAGGCTGACTCTGGGGCAGTGGGTGCTCCAGGCTTCCCTGGGGTTGGGGGTCAGGCTAGGACCATGTCCTTCTCTTCCTCCTTTCTAGCCTCTTTAAAGCTCTGCTTCCAGGGAAACTTGACCTCAGCTTTCCTTTAGTGCAGGCCAAGGATGAGCAGCCTCTTGCTGTCCATTGTCTTATGTAATCCTCATGATAGCTCTGGCCATAGCCCCTTGTGCCAAAGCTGATCAGACCAGGGTGGACCCCAGGCCCAAGCTGGGCCAGGTTCCTCCTCTTGGTAATTTGGAATTAAGACTGAGAGACAGCAGCCAGAGTGAACGAGGCTGGGACAGTCACACACAAACCTGGGGGCTATGGAGGGCAGCCAGCTTTTGCCACAGGTAGCAGATAAATGAAAGACATCCACCTGCAGAGGTAGATAAATTAGCAGCGGGGGAAAAAGGGAGGAGAGAGGGGACAGAAAGGGCATCTTGCCTGGATTCCTAATAGTTTTACAGATGTAGTTCAGACCCTTATGTGGCTTTCTTTCCTGGGGACTGGGATATCCCTGTCTCGTTCTGACACAGTCCTGATATGCTTCATCTAGTTCAAGAAGTGTAGGAAGTGTCGACTGAGGCAGAGGGTTTTGTCCCCATTCTATAGGGGATGAGGCCCATGGGGGATGGGCCTCTGGGCATGTGAATACTATGTCTCTGAGCATCCCAGCTCTGGTCTGGGATAAATTGCCTCCTGGAGATGGGCGCAGAGGTGCACACCTGTAATCCCAGTGACTTGGGAGGCTGAGGCAGAAGGATTGTAAGTTCAAGACCAGCCTTAGCAACTTAGCAAGACCCTGTCTCAAGAATGAATGAATGATAAGTAAATAAATAAATAAATAAATAGGACTGGGGATGTGGTGTGTGGTGATTCAGTGATAAAGCATCCCTGGGTTCAATCCCCAGTACTCCCTCGACCAAAAAAAAAAAAAAAAAAAAAAAAAAGAGCTTCCTGCAGCCAAGGAATTCCCCAGTTGCTTCAGAAGATGAGAAGATGGCAAACATGTCATCTCCATCAGCTGGAAGCTGATACTTCTAGCCTGGCATCCACAGATGTCCTGTGAGTGGATGCCTGTGCCCAGCTTTGTAGTCAGGCCCAAAGGATGGCTCAAGAGCCCTTGACTCCCTCTGATGATGACCTTGACCTCTGATTGTTAGATAACTGGGACTCAGACCTTGCCCATCTGTGGGAAGTAGAGTTTGCCCTGAACTGCATTTTCTCACCAGTATCAACCATCCCTGAAGGATCAGACTGATAAATGTGTCCATGCTGAGCCCCAGCCAGATGGGATTAATCACTTCCTCCTCCATACTGCTACATCCTGTGCCTGAGTCATTTCCATATCCCCAGCACCTACCTCCATGCCTAGCACAAAATAGGAATGGGGGCATTTACTGAATGAATGTCATTGAATCTTGCACTGTCAGGGATTGTGTCCATTCAGTCCCCATGGAAGTATGAGGGTAGAGTCACTCTTTCATTCTTTTATGTGGGAAGGGCCAGGATGGTGCCGTGCAAGACTGTAGGCCCTGCAGACATTCAGGAATCCTGGGTGAATCCTGCCTCTGGGTATTGAAATCTTAGGCAACTTATTTCTCCTCTTTGGGTCTCCATTTCCTCATCTGGAAAATAGGAGAGATAATAATAACAACTATCTGACTAGACAAGGATTAAATGAGATAATACAACTAAAATTTTCATCAGGCTTAACACAAAGTAGAGGAGCTCTGTAATTTTTGTTTCCTCCATTTCCCACTGTACCTGGCATATAGCAGATATTCAGTCAATGCTAGGTCACCTTCAGTCTGTCCTGGACCACTCAACCTTGGTTAAGCACCCAACTGCCTATAGCTGCATTAATGAGCCCAGGGGATTGCAGAAGAATTGCCCTGTGGAGTCTAGTCAAACTGCAGCATGCAGACTCGTGAGCTAATAAGTGATTTCTGCTTTAAGTCCTAAGTTTTGAGATTGTTGTTACACAGCAAATCTAACTGATACAAACAACAAAGTTATAAGAAAGCCTGGGATGGAGTTTTTAGAAGCAACCAGACCCAGGATTATCTTGTTCTGTCTTGTCTTTGCTTTTTTCTGTACATTAGCTTCCTTTCTTTTATAGATTCTGTGTTCATTGTTGCAGGAAACCTGGTTGGGGTTTATACCTTGCAACTTCAGCTCATGGAGAAAAATTGACTCCTTTCTCTGTATTCCAGGTCTAAAAAACCCTGGGAAAAGACACACTGGCTCAACTTGGGTCAGACACCCCTTCGGTCCAATCAGCTAGTGAGGGGGTGGGGGAAGGAAGATTAATATACACATACTAGGGCTGGGGTTGTGGCTCAGTGGTAGAGCACTTGCCTGGCATGTGTGAGGGTTCCATTCGCAGCACCGCATATAAATAAATAAAGGTCTATCAGGGCTGGGATTGTGGCTCAGCGGTAGAGCGCTCGCCTAGCACGTGCGCAGCCCGGGTTCGATCCTCAGCACCACATACAAATAAACCCATTGTGTACAACTAAAGCAAATAAATAAATATTTTTTTTTAAAAAAAGGTCTATCAACAACTAAAATAATTTTTTTTAAAAATATACACATACTAGAGCACAACCACGTGTCAGGCACTGCTGTAAGAAATAACCTGTTAACTTACTTGATTCTCATAGTATAACAGTACTATCGGAGCTGTTATCGTCTCTATTTCAAGGAGAGAAAGCTGAAATCTGAGGCACAGAGAGCAGAAGCAACTTGTGCAAAGTCACACAGCTAAAAAGAGCGCAGCCAAGGGTGTTTGACATCAGAACCTGCACTCTTGATGACCACCATGTTATTGGTCCTTAGGGGTATCCAGAGGACCGAGGGGTAGGCAGGAAGAGGCACTCCACGGAAGGACCTGGAAGATTAACCTAGAGGTAGGAAGCCTCTTGAAGCCCTTGACCACACTGCCTTCAGATCTCTAAATGTCTGTCACTAGGCAATGACAGGGGAAGGGCCTGGGTGACCTCTGATCATGAATCTAGGTTCTAGGAACGGTGAGTGGACATTGCCAGGAAGTGGGTTTCAATTCGATGGAAGGAATGTCTTCCAAGTCAGGGAGGTGAGTGCTCCAGGTCACATTTAAGCGCTGGCTGACCGGGGGCTAGGACTGTGCTGTCAGCCAGTGCACCAGACCTGCATTTTCTTCTCAAAATGTGGAAAGGAGGAGCTGGGGTTGTGGCTCAGCGGTAGAGTGCTCGCCTAGCACGTGTGAGGCACCACATAAAAATAAATAAAAGTAAAGATAAAAAAAAAAAATAGAAAAGGTATTGTGTCCATCTACAACTAAAAAAAAAAAAAAAAATTTTTTTTTAAATGTGGAAAGGAGCCGGGTGCGGTGGCACCTGTAATCCCAGCACTTGGGAGGCTGAGGCAGGAGGATCATGAGTTCAAAGCCAGCCTCAGCAATGGCGAGGCACTTAGCAACTCAGTGAGACCCTGTCTCTAATAAAATACAAAAAAGGGCTGGGGATGTGTTTCAGTGGTCGAGTGCCTTGAGTTCAATCCCTGGTACAAAAAAAAAAAAAAAAAAAAAAAAGGGGAAAGGAATAGTGGTGGGGGTGGGGCGGGGAGGAATGGGCCCCATCTCTCTGCCCAGATCTACTAAAGACCTGCTGCTTCCCAGCAGAGGGGAGCTGTGTGTGACCACCCCTAGTTATCCTGTGGGTGTGACTGCTTCCTTGGCTGGTGTGTAAATTCCTTGGGGGGAGAGTCATGTGCTCCCTGGAATGTCCAGCCTCCTGGCTGGGCCCATAGAATGTGGGGCAGAGACTCCCCGTGGTTCCTTGCGTGGCCTCCAGCTGGCCTTAGACTACTAAGGGGGACAGGGTTGTGCCAGGCTGGGAGGCACCCCACCCCCACCCCCAGGGTCTCCTCTGGGTGGGGCAGTATGGCTCTTACTCTGCCGGAAGCCAGTCTGGGAAGGAATTTCCCAGGCAAGTCTGGAGTCTACCCTTCAGTGGAGGGAAAGTGGGTGGCACTGGAAGATGGTCTCAACTTTTGTGTCCCCAGCACGAAGCAGAGAAAAAAATCCTGGTGCCTTTCTTTGTGGGGAAGGAAGCAGCCTTTCTCCTAGGCTGTCAGGCTCTGGTGCGTCCCTCCTGGGAAGCAAGTGAGAGCTCCGCAGCACCACAGGTGATCGGTGCCCAGGGACGGAGACTTGGCTCAGCTGGGTGACTCCCAGCTCTTTTGTTAGTGCTGTGCAATGGCAATATCATGTGAGTCACATATGACATTGGAAATGTTCTAGTAGCCACATTTTAAAAGGCAAAGGGAAACAGTGAAATTAATTTTAATGACTAATTTAATTTAATCCACTACACCCAAAACAATATCATTGCAACATGTAATCAATATAAAAATTATCAATGAGATATTTCACATTTCTTGTACTCAATCTTGAAATCTGGAGTGGGCTCAATTATACCACAATTTTGACTACTCACGTATCAAGTGCTAGTGGCTACCATGTTGCCCAGAGCCAACTTTAGCCATGGATTTGGGATAAAGATCAAGAAGTCTTAGAGTTGCTGCTTCCCAGGAGTGTCTTTGGAAGAACTTCAAGGTCATCTGAGCAAGCCTCTCACACACAAAGAAGTGGCTTTCCTCAAGGAGACGGTGCTCTCAGCAGAGCCGATGTCTGCACCTGCATGGCCCTGTCTCAGATAACTCTCCTATCCCAGCAGCCCCCCGCCAGTAGGAGGTGGCCTGCTGACAGCCACTGTCAAAGCATAAAACAGGGGCAAGAGCTGAGGCAGGAAGATGGTGGAAGGGGGGAGACTGGGTCCTATTCCAGCAGACGTCCTCTTCTGTCACCTTCTGGAGGGAATGTCACAACCTCACCACAGATCCCCCAAACCTGATCATAGCACCAGGCCTGCCCTCTCTCTCTTTGCATGGTTACTGCACTTACAATGAGCTAGACCTTGGTGTGGCTGCCATGGGCTTAAAAGACAAGAAATAGAGGCCCTGGGAAGGCAGGCTGTGCTTAGACTTCCTGGGTGAGGGAGTAGTGAACTCTGCCTGGGGAAGCTGGGTAGGCTTCTCCCCTGTTGGTGATGGTGAGGGACAGGAAATGAAGGGCAAGGGTGTGCAGACCAAGGGTGACAGTGTAAGAAAGGGGTATTTGTGAGGGAGCTCGTCTTCTATGTTCCCCAAACCCTGGAGTCCCAGGAGTCACTGAGGCTTCCCATGAGAGAAAGGAGATTCCATTTTTAAAATGCCTGCCAGGTGAGCTGGTGTCTACTTGTAATCCTAGCAACTCAGGAGGCTGAGGCAGGAGGATCACAAGTTGGAGGCCAACCTCAGCATCTTAGTGAAACCCTGTCTCAAAATAAAAAAGGACTGGAGAAGGAGAAAAGGAGAGGGGAGGCCTAATTCTATGCTCAGTGGTAAAGCACCTCTGGGTTCAATCCCCAGTACACCCCCAAACACATACACACACACACACACACACACATTTTGTCTGCCTCACCTGAGTTTCTAAGCAAACCTGTACCTGATGTGTGTCCAGTGCATGTCTGTTTGATGAATGAAGGAGAATGAGGACAGAAGATGAAGGGGACATTCATTGTGGCCAGGTCAACGGGGACACAGAGAGCAGGGGTAGGTAAAAGGCAGGTATGTCCTGAGCACCTGGCTCGTCCCCTCATCTTTGGAATCTCATTTACTCCCACAGTGGTGGGAGGCGGGTGGAACTGTCCCCAGTCTACTGATGAGAAACCTGAGGCTTGGAGAGCTTCCGTGACCTTCTGGGGTTAAAGCTCATTTTGTCTGATTTCAAAGGCTGACCTTTCTAGGTGCCTCCTGGCATGTCCTCATCTGGCTACTGCCAAGAAACCGGCAGTGACTGAGTTCTTGGCAGACACCCTGCCTTCCCAGGTGTTCCTGGAAAGGCCTCCTGAAGCATAAAGCCACTGTCTCGTGGGGCTTGGAGCTTACCCAGGCCCATACATCCCCACCCCCAGGGGAAGATGGGAGGCAGCTCCGAGGGGTAAGGTGGCTTCCTAAAGGTCACATGGACACTGGGTGGCTAGAGGTGGGCTTGACCACCCTGCCCCTGGGCACTGACTCATGGCAGCTGCTGTGGGAAAGCTACCACCAGTCCTTCAGCCTTGGCTCTCCCCCGGCCAGGCAAGGGGTAGGACTGCTTGGGCATATCTGGCTGGCCTGGAGCCAGGGGAGTGGGGAAAGGCTGAGCACATCATGTCACCAAGGGACCTCCCCATCTCCTGTTCCAGTGCCAGCACTTGGCATGGAGTACCCCCTCCTGTGGGCAGGGGCCTTTCCAGTTCCCAGAGTGACCAGGCCAGGCTCTGATGCAGCTCAAATCCCCAGCACCCAGCACAGGCAGGGTGGCCAGCTGTCCTGATTTGCTCAGGAAGGTCTTAGCTTTCACACTAAGGAGTCCTGCATCCTGGAACCCCTCGGTCCTAAACAAACCTGATGGTCCCTCACTGAGTGCATGGTTGGCACTCAAGAAGTGGTCTAAGTGAATGGATGAAATCACTAGAGAACGACAATGAGAGTGACAACTAGAGCTGCTGTGAGGGAGGCAGATGGGGACACCAATTCCCTGATTCCCTCAGAAGTGATGCACCCATTTTACAGACGAAGAACTGAGGCCCAGAGAGTTGAAACATGCTATCTCCTGCCTTTCCTCAGCACCAAATTGCCTAGAAATTCTTTCTTGAGTATTTTGAGCTGGTCACTGGGGCAAAAAGCCACTAAGCCAAGAGAAGTCACTCAGCAGATCTTTATTTATCCTATGTTTGAGGCCGGAAGGGACACTGAGAGGGGGAAAAGAGGAACCAGAGCCTCAGGGACCCTGTGCTGCTTGGTGGATTCAAACCTCACTCTAGCCACTTCCAGTTGTGTAGCTTTGAGCAAGTGACTTAGTCTCTCTGCTTCAGTTTTCTCATCTGTAAAATGGGAATACCATCAGAATGCCAGCTTCTGAGGTTGTTGCAAGGATTAGATGAGACAATGTTCAGATAGCACCTAGCAGAGTGCCTGGCATAGCTGAAATACTACAGAAACATGAGCAGTTGCCTTTTGGTCTTTCTGTGTGTGTGTGTGTGTGTGTGTGTGTGTGTGTACTGGGGGGGATTGAACCTGGAGCTCACCAACCTAGGCAAGTGCTCTGCCACTGAGCCCTTTTAATTTTTTAATTTTTTAATTTTGAGACAGGGTCTTGCTAAGTTGCCCAGGCTGGGCTCAAACTTGCTATCCTCCTTCCTTAGCCTCTGGTGTGGCTGGCATTACAGGCGTGGGTTTCCATGCTGGGCTCTGTTGTCACTTTTATTTGCTGTCAGAGGCATTGATTGCACACTCTCTGGATGGTGGAGTGGCGAGAGCTGCTTTAGAGGACTGAAGTCAGACACTTCCATCATTGTGACTTTGTAAATCTCATCGCTTCTGAGCGAACCAGTCTCCACTTCTGCATAATGGGGTTCTCGGGCATTCAGGGTTGTGGTGAGAAGTGAGCAGCTGGAACGTCCCGCACAGAGCAGGCACTTACTAGATGCGCCATCCCTTTCCTTCCCATGCCCGCCGATACCCTTAGATCTTGTGAGGCTCGTGTTATCATTATTTCCATTGACAGAAAAGAAAGCCGTCAGAAAATGTTCAATGAATGAACCAGTGAGTGAGTGAGCGGGAGTGTGAGAAAAGGAACGCACCAAGGAGGAGCTAGGCGGATGCGTGAGTGCATCCTGGTGGGCAGCGCGCCGGAATCTGTGCTCTGCACCCCGGGCGCGTGGGAACCTCCTCTCTTGCTTGGCCACTCGGCTTCCCCTGGCTATTGGGGCTGCGGGCCGCCGCTGCTCCCCACCCAGGTGTGGGGACTGCGGAGTTAATGGGCGCGGGGCGCTTGGGGATGGCAGATGAAAGGGTCGGCGAGCGCCCAGCGCCGCCCAGTAATTAGCCTCCGGAGCGAGCGGCGGGGCGGGCTTATCGCCCATCGTGGCCTCCCGGGCGGGGTCCCGACGCGGCCACCGCCGCCGCCCCGGGCAGAGGGCACGTCGGTTCCCACGCTCCTGCCCTGGGCCCGGGGCGTTCTCGGGGACGGCGTGGCCGCGCTCGCCACCGCCGCCGCCGCCGAGGCCGGGCTGTAATTAGAGTAATTGCGCTGCTCCCTGCCTGGGGCCCGGCAGGACCCCGGCTGCGCCACACTGGCCCGGGAGGAAGGATCAGCGGGTGGCCAGGCCCCGGGCCGAGCCCCCGACGCAGCCCGCACCTCCAGACAGGTGAGTCAGTACGCCTGGGCAGCCCTGCCTAGTGGGGGCTTCTGAAGCAGGCTTTGTGGGGAAATGAGGGAAGGGGAGAGGCGCCTTGGGGAAGCACCAACGTGCTGGATTAGGGTGTTCGCTCTTGCTCGACCTTGTGTATTCAAGAAGAATCTGTACAGTCCCCGGTGGTGCCTGACCCAGAGAAGGCGCTCAGAACAGAGACTAGCAACCTAATCTGGCAGCAATTTAACAGGTGGGCATTAGGAAGTCCAGAGGGCTAAGTCATGTGCCCAGACAATCAATACATTCGTACTTCAGGAAGAAAACCAAGACCGTATGCCCAGCTCATTGGAGTACCTCGAATTCACTGCACCTTGAATCCCAGCACTTTGAAGCCCATCTCTGATCCTTAGGTTCTTGACAGACCTAATGGTAAACCCAGGAACTTACCACTGATACAGGCCACATGAAATCCTTCTCAGAAAAGGCAGGTTAAAAATAAATAATCCGATTTAAAAATCTAATCTCTAAGCCTAAACCCAACCCAGATCTTACCCTGGTCCATACTTAACCCCCAAATTAATCTTGACCTTGGTCCCTGCCTACTATCCAAACTTCTCCCCCCAGTGACCCCTCCTGCCCAGGTAACCTCCTTTTCACCAGCTGTTTCAAGCTTCTGGGTCTTTGCACAGCTGCAGACTGAGACTGGAATATCCTTTTCCTAGGGTCGCCTGGTGACCCCCTCTCCCTTTTCAAGGCCCTCTCCCACCCTGTGCTACCTTGTCCCTGGGCCAGGCTCTCTTCAGGTTCTGAGCCTTTAGATGATAGGGCTGGAGTTTGGGAGTAGAAATTGGAAGTAGAAACAATTATTGATTGTGAATGAGTGAGTGAGTGAGAGAGTGAAGGAGTAAATGAATGAGAGAATACGTGAGTGGATGGATTATTGAATAAACCAGTGAATACCTCCTTGGATCCTATATTTTTAACTCTCAACCTGGATCCTTTCCTAAGTAGAGAACAATCAGAAGACCAAGGGACCACTCTCCTCCCAAGTGGCCTGAGATAGTTAGTTGTGTGCTTGAGTGTGTGTGTGTGTGTGTGTGTGTGCGCGCGCACGCACATGTTTATGTGGGCATAAGCATCTGAGCGCAGAGCTTTGATCAGACAAGCCTGAAGTCCACTCCTGGCTGCAATATGTACCAGCTGAGTGATCTGGGAAAGTGCCTTCACCCCTCTGGGTCTCCATGTGCTAAAACGTGGTAACAATAATAAGCTTCAGCACAGGAACCAGCTCTTGTTCCTGGTCCGTTCACCCTCCACTCAACCCCTTTGACTGTGGCAGGCTCAGTGTTTGGTGCTGCAGGAATGGGGATGGAAGGAACACAATCTTCCCCCCCCCCAGGAACCCCAGGGAGGTCAGGCAGCAGCTCTGCAGTGAAGGGGGACAGCCCCTGGGCTGGGAGGGAGGCTTCACTGCGGATGTGAGAATCACTCGGGCTTTGCTGCCGGACAAGTCATGGCAGAGGCAGCCACACGTTCAAAGACACCAAGCTGTGAACAAAGGGTTTTCTATTATTGCTGGAGGATACTGTGGGAAGTTGGGGGGTGTAGCAGAAATTTGGGCTGGTGAGGGTGGCAGTGACGGGATCAGGAAAGGCCTGGGGGGTAGTCTACCAAGTGCATACTTTATCCTGTAGGAAATAGGGAGCCAGTGCAGGTTGGAGCAGGGTGGGATGGTCACATCTGTGCTTTAGAAAGATTACTCTGACCAGCAGTATGGAGAACAGTGTGGAAGTGGCCATAGTGGGAAGCTAGTGGGGGAGCACAAGTGACATAGAGTGACATGGATGATAGCTAATGTTTACAGAGTACCTACTATGTGCCAGGCACTGTTTAGTTACTTAAATTTTTTAATTTGTTTAATTCTCACCACACCCATGCAAAGTAGGTGCTCTCACTCTCTCCTTTTAGAAATACCATCTATACTCTCACGTCTCCCACATTTCCATCTCCAGCCTGGACTGCCACTCTCAGCCAGTGTCCCTACTAGGCTGTTGACTTTTCTGCTGAATGTCCAGTAGCATCTTAACCTTCACACGTCTAAGAACCATCTCCCCAGCCCTCAGACTTCCCCAGTCTTCCCCATCTCAGTGAATGGCAATTTCATTCTTCCAGTTGCTCAGGCTAAAACTCTTGGAGCCACCCGCGTCCTCCACCCGTGTACCTTTTCTCTCACTTCCCACATCCGGTCTCTCTGCAGATGTTGCAGATTCTAACTTCAGCACGAATCTTGGATCTGACTACTTCTCTCCCTGCCACCTGCAGTGGCACCAAGCGTCTGCTGTTTCATGCCTGGGTTACTGGGCTATGGCTGACCCATTCTGACTGGGCGCCCCCTTCTGCCCCCTCAAATACAAAACCAGATCAGGTCTCTCCTCTGCTCAAATCTGCCCTCCTCTCTCTGGATTCAAAGCCAAAGTCCTGGCAATAGCAAATAGATCCTTACATGATCTAGTTCCTCTCCCCCAAAACTCTTCTTCACTCTGTTCTGGCCACATGAAATTTTTTTGCCAATCCTCCAACACTGCAAGTATTCCTTAGCCTCAGAATTACTGAATTTGCTGTTGCCTCTGCCTGGAATACCATCTCCCCACATATCCATGTAATTTTCTCTTTCAAATTTCTACTCAGATGTCTCCTTATCACTGAGACCCTCTTTCCTCCCTACCCAGGCACTCTCCATCCCCTCCTGTTTGTTGTTTATGACACATAGCATCTGAAGCACTTATAGATTACATATACATATATATTTTTGGGCAGGTACTGGAGATTGAACTCAGGGGCACTGGACCACTGAGCCACATCCCCAGTCCTACTTTGTATTTTATTTAGAGACAGGGTCTCATGAGTTGCTTTGAGCCTCGCTTTTGCTGAGGCTGGCTTTGCAGTTGCGATCCTCCTGCCTCAGCCTCCCAAGCCACTGGGATGACAGGTATGCACCACCGCATCTGGCTTATATTTTCTTTTTTTTTTTTTTGGTCTTTTTCCTCTCTCTTCTCTTCCCCCAAGCACAGGAGAGAGTCAGGTCCATGAGGATGGGATGTGTCTTTCTTTGCTTCTCAGCCACATCCCCAGTGCCTAGGATATTGTAAGTGCTCCCTAAATTCTTTTGAATGTTCTATACTAAATCCTCATCTTACCGAGGAAGAAACTGAGGCACGAAGAAGTTAAGCAAATGTGCCAAGAACGCACACTAGGACTGCACTAAGCTAGGATGACTGGGCCTGGAGTCCAAGACCGACCACTGCCTCCTGCGGTGACCTTGATGCAGGAACCTCTCAGGGGTGACATGAAAGTCAGGTGAGCTGAGAAGTGAAAACACATTGTTATGTAGTGAAAAAGATTTTGGAAAATTGGTCCCATGAATGTTTACTTCCCAGTAATGCCCCAGCCCTTCCCCAGGCCTGAGGCTCCGTGTCCACTGCTTCTTGGGGAGGCAGATTCCGCGGCAGAACGCCAGCCCTCCTCAGCTTCAGCCCTAAAGGAGAATTGTGAACAAGCAGATCAGACACAACGCTGTTAGAATCCAGAATTTTAAATAAGAGACAATACATGCTTGGATTTTCTGAACCCCCTCCCCCAGCCCAATTTTTTTTTTTTTTTTTAAACGTGGGAACACGTGGAGTCTGACCAGGTTGGAGTGTGGGCTTTTTGCCATGAGCCCTGGGGAGGGATGGCCTGAGGCAGAGCAGCCAGTCTCAGATTTGAGCGTGCATTGGAATGACCTGGAGGGCTTGTTCCGATAAGGATGCAAGGCTGGGCGCCGCCCCCAGGGTTTTTGATTCAGTGGCTTGGGGGTGAGACAGAATCCCTGTTTCTCACGAGTTCCCAGGTGCTGCTGGCCACACTCAAGTGGCCCCAGTACAGGGGAAGCTGAGTCTCCTGGGCCAGCCTTGCAGAGCCCGGCCCTGAGGGATAGAGAGGGGAGAATCTCTGAGGGCGCCCAGGAGTCCAGGAGTAGGGTAGGAAGACTGTGGGTAAGACGAGCTCAGGGACCAACACAGAAGGTGTGGAGGCTGTGACCAGGGGCAGAGTCCTCCGAAGGCAGCCTCGGAGGCCAGGTGGGCTGTGCGCAGCAGCCACAGCTGCAGATGGCAGACAGCAAGCCTGGGGGAACACTAGGACTGGAGCCCTTCCTTGGCTATGGGACTACCAAGCCCCTAACTGTACCCGCTTCAGATGGTGCCCCAGCAAAGGGACAGAATGGAGTGAGAAATGAGATTGAACATTTCATCCCAAAGAGCCCAGGTGGACCTGGTGTGGCACAATTCAGATTTTTTTTTTTTTTCCTACACTTCATTGCTGAATCTCTCTGCTCCCGTTACGGCCTGGGGAAGTGGCCCCACAGTTGCAATGTAGGTAAGAACCCAGATTGTGGAGTCATTTCCTCATTATGCCACCCTGGGCAGGAGACAACCTCTCTGAACCTCAGTCTCTTCTAATGTAAATGGAAGATGCACATGCCATCCATCTCTCAAGACTGAGAGGTTTAAGAGCATGGTATTTATTGTTATCAGGGTTTTTTTTTTTTTTTTTTTTTAATCCTCTCTCCTGCTTTCATTCCCTTACTGGTACATACCGTGCCCTGACATAGGCAATGCTGGCTTGGAACTTACAGCCTCAAGGTCAAGAGGCAACTTTGGAACGTGGCCCACACTGTGTTGGGGTAAACCCAAGGAACTGGGGCTCCAAGCCGGCTTTCAGGAGGACAAGAGGGAGCACTTATTTAAGTGGCTCTGTAGATGCTGACAATACATCAAAAGAAGGTTTTCATGAGAATAATAACTCTTGGGAAGTTAAGAGTGAACATTATAAAATTTCACCTCTTGTCAGGGTTTGGAAATATAATTCTAATGTTTGGCCATTTGTAACAGGAAGCAGGAGAGCATAACATGGTAGACCTTTGAATCAGAATGGGCTGGAATCCAGCTTTTATGGACTGTGACCTTGGACTGGTTTCTTGACCTCTCTAAACTTCAGTTTCCCTTATCTGTAAAATGAGACTAAAGATGACGATTTATTATATGGCTTTGTGGTAAGACTTCAAGGAGTTAGGTTACGTGAAGAACCTGGTGTTTGTTTATTTGCTCACTAATTTCCAGTCCAAGCTGGAAGCAAGTATATCAGTGTCTCTACCTAGTGTCTGAAGCTGGGTTGTCCTTTTCTGTCTCCCCCTTGGTGTTATTTATTGATCCTAATGAACTGATGACTCACCTGTCATTTTCACCAGCCTGGTGTCCCCGAAAGACAGGGTCTGCTTGGTGTAACCACTCTAGAAAAGCGTTTGGCATTATTTGTAAAGCTGAGGAGCACCTGCCTTATAATTCAGTCATTCTCTTTGCAGTTTACTTTAGAGAAACCCTTTCACTGGGAGGGATGTACAGAAATGTTCATTGCAACACTGTGGTAGCTCCAAACTGGAACATCCCAAATATCGGTCAGCAGCAGAATGTGCAAAAGCTTGTGGGGTATTCCTCAGTGGAATATTACATAGCAGTGAAGATGAGTGGCTATGGCAAGTGACACCCAGGACTTTCAGGACCACGATGTTGAACAAATAAAGCAAATCACAGCAGAAGACATTCAGCATAATTCCTGTGTTCAGTTCACAGAGATGCAAAACTAAATGAAATATGAGAAAAAATATTTCTTTTTACAGTACTGGGAATTGAACCCAGTTGCTTTCTACCACTAAGCTGTATCCCTGCCCCTTTTCATTTTCAATTTTGAGACAATTGCTGAGGCTGACTTCAAACTTGGTGATCCTCCTGCCTCAGCTTCCCAAGTAGCTGAGATTATAGGCATGGGTCACTGTGTCTAGCAAGAAAATAATTTTAAAAATAAGGGAATGACAGACACACAATTCAGGAGAGTGGTTTCTTCTGGAAGGAGAGAGGGCCACAGGGCACAGAAGGGCACATGGATGGCACAGAGGAGGTGGGGTTGGGGGAGGGGTGCAGGAGTATAGAGGAGCCCTCGTGTTCGATTCTCAGTTGTCATGTTTATAACAACAGTGCAATGCAAAAATATTTTCCTCTACTACTGAACACAGATGTTTCTTGATGGATAAGTGTGTACAGAATGTGCTTCTTTGCCCTCGGCTGCGTGGCGGACTGGGCCACAGCTCCCTGCCCCTGCCCAGCATCATGAGAGTATCACATCACAAATTGCAAATGAGGGAAAAGATCCAAATTCAAAAGTCCAAGTACAGTTTCTACTGAATTCGGGGTATCACTTTCTCGCCATTGTAAAGTCAAAAACCGGTAAGTCAAATCATCGCAAGTCGGGGAATGGTCTGTATTTAATGTAACAAGGGGGCATCTCCACTAGCGGCTGGGTGCCAGGAAGAGGAGCCGTGGGGGGGGGGGGGGACGGGGCGTTGTAGGGCCCTGGGGCTACAGGGCAAGACTGCAGGCTGATTCCCTCAGGATGGCCCTTGCCCTGGCTGTAAAGGCAGTATCCTCCAGGGGCTCTCAGATGTCCCCTCCCAAATCCCTGGATCCAGGGAAAGAGAGCCGCCAGACTAGGAAGAGAAGGACGGACGTTCCCTCTGATGGAGCCTGGAGTTGCCTCTGGAGCTTTCTGTCAGGGTCTGTGAATTTTCCTGCTTTTTGAGGGTCACAGAGGAATCCCTGAGCTGAGGCCCCAGAGCCCGAGGGGAGTGCCAGGTGCCTTAGGGAGCTCAGGGAGCGTCTGCTGGAGCGATTCCGGCTGGGCTCCCGCAGTGCGCAGTGTGCAGTGTGCAAAGGAGTGCTGAGGCGGGGTTAGGGGCAGCAGCCTCTGCCTTCTCTCTTTGGTCCCAGGCTCCTGCTGCGGGTGGAGCTCCAACTCAAGTCACCAAATCTACAGAAGCTTTTCAGGCGCCCAGTTAGTTGGCAACTCTGGGATAGGGGGGAACTTCCTCCAATGCACCGGGGCTTCCCCAGCGAGGTTTGTGATGGGGCCCAGCCCTGGCACTGTTCCAGGGTCAGCCACTCAGGACAGCCCACACTCTGAACTGCAGACTTGCTGAAACCTGGACCCCCCTCCAGATTCTGGGAGGCGTGGGGTGGGAGTTGGGAACCAGTGAGCAGCCGGAAGTGCTCAGGACTTAGGAAACCAGACTTTTCTAGCTGTGGGAGCTAGGCGCATCTCTTCCTCTATTTGAGCCTCAAGTTTCTTTCTGTAAAATGGGGGAGCGATTGCTTGCTCCTCTCAGGATGGCTGTCAGGACAATGTCCCTGAAGTGCTCAGAATAGGCCAATGCTCAGGGCAGTAGCCTCTTCCCTTGCCCAGACTGGACAGGATGGAGCCTGGCGGCCTCCTAATCAGGGTTGATGAGGAGGCTCAAAACTTGACAGCTGAGCCTCCCGACCCCCCTCACCCCCTGTCGTTCATCTTCCCTCCTTTCTCCACCCGTCACTTTGCTCTCCTCTCTCTTCTCCTCATTGGACTGCCCTCCAGCCACCCCATCCCATCGTCTCTGTCTTGGTGCTGTTGGGGACATGCCTCTATCCCCTTGGGGCCCCACCTTGCCATCAGGAAGCATCAGGGGACATTAGGGTATGCTATTGGATATGTTATTCTTAATCATTTACCAAATTATTCATTGTTTGTTGAGTGTCCCTGGGCTCGGTGCAGCGTGATGGTCCCACCCACGGCACCTCTAGTCAAGACGCCCCAAACTCTACGTCCCAGCAGCCTGCCAGGGCTCTACCCGACTGAGTTAGCCTGAACTATTAACTCCTTCTGCTCGGGTCCACTGCATGGAGGTCTGTGCCAGTTCATTCCATTTCTTCCTCTATAGGATGATTGTCTGAGGCTTGGATGAACTAGGGGGCGTAAAGGGCTCGGAGCGTGGCTGATGCTATGGGAATGACCGTTGTTACACTGATTTCTGCTAAACTCCATGTGGTTCTAAGTCACTTCGATGACTCAATCTCTAGAATTAAATCAATCACAGTTCAAAAGCTCCTTGAATGAGGGGGAGGCCAGGTCCTCTTGAGTAGGAATCTGCTTTAACATCTCAAGTACTGATTCCTTTTCCTTTCTAGCCATCCCCAAATGGAACTATGACAATGTACTAGTGTCTATTTGCTTGGAGGAAGGGGAACAATCCAGACCTGTGGGTAGCTTAACCCTGAGTTTAACACTAGTCCCTGGAGACATACTGCCACCGCAGTCTGTCAATCAGTGTGACAGAGCCTGATCTTTCTGACACCCGGCTGGCCTACTAGCTTGTTGACATCATGTGGATTAGACTAAGACCTCATGATCAGGAAGTAGCAGACACCCTAAGTCTCCGGTAAGATGTACTCCTGCTGGAGGTGGGAAATCAACCCCACAAACACTCAGGGCTTGGTGACTTAGTGATTCTTCAGGGGGCCAGAGGTCTGGGGCATTTCAGGTTAACTCCTCTGAAACGAAAGGAAAGATACTGTTCTGTGTATCCGCAGTCACTGAGCAAGCCTGGCATTTGGTGGGCCTGTAGACTTTGGGGACATTAGGTTCCACATTTGGGTATGCTATTCCTAACCATTTGCCAAATTATTCATGAGGCTTCTTCTTGGAGTAGAGCTCGGAGAAAGAGAAGATGCCAGCTGGTATAAGCTGCAGCGTAGGCAACTTGGCCATTTGAGCCTTTTGACCCAGCAGATGCAGGTGCTTGACACGGTGGGCATATGAGGAAGGCGTATGGAACCCCAGATAGGAGAATTTTAGGGAAGGCCCTTGGTTGTTTCTTTTAGATGTAAATTAATACAGGCATTATGGAAGACAGCATGGAGCACCCTAGAGAAACCTAAAAATAGAACCTACCATATGATCCACCTATCCCACTCTGGAGAATATATATATATCAGCAGATCAAGGAGATACCTGTGTATCAAAGGGATGGCCCTGTGTGTTGTGGCACTATTTACAATAACAAGGATATGGACTCAACCTAGATGCCTATCAACAGAAAAATGGATTAAAAAAATGCTGTATACATACACAATGGAATATTATTCAGCCATAAAAGAATGAGATTCTATTATTTGCAGCAAGACAAATGACATTGTTATGTGAAATAAGTTGGACATAGAAAGAAAGTACTGCATGTTCTGTCTCCTATACGGAAGCTAAAAAATTCCATCTGAATGTAGTACAGTGATAACTAGGCAGGAAAGGCCAAGGGTCAGAGGGTATAGGGATATTAAATAATGGGTACCAAAACCCAGTTAGACAGTTCACCAAAACCTATCATATATTTTAGGAATAACTGGAAGAGAGGAGCATGAGGGGTTGAAAACACAATGTAATGATAAGGAGATGGAAACATTAGTTACCCTGGTTTCATCAGCTCCTGTCATTTATATGTATTGAAAGAATATACTGTTCCCTGCAAATATGTACAAGTAGTAATCAAAAACTTTAAGATAGTGTTTAAGGAAAAGGAAATGCCTACTATACACATTTATCCATGTATCAAATTACCACACTATACCCCATAAATATGTACCAGTAAAATAAAAATAAAAACCAGTTTTATTGAGGTGTTATATTCCCTATATAAGAAACTATATTTAAATTATTGGATTTTCTAAGTTTTGATTCATGCATACACCTGTAAAACCATCGCCACACTCAAAATACTGAACTCATCATCACTCCCTCTCAGTCTCCTCCAGCTCCTCTGTAATCCTTTCCTCTGGACTTTTTTCCTTGTCTCCTGGCAACCACTGATCTTTCCAAGTAAATGGAACTTTTATATAAATGGAATTGTAAGTGCATCCTCTTTGTGTCTGGCTTCTTTCACTTGGCATAATTATATTGAGACTTCACAATCTTGTTGCACCTATGAATAGTTCATTCTCTTTTTGGTAAGGGGTATTGGGGATTGAACCAACAATGCTTAACCACTGAGCCATATCCACAGCTCTTTTTTTTTTTTTTTTTTTTTTTAATTTAAATACAAGGTTTTGCTAAGTTGCTTAGGGCCTTACTAAGTTGCTGAGGCTGACTTCGAACTTGCAATTCTTCTGCCTCAGCCTCCTAAGCTGCTGGGATTACAGGTGTGCACCTTCACACTTGGCTTCATTCTTTTTTTTTTTTTTAATATTTATTTATTTACTTTAGTTGTACACAATGCAATGCATTTATGTTTACGTGGTGCTGAGGCTCGAACCCGGGCCGTGCACGTGCAAGGTGAGCGCTCTGCCGCTGAGCCACAGCCCCAGCCCCTTGGCTTCATTCTTTTTTATTGCCGAATAGTATCCATTGTATGGGTATTCCACAATTTGCTTACCCGTTCATCTGTTCATGGACAATTGTCTTTCCAGCTCTGGGTTATTTACAGATAAGACTGCTATGCACATTCATATACAAGCCATTGTGTGCACATATGGTTTGTTTTTCTTGAGTAAGTTCCTAGGATAGAAGTGATCAGGTCATATGGTGGGTATATGTTGATGTTTTAAAGAAACTTCCAAACTGTTCTCCAAGGTGGTTCTGCCATTTTACATCTCCGCCAGCAGCATGTGGGAGTTCTAGCTCCTCCATGTCCTCACCACCACTTGGTAGGGCAGTCTTTTTAACTTTAATCACTCTAATAGATGTGCAGTGCCATCTCATTGTGGCTTTAATTTGCACTAACATACTGGCTCGTGAGCAGAGCACCTTTTCACATGCTTACCTGCCATCCCAATATCTTCTTTGGTGAAATATTTTTTCAATTGTTTAGCCCATTTTTAAATTGAGTTATTTGTTTTCTACTTATTGAGTCTTGAGGGTTCTTTGTATATTCTGCATACAAATCCTTTATCCACTATACAATGTGCAAATGTTTTCTCCTTGTCTGAGGATTGTCCTTTCATTCTTTCAACAGTATCAAAGAGCAGATATTTTTATTTTTATTTTTTTGGTACTGGGATTGAAACCCAAAGGCACTCTAACACTGAGCTACACCCCTAGCCCCTAGATTGAATTTTTTAAACTTGAGAAGAATTGTTGTTGTTGTTGTTTGCTTTTAACACATGGGTGAGGAATTGCTCCAGGACCATTTGTTGAAAAATGGTTCTTTTTCACCATTTGTTCTTTTTCCAGTGTATCCCTGCATCTTTGCAAAAAATCACTGGTACATGTTTATGTGTGTTTCTGGACTCTCAAATCTGCTCCATTGTTGTATTTGTTTATCTTTACATCATTATTGTCCTGTTTTGATTACTGTAACTTAGTCTAACTACTCCAAGACAAAGGCATTACTGATAAGGAAGAAAAGAGAAGTTTCTCTCTCTCTCTCTCTCTCTCTCTCTCTCTCTCTCTCTCTCTCTCTCTCACACACACACACACACACACACACACACACACACACACATATGTATATATATATATTTTTTTTCAAATAAGCACACTTGCCAAGAAAGAAATTTTATTTTCCTTGGAAAGCTGAGGGGTTACATGTTCCCTTACCACAACTCACCCCTTTCTCACCTCTAGGTGTTGTCTGATCAGGGATGAGAAGGACAGGACTAACACCTCCCATCTTCTAGAGACAATACTTTTATAATATGACCTGATATCACATTAGCTTTTCTAGGGGTTGCTTTTGACTCACTTAAAGCTTGGGCTCAACTACGATTCCTTTAGCTGTTTTATAAATGATCCTGCTAGCCAGGTCGAGTCAAACCCTCTGCACTGACCACTGTGCACTTTATAATACATAATTTTTTATTAGTAATTATGTGTCTGGCTTCATGCTAGGTAGTTTATATTATAAATTATTATTATGGCTACCACACACTGAGCACTTTTACTATGTGCCAGATATTGTGCTAAACACTCTGCGTACTTCATTCAAGCCTTACAACAACCACTTAAAACAAGCTTTATTAGCCCCACTTTACTGTTGAAGACAAGGAGGCTTTCCGGAGTGACATCATTTCCCTAGCTCATCAGCCAGTAGGTGTCATAGCCAGGAGTCAGATTTAGGTCTACACTGTCCTGCTTTCTAGCTTAAGAAATAAGGAAGCGAGGTTCAGAGAGGTTAAATAACTTGCCTGAGGTCACACAGTTAGCAAGTGATGGATAAATAGGGATGCTGACCCAGGTCTGCCAGGACCCAGCGCCGGGCTATTCCGGTGATGCTCTCGGGAGATGGAGCCCTTGTGAGGGGTCTTGAGCATGCATGGATCTGGGGCAAGTCACCCCAGAGTGACTAGCTCCTATGTTGCCTCCTATGTTGGGGACCTTTAAGTTTTAGAGCATCAATCACATGTACGGAGACGTCATTGCTATCATCACTGTCACCCTGGCTTGCCAAGTCTAATTTGGGAGACTTTGAAGGACGGGCTTCACTGTGTCAGCTATCGATCTGCTTACGTGAAACAGAAGCCCACTCCAGCTGGTTGAAGCACAAAGTGTAATTCAGTAAAAGGAGTTAAGGCCAAGTAGCCAATCTCAAGGGCAGGCAAGTCACACAAGGACCTCACTTGGGGTGGGCAAGTCCTCAGTACAGATGGCTCTCTGGGCTGGAGTTGTAGCTTAGTGGTAGAGTGCTTGCCTAGCATGTGTGAGGCACTGGGTTTGATCCTCAGCACCACATACAAATAAATAAAATAAAGGTCCATCAACAACTAGGAAAAAAAAATCTAAAAAAAATAAATAATTAATTAATTAAAGGTTAAAAGAAAGATGGCTCTCCGAGAATGCCCACCTGCCCCACTGCTTTCCCTTAGAATAGCAATTTCCTTCCTCTCTTTAAGATGAGTGTGACAAGCGGGTCTCCCAGGTGAGCCTCGTGTCCTTACCCAAATCACTGTCTTCATTCCAGAGTTCAGGAATCCGATTGCCCAGTCTGGCTCCAGAGTGGTTCTCTCAGAGTCAGGAGCCCACCACTAACCCAGTCACTTGGACAAAGAGGGGCTGAGCTGCATAGAACAAACAGTGACCCAGGAGCCCCCCGGGCTGGGGTCAGAAAAGGAGCTTGTGGGCTGAGCAGGTAGATACCCAGGAAGGGACTGCTTCGGTTGGTCTGCCCTGGGGATGAGGAAGAGGCCAGTTTGTTTCATTTATTTTTCTGCCCCAGTCATTTCTCAGGGCTGAGTGGATGAGCAATCCGAGTACCTCCAGAAACTCTGGAAGATTCTGAGAGTCCAGCAAAGTATGCATAGCTCATGCTTTGGGGCTGTTTAAGGCTCCTGGGGGGTTGCCTACTTGTTTCTCTTAGGCCCTGAAAGTAAGTTTATAGACCAGTGCTGATGGATGCCACATCTTGCCTTCCCCTGTCACTGCTCAGCCTTGGAAACATAATAGATAAATTTGTTGCTTTTGACTAGCTTCCTCTCCAGGGATTCCCTCTAGTCTCTGTGTTTTCCTTGGATATGTGTCTCTTTGAATCTCTTTGACTTCTAGAATGTTGGGGCTGGAAGGTCACTGCATCCAAAGGCCTTCTGCCTCTCGGATTCAGAAACTGAGATAAGAGAAGAAATGAATGGATGAAAATATGCCCAAGGGAAGGGTCAGGTGGAATGTGGGCAAACATTGCTATTATAATAGCTCTACTTAGACAAACTGGGCTCTTACATAGGCAGAGGCTAAATTCAATTTAAGTAAAAGAGTCAAATACAGCTGTGCATGGTGGCGCATGTACACCTGTAATCCCAGTGGCTTGAGAGGCTGAGGCAGGAAGATTGCAAGTTCAAAGCCTCAGCAACTTAGTGAGGCCTTAAGCAACTTAGCAAGACCCTGTCTCAAAATAAAAAATAAACAAAGGGCTGGGGATGTGGCTCAGTGGTTAAGCAACCCTGGTACCAAAAAAAAAAAAAAAAAAAAAAAAAAAAAAGAGTCAAATACCAATAAACAAAATAGAAATACCGCACAGTTTGTAACAGATTAAGACAGAATGGTGAAAGTATGTGAGTACGTGATTTGGAAAACTACATTAATGAAGGAATGAGTAAAGTGGTGAGGTCATGGACAGTAGCAGAATCTATGTGTTTTGTTTTCTTATAGACTCAGAATTGTTTTCCAATCCTTGCATTTCAAATCAGAGAAGCAGTAAGACCCCATGAAATACCTGCCCAGCCTCTACAAGGTGCTATGCTTTTTACTAGGTGGGTGTTACAGTTTGAATGTGAGGCATTCCCCAAAACTGTGAGACAATGCAAAAAGGTTTAGAGGTGAAATAATTGGGTTATGAGAGCCTTAACCCAACCAGTGAATTAATCCACTGATAGGAATTGCCTTGGTGGTAACTGTGGGCTGGTAGGTATGGCCGGAGGAGGTGGGTCCTTGGGGTTAGGGTTTGGGGCATATGTTTTGTCCTTGATGAGCAGAGCTCTCTCTCTGCTTCCTGATTGTCAGGTCTTGAACCACTCTCCTCCGCCACACTCCTTTGCCCTCATGTTTGAGCCCTGAGGAATGGAGCCAGCTGCCTGTGGACAGACCTCTGAAACTGTGAGCCCCTAAATAAACTTCTCCTCTAATTATTCTTGTCAGGTCTTTTTGGTCGCGGTGGTGAAAAAGCTGACTAAAACAGTGGAACAAAAATTCTTTATCGCGCTGTTCTCTCTTTTCCAGGTCAGCAAATTCTAGCCTCAGGGAAAACTGAAGCTATCTTTTAAGGTGAACGTCTTGGGGTCTGGTTGCCCTTCCTCCTTGGGGTTGCTCTGACCTTGTCTCTGATCCTACAGTGAAGAGGCGCTTAAAGGACAAGCTGGGGTCTTCAACTTCCCTTGTGGATTCTCAATGCAGCCCTTGTTCTGGGCAAAGCCCTGGGCCCAGGCCAGGACTGAGTAATAGAGGGGAAACTCCCTGGGAGACAGTTGGACAGGACTAAGTGATCCTGGGCAAGTCCCTTCCCTCCTATGCCAGGACTCCGATGCTTCCTCTGATAAACAAAAAGGTTGAACTCCACCTCATTAGTATGCTCATTCCATAAATATCTTTTGAGTTCCTACAACATTACCGGCATTTGCTTGGTGCATGAGCGGATAAACAGAGGAATTAGACTCAGTGCCTGGAACACCCTCTTCAGATGAGATGGGGGAGAAGGGACATGGTGACATGTAATTTCAGATATGTTCAATATGTGCTAGATGACATGGACAGTCCCCACCAGATCTGGAATCCCCAGAATGTGTCAGTCTAGGGAAAGGAGTACGTGGATGGCTTGGCAAGGTCACAGGGGCTGCATTCAGAAAGTCATTGGCCTTGAAGGTAAGAGTAGTCCTGGGTCCACTTCCAGATCCATCCTCCATCCCATAGCAAACCTGTGAACATGGGCTTTTGCATGAAGAAGATTCAGGTTTCATTTTCTGAGCAGACACCAACTTGGACTGGGCCCCAGTTTCTTTCATTAATGCCCCAGGGTCTCAGGTCATATGAAGGTTTCAGAAGCTAAGTATAATGTCAAGAGATTGGCTAAGGCCTGGCACACATCGCAGGTCCACCACGGAGTGGCCCTCTGCCCCTGTGGGCATACACCCACCTCTCGCCTCCTTTGGCTGGACCCAGGTGGGGCAGACTCTCTTGCTGTGGGTCTTTTGCTGAAAATGCTGTGATGGGCTTTCCCTCTCCCAGGCCAGAGCCCTGTCACCATGTACCTCTTCTCTCCTGATCTGACCTTGACCTTGGTATGTGCTGAGAGGGAAGAGACTGGTGGGGCTGGATCCACAGGGGACACTCTCCTGGGGAAAGCCTGCTGGGGCTGCAGGTTCCTTCCTCTCTTCCCAGCCATGGGCAGTGCTGGGGCTGCCCCTTCCTGCTCAATGGCTTGCCCAGAACAAGAGGACGTCCTTCCTCCCTTCTTGGAGGCAGGACTGAGTGGCTTCCAAGAAGAAGGCAAGCCCAGCGTCAGCCACACCCAGGGCAGGAGGGAAGGAGCCAGGTTGGTGTGAGAGGATAGGAAGGTCTGGAGCCTGGGCAGCGTGGAAGGAACAGGTTTGCTAGCATTCTTGGCAGTCCTTGAGATTCCAAAGCGCTTTCTGTTTTGTCACCGTCCTGCCAATGACACACTCTGCCAAGGCCACAGTGCTCTTCCCAGCACCAAGCCCTTCCACCCACACTTCTCTTTCTTCACAACATCCAGAGAGGGGTACCACTTGGCTCTGTTTTGCAGATGAAGAAACCAAGACTCGGAGAGGAAGAATTGCATACCTAAATTCAAAAGGGCTGATAAAAAGGAACTAATCTTTGCACTGAGAACCTGCCTTCCATGTGCATGGGATGCCTTCCATGCACCAACAATGCCTCTTAATAGCTCAACAAACCGTCCATTTTATAGTTGAGTAGACCAGAACTTAAGCCACTGAAATCACTTGCCCAGGGCCTAGAGCTAGCAAGCACAGAGCCAAGGTCTATTGGTCTCGCATCCCACTGTGCTAACCTACTCCATGTTGAAAGCAAGAAAGTGGAGACTCAGAAATGTTCAAACCCAGCCCCAGCCCACACCACTTTTTCTACCCAGAATGGCCTAACTCCCAAACTCCCGCCTTTTCCACTGAGCTACACTGTCTCCAGAAAGACTCTTTCATGATGTGATTGGCTGATACCAAATGACTCCAAATAAATAAAAGACCCAAGACAGAAAGAGTCATGAACTATTACTTTTATTATCATTAATACTACTATGGGTTGCTAGCATAGCAGGGTCAGCATTTACGTGGTGTGATTCAGAGTTGTAGAAATCTCTTCTGCTATTGTCAAGTTGATTGCAACTCCCTGTCCCCTGGTTTATTTTTGGGTTAAAATTAGGTGATCTTGCATTTTCTTTTGCTATAAAGGAAGGACATTGGGGAATAGTTGGTAAAATTTGAAGAGAGTCTATGAATTAATCATATTCTCTACTGTTAATTCTCCAATTTCGGTAACTGTACTAAGGTCATGTAGGAGAATATTCTTGTTTTTAGGGAATACACACCGTGTTAGTTTTTCATTGCTGTGACAAATACCTGAGAAAGGAACCGCAGGCTCCCGGTTCCAGAGCTTTCTTAGTCTTCCAGTCTTGTGCTCTCTAGCGCCCCCTCTTGGCAGGGCCTAGCACGGAAACAGCAGGAGAGCGGCCATGGGCTTGGCAGAACTTAAAGGGCTGCGTCTGGGGCTGAGCGCCAGAGGCTCAGGGACAGGGGTGGGCAGCGGAGTGGGGCTGGGGCCAGAGTGGGCCTGGGGCCTTAAACAGGCCTCAGGCCCTCCAACCTCCACCGCTCTCCGCGTGGGCCAGGCGCTGGGAGGCAGTGTCCTCTCCAATGCAGGGGACCCTTTGCTCAGAGGTCCTCTGTCTGCTTCAACTGGGCATTCCCTGGAAGGAGTGTTCTCCTGGAAGGAGTGTTCTCCGGCCAGCCCCCAGACTGGAGCCCCGAGCTTGGCTCTCTATTTCTCAACCCTCGAGATTCCTTGTTGGACAGAGGCTGCCTACTCTCTGACTTCAGTAAAACTTTGTTTCCCTGAGTCACCATGTTATATGTCTTGATGTTTGAAGAGAAGAATTGGAAATTCTGAAAAAAGTAAAAACAAAAAACCCAACTTTGTTCTCTCCTCTGTCATTGACTCTTGCGATCCAACGCAGGAGAGCAGCGATAGGCTTGGCAGAGAGCCAGCCTGCCAGGAACTTAGAGGGCTGTGTCTGGGGCTGAGAGTCAGGGGCTCAGGGACAGGAAAAGAGAAACAACCACCAAAACTCAAGGGGGTGGGCAAGAGGGGGACAGACCCGGGTTGAATATTAAGTTATAGTTAGGTAAGAGAAATATGTTCTATGGTTTTATTGCAGTAGGGTGATCATAGACAATGATAATGTCCTTGTATTTCAAAATACTGAAGGAAGGATTTTTAATGTTTTCACCACAAAGAAATGTTAAATGTTTGAGGAGGTAGATATACTTACCCTGATTTGAATATTATGCAGTGTAAAACACCCCTCGGTATCCCATTGATATGTATAATTTTTATGTGTCAAAAAATTTAAAATTTAGGGACTGGAGGTGTAGCTCAGTGGTAGAGCATTTTTGCCTAGTATACATGAGGCCCTGGGTTTGCTCCTCAGCATCCAAAATTAAATTAATTCAATAAAGAAGGAAAAAAGAAAGAAAAAATTCCCCCTCAGTTTAAGAACTCTAAATGCAAGTTCTGGAACAGTTTAGCATTGGGCAAGTGATTTAAGTTCACTTTATATAAAATAGAGATGTGAGGATTTGAGAGAGTGGTTGGGATTTTTTTTTTTTGGCGGGGAGCTCAGTACCCAGAAAATAGTAGGTATTTGATGCTACTAATAATAATTAGCATTACTGACCCGGGGCTAAGCACTTCACATGTGTTGATTGTTTTAATCTGCAAAGTTTCCCTCCATTCATGCTGGCGCACACAGGCCTAATCTCTCTGTTCCCATCCAGCTGCCTTAGGAAACCCCAAGGCCTTGGTCTGGTTCACACTGCCTCCCAACCCTAGGTCACAGCTCTGAGTGTGAGTAATGCCACCCTATGAGAGGACTCATTGCTCTAACTGGGCATTCACTGAGGAGACTAGAGATGTCTGCATGGCCTATTGCCTTTAATTAGTATTGTTGGAATCTTTCATCCAGCTATTTGGATGTTGTATAAATTGCAGTTCTCAACCTTTGTAAGAAAACTTGGTTTAATTAAGAAGTCTGAAAGCTTTGTGATTTTATTATTTGTGTTGCTACTTTTAAACTATTGTTTTGAAGTTATTTTAGATTTCAAGATGAATTGTAAAGTTGGAACAGAGAGTTCCTCTGCCCCTCTTCCCTAATGTTACATAGACATGGCACATTGATCAAGAGTAATGACATTGATACAATATTAACTAAATTACAGACTTTACACGTATTTTGCCATTTCTTCCCTGTTCCAAGAGTCTATCTAGCATACATATAATATTTAGTTATCATGTCTTCTTACTTTCTTCCAATCTATGATAATTTCTCAGTCTTATTTTTGCATGACCTTAGATTCTCCTGAAGGATATTTTGTAGAATGTCCCTGAGATTTTATCTATTTTTTCCATGATCAAACTGGGTTACAGGTTTAGGGAAAGAGGTTCCCAGAGGTGAAGTACCTCTTTCCTTGAGTACATCTGGGGACATATGATACTAGCATGATTTGTTGTTGGTGACATTAAACTTAACTGCTTCGTTAAGGTCATGTGTGCCAAGAGCTCTCCTGTAAAGTTGTTGTTTTTCCTCTTTCCTTATTCTAGAAGTGAAACATTAAGCCCAGTCCACATTCAAGGGAAAGATAATTAAGCTCTGCTTCCCAAAGGAATAGCATCAAAGAATTGGTGGACATCTGTTAAAACCACTGTGTAATTAATAATTTGAAGGCTCTACAAATATTCTATTTCTTCTTAATATTTCACCCACTTTTTAGCATTCATCAGTGGACCTTCCTTGCAGCAATTTTTAACTTGCAATAGAGGAATGCTTTTTAACATTTAAAAACCCCTACATTATCCATTGTCTGGAAAAATACATAATTTCAATACACTATTGTGAAATCCATTTTTGTATTGCATTCACCACAATAAAATCTACATGGCCTAGATGAATTTCAAATGTATTCAGGGCTCACTCAAAACTGGGACCCACCACTGTGATCATACCAGCTGAATGATTGAAATCCTGCCCTCATTGGCAAACAGTTCTGGCTCGTGCTCTGCTCCAAGGCCCACTCCTCCCCAGACCTTTGCAAGCCTCTTCCTACCTCTCCACAGCTGAAGCAAAACAGCGCACAAACCTTCTTGGACATTGCAGTCCCTATCAAAGCTTTATTCCAGTCTTGCTGTAAAGGAGATCAATTCCAAGATTTTCTCCTGGAAGGGATATTTTATAGGAAAAGAGAATGCTAGAATAATTATTATCAGAGTAACAAGGAAATATTGTGCAATTATCCATAAGGTGAGACTATGGGCTTTGGGACAATTTTGCTTATTCCCCACTTCCCTAGCAACCAAAGCAGAAAAACCTGACACGGTAGTGGAACTTTCCTCTCCTGCCCAGCTTGGGACTAAGGAGACTTCATTCTGCTGGTCGGCCCTGTGCCAGATGATTGTTAAATGCTTCAAATACATCCCAGCTTCATGTGTGAGCCCAAGATGCAATGGTCAGTCATGGGTTAGTGCAGGTCCAGTTGATTTGGCTCAGAGAAAGCAGGCTCCGAGCTGGAAAGGGCTGGTTTCGAAAACCGGTATTGAATACACGTTCTGGAACAGTCTAGCATTGAACAAGTCACTGCAGCTCACTTTATATAAAATAGAGATGTTGTGAGGAGCTGAAATAATGGTGTGATTTTTTTTTAAATTTGTTGGGCTGGGGGTGGAACCCCTGCTTCACTCATGCTAGGCAAGCACTCTACCACTGAGCTGCACCTCCAACCCAGATGTATATTTAAAAATAGTATGATCGGGGCTGGGGCTATGGCTCAGCAGTAGAGCGCTCATCTCACATGTGTGAGGCCCTGGGTTCGATTCTCAGCACCACATAAATAAAATAAAGGTATTGTGTCCACCTACAACTAAAAAAAGTATTAAAAAAATAAAAACAGTATGATCAAATAGGCATTTGATCTATGGAATATTAGTATTATTGTTATTAATAATAATGCCATTAATAAACATTTATTGACTGATTATTATGCCAGGCACAGAGCTAAATACTTCCCATGTATTAACTATTTTATCTTCATATTAATTCTGTGAGTTAGGCGCTTTTCTACAATGAAATGGAAGCTCAAGGAATGCATTTTAAGCTTTTACAGATAGAATGTCAGGATGGGGTTGGGATTTGGACCCAGGCAGCTTGACACCAATGCATTTGTACCCACTAACTCCTTGCAACAACTCCAGAGCTTCCAGAGTTCTACAGCTCATGGGGCAGGAGTGCTTGCCACAGACCTGACCGAGATCTTTGGCTGCTTAATGAAGCATTTCTGACCTCAGTGCGGTTGGAGAGTTATTTTTATAACTTTATAGCAAGAGGAAGACAGGTCAAAAGAAACAGATACCACAGTCTCCTAGAAACAAAGAGTGTTTTTGAGATCCTTGGCAGACAGGGTGAGACTGCTCAGAAAGGGTTATTGGACCACACATCCCCCCACAACGCACTGTCTCAGGGTCCCCGTTTGAGAGTTACTGCCCAGGCACCCCCTTTTTTAGACGCCTAAAAGTCAGAGGGCAACAAACTTCATGCAGAAAGAAAAATAGGGCTTCTCGTTAAGGACAAATGAGAGTGGGGTGATCTCCCGAAGACATGTTATTATTATTATTTTTTTTTGCTTTACATAAAAGATGCCAAAAATTTCACCTTCTCTCTCTTCCAGAGGATGAGGTAGGATGTCAGGTGTGTCCTCCATGACCTCCTCCACTGCCACCCCTGGAGATGAATGTTTTTGAGTTCTTAAGTTCTGGGTCCTGCTTAGGAAGAAGTTGGGATTTATTGTTTGAAAGGAGTTACCTGATTGAGAATCAAGTGGCTCATTCCTACAGTGGGTGACTTGGGGTACTAGGAGGCAGCCTGGGTGGTGACCAGGGCCTGATATGGTGCTGGGGGTGATGCCCACAGATTCTCGCTGGAGAGCCCACTAGAGCATGGAGAGCTACATTGGTGACAGTGACAAGTGGCAGTGGAGGTGGCATTGGATAACTGCTTGAGAGGCTTTAAGATTCTTTTCCCCATCTTGGATATGAAAGTCAGGCGTGTCCCTTTCTGTTGGATTTTAGATGCCCTCGTTGTTCTTGAATGGCCCATCGTCAGAATGCTGGGGGAAGGGAGGTGTCCTCCAGTGATCCTGGACTTGGTGCTAATCCATCTGGGGGTTCTCAGGACATTTTAAATTCAATGTGGATCACACTCTTTAATAAAAACACCTGATCTTTGATTATTTCCCAGTGTAGAAGTATAACAATAGTCTTCTGCCACATCACCCCTCCAAGGGACAGTGACTGCAGGAAGGAGGACTTGGCTCAACACACCAGATCACCAAGCTTTTCTCCTCTTCATCATCCGTCCATGCTTAATTCCCTAGGAACCCACAAAGCCCCTTTGTGTGTGTCGAGCTGGAGTGGCTGGGCATTTGGAAGGGCCCAGGCTAGTGTGGTCCTTGGAGGGCACAGAGAAAGCTACCTCTATTGGTGAGGCCCGAGCCAGGAAAAACAGAACGGGGAGGAAAAATAACCTGCCACCAAAAAGCTCCAGTCTTGTGGAAAAGCAGTATCACATCTGACGGTCGCTCAAGCGACACATGGGGACTTTCATTATTCATTGTGTTTTGAGACAAAAGGTCCTTGTTTCTGCTTTGTGCTGAACCATTTTAAATTACCTGGAGATGGAAGCCAGTGTGCAGAGCCCCAGGAACAGCCTCTGTAGGCGACTGCGCCCAATCTAAAGAGGGCTGAGCCCTTTATCTGAGATCCCAAGAGCCAAACCAAGACCATGAAGCATCAGTGAGTCAAGTCAATTTCGCTGAAGATTCCATGGGCAGGTGGAAGTCAGGGTTATGCTGCCACCACAGAGCAAAACACAGTAAGAAATGCTCCTCACAGGCCTCTGCTTTCTCTGCCTGCCTTCTCGGGCTCCTGTCCACGTCTTCCCATTGCCCCTCCACCCACCTGGGAAGGCAAGGTGGGGACCTGCTGGCTCCTCTGCCCTCGCTCTTGCCTGCTCATTGCATCTCCCGTCAATCCCAAGATCCTCGGTAGGAACCTTCCCATTGACTCTCCTTGGTTTTGCCTGTAAAGAAACGTTTTCCACTGGCCAACATTTTTTTCTAACCCCTTTTCTTGGGCCTTAGGAAACATGCCACATTCCCCCCAACGCATCCAACATGGTCTCCGGAATTTGAAGGCAGAAGAAAATAGATAAAGAGACACAGTTGGAGAACTGGTTGGTCCCTAGTGGGACCAGGTGGGGACAGGTAGGACTCCGTCCAGTGTGCAGTGAGTGTCCATGCAGTGGGCTCTTGGTTTTGGTCTGGTGACCTGGGCTAAGCCTTGGGCTGGGCCTCCTCCAGCTCTGAGTCCCAGGACTGGTGCCTGATCAGGTGTCGACAAATGATTGATGAAGGAGAGGGCAGACCACCTTGCTTGCTTTGCAGCCTCAATTTCCCTACTCATAGACCTCCTGGGCCCTCTCCTCACCTCAGCCATCCTGGTCAGTCAGGCATCAGCAGGAAGTATGTGTGGAGTCCTCCCTGAACCTCATACTCCTCTTCTAATCCTCACCGGATCCTATAATGTCTACTTCCTAAATATGTCTGGAACCTACCCCTTCCTCCCCATCTTTATCTCCACCACTCAAGTCCTGGTCAAGGTATGAGTTACAGGTCCAATGCAGTGGTGGAGTAGGCACCAAATGAGGTCCCTTCCTGGGCAACATGACTGACTGTGTGACTCCATCTGTCACATCTAGTGTAACACGGCCCTGTCCCCTGCATGATGATTGGTGAAGAGATGGGCCCCTCACCCAGTGGGTGTTCAGACTCCTTCGCAAAGAAGTGCAGTCCCCTGCAGTAGTGGGCACTGAGTGGCTGGCAGCCATGTCCCCACAACCAGGAGGCGGGAGAAACTGACAGTTCACGGCCGGGAAGGAAGCAGGAGAGAGAGTCAGGGCCTGTCCAGCAGGCGGTGTGAGCAGAGGATGGAGCAGTGCACTTGGCCAGGGGGCGTCACGGGGGACTGGACAAGGGCAGGTTCAGAGGTTTGGTGGATGCAGAAGCTGGAGGGAAGGGGACGGAGAGATGGGGACAGCCAGTGTGGAGCTGGCTTTGTAGACTTCCCAGCCAGGAGAGGTGTCCAGTTGACTTTGTGTCATGTGAGAACCATCAGTGAAGGAAGGAAACCAGATGACTCTGGAGAGAGGGGGGATTGCTGTAGGGCCATCTCTGTGCGGGTGGGACAGGAAGTCCCCACAATAAGGGACTGGATTCTGCAGGAGCTCAGACATTTCATCCCCAGAAATGGGAAGGAAAGCAAGGAATGTGGGTGCACATGCAGAAGGGGCAATGGGCTGGTGCAGGGGCTGTCCTGATAGCTCAGGAGCAAGGGAGGTGGGAAAGAGGTCTGGAGGCCTGAGGAGGGGTTAAGAAGGTAGAACATAATTGGCTGGGGATAGGGGAGTGACAGGCCCAGGAATGTGTGGTGGCATCACCAGGCACAGTGGAACCCCCTGGGATGAGCAAACCTGAATTACAGTGAGACCCGACAGCATGGTCCATCCATCCTCTCCTCCTCTTTCCTATTGGCCAGAAGAACCCCATCACCTGGGGAGGCGGAGGAGGAGACCACCTGAGCAGGGTGAATCAGTAGCCAGCAGAGGCCTACGTGAAGGCTACTTTGGTCACCTTCAGCTTACCCTCCCTTTGCCCTCTGTGCCCTGCTGGCTAGAGCCACAGCCTCTCCTCCTCCTGCCCCCTGAACATCCCAGGTTACACCACACACCTGAGCCACGCCTCCTCTCAAGGGGCTGATTTTGGGTCCAGATAAGAAAAAGTCAAAAGAAGCTACCCAACCTAGGCGTGGTGGCCCACACCTGTAATCCCAGAAGCTTGGGAGGCTGAGGCAGGAGGATCATGAGTTCAAAGCCAGCTTCAGCAACCTAGTGAGGCCTTAAACAACTCAGTGAGACCCTGTCTCTAAACAAAATACAAAAAAGGGCTGGGGATGTGGCCCAGTGGTTGAGTGCCTCTGGGTTCAATCCCTAGCACCCAAAAAAAGAAGCCGTCCAAGAGACAGGCAACCTCTCCCTGGACATGTGTGACCCACACCCTGCAGGTGTGGAGCAGCAGCCGTTGGATGTTGGGGAGACAGGCACATTTTGGATTGGGGAGCGCTGTGTGTGTTGACCTTAGAGTCTGCAGATCTGTGTGTCACCCCAGGCTCAGCCACACTCTAGCTGGACAACATTGGCCAGGTCCGTCCAGGTCTCTGCCTATAAAGTGGCTTCCGTGGGGACCCAGTGAGCTCCCCCTCCTCGCCTCTCTGCACATGGAGGCCCAGTGGTGGCTGTGGCTTGTCTTTGTAGCCCCGTGAAGTTTCAGGCTCAAGCACAAAGCCCGCGGAGGGAAGAAGGGACGCGCCTCAGGGTGGGGTCCCTGGTGGAAACTCAGAAGATGGGCTGCAGGGTGTGGCTTACAGAGCAGGGTGAAGACCGGAGCTCCGAGGCCCTGGGCTTTCACCTGGGCCGTGGCTGCGTGGACCTGCCTTGTCATGCCAGGTGGCAGCCTCTCTGTAGAATCCCAGGTGGAGACCATCTTTCCAGCACCCCAACACGTACAGACCCCCAGCATTTTGCACACAAAGTCTCTTTGCAGCCACCCAAACATTCCTACCTGTGGCGAGGGTATGATTATCCCCACCTTCCAGGTGAGGAATCCGAGCCCAGGAGAGTGGGACTTATCCCAGGTCTTCTACGCCTGCTCTTTCATGAAGCCAAGCTGTTGCTGCGCTGGATGAACCAGGCCCTGTAGCCACTCACTGAGCAGGTGTGGGTGAGTCCCCCTCCCCGAGTCCCAGAGGGCCCCCTGTGGGGGGAGACAGACCTGATGTTCCCTGGAGCCCCCTGTCACCTTCCTAAAACACTGGGCGGGCACTCTTTGGTACTCCATTCCTCAAACACAGGCCAACTGGGGGACTGCTTCTCCAACGGTGGGCAGGGCCAGCAGGGAAGGCCCTTGGGGCAGAGAGGCCGGGAGGGTGGCCCACTTCCTCCCCTGCAGCCTGCAGCCATGGGCTTGGGTGCTCTGAGCCACAGGTGTGGCTCCCTGGGGGTCAAAATAACGCTCCAGGCTGGCACAGCCAGAGACTCGGTGTTCCCACTGGCTGCCCAGGTCCCCCGGGCAACAGGCCTGGCTGCTCCCCCGGGAGCAGGACAAACAAACCTCTATTGATTCCCCACGGTGGCTCAAAGAAGGCCCCTTTGTTGAGCATGTCACCTCCTCCTGTGTGTCCTTGTCCACAGGAGAGGCCTTCAGGTAGGAAGCAGCCCTATGTAATTTCGGGCGTATAATTCCCTATTATACAATTTTTTCGTGAAATTTCAAATTTTTTTTATTTATGTTTCCCGTATTTTATATTCTTTTTATTATTTTCTTTTTCCCGTAGTTCCAAATTCTATTTATTTGATTTTTTAATTATTATCAATCTAATAAATTCAGTGCGCCAACTACTAATTTTTTTATTTATATAGATTTTGGGGTCCCGCGCAGGCCAGGGCTCCTATCCTAGGGACCCTGGAGGGAAATAAGGGGCAGAACACCCCAGGAAGGGCCTCCACATCCTGGCCTCGCCTTCTCTCTCGACTGTCATTTCTCAGGCTTGGCACCCTCGCCCTCAACTTGGTCACCCTGTTATTGCTCCTGGGAGGTCCCGTCCCAGGTTCCTCTGCGTTGAAGCCCTTAGCATGTTTCGAGGTTCTGCTTGCACAGCCCTCCAGAGAGGGAGCTTGCAGGGGTGAGCAGACGTGGCTTACTCATGTGGGCTCCAACGTGTCAACTCAGAACACGATCCAGAAAGACGTGTCAGTCTTGAGGGACAAATGAACTGATTTCTTCTAATCACCCAGTCACCCAGGTTGGAAAAGCTGACCAACTCATACCTACTTGGTCACAGGTTCTTGTTTTTCTCTTTAAAATAAAAGTCTCTAAGTTGCCCAGGCTGGCCTCAAACCTGTGATCCTCCTGCCTCAGCCTCCCAAATAGCTGGGACCACAGGTGTGCACCCCCATTTCCAGCTTGTCACAAGTTCTTTCGGTTCTTCTTAGAAGCTGCTCAGAGCCCTGAGCCAGCCTGGATTTTATAACCCTCCCCAGTTTGGAATCAAACGACCCAACTGCCGCCTCTCCTGTGACCCTCCTGCTGGACCCTCCACTCTTTCATCCACCTGCCTGAGCACCGTGTGCTCTGCTGCTGCTCTAGGACCTGGAGGTGCTCCGGTGAGTGAGGCGGAGTCCCTCCCTCCGGGGTCTCACCCTCTCTCTGGGGCAGACAGAAGAAACACGTGCACAGAGACTGACCGGGATAGCATTCAGGAGGGAGATGGGTGCTCTGAGGGAGTCCCCTAGAGAATGTGTGTGGGAACAGCGCGGGGACCTGGAGGGGGAGCAGGTGCAGTGATGGGAAGGGAGGAAGCGAGGCCAGGGAAGAAGGGCCACGGTGAAGTCCATGGTGGAGTTGCCGTGATGTGCTGGGGAGCTGGGGGCTCCAGTGCTCATTCCCACCCCAGGCTCCGTCCACTGGACCTGGTATCGGAATCCCTCAGATCTCCCTTTCTGTCCCTTTCATCCGCAGGTGTCAGGACTCAGTGCCAGGCACGCCACCAACTTGGACCCTCCCTTGCTTACTCCAGGCCGCGACGCCTCTCCTTCTCAATTCCTAAGACGGTATCTCCAGTGAGGGGCTTAATCACGTCGACTGCTCAAGTTCAGATTCTCAAATGCTTACTTGGTAGCTGCTGCATGGCCGTCCCTGCACCGGTGCCACACCTAGGTGACTCATCCGATTCCCCCACCTCCCCATGAGGTTTGGACTATGCCCAATTTTTATAGATGGGTAAACTGGGACTCTGCAAGGTTAACCAACCTACCTGTGGCCTCCTATATAAGGAGTGGTCAAGATAGGATTTGGGGGTGTAGCATCTGACCCTGAGTCCTAGGGCTGTGTCATTGTGAACACAACTGTTTCTCTCACGTGTGTGACATGATGGCAAGGCAAGAGTCGTAGGAACTTGGCTACTATAACTCTTTGCTGGCACCAGCCAATGTTAAACTTTTTATTTTTTGGCTACATTCAGGATGTCAATGATAATAATAAAAAATAAGAATGGCTATTTTTCAAAGATATATAAAATAAAAAGAATATACACACTCTCCCATTTAATCTCCTTGGCAACCCTCTGATGAAGGCATCATTACTACTCCTGCCTTCAAAATACAGAAATTGAAGCACAGACTAGTAAAGCAACTTTCCTGAGGTCACAGATCTGGTAAGTGCTGGAAATCAAACCCCAGCTCCAGCCCAAGGCTGGTGGATCTCCAAGTCCTTGATTTTAACCTCTGCAAACAGCTCTGCCATCAGGTGTTGGGGAGGTCAACCACAGGCAGTGGTTAGGTGAGGAAGGCTTACTTAGTGGGGCTCCTCAGAGATGGGCATTGCAACCAGAAAGCTCAGGGAACGCGGAGACACTGGTGTTGGCATCTGGAGCCTGGATCCAAGTGCAAATCCTGCCTCCTCCCAGCTGTGTCTTCTTGCTAGTTTTGCTCACACTCTCTGGGCCTTCATTTCCTGAGGCACGAAATGCGATGATAGTGAGTGCTCCCCACCACCCTGCTCTGAGCAGGAAGTGTGAGGAGGTTCACGAACATCTGAGCTGTGCAGCACCTCGCTCGGTATGCCGGTTATCCATCCCCGGGAACAGTAGGGGACTCAGGAACCCCATGGGCTGGGGGAGTGCTGGATGGGGCTTGCTCTGGGTAGCAAGAGGCAGGTGAATGTCTTGCTCAGTCAACCTCATATGACAAGAGAAACCTGCTAACTAGGTCACCTTGCTGTAGGAAAGAGCTATTCTGGGATCCGCCTGCCAGTGCAGAGCAGGAGCTGCGCTATTTCAGGGGTGGCAGAGAAAGCTCATCCAACAGCTCTGTCTTGCATCCTGGCCCTGCCTTTGTGCCTCGGGCTTTGAGGTCTGGAGGCCCCGTCAAGCCCTGTGCGGGTGCCCTCTGCATGGCTGCGACCTGGAGCCATCACAGCCCAGCCCCTCCCTCTGTGGGAACTGCTCTCCCAGGCTCCTCTACGAGAGGACAGCAAGATGCTTCTTGCATTTCCCAGCTGGGCTGGGAGGCTCAGCTCTTGGATGCAGTGGCCTGGCAACCCCGGGCACTTGACATTACAGTTCTGTACCTGGTTTCCTCACCTGTACAGTGCAGGGTGGGGGTAGGGTCAGGGATGGAGCTTATGTCCCATAAGCAAGGTTAAGTGAGTTAATGACATAAAGCACCACGCACAAGGTCTGGCCCAGAGGGAGTGCTTGCGAAATGGTTATTGTTCCCAACTGAACTTCTGGGGACTTCTGTACTGGGGTGGAGACTGCGGGGAAGACAGAATTGCCTGGCATGCCTGAAAAGCAGGCTGCAGGGTTGCAGGATGGGAGTGGGGTGAGGGGAAAGATTTATGCTGGAGAGCTGGGCTTTCGAGGCTCAGGCTCTGGCTAGATGGGCTCAGGTTGGGCGGCCGGGCAGGGGTTTCTTTCTCTCCTTGCTTCAGGAGTCTGGTCTGCAAAACAGGAATGGAAACACCCACCTCCTATGCTTCCACAAGGAATAAGTAAGGCCATTAAAGTTCAGCCTTTATTAAGCACGGTGTTTGGCACTTAGTAAGGGCTCAAGAAATCACAGCTGTTATTGTATCAAATTTAACCCTCCCAGCAACCCTTCAAAGAAAGTATTATTATTCTCATTTATAGATGAGAAAATGGAGGCACAGAGAGGTTGAGTAATTTACCCAAGATCTCACAGTTAAGAAGCAGTCTTACCAAAATTAAATCCTGTCTGACTCTAGGATTTGCATTTTAATTACCACTTTCCCTGCCTGGCATGTAGTGTGTGTGTGTGTGTGTGTGTGAGGCAGGGGATGTGTAAGAAGCAGATACATGAAAGTGCCTCCCGTGGCACAGGATGTTGTCAGTGGCCAGTGAGGGGCTGAAGTTGCTGTCATCATTATTAATCTCATCATGAACATCTCTTGGAACTTAATTGGAAATTATAAAACTAAAGAGTGGCAGGTGAAAGCAGACAGTGTGTTATTAGAAAAGGCAACAATGCCATTCTCAGTTGAATTGTCAAAAGGAAGAGGCTAAAACCTGGAATCCCAAGTGTGTATATGAAACAATAAGGGAGTACTTACATAAATTACGGTTGATCTCTTTGGTGGAAAATTATATGCCTATTTAAAATGACGGTAATATAACTTAACATGGAAAATGTTTTTTTATGTAATTACTATTACCAGAAAAATGCTGGATATAAGAATTCTATTTCTGTTCTAATTATACCTCTATTAAAATATCATCTGTGTGTCAAGAAGGGCTGAGAGGGAATGTGCAAAAGCACTCGATGCGTTCAATGCTGGAATTGAAGGTGTCTCTTTTTGTAATTGATTTAATAATTCAACCATAATTTATTGAGCACTTACTAGGTGTTCATCACTAAGTTAGGCATGATTATTGATGTGAGTTATTTAGATGGCAGGAAGAATTAAATAGAAAAAGAGGTTTCACTGCTTCCCAGAAGCAGTTCAACACTGAGGTGACATTTTCAGGGTATCAGGGACCATGGCTGTCTGGTGGCTCTGACAATCCTAGAGAGTTCCTCTTTCCCACAAGTTCCTAAAGGGCACACCACCACGTCCACCTTCCCCCAGGGGAGGGCATGCCCCTACCCAGGAGAGATCTGACCTAAGTTGTTCACACCATGTCTATTTGTATGCATTGGTCAGAATTTTGTCCCATGGTTAACACTGGCTGCAAGTTTTTTTTTCTTTTTTCTTTTTTTTTTTTTTTTTTACTTTTAAAAAAATATTTATTTGTTTTAGTTGTACCCAATGTCTTCATTTTTACATGGTTCTGGGGATCGAACCCAGGGCCACGCACGTGCTAGGAGAGCCACAACTCCAGCCCCACTGGCTGCAAGTTATATGAGGACATATCATTATTTTGGCCCTGAGTCTCACAAAAACGGGTTCCTGTGAATGTAGGAGAAGGGAGGAGCACCGCTGCAGCATGCCAAATAAGTGAGTCGAGGCCATAGCCCTGGAAGAGCCCACTGCCCACAGACAGAGACAAGTGCCAAGAAGTAACTACAGGACAGTGTGGGACACGCTGAGGTTGACTTGTGGGATTACGGGGGACAGGGTGGTCAGCGCTGCCCAGTGGGGCCTTAGCAGCTCCATCTCCTGGGAGGCACCAACAACACGCCCCTCCCACTCTGTACCACGTGGCACCGTGCTCCCTCTGTCCCCAGACCTGCTTGACCTCAGAGTGGTTGGGGAAGGGGCCCTCCAGCCCCAGGCTGGAACCATCCAGTGGCCTCTGGGATTGAGGGGAGCAGAGCGAGGCAGTGTCTGGAGCCACAGTCTGCTGCTCAGTCCCTGGAGACATCCTGATCCGTCCCTCACGCTGTTTATTTTTTTAGTTTTGGGGATTGAACCCAGGGGCACTTTACCACTGAGCTACACTGCCAGTCATTTTTGAGACAGGGTCTTGCTAAATCACCCAGGCTGGCCTCCTACTTGAGATCCTCCTGCCTTAGCCTCCTGAGTGGCTGGGATTTCAGATGTGTGCCTCTGTACCTGGCAACACTGACTGGATTATTCGACTCTTCCTGCTTTCATCTGTCACCACTCTGCCACTTCTAAGATCCCCACACCCTGTTTTTGTTTTGGTGTTTTGGCTTAAGGTAGTTCCTTGTGACCAAAGTAAGCTGAGCTAACTCAGGGGTCAAGTCAGTCATTTTGCTGAAACTCAGAACTAAGCGACCCCCCCAGGTGCAAGGAGAAGCTGGGAGGGTTTCACGGAGGGCAGGGCAGGGCTTCTGGGCAGGGAGTCAGCAGTGCATAAATCAGGAAGCCTTTTATTTCTGTTAGTGGTTTATTGATTATGCAACAAAACGACCACCAAGAGGAGAAAATACTTAACAAAGGCCCCAGAGGGACTAGGGAGCTGGTGGCCAACGACAGCCCTTGAAGGAAGAGCTGGAGAGCTGCTACCTGAGGCAAAGCTGGGCATTTGGCTGTGTGGCCCTAGGCGCACCAGTATACCTCCCCGGCCCCTGCCTCCAATTTTAAGAGAAGATCAAGAGTGAATTAAAAAGCCACAGTGATGTCTACAAAAACTTGAAAACACCTCTCTCTCTAGGCCTGGCCGAGCCCTTGTGACACACTTGTCAAGGGTCCCTCCCCTTCAGGCCCCTGCAGTCAGCAGCGCCCCTGGGCTCAGCCCTGCGGATGTTCATGCACCTCTCTCATCATGCACCTGTCCCACCAGCTCCACCACCGACATGGGGCCCCTGCTGGCTGCTCAGTGTCCTTGCTGGCCTTTTTGCTGTCATTTTTGTCCCCTTCCAATTTGTTCTCAGCAATACAACCAACAGGGTCTTTTAGAAATCAGAGCAAGTGGAAGAAGCCAGTCTGAAGAGGACACCTGCTCTATGGCTCCAACTGTAGGATGTTTTGGAAAAGGCACACACGACGGAGGCAGCAGAATCATCAGTGGTCTCCAGGGGTTTGGGGGCGGGGGAATAGGTGGAGCACAGAGGGGCTAAGCTCTCCTGTACCATGATGGGGACCGTGTGTGTGTGTGTGTGTGTGTGTGTGTGTGTGTGTGTGTGTGTGTGTGTTTTCTTTCCACTAAATTTTTCTATGAGCCTAAAACCATCAGGCCACATAGAGACCCGCAGAACAGCACACCTCCACCCCTGGAGTTCCAGGCATCAGGAGATCACTCCACGCCTTTGTTTCTGGATCCCCCATCTCCGACTTCAGTGAGTGTACAAAGATGGCAGAGTATTTGGGGGGAAATTCAAGTTAAAACTGGGGAACTAATAGTGATTGTGCTGAGGGACTTGAGGTATACAATGTCACTCCATCCTGTGACCGTGGGGGAGGTCCTATCAGGGCTCTTCCATGGATGAAAGAACTGAGGTTCAGGGAGGGGAAATGATGTGCACCGTGTGACATGGCAACTAAGAATCACGCCCAGGCCTGGCTGAAGTCATGCTGTGCCCTCCGTCCCCCATCCCTGCTCTGCAGGCTGGGGCACAGCCCTGAGCCCAGGGACCTACATTGGTGGCAGGAAAACAGGGTAAGCAGGGGCTGGGATGTGGGTATAGATGGACCTGATGTCAAATCTCACTCAGGGTAAAAACTCAGGCAAGGCTCCCGCTGGGAAAACGGATCATCACAGCGTGTCTTCATTGGCGGACCTCTGTGACAATGTCTCAGGATACTGCATGCAAGAGTGCTCCGTGTGGTGGTGCATGCCTATGATCCCAGGGACCAGGGGGACTGAAGCAGGAGGATGACAAGTTCAGGGCTGAAGGGCAAAAATCACACTGGGGACCGCCGTGCAGCCAAGGGATTTATTTACCGGCCTTTATGGCTGGTTAAGGGTAGAAAAGGAATGGGGAGAGGTATCAGGGAGAGGGAAGTGTGCAAGCTCTGGTGGGAGAAGGGAGTCAGGGAGAGGGAGTGTGCAAGCTCTGGTGGGAGAGCGTGCAAGCTCTGAACGGAAGGTGGGAATCTGAGCTATCAGCTGGGGCAGCTGCCGTGGGGCTGGAGACTGTGGGTAAGTGTGCAGTGGCTGCCTCTTCTCCGTCTCCGTCGTCTCTCTTCCCGTCGTCTGGCTCTCCCATCGCCTGGCTCTTCTCGTCGGCTCTTCGTCTCGGTGGCTCTCCGTCGGCATCTGGCTCGCTGGCACTACTGGCACACTGGCACACAAACTTCGAATGGACGGGAGTTTATATAGGGATTACTGGTGTGTGTGTGGGGGGTACCAGAGCGAACTCTAAGCCTATTGGCTCCTGCTTATGGTGTGAGGGCAGCCTTCAAGCCTATTGGCTCCTGCTCATGGTGTGAGGGCAGCCTTCAAGCCTATTGGCTCCTGCCCAGGGATGATGAAACATCCTGCCCAGAGACCAGAGCAACCTTTTGGCCCTCTGCCTGTGGAACAGGGTGAACTTTTGGCAACCTTTAAGCCTGCCCATCTCATCTAGCAAAGGCCAGCCTCAGTAGCTTAGTGAGACCCTGTCTCCAAAATTAAAAAAAAAAAAAAAAAAAAATTGGGTGGGGGGATAGGGATATAGCTCAGTGGTGAAGCACCCTGGGTTCAATTCCCAGCGCCCCCTCCCCGAACAAAAGCAACCATGAGCCATCAGTAAACCCTGGGTGACTGGTTGCATTGAAGAGCTGCTATGAGATATGAGATGAGATAAGATGAGGCTGGCCCATCAGACATGTGACTTGCAGCTCCCAGAATTCCTTAAGGAAGGACCAGAGCCAGGATTCTACCACACAGCACCAGTGTGGATAGGAATTTCGAGGAAGGCATTTGGAGCTAGGAGGATTCATGGTCATCATCTTGACACATTAGGTAACTGAGACCCAGAGAGGGGGTGTGCCCTTCTCAGGTCACCCAGCAGGGTGGTAGTAGAGCTGGCTGGACCCATGACTGCCCATTCTCCTGTTGTGGACAGAGTGGGAAAGAACCAGAGAAGGGAGCACCGAGCCCAAGCCCCATCTGCCAAGCTGGGGCCTCCAGTTCTGTTCTCATGGGGATGTGGGTGCCAGGAGGCCGTCCTGCGCAGGGGGCACTTCTGTAGGCCCAGTGCCCTCAGGCTCCGGCCAGCTCCAGGTTTAGCTCCTGGGAGAGGGCACGGTGCTCAGAGGGTCCCCGGCCCCTCTTCTCCACCCCCAGTGCCCCGTCCCAGCCAGGCTCACCCTTTTGTTCCCTGGCTGGACTTAAGAACCGGCTCTGCTACTTGCTGGGGGTGGGGGTGGGGGGAGCTGGTGGCCCAGCAGCTTCTCTGAGCCTCAGTTCCCTCAACTTCAAAGCAGGGAAGATGAAATGCAGGTAGGTATGGGTGCGGCCCCCACCAGGCTGGCACAGGCAAGCGGGCGGCTAATGTCAGTCTTCCTCTTCCTCCCTCCCTCCCTTTCCTCCTCCCTCCCTCCCTCCCCTCCTGCCAGCCTGCCTCAGGTCCATCCCACCTCCTACCCTCAGCCCGTTTTGTCACCGCCCTGCTCGACCTTTCTCTTCCAGCGCTCTCTAGGAACGTCTCAGCTCGGAGCCTGGCAGCTCCCTCCTCTGCTCAAGCCACATTGCCGCCTGCTCTTCTGCAGTCCCTTCGTAATGGATGTGTTGTCGAGTTAATAAACCATTTCGGAAACATTGCTCGTAAATCTCTGTCTTGGGACCCAAGGCACTTTAACATATTAAGAGTTCTGAGACCCCTTCGGGAAGGAGATCTGGCTAACCTTGCTCAGTCCACAGTTTCCCAAATGAACTCGGCCATGGTGCAGAAGCCGCTCTTCTTGCTGGACACCCTTTGCTTTCTCCTGCCCTCATGCCTGCGCGGCTGGGCCTTCCTCCCCAGCCCACTTTGATCGTCCTTGGAGGCCTGGACATGCTGGTCCCTCGGCTCCAGCCCCCTCAGTCTGTGCCCACTCCCTAATCCTCACTCCCCCAGTCAGCACCAGCACGGTGGGCACCCTGCAAGCTGCTGGCTCTCACCCTCGCCCCTGATCCTCCTTCCCCTGCCCATCCAAGTCCTGTTGGTCCTGAGTGACATCAAAAAACACCTCCCTAAGAACCTTATCCCTCAGGCAGGAAAAGCATCTCTTTCACTCCTGACTTTGAGTTAGAGTGAAAGCTCACTGAGGTCAGGAGCCATATTTTTTGTCTCTCTATAGTGCTTGGCACATAGTAGGTACTCAGCACAGGTATGCTTATTCAGATGTTAACCAACGCGATCATGGGTCCTGTGCTGAGTGCTGGAGGTATAATGGAAAACAAAACAGACGTGGAAGGCACTAAGGGAGGAGGGAAAAGCAAGGACTCACAGCTTCAAATCCTGGTTCCACCACTTAGTAGCTGTGCATCCCTGGGTGAGTTACTTGGCCTCTCTGTCTCCTCATTCATAAAACAGGGAAAGATATTTATCTTACAAGGTTCCAATGAAGATTCAATCAGATGATATATGAAAAGTGTTTAGAACACTAGCCACTCCATAGCAAGGGTTATTAATGGGTCAGCTGTTATTATTCTAACAGGTGGTTTTTGCCTTGTACAGTTTATAGTCTAATGAGGAAGAGAGACTGATAGATAATTATGCAAATAACCATTTTACTATGTCTTATATAAGTGTTAGGAAGGAAACATACAGTGCACGTGGGGTTGTAAAGCAAATGGCGCAGGCTGGCCCACGGGTCAAGGAAGGCCCGCAGAGGGTGTGACCCTTCAGCTGAGACTGAGGATGAGCAACGGTTGACAAGCCCAGCAGGGACTGAGGGCATTCCACGCAGAGGGAACAGCATGTGCGAAGACACTGCCTTCAGAGGAAGCCAGCGTGGTGACCGCACAGGGGAGGGGCGGAGGGGGAAGGTGAGTGAGTTTGCAGAGGGGAGGGGAAGGCTAGGCAGGGCCTGGCAGGCACAGCAAGCACTTGAGCTCCGTCCCAGGGCGGTGCCCCCATCTCATGTGCATCCTAACAGACCACCCCAGAGACTGGTAGAGGACACAGGCAGGGGATTGGTCCAGGAGACAGAAGATGGTGGCTGAGACTAGAAGCTGCTGTGGCCCAGGAGGGAAATGGTTAGGAGCTGAAAGAAGGGACAGGAAGGAGGGCTAATGGGATGGGCGGTGGTGGGAAGAGAGGGGCTGAGGATGCGTCTGGACGCATGATCTGAGCCATTGAAGATGCACCGAAGGGGGCACATCTTCCCCAGCGGGGGACGCATCGCGTTCAGCTTGGGACATGTTGAGTTTGATGTTGCAGATGGGGTTAATCGTTTCAAAGGGGTAAAAATAGCACATTAAGTCAAATCATACCATATTAAGGGTATTAAGTTCGGTGAGGTAATTATAGTTTGAACAGAGACTTTGGGTTAGGAGAGAAATCACTTGTGTGTTGTACCAGAAAGGCTGGGTTGTCCCCCACCCTCCCTTTTTTTTTTTTTAATGAAAAAGAGGTTACAAATGGAGGTCACATTTAGTACCAAGGAGATGTGGGTGGGGAGTTCTGCTGGGGTGGAGGACACAGTTGCTGGCTTTCTCTGGTCCCGGTAGTGGATGAAGAATCTTGACAGTACAGATACTCTTAGGAGAGTCACATTCACCTGTTCATTCAGTCATTTGACCATTCAATGAATATTTATTTGCTTGTCAATGTTCTAGGGCTTGGTGACCTAACAGGGATCTAAAAATTCCTTAGCTTCTACTGAAAGACATAGACAAGAAACAATTCAGAATAAAATTTGGCATCAGATTAACTGCCATAGGGAAAAAGACAATCAAGTCAAGATTGGGAAGTGATGGGTGGGGGTGGGAGGGCTTTGTGCCCCGAGAGACATTTGAGTTTTAGTAGAGCCCTTGGGAAATTACAAATTTCTGATTGGAAATATATACAGTCACCATCATGTTTTTGTCATCTTTACATTTCTATGTTAAATAGCAGACATAAAATGATTTAAAATTTCATAGAATATGAAATAAAAGCCATAAAAATGAACAATGTCACCATGCATGGTGGCACATGCCAGTAATCCCATCAGCTCAAGAGGCTGAGGCAGGAGGATCACGAGTTCAAAGCCAGCCTTAGCAAAAGGAATGCATTAAGCAATTCAGTGAGACCCTGTCTCTAAATAATACAAAATAGGGCTGGGGCTGGGGCTTGGTGGTAGAGCCTAGCACGTGTGAGGCACTGGGTTTGATCCTCAGTACCACATAAAAATAAAATAAATAAAATCAAGGGTATTGTGTCCATCTACAACTAAAAATATTAAACAAACAAACAAACAAAAAACCAACTACATTGAAAGTTCATCTCATCCAGTCAGAATGGCTGTTATCAAGAAAACAAAAAATAACAAATCCTGGTAAGGATGGGTTGCGGGGGACTCTTACACATCATTGGTGGGAATGTAAGTTGGTACAGCCACTATGGAAAACCATATGCAGTGTCCTCAAAAATCTAAAAATAGAGCTACCAGATGATCCAGCTCTACCACTCCTGGGTATGTAGCCAAAGGAATCAGTCAGCATACAACAGAGAGACCTGCATGCCCATGTTTATTGTAGCACTTTTCACAATAGCCAAGATTAAGCATCAGCCCGGATGTGGTGTGTATACACAGTGGAGCATTAATACTCTGCCATTGAGAAGAACCAAATCATACCATTTGCAGGATAATGGATGGAACTGAAGATTACGCCCCCAGACTCAGAAAGCCAAGGGTGGAATGTTTTCTCTCATACTTGAAAGCTAGGAAGAAAAACAAGACGACATGAAAGTTGTAGGGGGATTATCAAGGAAGTATAAAGGGACCAGGGGCATGAGAGGGCACTAGGGAGGGTGGATTCCACCAAAGCACATCATGTGCATGTGTGGAGATTTCACAATGAGACCCATTATTTTATTTTGTACAATTAATATGCATTAATTATTCCAATAATGAAATGAACAATGAAACCAGTAGAAATCCACAGAAAATTAATACAAGAAAACAGTAACAAAACATTTCCGATGATTCCAGAAGCAATAGATAGTTAATAATGGATCAAGTTGAAAAGCAGGTATGAGGAAGCTCCTGGAATCTTTGATGATCTTAATAAAAAGAAGTAGATCCCATGGATGCATTGGGGACAAATTTTAAATGTTCTGCTGATTTGACACAAATTGCTACACAAATTACTGGACTAAGAAAGCACAAACATTACAATGGACCACTTCAAAAGGATGCCAATGGCAAACTGGTGAATGAATATCCAGTGAACAGAGGATTTAGGGTTAGTCATTGCACAAGTAAACTTAAAATGTCCTCAAGGAAACTTCGCGGTGGTTTTTGCAAGTTTGACAACAATCCTAAAACTTTACACAACATTGCCAATACCGTGTTGTGAAGCTAGAAGAAATTTTCTGAATCACCAAGAAATTTTTTTTTTCTTTTTCCAATAAACTATGCTGGAGGGAAAACTGAATCATCTCCCTTCTCTCTCTAGAAACACAAAATTACAAAATGGAGCCAAAACCATAGGAAATTGTAGGAGCATGCCAGACAAGCAGTTAATAAGAATGTAATGAGTTTTTTCTGGAGTCTATGACTTTCAAGCTATTTGTCAGCTGCTGCTGCAATTTTATATTTCATTGTAATTTTTCTTTCATTAAAAGTATGCCCTTGTGGGTTGGGGTTGTGGCTCAGTGGCAGAGCGCTTGCCTAGCACATATGAGGCATTGGGTTCGATCCTCAGTACCACATAAAAATAAATAAATAAAAGGTATTATGTCCATCTTCAACTAAAAAATATTAAAAAAAAAATAAAAAGCATGCCCTTGTGTTTATACCTGCGTTTGTTAGCTACTGTATAATACTGCTGTGTGACATTACACAAAATTTACCCCCCAACCTCCTTCAGGGCTTTTCAACCACACTCAATTATTACTATGGATCTGCAGATCTTTAGGATCCAGAGTCTGGGAGGCAGGTATCTAGCTGGAGACATCTGCATGGCTGTGCTCCTTGGTATCCCTGACAAGGGATCAGGACCCAGACTCATGCTGTCACTTTCACCCAATTCCTTTGGCCAAAGCAAGTCACACAGTCAAGTCCAGGGTCAAGAAGATGGAAATACACTCTGCCTCATTAGTGCTAAGTCACATGAAAAAGATGGAGACCCAAGAGGGGTGAATTAGTAGATCCAATAATGCAATCTCAGATAGTGTTCATGGTATACTTGTAATTTCATTATCTTTTTCTTTGTTTTTTAAGGCTCCTGTCCCTTCCCTCCCAAATGCATAAACCCCAGGCTTTCACAAAACCTGGGTCTGTCCCAGGCGGCTACATTATTTTAATAATATCCAAGGTGGCTGCAGGCTGACTGTTCTAACAATGAACGTTCTGCAAATAGAGCTTCATTGATATTTTGAAACACTTGACACGACAAAGTTCTATTGAATTCAAGGTCCACTTACATTATTTCAAGCACTGCAATTGTGGTATGCACTTACGTAGTTGCAAAAATGTGGTGATAGTAACTCGTAGAGGTCTTTATTTTAAATTTCTGATCAGGAATTTTGTGTAACCATTTTAGACATAAAATATGATCTAAAAACTGATGTTCACTGTTCACAGAAGCAAACTCAAATTACTCTTTTTTTTTTTTTTTTTTTTTTTTTTTTTTTTTTTTTTTTTGTGGTGCTGAGGATTGAATCCAGAGCCTCCCATATACTAGGCAAGAGCTTTACCACTGAGCTACACCCCCAACCTACAAACCTAGATCTGCAAGCAAAAGTTTTGACTAGATTTTATTTGGAAATATATATAAATTCAACATTTGATAGTTTGGCTAATTGTTTTTCAGGGGGATACTGGGCACACAAAATTTGATTATCAAAATCTTTGGTTTATGGAATACTCTTTTCATTGATTCATGTATATTACACTTGTGGTTTAGTTACTTATAAAAATGTTACATGTCACCTAAAACCAAAGCTATTACCTTGACTATAACCTACAAGTATCCTAAGTTCCCCCATCCCATGCCCTGCTTCCCCTCAGTACTGTATTTTGACTTTCATGGATCATGGGCACTTTTACATTGGGGGCCTCTTCCTCCAACACATGCAGACATCACTCCACGCATACACATGTGCATAAATGTACATATATGTGTACACACATTATGCTTTATGATTGCATTGGTATGGTATAAGATATATTTTATATATTAAAACATTTTCTTTGATTTAAAAGTTCGTTTTTTTAACATAAAGAAAAGAAGTTCGTTTTGGCTCATGGTTCTTGTCCAGTGTCGAGTGCCTACTGTGCCTCATGAATGAATCAACCTTCCCCACCCACCCATGAGGAACAGTTTCCCTGGAGCCTGTGTTCATCATTCCTTGTTTTCCTTTTTATATCATGATTGATTGTAACTACATGCATCCCTTAAAAACATGCTTCTAACGTTAGTCATTTTTAACTTTACAAAGGGATATGGAGTTGTATATAACCTTTTGAGCTCACTTTTCTTGATTACTATTGGCAAGATAAATTCGTATTTGAGCTCGTCTCTAGTTCATTCATTCTGATTGCAGTCTACCGCTGGCTGCAAGTGAGCACATCACAGCCCATTCATCACTCTCCTATTTGGGGTGGATACTTTTCATCATTTCCTAAAGGGACAAACAACCCACTATTTCAATGGCTGATATCAACAAATGTTTATTTCTTACTCTGTTTATTCTTACTCTGTGCAGCGAAGAGCCGGCTGCAGCTCCTCCAGGGAAGGGTCTTTGCCAACTGGGCCAGGCAAGGGTGCAGAGGGAATGAATAATTATGAAGAAATAATGCAATCCAGCCCAGATGGTTTCCAGTTTGAGTAGGGAACAGTGCTCTGAGCAAGGCTGCTGGGTCAGATGACCTGTGAATTTCAGTTTCAGAAGATAATACCAGAAATTTTCTTTTCTTTTTCTTTATTTCTTCTCTCTCTCTCTCTCTTTCTTTTCTTTTCCTTCTTCTTTGGTACTGGGGATTGAACTCAGGGGCACTGGACCACTGAGCCACATCCCCAGCCCTACTTTGTATTTTATTTAGAGATAGAGTCTCACTGAGTTGCTTAGTGCCTCACTTTTGCTGAGGCTGGCTTTGAATTCGGGATCTGCCTGCCTTAGCCTCCCAATCTGCTGGGATTACAGGCGTGTGCCACTTGTAATATACATACATATACAAATATGTAACTGTGCCTGGCCAGAAATTTTCATAATGGCTTCTCCAACTCACACACCCCTCCCCCATGCCCCAGATCCGGGAGGTCCACACCCTTTTTAGCACTTAGTATTATCAGACTTTTAACTAACACAGATTGAATGGATGTTAAATGCTGCTTCACTGAGGCCTTGATTTGCGTTTTCCAGATCACTAATGATCCAGAAACATCACTTCACACTTTTTCTTTTCCTTTTAATTTTTTTTCTAATTAGTTGTACATGACAGCAGAATGCATTTTGTTTCATTGTACACAATGGAGCACAACTTTTCATTTCTCTGGTTGTACACAATGTAGAGTCGCATCGTTTGTGCAATCATACATAAAAAAAGCACTTCACACTTTTGGCTGGATGGGTTTCTTTCTCCCTGAAATGCATGCTCACACCTATTTTTTTTTTTTTTTTCTGCTCACACCTTTTATCCATTGTCATTTTATTTCATTTTTCTTTCTCACTGAATTGTAGTTCTTTGTACACTCTCCATACTAGACCTAGGTTCTTATAAGCTATTGAGATTTTTCTTCCACTTTCTAACCTGTCATTTCACTTGTTTTGAGATGCCTTTCATTGAATGTAAGTTCTTAACTTTAACATAGTCAAGTTTGTTGATCTTGTATTTTGTAGTAAATGCCTTTTAGGCCTATTTAAGAAATCCTTCTCTACCCCCATGCCTAAAAAATATTTACCTGTATTTTCCTTTATTTATTTATTTTTACGTCGTGCTGAGGATCGAATGAAGCCAGTGCCTTATGTGTGCTGGGCAAGCGCTCTGCCACTGAGCTACAACCCCAGCCCCTACCTGTATTTTCTACTGTGAGTTTTAGAGTTTTGTTTTTGAGATTTAAGTTTCCTAACCATCTAGAACAGATCTTCAACATATGCTTGGAAGTAATTTTTTCCTAATCTGTTAGCCGGTCCATCTTTCCTTTTTTCACTGTGCACGTGCCACCATGGCTCTCTACCAGAGTCTCATGCGTGGATATAATTTTGGTCTCTCTGTTCCTTCCTTCTCACGGGTCTGTCTGTCTGTCCCTATACCACACTGTCTTAATGAGCATGACTTCATAGCAGACCCCCATATCTGCTCTTAATGGGAAGTGCCCAGAATGCAGCAAGGCTCCCTGAGCTGGGGTGGGGGCGGGGAGATGTACCCCCGCTCTCATAAAAAACACCCGTGGTGAAGCAGAAAAGGAGGCTGAACCCGGCTCTGCTCCAACCAAGGGAGTGGCTCCCTCGCATCTCTGTTTTCTTGAACATAAACCAGGAGTAATGATGCTGCCTCCCAAGAGTATTCCTAGGACTGAGTAAAACTGTGCATGTGAAAACTCCTGGCACCACACCTTGTGTTTGTTGAGCCTGGGTCTGTGCAACAGAACCTGGAGAAGTTAGGTGGCCATGCTTCCACTCACACAACCAGATTGACTCCACACTGCCTTTTTACTGTTGGAATTCAGAGAATTTCTAGACCCTGGTGTTCTTGGTTTCTATTTTCTCTTCCTCTGTTTACTCAGGGAAAAAAAAAAAAATCCATCTCTAAAGGCTCAGCGCACACTATAGTTCCCAAGTGATCCTTCTGCTTTGGTTTTTCTGTATCTGATGGGAACAGAAGGAACTGGATAAGGTCTCTTTAACAATGTTGGAGAGGATGTCGGGTTTAATTAAAATGCATACTTTTTTGGCTCTGTTACCTATTGCAGGCCCTGGCTGAGCCAAGGCTCCCAGGCATATGAAAGCCATGAGTTTGGTCATGGCTTCCAGGAGAGTCTCTGGGGGTAACAGTGAAGTGCTTCTGGAACTCGGGCATCATTGAAATCACAATGGCCTTGAGGGTGAATTGCTAAATTGACATGTGAAGTGGGGCCAATGTTGGCAGTGTCACCTGTCTCTCCTAATTCCACAAGACTCCTGGCACAAAGTAAGTGCTCAGTAAGTATTTACTGAATGAATAACTGAATACAGTCAGAGAGATGTAGAGTCACCTTGAGGAGACAATTTGACAATATTATTATTTCTTTTTGTGGTGCTAGGATGGACCCCAGGATCTTGTGCAAGTTAAGCACACGCTTTACTGCTAAGCTACATCCTCAGACCCAGTTTGATCTTGTTTAAAGGCATTAACATAGTCAGAGAAAAGGTGTACAGCTCACTAGACGTAGTGGTCTTACAATGAGAAAGGTATATGAAAGAGCATGAGAACAAAAAAAAACACATAATTAAAGTGTGCAAATGGACTGGCCCAGAAATTGATAATGGAGAGATAAATGGAGTGGAATAGAACCTGCAAATAGACCCAAACAGATAAGAAAACCTGGTATGATAAAGATGGCACTTCAGATATGTGAAGGGAAAATACATGTTAGGATAATTTATGAGCAATCTAGAAAAAAATCAAACTTCCTAACTCACTAGAATCACTAAAATTAATTCCAGATGCATTATATACATACATACAAATAAAAACCCCAAATCATAAAAATACTAGAAGAAAATATCAAGAGGAGGTAATCATGGAGTAGAGGAAATTTTCTAAAATATAACATGAGTCCCAGAAGTTTTCAAGAGAAAAAGGGACAGCTCTTATCATATAAATATTTTTAAACTTTTATAGGGGGAAAAATATACACAAAGCAAATCACAAACACCAAGCAGGAGAAAATATTGATTTGCTTTCCATATGACAGATGAGTGCTAATAACCTCACACGTAAAGAACTGCTACAATTGACTTTTTAAAAAAGTACATAGGAAGAAAAATAAGAAGGATAACTATGGGTAAGAAAAATAGACAACTAACATGGGAAAATACATTTTATTAAAGATGACATTCAAGTGGCTAAAAACTCCACAGAAAAGCAAATCCAGATTTTAAGTAGCAATATGGTACTATTTTTCAGGTATCAGATTTGTAAAAATTAAAATGCACCCAATGTTGGGTAAAGCATTGATATGTTTCTTCCATTACTGGTACAAGTTAAATTGGTACATTATTTTTAGAAAGAAATTAATTTCTATCAAACTATACTTATATAGTTTATATATTACATATTTGATAGAATCAATTCTACCTTTTGAGAATATATTTTATAAAAATACTGACAAAAGTTTAAGAAAAAATAAATATAGAGGAAGTTCTCTGAAGCACTGTTGTAGTAACAAAAGACTGGAAATATACGTGTATTAGCAAAAGATTGAGCAATTCTTGGTACAATATGTTCATAATATAGAACTGAAAAAGACAGAGAGATCTGTCCATAGATACCGACAAGGAAAGATGTCCACACCTTGGTGTTCAAATTTGAAACGAAAGCAAGGTGAATAACATATAAACTAAATGTGTGTGTGTGTGTGTGTGTGTGTGTGTGTGTGTACATATATTTTTGCAGTGCTGGGGATTGAACCCTACTGCTGAGCCATGTCCCCAGTCCTATACAATGATATAGATAATTGTATATGTTTAACATGTAACATATTTTTATTTTAATATTTTATTTTAATTTGCATTTTTCTCATCTCCATATATGTATCCATGTGATTATATATTTATACAACAAAATATCAACAATGATTTAGGTTGAAGGTCAAGATTGAAATTCACATTTTTAAAATCATTTGAATTTTTTTCTTCCAGTACTGGGGATTGAGCCCAGGTGTCCTCTGTCACTGCATTACATCCCCAGCTCTTTATATTTTGAGACAGGGTCTCACTAAGTTGCCCAGCCTGGTTCGAACTTGTGACCCTCCTGCTTCAGCCTCCTGATCACTTGAATGTTTTCAATAAGCATATACTACTTTTGTAACAATGTTAAGAATAATTTTTTATTAAAAAAAATTTAACTGAAATACTGGTTTATATATCACTTGGTTACTACAAGTCTTCCTCAAAGGACAGATGACTCCCAGAGGGCAAACAAGATTTTTTGCTGGCTCTTGTTCCCTTCCCCTGACTGCTAGAGATTTCCCACTAAAACTCCTGGCTTCTTTTTAGAGATGAGAGCCAGAGATGCTGCTTATGTTTTTCCAGTACTAGTTGGGGGACAATAAGTATGCCCTGAGTACAGCCCGGGCCCTCCCTGAACAATTGAGGCATTTTTTCCATTGATAACTTCCATGCAGGGTGTGGGTAGCCTCCCATTCCCAGCCCAGACTCTGTGCTCCCAGGGCAGACCCCAGGTCTAACTGTTGCCTGTCTTCCTGGGAGCCAGTACAAAAATGTTACTTAAAACTAGTTTGTTAATACAAACAGACTAAGTGAACTTGCCCACCAGGGAGAAGCCTAAAACTGACTAAAATTGGCATAAGGAAGAGAGAAAAATTGATTTGCAGTGAGAATCACCAAAGACAGGAGTGCAGGAGGAAGAAAGGACAGATTCTGCAAGTCAATTTACTAGATGGTTCCTTTGAGAAAGGGAGGAGGCAGCCAGGCCCTTCTAAAGGGCTAATGGGGCATGGAATCTGTCCATCTTAGGAACTGAGGACAGAGAGGTGGGTAGGGAAGGAGGGGCATGGGGGTGTAGGGGGTGTAGGCGATGTGGCGTTCTATCCTGCAAAGCCAGAGAATGACATTATAGTTGGTGCTGCTGCTGGTGACATATGTGGGAAACTGTCTTGTGGTGAAGTTAGCACATAGCAGCGAAATGCTAGAGCCTATGAGAAATTAAGAAATGGAATGGAGTACCTCTTTGTCCCTATGTCCCTAGCACTAGAGGGCTGGCACAGAGCAGGGGCTCAGTGAATGCTTGCAAAGGAAGGGAGCAAGGGAGATAGGGGGAGGAGAGAGAAGGGAAACGATTGGGACAATGCCCCAAGGACCAGGGGGCTCTTTTCTAGTTTCATGGTCTCAGGGGACACTTTGAGGGGGGTCCTGAAAAGTTGCTCTGCTGCGCTGCCCCTACTTGAACTTCCACACTCTTATCAGTAGAGCTGGTGGCGGGATGTGTTGGGGGAGGAGAGAGAGGAGGACGGACTAGCTTAGTGGTTCTGACCTGGAGTCCCAGAACCCTTGGGAGCTCCCAAGATAGAAATGGGTACCATGGGCTATTTTAGTACCTCTAAATGCACAGCAGGAATTAAGCATTTGCTCAAGATAAGATGGTATGTGCTGACAGGCCAGGTACCTTTCTTTGGGGCTGGAACTCTATCATTCCCAAGACAGGGGGAAGTATTTGGATTGAGTTTGTTCTGCAGGAGGATGGCCTGGGTTAGATCATATCCAGGTGTGTGGCTTTGAGCAAGGGACTTAGCTTCTCCTTGTCAGTATCTTCTTCATTAAAATGGGGATGATAAGAGTACCCCACTCCGAGGTTTATGTTGGCAATTGAAGGACATGGGACACATAAAGCCCTTGGCAGTGAGCTTGGCCAGAGCCGGTTCTACGCAAATGGTAGTTGCTATCATTATTAATTCAGAATGGGAAGTCTGGACATCTCAAACTAATCAGAAACTCTGGAGCTATATATATATTGATTAATAAGTAGTAGGAAGTGAATGAATTATTAATTATGTAGAGCAACTTGTTTGGAAGTCGACATCTTTCAGAACCTGAGAGCTGGCCTAGGCAGAAGTCCTAAGCATGTACTTGGTGGAATAAAGATGGAGCCTTCTGTGCTAGGCTCCTTGGAGCTGGAGTTTAATAGACCCGACCTCCTCTTCCGGGGCTTGGCACAGGGGTTCTCTCTGCTTGGAAGGCCTTTCTCGTCCCTGTGTGGCTGACTCCTTTCAACAAGAAGCCTTCCATGGCCTTGCTTCCTGAGTCAGAGCCCTTCTGATCAGGACTGCTGGGATCAGTCTTTTGAGGCTGATCCCTGGTCCAGGGCCTTCTCAGACCAGCGATTCAGTCTTGACCGCATCTGAACCACACCCAGGGCTCCTTATACAGAGATGACTGGGCGTTGCCCCCAGAGGGTCTGATCCGCAGGTTATAGTGGGGCCTTCCCACAGGAGAAGCCGATGCTCCTGGCCCCGGGAAACACACCTTGAGAAGCCTGGTTTAGCTCCCGTGCCCTAAAGCAGCGCGGCTCTTTCCTGTTTTGTTACCCGCTGTACCTGCTTCTCCTTCTGCCCTCACCCCAAAGCGCCTCACAGTCTCGGGCATTATTGCACGAAAAGAGAAAGTCAGGCAAGATGCAATACAGAAGACTGCTCAAGGCCCTGTGTGCCGGGAGCAGGACCGTGGTGGCCACTGGACTAAAGCCTGAACAGTATCTGAGAGCTCCAGGTGAGGTTCCCGAAAGTGCTTGGAGGCAGGAGGCCCGTGTCCTAGGTCACAGCGCCCTCTGGTGCCAACAACTCAACTCTGCTCCCGGAGCTGCACATGGAGGGGCCCCAAGGAAACCCCCAACTGACCTCCCGGCCCCCTGGTTGTGCCCTCCCGACTTTACCTGTGTCACCACTGCGGGGGGCGGGGGAGGGGGTGGGGATGGGTAACTTGCTAAAGCCCCGCTCTGACCTCACTTCCCTTTGCTCCTCCCTCCAACTTAAACCCTACCCCCTGGAGAAAGCTCGAGCGCCTTGGCTGCTGCCGGCGACTCCCCTGCCTCCTGGGCCCTCCGCTTTCCTCACACAGACGGGCCACAGGCTCTATCCCTTCTCACATGCTCTCTCTCTTCACCAGACTGCAACACCCACCTCCACTCCCGCCACCAACACGGATAAATTCTCTCTTCAATGTCAAATGTCTAGTGCCCAGGGTTGTATAGATCCTTAGGTAGCATGCATGCATGCATTCATACATTCAATCAGCAAATGTATCTGGGGCCTTCCTGCTGGCAGGCATTAATCCCCGGGCAAGGGATCCAAAGGAGAATAAAGCGAAGTAAAGTTCTTGGCCTCTGAGCTTATGTTCTGGGGTGGGGAAATAATAAAATATATTAAATATCATTAAACTGTGATCATCGGTATGCAGAAAATTAGACAAAATAAGAGAGGAACGAATGGAGGGGTTTGTTTTAGGCAATGTGGTTGAGGAAATCCTCATTGATGAGGTGGCATTTGAGCAAAACCTGAACAAAGATGTGACCCAGGCCTGTATATGGGGAAGGCATTCCTGACTGTGTGCAGAGGTGGGCTGGTGGGAGCATGCTTCAAGTATTATAGGAACGGCAGGAAGGCTGGTGTCTTGGGTCAGAGACTCCAGACGCTAAGAGGATTCACGTGTAAGTGATATTAGTGCTCCTTGAGGGCTAAGGATGGGGGTGTGGGGAAAGTAGGCCAGGGAAGGGGAGGAATCCAAGCAAGGGTGTGATTTCAGGCATAATCTCATGAAAGGTAGTCTCAGTCCACCTCCACAGGGGCCCTTGTGTGTAAACTCTGTCCCAGAGTTAGTCCTAATCTAAAACAGGATTGCTGAGACTCAAGCCCCCTAGTCCCCACCTCCCCAGGGAGTTTTAAATGCTCAGGCAAGTCATGTGGGCAAAGTGGGCCCCACTGGTGTGCTGTATAACTCATAAGAAATGGCAGACCCCCCAAAGAGCCCCGGGTACTAGGTATTGGAATAAAAACATCCAAAGCTGGGGGACACACACAAAATGACACAAAAGGGGGCATTTGAAGGATCTGGGTGGAGCGCTAACAATATCTGTTTTGATCAATGAGGGTAAAGAGCAGAAGTCAAAGGGCAGAATCATAGGCGAGCAGAGTCTGCTGAGGCAGATCAGGGAAACCAATATCTGACTTCATTCAGAGAGGCAGTATGCTCTGCTGAAATAGCTACAATTTCTGGTCTTCCTTGCATCTAGGGGTGGCCAGTTTCAGCCACTGAGATGTACATGAAAAGTCTGCTGGAGGCTTCTGAGAAAGTATTGATTGATGGAAACATTACCTCGTCCTCCTTACTGCTCCTTCCTTCTTGCCTAGAATGCAAACCTGAGGCTGGAGGTAATGCAGCCATTTTGTAAACTTGAGGTCACAAGGAGGCAAATGTGAGAATAAAAGCCCCATGCTTAGCATGGTAAATCAGAAAGACAGAGGGGCCTGAGACCCTGGTGGTGTGGAGTGGCAGCACTGGTCTGGAATGCATATCTCTGGACTTCTTTTTTGGGAAGATAATAAATCTCTGTTTGATGAAGTCATTGGCTTTCACTTACATGCAGCTGGGCGACACACCTAACTGATATCCCTTCCAAAGAGTCTGCGTGGGTCTACACAGCTCCCACCTTACATGTGAGCTACCGCTCAAGTGCCCTGGATGTTACAGAGCTTTTTTCAGATTTTTCCATTCTTCTGTCTAAAATATTCTATTTTATGGCGAATTTATTTAGTTATAAGTGAGATTGAACATTTAAATATATTTATTGAATAATTGCTTATGTGAGCTACAAGTTTCTGTGCTTTGTCCACTTCCACTTGCAGGCCCCAAAGAATTCACTGTGAACATTGGCATTTCTTTCTTTCCTTCTTTGTTTTTGGTACCGGGGATTGAACACAGACGTGCTTTAGCACAGGGCTGCATTCCCAGTCCATTTTCTTTTTATTTTATTTTGAGACAGGGTATTACTAAGGTGCTTAGGGCCTCTCTTAGTTGCTGAGACTGGCCTCAAACTTGAGATCCTCCTGCCTCAGCCTCCCAAGTTACTGGGATTACAGGCATGTACCAACCATGTCCAGCAGCATTGGCATTTTAAACGGTTCTGAGAATTGCTGCAGTATTAATCTGACGTTGGCCTTTAGCAGAGAATCTTCCAAAATTGTTTGACCACAGGAGATGTTTTGTCTTGGAATCTGTCTTTCTATTGGTTAGGACACAACTGAGTGCTTACGTGCCAGGAGTGAGTTGTACACAATTTGACCTGCCCAACCACTCAAAAATCCACAACCTCGAAAAGACATTTGAATACTCTTACTGGCTCCCTCTGTAAACCTCCTAATTCTGTAATAATTAGTTTGGCAGCTAAGATTTTATTCCAGATCCTTCAGGCAGAAATACTTCGTCATGTTCATATTGTGTCATAGTCCACAAAAGTGCCTGTCAAATAATCTCAGGTAGTTTGATTATTATCTGGTCATAATTTGTCATCTGTAACATTCTTATTTATTTTTCAAGTGCATGCAAGATATTCGCATTTCTTTCTTTCTTTCTTTTTGGACACAATTACCTTTGTTTTATTTATTTATTTCCATGTGGTGCTGAGGATGGAACCCAGTGCCTCACACATGCGGCGAGCGCTCTACCACTCCAGCCCTAGCCCAAGATATTGGCATTTCTTTAACTTAATTTTCCTCCTATTTTCCATATTTTTCTAACACAGAAGTATGAATATCATCATCATGATCATTTCATGGCAAGGGTTTTCATACAGAAAATAACTTATTTTGTTAATTTTTTCTGTTGTTCTTTCTTGACTTGGTGAGTGACTTGATGTCTAATGTTGAATACAGTTTGATTCTTGATGGATGGAGGATGGAGTCTTGTTTGTTTTTATTATTGTTGTGGCTGTTTTGCAGGGCTGGGGATTGAATCCAGGTCCTCCTGTGTTAGGCAAGCGCTCTCCCGCCGAGCTTCACCCCCCCCCCCCCCCCCCCCCCCCCCCCCCCCCGTTCCTATTGTTCGCCTTTAAAAATGAGAAAATGTCTCTAAAGTTAAACATGTGCATGCTCTGACTCTGGGTGTTAGTTCTGGCTATTGATTTACCCCATGGCAAAGAGTGCAGATGCCCACAGAAGGAACCTGGCCAGTATGGGTGCGGCCGCTTTGTTCATAAGGGCCCCACACTAAAAACCACCCAAATGCTCATCAACAGATGAATGAACAAAGAAACCGAGATGTTTCCACACAGCCGAGAGCTACTCGGCAGTAAAAAGAAACATGCTACAACCACAGGCCACAACAAGGATGGATTTCTTGAACATGATGCTCAGTGAAAAAAAAGTCAAATAAAAGAGCACATGCCACACGATTCCTTTTATGTGACACCTGGAACAGACAAATCTAACCGATGGCTATAATGAGATCTGTAGTTACAGGTGAAGGAATGAGGCCATCTGGAGGAATAGAAACTGTTTCTATTTGACTCTGGTATGTATGTAAGTAAAAATTCACCCAAGTGTGCGCTGTAGATTCATGCTTTGTATACATCTTACCAAATGTATTTTATGTCTCAATAAAAATACTTGAAAATAAAAAATAGACAGGCGTGGTGGCGCACACCTGTCATCCTAGTGGCTCTGGAGGCTGAGGCAGGAGGATTGCAAGTCCAAAGCCAGCCTCAGCAAAAGTGAGGCTGGGGTTGTGGCTCAGTGGTAGAGTGCTTGACTAGCATGTGTGAGGCACTGGGTTTGATTCTCAGCACCACATATAAATAAATGAATAAATAAAGATCCATCAACATCTAGCCGGGCGCGGTGGCGCACGCCTGTAATCCCAGCACTTTGGGAGGCTGAGACAGGAGGATCGCGAGTTCAAAGCCAGCCTCAGCAATGGCGAGGCACTTAGCAACTCAGTGAGACCCTGTCTCTAAATAAAATACAAAAAAGGGCTGGGGATGTGGCCCAGTGGTCGAGTGCCCCTGAGTTCAATCCCCGGTACCACAAAAAAAAAAAAAAAAAAGATCCATCAACATCTAAAAGCATTTTTAAAAATGTGAGGTGCTGAGCAACTCAGTGAGACCCTATCTCTAAATAAAATACAAAATAGGGCTGGGAATGTGGCTCAGTGGTCCAGTGCCCCCCAGTTCAATCTCCCATGTTCCCCCCAAAAGAAAAAAAAGAAAGAAAATTAAAAAACAATTTAAAAGCTAACATCTAAAACCAAAAAACAGTTGAAAATATATTAATTAAATCAATTAAGAGATGAGACTTTCTAGCTCCTGAAAATCAAATTTCACAATTTTTATCATACTTGAGCATGAGTAATCTTTAAATATGGTGACTGTTCAGAATTTTAATTACTAAGCTGAATGAAAATCAGTATCTCAATACTCCCTGTTTTGTTTACTGAATTTTTTAAAAAGGTAATAAGTAAATGCGATAAAATATGTATAAAACATTCTTAGAGGGGCTGCAGTTGTAGCTCAGTGGTAGAGCACTTGCCTAGCATGTGTGAGGCACTGGGTTCGATCCTAAGCACCACATAAAAATAAAATAAATAAAACAAAAGTATTGTGTTCACCTACAACTAAAAAAAAAAATTCTTAGAAATGTAGAATGCCTGTAAGCATAAAGGCCCACAGCAACTTTAAGCATTTTGTGTTTAGATAGATTTAATTGTATAGATAATTTTTTCTATCATAATGGGAAACTCTTTGATTGGAATGGAGAAGTCATCAAAATCACAAAACACTGTTGTCCAAAAAATGTTATTCTATGGGCAATAAACATACCAAGGGTGGTCTCCCTTTTGTTCTCCAGACCCCTCTAGTTCTATGTTTTAGGCCACAAGTTTTTTGTCTTGGGACATGAAGCAAGGTGACCTGGCCATCTCTGCCTGCACTTAACTGTACACCATACACAAATCTGCAAACATTTTCACTATTGTTGGAAAACACTTGAGCTATGGCAAATGTCTGTCATTGCAAAACAAGGAAAAAAATGTTCTTTAATGAGCTCTTTTACAACTGTTGATTCAGGCAGAGCTCAAGAGATTGGTTGCAAGCTTCTGCTTTTAATAACTGAAGCCAAAATATATCACCCAAATCTCAGAATCGTTCATTGTACCAACTCACATGAAAATCACCAATATTATGTTTGGGGCTGAAGAAGCAAATAGAAACATTTCTACTTTGAAACAATCCTAGGGATGCATTGAAAACGTCTCAGATGACAGAACCAAATTTAATTCGGAAAATCAAAAGAGAGTTCATGACAGCAGTGAATCTATTGGCATGGGTAATTATGGACGGCTGGAAGTACCAGCACAATGTTCAGAACCCAGTGCAGAGGGAGTAGTCAGAGGTAAATAAGCAATTGTGACAACACTGGGTGAGCCTGTGTTCTCATGGGTGGCTGTAATGACAAGTATCATGGAGTCCCAAGTTCATTCCAAAGATCCTGAGATTTGAGCAGCACTTCCTTGTATTCACAGACAAGCTATGTCTTTGGTATGTAAGCCTTGTTTGTTAAGGTTTCCATGGAGATCTGAATTCCACAATAAGTGCTGTGATATAAACAGTGCATTTAGATCTAAGCCTCTCAGCCCTGTGTTCAGCATCATGAGAAGAAACAGGAGAATAAAATTTCTCTGCCATTTCATATGGAATTGGGTCAATTGTCCAAAGAACAATTTCGTCCAAAGTTTAGGATCTTAAGAAGTCAAAATAAAATTTAAAAATTGGGACTCATTCTCACTTTGCAATTCTTTGAAGGATAGTAATTAGCTTCAAAATCTTAATTTTGAGTCTCTGAATGAACCTAATCAACAGTTCTAAGAATATATGAAAGTATATATGTACAGTAAAGGATTAAGCAAGAAGGTCTGTGTTTCCCAAAGCCTACACATTCCAAATGGACTAGCCCCCGTCCAGCTCCTGGAATATAACCCCTGAGCCCTTGGACTATCCTGCATGACAGGAGCGGTTTTTGAGCCTTGGGCTTTGGAGAATGCTGTGTCAATTTGACCCCTGGGGGTCTGGGTAGCTAATGTCTTCCATGAAGGCTCTGCATCCTATGTGACTGACGCCTAGATTAAAACCCTGAACACCAAGGCTAGGGGAACCTCCCTAGTGGTTGGCAACACTTCTGCCATATTTTCACACATCATTGTTGCAAAAATGAGTTGACTCCACTGGAGGAGAATGTGAAATATGAGCCTGGTTTCTCCTAGACTCTCCCAGGCACTTTTTTTCTTTACTGACTTTAATCTGTGTCTATTCACTGTAATAGACTGTACCAGGAGTATAACAATTGTTTTGAGCTCTGTAATTCCTAGCAAATCATTGAGCCTGAGGGTGGTCTGGGGAACATTTAACACAATATTGATATGTTTTAACATTTATGGATTCAAAGAAAAAATTTACCTTTGCAGACATAAAACTACAAATGGTTTACCTGGGAACCAAGTTGGAACTATAATAAAAAACCTAAAGGATTAAGACTATGAAAAAAAAAATCCTGTAGTTAGACCAGTGTCTGTATATGTTTGAAGAAAATTTCACCATAATTTAAAAATACTTGACATAAGAAAGTACTATTATATTCTAATTTCCTTTATATTTTACAAGAAATTCAACATTATATGTCATCCATGAAAGAAAAGTCAGAACTTTTAGATTTAGAGAATAATTGCATTGTTAAAGGAAATTTCAAAGAATCCAAATTCTATTAAGGACAAGACAGACATTTCTGACTATTGGAGGAATATGATAGATATTGCTGCCATTTGCAGAGTCTACTTGGGCAAATTTTCTTGTTAATTGCAGGAGCCCTGTTTGGGGAGATGGCTTAAATTGCAGTTGACTATGGGCCATGGAGATTTGGGCATTGCCGCCTTCCGTAGTCTCACGGGACTTGGCCCGGGATCTTGTGGGACTTGGCTCGGGATCTCGAGTGACTTGAGCCAAGACTGCTGATCGGGTCTGCGGCCATTTTTTGGTGGTGTGTGTGGTGCGTGTTAGTCGTTGTTAGAGCCAGAGAGAAAAGTTATCAGAATAAAAAGCTGTTTGTTTCCGGTTCGCCTCTGAACTTCTTCCCGCGGCTTTGTTGCTCCAAGCGGCCATCGCTTCAGGCGGCAACAGTTAATGTTGATGATTGTTAATTTGAAGGAAGCAAAAGTAATCAAGAATTTTGTAGCCATTTCAAGAATAAAAATCTAATATAAAAAGCATTTAAAAAGCTGATTTCTTATAAAAATTTTGAAGAGATGTTATTTGAAAGTTTTATTCCAATTAAATATTTACTGTCTTCCTAAATGCTTTGTATTTTTGCCTTTTCATAATTATGTACTATAAAGAAAATGTGACTAGTATTTTCACCAACTTCTAGATTTTCTCAAAATTGAGTTTGCCCTAATGTGCCACATGAATGCTACCATTTTCCATATGTCCCACCCATGATGTGAAAAGCACTGGGAAGCCCTAAGTTAAAATAGTTTTATTGTTGCAAAAATGTTCAAAATAATGATGGCTTAAAATGTAGAATTTTATTTCCCTCTCAAGTAACAATCCTAACGTAAGCTTTCAGGGGATGACGTGGAGTCTCCTTTGTTCAATAGTCAAATGCATTCCAGCAAGCAGGAAGGCAAAAAACCAAACAAACCATCCATCATTTACCTAGTTTTGCATACTTTCATTGTTGTGCTTGGCAGGTATGTTAGCTATTTCCTTAGCTGCCCAGTTCCTATATTGACTGCAGGCTCTTGGGGCAGGGGGGTCTCTCATTGATAGCTGGAAGAGTCTTGAAATCAGACAGATGTGGGTTTAAACCCCATCTCTGTTGACGACAGCTGATGGTTCAGGAGGGTTTTTATCCTAAGACTCAGTTTTCACATCTGTAAGATGGAAATAAGATGACCAACCTCAAAGGGCTGCAGTGAGGATGGAGTGATGAGGCGGGTGAAGTGCTCAGGACCACAGCTGGCGAGCACTCTATCACTGAGCGACCTCCCCAGCCTGCTTGGGCTTTCCTCAACCCCGAAGTCTAGCACATTGTCGGGAGCGAGAGGGCCTCTGTGTTGGTGGAGACTGACTGAACTGAACTGGGCTCAGGGGAGGGACAGTAACCCCAGGCTCAGAAGGCCCTGGCAGCCACAGAAAGTCCTGCTTGAAGACCTCAGGGACTGAGTTAGACAGAGTAATGTCCAAGTCCTGGAGGGCTAAGGTCCCGGGCAGGGAGATGACATGATAGCACAGAGCATGGGGTTGGGTTCTTTGTCTCATGAATTTGAAGAATAAAATTCACAGACAGAAGGGTGACATCAAAGGAACAGGATTTATTAGAATAATAGAAAGAAAGCAAAGCTCCCAAAGAGGGAGGGGTCCCAAGAGAGAGACACCAAAGAGTGGCTATTATCAAGGGGTTTATATAGATCTATAGATTTAGGGAAGTCAGTCTCTTGCCCAATCCTGGGTAAGGCGTCCAGGGTCCACACAGTATTCATTCAGTCTTTAGTCTAATTAAAATATCAGTCAATAATTTTTCCTTCTTTGGAGAGGCATGGACCCTACTCATGTAAGTCCTGATTTAAAAATAGCCTTTTTGTAAGTTACTAAGCAAATATCTGCAAGTGCTCTTTGTGCTCTACTGCCCAAGAAGGTACCCAGGGGCCCATCTCCCTGACCTCCCTTTTTTTTTTTTTTTTTTTTTTTTTTTTTTTTTTTTTGGTACTGAGGATTGAACTCAGGGGCACTCAACCACTGGGCCACATCCCTAACCCTTTTTTGTATTTTATTAGAGCCAGGGGTCTCACTGAATTGCTAAGTGCCTCACCGTTGCTGAGGCTGGCTTTGAATTTGCAGTCCTCCTGCCTCAGCCTCCCAAGTGCTGGGATTACAGGGGTGCGCCACAGCACCCGGCCCTGACCTCCCATCTTGATCTCTTCCTCCTCATCATACCCTCTCTGGAGAGGTAACCCTCACTGCTGTTAGGGGATTTGGGTGATGACCACTCTCAATTCTTCAGACTGAAAAAGGATGTTGAGAGGGGAGTAGCAGTAGGGGCCTCCTACAGAAGCTTATCTAATGGACCCCTTTAGAAGTCAGGTGATACTGCCATGGCAGATAGCATCTGTATGACCATCTGGAGCTTGATAGACTCTGCAGGTGTCTTGTGCATCAGGGCACAGGTGACTAGATGAGGTATATCAAGGGTAGGGATCATGGTACTATAACAATAAAAGGCAGCAAAGCATTATTTTGGCAAACAATTAGCACAAAAACAATCAGTGTTATCAGCCAGCCTCTGAACACCATGAAGATAGTAACTTGTTAGAATTTAAGGTATGGTCTGACATGTCATTTATTTGTGAGTGGAGGCCATTTAAGGCTTTGGAAACATCGGCAGAGTTGTTAAAAACATAGACATGCCTTTTAATTTTTATAATGGCTCAGGTTTCCCCTTGAGCTGTGGAATGCCATCTGATTTTTGTAAAATAGCTTTCTCATTGGTGTTACCTCTGTGTTAGCAGATGGATCCCTTTAGTTGTGTCACTTAGGACTCTCTTGGTAAAGTCAGTCAGGGCTTTCATGTGCCACATTACTCCTTCTGGACCAATCTGGGGGATAAATATCAGAGTTAAATAATCATACCAGTGAAGACTAAATTGAGCTTACCTATGTAGGAGGTTAGGAAAATTCATAGGTCTCAAATTGACTTAGAACAAACTTGTCACACAGGCAGCATCTTTTGCAATAGTTATCAGACATTCCTGTATAAGAGCCCTTTCTTTACAGCTTCCCAGTTTTACTTACTTTTGGGAGGACTGACACAAGTATATATCTCAAGTTACATTAAAAAGCCATTACCTGGGGCTGGGGTCATAGCACAGTGGTAGAGCACTTGCTTAGCAAGTGTGAGGCACTGGGTTCGCTTCTCATCATCACATATAAATAAAAAATAAAGTTCCATTGACAATTTAAAAAATTTAGAAAAAAAAAGCCATTGCCTTTTAAAATGTCCCTGTCTGCTTGTATTTTGGTTATACTTTGCTGCCAGGTGTTCAAGATCAAGTTGGTCAAAAAATTGACTGCCATTATTCACCATTAAGAGTCAGCTGAGATTTTGTCAGGGATAACTCTTGGGAACATTTGAGAAGACTCTTGGTTCCTTCAGCTTTCTTCTATCAGTCATGCCATCTGTCAGGGTGGATCAATGTCTTCCTGACCACGTGGGGCTTCCCTCAGAATCATCAGAGAATTTTCCCTTTCCAATGACCCTCATCTTTGCAGATGTGCACTGGTTGGCTTCCTGTTCTCCAGGGTCCTCACAATCTCCCTGATAGGGAGGTCGAGTGACTCAATAGAGTTGCAGGGCCCTTAGAGAAGTCCCATCATTCTCTGAGTTCCTCCTGACCTTAGAGGGTAAGGGCTGCTTTTTCTTAGCCTCTTTACTTCCTTGACTTTGGTCTCCAAGTTTTGGTTTTAAATATCCAGCAGGCCAGTTTCACCATTTCAAAGTAGGAGTACTAGGTTTTAATTTTAATGTCTATAATTTTGTAGTAACCCTTTTTAATTTATTGGGGTAAGTATTAGTACAAAAAGTCAGCATTATATCTTATCTGTCCTATAGTTGATGGTTTATTTTCTTAAATTAGTTCAGGTTGTTTTGTTAGTAGTAGTAATTTTGTAAAATACTAACAGGCAACATTTATAAAGTTGTATGAGGATTTAGTTTGTATAATAGCTTTGAGTCAAGAGCTATAGTTTCTATAATAGCATTAAGGTATATTTGATATCTATTTAGCCTCTACAAAGACTCATTAATTTTTTTAACTCATCACATATTAAATCCTTTACAAATTTTGTTTTCTTTATACAACTCTCTTACAACCTTAAACACCTTTTATAATGCACCCAAAACTTTTCTTAGTTTTGCATTATATCCTTTGCTTATTTTGAGATCACAGTGATCTTTATAACAAAAATCTACCCTTTGAACATAATTTTAAGTGAGTTTACTTCTGGCCTACTTTGGAGCCATGCTAAAATGGAGTAAGGTGAGAGGCAGAGTCTTAACTCAGGTGAGATATCAGAAATAGACTTATTATCTGATGTATAAATGCATCTCACTTACATAACAATGAAACATTTATAGTTAAAGCAAACAGATGTAAGCCAGGCTTTTAAATGGCAGAGTGGCCCTTTTATGTCAGATATAATATATACAAGAGAACCTTCATTGGTTGCCATTCTTGTATTAAGCCTACATAGTTTTTGTTTTATAAACTTTACATTACACTTAGACAAAGCTCAGACACACATATTTAGTTTTCATTTGTGTATATCTCTAGTCACATAAATTTAGATGTCAACTCTATTGTAATATCCTAAAATATCAGCTTTAAAAAAATTTATCCAGAGCTATAAAACAATCATATAAAAGACTTTGAAATAGATATAAACCCTAATTTATTTAACACTTAGTTTCCCTAAGTAATAAAACCTAATAGACACAAGAAGTTATCTTGATAAATAAGATCAGATCAGTATTTTAAGAAAATCTTGTACTTTTTAAGTATAGAGAGTTAGACTTTTATATTAAAAGTTGACCTTAGAAAACTCCTTAAATAACTTCAGTTGACTATATTGAGAATATGCAATGTAATTACATACAAACTTTTTGAAATTTATCTTTTACAAACCGTCTGTAACTTACTTAGACACTCTATAACTTGTTTACATTCTTAGCTTTGTCCTGTCTCACTTTTAATTTTGAAATTTAGGAAAAAAATATTGCTTTACCATACTAAATACTTTTTCTTTCAGAATTTTTTCCTTATTAAGAAAATATAGGCTCCGGGCACGGTGGCACACGCCTGTAATCCCAGCACTTGGGAGGAGGCTGAGGCAGGAGGATCATCAGTTCAAAGCCAGCCCCTCAGCAATGGTGAGGCACTTAGCAACTCAGTGAGACCCTGTCTCTAATAAAATATAAAAAAAGGGCTGAGGATGTGGCCCAGTGGTTGAGTGCCCCTGAGTTCAATCTCTGGTACCCCCTTCCAAAAAAATTTATGAATGTGTATGAAATTACTCTTATTTTAATGAAATAAAATACTGTATGTTTTTCTTGTAGTTTTTTTTTCAATAAAATTAGGGTATTTTTGTTCCTTGTATGTAGAACAACATATGTAAGTAGAATTTTAACTCTTAATCATTTTGTTTTTAGTGAAGACACAGAAACAAAGCCACCTTAAACTGACTTTCCATTTACCAGCAATTTATAAAAACACACTTAATAAATCCCCAAATATGTTGTCTTATAGAACTCAAGAAGCCAAGAGTACTTAAATTTAGATTTAGCAGTTGATGTTTGAGTATCTTAACTTTGACCTTGCCATTGAGGACAATGCTCTGTGGGAAGGCAGAGCCCCACATGCATCTGTCCTCCTTCCTGGTGGCTGATGTGCCTGGCTTCTCAGAGTTCCCAGCTAGCTCCAACTGTCCACCATGGCTGCTCTTTAGGAGGATTGTGACAGGCGCCCTCTTCCATCCCTCAGCAGAGGGAAGAAGTCAAAGTCTGATTCCTCAATCCCTCATTCCATCTATGTAGATAAAATTGTTCCTCAGTTTTCCCCACTGCTCACTTAAGTTTTGCCTTTAATTCTTTAATCTGCTCAATTTTCATTCATTCATCTAATTTCTTGCTTTTAGAACTTTTACTGTTGTCATGTCTTCTGTTCTCCTTGTTTATATGGATTTATGTCATTTTCAGCTTGTATTTTTTTGGTATTGGAAATTGAACCCAGGGGCACTCAACCATTGAGCCATATCCCCAGCACTTTTTTATATTTATTTAGAGTCAGGGTCTTGCCAAGTTGCTTAAGGCCTTGTGAAGTTGCTGAGGCTGGCTTTGAAATCTCCATCCTCCTGCCTCAGCCTCCCAAGCCACTGGGATTACAGGGGTGCGTCACCACGCCTGGCTGGATTTATGCAGTTTTCAACCTCAGTTCAGTAGGGAGGGAAATTTGATGTTTGTTCAGCCTACCATCTTAACTTAGACATCATCTCAACATTTTCTTCTTTTACGTAAACTGATGTTTCCTAAATGGACTAAGCCTCCTGCCTCCGTGCCTCAGCACATGATCCGACCCCCCATGGCATTTCCTAATACCTTGCCAGCCTGGCCTTCCTTCCTCCCTGAATTGACATCTGCCCTGCTCTGGGAAGCTTTTTTTTTTTTTTTTTTTTTTTTTTTTTTGCAGGGGGAGGGGGCTATGTTGCTTGAAACCCTCCTTTGGGTTTCAAGGCACCCCACCATTTACCCTCATTGCTTTACAAATCTCAGTAATGCAATGGTCTTTGTAACCTCGTGCCTGCAGCAGTGAAGGCCACCAGGGAGATGCCAATGAATGCTTGGTAGTTGATGAATAGAAACACATTGTACAGACTCCTTTGCTTTGTTTACCTAATGAGAATCAGAGGAAGATGATTTGTGACTTAAAAGGGAGAGGATCTGGCATGGAAAAGAGAGACAAAGGAGACATGTACGACTTAGAGGAGCCAGTTAAAATGTTGTGAGTCTTTTCAGTTTTAGAAAATGATTTTCAGAGCTTTAACAGATGATCCCGTTATTCTAAGCTTAGTTTTAAAAAGAGGCCCCAGAGGGGCTGGGATTGTGGATCAGCGGTAGAGCGCTCGCCTAGCATGTGCGCGGCCTGGGTTCGATCCTCAGCACCACGTACAAATAAACGCATTGTGTACAACTAAAAGCAAATAAATAAATATTAAAAAAAAAAAAAAAAGAGGCCCCAGAAAGTTAATCTACAGCATCAGTGGACAAGGTTTTGGCTATGTTTGTGTATGTTTCAGGAAAATGGAAAGGTCTCATGCTGGTTCCATGGCTGTGGTCAAACATGTAAAATTCTGACCTTGGACACTTATGATTTTCATATGTCTGTTATACTTCATAACAACTTTACAATATATAATTATTTTTTTTAAGCTGCAAAATGACATAGAACCAGCCCCAAACTTCTTTCTCCAGAACAACATCACCTCCACCACATCATTCCTGTCAATCTTTCCAGTTATTTAAACCCACAAACAGATGGGAGTTTTTCCATATCCCTTTGAGTTCAGATTAGTTAAATGTATGTTAAGTGCAGCTTTTTTTTTTAAAAATGAAGGTTGAATCGTTTTTTTAAAAAAAAAACTCTCATCATGTGCAGCAGGAATCCAAGTGCTAATTATGTAAACTTGAGGTTATTGGACATGCTCTTTACCCAGGTTTAAGAGGTGCCTTTCAAGTGAGATTGTGCTAATGACAGAAGCAGGGGCCACTGCTCTCAGAGACAGAAATATATCTCCTGCATAGATCTTGGATACAGATGTCTGGAGCCTGGCCCAGAATTTAAAATTACAACTATTGAGTTGTAGACACACATAATGGCTCCACTGAGTGCTCACAGGATAAGAAGTCTTTTGAAATCTCTCAATCTTCTGTCCTTCCATTTTGTGTCATTAGGTTAGGTCACTCGACTCTGTGGCAGCTGGGAGAATGCTGGGTGCTCAGGGGGTGCCCAAGAGGATACTGACATGCTGACCCCTCAGTGATCCTCTGTCCCTGAGTCACCCATTGGGAAACATTTGAGACCCTTGGGTCACTGAGCAGAGCCCAGGTAGGGATGGCTTTTGCAGAGTCTTCCCAGCAACTGAGATATAATAATTGGTTTTCTTGCAGGAACACTCATCTGTCTTGGTCACATAGGTGGAAAAAAGCCAGACCGCAAGGAAGTTAAAAGTCACAAGGTAATTTAACCGTCAGACATTGATGGAGGCTCTACTGCGTGCCCAGCTCTGTGCTAGGAACTGAACAGAATGTTCTTTCTGTAGAGCTGTGATACTGGAAGGGTTCTGGGGCCACGGTTTGGTTGGAAGCAAGTGATATAACAAGGGCAATTTTATATAGAGTAGTATGTGTTTGCGATGACTCTGGCGTGCTTGGGGGAGTTTTAGGGAGGTTTTACTACCCCTTTGCGCAGGTTTTGGAGCTGAAAGGAGGTAATCCTTTCTCTATGTCTAACACGTAGCAAATACAGATGATCTCAACAGGACATGGTAAATTCTGGGACAGAAGAACCAAGACAGGCTCTGCAGATGAGACACCCTCTATTGCATGTCCTACGTGCACACAATGTGAGGGGCTGGATACAGGAATGAAGGGTACCTAACAGGCCAGAGAGGCTCAGAAGGGTTCTCACAGGCAGATGGATAGAAATAGGTCCTATTTGCTACATTTTTTGAACCCAAAAGTCAGAATACATGATCTGAAAAGTATTCATTTTCTTATTCACCCAATTATTTTCGTAGAATTTCATAATTTTACATGCAACACAATACTTTCATTAGAAGCAAAAAAAAAAAAAAATTCTAAGAAATCTGAACTGTCCCCCAATATCTGGATGTGTGATGATGTTAGCTATGGTATATTTATCAACTAAGGATTCATTATTATGCTTGAGAGCATGCTTTAACAATGTGGCTTATCATCTTTTACTACATTTTTTCCCGTAAATGTGTCAAGGTACTAGCGTATGATTATATGATCATATATAATAGCAGTGCACATTATTATAGCCCTGTATGAGACAGATGTCTATACTAGATTATTCTACATCCCATGATATTCTCGATGAAGGACATCAGTTAATTCTGTGGGGAATATGAATTTTACCTCTGAGCTCAACTTCTTGTCGAAAGCCTCTGAATTTCAGAATAGCTTTCTTCTGTGTGTCTTTGTGATGACACTGTATACAATGCTTCTCAAAATCTTCCCAGAACCTAGGTTAGAGAAGCTATATAAAAGAACAGCAGCGGGGGCTGGGGTTGTGGCTCAGCGGCAGAGCGCTTGCCTAGCAAGTGCGCAGCCTGGGTTCAACCCTCAGCACCACGTAAGAATAAAGGCATTATGTACAACTAAAACAAATAAATAAATATTAAAAAAAAAAAAAGAACAGCAGCAGGTGATCTATCATTTACCCTTGAACAAGCTAAGTCTTCAGGTGGCTTCCCCCACACTGCATCCCATTGGCTCTCTGTAGTGTCATTTTGCCTGAACTGCACTTAGTGGTACGGCCATCAGCCTTTATAGCAGCAAGTCATTATAAGGAAAGAGCCTGTGACCCTTACCTGTATACTTGCTGAATGGATGTTATTGAGACTATTTGTCCCTGCATTACATATCCGTTTTCTTCTCTGTCAACTCAGGAGAAATTGGTTTCTGAGCTCATTTGCAGGAACAGTGGTACTCTTTCATTTATTCAAGAAATATTTACTGAGCATCTACTACATGCAGACAATGTGAGAGGTGCTGGGGATAGACTCAAATTAAATGTAGTCTGTTGGGGAAGACAGACATCAACTAACCAATTACCCCCTCAATTATACAATTTTGATAAATGCCCCTAGGAAATATGGGAGGGATTTAGGAGTTCTAGCAAGGGGACCTAAGCCAGTTAAAAGTGATGTTAGGATGTGATGTTTCTCCTGAGCAGTTATTGTATGTTTTTTTTTTACCTGATCATATTGATCCTCTTTACTTTGGCTGCTAGGAATTTAAAAGTTAAAGCTGTGACTCACCTCTAGAAAGGGTTTGTGATCTAATTGAATTTCAGGACTCATTCATTTGTAGAACAAGTATTTACTTGAAGTCTTTCATGTGTCTGGACACTGCATATACAACAGCAAATAAGATAAACAGGCCCCTGACTTCACAGAGCTCACAGACAATGGGAAATATGGACAGGATATGAATTATTCAAGGACAGTTTGGTAAGTGCCATGCTCAGGAAAGTCCATGTAGCAACAGAAGAACGGAAGGGAAGGGCTAACACCAACTTGGGGAAGGAGGCTGTCCAGAAAATTACTTTGGGGAAATGAAGAGCACACTAGAATGTGATTTTAGTAAGACAGTGGGGAAGGGAGCTATGCCAGCAGAGGTCTATGCACAGATCCAGATGAGGGAAAGAGAACAAATGATATGCTTGTGCAACTGGAAGAGTTCAGTGTGGCTACAGCATGGGGTGGGTGATGTGGTAGAGAAGTAAACTGAGGCCAATTGGTGCATGGCCTCATAAACCACAGTGTGTTTTTTTTTAATATTTATTTTTTAGTTGTAGTTGGACACAATACCTTTATTTCATTCATTTATTTTTACATGGTGCTGAGGATTGAACCCAGGGCCGCACACATGCTAGGCAAGCGTCCTACTACTGAGCCACAACCCCAGCCCCATAGTGCGGTTTTGATTGTATCCTAAAGGCAATGGAGTGTCACTGAAGAAAAAAAGTTCCTACCCTTGTTTTTTCTTTGCCATGCTGTTCTCTCACAGTTCACACATGTGACTCGTGCACACACACGCGCACACACACACACACACACACACACGCAAACACACAACTTTAAATCCTTGAACAAAATGAGACTATAATCAACTGATTCACTACACCATTAAAGAAAGTTGGCTCAAGTAAAGAAAACCCAATATAACACATTAGATTAAAAAAAAAATAAGAAAAGCTATGTATATATGTACAGAGCATCTCTTGATGGATAAGAAACTGCTAAAAGCATTTGTCTCTGGGTGGAAAACTAGGTGCTGGGGAACAGGCATGGGAAGCAAGCTCTTACTATGTGTTCCTTTTTATTTTTGAATTTTGTACCATTTACACATTTATTTATTTTTTAAAAAGTATTTATTTATTTTGCTTTAGTTGTACACAGTGCATTTATGTTTACATGGTGCTGAGGATCGAACCCTGGCCGCGCACGTGCTAGGCGAGCGCTCTACTAAGCCACAACCCCAGCCCTACACATTTATTAAAAACTAAATAAACTATAATTTTAGAGTAGCCCCAATCTATGAAAAAATACAAATTTGTTAATAGTTGCCATCTCTCTCCTGCCCCATTTCTCACTCAGATTATCCAAGAATGTCAGACGCACCACATATCCGTAGGAAGTAAGAAACGTTAGGTCAAGAAAGCCTTGGTAAGGAAATGATTAGCAAGGTTTTGTGGTGGGTAGCAGGAGGGCATTCTAAGTGAAACTTCACATTTGCCCTTGGGAGGGTGTTTGCATTTTTTTTCTGTCTTAGCTTCATTGTCTGTAATATGGTATATCATGAAGGCATTTCATCATAGAGTAGTAGTGGCAATTCAATATGCTAGATCCTGGTTATTAAAAGGTGAACAAGACTGTACCTGATAAGAAAACAGGCAGATGCAAGGTTATCTTCAAAGAGATTCCAATCTGGTGTACAGGAGACAGACAAGTAAATAGGCAATTCTGACACACTGTGGTAAACACCTCAGAGCTGGCATCCAGTGCCTGAGGGACATGTTGGGTTCCCCAGGAACCAAGCCTGAGATGGGGTTCTTGTGTGAGCACTTGGACAGCTTCAGGACTGTGCTTAGAAGGACCCCACATTTGGAATTGAGAAGTCTAAGCTGGAAGTATAAATTGCGGAGTTTTCACAATATAGTTGGGACCTAAAGTCTATTATTTAAAGTCTGGATGAGATTGTCTAGAAGATGACTGTAAACAGAGAAGGGACCTCAGGACTGAGTCTTGGGGAAGATTAATGTTCAAGTGCCAGGAAGTAGAAAAGGAAGAAGATCTAGGAAGAGAGACTGGGAGAGGCCTGTGAAATTCAGAAAAGCCCAATGTGGTTTCTTACAATCCAAGTGAAGAACATACTTTAAAGCAGAGTGACCAGTTGTGACAAATGCAGTTAGGAAAGAGGTCAGCTTGGAGGCAGGCTCTGGGGGCAGTATGGCTATACCTACAGGTTCACAGGGAGACTGAGTGCAAGGTGGGAGAAAGGAGCAGCTCAACTATGCAGATACAAACAAGTGCATACACTCTGTGAGCATACAGCCACACTATTATCTTTGTCTGGGACTTGTGAACAGACACTGGAGATTACAGTCTAGGCTGATATACAGAGAAGAGGTCTGAGAACATGGAATAAATTTTGATAAGTGCCATTTCAATGGATTTACAGAATATGAGCAGTAGCCTGACTGGAATGTGTTCAAGAAAGGGGAAGAAATTGGAGATGGCAAGGATCAACATTTTTTAGAAGCAGTGATCAAAGCAATGATCAAAAGTGACCCAGAGAACTGGAAGGTTAGCTAGAGAATGATGTAGAGTTGAGAGAGGGGCTCTAGGTTACAGTGGGAGAATTGCATCATGTTAGTGGAAACGATCTAGTAGAGGGGAAAAAAATGGTGATGCAGGAGAGAATGATCAGACATCTTGGAGTTGAAGAGAGAATATGGCACTTGAAGCAATGAGGAAAGGTCGAATTTTAGGAGTGCAGGCAGTTTGTCCACAAACAGGAAAGAGTTTGTGTGTACAGATAAAAGTAGGTTGATGGATATGGAAGTTCTTGTAACTCCTATTTTCTTAGTCAAATGGGGAAGCAAGACGCACAGCTGAGAGAATTATAGGGAGGAGATGGGAGAGGCTGAAGGAGAAATGTGGAGTGCCCCCACAGAAGTTGGGTAAATAGCTCTTTTTCCTATCTTCTATAGCATCTTCATTTGGTCAGCAAGTATATTCTGTCTACTACTATGTTCTAAGCACTTCAATAAATATCAAATGCTTCTGGAAAACACACCCTACACTTTCTACACTTTTTTTTTTTTTTTTTTTTTTTAAGATTTGGAGCTGAGTGCAGCAAGGCAGGCTGGCAGGGTCAGAACAGTGATGGTCCTGATTTGGAAGGAGCTAGAAGCCTGAAAGAGGCCGTTGCGGGAGCCTCCTAAATGGCTTCTTGGAATCCACTCGTTTGAGTAATTTTCCTGAAACACAAATCTGATCCCATCATATATTTTCTTTAACTCCTCCAATCAAGATAGGTGAGAACTTGTGGCAAATTGCTTCTAGGGAAGAAAACAGGAACACAGATTCAGGGGTGAGAGGCTGATTTTTCATGTATACCCTAGTGTAGTGTGTAGTACTTGGCAAAAATAATTAACCACGTGCATGATTTTATTTGCTATTCAAAATACAAAATCCTCCCCTCAGAAGTCTGTGCGGCTCTCCAATATCCTCAGGAGAAAGAAAATCCCTGGCCTGACTATTAACATTCTTCTGGGCCTTGGAGCCTGTACACAGGCTTTTCCTGCTTTCTATTACCACCTCTCCCTTCCCCATCTTTACCAGTGCACTTCCCCGTTTAGCTTCCCAGTCACTTTTTCAGTCTTCCCTATCTGAATCCCTGATCCCCACCCACTTGGTCAGTCCCCGCGCTGGGCACTCCCCTAACACCAGGTATTTCGGCAGCAGGCATTTAAGAAAATCCGGAGGAAATGTTATGAACGGATCAGTTTGCCTCATTGCATCGTTAGTCCGAGGAGGGCAGAGCAGTGTGGGCACAGAGTGGGTGCTCAGGGAATGTCAGGTACATGAAATTAGCCTTGCGACCCACGTCCCTAGCAGTCGCCGCCGTCAGGGAACCTGTGGGGGAAAGCGATGCAAACGAGGAGCTGGCGTCAAACAGCCCTCTTGACTCCTCTCTTGCAGGCTGGGGTGCCACTGCTGGCGTCCCTCGGTCTAGAGGGACCCGCGGGAGAGAGGCTGGGGTGGCACCACCTGGAGCAAAAAGGATGCACGTTGTAGAGAACAGAAGTTGGTCTGGCCGGCAGCCCGAAGGGAGGCCGGATGACTAAAACGTCCGAAGGTTGCTGCAGCAGGAGGCGAAACCAAAAGGCAGACTTGCAAGGCGTGAGTCACAACACGGCTGTCTCTTAGCAGAGGAAGCCCAGATCACCCGGTAAGCCCAGAATCAAGGGGCAAACCACCACAACCTGTCGAGCCCAGGCGGCGGCGTCCCGCGCGCCTGCGCAGTCGGGCCCCGCCCGCGTCCCACAGGGACCGCCCCGCCTCCGCCCTCTGCGTGCGCACCGCCTAGAGCCCGCCTCCCAGAAAGACTGCCGGCGCATGCGGCCGGGACTCATCACTGGCTGCCGGGGGCTCACCGCGAGAGTCGCCGGCGTAGCTCTGTAGTTGACGGGAGGATCTGAAGCTGGCCTCAGGTAGGCTGACTCCAGGGATCCCGGAGGAACTGCTCTCCCGTGCAGGAGTCAGCAGCTCCAGCCGAGACCTGCTCGCACGGCCCCGCGCCGGGATGACAGACGCCGCTCCCCACCAATCAGGGGCGAGGTGGTGCGGCGTCCTGCCCAATGGGCTGCGTGCCTAACGGGAGTGGGGCGGGCGGCCCAGGCCGGCGAGGTGCCGGCTCCCGCGCGCGGGCCGCGTGGCCGGGAGCTGCTGCGGAGAGGGGCCAGAGGAGAGGGCCGGCCAGGGCGGGGATGGCCACAGAGGCCGCGGGGCTCACATTGCAGCGCTGGGCAGCGCCCGGTCAGCCTGGCCTGGTTCGTGGGACGGAGAGGGCCGTAGAGGCATGCTCTACGGTCCCTGGGAAAGCCCGGCGGCCGCCACTTCATTCCGTCTGCCCCAGCCCTCTGGCCTCAGGCCTCGGGTTCGCCCACCTGTAAGGGGGCTTCCAGGCCCGCTGTCGCCCGCCGCGGTGGGGAATGGACCAGGCGGCCCGTGGCCCCCACAGATCCCTACTCAGTTGGAGAAAGGGGCCTGTGAGCTCGCCGGGCCTCACGGTCCCTGGGGTGGCCCATGGCCGCGCCGTGCTCAACTCCTTCCCCGCGGCGGAGGATGCAGGCTTTCTGTAGAAGTTCACTACGTTTGCGTGGCGCACTCACGTCCGCACTCGTTATAATCTTGAATCGTCAGCAGCGCTGTGACTGGGGCGGTGCGGAGGTTCTCACCCGGTTTTATGGTGGTGTGAATCCTGGCGTCGGGCAACCCAAGAGACCTGACTGAGGGCGCAGCACAGGGACGATGGAGCTGGAACTTGATCTCACAACTTTGATTTTTTTTATTTTTTTTACCTTTGGTTTTTGTTTTTCACCTTTGGTGAATTTCTCCGATGCATCTTGATTTATGTTGCTTCTTTCCGACGTCTTCCCATCATCTTCAGAATAAAGTTCAGATTGGCCATTCAAGGTTGCACACAAGATGGCACCTTGCCTTCCCTGTTCTTTCCTCTCTACTCTGCGTTTTCCATGCTGTCGGCCAAGCAGTCAGTTCTTCAAGGCCCATCACAAGTCAGGTCTACAAGAGGTTTAGATCCTCCCCCACCCCAGGCTGCCCATCGCCACCCTTTGATGGGCCATGGTACTTTACCTTGGTCTCAGCACTGAAAGTTTTCTACCCTCTCTTCTTTCCATTTTATAGTCTCCATACGTTCTCCCTTCTCTTCCCTCCATCACTGGCCTACTCATTTATTTGTAAATCTTTTGTCACTATCTGAACTTTCAGCAACTTGAGTTATGGGTTCAAACCTGAATATTTTTTTTTGGGGGGGGGTCCCCATAAAATGTGAGTAGTTCTCACATGATAGGAAGTCTGTAAACTGAGAGAATGAATCTTTTCGGACTCCAACTTGATCTCTGCAGGGTTATTTATTGCCAGGCTTTGTAGTAAACTGCGAGAATCTCCCCCAAAGACAGGTGTTACCCTCTTAGAGCATAACTGGTGCAAGTCAAGTGCAAATGAATGAGATGACCCTTTTGCAGAAGAAGCCCATCCAAAAACTCAGTGTGGCTGAGGAATTTCTAGGAACATTCAAGGTGAGACCACCTTATGGCATTAGGCAGACATGTCTGGTTAGGATATACTTTAAAACGGAGCCAAGACTGGTATTCATGTGTCAGTAAGAAACCATTTAACTGGAAGGAGCCAATGGTGAGAGTGATGTTTCCCCTAAATAATAGGAACTTAGGGCCAATAAGTTTGAGGAAATTGCTTCTGTATACACCGTTCTTGGAAGGTCATGGTGTCTTATTACTCATGAAGCACTTTTTAAGAGCCTTGCAATAAAGAAACCAAATGGGTTTGTTTAGTTAGCATTTCTCTGATTTATCTGTTCATAAAAACTCTTTGGGAAACTCAAAAAACTGCTGCAGCAGAGGATAGAAAGTGCAGGCCCATGTCTTCTTTGCTGTCCCAGGGAAAGGCATTCTGAGCATTTTTATTTCCTTGCCAAGTGTGTTCATTCCTGCTTCAGTGAGGAGTGGGGCGGGAATGCTCCAAGCAGAACTCCCCTTTCCTAGTTCCTTTCTTAGCTTATTTTTGTTAGAATCCATCTTCACATGGAACATTCTTGGCGGAGGAAAATGTCTTCTCCCTGCCAAAGCAAGCAGTCTCTGCCACTTGGTGATTGTGTTTTTCTTTTTGGTCACATTTGGGTTTGTCTATCGAATGCCCAAAGCCGTTTCTGGGTCTCTGAAGTTGGGGACTGGTGATTAAATCTTCCCTGGTGAGCCTGTCCCTGTCTCCTCACTGTTTGCCTGTGCTATTTCCACTCTGCTGTCCTTGCAGCCACCTCATGTACCTCTCATCAGGTCTCTTCACCCTCTCCCAGCACTGTACTGCTCTTTGGATTCAATCTAGTCTTCCCTCTCTGATTCCTCTGCCCATTGCTGGGTTTCTGACTGACTTATCTGAGATCCCTTTCCTTCAGTATTTAGGTTTTTTTTTTCCCTCAGCATACCTGGGAGAGATTGCCACCAAGAAGCAAGTTGTTATTAAGTTACAGAAGAAAACTGCCTATAACTCCTTTTAAATGTTGACCCTCTTTCCTTTTCATCTGTTTTCCACAACTTAGATGAGCTGTTTTCTCGGTGATACATTGTAGTTTAGCCAAAGACATTATTTCTTTCATAGAGAATTCAAGATTGCATTTTTTTTTCCTTATAAGGGAAATAATGAGACACCTGTCTGTTATCCCAGTGTTTGGCGATGATGTTAGCTAATGTTAAGGGCCTAGTGTATCAACCAGCTTATCGCTGTTTTTTTGACTCTTAAGGTCATTGTCAAAGCTTTAAATGAAATCTACATTATTGTATAGCAGTTGGTTTTTCTACTTGTATTTGACTAATGCCTTTCAGTGATCCAAGAAACATCTGTTATGATCCCATTTAAACCTGACGAGAACCTTCCAAAGTCATGAGACATGCTCAAGGGGGTTCTTAGCTAGTAATTGGCAAAACAAGTATTTAAACCCAGTTGAGTTTGATTTACTGAGATACATTTTACCTATAATTTTTCTTTCAGATCAAAAAGGAAAATGAAGTACATTTTAGTTACTGGTGGTGTTATATCAGGAATTGGAAAAGGAATCATCGCCAGCAGCGTGGGCACAATACTGAAGTCATGTGGCTTACATGTAACTTCAATTAAAATTGACCCCTACATTAACATCGATGCAGGAACATTCTCTCCTTATGAGCATGGTAAGCAACCACCCCTGCCATCTATCTTTTCTTAAATAATAATTGTGTATGTAAAAGAATATGTCACCTCTTAGGCATGTGTACATTTTATACAACTTCCATTTCCTGTCTTCTAAAATGGTCCCTAGCTAGAATGGCAGAATTTTTGATGCTTTTTCTTACTTGGATGGGAGAAGTAGAAATCTGAGCAGCCAATTTAGTGATTAGAGTCTAGGAGTTTCCAAAATGGAAAATATCTAAAAAGGTAGCAGTTGAACAAAAATTTGTCATTTCTTTTGAAAAAACATTCCTGCTGACATTTTTCATATTTGAGAAGAAAGGGAGTATGCTTATTCTTTGTGACCCCAATCTTTAGAAATTGAATGGTGGGTGGAAGTTGTAAGAAGACATATTTTGGGGCTGGGGTTGTAGTTTAGTGGTAGAGCGCTTGCCTAGCATGTGTGAGGCACTGGGTTTGATTATCAGCACCACATATAAAAGAATAAAATAAAGGTCCATTAAAACTAAAAAATTAATTAAAAGAAAGAAAGAAAGATCTTTGTAATAGCAAGCACCCTTCAAGAGCTTCAAGGAGCTGTGCATTGCCTTTGGTGGAAGGGTCCAGACAGAGGCCCAGGACCACCTTGTAGGGATTCAAGCAGCAGGTAGATGCTAGATTTGAAAGATCTGTAAACTTGGATTTTGTTTTGCTTGTAGAGTTTGAATAATATAAATAAAGATCTTTAAGTTGAAACTGTTAGGGAGGGTAGGAAAAGAGCATCTTACTTCCTTCTTGTTGCTGAGTTCTTAGCCACGGAATGACATGTCACCACGTCTGAGTTATCTCAGATCCATTGCTTAAAACTGGGGGAGATGTATTATTAAAATGTACCTTTTAAGTTGTAAAATTCTTCATTCTTACTCTTCCTTTCTAATGTTGAGGTTAAAGTCTGTAAGAACATGAAAGTGTCATTAGTGTGGAAATCTTTATGTAACAAATAGTATCAGGAAAAGATCCATATACTAGGGGGATTTTTTTTTTTTTTTTTTTTTTTTCCTTGGTGGTGCTAGGGCTGGAATCCAGGGCTTTGCACTTGTTAGGCAAAGCCTAACTGAGCTACATCTGAGCTACTACTCAGCTACATCTCCAGCCCTTAGAGGGGTATTAAATATAAAGTTCTAAAGCACTTAAGAAAAAAAAGCAGGGGCCAGGATTGTGGCTCAGTGGTAGAGCACTTGCCTACCATGTGTGAGACACTGGGTTCGATCCTCAGCACCACATAAAAATAAATAAATAAAATAAAGGTACTGAGTTTATCTACTACTAAAAAAATTTTAAAAAAGAAAAAAAAATAGACATTTTTTCCTTTCCTGTTTTTGAGCTTATCTCTTATTGTGATGGTAGGAATGAATCATTCTAAACAAAATTATCTAGAATGAAGTTGCAAGGAATGAATGTGAAACAAAGGAATGGGGGAAGGTTGGGCAGGTTCACAACTTGGCTTAGAACCAAAGGGTAGCCCAGAGGCTAGTTTTTATAATCAGCACAATCTTCCTCTGCATATGTCATGGAAGTTTTAAATAGACTCATATTTTTGTTATACTTTAAACTTTATTCTGCTCAGGTGGGAGCCTTTTCTGGAAGTCTTTTTTTCTTTGGGGAGCAGTTGCCATACTAATATAAGGTGTCCTTTGCTCTCAGCCTTCAGGGCTGGTCTTTCCTTCTATTCCCTCCTCTTTGATAACTCTTCCTGGTAGAGAGAGTTTGTTGATAGGCTGAAAGTATAAAGTTACCTTTTGGAGAATAGTAGGTAATTTTTCTTTTTTGTGTCATGTTTTAGTTTTCTAGAAATAGATTTTTTGCTTCATATCAGGTTAATGCAGATTTTTTTCTGCCCAAGTGTTTATATTTTAGGATTCATGTTGTGTCAGGGCTTACAAATTTTTCACTTACCCAAATATTCTCACTGTTTGCTGTAGGTGAAGTTTTTGTGCTGGATGATGGTGGGGAAGTGGACCTGGACCTGGGTAACTATGAAAGGTTCCTTGACATCTGCCTCACCAAGGACAATAATCTCACCACTGGGAAGATATATCAGTATGTCATTAACAAGGAGCGCAAAGGAGATTACCTGGGGAAAACTGTCCAAGGTAATACTGGGTTTACCTTTAAGATTGAAAATCTTAGCCAGTTTACTTTCTTTCGAGGATAAAAATTGACTTTTTATGTGATTCTAGCATTTTGTCAAGGTATTATTACTGAAATAATGCCTTCAGTGGAAAATCAGAAATTGTCCATTTACTCAGAAAATAATGTGAAGAAGCTGCCTCTGCTGTGTGAGTAGTATTGTGATTTGAGACTAGAGAGTGTTGTTTTTGCCTGGTGATGAGTGAAGTGGTGAAGGCAGCTAGGTCAGGACATGGAGCCAGGAGTGTGGATGCTGTGTACCTGGGACTTGTGTGTGTAGACCCTGATGAAAAACAGCATCCATCATGCCCACTGGTTTTTATTGGTATCATCAGGCCAGGGGGAGTCTGAAAAGTAGGTTCCTGGGTCCTCTCAAACTTTCACTAGCACAGTTTCACTTTTATTTGTTTGTTGTTTAGATAATATACTATAAGTGTTCATTTGAGAAAAGTATTCTAGTACTTTAAAAAGTGGCGGGGATGGGGGGAACCACAGGTCTCATGATATGACAGCAGCCCACATTTGGGGGGACAGCTTTCCTCTGAGTTATGAGAGCAGATCTACTTTTGGCTACCAACTTTACTGAACTAAAAGTTGAGGGTCACAGTGACAGCTGGCTCTGGACTGGGTCTGCCCTGGCCCAATTCTGGGCTAATCTGGTTATGTTTGGGTCTTGGCCCTGCCACTTAACAACCTTATGAATAATATGAACAAATGACATACTCTCTTTGAGATGTGGTTTCCTTACCTATAAAAACTGGAGATGATAACAGCACCTGTCTATTCAGCTATTAGGAGTTCTAAGGAGCTACATCACTAAAGTGTTTCCCTGAGTTCCTGATGCTTAGGAAGGATCAATTAAGAACTAAAATGATGTCATTCATGTAGTTTGTTGTTCTAGGAACCAATGTGTTCATTCATCTGTTCTCTGATTCATCAAATATTTATTAAATGCTTGCTGTGGTTGGACCTAACTGGTGCTGAAAATATGTGATGAACAAGACCAGGAGGTCATTGTCCTCATGGAAGCTGGCTGTGAGAGAGATAAAAACCAAACAAATAAAATGAGATATTTGATAGGAGCTGTGAGGAAATGAGTGGAGTGAGGCCAGAAAGCATGGCTGGGGAAAGCCGCTTTGGACAGATGGTTGGGGAAACCTCCAAGGAGGGGAGTGGCGGAGGAGCTGGGGAGGTCATGGGCAGAGTGGAAGGAGGGGTCACAGGAAGTACTGAGGCCTAAGACACAGGGGGCTTCAAGGAATGAAGGGGAGGCTGGTGTGTCTGAGGCATAGTGACTTAGGGGGATGTTCAGAGAGGTTAGCCAGCTGGGCCTTCTGGGCCAGGCAAGGAGTTTGGAATTGACTCAGCAGAGGGGAGAACTGAAGAGTTTAAACATGGGAGTGATGAATTCTGATTCGCATTTTCAAAATATCACTTTGGCCACTGTGTGTAGAATAGATAATGAATATCCTTGTGTGTGTTTACTGGAGTTGAACAGAATCTGGAGTTAAACAGTAATCTTTGCTCCTTCGGAATTTGCAGAGTGAGCCCAACAACTATGATTTTGAAAGTGTTCAGCAGTAGCTGGCATTTATTGTGCTCTGGCATACAAGGCCATCTCATAAAATTTCCACAACTTTGTGAAGTAGGAGCTGTTACCTCCACTTGACAGAGGAAACCAGGCTTAAGAATAGATAAGTAATTGGCCCAGTGACTCACAGCTAATGAGTGGTGAACGGAGATGTGAATCTAGACCCCAGATGCTGCTCCCCTCACCACTCTGCTCTGCTGTCCTTTCTCTGCAGCAGGTTGTCTACCCTTCAGTAAGCTGGAAGCATAATGTGCCAGGCTCCTGCAGGTCCCTTGTGCCTGGAAAAGCACTCAGGTGTGATGTGCCCACCTTCAGCCTTGGCTGTGAGCAGTAGAGTGACCATATGGCCCATTGTGTCCACATGAAGACAGACAGGCTGACCGCATGGGCAGGTGCTCTGAGGTGGCTCAGGATGCCATCCTCGGCCTCCTCTTGCATGCTTCCAGCAACAACTTCTAAATCTGAGGAGGTGGCCAAGGGGAGTTTGAACCAGAGGTTATTGAGGCCATTTAATGGGGGCCTCAAAAGTATTTTTATGAAACCATTGCTACTTTGTCCAGACAAAAAAGTGCAGTAGTTTAATTTTTTTTTTTTTTATTTGTTAGCATTTGAGGTAAATGCATTTGCCTCAGTCAATGCCTATGGACAAGCATGAGCTCCAACTTGTTTTCTCTTTTCAGTTGTCCCTCACATCACAGATGCAATCCAGGAGTGGGTGATGAGACAGGCATTAATACCCGTAGATGAAGATGGCCTAGAACCTCAAGTGTGTGTTATCGAGGTTTGTATGGTCCCCATGTCTGTGTACAGAGCACTCATTCATTTCCTAGTCAGCCACTGGCACCTGGCAAGACATTCCCAGTACAGCCAGGGCAAGATGCTGCCGTGGGGCTGATGAGGACAGTCCTAGTGTGGAATGGTCACGCGGGAGAGAAAATTGTCATCCAAGTGATACTCTTTTGTAGCATTTATGGTTCACTTGGTGCCACCTGTACCAGAAAGAGTGGTGTGACACAGTTCTCTCTTTCCTGAGCAAGCTGGCTGACCTCTGCTTCCCTGCACAGGAGCACTCCTCCAAGTGAGCGTTGTTTGGTTTTGGTTTCTCTGTGCTTTGTCTGCTGAACCCAGCGGTTAGATCTCAATTTTCCTTCAAGATGAGGACACTTGAAGGGTCCAGCAGTTTGTTTATAAAAGTGATGGCTTTTTGTAAAAATTATCTATGGTTAGCTAAGGAGATAAGATTAGGATTTTTGGTTTGTGGCTCTCACACAAATAAAATTCCTGGTACCTTTCTCGTCTGACCCTTTTATTAAAATGTGGAAACATCTGTAATAACCTTGGGGAATTGTGAGCCTACCCAAGGGTCCCCTTTCTACCGACTGACATTCTGCAGGGCTGGGATGTCCTTATTACATTGGTAACTGAATTGAGGCAACAGAGCAGATGTTAGAAAAGAAACCACCAGAAAAAGATCGAGTGCTCAACCTCTAAAATAATATTGCTCTTCTAGCTTGGAGGAACGGTGGGAGATATTGAAAGCATGCCTTTCATTGAAGCCTTCCGGCAGTTCCAGTTCAAGGTGAAAAGGGAGAACTTTTGTAATATCCACGTCAGTCTAGTTCCTCAGGTAAGGCATTTACAGTCTGACTTTGGGGGAGAAAATGTTGATTTTCACACTTTATCTAATAGTTTTTAATACTTGAGGTATAGAAACAAGGAATAAAGAACTTCTTGGTGAAAAGTTTATCATAATCATGTTTTGAAAATATGAAATGGAAAACATTTGAAAGATGAATCAGGGCAGTTGTGGTTGAAGCAGCTGGATTGACCTGCCCTTGATTTTATTACATGGCAAAAGTAGAGGAAAGGTATTATTTATTTATTTATTTTTTTTTGGCCTTTTTTAAGACAAAAAATTCAGTTAGCACGAAGAGGAATTAATAGTAATACAAATTTAGAAGTCACAGATATGTTGTAGAGTTGGATACGTAGAAACCGATCTAGCAGACAGGCCTAGAAGTGCTGAACCCTCACTACTCACAGTAGAGAGAGCAGAGAAGCAGCCCTGTTGGCCCCATAGAACCTCCACAGGCTCAGGGTGGGCAGCACAGGTTCCTCTAGGAGTGGAGGCGCTGGTGGGACTCCCCTGACCCCACTTCCCAACATGTACAGGTAGGTGTCAGCCTCTCTCCACTTTGGCAGAAGACTGTAGGCCCTGGGGAGGGTGTCCAGATAAGTAGTCACTAGGACAGTTGAGGGCAGTGACATGGAACCAGGAACGTGTTGTGGAGTGTGATGTTACACTGTTGAGACACTTTGTCTCTTTCCACCTCTTGGTTCCCAGAATCATCACAGCCAGGCTTAGTCCTTCTGCGTAGGAGATGGTAAGGGTCTTCTTTGGGGTATGGCTGACTGGTGCAGGAGAGAAAACACCACCTCAGGGCTCTGCAGTGAACCAGGACAGCCACATGCCCACAGTGACCCTCCTGCCCCCTCACACAGAGCTTCCAGTTAGCTTTTAAGTATGAGTAGCAGTCATTGATTAAAATCATGCAGGAGGTAAACTGCATGCACTAAACAAGAACTAGATGCCAGAAGAAGGGAACATGTGGAGGCAAAAAGAATTCTTGGAAGTTAAGAATTGGATAGGAGAGATGAAAAAGTTAAGAGAAAGGAAGTTGAGGAAATACCTCAGGAAGTAGGGCAGAGATCAATAGGCAGAAAATAGGAGAGAAAATATAAGAGTTAAAGGACTAGTTCAGGAGTTAATATCCAAATTGCAGGATTTCCAGAAAAGAGGTACAGAGAAATGAGAGGGAGGTATGATTTAAATCGGGGACAGCAGACATGGTTCAGGGGCCAAAGCATCCTATCACCTGTTTTTTTTTTTTTTGAAGATACAGTTTTATGGAAATTGAGCCCTATCTATTTGTTGATGTATTGTCTGTGACTGCTTTTGTCCTAAAATGAAGGTGGGTAGTTTTGACAGAGACCATGAGGTCAAGAAAAGCCCTCAAGTATTTTGTTTTATAGGCCTTTAACAGAAAAAGTTTTCTGACCCCTGATCTGAAAAGGAAATTGTGGGATGTGAGTTTCTGGATTGAAATGGCCCATTGAAGGGAAGGGATGGGGGATGGGCGTAGGAATGACAGTAGAATGACTCGGACAAAACTTTACTCTGTTCGTATATGAGTACACACCAGTGCAACTCCACATCATGTACAACCACAAGAATGGGAAGGTATACTCCATGTATGTATGTTATGTCAAAATACACTCTACTGTCATGTATAACCAAAAAGAACAAATAAAAAATTAAAAGGGGGGGGCTGTTGAGTGCTAAGGCTTATTGGACCCAACATGACCCACACCAAAGCACTTCGCTGTGAAGGTTCAGAAAAATGAGGCAGAAAGGCTGTAAAGGAAAAGATACTTTTTTTTTTTTTTTTAAGGTAGACACAATACCTTTATTTTATTTATTTATTTTTATGTGATGCTGAGGATAGAACCCAGGACCTCACATGGTGCTAAGCAAGTGCTCTACTGCTGAGCTGCAACCCAGCCCAAGATACTTTCTTTTTAAGAAAAAGAATCAGTATGGCAATATTAGAGGCTAAAGATAGTGAAGCTATTGCATTAAAAATCCTAAAGGAGATGCAACAGGGAGGTGGAGCACGAGCACACCTGTTAGGACCCGAAAGATGGTGAACTATGCCTGGGCAGGGTGAAGCCAAAAGGGGTGGAAAAAGGAAAAAAAAATCCTAAAGGAGAATTATTTACAACTTAAAATTCTATACCCACCAAATCTTATCTCTTATGTGTGAGAGGAGAATAAAGATAATTTAGTGCAGAAAGGGAAAGTTTAGCCCATGGTTTAACTGAACAGTATTTAGCCCTGAAGAGGTTGCAGGCACCAGAAGCGTGCACTCTAGCCAGGATAGAGGAATGAGGGAGAGAGTAGGTCCTCACTTAACAGTGAATTCAACAGAAAATGCCTCATTCTAAATGTCAAGAAGTAGCAATAAAGCATACCAGAAGGAGCAATTAAAAGAGTTGGAAGTGGGTTTGGGTTATAGTTCAGTGGTGAAAATTGTGCTTAGCACGTGCCAGGCCATGGGTTCAGTCCCCAGCACCTAAACAAATAAATAAGAAAAAGAGTTGTTTAAAGTCCCCAGCACCAAAAGAAAATAAATGAAAAAGTTGAAGAGCCTTTGTTTGTAGGGTTTAGAAAGTGGGAGGGTGGATAAGTCTAGGTACCACTGTTCTTTAGGACAAATTTCCTAGAACTATTTGACTAAAATACGTGCATGTGCAGTTTCAACAAATACAAGCTAAATTCTAAAAATGGTCAAACTCTCTTTAAAAATGATTTCATGGAAAAGTTATACTTGAAAATTCTTTATCATAGAGAAACTAAGCTCCTTCCCCCCCCCCCTCCTCTTTTGACTATTAGCCAAGCTCAACTGGGGAACAGAAGACGAAACCCACCCAGAACAGTGTTCGGGAACTTAGAGGGCTTGGACTTTCCCCAGACCTGGTAGGATTTCCTGATGACCTGGTTTCATTGTGATCTCTTACGTCTCATTAAAATCACGCCTCCACAACAGGCAGGACCTTTGTCTTCTTGGCAGGCCTTTACTGAAAATCAGTGGTGGAGGAAGTAGGTTCGCTGCTTGGGGCTATAGTTTGTGAGGTTTTCTTATGGCATTTGTGAAGTCTTGAACTTCCTGAGTCTTTTTTTTTTTTAAATATTTATTTATTTGCTTTAGTTGTATACAATGCGTTTTATTTTTACGTGGTGCTGAGGATCGAACCCGGGCCACGCACGTGCTAGGTGAGCGCTCTACCTCTGAGCCACAACCCCAGCCCCACTCCCTGAGTTTTAGTTCTCCTCTTTATCCTTTATTTATTGTCCTTTTCCTGCCCAAGAACATTCATAGATGAGGAAAGCCCCGGTTAGCTTCTGTAGTTCTACCATCTACCTCTTGGTTCACACTACCATCCTCTTATGTTTCTCTGGCTTGGGATTTAGGAATTTCAGTTTTGAAGATGAGATATTTTCATGGATTGCATGCATTGTTCCAAGTGCTAACGGTTTTATCCATCTTAACTTATGTGATATCTATTTTAATTTTATTCAGTGAAAAAAACTCAGCTTTGTAACCCTATTTCTGTCTAAGCCCCCCTTTTTTTTCTTACTGCTAGGTTGTATGCAGGTGCTCAAATCCTCTTGACACATCAGTGAAAGAGAAAATATCAATGTTCTGCCATGTCGAACCTGAACAAGTAAGTAGAAATTGTATCTGTGTGGGAATTGGTTTTGTTTATAGTTACCTGAAGCCTCTTGACCATGATGTTCCATGAGGCTTGCTGTTATTTCAGTTAAGACGTAATAGACTGGCCTCTAGAAGAACTGACCCCCTTGGCTCTGTCATTCATCATCACCTACTTCTTGTGGTTCCCCAAATGTTCCTGCACCTCTCCTGCCTATTCTCTCCCCACTCTTTGGCCTGTTTTTCTTTTTTGGTATTGGGGATTGAACCTAAGGGCACTTAACCCTGAGCCACATCCCTAGCCCTTTTTATTTTTTATTTTTCAGATAGTCTTGCTACGTTGCCTAGGGCCTTGTTAAATTGCTTTGAACTTGTGATCCTCCTGCTTCAGCCTCCCAAGTTGCTGGGATTACAGGCATGCACCCTTTGTTCTTTATGCTTCATCCAGGCTGAATGTCTTTCTGTTTCCCTAACACCTCACACCCATTCTATTCTTTTGCTTTTGTGCTTGCTAATTTCTGTCAGAAATCAATGTCCCCTTCTCCCCGTTGGCTTGGAAATCTGTTCATTTTTGTACTTCAGAGTCTGGCTAGGACATGGTATAGTCTGAGAAGTTTTATAGCCTCTTTGCCCTCAATACTCAGAATTAATCATTTCCTTCCCTGGGCTACCTGTGCATCTCACACATGCTGGTGGTGAGCCTGTGCTGTGCCTCTTGATATGTGTGTGCTTGTGTCCTCATTTGTCTCCCCTCACAGACTGAGCTTCTGGAGGACAAGGATCATCTTATTGAGCTTTGTGTTTCTGGTGCCTGGTGTCGGGTGTTGTAGTCTCTCACATGTATTTTAGTTTTTTGTTGTTGTGCAAATGGAGCAGACCTGTGGTACAGAAAATTCAAAATTTTTGGAAACTGTATGGTGCTTAGTATGAAAATTCTGGTGGTGATAAATTGAAATTATGGCATTGGTCAGTGTATTAGCTTTTTGACACTACAACAAAACACCCGAGGCAGCTAATTTAATAAAGAAAAGAGGTTTCCTTACTTCACAGTGTTGGAGGCTGAAAGTCCAAATAGCACAGCACATGCTCTGGGAAGACTGCATGGTGGATAGCAGAGCCCATGTGGAGGAGGATCATATCTCCAGCTAGGAAGCAGAGCGGGGAGGGGTGGTTTTTCTCTTTTTATAATAACCCTTTTGTGAGGACACAAGGGCCACAGGAGAAATGTCTTAATTCCTTTTGAGGGTAGAGGCCCCAGTGACCCAAGGGACTCCCACTAGACCCAATACCCAGTACTTCCCAATGCCACCACTCTGGGACCAAGCCTCCAGTCACATAGACCCTTGGGAAACACCGTCCTATAACAGCCGGTTTGGCTGAGGGAAGACTAGAAGGGAAGTTGAGATTGAGCAAGTTGAACCTGAGATTGTGGAGAGTTTGTTTTACTACTAGATGGCTGAGGATCAGGAGACTGCTCAGGAGAGCCCAGCTGGCTTGCAGAGGGGACAGTGAAGCAGTGGTGTTGAAATAAGAGCGATCCACTTGCAAGATTTTGGGGAGAACATAGGGGAATAACGGGTGAAGTCACTGGCCTGGTGTAGGCATGAGTGGAGCGGGAGGAAAGCCCTTGACCCTTTCCATGGTAGCTCAGGCCTCAGGAGGGAGGGTCATCTGGAGCTGGAGTCAGGGCTCGCAGTTGTGGTTCCTGACCCAGGAGACCATCAGGAGGATTCTGTTCCATACTGAACCGTGGAGCACAGAGTAATTTTCATGTTCTGAACAGCCCTTTTTCATTCACTTTAATTATTTTAGATATTTCTGTCCTAGCAAGTGAAGGGAATTCAATTCTGTAGTAGAACTCATGATTCTCATTAAAAGTGTTCACTATTAAAAATGTGATAGGTATTTCCATTTTTAAATTTGAATTTCAGATCTTTTGTCTGTTTTTAAAATTGAATTATTTATCTTGTTGAGTTATAAGAGTTCTTTATATAATCTGAATATAAGCCTTTTGTCCTACACTATATGATTTATACATTTTCCCAGTCTGTGGCCTGCCTTTTCATTTTCTTTTAACAGTGTCTTGGAGCAGAAAAGCTTTTATATTTTCAGTTTATCCATTTTTTTCTTTTATGGGTTGTGCTTTTGCACAGGTTTTTTTTAGGACCCTTTGCTTAACCAAAGTCATGAAGATTTTCTTCTGCATTTTTTTCTAAAAGCCTTACAGTTTTAGGTCCTACACAGTCCATTTTGAGTTAAATTTTGTGTATTGTGTGAGGAAATTGCATTTCCTGATGAGATACGGCACACATAAGACATCCTGGCAATTTCTGTTTTTTACTCTATGGCCTAGCAACATTACTAAAATTCTATTAGGTCAGATTGTTTACCTACAAATTATTTTGTTTTTTGTGGATAAGCAATAATACTGTTTATGCATTTAGTGGTCATTGTTTCTTGTTTTCCAGTTTAAGTTTCATTTATTTTCCAGTGAAATGAAATGTAATGGTTGTCTGTCCAGCATTTCTGAATAGTGATAGATGGCCATTCTTGCCTTGTTCTGGGCTTTAAGTAGTAAAGATTAATATTAAGTTAAACCATATGATGTTTACTATGGGTTTTTTATGTTTTCAATTTTTCCCTAATAGTCATAATTTACCTATAATTTTTTTAATATTTATTTATTTGCTTTAGTTGTATACAATGTGTTTTTAGTTTGTTTTTTTTTTTAATATTTTTATTTATTTGCTTTAGTTGTACACAATGCGTTTTATTCAATGCATTTTATTTGTACGTGGTGCTGAGGATTGAACCTGGGTTGCCCATGTGCTAGGTGAGCGCTCTACCGCTGAGCCATAATCCCAGCCCACCTATAATTTTTATTTTGAATTGGTTTTGGATTTTTATTTAAGTCTGCATTGACAAACCTTATTTGTCTTCTTCAAACTGTTCACATGGTGAGTTCTACTTTTAAATCTCCTAATGCAGTGGGGTTTTTTTGGCTGCAAATTGGAATTACTATAGAAACTTTTAAAAAATGCTGATGCCTACTTCCTAACTCTGAGATTCCAGTTTAAGTACTCTGGGTTACAGTGTGGGCATTAGGATTTTTATAAGCATCCCTTAATGATTCTACTGTAGAGATGTTTGAGAACCACTCTTCTGAGTTAAGCCATCCATGGATTCCTGGGATAGGTCTTTCTTCAATATGATTTTTTTTTTTTAAACAACATTTGTGATTTGGCTTGTGTTTTTTAAAAGGATTTCTATATCCATGTTCATAATAGATTAGGTACTAACTTTTCTATTCTGGTCTTCTTGAGTTGGTTTTTGGTCATATATCTTTTTTTCTAGAAAATTACCCTTTTTTCAAATTGGAAATTTTTCCAAGGTTATGTAGCTAGTATCGGGGGCTATAAGTTCAGTTAGTTTTTGTTTTTATTAAATCACATCCTTTTTTTAAAACAGGTAATCTGTGTCCATGATGTCTCGTCCATCTACCGGGTCCCCTTGTTGTTAGAAGAGCAAGGGGTTGTAGATTATTTTCTTCGAAGACTTGACCTTCCTATTGAGAGGCAGCCACGGAAAATGCTGATGAAGTGGAAAGAGATGGCAGACAGGTTTGCCTCCCCGTGAGGAGCTGGCAGTGCCAACTGCCTTCCTTTTTAGTAGGGCCCAGGGGATCCAGTCATGTCGGAGCATGTTAGCACCTTGTTCTCAGTTCACTGGAAGTCTTCATGGTAAGGGACATTCAGGTTGCTAAGGAAGGAGCTTGTAGTTGTTAAGTGGAGACAACACAGGTGAGGGCCTGGCAAGGCTGGGCTGGTTCCCAGACCTCCAGGCCGTGAGTGCAGATTATAGCTCGTTGTGCTTGTCTCTTTTTCAGCTGTACTGTCAGCACACACGGGTGCCTAGTGGCAGTGGGTTACCATGGGAATGGGTGGCCCTGGCTGGAGCACTTATAGGCAGGCAGCATGCCTGTTGTCTGAACAGTGTTTGGGAAATGTTGCTCACATTTCCCAACCAGCACCATCCTTACTCAGCAAGGATGTGTCGCTGCCACCTCCTTCAAAAGTGCTGATGCTCTCCCCTTTCTTCTGGATCTTCTCTCAAGTGCCTCAGAGCAATGGGTATGCCTTGTCACAGTTGCAGAACTAAAAACAGTGTGGAGGTCATATAAGCACATGTAGAGGGAGCATTCATTCTCTTGCTCTGTGATGTTTTTTTTTTTTTTTTGTGGTACCGGGGATTGAACTCAGGGGCATTCGACCACTGGGTCATATCCCCAGCCCTTTTTTTTGTATTTTATTTAGAGACAGGGTCTCACTGAGTTGCTAAGTGCCTCGCCATTGCTGAGGCTGGCTTTGAACTCGCGATCCTCCTGCCTCAGCCTCCCAAAGTGCTGGGATTACAGGCGTGCGCCACCGCGCCCGGCTTTGCTCTGTGATGTTTTAATTTTGACCTTTTCCTTTTCATGGATATCTTATATGTCCATACGTGTAGCTACGTGTAGCTACCAAAATGGCCTACAGTCTTACAGTTCTTTTTTTCTGAAAACATTATGTGCATTTTGCTCTGTTGCTAATTATACTTTACAATGAAAATTTTAACAATTGTGGACTTTTGTATTGTGTGAGTATCCCATAATTTATTTTATTCTTCCCTTCATCTCATTAACTCATGTGATTTGTCTGTTCATGTCTGTTCAGTTTTTTTTTTTGCCCTTTGGGGTTGAAATTTTTTAAAAACGAATTTGTGTGAGATTTTGAAACCTTTTTGATAACAGCTTCTAAAATCCAACTTTCTTTACAAAGCCTGCCCTGTTGACCTTAAATTGCTTCTTTACTGGTCTGTATGTGGCACTCAGGTGATGTTTGTTTCCATTGTGTTCTTCCAAGACATTCTTTTCTTCTCTTGCCAAAGCAGTTTTGGTCTCATGGTGGTATGTGTATTCCAATTAATTAGGTGTTTCTTGACTTTTGATAGATATGATCGCTTGCTGGAGACCTGCTCTATTGCCCTTGTGGGTAAATACACGAAGTTTTCAGATTCATATGCCTCTGTCATTAAAGCTCTGGAGCATTCCGCATTGGCCATCAACCACAAATTGGATATCAAGGTAAGGCAGATGACCTAACTGTAGCCAAGGGGTAAATAGGGAAGCAGTCTCTATTCTCATAGATGCTGCATGCATATCTCCTCTGTAAGTTTTTGGAGCTCTAAATTTCTTCTGAGGGATAAGAAAGGTTGGTTGGTTCCTGGCTCTGAGAATGTAGAGTATTTTCTGAAAATAATGAAGGGGAGAGGTGGTCAGAGTAGAGGTATAGAGACTGAGTGCTTGGATCTGAATATCAGTTGACCATATGAAATTGCCCTATGATAAAATTGCTCTGTGGGGTGGGAGGGCCTGGTGGGCAGGGGTATGCTGCATGGTCGATGGCACTGCCCGGAGCCGTTGTCAGTGACTTCTCTGCTTTGCAGCATGGTGGGCAGAAGCTGAGCTGGTAGAACATTTGGACAAGGCCTTGCCTGTCTCCACAGGTAGCAGTGGAGCAGATCTGCCAAATGCCTGGGACTCAAATTCTAGCTCCGTTGCCTAGGAAGCATATGACCCTGTCTCAGTTTCCCATAAAAAGGCATAGTGATTGTTCTTCTTCCTAGATTGTAAGAATTGAGTGAAATTGAAATATGAAGTGCTGAGATTTGTGCCTGCTGTATTAGTGCTCCTTGAAAATCCTCCCACCTGTCCCTCCTCCTCTCCTCCCCCACTTTGTTTTTGTTTTTGGAGACAAGGTCTTGCTAAGTTACCCAGGCTGGGCTCAAACCTGTGATCCTCCTGCTTCAGCTTCCTTAGTACCTGGGATTACAGGCATGCACCATAATACCTGCTTCTTATCTATCCCCTGTAGAACTTTTCTTCTTAGCTCATCAGCTGAAATTTAGAAGTGAAGTGGGATCTCTGCGTTGAGGATGCCATTGAACCTGGCCCCACCATCTGCTTTGCAGTTTTCTTCCTGCTTCTACATGTTTCTCAGTGTGATAACTTAGCTTGCTTTGTGCTTTGGGCAGGTTCCTGCAGGATGACCTGTTAGAAGTGTTTAAGAATCAGAGGATCCCATTACACAGCCATGACTTAGTTTTTGCTCGTTCTTTCCATTATTCATGTATCCACTTGAGGTTAGTCTGTGGCTACCATGTGTTAGATAGTAGAGGCTGAGAGATGAATGAAAAAATCTCTGGTCCCTGTGTTTCAGGAATATCGAGTCTGTTAGGTATGAAGGTAGCACAGGAGAGAGGGTGCACCTGCCTTGGTGGATGCATAGAGAGGGCAAAATCCCTCAAGGAGGGACCTCTGGGAGGTTGGGAAAGGTGGGAAAGGCAGAGGGAAGGGCATTCCTGACAGATGGAAGAGCACGTCCAAGGGCTTGGAGGTGTAGAACAGTTGGAAACTCAGTGAATGGAAAAATGTGAACTGGAGATAGCTGGCGAGGGCCTGGTCAGGATTCCTGTGAACTTGGTCAGTCCAGGTCTTACTCTGAGGTTCAGGGAAATATCTACAAGGAATTAGGTAGTGGAGAGTAGAAAAAAAAATAGAGAACCTTATTAAAAAAATGGGCAAAGGGTTCGAACAGAAGATTCCAAAGACGATGCATGTGATATACATGAAAAGATCCTCAGCACCTTTAGTTGTCAGGGAAATAAATGCAAATTAAGTCATAGGGAGATACCTGCCCCTAGGGCGGCTAAGAGCCTTATAGATGGGACCTTACTGCTGGAAATGTAAAATGGCACAGCCACTTTAGAAAATAGTCTGGCAATTTCAGATAAAGAGACATATGACCAGAGTCTAGATATGGACACAAGCGAAACAAAAATGTGTCCCCACAAATATTTTTATTCAAATGGACACATTATTCATAATATCCCAAATCTGGAAACATCCCAAATATCCTCAGCAGTCTAGGGGATAGTGCTGTGGTGTATGTATGCAGTAGAAAGCCACACAGCCAATAAAAAGGATCACACCTGCGATATACACAGCAACATGGATGAATCTCAAAACCATACTGAACAAAAGAAGTCAGACATGAAGGGCTGCGTACTGCTTGGCTCCATTTATATGAGGAACTGGAAGATGCAGAATCTGTGGTGATAGAAGTCAGCTCTGGGTCTTCTGGAGGAGGGAGGGAATGTTGTGAGATGGTGGCACTATATCTTGATGGGGTGGTGGTTACACCTTCATGTGTATGTTTGAAAAACTCGTCAAAGCGCACTCAAAATGCTTGTGTTTTACTGTATGTTAATTTTTCAACTGTGTTGGACTCAAACAAAACTGGGTGGGAGGTGGCCTGGGGAGAGAGTCATTTGAGCAGAACACAATAATTTAGAGTCTCCTGCAATAGCTGAGCTAGGGTTCTAGAAAGTATGGAGCTGATAAAGCCAGATTCGGGAGTTAAATGTTTTTGAAGGAAACTGTTGTTGGTAAAATCTTGTACTTAAGATTTTAAATTAAGTTTAAAACCCAAATCATGGGTGATGGAACATTGATAACTTATTTGAAAATTGTGAAAGAGCGTGGTTGGAGTCATGAGTCCCTTCTCTGCCCTGCTTGCTGCCCCCAGTACATAGATTCCACTGACCTGGAGCCTAGCACCCTGCAGGAGGAGCCTGTGCGCTACCACGAGGCCTGGCAGAAGCTCTGCAGTGCTCAGTAAGTAGCGTTCTCTGCTGGGGGTGGGGCAGGGTTTTGTTCATGTGAATGAACACGGGCTTCCAGTGCTAATAGTAGGTAATCTACTTTGTTAAGTGTCTTTTAATTACTAGAGAGACGACCTACTGGATGACTTCAACTTACCAGTAGAGTTGGATCTGAAGAAACCTATTCTGATTTTATTGATAGTTTGCTGCATTCATCTCATCATGAGGCTTAAAATAGTTTTCATCCAGAACATTTGATGAGTAGCCATCAATAGAATTTCAGAAATTGCTTTTAGTAGCTACTTTATTTTATTTTTTGTGGTCCTAGGGTGGAACTTGGCTTCTTATATATGCCAGGCAAGTGTTCCATCACTGAGCTACGTCTCTAGTCCTGGAAGCTGCCCTTTATTTATTTATTTAATATTTTAAACAGCATGCCTTATATTTTATTTGTTTATTTTTAATGTGGTGCTGAGGATCAAACCCAGTGCCTCATGCATGGTAGGCAAGCACTCTGCCACTGAGCTACAGCCCCAGCCTGCAGCTGTCCTTTATAATAATCAAAAGTCAGCAAGGATCTTGGATTCCCTGGAGCAGGTGAATGCTGTGGGCTTGCAGCTGGTGTTGATGTGCTTGGTCAGCATGGCTCCCTGCTGAGGAACAAGTCCCCTTCTGACTTGGGGAGCTCTGTGAGTCAAGAGGAAAAGTAAATTCTGTTTATCTGATTATATGTTAAAATTCACAAGCCAAGTGCTTGGGCCAAGTGCTGTAGCAGCCTTACAGTGATGTACGCTGTCCTTCTACTAAGTATTTTCTCACGTGACTAAGTCTGTGGTTTTGTGTGCAGTTTCTAAGTTCAGAGTGTTGACATGGATAGTTAATTGACAGAACTAGGCCCAGTAGCAAAATATATGGAGTAGGTTCCTGGCCCCAGCACCTTGGCAGCAGCTCCTTTGGTGGTAGTTTCAAGCTGGGTTAGTGGAAAAGCGGAGTAGCCTTGTGGTTTGTTCCCCTGCGCAGTGGAGTGCTGGTTCCAGGAGGATTTGGTGTTCGCGGTACTGAAGGAAAAATCCAAGCCATTGCCTGGGCTCGGAAACAGAAAAAGCCTTTTTTGGGTAAGTAGCTGGGCTTCCTCTCACCACTCTGAGGAGCCTTTTGGGAGGGGGTTATAAATATGGCAGGGCGATATTGAAACACGACAGGCATGTGTTTGTCTAGAGAGGAGCTCAAACTTTTTGGTTCTCTTTGGGAAAGATTTTGACTTTTTAAATAGGAAAAGCTTATTTGCTACATGTCAGTGCATGGAATATCGAGGAAATTCTGTTTACAGTGCACAGAAGATTGAGTTTTATGCCCTGCTCACTTGGCATACCAGCCAGTTGTAACTGGGCAGAAATGGTTTTGAATGCTTCCTGGCACTGTACATTTCAGTTATTTTCAACTTGACCAATTTGTAAATGAGACCTTAATGAGGGAGGGTAAGCAAACTTGAATTTTATACTTAAAAACTTGAAATTGACTGGAATATTGCTTATTTTTTAAGATGGATGACTTTGCAGAAGCTTTTTAGGTCCACTTCCTCCACCCAGCTTTTAACATCCAACACAGATCCAGCAGGGGTGCTTAATTGCAGCAGGAAACTGAGAGTTTGTGGTTATGACCCTGACCATGCAGGACACAGAGCCCTTGGCAGGCTGGTGGGAAATGTGGGGACTGCCTTTTCAATGGAGCTTCATTTAGTTTTCTCTCCCCATGGAAGGTGTGTGCTTAGGAATGCAGTTGGCAGTGGTTGAATTTTCAAGAAATGTGCTGGGATGGTCAGGTAAGTGTGCATTTAAAACCCTCATTCCTGTTTAACTGCTTCCTGAGGGCATGAAGTCCTTGCATGTCGGGTGGTGGGAGCCTTGAGATGATGCCTGGCTCCTCAGAACCTCAGTGTGCAGAATGAGGAGTGGGACTGGGGGCAGGGCCCCCTCGCAGGGTTGCCCTACAGCTCTCCACAAAGGAGTGGGGGTTGGGGGCAGCTGCAGAAGCCCATCTTTAGCTCTCTGTCCAGCATTTCCTATTCTTTAAATTCCCTCTTTGACCACCATGGCCACCATCTCCCTGGTACCCACCAAGAAGTCACTGGCCTAAGTGAGGACTATGCAGTTGTTATAAACTTGGGCTCTAGAGCTATCAGACCTGGGCCTAAGTTCTGACTTTGTCACTTATTATGGATGATTTTAGATAACTTAGCCTCTCTGGGCCTTTGTTTCTTATGTAAATGGAGTCAAAATGGTACCGGCTTCACATAGTTTTAAAAATTTGATGAAGAAATGCATTTAGGTAGTCCCTAGCCATGCCTGGCAAATAAGAAACACTTACTTAATATCAGATCTGCTAATTAACTATCACTGTGACAGACCACTTTGTGGCTGGTAACAATCATGACTTGACAACTTCTCAGTGCTCTGCTGAGTGGTTGTCTGCTCTATGTCGTGTATATGGGGTTACTTAAACTTCTGCCTGGCATTCATCCTGGAGCTTGGCCCAGCTGAACACTGAGATGGTGTGCCCATGTTGTGTCTCATCATGCATTCATTCAGCCCAAGCTTCCTCACGCACTGTAGCCTGACTACACATTGTAGTCAGGCCCACTGCACAGGCATTTGTCAAACTTGCCACTGTCTTACTGGCCAAGGCAAGTCACAGGCCAAACCCTGACTTCGTGGGAGTAGATGGGGGTGGTGGTGTCACAGGACATGGGTACTGGGAGTGTGGTCCATGGGGGCCATGATGGAATAGTCTGCCATGGTCATTTATTCTCTGTAGTCAACTGACAAATACTAGCTTTTTAGAAGACATGTAAGTTCTTTGAAAAATAAAGCATCCTGAAGGAATGTACAAGCAGTCTGGCTTATGCAGTATAGGTGATTCCTCAGTGGCCAACTTAGGACCAGGCTGGGTTTTAGTTCATCTTTCTTCTGAGAGGTTGTTTGACCACAACCACGGGAAGATAGCTTAGTACAGTGGGCAGCATGCCCCTAGTGCTGGCATTTGAGTGCTGGCAGGGCTCTTTTTTCACCCTTGACCCCAGAACAGCTTTTGTGATTTCCTGGACCCTTGTACAGCCTGACCCCTTGCCTCCCACTTGGGTTCTAGACAGGTGGGTGACTGGCCATGAACTTGCCCTTTAGTGGAGACCAGGCCCTGCTTCAGGCCCAGGAGGGTAGCAGTTCTTGATGCTAATGCACAGAACCAACATGCAGTACCAGGAACTTCCTTGTCCTTTTAGTCTGTAGTGGTTAGTTAGATGGTAAGTTCATTCAATGATAGAAAGGTTATTTCCATTGAAATTAGTTTGACTTAGCAGTTGAACCAAGCAGTTGAGTAGGGCAGCACATTAGTTGCTAAGGATAAAAGAAAAGGAGAAGATGGTTCTTGCTTATTTTGGAGTCTACAACAAAATGTAAAAAAATAAAATTGTCAATGTGAAAACTGCACAGATTTTTAGGCTATGCCATTGATTTTGCTCTTTCTATTGTGTACAGCTTGACTTTCAGAAAGTTAAAGACTTGATAGAAAAAATTCACCTGTTTGTGTGTTGAGTATCATTATGTCTTAAAATGCTGTCCCTAGTTTATGTTTAACCATTGATTTTAAACAGAGGGAGGAGATTGAGATTTAGTACTCAGCAATGAAGCTCATAAGTGATCAGTTTTGTTTTTAGCTATCTTCATAACCCAAGTATTTTGACTTTTCAGATGCCAATTCTACAGAGTTTGACCCCAAGACCAGTCATCCTGTGGTGAGTCTGTGTTTGAACCTTCTCAGGGTCAGAAGGGGCTGGAAGGGTGCTTAGGATGCAGTGGATGGTTAGAGACAGGCAGTGAGCCATGCAGCTCCCTTCCCCAGAATCCTGGGGTCTTGTACTCTCAGACCTAATGGATAGGAAGAACCCTGTTTTTCACTATGGAATTCCTCAGTGATCTTTCCAATTCACTATAGAAAGCCTTTTAAGGTGCCAGCCCAGACAGCTAGAGGGGATTCTGATTAAAATAGCTTTCCACCCCTGCTCCTCTGGGCTCCCAGGAGTCTTATTCATATGAAGCACTCCACGGGCACCCATGTGCCCGCTGCTATCCTTGCTGCCTGTGCACACCAGCTCATGTTCTCCCAGCAGCAGTGCTGGGGTGGGCTTGTAATTAAAGAACTGCTGGGATATGGTACTGATTTGTTTAATGGTAACCAAAGTTTTTCCAGGCCAGCATACCTGGTATCATCTCTCACTCTGGGGTCACATGGCCTGTCAGCCTGCCATATTTATTAAGGCTTACTGGAGAGGGACAGTGCCTTTATTTATCTTTGAATCCCTAGCTCTGGAGTGGCAGGCATGTTGAAAGCCATTTTTTTCCTTCAACATTCAACACATGCTGGGTACCTGCTCTGTGCTAGGGCTGTTCTTGTCATTAAAGACACTGATGAACTCACTGGAGGACTTTGCTGATTTTAGGGCCTCAGGAGGGGAAGAACAAAGATGTTGAAGCATGGGACTTTGGGGTTGGGGAGTGGGGCACAGAGGTGGCTCTAGAAGTCAGAAGGTGCACAGGAGCACCAGGCTGAGAGGTGAGCTGGACTGTCCTCTGGGGTGCCACAGCCCACCTCTGCATGGTGCTGGCCCTGCATCCCTTCTCTGTGAGCAGCTTCTCAGGCCTGCAGAGGGAACAGATATGTCATGACACAGCTAGTCTTATGTCCGTGCTATGCCATTTGTTCTTAGAATGTGTGACAGCCTGGTTCCTTGTCATCCCAAGTACTTGGGGGTAGGTGCAGTGTCATGAGGACAGGCCAAGGGTTGAACCCCTGTCCTGGAAGTTTAAAATGATTATTAGGAGACAGTTTCCTGAAACAGCATCTCTTACCAGGGAAGGCCAGTGAGGCAGGGCCTGCTCACAAGTGGGCTCCATTCAGTGGAGGAGCTCCAGCCTTAACAAAGAAGAGTTTGGTAGTCTGTGTTTATTTTCTGAACATCTCCAGGTCATAGACATGCCAGAACACAATCCTGGGCAGATGGGAGGAACCATGAGGCTGGGCAAGAGGAGAACCCTGTTCCAGACCAAGAACTCAGTCATGAGTAAGAGCTGCCTTGTGCTGGCCTAGCCTCTGGCTTGGCCTGTCCAGCATGTGTATCTTAGGGTGGTGCTATGGCTCTCAAGAGTCAGGCTGGCTTTTTTCTTTTTGTTTTGTTCTTACTTTTGAATTTCTCCCCCGCCTTACTCATCTTCTCTTCAGATGTACTGTGACAGGCAGAGCAGCAGCATGGGTCTTAGGTCACTGGTGATGCAGTCAGGGCTCTGGGGTGTGGATGGCTCCATAGAACGGGGCAGTGGGTTACATCCACTGCAGTCTGTTTCTTTCCTATACTGTCAAGTATGAAATTTGATGATTGCTGTCCCACAAAAATGACAGTTTCATATGGGTCAACCCAAATAGATTTTACTCTAAGGAAGTACTAACATATGCTAGAAATTAAGGGAAATAGGGGGAAAGTACTTAAGACATTACTCTTAGTCCACCCCGCGGCGCCCCCCCCCCCAACCCCCCGACATTCTGCCTTTGACTCTGGCAGAGGTGCTCTTTTGTTTCTATGGGGGCTCTGTGGCAGCCTAATTCTAGTCACTTGAGTACTGGTCTCCAGTTCTCATGTTCTGTGGACTTGGGGTCTCACTGGAGTGGGTTAGTTAAACAGCCCATTTGCACACACAAGTGCCTCTTTGCCTGCAGCCACCAGGTGCTGGCACCTTCGGAGACTGACTTGAACTCTCATCCCAGAGTTCATCTGTGTCGCTCTGAGCTATGTCCCTTCCTGTCCTGGTGTGTCTCCTGGACAGCTTCTAGCAGCAGGGCACTCTGCACTTTAGCTTGAGGGAGGTGGTGAGCCTGATTCCATTGTGGTTCTTAGTGTGGTCAGAAGGAGCCAGAAGCCAATAATTAGTCTAAATTGTGCTAAGAGCAGGAAGCATGGTGGCAGAGTTATAGCATCCTGTCTATAGAGTGGACATAACAGGTGCACTGGGAAGTAGGATGTGGGTGTGAACAGGGTATCTGTCAAGTCAGAAGTCTTAAATCCAGCCTCTTTTTTCCAGGAAAACTCTATGGAGACCCAGACTACTTGGAAGAGAGGCACCGCCATCGATTTGAGGTGAGGATTCAGATTAGTATTTGCTGTTTCTGTTACTTGGGAGACACTGTAACAGAGATCAGCACAACTGTTTTTCATGTGTCAACAGGTGAATCCAGTCTTGAAAAAGTGCTTGGAAGAGCAGGGCTTGAAGTTTGTTGGCCAAGATGTTGAAGGGGAGCGGATGGAGATCGTGGAGTTGGAAGGTATTTGCTGACACAGTTGAATTTAATGGAAAACTAAGTCAGATTTTCTTGGCACATGGGAAAGTGTAAAGCTGTGTGTTGTTGCTCCTGATGAGGCAGAATTGGCACTGTCTTGTGAGGGGGATGGTCTTGGTGACACAGGGGCCCAGGAAGTTTATCCCTATGTGTGGCCTCCTGCAGGCAGCCATGTGACCTTAGGCTTTTGTTCTTCTTCCTCTAGAAAGAGAGGGTGGACTCAGCCCCTTTCAGCTGTCACATGAGCTGTGTGGCTCAACCTGTGGAAGTCACAGGAGCCAGGGACCCAGGGAGGGGCTATAGAGAGGAGCACCCTTAGCTGGGAGGGGATAACAGTGCTGGGAGAAGGGTGTCAAGTCACTCGGGGTTTGGGATTGTTTCTATCTAGATTCAGATGGTAATATTACTGTCAGATAATTTAGGGTTTTTTTCTGGGGGATAGAACTCTGGGCCTTGCACACATTGGGCAGTTAGTTACTCTACCATCAAGCCCCAGACTGTTAGGGTTGATTTAACAAGACTTTGTCACATCTTTCACATTTTCTGCCCACCTAATGGATCTTTTGGATTTCTATTTCAGATCACCCTTTCTTTGTTGGAGTTCAGTACCACCCTGAGTTCCTGTCCAGGCCTATCAAGCCCTCCCCGCCGTACTTTGGCCTCCTCCTGGCCTCTGTGGGGCGGCTCCCACATTACCTCCAGAAAGGCTGCAGGCTCTCGCCCAGGTGGGGACACTGCTTCAGCAATCGGCTCCTTGTCTTCACTAGTCCTTTGGGGGTCACTGGCTCTCACAGTGAGGCATCACAATCAGTCCCAAGAAAAAGCCATGGGCATCACAGCTAGGTCCTTGGATGAGGTACCACGTGTCCTCACATTTTCACAGAGGTTCCTACTCTGTCCTGGGGTTTCCTCAGGCCACTTCCTTTGGTGTATTGATCAGGCCCTGCTCTCTGTAGCATCTGAGGAGCATGTTTGGCAGAGGTCACTCTCATCCATGTTAAGAAGACAGGGTTTTTCTGTAGGGAGTAGGCTACACTCCGGGGGGATTTGTGCCCCACTGCCACCTTTACCTGAGGCTGGTTACTGTGAGTGGGTGGTTATCATTAACTGAAGGATAAGAGGAAGGAAATCCGTCAACAGCCTCAGGCTGAGTATAATGTGTAGTAAAGTCTGATTTGTGCTGTGTGGACACAGTTCCCAGCAGTAACAGTGGCTACGGAAACAAAGCAGTATAGTGAGGTTTTGGCAGGAGAAGAGGAATAAACTTTCTGAATTCTACAGGGACACCTACAGTGACAGAAGTGGGAGCAGCTCCCCTGACTCTGAAATCACTGAACTGAAATTTCCATCAATAAACCATGACTGATCTGGTAAGGTAAGTGATATTTTTAATGTTAAGTTGTTTTTATTTTTGTAAACAGTGATAACACTAGGATTGTAAGAATATCATGAAAGTTTGGTGCTAAAAATTTTTATCTGCTAGAGAATGGAAGTGGTAAAGTCAATGTGAGCATCAGTGGGCTACCCCTTCCAAGTTGCCTGCCTTGCTCTGGGGGCTGCTGGGGTGACACCAGTCACTGGGTAGGTGTCACATTGTTGATTGCTGCATGTAGGTGCCAATCTGACCAACTAAGGGACTGGGTTCTTAGGCCTTGTTTCATGAAGCTGTATAGACCCACAGATGGTGAAGGAGGTGACAGGCATGACAGCATGGCCTGTCATTTCGCAGCTCCTCAAGCTCTCACCGAGAAGTGTTTCAGAACTGATGCTGTTTGCAAATAGTTTGTTGATTGCTGCTTATCCCAGAAATTCTTCAAAATTCAAACAGCAAGGAGACTTTGTCTGTATAGTGACAGAGTTTATAAGTTTGTAAAGAGCAATAATCATGGACACTGCCATGAATTTTAAAAGTCCTTTAAGACAACAGAGCAAACTGTGTTGGCAGGAATAGGGTATCAAAAGGAGGATAGTGTGTAAAAAATCTGTGGGGTCTGAAAGAAGAGTATGGTCCACTTTGTTGGTGGTCCCACTACAGGTAAGAGAGTTCCTGCCCTGAGGCAGGGCAGGTGGCCCTCCTGGATCCTGTGTGCCTGTGCTCATACCCCTGGGGCCTCTGCTAGCCTAGTGTTGGTCTAATTCAGTGATCTCGATTGGTTGCCCTTCTGCCTTGCTGATTGGACACCTAACCTGTGTGGGCATAGACAGATGGGCAGGCATGAGAAGTCAGCATCAGGACAGCCTGGGTTGCTTAATCTGTGCCGGGTGAGCATGTAACAGTTGCACCCTCTAACCCTGATCCCTGACCAGGAAGACAAAAGCGGGGGGTAGGGGGAAAGGCAGGTGGGCATTTCATCAGCCACGTGGAGTTTCTGTGGAGATGTGCCTGTCAGCAGGCCCATAAGAGGTGAGTGCTGTGGACAAAGAGTGCTTGTGTCAGGGCCAAGGCAGAGGTCTTAAAAATGTGTGATTCTGTAGGAATTATAAATTTAGCTTCTGATTATTCATATTAAGTTCCTATTGCTATTATACCATGATAAACAGGCATTGGGCTGGGCACGGTGGCGCACGCCTGTAATCCCCACACTTGGGGGACTGAGGCAAGAGGATGGCAAGTTCAAAGACAGCCTCTGCAATAGCGAGGCACTTAGCAACACAGTGAGACCCTGTCTCTAATAAAATACAAAAAAGGTCTGTGGATGTGGCCCAGTGGTTGAGTGCCCAAGTCCAGTCCCCGGTACAAAAAAAACAAAAAACAGGCATTGTTCCCCATGGCAGCTGACTGTACATTCTTAACTTTTCTACTTGAACATCATGTAATTGCTAACATCTTTTTTTTTAAACAGAGATGATTCTTCAAGAGAGCCTTTGACTTTGACAAGAGTTTACAGCTATGATTTTACACTCGGCTTTTGACACTTCCTTTAAATTATGTTTTTATTAAGATTATTTTATTACGGGGAGAAAGGTATTTGGAAAACTGTCATTCGCATGTCGCATCATGTACACTGGCTCCAGGCCTGCCTGCTGCTCGGCCTTTCCTGTGCAGGTGAGGAAGCTGTGAGATGAGAAGCCCACATTGAGACGGGTGCTGACAGCAGGGGCTGATGGAGGCCTGTCCACCACCTTGTTTCTCCAACTACCTCGTGTCATTGTGGATTCGAGCGTCTTGCCTGTTGCTTCCTTTGGGTGCCTAGGCCGTTGCTCAGTGCCATGTGGCTGGCGCAGACACGGGAGGATCGCTATAGCCGGTGCGTCCCCTTGGGGTGCTGGTGACCTCCTGCATCGCCTGTTACCAAAAGCAGTGAAGCCAGGGCACAGGCCTCAGTACGGCTCTGAGTTGTGGAAGCTCTTGGTGCCAACTGTGGCTGGTCCTTGTCCTCCAAAGGGACAGTCAGTTTGGTGTCACATGACACAGCAAGAAGCTGGTGTCTCTGAAGTATGATTTTAAAACTCTGCACCTCTGGCTGCATCTCCTGGTCCTGGGGTTGGGAAACACTCCTTGCATCAAGGGGTCACTTGAAAAAAAAAAAAAAAAAGAATCTTTGTGGGGAAACTGTCTCTAAAACCCTCTCATATATAGACAGCTTTGACCGAGGGTACTTCCTTCTTCCAGAATGGTGTTAACTGCAGTTAAAATGCAATATGAAAACTATTTTCTTAATGTGATGGAATAGGCACAGCCACTGCCTGTTGTATTCTGGCTGGACTCCATGTATACTCTAACTTAAGAAATAAATAATGCAGAACAAGAGATGCCTTCTCATTCTCTTTGTATGTCTGTCGCTGGCCAGGTGGGGAAAGCTGCAGCACGTGTCTGGGGTGCTGCCGGTGCCTGGTGCTCCTCCGGCACGCAGCCTCAGTGAGCACTCCCACAGTGCTGTAAGCTAGAGATGAGCCTTTCTTGTGAATAGGAACCAGAGTTTTCAAACAGGGCTTCACATCCTGGTTCTCCCATGTCAGGAGAGATTGAAAGTGGCATGAGTGCCAAGGTGCAGCTTGACAGGGACAAAGGGGAGGGAAGACGCGCAGATCCCTGCACAGAATGCTAGTCGTGAACTGGGCTCCTCCCCAGAGATGACAGCGGCTGAACGAGGACCTTCTGAGCCAGCTGGACTGCTTTCTCCCCGCTCTGCTTCCACTCAGCCTCTGGAATAGAGGCCCAGATCATGGTCACTGTCCTGGGTGTGGGGGTTGGTGACAGAGGCACCCACTCACCCTCTGGCTGCTTAGCACGCCTCTTAGAAATGAGCTGGCTTCTCTGCTGAGGCAGGGGGCTCAGGCCTCAGGCCAGTTGTTTACCCAGGCTAACTGACAGCCTTTACTGGTTGAAATTTGAGATATTGGGTTTGGGGAGGGAAATGTTTTTCTCACAAGCGAGTTGGCCGAGCTCCTACTTCAGAGAGACTCAGAGAAGTGAACTCTTTAATCCTTCCATTCACTGGCCCAAGGCTACCAGGCAGGCCTGGGAGTCTGCCTTCCTGCTTCCTGACCTCCCTGACAAGTCACCTTTGTCTGCCTCCCTTGCTCACAGAATGAGCTAAAATACTTCCACAGAGTTCTTCATACTTGCCTCTGGTTTTTATTATGGCTGGCTGAGCAGAATTCTGACCTTTTCCCACACAGTAGCCCGTCATTCCCCATACCAAGGGAGTGACAGGCCCCTTGGGGTCAGCAGTGTCCTGTGACAGTGAGGACTTGGCTGGGTATAGGGAGGTTTGGAAGCGCTCCCTGTAGTCATGTTCTTGCCCCTGGTGAAGATTCCCTTAAGGTGACCAAGTTGCCAAGGGCTGGCCACCTGCAGAACCTTTCTGAGAAAAGGGACCCCACATAGCTCTCCAGGTACTGCAAAGCCCAGCCAGATGGTGTAGGAGGGTAGCCTGCCATGCCAGCAGTGTGGATTGGCCAGGGCCCAGAGGCTTCTCTATGGTTGGAAGAAATTTGGTGGCATCTCTCCCGGGTTCTGGGCAGTCTGAAGCAGCTGAGCGAACTCTGACTTCACCTTGCCTTTGTAGAAACTGGCTACTTCCCACTAAGGGCATTTCTGAGGACTGCGGTGCTGGACCTGCATTGGCTGTGGTGCCTGGCTCATGGAAGTTGGCCAGAAACTCTGTTCTGGCTTCTTGACTAAGGTTCCCACCCTCATGCCCAGTGCTGGGGGTAGAACCCAGGGCTTTGTGAGTGTTGGGCAAGCACGCCACCACTGAGGGACACCCCAACCCAAGTAATCCATTCTTTGTGTAGCTCTTGAGCAGCTTCAGCCACCCTAGGGCAGCACATTGGGTGAGTTACAGACAGGGACCACCATGGTAGGGTAATGTCGCCTCTCTGCCCTTGTGCGCTTAGCCATCTTAGACCTGATAAAACCACAGAAACAGAATGTTTCAGAGATGATGTTACCACTGAACTCTGGCTTCACTTATTCTAAGTCAATTTAAAAATCACTGATTTTGGAGGTCACAAAGTCTAGCTTTGCTGTAGATAACACCTCTGATGTGTGCGTTATGACGATAATGCTTGCCTGGGTTATCTTTCAGGAACTTGAAGGCCACTTGCTGAGAAACTCTTGACTATTTGGGCTGTACATGTCTCGTGGGTGACTGGCATGGGTGTCTCATATGCTTGTCCCCTTTGTTGCCTTAACTTTTGGGTCAGATTCTACTCAGCTCTGCCTGTAGATGTGTCAGTCGCCTTTGGAACAGGCATATTTTCTCCTACCCTATCCTTGTGCTTTTTCTGCAGCTAGAGCAGCCCAAGAACCCACAGTCCTTTAGCCTTGTCATAAGGCCCAGATGGAGCCCAAGGCCAGGGCGTTTGCACAGGGTGATGGCACCAACTACAAGAGTAACCCAGTCGTTCCCAGGCAAGTTGACTGTGACCTGTGGTATCCTCAACATCTTTTGGAAACATGCTCCTGGTCACTGGAAAATTACCAGACTAGCCCATCCCAGCAAATCAATAAAAACTTGCATTTCCCTTTATTTAAGGAGCAACCTGTTGTTTCCCTTTAGCTGAAGCCCCAATTAAAGCTTTGCCTATACATTTGGGGTCACTTCACTTGATTTGCTTCTGTCATCACTGAGTCAAAAGTTCTCATCTCTGGTTTTAGGAGTTTGGTAACCTGTCATGATACATTTGGTCTCTAACCAGTGTGAGTGGTGGCCAAGGCCAGGCTTGTATCCTGTTTGATATGTGGGAAACCAAGTCTCAGAGCAGGTGTGAGTGGTCCAGGCTGTGAGTGGCTGGCAAGTGGGGGTGGGGCTGCAGGAGTGCAGGTGGAAGGAGTTGGTGGGCATAGCTGGCATGGCTGGTGCAGGGGTCACGATGAATGTGGAGGGCTGAGTGCAGGTGCCATGATGCCTTAGTCTTGGCTTGGTTGTGGGAATAGCAGAGGAACAACAAGATCAGGAACCCTCTCCAGGGCCGGGGGTGGGGTGGTGCTTAGAACAGGAGTCAGGCCCTTCTTGTGCAGGTGCTGCTCTGGGCTAGGGCCAGCATGGACCCTGGGGACTTCCTGATGATGACAACGCCTGCCCTGCCCACTGCTACTCTTACAGGCAAAGAAACTAAAGTAAAGAGGTGAGGGCTTTGCCCCAAGGCACCTGGCCTTTAAGATGGAGGTGGGCTTGAGGCTAACTGGGCTCCTGTTGCCCACAGCCCTGTGTGGTAGGAGCCCAGGGTGGGCTTTGCCTCCTGGACAGAGGTGGACTGAGCAGGGAATGCATGACCCAGCAGCATCTGGCTGGCTGACAAAGTGTGCTAGAAATAACCATTTGCACCCAGGGTCATATGACTTATTAAGGATCTTTAACAATCTCAAGATCCAGCAAGTTAGGGGAGAGGGCTGCAGGATGGTCTGTTTGCCCTGTAAATGTTTCCAAACATGCCTTATTGGCTGTGAGGGACCTTCCTAAGATGACAAGTTCCTTTCTGGCACTGTCTAGCTGACTGGAGTCAGACCCCAGCTTGGACTAAAGGAGCATTTAGGGAGAGGAGCATTTCCTTACAGCTCAGCCATAGGGTAAGTCTGGCCAAGTTTTTTCTGAAAGTCCATGCTTGGGGATGTGCTGCCAAGAACATTCTTGGCTACACAGTCAGGGGCTGCTCTGGTGAAGCCACGTGGGCCTGTGCAGTGCTGAAGGAGCAGGAAGCCAGAGCTCCCTCCCACCTGCCTGGCCCAGGTGCATTTTGTTGCTAGGACTTAGCCCAGATCAGAAGTCTCTGCCTCACCCTGTGCAGCTGGGCACTGTGCAGCCCGCCCGTGGGGCCCTTACAGGACACAGCAGGTGCAGGACACAGGCCGCTGTTGCCTCAGCTGCTGCTGGAGCTGCTCCTTCTCCACCGTCAGCACCTTCACCTTCTCCTCCAGCTTGCCCAGCTCTGTTGTCCACTTCTGAGGGGCAGCATAGCAGCAGATGGCCAAGCTGATGTCAGCCCCAGATGTCCACCCTCACCCTGGAGTGAACTAGAACCTGGGGGGAAGCCACGACCAAAGCAGCCCTGGGCTCTTGAGAGGCTACAGAGCACAGATGTGGGGAGGGAGCCCTCCTCTGAAGCCTCCCAGATGCTAGGGGAGGCACAGCTGCCCCCTAGCCACAGCCTTCCCTCAAACTGACAGCTCCCTTTGCCCTCCCCTCTGCCTTTCCACACACCTGGCAGTTCCCTCTTGCAAAAAGGCCTCCCCTTGGGACTATGTCCAGCACACCCCTCCCCTCGTCTGGAGCTCCCCCAAATGTATTACACAGTCCTTGGGGTTTTCTTATAACTCTTCAATATTCTAATCTCTCCTTTCTCCTGGCCACTCAACAACAGAATACCTCAACCACTCAAGTTGGGTGGGTGGGGGTGTCAGTCACCATGGAAAGAGGGACAAAGATTTTGAAAGGAGACTGCTTGGGCCTCTCCCCCAGCCACCAAACAGTACACTATATGAGATGGCCCTCTGTGCTCATGGGTTTGACACAGGACTGAAGGAACAGGCTGGTCTGCACAGGACTGCTCAGGGAGAGGCTAGCAGAGCTGGATTGGCTGGGTCCTGCCCACCACAGCCTGGGCCTCCTCACCTGCCTGTACCACTCCTGGATGGCGCTGACGGACAGTGGCCCCTGGATGCTCCCGTCCCGCCGCAGGAACACCTCCCCCTGGTCTGTCTCGTACAGCTGGGGCTCCCCGTGGGTCTTGGGGGTGTGCACAGTCAGACGGAGCACCTTGGCAGGGAGAATGGCAGCTCAGTGGAGGCCACAGCTGATGCTGGCAGCCCCAGTCCTGCCCAGACTCCACGCTGGCCCTGGCTCCTTGAGGGAGCAGTGGCTCCTAGAGGGGTTCCTTGCCCCAAGCCCCTGCTCTACCCCCCACCCCAGCAAGTAGCGCTGGCCATTGTCCTGCTGGGCCATGACAGATGACAAGCCTGCCTGTCCCATAGGCTTACCTTGAGAGGCACATTGGTGGTGGAGGCACTGATGACGGGGATGAAGGAGAGGGTGTAGGCGTTGGGAAAGACCTGGGGCTTGAAGCTCTGCAGGATGGAGTCCACCAATAAGCGCGCTCGGTCCTCATCGCGGTGGTTGCAGCGGATGCCCTGTACCAGGCCACTGTCCTCAACGCCCACTAGCAGGCTGCCACCTTCACTGTTGAGGAAGGCGCATACATAGCGCCGCACGTGGTGCTTGAAGGCTAGGTTCAAGTACTCGCCACCGCCCCGCTTGAACTCCATGTTTCGTGTCTCGCTGCCCAAGAAAGTGCCCTGGAAGAGGTGCTCCTGGCCCAGGATCTCCTGGTGCACAATGGCGCTGTCGGAGCGCACGCCGCTGGGCCGGTTCTGGGAAATCTGCCACCGCTGGGCCCAGTGCCGCTTAGGTGAGGAGTCTGCAGGCCCCATTGGCATGGGGAGACTGGGGCCCTGGCTGAGACCTGGGCTGGGAGCCGGGCTGGGGCCCGGGCTGGGACCAGGGCTGGGGCCTTGGCTTGGTCCACTGTCCTCCTCCTGCTGGGGTTGGGGTTGAGAGTGGGACATGTGGACCCTTGGGGAAGTCAGGAGCCCCTGCCTTGAGACCAACTGCCAGGACTCCAACAGGGCCCCTGCCTGAGGTCCAGCCCCCAGGGACATTCCCAGCCCACTTCCATGGCTTCTGCTCTGTTGAGAGGCCATGTCCTCATGGCTCTTTCCCTAGTCTGGGTCTCATCAGGAAGCCCCTCACTGACTCTCCTTTTCTCATGCATCCTATTCACTAGCCCTAAGGCAAGTCAGATGGTCGCACCCCCTTGGAAACCTGTTCCCCGCTCCCTGCTGTTTTTGCCTCTCCAGGGCCAGGAGCTAAGCGTGGGCTGGCACACGAGATGAGAGGCACTGCCCTACTAGCCCTGTGGCTCCCCAGAGAAGACTAACTTATCAGTCCAGGTTGACCAAGCAGCTTTCCCTACAAACTCAAACCCCTGCCCTGTCCCTCTGCAAGTACTGTTCCTTCTGCCTGGAATGTCCTTCTGAGTGCCTATCCAGTTCCCCAGGTCCCAGTTTGTTCTAAGAATTTGTCCCAGATAGCAGTGAGGACTGCCCCATGTCTTCTGACAGCTACCTCAGATTTGTGATTGGTGGAATCTGGCTCTGCTCATGAGTGGAGGGCTCCTTGAGGGCAGGGCCAGGACAGAGTGGGTGTTGGTGTTTGTCAACTGGGCAAGTGAGGTAGGCCAAGGAGAGAATCAGGACCCTGTGTATCTGAGGCCCTCTCAGGCTGAGGCTGGAATGCAAAAGGGCCCAGGGAAAAGCCTCACACTTTGGCTTTTCTTCAGACAAGCTCAGGCTGGCCATGTGTTCTAAGAGTCAGTGGCCCTGTGGGTGAAAGTGGGCAGTATGAGCTTCAGGCTTCAGGCCAGTGTCATTTGAGTAGCAGCCCCAAGTCTGCAGATCTGTCCTCATTTTCTCAAAGACACCCCCCACCCCTGACCCTGCAGGCCATTCTAACCCAGGCCTCCCCTCTGTGTGTCTTTGGGACTGGCTTGGGGAGGTGCCACTTACCTCTCTGTAGGTGAGTGGCCCCTGCACCTCACTCAATACCAGCTCCTTCCCCCGGGCTGTCAGCTCTTTGAGGATCAGCTTCTCCTCCATGGCCATCTGCAGGCGCCAGGGTAGGGAAGCCAGGCAGTCCTTGTGGGTGGCCACCCGCACGAACGCATAAGCGTTCCGTGGCCGCCTCACCACGTTGATGTGCTCCCGTGCGACTGGCAGCTCAAGTCGCTCCAGGGTGTCCCGCAGCAGGCAGGCAAGCACAGGCACTGAGAACTGGGGATTCAGGTGGCCCACATAGAGCGTGTGCATGTTGGGAACTGCCTTAAGGCTCGCGTCTTCAGGCAGGAACTCTTCTCGGGGGAGCTTTGGCAGGGGCTGTTTTCTCTGGGACTCCATGAAGGGCTTCCACATCTGTGCTTGTGCTGATCTCTTGGGGTCATGAGGTGTCTTCCTTGGAAGGGATTTAGGGTTCCTTCCTGTCAACTGTTCTTCCCAGGGCCCTGGGCTCTCAGATGGCCCAGGACTTCCCAGCGGACTCTGGTGTGCCAAGGCTCCCGGGGGTCTCACAGACTGGCAGAAACTGGGCAGGGCCACAGAGACAGAGAAGGAGGGCAGAGAGCCAGCAAGAAGGGGTCTGCCACACACCTGGGCAAGAAAGAGTAGGAAAGGACTGAGCCAGACCTCAGAGCCTGCAGGCTGACTGAGGGGATTTGCCCAAAGAAGAGTAGGAAGGACCAGAACTCAGGTCCCTAAAAGCCTCACCACATCCTCTTGATGGCCCCAGGGGTCCTGTCTTCCATCCCCAGTCTACAGGCTAGGGGCCTCGTAAATGCCCTTGGGGTTTTCTGCCAACCAGAAGATTCTTACGGCCTCTAGGCACCAAAGAAACCTTCTAAAGAGGGTGTTTTGGAGAAGACTTAGCCCAGGACTCAGGGCTGGCCAGCAGCCCCATGGCTGCTTTTCCCTGCCTGGTTCAAACCCAGTAGGGGCACTGAAATTAGTTAATTATGAGGTCAGAGGGTTCTTATGCTTTTTGGCACACTTAAAAAATCTATGGTCCCTCTCCAGAAAAATGGCCTTTGAATATATACATATAATTTGAGGAGGCTCAGAATGAGGTTTAGAGCTGTGCCCCTGTGCCCTGCCCCCAGGCCCAGGAGCTGTGCCCGTGCACACACCAGCCCCTCCACTCACCCCCACACAGCCAGCCTCTGGCTTGTGTGGTAGGTACCACCAGCCTGCATCTTTTCAGGTTGGATCCTGGAGGCAGATGGGGCCTGGGAGCCACCACGGCTGAGATGGGGGCATTCAAGGCAAACAGAAATAGGAGGAAAGAGGCCTATGTCTTTTATATCCTGCTGGATCCTGGAGGAACATGAGAGGTGCCAGCTCTAAGCTCCCACAGCCCCCTGACCCCTACCAGCAGCTCCCAGGGCACTTAGGGCTTAGCATGGAGGCAGGGAGAACCTGGGTCCTGGGAAATGGGCGGGGCCTGAACAACTGCCTCTGTGATCTCATGAGTGTCAACAATGCCCTTTTGACCAGCTGTGGGCAAGGCCTCTCCCACACCTGTAGACATGGATGCCTACCAACCACATAAGCTTGGTCATGGGACTCCCTCTGGGCAGCTTCTAGAACACAGGAGCTGAAGACATAGTTCCCCCCTTTGCAATGAATGCCTTTCTAGGCCCTAATGCCCATGCTGGCCACCCAGTTGCTTTCAGTCCTGTTGCTTAAAGCCTCTACTTCCTTTTTTTTCTCAGGATTCCTTCCTGTGGGCTGTTCCTCCCAGGGCCCTGATCTCTAAGATTGGCCCAGGACCACCCAGGGCACTCTGGTGTGCCAAGGCTCCCGGGGGCCTCACAGACTGGCAAAAACTGGACATAGAGACAGAGAAGGAGGGTAGAGGGCCAGCAAGAAGGGATTTGCAGCTGAACATGATGGCACATGTCTAATCCTAGGGGCTTGGGAGGCTGAGGCAGGAGGATCATGAGTTCAAAGCCCACCTCAGCAAAAGTGAGGTGCTAAGCAACTCAGTGAGACCCTGTCTCTAAATAAAATGCAAAATAGGGCTGGAGATGTGGCTCAGTGGTCAAGTGCCCCTGAATTCAATCCCTGGTACAAAAAAAAAAAAAAAAAAAAAAAAAAAAAAAAAAAAAGAAAGAAAAGAAAGGAAAAGAAAAGGGGGGGGGGTGTTTGTCACACACCTGGGCAAGAAAGTTTCCACTGGGCACTGACAGGTCCCAGCTGCTCCAAGGATGGGCCAAAATGCACAGGGTGGGTTCCAGGGCCACCTCTGACAACAGGCCCTTCTCTATGCCAGGGACAAAAGTTGCTATCTAGAAGAGTCCTGAAAAGTAGATCAAGCATTGCCATCTCTTTCGAAGTACAGGGTTGTTACCTGCTGTCTGACTGTAACTAAAACATGGGTCATGCACAGCCTCTCCAAATGCAGGGACCTGCTCTTGGCAAGTGGGGGCTTTGGTAAGTGCATTTTATCATATTCTTTTTCATGCTGCTTCTGCAAGCTTCTGGTTATGGGGAGTGAAGGTGGAGGCCAGAGGTGATGCTTCAACTGAAGGACTGTTTGACAGTGTAGAAAAGGCACCTTCCTTGCAGGCAGCCATTCTGAGAACTGGAGGAGAGATGATGGTGTTGGGGAATGGAAGAAGCCCCAGCCCTGCTCAGTGGCAGTGTGAGGCTCTGAGAAGACTGGGCAGCTGCTCTGTCCTTGCCCAGGCCTGGAGCCAGGTCTGCCTCAGCTGTCTCTGTAGCCCTGAGAGTCATGAAGTGTCAGTGTGAGGTGCTCTGGGCTCCCTGAGCCCTTCTTCCAGCCTTTCTCAACTCTGTCATCCATGAGCTGCTCTCACAGCACTGGGCAGCTCGGCTGCAGCTGTTTCAGGATGGTTAACGCCAGCTGTTTTGGGTTGTGTGTAAAGAGACAGCTGGCCACAGAAGAGTTCTGGGGTGAAACACATGAACCAACCAGGAGTGTCCTCCTTCCTTGTCTCGCTGCCTTGCCACAGGCAGCTGTTTGGCATGAGATCTCCCACACCAAGTTGCATGTCAAAGCTTTCCCGCCCTCACTGACAATCTCTTTTTTTTTTTTTAAATTTATAGTAGTAGTAGTGTATTATTACAATTCATAATGCACTTATATAGCATCTTTTTACATACAACTATTTGTATACAAAGTATATAAGTACCATTCAGATCTTCAATCATGCATTTAGGATAATGATATCAATCTCATTCAACCTCAATTTTTTTTCCTTCACCCCCTCTTGCTCCCTCCCTTCCCCTCCGATTCCTTTGACCATTCTATTGTTCCTCTAATCCTCCTATGTACCTCCATCCAACAACACTGTGAATTAGCCTCCTTATATCAGAGAAGACATTTGGTATTTGGATTTTTGGGATTGGCTAACTTCACTTAGCATTATATTCTCCAACTTCATCCATTTACCTGCAAATGCCATTAAGTTCCTTAATAAGAATCCTGTAGCGCAAGAATTATTACCAAGAATTAATGAATGGGATAGATTTAAACTAAAAAGCTTCTTCTCAGCAAAAGAAACAATCAGTGAGCTGAATAGAGAGCCAACTAATTGGGAACAAATATTTAATACGTGCACATCAGATAGAGCACTAATTTCTAGAATATATAAAGAACTCAAAAAAACTGAACAACAAAAAAACAAATAATCCAATCAATAAATGGGCTAAGGAATTAAAAAGACACTTCTCTGAAGAAGATACACAATTAATCAACAAATACATGAAAAAATGCTCAACATTGCTGGCAATTAGAGAAATGCAAATCAAAACTACTCTAAGATTTCATTTCACTCCAGTCAGAATGGCAGCGATCAAGAACACAAACAACAATAAATGCTGGGGAGGATGCGGGGAGAAAGGCACACTCTCACATTGCTGGTGGGACTGCAAAATGGTTCAACCGCTATGGAAAGCAGTATGGAGATTTCTTGGAAAACTGGGAATGAAATCACCCTATGACCCGGCCATCCCACTCCTGGGTCTCTTCCCAAAGGACTTAAAAACAGCATATTACAGTGACACAGCCACTTCAATGTTTATAGCAGCACAATTCACAATAGGTAGGTTGTGGAACCAACCTAGATGTCCCTCAGTAGATGAGTGGATAAAGAAAATGTGGTATATATACAAAAGGGAATTTTACACTGACAATATCTTTAAGCCACATTGTTCACCCATTTCTCCGTAGCCTTTAACAGACTTATATGAGCTGAACATTCATTTTACTTCCTTTTGGAGGTAGGGGTAAAAATTGTCTTTCATTGTAATCACTAAATACAATTTAAAAAATAGTCTTTTAAATACAGAAATGCATTGCAACTGAATTGGGCTACTTACCTCATCCCAGGCTCATAGCCATGGTTTAGAAGTCAAGGTGTTGGCAGGCCACACATGTGGTAATGGAATGTGGGAAAGCAGTACCTTTTAATCCATCGGCTGGATGTCTGTGATCTTACTGACAAGCCTCATTTGGCACTGAAGGAAAAAAGCTCTGGAATTTAAAACTCTTGGAAGGATAGCTGTGACCAAAGATGGAGCATAGAGATGCAGCGGAATGCCCCTTTCATGCTATCTGGAGTGCCCGTATGATGGTCTACACAGCCATGATCGCTGAACCTGAATCGGGCATGGGTGTCTGCTATCTTTCTTCCTCTCAACTCCCAAATTTAGTCTGTGCTGACTGCCCAGGGAGGCTAGTCAAGGAGCAGGGGGACAGGGGAGGGGACTGAGCTCAGACACCTGTGGGAGAGACAGGAATGTTAAAAAAGCAAATTCCAGAAGGAGTATTGTGGACACAGCCTTTAAACTCTTGGGACCTATGATGCTCCAGCTTTAGCCCTGAGTCCTCTCTAGCAAATCACTACCTGCATACAGATTCCTGCCTCACCTTTGTTGGGCCCAGGCCCAGTCACCTATGGGGTATCTCTGAGACTCAAGGAGCTCTGCCCCAGTGTCCATCCTGCTGTTGGCTGCTGGCCTCTGTGAGCACCTGCAGTGGCTTTGGTATTATAGGCCTAAGCACACAGTTCTGAGGCCTGGCTGTCATTGTTCCTGGGCTGGGGGTTTGAAGCCTGATGGAATGTGGTAGCAAAACCAGATGCAATGATTTGGGGTGAGTTAGGGTAAAGAGGCTGTAAAAATCTGAGGGCTGGCAAGGGTGGAGTGCCTGGTTGTAAGGTGGAATAAGCCACCTCAGGCTCTTCCCAGGGATGGGTTGTGGCACCCCATATGAGGGCAGGGACAGTGCATCCCCTTGGCCCACCAGTGCCACATCCCAGAGAAAGATCTAAGTTCCACAAAGATGCCAATGAGGGGTGCTGTGGATACTCCTCAGGACTAACAGTCTAGACAATGGAGCTAAGTATAGAGGTCCACCTGGCCAGCAGGCAGGAGGAGTCAAAGATGGGGAGGGGGTAGAGGGTTCTAGAAAAATGCCCAGTCCTTCCCTGACCATCCCTTAGTAGAGACTAGGCTCTTGTGTTAATTTTTTTCCCCCCTGTGGTTCTGGGGATGGAACTAGTTAGGGCCTCAAGCACACTAGGCCAGCCTCTACCACTGAGCTGCACTCCTGGCCTCCTGCACACCATTATCTCCCGAAGTACCTGGTGTCTGCCTCCAGATTTCCTCACCAATAAGTCAATGGTGTCTTCCTGAAGGAGCCCTAATTAGGAAGGGCTGTTGTAGCTAGCTGGAAGCCATAAGTTCCACCTGATATGTATGTGACGCACCTGTAGGCACCCGCAAAGCTGAAGGTATATAACCGGGTGAAAGCAGTCCGAGTTAGGAGAACGGAGAATTCAGTCAGCCGGGCAGTCACTCGGTCGGTCAGAACAATCAGAGCGGCCAGAACGTAGGCAGAGCGGTTACAGAAGAGAAACCAGATAGAAGAAGTAATGACTGGCCAGAGTTAGGCCGAGGCTCCAGAGGACTGGTCAGAGTAAGGCCGAGGCTCCCGAGGAAGACAGAAGACAGAAGACAGAAGAAGGAAGAAAGAAGAGAGAAGAAAGAAGCTCTAGTCTTTCTCTAAGCTAAGCTCTATCTTTCTTTAAGCTACTCTACTCTAAGCTAAGAAGAAAAGCTAAGCTCTATCTTTCTTTACTCTAAGCTACTCTACTCTAAGCTAAGAAGAAAAGCTAAGCTCTATCTTTCTTTACTCTAAGCTACTCTACTCTAAGCTAAGAAGAAAAGCTAAGCTCTATCTTTCTTTACTCTAAGCTACTCTACAGAAGAAGGAAGAAAGAAGAGAGAAGAAAGAAGCTCTAGTCTTTCTCTAAGCTAAGCTCTATCTTTCTTTAAGCTACTCTAAGCTACTCTACTCTAAGCTAAGAAGAAAAATCTTTCTTTCCCTCTCTAAGCTCTAAGAAAGTAGAAGTAAAAGTAGTAAAAGCTTAACTCTGCCTCCGAGAGTTTTTCCTCCCGGTTTACGGTACCAGGCAGCTTACATCTTCCTGCTTCATGGGTGGGTGGAGTGCTGGGCCCCATGGAGTGGCCTTTCCTGCACCACACCATGTGTGCAAGGGCCCGCCCAAGGCCAGCCCAGCTGCTTTGTATGACTGGTCATTATTTGAAGGCCTGACTCAGTGAAACAATTCTACCAGTTGAGGGTTTTATTTGATTTTCTTTTCCTTTAATCATTTTTGGCTCTGTTTTTCTTAAATAACACTTAATTCTGACCCCAGAGGTTAGTTCCTTCTCTTCCTGCAGACTTGGCATTTAGTCATTTTTCTAGTTCTGTTCCCCTGGAAACCAGATAAAAGTGGAGCATCAATCGTTTCAAGACAATATTTCTTATTTTATCCTTTTACTCATTATTTTTTTTTGACTGGTGATTTATAGACATAAAGATGGAATTCACTGTGGTATTTTTATAGATGCACATAGTGTGATTTTGACAAATTCATTTACATTCCTTCCCCTCCTTTCCGGTCCCTCCTCCTTTCCTCTCGATCTCTTTCTTTTCCACTGTTCTTCCCCATCTTTATGATATCTGATCCCTCCCCTTTTCCTCTTATTTTGCTTTAGTTTCTGCATATCAGAGAAAACATCTGAACCTTGATTTTCTGTGTCTGGCTTATTTCATTTATCATGATGTTCTCCGTTTCCATCCATTTACCAGATATGCCATAATTTCATTCTTCTTTTTTTTTTTAAATTTATTTACTTATTCATCATGCACAAGTATAGTATCTTTTTACATACAACTGCTTGTATACAAAGTATATAAGTACCATTCAGATCTTCAATCATGCATTTAGGATAATGATATCCATCTCATTCAACCACCAATTTTTTTCCAACCCCCCCCTTACTCCCTCCCTCCCCTCCCTTTCCGTTGACCATTCTAGTGTTCCTCTGATCCTATGTACCCCCTTCCAACAACACTGTGAACCAGCCTCCTTATATCAGAGAAAACATTCGGTATTTGGATTTTTGAGATTGACTAATTTCACTTAGCATTATATTCTCCAACTTCATTCATTTACCTGCAAATGCCATTATTTTATTCTCTCTTATTGCTGAGTAAAATTCCATTTCATTCTTCTTTATGGCTGAATAAAACTCCATTGTGTGTACATACCACATTTTCTTAATCCATTCAACTATCAACAGGCATCTGGGCTGGTTCCATAATTGTCAGGTCTTAACGCTCTCCGGAGAGGATGGAAAGCTTGGCTGCTTGCCACGCCCTGTTACGGACCTAGGCGTATCGTGAGAACTGAAACCGCCCTACTGATTGGCTACTGTCTATTATAAAGCGCTGTCCACCTTTTCAATAAACGAGCTTGGGCGCTGACCACCAACCGGGCTCCCCGGTATGTTCCTGGGTCTTCTAAAGGCGGGGGAGGGAAATGCCGGCGACCTATTACCTTCCCATTTTTGCCTCATTCGTTGAGGTATGCCCTTCTAGCCTACTTTGCTGGACAAAGAAGGCTCGTCCCGGGTCATGAAGGGTTAAAAACCTCAACCCCTTTATAAATTCCCGACACATAATTTGGCTAGTGTGAATTGTGCTGCTATAAACATTGATGTGGCTGCATCCCTATATTATGCCAATTTTAGTTCTTTTGGCTAAATGCCAGGGAGTATAGCTGGGTCATATGGTAGTTCCATTTCTAGTTTTTTGAGGAATCTCCATACTGCTTTCCAGAGTGGTTGTACTAATTTGAAGGCCCATCAACATTGTATGAGCATACCCTTTTCCCTCATATCCTGGCCAGCTTTATTATCTGTATCCTTGATAACTGCTATTTTGACTGGAGGTGAAATCTTAGTGTGGTTTTGATGTGCATTTCCCTGATTGCTAGACGTGTTGAACATTTTCATATTTGTTGGTCATCTGTTTCTTATTCTGAGAAATGTCTGTTGAGTCCTTTTGTAGGCTTTCTCGTCACACTCGTTTCCTTTGCTGTACAGAAGTTTGAAAATTTGATGACGTCCCATTTATTGATTCTTGGCTTTATTACTTACACTTTAGGAGTCTGGTTAAGGAAATTGGTGCCTGTGCCAGTGTGTTTTCTTCTAGAAGTTTCAGTGTTCCTGGTCTGATTACTAAGTCTTTGATCCATTTTGATGTGACTTTTGTGCCAATAGGTAGGAATCTAGTTTCATTCTTCTACATATGGATATCCAGTGTTCCCAAAACCACTTGTTGAAAAGGTTGTCTTTTCTCCATCATGTTTTTGGCACCTTTGTGGGTATGTGGGTTTGTCTCTGTCGATTCCATTGGTCTTCATGTCTATTTTGATGTCAATGTCAATGCTGGTTTTGTTACTCTCTGTAGTACAAGATCAGGCATTATGTGTTTCCAGCATTTTTCTTCTTGCTCACTATTGTTTGGCTATTCTGGGTCTTATTCTTACAAATGAATTTCAGGACTTTTTCTTTTCTAGTTCTGTAAAAAATGTCATTGGCATTTAAAAAATTTTATTTTTAGTTGTAGACAGCCACAATACCTTTATTTTTTTGTGGTGCCGAGGATCGAACCCAGTGCCTCACACATGCTAGACAAATGCTCTATCAACTGAGCTACAACCTTAGCCCTGTCATTGGCATTTTGATAGGGATTGCACTGAATCTGTATAGTGCTTTGGGTAGTATGGCCATTTGGACAATATTAATTCTGTCATGGCAATATTTATTATGGTAAAAAATGTCCCCTAACTGTAAATAAGCTGGTCCTAGAATCCTAAACTATAGGCTTATTGAGTGTAGTGCCTCAAAATGGCATAGCCCTCACAGGGACCCTGGAAGCTATGCCTATCACCTCATTCAAAGAGACTGGGCAATCTTGGAGCATGATGCTTCTAAGCCAAGGTGAGTCCTGACTTCTCCTTGATGTCCATACCCTGCACCTGAGCCATCACCTGGGCAGCCAAGGAGAACAGTTCCTGGTAACTGTGGCCTCTGCAAGGACTGTCTTGTCCCACTGAAGAGGCCTGCTGGCAGCTGTTTCCTGTCTGAAGGCTTCAGACTGCATCCATCCTCCTCTTGAAATTGAACTATTCCTTGGATATAAGGCGAGGTATTGTACCCATTTTTAGCTATGGAGTTTGGACAAGTACTTGAATTCTCTAAGCTGTCTTTGTATTTGCAAGGGGAATGCCATTATCATCCTAGAGGGTTGTGAAATTTAAATGAGATAATATGCATAAACTCAGCACAATAAGCACTTCACAAAATTGAACAAAAGTAAAGTGCCTACTCTTGGTTGATGAGAAAGTGGGGGTGTCCATTCTGCTCCACGAGGCCCAGCCTCACAGCATATCTGGCCTGTTCAGATACTGTTGCTGCCTGAAGCGATGGCCGCTTGAAGCAACAAACCTACAGGAGTATAAGTTTAGAGGCAGACTGGAAACAAACAGGCTCTTTATTCTGCCAGCTTCTCTCTCTGGCTCCAACAACACCTGACACGCCGTCTACGCTCCTCCAACAACCACCACAAAATGGCCCCGAGGACGAGGACGACCCACAATCCCCCGGGCCAAGTCTCGCGAGATCATGCAAATGGCTCCGACCCAATCCACAATGTCCCGGGCCAAGTCTCACGAGACCATGGAAGGTGGTAATGCTTATGGCTCACAGCTAACTGCAATCTTAGCTATCTCCTTTATTAGGGCTCCTGCAAGATACAAGTGTTAGCTTCAGTCTCCGGGTCTCTTGAGGCAGTAAGGATGATGTTCAGAAGTTTGTTCAGTCAGGCCCTTTTTGGGAGCACACTGAATGAACAGCACAGCCACCCAGTGCCTCATGCTCAGGAGTATGGAAAAGAGGGGCTATTCTAGTTTGGCAGCCTTGACCCTGGCTGCTTCAGTGACTGTGGTTAGAACCTCACAGTGGCCAAGTGAGAAGGATATGACCAGTTAGTCATGCTATCATGAACTAGTCACTGGTGAGGGCTGGTAGGGTCTGCAGAAGTCTCATCTAAACTACTCACAGCCAGATGGGCCTGAAGAAGGGAAATGACCCACCCAAGGGCCCACAGCAAACAAGCAAGAACCTTAGCCTTATAGTCAGGTCACTTGGCTTCAAACTCTTCTTTGGCCTTTCCTGCCTGTGGGACCTGAGTTTTACTTCATCTATAAAGGGGGTTTGTTGTGAAGATTCAGTAAGATAACTATAAATTCCTATACAGCAGTTTGTGTGGCACAGAGCGATATGGAAGTGTTGTTACTGTTATGCTCAGTGTTAGTCAATTGTAATTCTGACAAAATCGCTGAGAAAAACAACTTAGAGGAAGAAAGCTTTATTTGGCTCATGGTTTCAGTCTATGGTTGGCCAAGTCAATTGCTCTGGGCCTGAGGTGAGGCAGAACATCATGGCAGAAAGGCGTGGTGGAGAAAAGCTGCTCAGCTTATGATATCCAAAAACAGAGCCAAGGACAAGATATAGTCCCCAAGGGCCTGCCCCCAGGGATATTCTCCCTCCAAGTATACCTGCTATAGTTTCTGCTACATCTTAAAATAACCCATTCAGCTATGAATCCTTCAATGGATTAATTCACTGATAAAGTTAGAGCCCTCATGATCCAATCACATCCCCACCTCTGAATATTACAAGCCTTCACCACATGAACCTTTGGGGGATATTCCAGATCCAAAACCATAATAGATTACACTGCACTGAGCAGCTGCTCCTTATACTTTCTCTCTAGCTCCCCCAAACCCTAACCCCCCATCATAAGCATGAGGGTGAGGATGAAGCCAGCTGAGGCTCTTCCAAGTTGCTGGCTCTCACACTACTTCTCACTGCCCCATATGGTACAACTGCTGGGCTCCCCACTGTTCAGATGCACCAGAGCAAAACCTTTTGAGGGCAGAGAACGGATTCACACAACTGTCCTGCTAGTGGGGTGCCGGGACCTGGGGGACTTCTGGAAGCTAGCCTGTTCTGTAGGATTGCTGGGATTAGAAGAACTCTTAGGGATCATCTAGTCCAAACTCCTCATTTTATGTGTGTGAAAACCAAGATGGAGAGGAGAGTGACCTGCTCACTGAATGTAGAGTGATTTGACTGTTAACTGATTAAAAAGACACTGGTATCTGTATTGGTTTTTATTTATAAACAAATTGACATAAAATAAGTCCAGATGGCAGCAGGAGCAGCTGTGCTGCTGACTTGCTTACAAGGAAGCACAGGACAGCGGAGGAGGCAAACATTCCATCCTAGAGACCCTTCCCCAACCACAGGGCCTTTTTGGCCTAAAATCATTAGGCCCCATCTTCTGCAGCAGTTCTGGTGAGGGCAAGGAACTGTGGTGGGGACAGTGTGGGAGAGCTCCCATCCCACAGAAGGGCTGGGGCTACAAATGGCTCACTGGGGGCAGAGAGAGGCAAACAATGTGACCCTCTCCTCCCCATAGGAGCATGTGGGTCTGACCATCCCAAAGAGAAAGTACCCTAGGCAGTGTCCACTGAAAAGGGGCTACACCCATTGGAGAGCCTCTCTGGGACCAGGGTGGTTTCCCTCCTTCCAAAACTCAATGTCTGGTGCAAAAGAAGCATTACCCAGAGTGTCTGCCAAGTCCATAAACAATAAATTAGCAATAAGAAAAGATCTTTTTTTAAAAAAGGTAAAGGTTTGCACCATGAGTTTGGAGTCTGGGATCTGGTGGGAAAGCAGGCACTGTAGGGCAGTGGGATGCCACACCAAACCCGGGAGGAGAGTGGCTGGGTAGGAGGGTCCAAGGGCTCTTCCTTTGCCACTTGGAAGGTGCTCAGTCTAAACTCCTGGTGAGAGGTTAGTTGGGCTTAAAAAATAAATAGAGGGGACCTCACAGCCATGGCAGGGCTGAGGGGAAGAGCAGCGCCAACCCTAGGCCCACACTTTCCCCTCCTTGGTCCTTCATGGAAGGACTCATCATGGCAAGAGAGGTGGGGGTAGCAGTGGTGGCTCCACACAGCCTCCTGGAGTCCTGGAATGGCTTGGGCTCCAGTGAAGTGCCCAGGATCAGGCTGGCAGCCTTCTTCCAAGGAGAAGAATGCTCCATCTGCCCGACCACTCGGTTGTCTAGGCTGTGCCTCCCGTTCAGAACTTGCCCTGCTTCAGCCGGTCAATGTGGAAGGAGAGCTTGAGTGCAGGCCCCAGCTTTAGACCCATGTACTTCATCATCATGTCACTGCGCAGCAGGAGCAGGGCCTTGCCATCGATCTCCTGAAGATGGGGGTAGAAGGGGAGGTGCTATCAGAGGCCTAGTTGGTCTGACTGCCCTAGGTTCTGATTAAAGGCCACCCACAGAAGTGCCAACTGCATGAAGCATGTCATGCTGCTGGGGACACTGAAGCCTGCCTGTTCTCCCTTTTTGCCTCTGAGCATCCCTCTTCCCTAGGCATTGACTACTGAGCACAGTCGCTTAGGTCCTCACACAAGCTTGTACTGTATTCCTGGGAGGCAGTTCCCCACCCTCCAAGCCCAAGACCCAGCTCAACTCCATCTCTTCCAGGAAACCTCCCAGGCTGTGTACCTTGTCTGTTTATATTGACCCTCAACTGCTATTCTGTTACTCATCAGCTCTCCTGAGCAGCAGAGACCCCTCTGTGTGAGCTGGGCCAAGCAGGACTCACTAAACAGCTGCATTCCCTTCAGGCCTACTCTGGACACCTTGAAAACCTACCTGGTGTGAAAGAAATAGAGGAGCAACGACCTGCTCTAAGTGCCCATAGAAAGAAAAGTATCAAGCAGCACTGGCTGAGGGGATGCAGGCTTGAGCCCCAAATCAGGAGTATGGTCAGAGCAGGGGGACCAGGGACAATGCTGCCATGGAGCCAAAGGGTCACTTGAAGAGATGTTGGAGGCTCACAGAGGGGCAAGTAGATGATGGGGGACTGATAAGGTGTGTGTGTGTGTGTGGGGTCACTTGCTAGGAATTCTTTAACTTGGGCTTGAGGTCCCTGATTCTCATGAAAAGGCAAGTGGGAAAGCAAATTCTGGAAAAAGGGACTGAGGTCCCTGTGCTTGAAGCTGAGCCCCAGGTCACAAACCCAGTAGGAATGTGGCCAAATCATCCTTAAAGTGAACATAATGCCCAGTGGTCTGTCTGAGACCCCAGATTCTGTTTCTGTGGCATCTCCCGTATTCTGTTTCAAAGTACCTGGAACAAATGGATAGCCAATGCCCTTTAAAAGTCTAAATGCTACAGTGGCAAAAACTTCCAGTGAACATGGGAGAGGTCAGACAGGGGCACCTACGTGTTTGCGAAAGAGGTCAGCATGGGGTCCAAGCTGAGGATCAGCTTCCCGGACAAACTGCATCACGTCCTCGACTGTCCATGAGGAGGGGTCCCGGCTACTCAGTCGAGAGGCTTCCCGGCTTTCCAGGTATCGGTCAGACCCTGCAGGACAGGAAGGTGCCTACCATAGCGGGTGGGTATGTCCCCACCACTCCCTGTGCATAACTCAGTGGCCTTGCAGGTGATGTGCTCGGCAGCAGTGGAGCACGAGCAGAGGGACTGAGGCAGCCTTGGGAGTCAGGAGTTTTTCCATAGAGAGAAAGTCAATCTTTGCTCTGTAAGGGTAGATCCAATGTTTGGAAATGGTCAGAGGAATTTTGCAATGAGGCTGTGAACAGCCTGAACTTGAGACAGGAGTACCAATGATGTAAGGGGACCAATTTGGGTTCAGCAGAGGGACAGGGGTTGGACTACAAGTAGTCTTGGCTCTCAGGACCATTTCTAGACAGGCCCTGGTAGTTGAGCAAGATTAGAACCAAATCTTTGGGGACTGGGGAGAAAAACAGTGGTAGATAATTGAGTTCTTTTCCAAGGCCTGGAGAATAGGTGAGCTTACTAAAGCCCAAAACACTAAGGCAGAAAACAGTTTTTTGTCTTGGCTACCAGGAATCTCAATGTCAATTTAGTGCTGTACTTATAGCTTTTATTTCACTCGTAGCTCAAAAATAGCTCCTCCATCCCCCTGTAGATTTTGAATCTCTGTATCTTGATCATCTTCTGCAACAGATTCCTTGCACATTTTATCCCTCTGCCTGGAATGTGCCCCCTTCTCTTCCTTCAATTTCTCCCTTTCTTTGAGCAAACTCCAAATTATCTAAGCAGATCCTGACTTCAAGTACCAGTTCCTTTATGAAACTTTTTTGTTTTAATCCTGAAATTAATGGTCTTTCTAAGTCTTTATTTGGGTACAGCTCACCTGTCCAGTTTCCCCCATCTCACTGCACTCTAATCCAGTCTCTACAAAGCAGCTAATGGAACTTTTAAAGAGGGGTGACTTAATCGCATCAACTCCTCTAAACAGTCACTGCAATGGTCTCCCATTGCACATGAAATAGAATCTGAGCTCCTGATCATGGGCTGAGAGTGCCTCTGTCATCTGGCCCTTCCTCTCCTTGGCTTCATTTTGCACTTGTGCCCCTCAACTTGCCCTTTGCTCACATGCTTCAGACACCTTAGCCTTCTTTTTGCTTCTTGAACAAGTTTTATTCTCTGACTTGTCTGGAATGCTCTTGTCCAGATGTTTTCATGCCTGACTCAACATTTGAGTCTCGTCTCAAATATCCATTCCTGAAAGAAGCCATCCCTGATCTAGTAAAAGTACTCAATTCTCCACACTTTCAGTACAACTACCCTCAGTTTTTCTCCCACAACAAGTACAATTTTATGTGCTCATTTATTTTGTTTCTTCGGTCTCCTCTAGGTAGCAAGCTCTATCTTGTTCCTGCTGTGTCTCCAGCACATGAGTGCCTGGCCTGCCACAGTAGACATTCACAAGTTTGTCAGGTGAATGAATGATCAGGTGACAGTTCCATGTGCCTTCTTTTATCTCCCCAATGGGACAATTTCTCTATTGAGGTAGGGACTTTGCCTTGCTCATGTCTATATCCTCAGCACTTGGAGTTACCCTGTCACATAGCTACCATGTGGCAGAGCTAAAATGTACTTGTGAAATGAGAAGGGCCTATCTTAACTCTTGAAAAGGCTAAGATCTTCTCCCCTTTCCTTCATTCTGGATTCTGGGTCAAAAAGTCAAAGACCCAGCCTCAACCCTCCTTTCTGTGGGAGAAGATTCTAGTAAATTTTCTTTTGAGCTGTGGTCAAAGAAGTCTCACTTCTTCCCTGGTCTTGTTGGTGTGACTAGAACCACAGACATTTCAATAGCTCTTAACTCTGTGAGTTAGTCACTTCTTCCTGCCCTAAAAGTCCACTGTGATGCTATGAGAGAAACTAACTGAGACACTCTGGAGAACAGAGAAGAGATATGGACAGTGTATACACATGAGTATGTCCTCTCACCATCTAACAAACTCCTCTAATTAGGGATTAGGAATCTCTCTCCCTTATTTCTCTCTCTCCCACATACACACATAGTAGGATCACACACACAGGTTGTTGACTGAATATTTGTGTTTCTCCAAAATTCTTATGTGGAAATCCTACATTCAAGGTGACAGTACTAGGAGGCAGGACCTTTTGGCAGAGCCCTCACGAATGAGATTAGTACTCTTTTTATCAAGGAGGGCTGAGAAAGATCCCCGGCCCCTTGGCTATGCAAAGTTACAATGAGAAGACAGCCCCTATGAACAAGGAATCTGGTTTTCATCAGACACCGATTCTGCCAGCAACTTGGTCTTGGACTTTTAGCCTCTAGAGAACTGGAAGGAAGAAGTTTCTGTTGTTTATCAGCTATCTAGTTTGTGGTATCTTGTTATAGTGGCCCAAATGGACTAAGATAATTCACATAAACGATATTGTTATGTATTTATGTTTGTGGGCCAGCCTACTCCCATGGGAATACAAACTTTATAAGGCAGGTGGTGCTAAGAGGTGATTCATGTGTTGGTCAGGAGAGATGGCTCTGAAACAGTGACCTCCAAATAAGATCTGAGGCAGAAGATCAGTGGGCATGTTTAAGGTCAGCAGGAAGGCCAGAGTGCTGGAGGGAATGGAATGAGGGAGAGTAGCATGAGATAATCCACGAGAGGCACGTTTATGTGTACTGAGGGGAGGGGGATGTGGTGGCATGGTTAATAGAGGAACTTGTATGCCACTGAAAACCACTGGCTCTTCTCAGTGACAGGTAGGTTTGAGCAGAGGAGTGACACACACCAGCTTAAAATGAAAAGGATCCTCTCAAGGTCTGTGTGGATGACACATATTAGAAGGGAAGGAGTGAAGCAGGGCAGGAGACAGCTATGGTCTACACCAGGGTGGTGGTGGAGAAAAGTGATCAGATAGGTGATCAGTATTCCATAAATTATAAAGAACCTCACCATTGTTAGCTCAAGTGACCTTTAAAACAACCCTTGAAGGAGGTCCTCACCTTCTTTAGTTTAAAGAGGAGGGAACCAAGGTCTAGAGAGGTGAAGAAATTTGCCCAAGACCACACATCTAGGAAGGAGATAAGTTAGTGCCCTGGCTCTGTCTTCTATTCCCATTTCTGCAGATAGCCTATCTCAGCTCCCTGCTTCTCATCCTAATGTGTACAACTGTGGCTGCCCTTCAAGGAAGGCTGCTTGTTTCTGTCTGTGACTGACTGAGGCAGGTAAGGCACATCCATAAGAGGCCAGACTAACAAACCCATAACTAATCTGGATTAATGAAAGACAGGGATAGACTCAACATCTAAATTCTTTGAGACAAATAATTCTAGGGCCAAATAGAATCCTCTAGTCTTATGAGGACTGTCAGGGTCAAAGAGGTTTAGACCATGACCTGGCAGGCAGACTCACAATGTGTTCCACAGGAAGAGTGGAGATCCTAGGAGGCCACAGTGCCATCTGAAGCCAGCATCTGAGAGGAACCTATCACAAAGCACCTGTACCAGAAACAGGTCTCGGGGAAGATAACAATCACAGAAAATCCCCACATACCTGGGGAATGATTTAGTTTCCAAAATGATTCCATACCCCTTCTTTCATTTGATCCTTTTAACACTCCTGTGGAAAGACCAGGTTGGTATCAGCATATCTTCCTTCCACATGAGGAATATTTTGCACGTGGGAGACTTGAGAGGTGAGACAACTTACCTAAGTCACAGGGCAGAGGAGGTGAGGCTAGAATCAACTCTCAGCTCAAACTCTACTTGAGATCTCTTTCTATCCCATTTTACCACCTGGTTGGGGTCAGGGGGACACCACAGGCTTCTTAGGACTCAGTTCTCATGAAAACTCTCTTTCTCCTGAGGTCACCTTTCATTGCTGATCTTGCTGATGGAGCATTTATTTTTTCATACCTCACATGTCCCTGGGCTGGGGGAGGCCAGGCTGGGGGTATGGAGGTGGCATACCCTCATTAGAAGATCATCCACTTATGAAATGTTCTTCAGAGGCCCAAAATGGACCTAATCATCTGCTTTTCCTGGTCACAGTTATATACAGACCTCTAAGTTACTACCCCTTGTTAAATGAAGACCTTTTGGTACTTGCTCATACTTTCTCTCCCATACCAATTCCTTCCATTATCCTTAGAAGTGATCCATTTAACTACCGTGCCTCCAGCAACTTTCACCTCCAGTCTACTTCAAATACCACCAAGGCCACTGTCTGGTTCTTGCCATCACTTGGAACAAGTCTACTTCAGAATTTTATTTTTGGTACTAGGAATTGAACCCAGGGTGCTTAACCACTGAGCAACCCACTCAGACCTTTTTATTTATTTTTTATTTTTAGACAGGGTCTTGCTAAGTTATTGAGGCTGGCTTTGAACTTGTGATTCTTCTGCCTAGGTCTCCTGAGGTACTGGGATTATAGGTGTGTGCCACCAAATCCAGCAACTTCAGAATTTTAAACATTCCACTTACTGACACCAACCTCTCATCTTTACAACTCTCTTGAGACTTATGTTCAGTACAGGAATTACATCACATTCTTCAGCATTGTCCATAGCCAGTGGTTGATGACCTTACTCATTCTCCTTCTAGCTCCACTGATTTCCTTAATACTCTCCCATTCCTGCCCCATCTTGCCCTATTAGTTTAACTTAAAACCCTATTCTCAAACTGTCTTTTCTCATTCCGTATCTAGATTGCTAATAAACACAGAAGAAAACCATAGCTCTGTAAATTGGCAAACTATTTCTCCAAGCATAGTCCTGATGTTTCCTGTAAATCTTTCCTTACTTGATCCATTTCTCTTAGACTAGGTCCAATCTTTCAGCATTCCTAAGCCCTCCCCTACTCAGACTTTTCTCTGTCCACTGATGGACATGATCTTCCCTCTTACCCCAGAGAAGGTGTACTCCCCTTGGCTTAAGCCTGAACTTCCTGTCTATGTCTTTGATTTTTCTTCTTTCCCACTACCTGCAAAGTTTTCTCCTCTTTCCTATATTCTTTTAACTTTTTGGAAAGCTCAAGTTGTCTACTGACAAACATGCTTGAGTGTCCCTACTCTAAAAGAACTTCTTTTGACTTAACAGGCCCTCTTACCACCATCTTTCTTTTTTAAAAATATATTTAGTTGTCAATGAACTTTTATTTATTATTTTATATGCGGTGCTGAGAATCGAACCCAGTAACTCACACATGCTCAGCAAGCGCTCTACCACTGAGTCACATCCCCAGCGCATCCAACATCTTTCTTTATTCCTAAACTCCCCTTGTTATGTCCCCAACCTCTCCCATCACTGAAGTCACTCTTGCTAAGATTACTAATGACCTGTTAATTACTGGCTCAACAGGTATTTCTCAGTCCCTCTGTGACCACATATTCAGCTGTGCTCTTCTTAGAACACACCTTGTATCCCTGGCCACCACACTATCAAGGTGCCCCTTGCTCAAGGAAGCTTCCCTTAAATGCTAAGCTGGATTAGGTGTCCCTTCTTGCAGTTTTCATACTATTCAAAGCATAACTGTCACTGCATTCAGTATTGTTTTATAATTATCTTTTTAAGTGTCTGTCTCCCTTACAAGACAAAAAGTGATTTTTTTTTTATATACCCACACCAAACATATGGCTAGTGAATGAAGGAATGAGTCTTTCCTGTTTCTTTTGGCTCTAGGTCTTTGGCTTTTAGTTTCTACTATTCTCAAGTTAACCCCAGATTCCAATTACTTCCTAGGTACCTGATCAAGTGTTAACAGTGATTCTAGCCCCAGTGCTACCACCATACGGAGGCAACAGAGCTAGGTTCCCTCTGGCTTCCCAGAGCTGAGGAGGAAGGAAAAGAGTAGGGAGGGAGGGAGGGAGACAGAGGCCCCAAACTTTGGTCAGCTTACCCCTGGAGCACAGCCTGCGCACAGCTGAGGCAGTGCTCTGTGAGAGGCTGCAGGAGGGAAGCAAGGGCCGGTACCCAGAAGTTCGAAGATTCTGGGAGGTGCTGACAAGGTTGGTGGGATTCAAGGTAGAGTCCATTGAGTCTGTATGTGGTGCCAAGGACCTGGCCAGACTATTCCCCAAGACAAAGGTTTCACCTGGAAAACAATACAACCAGGGTTAGAGCAGGGGTTAGCTTTCAGAGTGCTGGTTCTCAATACCTGCTGAGAGGAACAAGAGGCAATGAGACAGAAATCCTTGGCTGGGACTCAGGAGGCATGTGTGTCAGTCATGACTCCAACTCTCACCAGGTGTCCTTAATCAAGCTCAGTGTCACTTTCTGGACTTTGGTTTGCTTAGAGACTCCTCCTCTTAGACTGGATAGTCTTTGAGATTTTTTTTCTGTCTGGATGTCCTAAGCTTTTTATGGATAAAGAGACCTTGTAAAAAAAATGGAGTCTCTCTAGGATGGAAGAGACTGCTTAGTCACAAGGTGCTCTAGAGCAGGGAATAGGGGTGCCACCAGCTATCACCAGAAGGGATACATTTGCTCAGATGAGGGTCCTTTAGAAGCTGACACTCTGCTCAACCAACAGGACATCTTGGAAGTGCTGCTTGATGTCCAGTTAAAGGACTGTCTCTAAAGGATCTGCTCCTACTTTGTTCCCTCCATTTTTATTTACCCTGTTCAATAGAAACTTTCCAGGGAAGCTGGGGTTGGGGAAAGCTTGGGCTTGGAGATGAGGATCAGGGTTAGAATTTGGCTCTGCCACTCAGTAGAGTGCTTTTCTAAAAACCTATCTCCTCACCTATGCCATGGGGTAGCCTTACAAGGGGTTTGAGAACCTCAGAAATGAATGCTATGAAAGCCATTGAAAGGGAATCTCACCCTGATGTTTCTATACCAGGCCCATGTCCCAACACCAGGCAGCAGCACCCAATCACAGCACTTAGGAACCCAAAGCTGACACCCTCTTGTGACCAGCTTCTACCCAGGCCAAATTAGTTATTCAGCTCTGTCCACTGCATCCTCTGTGTGGGGAGGGGGCGGGGGTCTTAGGTACCAGACCATATCAGTGTTCTTTGTGATTTTTAGAGATCATGTGTGTGGATAATGCTTGGGATTCATTCAGGGCTTCTGATAAACACTAAATTCATTATCTGACACACAATAAGACCTCATTGGCAAGATGATTTAAATTTTATCTAATACCTAAAACTGGTCAACAACCATGTGCTCAAAGTCAAATCTGGCATCAGATAGCTTGTTTTCCAGAAGGAGGTTAATTGTGGACGCCCTTCCCAGAAGGAGTTCCGAAAGAAGTCTCTGAGGCTCCAGGATCCCTACACCATGCCCCACTTTCTTTCTGCAGATGAGGCTTTTGATTTTCCAGAAATCAATAGCCGTTCCACTTTGAGACATGAACCAACCAAGAAGCAGGAGACCTGGGTTCTACACCTGGCTTCTGCCTTTTACTACTTATGTTATCCTAGACAAGTTGCTTTTGTTTTCTGAGCACCAGTTTCCTCATGTATAAAATGGGAAAACTACCCTTTACTACAAATAACATTAAATGAGAACATGGAATGGGTTGTGAGGAATTGTTACTTTGTTATTATTTGTGGGTGGAGCAGCAAAACTAAGTACTCTGCCAAATTTTGAAAAAATTGTTTTGATCTAATTTCTTCAGTTCTCAGTAGAGTCACCTTACCCTTTCAGCCATTTTACTCAGGTCTGTTGCTGTCTGCCTCAGAGGCCAACAGATGTGACACATAATCATGATGACAGTGCCAGTGCTCACCAGATGCTGATGCAGACCAGTGGGAATCTCTTCCTTTCAGCAGCACCAAGTATGCTGATATCTGGAATGTGAATCGAGGGGTCTGAACATCTGGAATGGTGGCATCTGTACTAGGCAAGGTCATTAAATCTTGTTCTAGGGGCTGGGGCTCAGTGGTAGAGCGCTTGCCTAGCATGTGCGCCGTCTAGGGTTCGATCCTTAGCGCCCCAGGGTTCGATCCAATAAAGAAATTGTGTACAGCTAAAGAAAATAAATAAATATTTTTAAAAATCTTGTTCTAATGAGATGTACTAGAAAAATTAAGCATCATGCCAAATCTCTGAGAGGCCCTAGACCTTTTAAGGCTGATCTTATGGGTCCTGCTGTCTTTGGTAGGACAAGGCCAGGGTAGAAGACCACAGTGATACTTTCCAATTGTGCTCATAGAACCTGCGGATCCTCCACAGGGAGGCTCTAGGCCTCATCCCAGTTTCTATTAATTTTTATTCACTGGAGGTTTATGTAATCTTACCTTTGCAAAAACATTTACTGCTAAAACAAGTTTCACTGGTTCAGGTGTCTGAGGTTGGGGCTGGAAGATGAGTTCTATTTCTAGTATGATCATTTGTCAATCATCAGTGCCTTTTTCTGGGATTCAGTTTGTCCATCTGATGGAGATGAAAAATCTTTAGTCTTCTAGGATCAGTTAAATTAAATTTACAGTTGCTATGCTGGAGACATGACAGTGATCATCATTCAACAAGTAGTTGAATAATGCTGCCACTCTATTGGGTATGGGGGAATAGAGGGGAGGCCCTTACCTGTGCACTCACTTTCAGTGAGAAGCAGATTTTCTCAAAGTGACCTGAGAACTAAATGGTAGTGAGGAGCCTAGAGATAATGGCCATGGGAAAAGGGAATGGGGAAGTAGAGTTCTGGAGAAAAGTCATGGGAGACAAATACCCTAATGGCAGCCTGGGTAGGGAAGAGGGCTAGAGGTAGCTTTTTTCTTTTGGGATGCAGAGAGTAGAACATGGGCAGGAGTTAAAAGAAGGAAGATTTCAGCTCACAAAAGGAAGGCATTTTAGCTGGGTGTGGTGGCGTACACCTGTAATCCCAGTGCCTTGGATAGCTGAGGCAGGAGGAGTTCAAAGCCAGCCTCAGTAACTTAGTGAGGCCCTAAGCAACTCAGTGATACCCTGTCTCAAAATAAAAAACAAAAAGGGCTGGGGATGTGGCTCAGTGGTTAAGTGCCCCTGGGGTTAATTCCTGGTTTTTTAAAAAAAGGCATTTTTAAAATAAATTAGGCATTTTAGATTTTAGTCTAAAAATAAAATCAACTGCCAAAAAAAAAAAAAAAAAAAAAAAAAAAAAAGGAGAGAAACCTGTCATTGGGGGTATTTAACCAGAGGTCACATAAGCACTCAGTGACCTCTATAGCATTTTCTACTTCTGAGGTTCAAGGATTCCATGTTCACACCTACCTTACCCCTGTTGGGTGAATTGAGTGAGTATGGAACTAGAGCTGTGGATCTAAGAAAATTTTCAGACCAGCACAGGACTTGGAGATGCAAGCACAATCCTTGTGCAAGCTGAAGATGTTAAAAAGCATCCCTTTCTGAACCATGTGGCCCATATCTTATCCTGCCTATTCATTCAGCAAATCCTGTTAAATACCATGTGACAATTAGGGTGATGGACACTGAGAATAGTAAACACAAGATTGTTCCTCAACTCATGAAACATTTAGTCTAGTAAAAAGGATGCAAAAATGCAGGTAAGTTAAAAAATTAACTCTTGTAAATATTATAAAGGAAATGAACAGGATATCCAGGCAGACAATAATAGGGGGTCCTTTTAGAATAAGGAGACCGTGGGAAGTCTTCCTGACAAACTTGATATTTAAGCTGGTCTGCAGAAGAGTACAGCCATCTGGGAAGTGCACATGTGCTAGACAATGTGCTTTGATTAACCATAAACACATGATTCCTGAAAACTCTTGACAGTTCCATGAGGAAACCTACATGGTGATGAGGGGCACCCTGAGAGACTTCGTAGTTCTTATTTGGCTTTAATCTTGGTGAGTCTTGGGATTTGGGCAGAAGAACCACTTTATCACTAACTCTGGAGATCAGGATGGCAACTAGAAGAAAGGCACAAGAAACTCATTGTCCTGGGACAAGTGAACCACCTTCTCTAGCAGAGAGGAATCTGGGAAATCTCAAAACAGCAGACCCACAGGTTAATGCTGGATAGACTTCAGTTATAGCTAAAGAATAGTTACTAAATCAAACAGTTGGTGGGGCCCAGCACCATCTATTTTAGGGGACCTGAAGGAGCCCCTCTTACTTAGTCTCTATAAGCCTTGATCTTGATTCAGTACATGTGGTCCTAAAGAAGGGACTCTGCTCTAACACTGACTTCCCCAGAAATCCTCTCCCCTTCTCCTTTCAACCTAGTCCTTGATCATCATGACTCTCTATGTCAGAGTACCTCTGGTCCATGCTCTTAATCACGTGCACATCCATACATCTTTCCCTTTTCTCAGCTCTTTGAGCACAGGGGTTGAGTCTGTTTTAATCTCTGTCTCCCCAGAGTCCAGTGTAAAAATCTAAGACAGAATGAGTATTTAATAAATGTTTGATGACCTAAGCAAAAACAGCTGGCCTGGATCCTTCAAAATGTCAATGGCATGTCATGGAAGATAAAAACAAAAAAAACTACTCTAGATAAAGCAAGCTAAATGACAGCACAGTGCAATGCAGTACATGATCCTTCATTGGATCCTGGATTTAAAAAAATAGCTATAAAGGACATCATTAGGACAATTGGGGGAAATGATACAGATTGCATATTAGCCAGTATTTTCTTATTTTAAATTTCTTGCGTTTTTTTAAATGTTAAATTCTTATTTTAAAGAGATATAGACAAAGGAATTTAAAGATAAACTTTCTCATCTGCAGTTAACTCTCAAATGATTCAGTAAATAAACACGCAAACATGCATATACGTACGTATGTGTATATATTCAGAGAGAGAGAGAGAGAAACATATGCATATACTCATACAGGAAGAGAAAAAAATAAATATTCCAAAGTTAAGTGGCAAATCTAGGTGAAGGGTACATAGTTTCTCATTATACTATTTTTACAAGTTTTCTTTAGGTTTGAAAGTTTTCAAACTAAAACAATGAGAAAGTAATAGTCTCAATTTAGGAATTTAGGCAAGGAAACTTAATCCGAGATGAAGTCTACCTGAGCTTTTGGTGGCTATCTGCGATATTAGAAGTGTACAACCAGTTAGGCAAAGATCATAGTGGAAGGGTACTGTGGAGACAAGCAGGAGGGAAAGGAGAGAGCTCTAGTATGCACCCAGAAAACATAGGTGGTACCTACAGATGTCAAACTAGTAGAAATATGTAGTCAGGCAGGTGGGCAGGAGTGATAAATATCAAATCCAAAGGGCAAAGCAGAAGACAACTCTTATACAATTGAGCTCAAGTAATCAGAAGAACACAGAAACTGATAAAGGATCAGGGGCAGAGCAAAGGGTCACTAGGGCAGGCAAAATAACTTACCAGGTACAGAGGAGTTAGAAATCCAGGCAAGGTCCTGGCTTCTCTGAGCACAGTTAAATGGCTCATTCAGGGAACCAAACAGAAACCATGGAATTTGATGAGCACCCACTACAAAGAAATTGAGCTTACAAGAGTAAAGAAGGGCACAGAGTTGGCTCTTTATCTGTCTGAAAGTGAGGGCAGGGAAAGGTGGCAGAAAATGGGGGAAAGTGACACCCTGTTCATTGTCTCTTTCTTAGCTGGTAGAGCAGGAAGAGTCTGGCTGAAGTTTGTTCCTCTTACCTAGTAGTTGAATCAGAGAGAAGTAGACTGGAACAGAATTCCCAGGAAAGGTCATATTCTAGTCCCAAACCACATTCATGACCTCAGCCCCATGATGTATACAATCCCAACCAGTTCCTGAATGCTGCTGCCAGTATACTTTTTCTAGTTCTTAATGACAGTGTTCCACTTTAGAATTCTGAGTTCCTATTTATTTCAGAATCATTTTTCTTTTTAAACAAACAGCTACGCTTGTGGACAAGCTACCCGCTCTGTTTTTAAAATCAGGTAGGCCCAACTTTCATCACAGAAATGCAGCTCAGAATTCTTCAATGCCAACAGCTATAGATATTTAAAAACTTGCTTTTGTCTGTACCAACTCCACCATGTCTTGTGCAACATTCTAACTGCAGGTAAGAATACCTTTTTCTGTTCTCAAAAGTTTAATGCTGAAAGAAAGCAGTCTAGAGCAGGTTGGGTGAGAAGTTCACCTTGAAGAAAAGAACCAGACAGGAGACACAGACAGGATTGCAGGGACCAGATGGTCTGACCCCTACAGGAATATTTACAATTCAGCTATCTTTTGTCCCACCTGTAAGTCATATAAGTAAGGCTCATTTCGGTGCAGAAGTATAGATGAGGCGGGGAGAAGGGGACTGGGCAAATGGTCACTTCCCTGAGACATTTTCCAAAAGTAGCATTTAAGTCAGAAGTAGTCCATTAAGACTATACTGAAAGAAAGAAAGAAAGAAAAGAGAGAAGCTGGCATAGGAACAAGCCTTGAGGGGCACCTTTCAGACTTGTGCTTTCTTTCCCAAGGGAAAACAGCACAACCCCATACTGACCACACCTCTTTTCTGCTCTTCTGCTTGGGGCGTGGTCCACAGATCTCTTTTAAAGGGCCTTTCTCCCTTTCCACAGTGACCTACCTTGCTGTGTTAGGCTGAGCTTTTCTTCACACACTCTGTTCTCTGTTCTGCGTCCTGTACTCCAGATTGGGGATGTGAGTTCCATTCACTCTTCAAACTCTCTTGGAAGTGCTTAGTCACTGACCTAGCCACGTGGCATCCGCTTTCCCCATTGTGAGTCTGGTATGCTGAACTAAAAAAGTTATTTTCCGGCCTAGTTGGAAATAGCAGGAACTTGAATTGACTTGCTAGACTGGCAGTGCTAGAAGAGTTAGGGCCATGTGCCAAAAGAAAGAATGGATGGCCAATCACCAGGGAGCAAGTTTTTGAATCTCCAGCCTGAGACTAAACCTTCCTGCCGGCAAGAGAGAGCTATGTTAGACCTTTGCAGCCAGCTTCACACTGGGAGGTATACTGTGACTTCACAGTGGTTCCACATGCTGTTTGGAGCTCAGAAGGGAATTCATAAGTCAGCTTTTTTCTAGGGATAAGGGTCCAGAGGAAAGAAGAGTAATCAAGAAATAGAAGACAAAATCCTAAAGAGTGTAAAGATGTCAAGAAATCAAAAAGTCCCAGATGTGTTGCAGATGTGGACAGAAAGTCAGATGTCAGGCTAGCAGGTCTGAGAGCTGGCCCTAGAAGGTGCTGCTGCCAGTCCTACCCCCCTCTCAGCCCAGGTCCCATCCCAGCTCCTACCTGGTAGGTACCTGTCGTGGCTGTGGCTGTACTCTGTGGCAGTGAGTGATAAGTGAGTCTGTGTAAAGGGCTGGTTGCCAAACAGATTGTCACTATGAAGGTTGTGGCAGAGCTTCTCCAGGAAGCGGAGGACGTAGGTGATGCTGTTGACTGCTGGGAGGTTGAGGGTGTGCTGTTCCCGGTCAAACACGGCTGTGGAGTTAAGTAAACAGAACCATGCATGTCAGCTAAGCAGCACAGTATGGCATGGTGCAGGGCAGGGGTTGTCCAGCCAGCTGCTTGTCTTGGGCTTACCTGGTTACACAAAGGCAATCAGTACTCAGGCTGTCTCTCTCCCTCCCTTTCCCTCCCTCCCTCAAGGGCTTTGATTTTTGCCTCCAACTCCAAAGGGCATGAATTAATGGGAGTGGCCAGGCCAGATCTGTTGTACCCCTAGGGCTCTGGAATGATTTCACTCAACCTGTGAAAACAACTGTGAACATAATTCTGTCTGCTCCATCACTTGATTGGGCCTCTTCCAGGAAATCTGTTCATTTAGGGAGCTCTTTTCACAAGAGCTGCCCAAGAATGGAAAAGCTGGGCAGAAGAGAATATAGCCATTGCCAGCAATGGCTTGGGCCCACAATTTCCAATCTATATGAAAGCACCAGAATTTTGGCAACATTTGAAACTGTTTCACCAATTGGTTTTATTATACTCCCTATTTCTACTAAAAATATCAGCATAAAATTTGAAAAGCCAAAGGCCTGAGTGTATGGCTCTGAGAGCAGTGAGAAAATGGAGTCTTGGAGAAATAGGTCACTCTCAGGAACCAGTTTGAGGCAGAGGAGGAATCCTAGTAGGGGTGGAGATGAGAACAGCTAAAGAGGAGGTAAAGGTCAGTCCCTTCATGTTACTGCACGGAAGCAAATGAGAGGCTTGAGAGTGGCCTAGCCTCAGAAGGGACGTGGACTTAATTTCCCAGCAGTTTCTAGCCTTCTATAACACTTCCTTCCCTGTCTGCCTCCATCCTCTATGAAGCCAATTACTCCCTAGCCTGGGTTCCCACATTATTCTATATTATAAAACTTGTCACAGTTGGTTATTTCAATTCTTTCTTCCCTCCTGTGCAGACCTGAGTCTCTTCTATTATTCCCCTTTCCTAGCCAGTATCTGGCAATAACCTCTCACATATAGTAAGGGCTCCATAAATGTTTGCTAAAAGAATAGTTTGGTGATTTATGGGGTTTTCCGTGTCAGCCGGGTTTCCTGAAGCTGGTTATGGCAACTCATTAGGGAGGAAAAACGGGATTACAGAATGGCATTATAGTTAAGACTGGAAGGCTTTAGATCAAGTCTTCATCGGTTTGGTGAGTAAAAATATTAAAAAGAACCTCACTATTATGTATAACTACAATACACTAATAAAAACATTTAATCTCCCCTGTGTCCGCCCCCCCCCCCCCCCCAAAAAAAATGGAATTTTGGACTTAGGAAAATCGAAACAGAAGCAGGGCACACGAGAAAAAGTGAATATCTCAATGAGAGAGAAAAACAAACAAACAAACAAACAAAAAACAAACAAACAAAAACACTACTGTTGAATCAGATTGTCAGTAGAAAAGAAAGTGAATGCCATTTCCCTGCTCTGACTTGGGACTCAGCTCCCTTGTATGTGCCTGGATTTAGGAACAGAAAACAAAGAAGTCAGAAAAACGAGAGAAGGTCAGTAGTCTCCTAAAACCAGTATGGAGACTGTGGCAGTCTGGAGAAACGCCTGTTGACACAACCAAGCCCCTCCTCCTTCTGGAATGCCTTTAAAGCCATACACTCATATATTTTTTCTGTATGGGAGAGTAAGCCAGGAGACAGGAGAGGAATCTGTTCAGAGACTCAGGCAGAGTTAGCTTGGGTATTCTTGGAGTAGGTAGGCATAAGGCCTCAGAGGAATGGGACATTTTCACAATTTTTCCAGAGCCTATGGGTGTGAAGTAGGAACCAGGATGCCTTGTCAGAAACCAGCCAGTTAAGTAGGCCTGCACTCTGGCTATGAGGTCACATTAGCCGAAGGGTGCTTACCTGAGATGACCTCACCACCATGGCCCTGTTTGAGGAAGCTGAAGACTGTTTTCTGGTGATAAGCACAGTCGATGCATGCCTGGACAGCCTGCTGTAATACCACAGAAGCACGGGCTGGCCCAAAATGGTCAGGGAGCTGTTGGATCTTCTTCTTATCTAAGTGCGGGCCTGTGCTGCCGTTCTTGTTCAAGTAGATACAAACTACAGGGAGACAAAATAAATAAATAAATAAATAAATAAATAAATAAATAAATAAATAAATAAATAAAAAAAAATCCAAGAACCTTATAGAGTGTCTGGCATAGAGAATTCAAGAGGACAGTGTTCTCTTCCATTTATTATGCCCTGAGTTTTGATCCCCATTGGGAGTCCCAGCAGCTTTCCTGTTGAAACACTGTATGGGATAGAGGGTGGGGGTCAAATTACCAGCAGACCAAGCTTCATGACCAGGGGCTCTGGGAATACAGCCTTGCTGGTAGAACAGCCCAGATCAAAATCCAAGGCACAGAATTTGTACTTAGTCTTCTGTGTTTAAAAAAAAAAAAAAAAACAAAACCTCAACATTTTCCCAGATGTATGAACTTTTATTTTTTGTATTATATTGCCTTGTATATTCTTTGCGTCTCTCACCTTGTATATATGTAAGGAGTGGTGGGGCCATGGTAATAATAGCAAGAGAGCGCTCGTGTGTGTATATTTGGCATTGGACTTAGAATCATCATATCACTGTTCACTTGCCTTGTTTTCTCTTCTGGGTCTTATAATTTTTTACTATCTTCTACATCAATACTTAGGCCCAAAGAGAGTAATACAAATAGAATAAAATAAAATAAGATAAAGAAAAATAATATGAAAAGGGCCTACAAGTCCCATGTATATATTCTTTCTCTCAGAAGTTCTCCTGTCAAGATATCTGGGCACTCTCTTGGTTGCTGCCCTCCATGTAGCACTGGTGGGAAGGGGTTGGGGGGTAAAGGAGATGGAAGCCATCCTAAATGCAGTTGTGTCTTTGGGCTCTAGGGAGGACCCACATCAGCTTCGTCAGTAATGACTTTCTCTCTCCTGATCTCCTTCCAGGCTTCCACTGAGTAGTGGGTACTGTTCTTACTTGCACTGAGGTGGTAGGAGGACAAAAATCTCCTTTGCTATTAAAAGCAAAAAATATCAGGGCACTAGTTATGTGGGCTGTTGAATAAACTGCCATCCTCTTTGGGTCTCAAGTTCGTTGTCTATAAAGATGAGGGGGTTGAACTAGATGCTCTGTGAGGAATCTCCACCTTTATAGTTCTAAGTAGAAGCAACATGAAGAGAAGAAAATAGAAAATACAAAGAAAGTAGGCTAGATGAAGAAGGTAATGGGAGAAAAAGGAAAAAATCATAAATGAGATAAATTGAACATATACATTTAACTCTATTCTCTCCTAATTCTCTAAGATGAGACAGATAATAAGGAGAGACAACAACAACATTCTGGAAGTTGGAAAACAGATTGGAAAAATAGCAACTAGAGCCAGGGGTGGCAGTATGCCTAGGGTTCCAGCAACCTGGGAAGCTGAGGTGGTAGGATCACATGTACCAAGGGGTTTGAGAGCCACCTGGGCACATAGCAAACTACTGTCTCAAAACAAACACACACACACAAAGAAGAGAAGTAGTAACTGACAGTATATCCAAGAAAGAAGAATTTCCTCAAGCAAGAATGGGGAATGATGAGAACCAAGCTGTTTTATTTCCTAATCACAAAGGCCTAAGTATTGGCAAAATGGTAACTCTGAAGGTGAATATAGAGGTATATATAATAAAAGAAGGATCAGTTGAAGTCTGTTAAGAAAAGTGAGGATTTCTAAGTCTGGAAAGGTGATTCTTTTACTAAAACCACTTAAAGATGTAGGAACTCAAGAAGAGTATTAAAAGTAAGTGATAACAAATGGCTAAGAAAAGACACTTATAAGAATGCTGATAGCAGTTTATTTATAATAACTCCAAATTAGAACCAAATACCTATCAACAAGAGAACAGATATACAAATTGTGGTATAGTCATTAATAGAATATCCTGGCAATAATAATAATAAAAAAAGAACCACTGACAGGTACAACAATATAGGTGCAGAGTACATGTAGCTGGGGCTGGGGTTGTGGCTCAGCAGTAGAGTGCTTGCGTAGCACATCAAGGCACTGGGTTCGATCCTCAGCACTATGTAAAAATAAATAAATAAATAAAAAAAAAGGTACTGTGTCCAACTACAACTAAAAGAAAAAAAAAGTGCATGTAGCATGTCTCATTCATATTCAATTCAAGAATGAGAAAACCAATCTATAGTGGTAGAAATCAGAATCTACATGGAGCAGAGACTGATAGGGAGGTGGCCTGAGGGGACTTCTGTGGTGGCAGAAACATCTTACATCTTGAGCAGGGTTGTAGTTACGGGGTGCTGACATTATTAGAATTCATCCAAGTGTACACTTAAGATTTATACATTTCACAAATGTAAACTTTACCTCAATTAAAACATAGAAAGGAAAAAATATAAGTATTGGCAAAATGGTAATTCTGAAGGTGTTTGTTGTTACAGGTTAGATATGCAGTATCCCCAAAAAAGCTCATGTGTGAGACAATACAAGAATGTTCAGAGGCAAAATTATTAGGTTATGAGAGCCTTAACCTAATCAGTGAATCTGTCCACTGATATGGATTAACTAGATGATTAGGTGGTAACTGTAGGGAGGTGGCTGGAGGAGGTGGGCCACTGGGAGTGTGCTTTTAATATTTACACTTTGTCCCTGGTGATCAGAGCTCTCTTTGCTTCTTGTTGTCATGTCCTGAGCAGCTTTCCTCTGCCATGCCCTTCCACAAGGATGTTCTGCCCCATCCTGGCCATCTATGGACAAAGACTTCTGAAACTATAAGCCAAAATAAACTTCCTCATCTAATTGTTCCTGTCATATCTTTTGGTCACAGCAACAGAAAAGCTGACTAAAACAGAAATGGTACTGTGAAGTGCTGTGACTAAATTGCTCATGTGGTTCAGAAGCATCTGGAGCTGCAAATTGTTGCACTTGGGGGAATTTTGAAAAGTTTAGAGATGCAAGCTGGAAAGCTTTAGAACATTGTAAGTAGAGCTTAATGGGCAATTTTTATGGGTGTTCAGAGCCAGAATGCTGCCAGGACTGTGGACAGTAAAAATTGCTCATGAGGTTTCAGAGGAGGAGGACTCTATTGAAATTGAACTAGAGGCTATTCATGTAATATTCTGGCAAAGAAGCTGCATATATTTTGCCCATGTCCTGAGGCTTTTTGTGAGGCCAAAGTAAAGGACATGTATTAATCAATCAGGTGGAGGAAATTCCAAGGCAGCCCAGCATTCAGGTGGTGGCATGGATATTGCTGGTGGCTTTTAGCCAAGTTTACTATGAAAATCAGGAATATAAAGCAAAGATGAAAGATTTGAAAAACTTGCACTTCGGCCAGAAAAGTACAAGTAAAACTAGGGCTAAGAAAATTGTGGTTGTCAAAGCAGTAACACTAAAGAAGCACTAAATACTTTACCCAGAGACAATAGGAAAGATGGTTTGCAGGCATCTAGGGAATTGGCAAGCCACACCCATCTCACAGGGGTATAAAAGTAAAAAATTCCTTTGAGAAGAGACCATGGGGCACTCTGCTTATACAGTGTGGCCTAGGAAGTTGTATCACTATGCTCGCTCAGTTGCCCAGGCATTCAGAGGCTGCAGCAGTCATGATTCCCAAAGGGTTGGCTACAGCTTAAAATGGTGGCAGACTTTGGCATTGAACATGTGGTGCTGGTTCTGCAGGAATGCAGGATACTGGGTTAGGAGATAATGGAGGCTTCCACCGAGATTTAAAGGAAGGCCTGGGAAGCCAGGCAAAGTGTAGCAGGGTCAGAGTCCCTGTGGGCTGCCCCTGAGAGGATAATGCATGAATATGTGAGAAGGAAGCCAAAGCTGTGGTAGAGACACCAGAGATTAAGAGATGCCAGTACTGTGGGACATATGCTGAGGAAAGCTACAGAATCCATCAGAAACAAGCAAGAGGGAGGCTAGGTGGGCTGTAACCAGCAAGGCTATAGGAACAGAGCTGCAAAGGCTCTTTGGAGAGAACATCAGGATGCCATGTATCCCAGATGTTGGACATGGAGCCCAGCTAGATTTTGGTCTTGCTTTGGTCCCACCCCTTATTTTTCCCTTGTGGAATGGAAATGTTTATTCTATGCCATGTTATATTGAATATATGCAACTTGATTTTGATCTTCACAAGGGAAAACATTCATGAGTTTGTTTTGAGTCTCAGATGAGATTTTTGGACTTAAGACTTTTGGGTAATGCTGGAACTGTTAAGATTAATGGCAATTCGTGGAAATGGACTAAGTGTATATTTTTCACCATGAGATGGATATGAGATTTTGGGGGCCAGGGGCAGAATGTTATGGGTTGAATATGTGGCATCCCCCAAAAGCTCATGTGTGAGACAATACAAGAATGTCAAGAGGCAAAATTATTAGGTTATGAGAGTCTTAACCTAATTAGTGAATCAGTTCACTGACATGGATTAACTAAGTGGTAACTGTAGGAAAGTAAGGTGTGGCTGGAAAAAGTAGGTCACTAAGGGTGTACCTTTGGGGATTGTACTTTATCCTTGGTGAGTGAAGCTCTCCATGCTTCCTGTTGTCATGTCCTGAGCTGCTTTCCTCTATCATGCCCTTCTGCCATGATGTTCTCACTTTGTGCCCAGAGCTATAGAGCCAGTCATTTATGGACAGAGACCTCTGGAACTATGAGCCAAACTAAACTTTTCCTCCTCTTAATTGTTCCTGTCGGGTCTTTTGGTCACAGTAACAAAAAAGCTGACTAAACACCTGGTGATGATTTAAAAATATTTTTCTATATGGATTAAATGGTGAAATATAAAAGGTAAAACCATACAAACTTTAGAAGTAGTTTTAAAACATAGCCCCCAAATTCTTTGACATGCCTCCTATTGATTTCTTTCACAATGACCAGTAGACTACAGTGGAAATGACACTGTGCCAGTTTCTGGGCCCAAGCAAAGTATCCTGTAGAGAGAAACCAACAGCTGAAACCAATGTGTCACCATGTGAAGAAAGTGTGTCTTTCTGTCCCATCAAGCCATTCCAGCTGACGGTGTATACAACAGAGATAAGCTTCTCCACCCATCCCTGCTCTTATTGCTGTTTTAAGCCATGATGTTTTACGATGGTTTGTTAAAGAACAAATTATTATCAGAACAAATTGATACAAGATGTAAGATACTGCAACAACAAAGGCCTAACACATGGCAATGGCTTTGGAACTGGGCAGCAGAAAAAAGCACAGAGTGCCTCAAAAAGAATATTAATGAGAACTGGAAGAACATTGAGGAGAGTATTAACACAAGCCTAAAGGTTTTCCAGGAGGCTGTCAGTGAGAGTTAAAAGGACAGTGAGGAAACTTTATTGGAAGATGGAGGACAGGGGATGTTTGCTAGGAAGGGACTGCAAATTTGACAAGATTGTTGCCTACCATGATATGAAAATAGAAAACGTACCTGAAGAGCTCAAAGAAATAGCTAAAAATTTCAAACTAAGTAATGAAAATGCCATCAGACTTCTCATTGCTCATGATAAAATGTAAGATGAAAGATGAGCTTAAAAAATTTATATATATATATGTATATATATATATATATGTATATATATATATATATATATATATATATATATATATATATATATATATATATATATATATACACACACACACACACACATACACACACACACCCAGGACTTTCATAGTTTACAAACAGAATTTCTTCTCAGTTCCAGACTCTCCAGAGGGCAAACAACTTTACTTTGGCCCTGAAGAAAGGGCCAAAGATAAACTCCACAATAACAGAAAAAAATTCTTTATTAAGGTGTCAGAAATATATAAGCATATGCTTCATAGACTCTTTTGAGACTAAAATACTCTAAGAATGTTAGGGTCAAGACTTACAGATTCTTTCCCTTAAACAGGATTTTTAGGAATCTTAAAAGTAGTTTCACGCTGCAGCTGCCCAGGAGGCCCAAAGCAGAAAAGGATGTCCTCAGACATCTGTGGTGGTGTTATGACATTCGTTTCATAAAATGAACCTGGACAGAAGTCAAAGAAAACCCTTCAAATTTTTAAGAGAACCCATCTGGCAGAAGTATCACCAGTATGGCCAGAAGGTTGAAAGATGGTACAAAACAGAAACGATCCCTTGGGCCCCCAGCATTTTATAGGCAAGAAGGTTGAGAAAGCCATCTCATTTTGCTCATAGAAATGGAAGGATGATTTAGAGGACAAAACAAAGAGCAAGGGAAAACAACTTCCAAGAGGTAATACTGGATCTGATTAGGGGGTGGTAACATGTGCCCAGCTGTATTTCTGAATTTCTACAGACCAGTATCTGACGTGTGCCTTTGTTTTCCATCCCTTTAGAATAAGGGAAAATTATCTTATGCTTGTTCCCCCACTGTGTGTTGAGCATGTGATAACAGCAGATAATCTGTTTTTTCAGTGCATAGGTATTCAATGGAGAGGAACTGCACTCAAGGAGGTGCACCTGAGAAACTTCACTCAAGTGGACTTGTGTACACCCACACCTGATTTAGCTGATGAGATCTTGGATCTTGGACCTGATACTGTAAAGGGAAGAGGAAATTTTGAGAAATCTTGTGAGGAAAATAATCTTTCAAGTAAGAAAAGTATAGGTAATTTATATTCAAAGAGTTGAATGATATTGTTAAAAATATGCTCCATTATTCTTTGATCCTACTCCCACTGAGAGGGGAGTCCATACCCCTCCTCTTGAATCTGTACTCTGTGACTGACTGATCAATAGAATTAGTCTGGGGTTGTAGCTCAGTGGTACAGCATTTGCCTAAGTGGTACAGCATTTGCAGGGCCCTAGGTATGATCTCCAGCACTGCAAAAACAAGTGAACAGATATAAACAAATAAATAAAGTGAAAAGGGAGGAAAAGCATAAGTGGAAGAATAAGTAAAGATAAAATAACTTTAATTATTCATTGATCTAATAGGTAAAAGTTTGTTCCAAATAATAGTACCAACAATATACTTGACTGTGTGCTTTGTGTGTGTGTGTGCATGCTTATGTACAAGTGAAATGATTAATAGCAGTAGTTCACTTTCATAGTAGTATGAAAGTAAGGAATCAGGATTATAAAATACTCATACCACCTATGAAGCAATATAGTGTTATTTGAAAGTGGACTTGGATTAGTGGCAATTATATATTGCAAACTCGAGGGCAATCACTAAAATAAGTAAAAAAAGAAATATAACTGCCATGCCAAGAAATAAAAAGAAAATGAATCATATAAATTGCTCAATTAAAATGGAGAGGAACTTTACTCAAGGAGATGCAGAAAAAGACAAAAATAATAACAAAAAGAAGGGCAACAAATAGAAAACAGAAACTCATGTGGTAGGTATTAATCCAGATATATCAATGATCACTTTAAATATCAATGGACTGAATACACCAGTTAAAAGAGATAGATTCTCAACTGGATAAAAAAATCCACATGTTATTTGTATATAAGAAAATTTATAATAATATAAATTAAAAATAAATGAGTGAAGAAAGCTAATACCATACTAACACTAATCAAAATAAAGTAGGAGTAGCTATATTCATTTCAGGCAGAACAGATTTCAGAGGAAGAAAAATTATCAGAGGGGCATGACATAATGATAAAGTGATTAATTTTCTAAGAAGTATTGATCCTTGATTGGTATGCATCCAATAACAGAATGTCAAAATATGTGAGGCAAAATCTTCTAGGACTTCAAGGAGAAATAGATGAATCCACTATTACAGTTGGAGACTTCAACACTCCTCTGTCAGATGTAGACACATCCAGCACATAACTGAATCAACTACTTCATCCAACTTCATCAATCAACTACTTCATCCAAAAAGAGCAGAATATACATTCTCCTCATCTGGAACTTCATCAAGACAGACCATATTTTCGGCCATAAAACATAAAACATACCTAAAAAATTTGAAAGACTAGAAATCATTCAATGTCGTCTCTCAGGACATAATAGAATTAAATTAGAAAGCAATAACAGAAGGGGCTGGGATTGTGGCTCAGTGGTAGAGCGCTCGTCTAGCACGTGCGTGGCCCGGGTTCGATCCTCAGCACCACGTACAAATAAATGCATTGTGTACAACTAAAGCAAATAACTAAATATTTTTTTAAAAAAGAAAGCAATAACAGAAGATAGGTGGAAAAATCCCCAAATATATGAAGATTAAACAACACAGTTTTTAGACACAAGGGTCAGAGAAATATTATAAGAAACTAAAAAATAATTTGAATTAAATGAAAATGAGAATATAACTTATCAATATTTGTGAGATAAAACAGAAGCAGTGCTTAGAGGGAAATGTATAGTAATGAATACATATTTAGAAAAAAATCTGAAAATCAGTAACAAGCTTCCACCTTAGGAAACTAGAAAGAGAAGAGTAAATTAAATCCAAAGTAGGCAGAAGAAGATAAGAAATAATAAAAATTGGAGCAGAAATCAATGAAATAGAAAAAGGATATCAGTAGAAAAAAATAAGTGAACCCAAAAGTTGCCTGTTTGAAAAGATAGATAAAATTGATAAGACTCTAGCTAGGGTAAGAGAAAAAGAGAGATTACACAAATTACTAATATTAGAAGTGACTGAGGTAGCAGGGGGAGACATCACTACAGATCACGTGATCATTAAAAAATAATAAAGGAATACTATGCACAAAATTCTATGCTAAAAAATTTGATAATCTAGATGAAGTGGATCAATTCCTTGAAAGGCAAAACTCAATCAAAAATAAAACTACAAAGCTGGGTACAGTAATATGTGCCTGTAGTCTCAGCTTGAGCCCAGGAGTTCAGGACCAGCCTGAGTAATGTATTGAAACACTGTCTCTTAGAAGAAGAATGAGGAGGAGAAAAAATACAATCTGAACAAGCATATATTTATTAAATAAACAATCATATATCTGAATCAATAATTAACAATATCCCCAAACAGAAAATACTAGGCCCAGATAGGTTTACTGATGAATTCTACCGAATATTTAAGGAGGAAATTATACTAATTAGCCACAATCTCTTTAGAAGATAGAAGCAGAGGGAATACTTTCTAACTCATTCTATGAGGTCATCATATTTGGTATTACTTTAATACCAAAATCAGACAGACATAACAAAATTATAGACAAATCCTCAACAAAATATTAGCATATCTAATTAAATATTGCATAAGAGGAATTATACATCATGACCAAGTGGGATTGATCCCAAGCATGCAAGGTTTACTCATCTTTCAAAAGTCAATGTGATCTATTGCATCAACAGACTAAATAAGAAAAATCACATGACCATATAAATGATCAAGCTTTTGAGAATATCCAATACCCAGACACAATAAAAAATTCTCAAAAAACTAGGAATACAGGGAGACTTCTTCACCTTGATAGATAACATACATAAAAACAACAGCAACATCGAGTTAACACCATATTTAATGGTGAGAAACTAGAAGCTTTCCCACTAAGATCAGGAACAAGGCAAGGATGTCCCTCCTCTTTTGCCATTCCTTTTCCACACTACACTCGAAGTCCTAGCTAATGCAGTAAGACAAGAAAAGGAAATAAAGGTATACATATTGGAAAGGAAAAATAAAACCTTTCTGCTGGTGATATGATTGCTTATAAAGAGAATCTGGAAGAACTGCCAAATACCTTCTGGAACTAATAACAATTATAACAAGGTCACATAATATAAGATCAATATACAAAAGATCAATTACTCTCCTTTGAACCAGCAACCAACAAGTAGAATTTGAAATTAAAAACATAATACTAAGCCAGGCACAGTGGCAAATACCTATAATCTTGGGGACTCAGGAGGCTGAGGCAAGAGGATACAAGTTCAAGGCCAGCCTCAGCAACTTAGCAGGACCTGATCTCAAAATTTAAAAAAAAAAAAAAAGGGGGTTGGAAATGTTGCTCAGTGGTAAAGAACTACTGTGTTCAATACCTGGTATCATAATCAATCAACAATCAATTTAAAAAAACACAATACCATTTATGATGGCATCAGAAGCAGGAAGAGGAGAATGAGGAAAAGAAGAGGAGGAGGAGAAGAAAGAGAAGGAAAGGAAGGAGAAGAAGAAGAAGAATAGCAAAATACTTAGGTGTAAACTTAACAAAACATATATAAGATTTATATAAGAAAAAACTATAAAACTGATAAAAGAAATCAAAGAACTAAATAAATGGAGAGCTATTTCTTGTTCATGGACAGGGAACTTGATTTAGAGATTCAGCACAATCCCAAATAAAAATCCTAGAAAGTTATTTTGTGGATGTCAACAAACTGAATCTAAGCTTTACATGGAGAGACAAAAGGCCAAGAATAACCAATACAGTATTGAGGGAGAAGAATAAAGTTGGGGGATTGACACTGCCTGACCCCAACACTTACTATAAGCTACCATTACCAAGATGAGATGATACTGGCAAAAGTACAGACAAAAAGATCAATGAAACAGAATAAAGAGCCCAGAAATAAATACATGCACAGATATAGTCAACTTATCTTTTAGAAAGGAGTGAAGGCAATGCAATGAAGAAAAGGTAGTAGTTATGATTTGGATATGAGGTATCCCCCAAAAGCTTATGAGTGAGACAATGGAAGAAGGTTCAGAGAAGATACGATTGGGTTATGAAAGCCTTAACCCAATCAGTGAATTACTCACCTGATGGGATTAACTGAGTGGTAACCCAAGGCAGGTGGGGTATAGCTGGAGGAGGTGAAGGCAGGTAAGGTGTGGCTGGAGGAGGTGGGGCATTGGAGGTGTGGCTTTGAGGTATACATTTGTAGTTGGCAAGTAGATTCTCTCTCTCTCTCTCTCTCTGTTTTCTGATCATCATGTGAGCTGCTTCCCTCTTCTGTCATGATGCTCAGCTTCACCTTAAGCCCTGAGGAATGGTGCCTGCTGTCTATGGATTAAGACCTCTGAAACTGTGAGCCCCCAAATAAGCTTTTCCTTCTCTGCAGTTGTTCACTACAAACTTATTAAAATGGCCAAAATCCAGAACATAAACAATACCAAATGCTGATGAGAATGGTGAGCACTGCTGGAGGGAAGGTGAAATTTACAGCTACAATGGAAGATTCTTCGATAGTTCCTTACAAAACTAAACATATTCTTACTAATTCAGCAGTTGCTCTCCTTGGCATTTACCCAAAAGAGTTGAAAGCTTATGTGTACATACACACTCACACACCACACATGGATATTTATAGCAGCTTTATTCATAACTGCCAAAACTTATAAGCAACCAAGATGTCTTTCAGTGGGTGAATAGATATATAAACTGTGCTACATCCAGACAATGGAATATTATTCAATGTTTAAAAAAATGAGCAATCAAGTCCATGAAAAAACATGAAAGAATTTTAAATGCATATTACTAAGCAAAAAAAAGTCTGAAAAGGCTACATATGGTATAATTCCAACTATATAATATTCTAGAAAAGACAAAACTGTGGAGACAGAAAAGAGATCATTGGTTGTTAGGAATTAGGGAAGAGAAATGGATGAACAGGAAGAACACAAAGGATTTTTAGGGCAGTGAAACTCTTTTGTATGATGCTGTATATAGTTAACATGCATCATTTACATTTCTCAAAATGCTAGCATGTAAAGCATCAAGAGAGAACCCTATGTGAACCATGGACTTTGGGTGACAATAATGTTTTGGGTAAGTGAATCAACTGTAACAAATGAAGCATTCCAGTGGGGGTTGCTGACCATGAGGGAGGCTCTGCATGTGTGGGGACAGGGGCATATAAGAAATCTCTATACCTTCCATTCAACTTTCCTGTGAACTTAAAACTGCCCTAAAAAATAAAGTCTATTAAAAAATTTAAAACAGCTCTTGACAGCAGATACAAATTTCTGAATGTGAAGGAGTAAAAGCATTTCTTAAATGCATATGACTAACTTCCCTAAATGCATGTAAAATCCTATTATTAATGCAAGAGCATTTTGCAGGACTGATATTTCCACCAAACACATTTGGAAAATGTCACTGGAGTACTAACTACTTATAATTAAAAAAAAAAAAAAAAGATGGCAGAAATGAGAAACTTAGTACAAAGCTTGGAAGATATAGTTGAGGAAAGCTTGTAGAACTGTGAACAAATAGACAAAGAGAATCGGGATAACAATAAAGAGGGAGTGGCCTGGGGTTGTAGTTCAGTGGTAGAGCACTAGCCTAGCATGAGTGAAACACTGGGTTTAATCCCCAGGACCACATAAAACTAAATAAACAAAAATAAAGGTATTGTGTCCATCTACAACTAAAAACAATTAAATAAAAAGAATAAAGAAGGATGTGAATATTAGAGGACAGTTCAAGAGGTCCAACATCTGAACAGCAGGTATGCTAGAATGCAAAAACAAAGAAAAAGGAGGAGGGGGAAATCATTGATGAAAGAATATAAGAAAATTTCACCAAATGAGTGTGTAGGATAGAAGGTGAAAATGCCTCTAAGGTGAAATCTCAGAATACCGGGGTGGAGTAGGGGGAAAGGGAATGACGAGGCTGCAGAGAGAATAAAGTTTCATATAAAACTAAAAGTATGAATCTAAGAATGAGGGAAAAAAGACACGTGGAAGAACAAATTGGGAATCTAACTGAACAGAGAGGTAAAGAGAATCTAAAGGACCTCAGAAGGCCCAGGAAAGATTTCTTCTGGTGTTTGACATGGGCAGAACACATGTTGTGCTTGAACAGAGGAATGTACATGTAGAATAGTAAAAGAACTTAAGGTTCAACTAATAATAAATACACAAAAAATAAACATATAACAAAGAAATCAATAATATTTCCCCTGAAAACAAAATGTGCAACATAGAAAAGTAATGACAGTAAACTACATGGCTCAATTAAGAAAAGCATGTAACTAGTTATAATTATTAGATATGGAAAATGACAAACCCCAACGGTAGTGAGACCTGGGGAAAGGGTAGTGAGAAAGAAAGCCATACATTGAGAGCATTGATCCTTTCCCAATACAGTTCTTTCCCAGTGATAAAACAAACCCTGAAGAGGAGGTGTCCATCAAACTGGAAAGGCAGTGTCTGGGAAGGGGCTGAAGCATTAACCCTTTTGCAAACAAATCCTTCCCAGGTACCAACAACTGACCCCAGGTCCTCTATCAGGTCCAGGATAATAAATTCCAGAAACTGACTGCTGACCCTAGACTCCCTCCCATTTCACTCTGTAAAACAGACCCTAGATCCCTAAACACTAAAAATGACTCCTTCACTGATTGACAAACAAACTCCAAATTCCTGGGTGCCCAAAGAAAATTGATATGCTCACTAGACCACCTCTCAGAATAACCTATATAAGCCCAGGCCCTTTCTTTGGGGTCTCATCTTCCACCAGGAAAGTGGTTCCTACCATGGCATCATTTCATCCTTAAATCCCCTGCTCCTGTGTGAAATTTCATTCCTGAATAAAGCGCTGAACTGATTTGTGAAGTCTGCGTTGTCCTGGCCTTTTTTCACTTCTAATAATAACAAAACACTGAATTTTGATATAATGAGAATTATACCATAGAATTGGGTTAGGGAAGTATGTGAGGGTACTGAGTAAGGGAAAGGAAATTGAGAGTTAAGTCCTATCATATTCTAAAGTGGGTAGTCAGTTAAAAATTGCCTAAAGCTAAAAAAAATTAGCAATATAAACATGTTATTTAGATATGGAGATAAACAAAAGAATTAGTTCAGTTGAAAGTGATTGCTTCTGGGGAGAAGTAATTGACAGTAGGCTGAGCAGGGCTCTGTTTGTTTTGTTAGACTTTACCTTCCTTTAAACTATAAGCATATATAACATTGATAAAAATAAAAAAATTTTCAAAAGTGTTTTATAGTTAAGTGTCACGAGCCATCCATGGGCTGTGTGTGGACTATGTTGTGCATAGTAGCCTAATGAGGGTATAAATCTGGCATTGGGAACCTCCTGTGGCACCCCTATAGGGACTGACAGTCTGCAGGTGAACTTCCCCCTCAAGCTTTGTCAGAGATCTCACACAGCACCTGAGATGGGTGTGACCTGCCCAGAGGACAATAAACCTGTTGACTGCAGGACACCGTGAGGCAAGACTCCGCTCTTGAAACCTTATCCCTGCTTTTGATGTCCCCGATATAAATAAAGCAAGCTCAGTCTCCATTTTGCCAGAGTGTATAAGTTTGGTCCATATGATCAGCTAGCCCGTCCTGTTTCTGCTTTCTGAAAATATTTTCTGTGCCCTGTGGTTTTTTCGTCGTTCTATTTTTCTTAGATTTTATTTCTCAGCCAGCCCATTCCACTGAGGGGAACTCCCTTCCCAATGCCTGCGCAGGACACAGGCAAGAGTTAAGAAAAATGAAAGATAGGTAATAAAGGATATACTGTGGTACACAGCATTAAATCTATGATAGTTTTTATGTTATCATTAAGGAACAACAAAAGTAGCCTGGACTAATCCTATGCATAGATGTGTGAACTAGGGCTCACATAGGGAAGTGATATTCAGGTCACACAGAGTAAGCCAAGGCCCAATTGAGAGATTGTGACAGTGATCAGTAATGGTTGCAAGAGCATGACATGAACAGGACACAGAGACACATGGTGAACTCTCATGAAAGAAATTTAAATGAGTATTTAAATTTCCCTGGGCCAGGAGATTCAGGCCAAGGGAGGGATGCCAACCCAGTGAATGCAAGCGATGGTGTACATTATAGTCATGAAGCTCTTACTGTTGTGGGTTTTCTAGATACTACTGATGAGGTACCTTGACACCCACGTGGTGAGAATTATATCACAGAATTGGGTTAGGGAAGTATGTGAGGGGTTATGATATTATAATATCATAGAATTGGGTTAGGGAAGTATGTAGAACAAGGTGGGCTAAACCAAGCAGGTATATAGGTGTCTAGGGTACATGTCAGGAAGTTGGAAAATATAATGGTTATTTTTACCAGAGTACTTATTTGTCCTTACTTCATCATCCATGCAGTTTAGGGACAAAACTGTCATTAATCTAATGATAGTTTTAAACTAAGAAAGCCCAGTAACTCGGGGCTGGGATTGTGGCTCAGCGGTAGAGCACTCGCCTAGCACGTGCCCGGCCCGGGTTCGATCCTCAGCACCACGTACAAATAAACCCATTGTGTACAACTAAAGCAAATAAATAAATATTAAAAAAAAAGAAAGAAAGCCCAGTAACTGGCTGGATCTAGAAACAGATGACATTTGGAGAAATCATGTGATAAGGCACTGACCAGAGGTGGACATACATGCTACTGGCAGGCTCTGTCAAATTCTACAGGTTATTTGGAGAGGAAACTGCGGGTGGCTTTTCTCTTTGAGCTCTTAAATTTTAGGATTTAGGAAACTTAACTCTAAGAGAAAGACCACTCTAACTTCCACAGCTTCCATGGGGATCTTTCTAATTACTTAAATATCTCTAAAGAAGATGAAGTGTTTGTAGAGCAAGGTTACACACGCACAAACGTACGTACACACACACACACACACACACACACACACACACACACACACCTCTTAATCTGCACATAAACATGAATTCTATTTTTTATAGTTAATTCAATGGGAAACTGTGTATCTATTTTAAAGGTATAGTTCTCTTAGAGTTCCCTCCATAGATAGCTTATAAAATGGGAGCAGACATGCATAACTCCTAATTTATGAAATGGTAACAGATATATATAACCCAGGTTGATTACCCATCCTCTTCAGCCATCAGATTTTGCTTTGAATCAAACATGCATTGGCTGGCCTCCAAAATCAAGTTCACTCACATTATACTACAGTTGACCATCATCAAAGATTGTTTTAAAAAATTGGAAGAATTTCATACAAATTTGAGTGGTGGCAGCATTACTGGAATGTTAGGAGGATTCCGGAAGATGAAAGGGATCACTACAAAGTGGAAGCTCCCAGCTGGGCAGGTTAGTATTATCCTAAACTAGGCCAGGGAGCTCTAGGTGCTTCCCACCATTCCCCTTAATTGGCCCCAGTTCTCCAACCTTGAGTTCACAGAACACTCACCTAAGATTCTTTGATAATTCTGACAGAATGAAGTTTCTCTGAGACTATTTCAAATGCCAAAGATAAAATACTTAAAAAGATTCCACCTAGGTTTACAAACAGAGAGGGGGCTAGCTATTGGTGCAAGATAAAGAGGAAGTACAGACACTGGGGCCAAAGGCTTGTTAAAGCTAGTCCCGTCCTCTGTTCTTACCTGTGGGGGCCTGCATGGCTGAGCTGGGGATGGTGGCAGCATCTTGGGGAACAGTGCTGGTATCCGGTTCAGGGGTGCTGGTTGTTGGTGAGGTGGGTGGTGGGCTCAGCAAAGTCCGAGGTTTCCTCTGTCAAAATGGATGGGGAAAAGTTTGCTACCCATGATAGGTAACTTGTTTTCTCTTCCTCCACTCCTGGCACTTAATTCACCCATAATACAAAAATATATTTGTAGCTGGAACTGCATTTTGTTTTCCACTCAGCATCTAGCCCAAAGCTGTACATATAATAGATGCTTAGTAAACATTTTCTGAATCTATGAACAAGACTTTGGTGTTCTGCAGAGCTAGATTTTTTTTTAAATTTTAATTTTTTTGGTACTGAGGATTGAACTCAGGGGCACTTGACCACTGATCCACATCCCCAGCCCTAGTTTGTATTTTTGTTTAGAGACAGGGTCTCACTGAGTTGCTTAGCGTCTCACTTTTGCTGAGGTTGGCTTTGAACTCATGATCCTCCTGCCTCAGCCTCCAGAGCTGCTGGGATTACAGGTGTGAGCCATTGCACCTGGCTACAGAGCTAGATTTTAATGCACATTTACACTAGATTCAATATTATCATATAAAATTCCAGATTCTTTAGAAATTGGGCAGCTAAAAGCAAAAATAAAAAAAGCATACTATGGCTTAAGTCAATACTGACATTACTTGGTACTTTCTCTTTTAAAAAATGGAAATGACGTGTCTAACTCTACAAACTACTTTGCTGTCCTACCTCTTCCCTCATATATCCTACTTTAGCAACTCCTAATTACACCACTTCTCTAAAAACCCTGAAGGTGTACCTAGCCCACACCTTCAATATTTAGCTGTCCTTTCTTCCTGAAATGGCCTTTATTATTTTATTTACCTTACAAATTTCTGTTCATCTAGGAAGTTTTCCTCTAACTACTACCTCTTTTATGCTATCTCTGTACTTTGTATTGTTGCATTTGTCAATGTATTGACATTTACATAAATAACACTGTCATTGTCATTATATGTTTGTATATTGCCTCCTGGAGCTGCTTGAGGGTATGATTCTGAGTATCATTCCTAGCATGGTGCTTGACATAAATAACAAATGTATTTTTTTAATTTTTAAAATAAAATTTTTTTTGATTTGTTCTTTCTAGTTAAATATGATAGTAGAATCTACTTTGATATATTTATATAATCATGGAATATATCTTATCCTAATTAGGATCCCAGTTTTGTGGATGTACATAACATTGAGTTTTACTGTGGGGTATTCATATATGTACACAGGAAAGTTATGTCAGATTCCACAGTACAGAGCAGCAACAGAGAAAGTAATAAAGAGGATTTGAGAGAAACATATTATCTTCTTCATGCTGTCCGGGAAATCTCTGGAGGATAAAGATGTCAGGAGGTTCCAAGAAATAGTTTTCTAAAAGCCTATCTGAATGTAATGCAAACACAAAACATTACCAAGATCCAGAAATCCCCTTTTACTAAATGCCACCTTTAGGGTCAACTACTGTGAATTCTATAAACCTGTCTGACTGCTAGGAGTATATTCTCTGAAGAGAGTATGCTGATGGCAGTAGGCATGCATACAATGGTCTTGCCTGGGAAAGCCATCATGCAAACCCTTAACAGACTTGCTCATACTTTCCAATACCACTAAAAGTGAAAATCCAAATAACTAATGAATCAGGAATGAAGGGAAACTTCAATGAGTTGGTAGTAGAATTTTGTGGGGTCCCTGAAGGAGCAAGTTATATGCCTGGATATTATAGAACAAAGCAGAAGATGATTCCTATTTGAAATAGGTGTATTTCCATGTATTTTATCTTGTCACGTATTACATCATCTCTACTGTATAGGTGAGAAAATTTGGGCCCATAGCCTTACTCAAAGAAGCTTTCCCAAAGCCAACAGGTAGCCACAAATGGAGGTGACATCTGAACCTAAGTCTGACTGGCTTCAAAGCCTTCCTTTTTGCTTCAAAAAGGAATGTAAGGCTCATAGGTGAAATGGGTGGTATATACTCTTATAGCAGTAGGTAAAAGAATAGGAAGGGGAATAAGGGAGTCATAAGCCAGGACATAAAATACAAATGTGATGAGAATGATTGCGTTTAAGAAGGATGGAAAGAAAGAGGTCTTTGGCTATTATGTTCAAGACTTCATGAGGGAGTAGAGCAGAGACAATCACAGCATAATAGTTAGATTATGAAGCATCTTAATGGTCATTTAATCCAACCATATATCCAATACTTTTATTCCCTCTCCCTGAAAACATTTCTCTCATAAAGTCACCTAGTCCCTAGCAAAATATCTCTAGTCCCATTTTGGGATAGAATTAACTGTTCCTTTTATGTTGAGACAAAGACCTTCTGTTTTAAGTTTCTACTTATTGGTTCAGTGTTTGGAGTCCCACAGATAGTTTTCTCCCTCTTTGACAACCTTTAAGATGTGTTCACATCATTAAAACTATGGCTCCTCAGACTTTGGCATCCTTAGGGCCTTCAGCCTTTCCTCTACAACACGAGAAAGAAAGGAGTATAATAGAGATAAAAATGAATCAGGACCTGGGTTAGGGGTTAGTGGTAATAGGTCATAAATATCATGTTATACAGGAAAATTAGGAAGTGACATTGAGAGTTTAAAGCCAATAAGTAAGAGATAACTGAGATTGGTAACATCATCATTTTAAATTATCCATCTATCCATCCATCCATCCATCCATCCATCCAACCATCCATCCATCCATTCTGCACATACTGAACATCTTCCAAGAGACTGAGATACAAGGCACTGCAGGCGAAAAAGAAAAGAAAAAGATTAGGTTATTGAGGACCTTGAGGAGCTTATATTCTATAAGGACTGAAGTTAGTTGGAGCTACTAAATTACTAAACAAACAAAACAAATAAATCAACTAACTATCCCTAGGGAAGAATATGAGACTGAAACGGACTGCCCAGGGGTAACTGGGCAACATTTCCACATTGGAACTCAGGTATTCTAGTTCAGGAAGGAGAGTCTGAGAAATCCATTGATAGGAAGTAAGGAAGAGGGGATGGTAGAGGGGTCCTAGAGAAGCTGCTGAGGAGCCACCTCTTCACATCAATGCTTTCCCTAGGGAAGATATCCATGAAGAACTGGCATGTCTAAGAGATAGTACTTCCAATAATAGTACTCAGAGGAGCTTGACTTAGTAACTTTTTCCAACACTAGAGGTGTTATGTCTCTTAGGAAATGCAGAGAGTAAATACATGGTGGGGCAGCAGTGACCTTGGAATTTGAAGATTGGGGGACCAATCAATGCAGTCTCTGCTATGTACTAGCTTAGGACCTAGGAAAATCACTTCACATAAGCCAGTCTCAATTTACTTAATAATAAAATAACATTAACATGATCTCCCAGAGCTTTGTGAAGATTATATGATGTGAGATAATGGTATCTAATTCAGAACCTGAAATTAAGTAGGTATCCAATAATTTTTTTACAGAAGGGGGAGTGGTAGCAAAAGAAATATTTACAGAATAATTTGCACTTTCTGTTCACATGCTGGGCATCCATACTAGGAAGGATGGGCATCCATACTGGAAGGAGCACAGCCTTCCTCCCATGAAAGACAAGAATTCCCCCCAATGTGAATAACTTTCATCAAAGTCAAAATTTGTCTCCTTTCCCCACTATTCTATCTCTAATAGTATCAACTCCCAGGTAAAAAGCTAAGTAGGAATGACAGTTTAGGATATTCCTCTTAAAATCATAATTCGGTGGGGAATAGGAACAGATATGCTGCATTCTGAAATAAATGGGTATGAATGAATTACCCCTTTATAGCCCCTTTTCCCTTTCTGGGAATCCCACATTTTTACCTACCTTACTGCCAGGTTTGGGACCCCTCTTCTTTGGGAATTTCAAAGATTCAGCTGACTTGGATGGGGTAGAGATGGGATGGGAAATAAGGGTCTTGGGTGTTCGACCCCGCTTCTTTCCTGGTTTACGCCCTCTCTGCCCTGGTTGATGCTCCAAGACAGTTTTGGTGCTGCTGTGGATGCTGGGCTTCTCAGTGTTCACATCAGACGCAGGGAAGGGATTCTTTGGAATCACAACTGCAAGAAAAAGACTCATTCTATCACGCCCTCCTTTGCCTGCATTCCCATCCCAGACAAGGAAAAAAAGAATTTGCACTTTTGCTCAGGTAGTTTTGCCCTAGGGAACTAGTTTCCTGTCATTTGACCTAAAAGTTTAGAAAAATCCAGAAGAAAACTGAATTTCAATTGGCTAGAATTGAAGGTTTTAAATTATTTCTAGTAGATGAAGCAAAAATATTAAAAATTTCCCCACAGGTATCTTGAAGCATTGTGACCTAAGTCCAAGTTGAGGTATGTTATCAGAACCATAGGCTCTGGGTTAGAATGACTCTCAGGAATGTACAATCTTTTCTAGCTGAGAGTGAAGATACAAGGCTCAGAAGAGAAAATGATGACTTCCCCAGGTGATACAGTGAGATGGGATAAGGACTTCTGTTTTGAAACTGAGCACTGATGACCAAGTCTACATCAATCAACTTGAAGTTTTAGTATGATTTTTGCAGCAAGGAGCAGTGAAACACATGGAAATATAAATCTGATAGCATGTGTCCTTACCTTAAAATCCTTTGCTCCTTAATACCTTTGAGAAGTTTAAATTCTTTTTTTTTTTTTTTTTTTTTTTTTTTTTTGTGGTACCGGGGATTGAACTCAGGGGCACTAGACCACTGGGTCACATCCCCAGCCCTTTTTTTTTTTGTATTTTATTTAGAGACAGGGTCTCACTGAGTTGCTAAGTGCCTCGCCATTGCTGAGGCTGGCTTTGAACTCGCGATCCTCCTGCCTCAGCCTCCCAAAGTGCTGGGATTACAGGCGTGCGCCACCACGCCCGGCAGTTTAAATTCTTTATCTTGATTTTCAAAGGCTTTTTTGCCTTTGCCGCTGCCTTACCCCCAGTTATGTTTGATGTCATTTCCTGTTACTCATCTTTGTGTTCCAGTAGCACTACATATTGAGCTATCTATTATTCTTGGTTAAATATACATCAATACTAAATTTTCAGCCCTCAACCCAGAGCCGCCTCCATACTGAGGCCTTCTCTGACCATGCCCTACACAGGTAGAGCCCTCCCCAATTTCTAAGAGCTTTTATAGATGTCTGTGTTAGAGTGCTTCTTAATTTTACTCTTCTCCTTAAATTGAGATTTTTTTTGAGATAAGGAATATCTAATTCACTTTACAAATAATTATTGAGCACTTACTACAAGTTATGCACTGTTCTAAGCCTTGGGGCTAGAACAGTGAAAAAGCAGTTTCCATGCTCATGGAGCTTTTCTCCTAGAGGGAGAGACAGAAAGTTGACAAACGAATACACAGATAATGTCAGACAGTGAAAAGCGTAAGGGGGTAAGGAAACTGAGGTGGATGGGAAGTCCTTTTCGAGGAGATGACATTTACACAGATCTCCCAAATGTGGCAAACGTCCAAGTCTACAAAGATCTGAAGAAAGAAACTTCCAAGTATAGAAATGGGAATATGTTAATGTGTCTGAGGAATGGGAAGGAGTCAGTATAGCCAGAACTGAGTGAGAAAAATGGAGAGTACAGAGAGATTAGGTTAGAGAAGGAGCAGCAGGAAGATTAAGAAGGACTCTGCAGAATGTGAAAATGAATTGAACTTATTCTAGGTATGAAGGAAGCCCCTGAACAGGGGAGTGACAAGATGTACTTCAAAGAACTGCTCTGACTATTCTGTGAGTGGGACAAGAGTAATTAAAGAAACCAGTTGATTATAGCAGATGGGTAGAAGATGCAGAATATGTTATCCAAGTATAGTAAAGTTTATGCAGAAATCAATGATAATTGTAGTAAGTCTTATCCATATGGAAAAGAGTGAGACTTGGCCCCTACTTCACAATAGATTAAAAAAATTAACATGAAAACTGAAACATCAAACATCTAGAATAACACAAGGGGCAAATCATCAAAACTTGGGTTAGGCAAAGACTTATTAAATAGGATACAAAACCATTAATTATAAAGGAAAAGAATGGTATATAACTTCATTAAAAGAAAACATTTCTGGACTGGGGTTCAGTGGTAGAGCACTTGCCTAGCATATACGAGGCCCTGGGTTTGATTATCCTTAGCACCACAAAAAAAAGAAAGGAAAAAAAATCTCCATTCATCAAAAGACAACACTAAAAATGAAAAAGACAATTCAGGGAGTAGAAAAAAAATACATATGTGAGAAAAATAATATCTAGCATATGTAAAAATGAGTAATAGAAAGATTAACAACCTAATTTTAAAAATGGCTATCAAGGGGCACTTCACAAAGACAGACATACAAATGGCCAATAAACACATGAAAAGTTGCTGAATATTATTATCAGAAAAATACAAATTAAAACTATCACTATTATACCTCTACTTATATTGCCAAAATTAAAAGGACTGACAATACCTGACAAGGGTGAAGATGTGAAGCAACTAAATTTCAACATAGTTGTTGTGAACCTAAGTAACTTTGAAAAATTGCTTAGTGTATATCCCATGAACTAACAATTCCACACCTAGGTATATGTCCAAGAGAAATGAGTATGATCACCAAATGTTATGCGCTAGAGTATTTATCACAACATCTTTCACAGAAAGGCAAAAATGGAAACAGTCTAACTGCCCAACAGGAGAATGGATTTTTAAAATGTGGTATATTTGTAGGGGGGAATACTACACAGAAATAAAAAAAGAATTATTGTTATATGTAACAAAATTGATGAATCTTATTGTAAAAATGTTAGACAAAAGAAACCAGAATATATGATTCCCTTTATATGAAGTTTGAAAATAAAAAAAAAACTAATCTAGATTGATAGAATAGTGAATACCTTGGGGGGGGGGGGCGTTGAATAGGTAAGGTTTTGACTAAGAGAGAGCACAACTGAGTCTTCTGGGTGCTAGAAATGAACTGTATCAATATAAAAGAAATTAACAAAAAAGACAAAAAGATAATGATGAACTGTAATCTTAGAATATAATCATATTATTGATCAGTTGGGTCACATAGTTGGATTCAGAATATACTTTGAAAGAAAAGCCAACATGCATGGATAGTGAACAGAAAATTAGCAATCAGAAAACACAGAATTATACTGAACAGATTCTATTAAAATCATATTTAGCTATACTCCATTTATGTATGATGTGTCAAAATGCATCCTACTGTCATGTATAACTAATTAGAACAAATAAAAAAAGTCATATTTAGCATGGTGGCACATGCCTATAATCCCAGAAACTCAGGAGGCTGAGGCAGGAGGATTGCAAGTTTAAGGTCAGATTTAGTAACTTAACAAGAATCAAAATTTAAAAAAATCATATTTAATAAAAGAGAGTAGTCATGGATGATCCAATATTACTGGAATATGGGAGAATAAAGATGCCATTCAGCAGGATAGGAAACCCAGAATTTAGTTTTTAAATATATCTTGTGAGATACCTATTAGATATCAAAATATGGAGATACTAATTAGGCAATTTAATATATGATTATTGAATTTAAGGGAAAGGCCAGGACTAGAGATAAAAATTTGAGAATCATCAGTATATAAAGCCATGAAACTAGATGCGATCTTGTTGGATATGAGTACAGAGTCAAAAAGGAAGAAAAATACTGAGACACTCCAATATTTAGAAGTTGGAAAGTAGAAGAGGATCTAGCAAAGAACACTAAAGAGTGAACCATGAATGCAGAACATGAGAAGAGTGTGAAGTTCCAGAAGTCAGTGAAAAGAGTGATCTAAGAAAAGTAGCAACTATACCCAGTGATCAAAGTTGACATCAAAATAGGACACACTGACATGATGTGATGCACTGAGGGCACCAAATCACATAGGTGTTCTTTCTGCCCACAGTCAGCAATCATGAATCACACAAACCAAAACTGATGTACATTCAAAATAATAACTGGCCTGTCAATATCATGAAAAAGAGAGAGAGAGAGAGAGAGAGAGAGAGAGAGAGAGAAACTATTCCAGATTCAGAAAACTAAAGTAATGCACAGCTAAGGCAACAAATGATCTTATATCAGAGCTTGCATCAAAAAAATGTTTTGGAAGAGAATATTAGAACTATTGACAAAATTTGCATGGTGACTGTCTATTTGATGCCAAGTGTAGCCTACTGGGTCTGAAGTTGAATTCAGAAGGGATCCCTGGGGGTACCATATGCATTATATAATAAATCTGAAGATATACTTATGATTCAGCATCTCCAGTTTTAGGTATAAACTCATGAGAAATTCTTGCACATGTACACCAGTATATGTGTAAAATTATGCTCACAGTGATATTATTTGTAATAACTGAAACTTGAAATAATCCAAATGTTTACTATCAACAAAATGGATTTAGGCTGTGGTGTAGCTTATCGATATAGCACATGCTTAGCATTAGTGAGGCCCTTGGTTTGATTTCCAGTACTGGCATTTGCACACATACAGATTTTAAAAATGTTAAACTATGGTTAGCAGTTCTCAGAGTGTGATATGGGGACTCCTGGGGGTCATTAAAAATCTTTTGAGGGTCTGTGTATATTAATAATGATGTTAAACATTATTTGTCTATTCACATACATCCCATTGTGGTGGGAATCTTCCAGAGGTTACTTGTATAATGTCATCACTCTAATAGCTAATGGACTATGTACTTGTATATTCTATTTACTTGACATATTACTCATTATTATTATTTTTTCTTTCTTTTTTATTTATAATAGTAGTACGTATTACAATTCATAATGCACATATATAGCATCTTTTTACATACAACTGTTTGTATCAAAGTATATAAGTACCATTCAGATCTTCAATCATGCATTTAGGATAATGATATCCATTATTATTATTATTTTTTAAAAAGCGGCTTTCTCTGTGTACTTTTTGCATATAAACATGCATGTGTTTAATGTATACATGGTGAAGGTGGATGTATGCATATATCCATGATTCACAATCAAGGCAATAAACATTTATTACCTCCAAAAGTTTCCTCATGTCTCAGTCTGTGTGAGTGTGTGTGTGTGTATTATGAACACAATATGAGATCTAACCTCCTAACAAAATATTAAGTGCACAATACATATTGTTAACTTATTGGCACCATGTTGTAGAGCAGATCTCTAAGACTTATTCACCTATGTAACTGAAATTTTATAGCCATTGAAAAACTCCTCACTACCCCCTTCCCAAGCCTCTGGCATCCATCATTCCATTCTCTGCTTCTATGTATTTAATTATTTTAGATACTTCATATAAGTGGAATCATACAGTATTTGTCCTTTTGTGACTGGCTTATTTCACTTAGCAAAATGTCCTCTGGGTTTATCCATGTTGTTACAAATGGTAGGATTTATTTTTCTCTTTCTTGCTGTCCTTTTTTAAGTCTGAATCCCACTGTGTACATATATGCAATTTTTATTAATCTGTTCATCTGATAATTGACATTTGGGTTGTTCCCATGGAATATGTGCTTGTATATTCCCATTTTTAAAAGTTCTTAGTTTGGGGTTGAAATGGGGCTCAGCAAGCATGAGGTCCTGGGTTTGATTCCCAGAAGTGCAAAGAAAAAAAAAGCAGCCTAAGTTTTAATTTTTACTACTGATATGGAGAGAGAGAACCAACATTCATGAAAGCTCTTTGGGGTCATTAAAGATATAAAAGTTCCCTGAAATCAAAAGGTTTGGGAACTGCTGATCTATAATTATAATCACTTCCTTGTCCTCTTTTTTCTAGATTTGTCTAGGAAAAAAAATAACCCTCATTAAATTCAACTCTCTACCTATTCCATACCATAACTTGAGTAAATGAACAAGCTAAATGGTATCACTTTAAATCAGCCATTCTAAACTCCAAGATTGCCCCAGATTTCTCCAGTAATAGACCATGGAATGTAAGCTGGGCAGGGAGGTAAGTGATTCACTTTGGAATTTCTGCCATCATATTGACAAAGTGCTAAGTTCTTTTTTTTTTTTTTAATATTTATTTATTTTACTTTTTTTAGTTGTACACAATGCAATGCATTTATGTTTTACGTGGTGCTGAGGATCGAACCCGGGCCATGCATGTGAGAGGCGAGCACTCTGCCGCTGAGCCCCAGCCCCAGCCCAGTACTAAGTTCTTAGCTGGTATCCAGTATAGACTTATAGGATAAAAATGCAGAAAATAATTTTACTTCTCTTTTTTCTGTAAGGCTAGACATAAAAGTCCATGATGCCAACAGAAGAGGTTGCCCACTCTTGCCTGAAAGATTTGGACAGAAGAAACCAAATAATTATACTGAACAGTTCTGAAAAATCAGGTTATGCAGGTCTTGTGTGAGTAGCTAGTACAGAGATTAGGCTATGTGCTAATTTCAAAGCTTCTTAGTAAATGGATTTTCTTAAGTTATCCTGAGGGACTCCAAGATTTAGAAGCTCTTTCTATCAGGAAACCCTGACCTGCCTTGCCACATTCTCTAAATTATCCTAGTTGAAAAAAAAAAAAAAAAAAAAAAAAAAAAGGAGTGGTATCAGGAGACCAAGGATCTAATTCTAGTCCTCTCCCCATGGTATGACCTTGAGTTTGTAATTTAAATACAATCTTCTCTTATTTTCCCAAAAGTAAATAATTAAATAATTTAATGCCTGTCTTACTTCAGAGAAAGACAAAGGATAGGAAAATTGTCCAACATTGCTACTAAGGTTGACAGAATTAGACCCTTAATCAATAGTACTTTGATAAAGTTCTCACACATTAGTGATTACACTTGGCATTCAGGACCATCATGTGAAGGCTGACATTTATCACTTCCTTTGAAATTGAAGAACGTGAGCCTTGGAGAAGGGAAAGTGACAGAGTCAGGCAAGATTCTAATCTTTGGGGCGTTCACTAAGCACACTCTGTCATACAGCCTAGGAAGTAGGAGGAGATGTCTCTAGATTGGTAGGAACCCAAGGACTGTCAATTTATGTGTTAATTAATTTGACCACATTAATTGAAGAGTGAGTTTCAAGGCTTAACAAGCATCTATGTTGGGGGGGGAAAAAAAAAAAAAAAAAAACCATGATCTTGCTCTAGAGGAGCACAACCTTGAGAAGGCTAAGTGGAGATCTTTGCACAATCAAGCATAAATCAGTGCATGTGGAAGATACAAAATAAGCCTGAACACCTTGGTCAGAAAGTAATGAGGTGCTCAAAGAAGGATGGGGCCGTGTCAAAAGGACACAAGCCAATTTCAAGGGACATTCACTGGCTTGGAACAATCTGAGCATCAAAACAAATGACAGTCATAAATTACAACTCATTGAATAAAATTGGAATCCATGTGTTGTAACTAAATGAATACATAAATAAACAGGGAAGAAGGGAAACCTCTTGCTTATTTTAGAATCCCAGTTAATAAATGTCTATGAAATGAGCAAATTAGGAAATAATTTATAAATGATTAATACAAGCAAGATTCACCAGTAGATGCTAAAACTACAGAGTGAACATTTGATGAGAAACAAAACATTTGTAGTCTCAAAGTACTTCTCCACAAGACAATTAATTAATTATAAGAGAAAATAATAACTCTTCAGTGAAGACACTTGGTATATGCAGCCTGAATAAGTGAAGTTACTATCTACATTAATGGGGCAGATAGCTATCACATACCTCCAAATGCAATGCTTTGAGAAGAATGGTTACATAACCTGAATCTAATCATGAGCTAACACCAGACAAACCAGACTGAGAGCCAATCTATACAATAATTGGACAAATACTTATAAAAATATATTAAAGTCATGAAAGACAACAAAGAAGGAGAGAACTACTCCAGATTACAGGAGACTAAAAGACATGACAATTCATGAACCAGAATTTTCTTTTCCTAAAAGATATTACAGTATTGGGACAATTGACACAATATGAACAGGGTTTATAGATTAGACACAGGTACTGTATCAATATTAATTTTCTGGTTTTAACAAATATATATTCTTAGTATTATATCAATATTAATTTTCTGATTTAGAAACTAGTACTTAAAAAATTTTTAAAGTTGTAGATGGATACAATACCTTTATTTTTCTTTATTTATGTGGTGCTGAGGATCAAACCCAGTGCCCCTCACATGCAAGGCAAGCACACTACTACTAAGTCACAACCCCAACCCACTAGTACTATTTTTAAAAAATATTTATTTTTTGTTGTAGTTGGACACAATACCTTTATTTTATTTATTTATTTTTATGTGGTGCTGAGGATTGAACCCATGGTCTCACATGTGCTAGGCAAGCACTCTACTGCTGAGCCACTACCCCAGCCTAAAACTATTATCTACATAAAATGCCCTTGTTTGTAGAAAAAACATACTATATTATTTAGTAGTAAAGAAATTATGTGTGCAAGTTATTTATTTATTTATTTGGTACCAGGGATTGAACTCAGGGGCACTCGACCACTGGGTAACATCCCCAGCCCTTTTTTGTATTTTATTAGAGACAGGGTCTCACTGAGTTGCTAGGTACCTTGCCATTGCTGAGGCTGGCTTTGAACTCATGATCATCCTGCCTCAGCCTCCCATGTGCTGGGATTACTGGTGTGGGCCACTGCACCCGGTGCAAGTTATTGGTAAGTGGTTCAGGAAAATGTATTATGTATCGAGATACTACTAATGCCAATGGGAGAAGATGTTAATATTTGGGGAATCTTGGTGAAATCGGGGAATTGTTGTATAACTGTTGCAACATTTCTTTTAAGTTGAAATTATGTCAAAGAGTTTCTTAAAAGATTCAGTGGGGACAGTACTGAGATGCATACATACATAGGGCTATAAGAACCCAGAGGAGGAATGACTAATATTGCAAGGAAAGGGGAAGAAACAAGTGAGATAGACAAATGAGGCTTGTCAGGCAAAATTTCAAAGTGATATTTTAATTAATCATTGAACAATTAATGGTTTTGTATTAAGAAAGGGTACAGGTGAAGAATGGGTAAGGGTACAGAGCAGATAGTAAAGAGAGAGGAATGGAGTTTTAAGAGTATGGTTATATGAAGATGTGTGGGTAGTGTTGTGGGGCTTAAGTCCATAATAAGGTGAAATAAGTATGGCTCAAAAGAGATACTGTAGTCAGCTTGAGAAGAGTCCACATGATATTTAAGGAATATTCTAGCTTTAACATAAAGACTGCCAGGGGACATAGGGTAGGTAATATGAATCTACACATGGAAAAGGCAAAGGTAAGGTTCACTGCAAAGGCAGAAGCATATCTAAAACTGAATCACAGCACATAAAGATTTGTAGAACCATTTTCTTCTCATCTGTGCACACTGTGTGTAACTAACCCTTATTTTTTTGGCCATAGTAATGACAAATAAGGTTGTTAAAAGGCGGTGGTGCATGCCTGTAATCCCAGTGGTTCAGGAGGCTGAGACAGAAGGATCACAAGTTCAAAGCCAGCCTCAGCAATGGCGAGGCTCTTAGCAACTCAGTGAGACCCTGTCTCTAAATAAAATACAAAATAGGGCTGGGGATGTGGCACAGTAGTTGAGTGTCCCCTGAGTTCAATCCCCCATACAAAAACAAACAAACAAACAAACAAAAACCCAAAACTAACAAACAAAGAACCCGGCAGATATAAACAGTTAAGATTATGAATGAATGGAGGCAATGGTTGGCATGTGCATGTTTTCTAATGATGGAGTTCATCTTGCTGAAAGAAACTGACTTTTATTGAGTACGTAGCATGAAAAGGGTGCTATATTAAGTGCAATGGACAATCCTCATTGCCACTAAATTACACTGGGAAGGATATGAAGCAGCACCCATTGACAATTAAAATGATGGGTTTTTAAACTCATGCCTATGAAACACTTAAGTAACTTGGCCAAGGCCACCAATAGTTAGGGTTGGATTTGAATCTACAATGTCTAACTTAAAAGTCTTTGCACTTTCTATCATACTGTTCAATTTCTTCTTACTAACTCAAGATTCATCCATTCACAAATTCATTCACTCATTCATCTGACATTCAATATTGAGAATATATTATGTAGCAGGTCATACCATATTAACTAAGAGTACAGTGGTGAATGAAGTTTCTGCTGAACTGAGACTGGAATGATAAGAAGGAATCTGGCACGTGAGGATGCAGGGAAGAATGTTCCAGGCAGAGGAAACAGCAGATGCCAAAACTGCAAAGAAATAATGAGCTTGAGTTTAAGAAACAAAGAAAAAGGAAGAGAGACTGCAACAGGATGAATAAACGAAATAATTGTACAAGATCAGAAAAATAGATGTAATTAGATCAGGTAGGGCCTTCTGGGTCTTGGTAAGGACATGGTCTAATTTACTTTTGAAAAAGGTTGTCCTGGATTCTCTGGGGAGAATGGATTCTAAACAGGCAAAAATGAAGATGAGACATCAATTAGGAGGCTATTCATAAAAGTTCATGCAAGAGATGATGGTGGCTGAGATTAACATGATATCCATGAGAGTACAAAGAAGTAGATAAATACAAGGTATGGTTTTAAAGCAGAGATGACAACCCTGCTAAATTAAATGGAGCACAGGGAGAGAAGGAGCAATTTAAGATGAAATTTAGGTTTTTAGTTGCTTACCAAGATAGGGAAAAATTAAAGGAGGAATAGATTTGGAAGGGGGCAGGTTAGGAATTGAAAATCTCTTTTGGTTATATTATGTTCTAAATGACTTTTAGATATCTAGAGATGATGAACAGGCAGTCAAATAGATGAGTTTCAAGTTTGCAGAAAGGTCAAGAATAGAAATGTAATTTTGGTACTCATTAGCATATAGACATGGAATCACTTAGGGAGAGTATGTGTAGATAAAATAGAGGAGGACCTAGGACAGAGCCCTGAAGTACTCTAGCAATCAGAGTCTGAGAAGCAGAGAGTGCCAGAGCCAAGGGAGACAGAAGGCCAAGGGAGAGAGAAAGAAGAAGATCGAGAGTGTGATGTCCCAGAAGTGAAGCCACAGTAGTGTTTCAAAGAGGAGGGAGTGATCAATTGTGCTGAAAATTACTGACAGGCTATGCATGATGAGGGCAAGGAAGGCTTTGTAGAAAGGGAAGTCACTGTGTTCTTGCTAAGAGCTGCTTCACTGGATCAGTGGGAATGGAAGACAATTAAATAAGGCTAAGGACAGAATAGAATGGAAGATGAAGTTAGAAATAGCAATTATAGGTTGGTATTTTTAGAAGTCTTAACCATGTGTAGTTGGCAAAAAGGATGCCCAAAGTTTCCCATACCCTAGTCTCTGGAACCTGTCAATATATTACTTAAATGGCAAAAAGGATTTGTGTATGTAATTATGATTAAAATTTTAAGATGGGGAGATTATCATACATTGTCCAAGTTAGTCCAATGTAATCACATGAATCTTTATAAGTGAATAACATTCTCTAGCAAGAGGCAGGAGAAATGGGAAAAAAGGGGAGATCCAAGAGATATGAAGTGTGAGGACTTGATTGGATGACTCTGAAGATAAAGGGGCCACAAACCAGGGCACGTGGCAGCTCTAGAAGTTGAGTATGGCCTCATGGCCAACAGTCAGCAAGGACACAGAGACCCTAGTCCTACAGCAACATGAAATTGAATACTCCCAATATTCTGAATAAGCCTGAAAGCAAATCCTTCTCCAGAGTCTCCAGATAAGAACTCAGGCTAGCTGACATCTTGATTTTGGCCTTGTGAGATTGGAGCAGAGAAACCACTGATCCTACCTGCACTTCAAACCCAAAGAACTGTGAGATAATAAATGCATTGTTTTAAGTCACTAAATTTCTGGTTAATTGCAACAACAGCAACAGGAAATTAATTCATTGAGAAATGTCAGAGACATGGGGCATTAATAGGAACAGAGAGGCAGGGTTAAGGGAGAGATTAGAGATATCAGAGTATCTTTGTATGCTGACAAGGATGTTTCAGAAAGAAGGGTTTGGGGGAGGCAACTAGTGATGTAGGTGAGAGAGGGGCAAGAGAGTATACAATCAAGAAAACAAATGGAAAGGCTGGCTTTTGATAGTACAGGGACTCTTCATCTATTACTATACAGGCCAAAAAATGGTGATCTGGACCCTTCCCTTGGGTGTGCTCTGTCAGCCTATACATGCAATACATTAAAAGCCAAAGCCCTCTTTGGAACACAGATGTTGGACTGTACCTCACATTTCTCTAAGGCCACCTCCACAGTGAGACATTCTTATCTAACCTGGGTTGATGGCTAATAAATATGCTTTAGAGCCATACAAACTTGGGTTTATATCATAGCTCCATTACATACTAGTTGTATGACACTGGTAAAGTCATAAACTCCTCAGAGATTTAAAGAAAATTATTAATAATCACCTTACAGCTTTGTAAGAATTAGAGATAATATGAAATACCTTGCACAGGGCCTATCACATAGATGCTCAATAAACTGTAACTAACTATTCTACTCAGTCTTATCTTCAATTTTTAATTTTGTAGTAAAATACACATAATTTGCTATCTTAACCATTTTAGTGTATAATTCAGTTTATTAGATACATTCATAATGTTGTACAAACATTAACCATCCACCTCCATAACTTTTCAACTTAAAAAATGGAAACTGTATCCATTAAACATTAATTCCTTCATCACACACCCCACCTGCCCAGCCCATAGCAAACACTGTTCTACTTTCTATCTGTATAATTTTTGCCTAGTCTAAACATCTTACATAAGTGAAATCCTTCAGCATTTTTTTTTTTTTGGTACTGGGGATTGAACCTTTTTTGTATTTTATTTAGAGACAGGTTCTCTCTGAGTTGCTTAGTACCTCACCGTTGCTGAAGCTGACTTTGAACTTGTGATCCTTCTGTTTTAGCCTCCTGCGCCACTGGGATTACAGGCATGCATCACCATGCCAGGTTAGCATTTGTCTTTTTATGACTGAATTGCAGCTAGAATAATGTCTCCAAGGTTCATTTATATTGTAGCATTATTGATGAATTTTCTTCCTTTTCAAGGCTGGAAAATATCCCATCGTATGTATTCTGCTTTACACATTTGCTATAGTGTGAATGTTGAATATATCTCAAAGGTCCATATGTTAAAGATTTGGTACCCAGAATGGTGCCACTGGGAGGTGGTGGAACCTTTGAGAGGTGGAGCCTAAAGGGAGGCCCTTAGGTCACTGTGGGTAGGACCTTGTAGAGGATTGTGGGACCTCAACCTCTCTTGGCTTCCTGGCTCATGATATGAGTGGTTTGTTCCATAACATGCTCCTGCCATAATGTGCCACCATTGCCAGAGGCCCAAAGTGATAAACTGCCTGGTCTTAGGCCAGAATCTCCAGAAGTGTGAACTAAATAAGCCTTCCATCTTTATCAGTTAATTGCTTCAGGTATTTCATTATAGTAATGTGAACCCAATACACCATAAATCTGTTGATAGATACTTGGGTTGCTTCTATTTCTGCTACTGTGAATAATACTGCTATGAACATGAGTATGCATATATCTATTTGAGATCATTCTTTCAATTCTTTCGGTTGTATACTAGCAGTAGAGTTTCTGAATCAAACAGTAATTCTACTTTTTATTTTTTTGAGGAATTGCCTGACCGTTCCTTGTAGTGTCAGCCTGTTCTTTTATTTATTCTTTTTAGATATACATGACAGTAGAGTATATGTTGACATACTATACATATATGGAGTATAACTTATTCTAGTTAGGATCCAATTCTTGTGGTTGTACATGATGTGGAGTTTCACTAATTGTATATTCATAGATGAACATCTCTCTCTTAAGACAACCTGTTCTTTTAAATGTTAATAGTATTCTTTTATGGTACAAAAACATTAGAATCCAATAAATTGATAGAATCTATTAAGAGACTGGCATGACCCAAAGTCAAGATTTTGTGAAAAGTTCATGGACTTTGGAATCAGAAAGATCTGGTTTATATCTTGTGTCTGCCATTGGCAAATGGTATAATCTTGTACAAGCCATTTAACATTTCTGAGTCTACTATCTCATCTGTAAAAAGAATATGATCGCCCTCACAGTATTTATGAGAAGTTGTAGTAAAGCAGTTAAAAAATGCATATCAGGGCTGGGGTTGTGGCTCAGCGGTAGAGCGCTCACCTAGCACGTGCGCGGCCTGGGTTCGATCCTCAGCACCATGTAAACATAAATGCATTGCATTGTGTACAACAAAAGCAAATAAATAAATATTAAAAAAATGCATATCAGGTCCATGACCAATGTTTATTTCATTTCTCCTAATCCCAGAGTAGTTACACAAAGGTATGGGTGGCTTCATTCATTTTTTTCTTTAATGTCCTGGACTTTGGTGAAATAATTTTTTCCCCCTTAAATACTAGTAACTCTAGGAGAAGGGGAGTGTTAGCAGATAAAGGATCCAGGTCTCCTGATTTCTGGTCCAATATGCTAAATTGTCCTGAGTTCATATAAAGTTTCTTACTTTCTGACTTATCTTTTCTGCCCTCGAATACATGTATCTAAGTGCACAAGTGCACACACACATCCTATCTTAGTATAACCTGGTCTAAATCCACTTTAGTGGTTATTTGTTAAATCTTTTTTTTTTTTCAAACTCTTTTAACTGTTCTAAATTTACATTTTGAATTTAATAATATTTTGGCTAAATACTACACTAATATAACTTCATGTCTTGTGGGAACAGAAGTGAAACTGTTCATTCTTTAATTAGTTCTTTCAATATATAAGTCTTTAATCAGTGTATACATTTTTAGTGCTAGTAGTACCACCACCCATTTCAAACCTGTAATAGTAGGCCCACTGGGTCTGTACTAACAATATCTGGGATATATAACCTGGACTTTCTCTATATACTTTATATGTTCCCTGAGATTTGGCATTAGCTCTTAGTGGTTCTCATCTCTGATCTTTTGGGCTCTAAGCCAAAAGATGTCTGCTTGAGGCTTGCTCTCTGATTCTACTCTCCAGTATTTAGTTTTGGTGACCACCCTAGGATCCTTAGGATTTGATTTTGGCTAGTATTTTGCTTGCAGTTATACAACTCTCTTGTACATGTTAATATCCCAAAGGGACCACATGCCCAAAGTTAAATGGAATGTATGTACATATACCCTAAAGTTATGCCAGGCACATATTAGTAGTGTATTACAATGTATCAGATAGTTGGTGGAGAGGAAATTGGAAAGGTGTATGTTTGAAAAGGGCAGGTTATCCAACTTATCAACAATAGGACAGTTAGTGTGTGAAGTTAGCCTAAAGTTGATCTGAAAACAGAAGCTAATCACAAAGACTTTCTTAAGTAACAAAAAAGGTAAGAAATGAAAGCTTGAAACTATTTCCATGAAAACCCAGGGCAGCTCTCTTTGATACTATATCACCAACAACAAATTGAATAAAGCCAAATATACTTGAAGGAAAGATCAAGAGAATCACCTAGGATCTTAGGAAAACTAATACATTAAGTCAATGTTCTGGAAGATCTTAATCCAAAAGATAGAGAAGAAATTAGGGAAGGAGGGCATAAAATAAATTTCAAATATCCATATCCCAATGAACAGTGGTATAGTAAAAAGAATAGTGATCCAGAACAGAATGAACATAGTGCTGTTTAAAAACTAAACTGTTTTACTCTGGCAAATTTTCTCCAGGTTCCATTTTAAGGCCTGCCAATCATTCAATATGTTATCTCCTTAGAATAAAGATACTCTTCTATATAAGCACAGTAAATTTGTCATACTTAGTTATAAATGTTCCATAAAAAACTGATTACTTATACAGAGTAGAAAGTATAAGAGATGCAAGGAGAAATAAAAGTGCATAATAATACAGGTTTTCTCAAAATAATATGGAACAAATTGACAAAAAATAGTAAGGATACAGAAAATATAAATAACTATCATCTTATGTTGATCTCCTGGATACATTCTGAACACTACAAATACTCTCTTTATTAGGCTATGTGAAACATTCACAAAAATACATTAAGTCATAAAGAAAATGCCAGCAAGTTTCAATTCTCTCTCATCATAATGCAATAATATTAAAAACAAAATAAAAAACAACCACAAAAAATACCAAAATAAAAAACAAAAAGACTGACAGAGAAATTAAAAAACAATCTATTAAAAACTCAAGTGAAAGGGGAAATAAAAAAGGAATTACATAGTAAATTTCTGAAAAATAATGATGTTGAAAACATTCCATATCAGGATCTGAGATAATTTTAAATCAGTAATTTGAGGAAAATTCATAAATTTAAATTCATCTCTATGAATAAAATAAATTATCAATAACATTAAATTTAAAAATAACATATTTCCAAATTAAAAATAGTAGAAAAAGGAAACAAGCCGGGCGCGGTGGCGCACGCCTGTAATCCCAGCACTTTGGGAGGCTGAGGCAGGAGGATCGCGAGTTCAAAGCCAGCCTCAGCAATGGCGAGGCACTTAGCAACTCAGTGAGACCCTGTCTCTAATAAAAAAATCAAAAAAGGGCTTGGGATGTGGCCCAGTGGTTGAGTGCCCCTGAGTTCAATCCCCGGTACCAAAAAAAAAAAAAAAAAAAAAAAAAAAAAAAAAAAAAAAAAAGGAAACAAAGTAAACAATAAAAAGTACAAAGAAGAAATCATTTATAAAGCATAAATTAACAAGGTAGCAGAAAAACACTAGATTCATTTAATAAATCAAAATTCTGGGTCCCTCCCCCCAAAAATCACAAAATACTGATGAAAGTAACCTAGAAGTAATGTGTCCCCAAGGCTCATTACATCCCCAATATAGCAATGTCCAGAGGTGAGGCTTTTAGGAAATGATGGGATCATTTTCATTACATAAAAATACGGAGAAACATCTTATGTTTATGGATTGGAAGAATATTGTTAAAATATATCCACACTAGCTAGAATAATCTACAGAGTGAATGTAATCCCTAACAAAATACCAATGACATTCTTCATAGAAATAAGAAAAACTACAAAAGACTCTGAACAGCTAAAGCAAACCTAAGCAAAAACAAAACAAGAAAAAAGTAATAAGCAAGCTGGAGCCATTATAATACCTGATTTAAAATACAATACAAAGTGATAATAACAAAAACAGCATGGTATTGGCATAAAAACAAGTGCATAGACCAACGGAACAGAATTGAGAACCCAGAAATAGATCCATATATTTATTGTAGCCAACTGCTATTTTACAAAAGTAGCAAGAACATACATTGGAGAAAGAACAGTCTCTTCAATAAATGGTACTGGGAAAACTGGATACCGAAGAAGGTGATTGAAATTTTATCCCAATCTCTCATCATATATAAAAATTAACTTCAAATGAATCCAAGACTTAAAATGAACAATCTAAAACAGAAATTACTATAAGACAATACAGGGGAAATATTTCAGGACACTGGTCTGGGCAAAGATGTTTTAGATATGACTGTAAGAGCACAGGCATCAAAAGCAAGTACTGACAAATGGGATCATAGCAAACTAAAAAGCTTCTGCATAGCAAAAGAAACAATCAACATAGTAAAAAGACAACTTACAGAGTTAAAGGAAGGGTTTGCAAACTATTTATCTGACAAGGGATGTTATGGTTTGGATCTGGAATGTTTCCCTAATATAGCAATATCCAAGAGTGAGGCTTTTTAGGAATTGATTGGATCAGGAGGGCTCTAACCTCATCAGTGGATTAATTCACCTCATGGATTAATAGTTTGGATTATTGGGAAGTAGGACCTAGTTGGAGGAAGCAGGTCACTGGAGGCATGCCCTGAAAGAGTTTGTTGTGTCCCTAGTCCCTTTCAATCTATGAGCAGCTTTCCTTCACCATGACCTTCTGCCATTTTGTTCTGCTTCACCTCAGGCCCAGAGCAATGGAATCAGGCCAACCATAAACTGAAGCCATAAGCCAAAATAAACTTTTCCTCAAGTTGTTTATGTTGGGTATTTTGGCCACAGATGAAAAGCTGACTAACAGGTAATTAATTTTCAGAATTTATATAGGGAATTCAAACAACTCAACAGCAATAACCCATAAATAATTCAATTAAATAATAAATGACCTGAAAATATATTTCTCAAAATGGGATATACAAGTGGCCAACAAGTATATGAAAAAACTATCACCAATTATCAGGAAAATGCAAATCAAAACCACAATGAGATATCATTAGAATAGCTATTTTAAAGAGATAAAACAAAAAAAAAAATGTTGATAATAATGGGTTGAAAGAGGTACTTTCATACACTATTGGTGGGAATTCAAATTAGGATAGTCATCATGGAAAACAGTGTAGAGGGTCTTCAAAAATCTAGAGATAGGGCTGGGGTTATGGCTCAGTGGTAGAGTGGTTACCTCACATGTGTGAGGCACTGGGTTCGATCCTCAGCACCACATTAAAACAAATAAAACAAAATAAAGGTATTGTTTCCATCTACAAAAAAAAACATTTAAAAAATCTAGAAATAAAACTACTATATGATCCAGCAACTCCATTACTAGGTATATATTATATGTCCAAAGGAATTGAAATTAGCATGTTAAAGAAATACTTAAGACTCACATGCTTATTATTACATCACTATTTACAACAGTCAAGATATAGAATCAACCTAGATGTCCATCAACAGATGAATGAAGAAATATGTACACATATTTCTTGTATACATATTTCATGTATACATATGTACACACACAATGGAATATTATTCAACCATAAAAATGAAATTCTGTCAATTGCAACAATATGATAGAACTGGAGGATATTATATTAAGTGAAATAAGACAGGCACAGAAAAATAAATACCACATGTTCTCACTTACACATGTAAGCTAAAAAGCGGAGCTCAAAGAAGTCAAGAATATAATTGTGGTTATCAAGACACAAGGAAGGGTTAGGGTAGGGAGGGATTAAGAGAGGGCACAGGGATACATCTGGATAGGAAGAAGAACTTCTGATATTCTATAGCACTGTAGGAATATTATGGTTGACAACAATTAATTAAATATTTGGGATAGCTGGTGGAGGAAATTTGGATGTTCCTAGCACAAAGAAATCATGTGTATCAGAGATGATGGATTGCTGGTAACCTTGATTTGACTGTTACACACTGAATCTGTCATTACATGTACTGAAATGTCACACCATATGCTTTATGTATGTACAATTACTGTGTCTATTAAAAATAAAAATAAAAATCTAAAACTCTTAAAATTTTGTTTGATGAGTAGAAGGTGCATCTGTGTGCACATGTGTGTGCATGTGCACTTTTGTACATTTGTAATGGGGACTGAACTCAGGGGTGCTTTACCACTGAGCTAATCCCTAGTCCTTTTTATTTTTTTAGTTTGAGACAGGGTCTTGCTAAGTTTCTGAGCATCCTGCTAAGCTTCCCAGGCTTGAACTTGCAATCCTCCTGCCTCAGATTCCTGAGTAGCTGGGATTACCAGCATGTGCCACTACACCTGGCTATAAGTTATATATATTTGTGTGATTGTGTGTGCATGTGTGTGCATGCATACACCTGGGAATGGTTAGGGCAAGATAATTGGCATATTCATCACCTCAGATACCTAGCCTATTTTGTGGTCTGAGCATTTAGGATCTGCTCCCTCATCAAATTTGAAACATACATTATGTTATTATCATGTAGCATCACCAACTGCTAAAGTTTGGATCTTGAAAGTCCCTCAAAGGTCCACAGGTTAAAGGATTAATCCACAGGGAGTTACTATCGGGAGCTAGTGGAACCTTTGAAAAGTGGGGCTTAGTGGAAGGACCTTAGGTCATTGGAGGTATGCCCTGGAAGATCATACTGGATCTTCAGCCCCTTCCTCTTACTATTTTGCTTCCTGGCTATGGCATTAGCAATTCTGCTCAGCCATGTGCTCCCACCATGATGTGGTCTCTCTTCACAGGCCCAAAGCAAAGGGGCTAATCGATTATAGACTAAAACCTCCAAAACTGTGAGTAAAATAAGGCTTCTCTTTTTATAAGTTAATTATTGAGCCATTTCCTTATAGTGATGGAAAGTATAGACTGATACACCATGATGTGAAATAAATCTCAAAAACTTATTCCTCCAAACTGAAACTTCGTATCTTTGGCCACTTCTTAACTAATTAAATATACAAAGACCCAATTATAAGTAAGGTCATGTTCTGAGGTTCTGGGTAGATTCGCATTTTGTAAAGGATGCTATTTCACACAGTATATAATCAGGCTTCAGGAGCTTGGCTAGTCTGGAGGGGTGTGTTTGTCTAGTACAAGTGAAAGAGATGGAGGAAATGAAATGAAACCTGAGGAGGTTAATCCCAGTAGTAATTAACACCCCATTTAATTAAGAAAAAAAATAAATAGTATAGACCAATCATTAGTTAATTTAATCAGAATAAAAAGGAGAAAGACATGATAATGGGTAAAAATGACTGAATCAAAGTCAACTTAAAATATCTAAAGAGATCACTTTGCATTTTTATACAAGTAAATTTGTAAACCTAGATGAAAAGGAGAATTTCTTAGGAAAACAAAGTATACTGAAACCACTCCCAGTAAAAATCAGAAAGTTTAAATGGATCAACTTTGTAGGAAAAAGTAGTGAAAGTTATCAAAGCACTAACCCATAAAAAAAGCAGCACCCAAGTTCAAAGGGGGAATTTTAAGCTTATACAGTTCAATTCTAATGGAGCATATAAAGAAAGTTATCAAGGAATATCCTATAACCAGTGGCAGGCCTGGGTTGTTTCATAGGTGTTATGGAAACTATTTATAACAGTACAAGAAAGATGAAATACCTAGAAATAAAGTTAATAAGAAATACTCAAAAATCCACCTGAAAATAATTACAAAATACTTCTGAAAGTCCCACACAAGTAAACTTTAACAAGTAAAAGATAAAATTGATAATTTTAATACAATTTTTAATAAAAACTAAAACTAAAATGAAATCTCAATAAAAATATCAAGGAAGGCACTTTTATTTGTTTTTGTTTTTGCTCTGGAGCTAGACAAATTGATATCAAAGCTCAGATTTAAAAAAGAGAGAGGATAGCTAAGAAAACAACAAAAGAAAATATTAGCAGATATTAATGTAAATTACAAAGCCTCTATAGTAAAAACTATGGTACTAGTATATTAATAACAGTCACACTAATGGAACAGAAAAAGAGACACAACTATACACATAAATTTGGTATATGACACAGGTGTTATCTCACTGGGGCAAAGACAGACATTTTAATAAATGATGGTAGAAAAATGGATAGCCTTTGTAGAAAGTTGAGATTTCTTCCATCACATTCAAAAACAAACTCCAAATGGCTCAGAGGTCTAAATATATATGTTTATATATTTAGGCTATATGTATGTATATATAGCCTACACACACACTCACACACACACACACACACACACACACACACACACACACACACACATTTCCCCTCAGGAAAATATAAAAAGTTGATAAATTTAAGTATAAAATTAAATTAAAACTTTTGCATGGCATACAGACAACCAAAAAACACCATAAGCAAAGTTTGAACTAACTGGTTTGTATAACTCCTGCCCTCATCATTAATGTTAATATAATCATTACTGATGAGAATTGATATAGTTGACACCTGCTATTTGCTTTAAAGCAAGAGCTAGTTCAAGGTTGTTGTTTTCACTATTGACAACTGCTGAATCCACCATTCTCTTTATTGGTGGCAATCAATGTTGAAGAGATTATAGTAGCATCTGGGTATTTACTTTAACACTGTTTGTTGTTTGCAACAGTTGTTACTATTGTTTATTCTACCCCAACAGTGAGATGCTGGGAATCTACAAAGACACTAAAAATTCACAGGTTAGAGACTCTGTTGCTGAACAAAACATTCCCTGACATTATTGCAATTCAAATAATGAGGACCTAAAAGCCACAAACTAACAACACAGAGCCAAGGAGGAACAATCAGAGAGGTAACTCAGGTCCCATCCCTTGGCATCTATGCATACATCAAAACCAGAAAAGTCCTAGAACAAATAATTACACATAAAAGGACATGTGGAAAAAAAAAAAAAAGGTAGAGCAATCTACCTCAATTGATGCACAAGTCTAAGAGCTCTGAAAACAGAAGAAACAGGCAAATAGATCTCCCAAAATTCACAATCCCCCAACAAAGAATCTCACTGATAGTGAAGTGGATGAAAGCCAGAGAAAGATTATTAAAAACTGATTATCAAAATGTTTAACAAACTAAAAGAAGATTTAAGGAAGGAATTAAGAGAGTAATTACAGGAGATGACAGACCACTTTAATAAAGAAATAGAAATTGTGAAAAGAAACCAACTAGAACTCCTAGAAATGAAAGACACAATCAATCAGAATAAAAACTCACTTGACGGGATCACTAACAGATTAGATGACCCCTCTAATTTCTCACCCTGCACAAAACTCAAATTGAAATGGATCAGACTTAGAAATTAGACCAGAAACTTTACAATTGCTAGAAGAAAACATAGGGTCAACACTCCATAATATAGGTGCTGGCACTGACTTCCTTAACAAGACCCACAAAGCTCAAGACATAAACCAAGAAGCAATAAGTGGGATATTATCAAACTAAAAAGCTTTTGCAAAGCAATAGAACCAAGAACATGAAGAGAGAGCATACAGAATGGGAGAAAATCTTGGCCAGCTACCCCACCAATAGGGGATTAATATTCACAATATATAAAGCACTCAAAACTTAATACCAGAGAGGAAAAAGATGGCGGACAGCAGAGAAGCACTCTTGGGAGTCCGGCACTAAAAGAGGCTTACCGGGAAGACTGAACGCGTTCCTAGCAACACTCCCACAACTGTAAGGGAGCTGAGACATCCGCCACATCTAGATGGTGAAATCCAATGAACTCCAGACCGCCAACGCACGGAGTCCAGTGCCAGCGGCCCACAAACTGAACCAGCAATAGCGGCGCAGCTGCCGTGGTAACATTGTAGTATGGGAAGTACAGACCACGGCCTCGAACAGCGCAGAATAAAAAGAAAGCCAGACGCGAGCAGCGACCAGCGGCCTCACAGACTTCTTTCGTGTAAATTGCCGAACAGGACCTGGACGCCTTGGAGTGACACACAGGCCCGGGATACTGCTGTTGGGACCGGGGAAGGCACCGCCATTTTGGAGGAGGGCTGCGGCTGACTGCAGACATCCAAGGATCGGTCCAGGCCTGGAGAACAGCACACACCTGGGTGAGATGCATGCAGGCAGTCTGCAGGGAAGGGCCTGCCTGAGGCCAGTGCAGCAACCACGAGAGCTATAACTGGGGGCGGGCGTGGGGAATGCGTGCCTTTTGGATGAACGCTTTCTTGGTGCTATTCACGTACTGACCCACCCCCCCCAACCCCCGCCCGCCAGCAGCCATTATTCCTCTGTGCCAATCTGCCGCTGGCCAAAGCTGCAGACTAGACTCCACTGTGACTGTCTAGGCATGGTCCAGGACAACTGGCTTAAACTGGAAGGGCTTTCCAGGGTCCTATTTATTTGAGATTTGCTCCTGGGTTCGACTCTGGTTTTTTTGTTTTGTTTTTGTTTTTGTTCTATTTGATAGTGTGATTATTTGTGTGTCTGTATTCCTCTTTCCTTTCTTCCCTTCTCACTTTAGTCTCTTCTGCCCTCATCTTATCTATTTACAGCCTGTCACTGTGTACTCATCAGAGGTGAAAACAAGGTATACACAGAAATTTGGACTTCTAGGCCTGGGGCAATTGAAATATACAGAAAAGCGGTGTTTAGTTTACTCTCTATTTTTCTTGACTCAGTTTCTCTCTCCTCTCTCTTACACTAATTCTTACCTCTTTGTTATCTTTCATTGTTCCTTTTTATTTTTTCTTTTCCATCTTTCTTTATTTTTCTTCTCTCAAAGGCTAAATAAGTTTGGTTTATATATAAAATCGTCTTTCCTCTAAATCGCTCACTCCATTCTCTTTTTTCTCCTGTCTGCTGATATTAAACCACTTCCACAGAATTCTATTTTTTATACTTCCTAAGAAAGAACATCTCAGTAACCTCACTTGCTTCTTCCTAAACATATCATCTCTGTGTCCAATACTGAAACTGTAAACCCCAACACAAGCATACAGAGTAAATTGGAAACAATACCTGAGTTAACTAAATCTGTACATTGTGATCAAACTGGGATTTGCTGTAAAGAAAGTGTTAGAGCTTAAATTGTAAGGTATTTATAAGGGGACCTGAAAGCATTGTACCACAGGAGAAACATAAGACTATAAGGTGAAATCGAAACAGGCAAGGTCCCACAGTGCTAGGAGAATAGACACACAAGCATTATGAAGAAGCAAGGGAAGAAAGTGGCTGAAACCACTTTCAGCCCCTCAGTAGATTCCATGGCAAGCGCAGTTGGTCAAATGCCAGAGACGGAATTTAGAAATTACATGTTCCAAATGTTTATGGATCTTAAGAATGAACTAAAAAATGAGATGAGAGAGCAAACAGAGGCGGTAAAAGAGCATTTTGACAAAGAACTCCAAAAACAAATACAAGAAGCAAAAGATTACTTCAATAGGGAGATAGAGATTCTAAAGAAAAACTAAACAGAAATTCTGGAAATGAAAGAAGAAATAAACCAAACTAAATGCTCAAGTGAAAGCATCAAAAGGGGAAGGACTAGACATGTTTAGAGTAAAGTTACCAGTCCACACAATCAGTTTACCAGATACAGCCCAAATCTTCCAAATGTCTCCTTGTGGAATAGGAAACTTAAAATGTTGCAATATTGGAGGCACTAAGGCATAATGCTGCATCTTAATCGTCTCATTACCATATGCATTTAATGTTCCATTGAGATTATGCCATCTAAGGGTATGATTTGACCAGCTTTCTATAAATTCTGAGTGATCTGGACTCCAATCAACAATAGTAAGATTTTCATACTGTATAACTATCACCTGGAAGAAAGGACCTCAGATAATGAAGACAAAATATATATCCTGGAGAAAAATCTAGAGGACACGGCAAAAGAAGTAAGAAAAGTAGAACAGAGCATTCAGGAATTATGGGACAGCATAAAAAGACCAAACTTAAGAGTGACTGGTGTTGAAGAAGGTGCAGAGTTTCAAACCAAAGGAATGAGTAATTTATTCAATGAAATAATAGCAGAAAATTTTCCAAACATGAGGAACAAATGGCAAAACCAAGTTCAAGAGGCTTACTGAACACCAAACGTACAAAACCACAACAGATCCACACCAAGGCACGTTATAATGAAATTGCCTAATATACTAGGCAAGGAGAGAATAAATACTAAAAGCCACAGAGAAAGGAAGCAGATTACATATAGGGGGAAACCGATCAGACTATGCTCAGATTTTTCAACCCAGACCTTAAAAGCTAGAAGATCCTGGAATAGCATATTTCAAGCTCTGAAAGAAAAGGGATGTCAACCAAGAATCTTATATCCGGCAAAACTGAGCTTTAGATTCGAAGATGAAATAAAAACCTTCCACGACAAACAAAAGTTAAAAGATTTCACAACTCGAAAGCCAGCACTTCTGAACGTCTTGGGCAAAATTTTCCATGAAGAAGAAGAGAAAAATAACAATGAAAACCAACAAAGGGAGATAGTAAACTAAAGGAATTACCAACCAGAGGAGAATCCAAATCAAGGTAAATACCATAATACATTTAAAAATGGATGGAAATAAGAATCACATCTCAATAATAACCCTGAATGTTAATGGTCTAAACTCACCATTCAAAAGACACAGATTGTCAGATTGGATTAAAAGAAACAACCCAACAATTTGCTGTCTACAAGAAACACACCTCATAGAAAAAGACATCAAGCGATTGAAGGTGAAAGGCTGAGAAAAGTTTTATCATGCACATGGGCTGCAGAAGCAGGCAGGGGTTTCCATTCTCATATCAAATAAGGTAGACTTCAAGCCAAAGCTAATCAAAAGGGACAACGATGGATATTTCTTACTACTTAAGGGAACCATTCATCAACAAGATATAACAATTATAAATCTATATGCCCCAAATAATGGAGCACCTACATTCATTAAACAAACCCTTCTCAAGTTCAAGAGTAAAACAGACCACAACACAGTTATTCTAGGGGACTTCAACACACCTCTCTCACCAAAGGATAGATCATCCAAACAAAAGCTAAATAAAGAAACATTTGGCCTCGTTAAAACAATTAATAACTTAGACCTAACGGACATATATAGAATATTTTTCATCCATTAGTAAGTGAATACACCTTCTTCTCAGCAGCACATGGCTCCTTCTCCAAAATTGACCATATATTATGTCGCAAGGCAACTCTCAGCAAATATAAAAAAATAGAAATACTACCTTGCATTCTATCAGACCATAATGGGATGAAATTGGAAATTAATGATAATACAAGAAATTAAAAAAAACTACTCCAACAGCTAGAAGCTAAACAACATGCTACTGAATGAACAAGGGGTTGAAGAAGACATCAAGGAGGAGATTAAAAAATTCCTAGAGGTAAATGAGAACACAGATACATTGTATAGAAATCTCTGGGACACTATGAAGGCAGTAGTAAGAGGAAAATTCATTGCACTGAATTCCTTCATTAAAAGAAAAAAACAACAACAAATAAATGACTGAACATCACACCTCAAAGCACTAGAAAAAGAGGAACAGATCAACACTAAGAGCAGTAGAAGACAGGAAATAATTAAAATCAGAGCCAAAATTAATGAAATTGAGACTAAAGAAACAATTCAAAGAATTGACAAAACCAAAAGTTGGTTCTTTGAAAAAATAAATAAAATTAACAGACCCCTAGCAACGCTAACGAAAAGAAGAAGAGAAAAAACTCAAATTACTAGCATCCGTGATGAAAAAGGAAATATCACAACAAACACCTCAGATATACAGGAGATAATTAGAAATTACTCAGAAAAATTGTACTCTAATAAAATAGAAAATACTGAAAGCATAGACAGATTTCTAGAGTTGTATGAATTGCCCAAACTGGAACAGGAGGCTATACACAATTTAAATAAATCAATTTCAAGTGAAGAAATAGAAGATGCTATCAAAAAACTTCCAACAAGAAAAGTCCAGGTCCTGATGGGTTTACAGCCGAGTTCTACAAGACCTTCAAAGAAGAACTAATGCCGATGCTCTTCAAATTATTTCAAGAAATAGAAAAAGAGGGAGCTTTTTCAGACACTTTCTATGAGGCCAATATCACATTAATTCCAAAGCCAGGCAAAGACACATCCAAAAAAGAAAACTTCAGGCCAATATCTTTAATGAACATAGATGCAAAAATCCTCAACAAAATTCTGGCAAATAGGATTAAAAAACATATAAAAAAGATAGTGCACCACGATCAAGTGGGGTTTATCCCAGGGATGCAAGGCTGGTTCAACATTCGGAAATCAATAAACATAATACATCAGATCAATAGACTTAAAGATAAAAACCATATGATCATCTCAATAGACACAGAAAAAGCATTTGACAAAATACAACACTCCTTTATGTTCAAAGCTCTAGAAAAATTATGAATAACAGGAACATATCTCAACATTATTAAAGCTATCTATGCAAAACCTCAAGCTAACATTATCTTAAATGGAGAAAAATTGAAAGCATTCCCTCTAAAAACTGGAACAAGACAGGGTTGCCCCCTCTCACCACTGCTATTTAACATAGTACTTGAAACTCTGGCCAGAGCAATTAGACAGACAAAAGAAATTAAAGGGATCCAGATAGGAAAAGAAGAGCTCAAATTAGCACTATTTGCTGATGACATGATAATATACCTAGAAGACCCAAAAAACTCTACCAGAAAACTTTTACAACTAGTAAATGAATTCGGCAAAGTAGCAGGATACAAAATCAATACCCATAAGTCAAAGGCATTTTTGTACATCAGTGACAAAGCCTCTGAAAGGGAAATGATGAAAACTACTCCATTTACAATAGCATCAAAAAAAAAAAAATACCTGGGAATCAACTTAATGAAAGAGGTGAAGGACCTCTATAATGAAAACTATAGGACACTAAAGAAAGAAATCGTAGAAGACCTCAGAAGATGGAAAGACCTATCTTGTTCTTGGATAGGTAGAATTAATATTGTCAAAATGTCCATACTACCAAAAGCATTATGCAGATTTAATGCAATTCCAATCAAAATCCCAATGACATTTCTCAAAGAAATAGAAAAAGCAGTCATGAAATTCATCTGGAAAAATAAGAGACCCAGAATAGCTAAAGCAATCCTGAGCAGGAAAAGTGAAGCAGGTGGCATCACCATACCAGACTTTAAATTATACTATAGAGCAATAGTAACAAAAACAGCATGGTATTGGCACCACAACAGACTAGTAGACCAATGGTACAGAATTGAGGACATAGAGACTAATACATATAATTTCAGCTATCTTATATTAGACAAAGGCGCCAAAAAATGTACAGTGGAGAAAGGATAGCCTCTTCAACAAATGGTGCTGGGAAAACTGGAAAGCCATATGCAACAAAATGAAATTAAACCTGTATCTCTCACCATGCACAAAATTCAATTCAAAGTGGATCAAGGACTTAGGAATTAGACCAGAGACAATACACCTAATAGAAGAAAAAGTAAGCTCCAATTTCCAACATGTCGGATTAGGCTCCAAGTTCCTTAACAAGAATCCTGTAGCGCAAGACTTATTACCAAGAATTAATGAATGGGATAGATTTAAGCTAAAAAGTTTCTTCTCAGCAAAAGAAACAATCAGTGAGGTGAATAGAGAACCAACTAACTGGGAACAAATATTTAATACATGCACATCGGATAGAGCACTAATTTCTAGAATATATAAAGAACTCAAAAAACTTGACACCAAAAAAACAAATAATCCAATCGATAAATGGGCTAAGGAATTGAAAAGACACTTCTCAGAAGAGGATACATGATTAATCAACAAATACATGAAAAAATGCTCAACATTGCTGGCAATTAGAGAAATGCAAATCAAAACTACTCTAAGATTTCATTTCACTCCAGTCAGAATGGCAGCTATAAAGAACACAAACAACAATAAATGTTGGAGAGGATGTGGGGAAAAAGGCACACTCATACATTGCTGGTGGGACTGCAAAATGGTACAACCGTTATGGAAAGCAGCATGGAGATTTCTTGGGAAAATGGGAATGGAACCACCCTATGACCCAGCCATCCCACTCCTGGGTCTATTCCCAAAGGACTTAAAAACAGCATATTACAGTGACACAGCTACCTCAATGTTTATAGCAGCACAATTCACAATAGGTAGGTTGTGGAACCAACCTAGATGTCCTTCGGTAGATGAATGGATAACAAAAATGTGGTATATATACACAATGGAATTTTACTCAGCAATAAAAGAGAATAAAATAATGACATTCGCAGGTAAATGGATGAAGTTGGAGAATATAATGCTAAGTGAAATCAGTCAATCTCAAAAATCCAAATACTGAATGTTTCCTCTGATATAAGGAAGCCGGTTCACAGTATTGTTGGGTTGGGGTACATAGGAGGATTAGAGGAACACTATAATGGTCAAAGGGAAGGGAGGGGAATGGAGGGAGCAAGGGGGGAAGGGGGAAAAAGTGGTTGAATAAGACAAACATCATTATTCTAAATCCATGTTTGAAGACTTGAATGCTGCAAATATACTTTGTATACAAACTGTTTTGTGTAAAAAGATGCTATATATGTATAGTATGAACTGTAATACATACTACTATAAATAAAAATTTAAAAAAACTTAATACCAAAACAAACCAACAAATAACTTAATCAATAAATGGGCAAAAGAATTAAAACAGAAACTCCTCAAAAGAACAAACACAAATGGCCAATAAGTATATGAAAAAATGTTCATCATCTTTAGTAATCATGGAAATGTAAATCAAAACTACACTAAGATGTTTCTCTCACTTCAGTCAGAATGGCAATAATCAAGAATATGAACAACAATAAATGCTGAAGAGGTTGCTGGGAGAAAGGTACACTTGTGCATTGTTGGTGAGACTACAGAGTAGTACAACCACTCTGGAAAGCAGTATGGAGATTCCTCAAAAAACTATGAATGGAACCACCATATGATCCAGCTATCTCACTCCTTGGTATTTCCCCCCAAAGATCTAAAATCAGCATACTACAGCAACACAGCCACGTCAATGTTTATAACAGCATAATTTACAATAACTAAATTATGGAATCAACCCAGATGTCCACCAAAACATGAATGGTTTGAAAATTTGTGGTGTAAATATACAGTGGAGTTCTACTCAGACATAAAAAAGAATGAAATGATAGCATTTGCCAGTAAATGGATGGAAATGGAGAATATCATGCTAAGTAAAATTAACCAAACTTAGAAACTCAAAAGGTTGAATGTTTTCTCTCATATGCACGAGCTAGAGTAAAACAAAAGAAAGGGGGAGAGTAGGATAGGATAACATAAAGAATCAATCAAATATAAACTAACAGACAAGTGAGAGAAAGTCTAGTAGAGTAGAGGAAGTAGAATAGGAGAGGGGAGGAAGGACAGAAAGGACAGGAAGGAAAAGGGGGAGAGGAATGGGGGTATCATGAACTGAAATAGATTTCCATAAATGTATGAGTTTGTTGGGATAAAACTAACTACTATGTATAACTACAAAGCTCTAATAATAATCAAAAATATGTTAAACTTATAAAAAGAGAAATGCAAATTATAGCTATACTGAGAAACCATTTCTTACCCATCGGTTTGGCAAAAACATCAAAAGCCTGATAATACACTCTATTTCCCAGGAAAATAGGCACTGTTACATTGCTAGTGAGAATAAAAATTAGTATCATCTCTGTAGAGGGGAATTTGGCAATATCTAACAAAATTATTACCCTTGGACTCAATAATATCATGTCTGGAAATTTATCCTGAAGATCTATCTTCAAAGTATTAAAATACATACATAAAACTTTATTAACTGCAGCATTATTTGTGATTGTAAAATACTGGAAATACCCAAGGCCCAAATGCAAGAGATTGGTTGACTAAACTATGGTATATATAAATATATAATGGTATATTCTACAGCTTAGAATTAGGGAGAGCTTTGTGAGTTTGCAATGGAGTGACTCTCAGAATAAAGTATGCTACCTTTTGTGCAAGAAAGAAGCATGAGAAAAAATGCATGTATCTGCTTAATTTGCAAAATGAAAACACTGGAAGGATAAACCAGAAGACAAGAAAAGTGATTACTCACAGAGGGTAGTGGTGGTGAAGGGAATAGGTAAGAGGAAAAAGGAAGGAGGATTCTTCTCCCCATAAACATTTTGACTACTGGAAGCTAGTTAATTTTCTACATAATCAAAGAAGAAAATTAAATCAACAAAAATGAGGAAAAAGCTAAACTTAAAACAATGTAAATAGAAACAAGTGAACCCAACTGCATTTTACATGAATAACATAATCACACTGATGAAAAAAAATTATTTGAGCAAAATTTGAACATAATAACTGTATATCATCCATGTAGGGAGGGAAAATGTGAACAAATCTTGAACTCTTTTTTGTAGTCCCCCCGCCCCACAATGGTATGAGTGTAGCAAAAACTATTTTATGTGGATTATAGGACTGACCTTGGTGGGAGCCAAGGTTCTTATTATAGAAAAAGGGGAATCCAAAAGTATCCTACCACCCTATAAATGTTGGGAATGTCCTTGGATAGTTTTCCGACAGCTTCTCTTGTTCATCCACACTCATACTCCTTAGATCAGTGGTTCTCAAACTTTTGCCAGCATCAGCATCACCTATAAGGATTGTTAACACAAGGCTTCTGAGCCCTAGGCTCTTGAGTATCTGATTTAGTAGGTCTGGGTATTTTCTAACAAAATCCTGGGTGCTGCTCACCCTGCTGGTCTGGGGGGGGGGTGTCATACTTTCAGAACACAACCCCAGATGTCTCTAGATCTCTTTAATGGTATCTATAATTAAAACTTCCAAATTTACATTACCAGCTTAGAAGTTTCTCTTAAACTTGACTAAAAAAAAAAAAATCTCCCACTTGGAAATCTATTATACATTCCAAGTATAACACCTTCAAATGAACTCCTAATTCACCTGCGTAAGTCCCCAGACTTGTTTCTCCCAGGTTTCTCTGTCTCTCAAATCCAAATGGCTCAGGCTAAAAACCTTGAAGTCATCCTTGACTCCTCTCTTTTTCACATTCCATGTCCTAATAGCAGCCCATCAGCTATTACTGCAAAATATGTCCAGAATCAGACCATTTTCCAACAATCCCTCTCTTACTTATTTGGTTGGCGCCATCATCATCTCTAACCTGGACTAGTACAATAACCTTTTAAATGGCCCCTATCCCTCTAGTATAATTTAAACATAGCCTCCAGAGTGAGTCTTTCAAAACATGCCTCAGATCTCATCATTCCTCTGCTCAAAACCTCCAATAGCCTCACTTCTCACCTAGAGTGAAAGCCAAGGTCCTTAAGCTGAGACCTACTGAGCCCTATATGATTTGATTCCTTAGTATTTCTCTGACCTAATTTGCCACTCTCCCTAGATAACGCTAACAAGTGTCCTTTTTGCTGCATACACTAAACTAATGATTTTGGTCTCAGAACTACTTTATATTATTAAAAATTTATTGAGGACCACAAAGAGATTTTTTTGTGGGTTATACCCACCAATATGTATCATATTAGAAATTAAAACTGAGAAGTTAAAAAATAATTTTAAATTTAATAAAAACATGCTAACATATTTTAATGAAAATTACCATATTTTTCAAAACAAACTAGAAGAATGTTATTACTTTACATTTTGCAAATCTCTTTAATGTCTCATCTAATACAAGATTTTCCTGTTTCTGCATTCAGTCTGTTATCATTTTGATCCAAGTATATGAAGCAAATACAGATTCCTGGAGATACATGTGTTAGTTGGAAAAGGGAGGGTATTTAAGTAGACTTAAGGACCTCTACAATGCAAACTATGGAACACTAAAGAAAGAAATTAAAGAAGACCTTAGAATATGGAAAGATCTCCCTTGTTCTTGGATAGGCATAATTAATATTGTCAAAATGACCATACTACCAAAAGCACTATGCAGATTTAATGCAATTCCAATCAAAATCCCAATGACATTCCTCATAGAAACAGAAAAAGCAATCATGAAATTCATCTGGGAAAATAAAAGAAACAGAATAGCCAAAGCAATCCTTATCAAGAAGAGTGAAGCAGGTGGCATCACAATACTAGACCTTAAACTATACTACAGAGCAACAGTAACAAAAACGGCCTGGTATTGGCACCAAAATAGACTTTTAGACCAATGGTACAGAATAGAGGACACAGAGACAAACCCACATAAATACAGTTATCTCATACTAGACAAAGGTGCCAAAAACATATTTTGGAGAAAAGATAGCCTCTTCAACAAATGGTGCTGGGAAAACTGGAAATCCATATGCAGCAAAATGAAACCAAACCCCTATCTCTAACCATGCACCAAACTCAACTCAAAGTGGATCAAGGACCTAGGAATTAGACCAGAGACCCTGCACTTAATACAAGAAAAAGTAGGCCCAAATTTTCATCATGTTGGATTAGGCCCCTACACCTTAACAAGACTCCTAAAGCACAAGAAATAAAATCAAGAATCAATAAATGGGATGGATTCAAACTGAAAAGCTTCTTCTTAGCAAAAGAAACAATCAGTGAGTTAAACAGAGAGCCTATGGAATGGGAGCAAATTTTTACCACACGCACATCAGATAAAACACTAATCTCTAGGATATATATAAAAAAAACTTAACACTAATAAAACAAATAACCCAATCATTAAATGGGCTAAGGAACTGAACAGACACTTCTCAGAAGAAGATACACAATCAATCAACAAATTTATGAAAAAAATGTTCAACATCCCTAGCAATTAGAGAAATGCAAATCAAAACTACTCTAAAATTTCATCTCACTCCAATAAGAATGGCAATTATTAAGAATACAAGCAACAATAAGTGTTGGTGAGGATATAGGAAAAAGGCACATTCTTACGTTGCTGGTGGGACTGCAAATTGGTGCAACCAATCTGGAAAGCAGTTTGGATGTTCCTTAGAAAACTTGAAATGGAACCACCATTTGACCTAGCTATCCTACTCCTCAGTTTATACCCAAAGGACTTAAAATCAGCATACAACAGTGATGCAGCCACATCAATGTTTATAGCAGCACCATTCATAATAGCTAAATTGTGGAACCAACCTAGATGTCCTTTAATAGATGAATGGATACAGAAACTGTGGTATATATACACAATGGAATATTACTTAGCATTAAAAGAGAATAAAATCATGGCATTTGAAGGTAAATGGATGGAGTTGGAGAATATCATGCTAAGTGAAGTAAGCCAACCCCCCCAAACCAAAGGCTGAATGTTTTCTCTGATAAGTAGATGCTGATCCATAATTTGGGGGGGGGGAACATGGGAGGAATGGAGGAACTTTGGATAGGGCAAAGGGGAGGAAGTGGAAGGGAGGGGGCATGGAGGTAGGAAAGAGGGTGGAATGAGATGGACATCATTACCCTAGGTACATGTATGAAGACATGAATGGTGTGACTCTACTTTGTGTACAACCAGAGAAATGAAAAATTGTGCTCCAGTTGTGTACTATGAACTGAAATGCATTCTTCTGTCATATATAACAAATTAGAACAAACAAACAAATAAATAAACAAAACATTTGGTTTACCAAACCTGGGTATTGTGATAAAATATAATTTAAAAAAGTACTATCCAGGCCTGGGGTTGTAGCTCAGTGGTAGAGTGCTTGCCTGGTATGTATAAGGCACTTAGGTTTGATCCTCAGCAACACATAAAAATAAATAAAAATAAAACAAAAGTATTGTGTCCATCTACAACTAAAAACATAAGAATAAAAAAGAGCACTATCCAAATCTTGTAAATTACCACCTCTACCTGCTAGTAGGAAATTTAAATCCTCTTATTTAACATGACCATCATATTCTAAAGTTTGGTTTAATTTCAATGGCTAAGAGAAAAAAAAGACCTGGAGGAACAAGATTATCAAACACTATGAAAAGGTTTCAGGTGAAACAAGAAACAAATTAGAGCCAGGGAACAGATATTAGAGGAATGCGTATTTTTATCTCCAAATAAAAAATAATATTTTTACCCATTAGAGCTATCACAAGTGGAAGGTACTCCTTTGGAAGGATACAATCTCTGTGTATGTGGAAGAATTTAAATGAGGGCAAATGAGCATTTGTAGGGGATGTTTTTAAGGTGAATTAGTGGAAGGCTGAATTTGATGACCTCTGAAGTTTCCTTTTACCCTGAGATTCTAGGATTCTATCAGTATATATGGACCTGAATCTCACATTAAAATTTAAAACTAGCTGCCTTAACCAAAATAACTTCTAGGTGGGAAAGGATATGGTAAAGAGTGACTTTGAAGTCTTTATGCATTAGGAAAATGTGAAATTCAAGGTGGATGCAAATTTTCCAAAATTATGTTTTTTACCTGAAAGCTTAATAAATTATCATTGTCAGCAAATGCTTACAACCAGGTTGTCTTCCTTGATGTGACCAGCCCATTTTATTTGGGAGAAAATGCCTTCCAAGTATCCAAGTCAGTTATTCTTTCAAGATAATGTTTGATTTAAAAAATGTGGCTAGTTCACCTTGCAACTCAATCACAAAAGTGCTTTTTCCTGAGACAACCATTACACTTGGGTATTTCAAAATGGAGAAACCAAACTTGGAAGGGTTAAGACCTCCCAAAGGCCACATGGCAAAAGCCAAGATTTGAACCTACATCTTTCAGTCTCCAAAGTCTATGTTCTTTCCACTATGTTACCCTCAAACCAATAAGTAAATGTGGGAAATGCATCCAAGTAAATAAGATAAAAAACTAAACATGCCTGATTATAATAATGAAGGATATTAGGACTCGGTTGCCTTCTCAGTTTCTCTAAATAATCCTCAGTTGGCAGTCTCTGCTGCTCCAAAGAATTAATCATCAGATTTATCTTCTCTGCAGCAATAATAGAGCATACGGAATTGGAAATGGAGTCATAAAATGTATGACAGTCTAGTTTGTGTATATGTGTCTACATGACACAAAACATGAAAATCCAATGGAAAAGAAAAAAAAGAACAGGGGAAACCCAGTTCATTTACTGGTTTCCTGGACTGGAATATTATTTTCATTCATGGAAATCTCTCATTGGCTTTGGCATAGTAATTTAGAGGATGTGTTCTTTATTAGCTTTGCTCATCGAGGCTGGGTTTAGTTATATGCTACCAGCTGGCCTGATGCCAAGGCTGAAACTCCACTCCTCTAAATTCTAGTTTGTTTAATAAAGTACGTCTGCCTCCTGCTCCTAGCTAGCTGACATGTTTGGTACTCCATATCCAGCTTCCTTTCCCCCACCCAACTCTTATCCCTACAGTCTGCGGATCTATAACTACATTGGTAACTACAAAGACATGTCACATTTTTTCCAGAGACTTTGGGCTGATATATCTGTAGAGAGTGGGAAAACAGAAATATAACTAAAATCATGTATGATGGGACCAGGAGCCAACTTCAAAAAACTCATATTACTGAAACTCAAATGTGTGACTTAGTTGCCGAAAGCTATAGGTAAAAGGAGCAATCTAGCAAATGGAAGGCTGTATCTTCTCAGAAGAGGGTCTGCTAATCTGTCTGATCAAACCCAGGTTACTCAGAGAGGTGAAATAAAAGTACCCTGTGAGGTAGTACCTGCTAGTCAGTCACAGTCAAGTGGATGTGTTCCAGTTTTCCTTAGTATAAGACAATAAATTTTTTAAATGATTTATATTTTATTATTTATCTATATTTATTCTTTGTTATAAATACCACCAGGATACACCCTGACATTATCAGAAAAGCATGGAACACAACCCACTCCAATTTAGTTCCAGCACTTCCCCCCATCCTACTCCCCCTCCTTCCACTTCACTGATCTTTCTTCAATCTATTTACAGTTTAATTTTTTTAAGAAATAAGTGTCTGTGGATACAGCTGATGATGGGACCCACCATGCCATATCCATTCATGCACATATGAAAGTTTGGTCAGATTCATTCTATTTTTCTGTTCCTCATTTCTCCTCCTCAATCCCTTTCATCTATTCTACTGATCTTTCCTCTGTTTTGATGAAATTCCTTCTTTCTTTTTTTCCCCTTTCTCTCCCTCTTTGGTTTTTAAATTTCTGTTCTCCCCCTCTTATTTTAGATTAGCTTCTGTATATTAGAGTAAACATTTGACCTTTGACTTTTTTGGAACTGGCTTATTTCATTTAGCATGATGTTCTCCAGTTCTATCCTTTAATGGCAAATACCACAATGTCATTCTTCTTTATGGTTGAGTAGTACTCCACATTTTTTTTTTAATTCATTCATTTGTTGAAGGGTACCTAGGTTGCTTGTATGATGTGAATTGTGCTGCTATAAACACTGATGTGGTACATCACTATAGTATGCTAATTTAAAATATTTTAGAGATATACTGAGGAGTGGTAGTTGGGTCACATGGTGGTTCCATTCCTAGATTTTGATGAATCTCCATACTGTTTTCCCGAGTGGTTGCACTAATTTGCAGTCCTATCAGCAATGTATCAGTATACCCTTTCCCCCATATCCTTGCCAATATTATTATTTGTATTCTTGATAATTGCCATTCTGATTGGAGATGAAATCTCAATGTAATTTTTTTTTTTTTTTTTTTTTTTTTTGTGGTACTGGGGATTGAACTCAGGGGCACTCGACCTCTGGGCCACATCCCCAGCCCTTTTTGTGTGTTTTTTTTTATTAGAGACAGGGTCTCACTGAGTTGCTAAGTGCCTCGCCATTGCTGAGGCTGGCTTTGAACTCGCGATCCTCCTGCCTCAGCCTCCCAAAGTGCTGGGATTACAGGCGTGCGCCACCGCGCCCGGCGTAATTTTCTTTTTTAAAAAATATTTTTTAACTGTCGATGGACTTTTATTATTTGTTTATTTATTTATTTATATTCAATGCTGAGAATTGAACCCAGTGCCTCACACATGCTAGGCAAGTACTCTACCACTGAGCCACAACCCCAGCCCTCAATGTAGTTTTATTTCCCTAGTTGCTAAAGATGTTGAACATTTTATCATATATTTATTGACCATTTATTTGTATTTCTTCTTTTGAGAAGTGTCTGTTTAGTTCTTTTGTCTATTTATTAATTGGGTTATTTGTTTTTTTGGTGTTAAGTTTTTTTGATTTCTTTGTATACTCTGGATATTATTGCCCTGTCTGAGGAGCTAGTGGCAAAGATTTTCTCCCATTCTGTAGGCTCTCTTTACTCTCTTGTTGCCTTTGCTGTGCAGAAGCTTTTTAATTTGATGTTATCCCCACTTATTGATTTTTTATTTTTTTCACTTTAGGAATCTTGTTAAGAAAGTTAGTTCCTGTGTTAACATGTTGGAGAATTGGTCCTACATTTTCTTCTAGCAGTTTCAGGATTTCTGGTCTAATTCCTAAGTCTTTGATCCATTTTGAGTTCACTTTTGTGCAGGGTGAAAAGTAGGGGTTAAATTTCATTCTTCTACGTATTGATATACAGTTTTCCTAGCACTATTTGTTAAAAAAGCTATCTTTTTTTTACTAAGTATGTTTATGGCACTTTCATCTAGTATCACATAACTGTATATATGTGGCTTTGTCTCTATGTCTTCTGGTCTATTGGTCTTCATACATGTTCTGGTGCTAGCACCATGCTGTTTTTATTATAGCTCTGTAGTATAATCTGAGGCACAGTATTGAGATGCTTCCTGCTTCACTTCTCTTGCTAAGGATTGCTTTGTCTATTTGGGTCTCTTATTTTTCCAAATGAATCTGTATGGCGACTTTTAAAATGAATTTTAAAAGCTTACAACCAAATGCCTGCCTTCTTGTTACATCATCCTTATAACCTCCTGTGTGTCTTTGCTTTGTTTAAGAGTTGTGGAATCTATGTGCAGTTCCAGGTTTCTTGGATACATGAGTATATGAATTCTATAATTTCTATCATATTATATCTATAGATATAACTAATCTATAGTAGCAACTATTATGTATTACATGTTGCTATGTATTTGCACACCCATCTTTCATTTCAATCAACCTGGAAAGTAGACACTCTCCATAATCTCTACTGAGGCTAACACTACTAACATGGGCTACTCTAAAATGGTTGGAGAGATGCATGAGTAAAGGCCAGAGTTACCAGATGTAATTAGATTATAAGGACAAAGCTAGAAGCTGGAATAAGGATGGGGGGTGGGGAGGGACGGAGGGAGGGGAGGGATGGATATTGGGGGGGGGGGGGGTGTGTGAAAATAAACTTCAAGAACTTGCATTTTGGCTTCTTTAACCAAGAGTAATTGGCCCCAGTCTTAGCTGTCCCACTACAATGTCACTGCTTTAGTTATCTCTCTGACCTGGGGTGATACCAGCTTGCTAACTGATGCTTCTGGCCTCTGAACACCATTTATCCTTTTGCTGCTATTGGAATGGTTCAAAACATAGCTCTGGCCTGTAATTCTAAAAATGGCTCTCACAGCTCGCCAGGTTAATTCCCAGTTCCTGAAAAGAGCTCTCTAAGGGAAGCTGTGCCTTTCCTATGACTGCTTCTCCAGACTTATCCCTGCCTAATTCTCTCCTTACAACTCATCATCATCTAGCCATTTTAACACATTTTGTGTCCTTAACTACACTTCTGTTTAAATTTTGGACCTCCACTCATCTGTTCCCACTGCTAGCTAGAGCTCTGTCTCCATCCCCCTCCTCTTCAGGTTTCATTGAAGGCTTCTGTGATCTCCATCCTCCAACCCCTCCATTTAGATTAAAGGTATTTCTGCACTTTGCTCTTCCAAAGTTGTAATTCTCTATTGGTCTACACACTCAAAAAACTGTGGAGTCCTTCTTGATCCATCCAATGACTAGTATTCAGTCATGACTTGATGGTTAGAACTTGAATGACCTCAAGTTATGAGCTACAAATCTGGCCTTAGTTGTGTCTACACCCCAGTTTCCCACTCTGTACTCTAGGATTACAGTTTAACCAATGATTTTTTCTATCCCAGAATCCAAAACTGAGTGGAGCATATTTTCCTATGTAGTTTTACAACAAAAGAAGAATATTCTTTTTTTTTAAATTTTTAAATTAGTTTTATTGCCAAGTGTTTGTCAAATCTGTGTGATGATTTTTATGATATAATTTAGAGCTTATTGGCCTAATTTAGAGTCCATTTTATATAGAACTCATATGATTTTATGTAGTTTCTCAGCTACACTTAGACAAAAACCTGAGCATAAAGACATATTATAGTTAGTTTCATAAAAATTTTCTTATTTTTCTCAGATCTCCCTGTGGGTAGTTGTTAGTAAATTTCTTATTGTAAGCCTAATTTGTTCCTGTTTCCCTAAAATACCAAAATAAGCCAGAAAATTATATTCAAAGAGTAGCCTTTATCCTTGAAGCATATATTGTTCTCTCATGAGCTGCTTTTAGTTTTGGAGGAAGAATATTCTTAAAAGTGTAGAAAACACTTTCCATGGGGGGGGGGGAAGAGATATTCTAAAAGTTTGGCTTTTAAACCCTTCATACAGGCCAGGGTAATATTCCTGCATATTAGCCATAACTCTGGGTCAGAGTTTTAAGTTTTCTCTTTGTACAGTGAAATCTGTCCCAGATGAATATGATAGACTGAGAGGGTAAAGAAGGCCTGACTGACCATTTACTCCAACAGATATACTCAAGGGCAGCACCTGTACTGGACTCTCATATTTGAATTAGTATGTAGAAATCAGACAGATCCAGTTAACACCATTTAATACAAGTCTAACACTGTTTTACATATTACAGGGGTAGTAGGTACATTAAATAAAGTCATAAGACTGACATATAATCTGGAATAGCAATAAATTAATTTTAATAAAAATATAAGTACAAAGTTGGATGGGTCTAAAGCTCACTTCCTGTTGTAAAAGTACAGAGAAAGCTAAGCTATAATCTGAAACTGGCTTTACCATCTGAAATCAGAGCAAAGGGAAGGTAAGTACATAGCTATGATGGCTGAAGGTCTCATTAAGATTGTTATGCCAAATGCACTGCGTTTTTTATTTTGCTTTTTAAATTTTAAAAATAAAGCATGCATCTATTTCAATTTCTTTCACACATTTTAATATCTTTAATAACTAATTTCTCAATCTATTCTATAACATTACTACCTGGATTAGAGGAACTGTAGAGAACATTATCAACAAGTTTTTGTTTTTCTTAAAGCTAATTAGTAGGTGGCTTTGCTCTGAAGTGATTGTAATAAATAGGGTTTAATATCTTCTCACAAAGTGGTGCTGATATTGGGAATAGCAGAGGACACACATTGAATGAAAGTATGAATACCTGGATATTTGCCTAGCCTGGGACTCTTAAGAGAAATACGTTCACTATATAGTCTCTTGCATAAAAGCAGAAATGATAATCATGCCAGCAGATGGGTAGACATACAAGCAATATGAAAAGGCAAGGGAAGAAATCACCCCAAATAGCCCACAAAACTTCAACACCTGATCCCACTGATACCACAGTGGAGGAAATGTCAGAGAAAGAATTTAGAAAGTTAATAGTTAAAATGTTCAATGAGCTGAAAGAAGATGTAAGAATGAACTCAGAAAATATAGGAAGTGAAATATCATTTCAATAAAGAGATCTCTTTCTGAAAAAGAACCAAATGGAAATCCTGGAAATGAAAGATTTAGTAAGTCAAATTAAAAATTCAATGGACAGCTTGGGAGACTGAGGCAAAAGGATCGCAGTCTCAGCAACTTAGTGAGGCCCTAGGCAACTCAGTGAGACCCTGTGTCTAAATAAAATATTTTTTAAAAGGGCTGGGGTATGGCTCAGTGGTTAAGTACCTCTGGGTTCAATCCCTGGTAACACACACACACACCCCCCCCCAAAAAAAAAAAAAAAAAAAAAAAGGAAAAGAAAGGAAAAAAAATCAATGGAAACCATCACCAATAGATTAGATCACTCTAAAGACAGAGTCTCAGGCCTTGGAGACAAACTATATAATCTTGAAAATAAAGTTGACAACAAAGATATTAAGAGACCACAACCAGAATATCCAAGAAATCTGGGATAACATTAAAAGACCAAATTTAAGAATTGTTGGTAGAAATGAGAAATGAAGGCTCTAAAATACAAGTAAAGGAATATAAGACCTTCTCAATTAAATGATATCAGAAAACTTTCCAAATCTTAGGAATAAGATGGAAATCCAAATACAAGATATATATAAGACCTCCAGGGCTGGGGTTGCGGCTCAGTGGTAGAGCGCTTGCCTAGCATGCACTGGGTTTGATCCTCAGCATCACATAAAATAAAATATAGGTATTATGTCCATCTACAATTGAAAAAGTGTGTGTGTGTGTATGAATGTATATATGTGTGTGTGTATGTATGATCCCAAATAGGCAAGATTAAAAAAATCCCCTCAAGACACATTATAATTAAAATGCCTAATATACAGAATAATGGTAGAATTTTAAAAGTCACAAGAGAAAAATGGCAGGTCACATTTTAGAGGTAACCCAATTGAGATTTCAACTGATTTCTACACCCAGACCCTAAAAGCCAAGAGGGATTGGAGTAACCAAGCCCTGAAAGAAAATGGGTGCAAACCTAGATTACTATATCCAGCAAAGTAATCCTTCAAAATTGAAGATGGGAAAAAAACAAACAAAACAAAACAAACTTCCATGACAAGCAGAAATTAAAAGAATTCATAACAACTAAGTCTGCACTACAAAACATACTCCATAAAATATTTCATGCTAAAGAAATGAAATATATAGATGAAAAACAGCATAGGATGAATCACACTCGAAGAATAGTAAATTAAAGGAGAATCAAGTATGAATTAAACATTAGAAATAAATCAAAATGGGGTCTCAGTCTCCACTGCCCGCCCCCTGCAAATTTATCCCAAATAAATATGTTAATAGTGAGTTGCCTCTCCTATTTCCTTCATTTGATTCTTTCCTTAACTGTTGGTGCCTAAACCCAGGACTGGTGTTGGAGTTTTCCACCAAGGGTGGTACCTCCAGGCCTTTATAAAACGTGACTTCAACTCAGCCTCTCTTTCTTTCCCTTTCTCATTCTACTGCCTCTCCCTCTGATGGTTCCAATAAGGATCACTCACATTGTTGGACTTCTCATCCGTTATTGGCCATCACTTATTGGGTAAGTAACTCCCTCACACTCCTCTGGATTCTTAGAATCTGTGCCATGGTTTCTGTCTCCATGGATACAGTTCTTCTTATAAATACTAGCACTGGGTGAGAAATGCTCATCCCACTGGGTGGTAATGACATTTTTCTTTGGGGACACCCATCAATTGCCTGCTGTTCCACTGGTTGTTCCTGGAATGACCTCAAGAAACCAAAATTCTTGTGGGGAGGCCCTTTGATTTTGACTTATGTCTCTGCCAGAATCCTTGGGGCCCCTCCTCAATCCTTTTTGTTCATCATGGGCTAGACTCTATCAAAATCTCTGCAAGACACCCACTTGGGGTGCCTTTCCAAACATACCCAAACCCTGGGTCTCTAAGACACAGTCAAAAACTACTGCCTGGCCCCAATACAAGTTGAATAATAAGTCATCGGCCTGAAAACAGCACATTTGACTTTCAAATTCTGAGATCTCGAAAACTTTTTCCACCACAATGGCAAATGATCCCAGGTTCCCTATGTTGAGGCCTCCGCTCCAGACCTGGTACCTCTGCTGCAGACTTTCTCTCTGCCAAAACTGCTCAACTTTTCACATTCTTCTCCTCAATGAAAAACCCCTCAAGGTATTCCTTTCTTGGGAACCCTCCCTCTTTGAGAGCTCTGCTTTCTTTTTATTACTCTAAATCCTGTTACTTTGCTCTGTCTGACCCTTGTGTTCATGGATCTCATTCCTCAAATTTGCAAGAAAAAGAACCTACCCATCCACCCTTCAGGTTACATTTAAGGGGGCTCACTTGGGTTCTCTGGAAGGGTGAGTAATACAAAGGAGCTCCCCTTTCTCTTCTCTTTGCTCTTTCTTAGTGGATAAACTGTCTTTAAACACCCACCCCTGTCAGCCAGTTAAAAGTGACTTGCATGGCTGCTGGTCTTAAGACTCAGATGACAGACTTGCTAGGCCGATGAGACCAATCCCCCTTTGCTTAGGCATTGGGAATGTCAGTCCTGTCTTGCTTCAGTTTCCTTTCTGTGGGAGAGAACTGGTGTGTGGGACAGGGGAAGGCTTGAGACAACTGAAGGCAGAAGACTGGAGCTACTCCCTGATACTGCATGAAGGTCTTATGCCCAGAGTCTAACCCTGAAAGTCCTCAGGAATACTGATTATCAACCCCTATCTGTCATTTTTGTTTCTGACTGACTTGGCCCATTGATGGAGGACACCCTAACCTGATGAATCTTGGATCCTGAAATGAAGTCAGTCTGATCTGAAGTCTTTGGCAAAGAGGTGTGACCCATTAATCCCCAGAGCATGAGCCAAATAGTTTCTCTCCTTCTCTTCAGAATTGCCCCTCCCACTTGTATACCTTGGTGCTCAGGCTACTCTCAACTACTCTGTGTGTCCTACTGACCCTCAATTCTTTCATGTTCTCTCCTTCAAGTGCCTAAATAAAGTCTCTAAGGGACTTCTAGGCTTTCTGGGACCAAAACCCCAAATCTGCCTCCATCTTTGGTCTTATGTGCCTAAATTTGTTTTGTTCTGGTTAGCCTTGCTTTGTCTATCCTTCTATATGCTTTTATTTGCTGCTGTTGTCTTTATTCAGAGACCAAATATTCAAGGGTTAACTCTCAAATACACTGGAAAGGGAAAAAAAATCTCCTTTGGAGAATCATAAGATGGATTGTAGGAGTAGATCTGCCCCCATGAAGAACAAGTGGCCACCTGGAAACCAAAGTCAAGGAAGACAAAAGGCCAAGGAAAAAGCAGCCTTGCAACTCTAAGGGCCTTGCAACTCTGGTGAGTCACTTGAACCCCTGATCAGGGGATCCAGAGGACCCTAGAGAACAGGAAACCAACCAATGCACATTCTGCAAAGAGGAAGGTCAATGGAAAGGAAAATGTCCCTGATGCTTCCAAGGGAAGCCACATGTGGAAAGACCTTGATCCATCCCAGCAGAGGCATGACTGGTAGAGGAAGGCTAAAGGAGCCAAGAGTTTCTCATGTTTCCAAGAATGATCTCTTGAGGAATCTCAGTTGACTCTTATTGGCAGGTAGGTTTTGACCAACTTGGTCTTAAACACCTGGCAGGAGAATATAAATAAAACACAGTCACACATAGACATTAAGAAAAAGGCATGGAAAGCAGTATGGAGATACCTTGGAAAACTTGGAATGGAACCACCTTATGACCCAGCTATCCCATTCCTTGGTCTTTACCCAAAAGACTTGAAAACAGCATACTACAGGGACACAGCTACATCAATGTTTATAGCAGCACAATTCACAATAGCTAAACTGTGGAACCAACCTAGATGCCCTTCAGTAGATGAATGGATAAAGAAAATGTGGTATATACACACAATGGAGTATTATTCAGCAATAAGAGAGAATAAAATCATGGCATTTGCAGGTAAATGGATGGAGTTAGAGAATATAATACTAAGTGAAGTTAGCCAATCCCAAAAAGCCAAATGCCAAGTGTTTTCTCTGATACAAGGAGGCCAATTCACAGTTGGGTTGGGATGGGGAGCATAGGAGGATTAGAGGAACACTAGAATGGCCAATGGGGAGGGAGGGAAGAGAGGGGGCAAAAGGGTGAAGAAAAAAAAAAGATGGTAGAATGAGATGGATATCATTACCCTAAGTGCATGTATGAAGTCACAAATGGTGTGAATATACTTTACATACAACCAGAGATTTGTAAAAATGTGCTCTATATGTGTAATATGAAATGTAATGCATTCTGCTGTCATTTATAACATCTTAGAATAAAAAATAAAAAAAAATCATGAAAAAAGAAAAAGGCAATGACTCTTTTAATGTAGTTCAAAATGTACAGTTGTGTCAGTCCTCTGACAAGCAAATAAAACTGGAAAGTTATAAAGGGTTACAAAAGAAACTATCAAGAGTCACAAGTTTGTTCTAAGTCAGTAGGAGACCTACAAATTTTCCTAACCTCCTATGTAGGTAAATTCAATCTGTTTTTCACTGGTATGATTGTCTAGTTCTAATATTTATCCCTTAGACCAATCTAACAGATGTAATGTGGCATATAAAAGCCCTAACTGACTTTACCAACAGAGTCCTAAGTGATCCTTCAGTTAACATAGAGATAATGCCAATAAAATCTACCTTACAGAAATCAGATAGTATTCCCCAGCTCAAGGGGAAACCTGTGCCATTATAAAAATCAAATGTTGTGCTTCTAGCAACTCTACTAATGTTTATAAAGCCTCGAATGACCTCCACTCACAAATAAATGAAGTGTCAGACCACACCCTAAGCTCTAATAAGTTACTATCTTCATAGTCTTCAGAGGCTGGCTGATAAAACTGATTGTTTTTGCGCCAACTACAGAAAAACAATGCTTTGCTGCATTGTTTGTCATCCTAGCATGATCTGTCCTCCATGTATACCTGGTCAACCTACCTGCCAACTGCTATTATGGACCTCTGAACTTCCCTGATGCACAAGATGCCTTGAATTCATTAAGCTGTAGATGGTCATGAAAATATGACCCTCCATGGAGCTATCTCCCAGCTTCTCTGAGGTAACTCTAGAAAGACCCTCTGGAGGGATTCTTTGACTGCCATAGCCAACACCCACCATCAGCTCAAAGATTCCAGAGCAGTTACAGTCCCTTTTCCCTGATAGCAGTCAAGGACCTCTTCAGAGGGGGGATTGAGGCAGGAGATACATCCTGTAGGCAGAAAGAACTGGGGACTTCAATGAATGAGATCCTACCACCCCAGGTTAAAATCGCAGGCTAAAATCATTTTAAAATTTTTAAATTAATTAATTAATTTTTTTAGGTTAGTCTTTTTGTGTGTTTTTGGCTGCTTGACCGGAAGGCCCTACACACTCTTGATGCCCAACTCTTATCCTTGGCAAAGATATCTTAACCGAGTTCAATGTCTCTATTCATTTTAATTCCCACCATAGCTCCCCACACTCCTACCCTTAATCCTTGTATTCCTTCCCCTCTAACATCCCAATCCATGCTTCTCCCTGAGTTGTCAACCACAGTGTGGAATACCTCCAAACCCACCATGGTCACACACCACACTCCTGTTAAAAATCTCCCTACAAGATCCCACCTCCAGCTAAAGCAAGTTGTTTCCTATCATTGCTCTGGTTGCCATGACTATAATCAAGGAATCTTCTTCCTATGTGGAAATCTTTACCCACCAATGGGACAAGAACTTGCCAAGCCCCCTTTCTCTTACCAATTCTCTGTATAATTTATTGGCTTTGCCATTGGGACCTCCCTGTTTTGTCTATTCACCTCATTTTTACAGAGGGCCATAAATGCCACTATTGATCAGAGAGTCCAGAACATTCTCCTCCTAAGCTCCATTACAACTGCTCAATACCAACACCTACAGCATCCTCAACCGATGGCACCTCTCAGTGGGAATTAGTTTAAAATACATTGCTATTCTGCTGTCATTTATAACATCTTAGAATAAAAAATAATTAAAAAATAAATAAAATAAAAAATAAATGCAAGTCAAAAAAAATACATTGCAGCCGGGCGCGGTGGCGCACGCCTGTAATCCCAGCACTTTGGGAGGCTGAGGCAGGAGGATCGCAAGTTCAAAGCCAGCCTCAGCAATGGTGAGGCACTTAGTAACTCAGTGAGACCCTGTCTCTAATAAAATACAAAAAAGGGCTGGGGATGTGGCCCAGTGGTCAAGTGCCCCTGAGTTCAATCCCCAGTACCAAAAAAAAAATATATATATATATATATTGCTACCCCTTCTCCCATCATCCCTTTCTTATCAAAGAAAAAGAAAAAAAAAGGCAGGAATGTTAGGTAGAACTTAACACAAGCAATGCCATTTTGAAATATATCCTTCACCTTAGAACAGGAGTCACTTCAAGGTCACTCTGATTCAGCCTGACCTAAACCCCAGACAATACTCCACCATCACCCAAAGAAACCCCAAACACTCCATCATCATAAGAAAGGAAATTGTTATCTGGGACTGAAATCCTGAAAAATACCTGGTTCCTTATGAAGGTGACACCACAAGGACCCTTCCCTAACAACCCCGTAGCAACAGCCTAACCACAAAAATTTCCCCCCTCAATCACTTCTTTATATTTACCCCAGCCTATAAGGGGAAGATAGTCTCAGTCTTCACTGGGTACCCCTCTGCAGGTTTGTCCAGAATAAACCTGTGTTACTGTTAAAAACAAACAAACAAAACCACCACCACCAACAACAAAAGAGAAATATGGAAGAAAATAAAAATCATCTCTGTATAATATCACTGAATATAAGTGGTCTAAATTCTCCAATTAAATTGGCAGACTTTATTAAAAAACAAGACCCAACCATATGTTGTTTAAAAGAGATTCACCTTATAGGAAATGAAATCTATAGATTAAAGGTCAAAGAATAGAAAAAGATATACCAAGCAAAAGGAAACCAAAAGCAAGCAGGGGTAGCTACTTTCATATCAGATATCAAGTAAAAATTAACCAGAAGAGACAAAGATCACTTCATACAGCTTACCATACAACAACAAGATATAATGATTGGGGGCAGGGTTGTGGCTCAGTGGTAGAGCACTCACCTAGCACATTAGAGGCACTGGGTTCAATCCTCAGCACTACATAAAAATGAATAGAATAAAGGTATTGTGTCCAACTACAAATAAAAAATATTAAAAAAAGATATAATGATTGTAAATATTCATGTTCCAAATAATAGTTCAACTAACTATATAAAACACAATCAATATAAAGAATCAAATAAAACACAATACAATAATACTGGGTGATTTTAACACACCTCTATCACTACTAAGTAGGTAATCCAAACATAAACTAAGTAGAGACTTTTCAAAATTAAAAAATGCTATTAATCAAATAGATTCAATAGACATCTGTACCATATTTCATCCATCAACAACTGTATTTTCTTCTCAGTGGCACATGGAACTTTCTCTAAAATAGATCATATTTTAAGGCACATAGCAAAAAATCAAATATAAAAAATACAGAGATAATTCTTTGCATCCTAGCAGATCATAATAGAAGAAAATTAGAAATCAATGACAAGATAAAAAAGATAAATAATTTTAACACCTGGAGATTAAATAATAAAGTTTCAAATGAGGAATGGATCACAGAGGGAATCAGGGGAAAATTTTAAAAATTCTTAGAAACAAATGAGAATAGAAATACAACATATTAAAATACCTGGGAAAGCATAAAGGTAGTCCTAGGAGGAAAGTTACAGCACTGACTTCCTACATTAAAAAAATAGATACCAATGCTGGAGTTACAGCTCAGTGGTAGAGTGCTTGCACGGAATGTGTGAGATGCTGGGTTCCATCATCAGCACCACATAAAAATAATAAAATAAAGGTATTAGGAAAAATAGATACCAAATAAAAAACCCAATGTTACATCTCAAGGTCCTAGAAGAACAAACTAATTCCAAAATTAGAAGACAGGAAAAAATTAAGATCAGAGTTGAAATTAATGAAATTGAGAATTTAAAAAATACAAAGGATCAATGAAACAAAGACATGGTTCTTTGAAAAGATACACAAGATTAACAAATTTTTAGCCAAACTAATGAAAAGAGAGAGAAGAGCCAAATAAAAAATTAGAGACAAAAAGGAGATATCATATAACAGATACTTCTGAAATCTAGAGGATCATTTAGAAACTATTTGGAAAATTTATACTTCAGTAAACTGGAAAATCTAGAAGATACTTGCAGGAGCCCTGTTTGGGGAGATGGCTAGATTGCAGTTGACTACGGGCCATGGACATTTTTGGGCATTGCCGCCTTCCGTAGTCTCACGGGACTTGGCCCAGGATCTCGAGAGACTTGAGCCGTAACTCAGCATATCAGGCTAGCGCCATTCCTGCTCGGGCGCATGAGATGAGACCTGAGAGAGAACGGACGGGGTTATCGCTATTGTATAGATATATTGTAGTTTCTTGTAAGAGTAGGTGTCTTGGTTTCTTGTGAGAGTGTGTATGTGGTTTTAGAAATTACAAGAGACAGAGAGAGAAAGATTAAAGAATTTTTTCGTCTCCATCCTGTCTCCGGACTCCTTCCCGCGGCGCCGCCGTTCCGGGCTGCAAATCCCTTTCCGGCAACTACAGTTGGTGGCCCGTACGGGGAATTCAGCACAGCAGGTAAGAACTGAGAAACCTCGCAGGAGTCTCTAGTCAGAGTGGTTAAAATGGGTTCGAAAATAACTTAAGACCCAAGTGTACAAGGCTCTTGATGAATTCTTTGATATAGCTGAGTCTCTCGTTAGTGAGGAGGATTTACAAAACAGTGAAGGCGATCATGAAAGTGTAGCTTCCGCTGAGTCAACTAAGACCAGTAAAGAGAGTATTAAAAGCATCCCAAAAATGACAAAGATCCGAGCTGCTAAAGCTATTCAAGATTTATTAGAGATAGTTCAAGGATACATGGTCTCAATTGAACCTGGGACTCAGGATGTTACTGAGTCAATTAGGACCAATGAGAGTAGTAGTAGTGAGGAGGAAATAAGTAAAAGTGATTTTGAGAAAATGAACAAAAGGAAATTAAGGAAGACCAAGACAAGGGATCGTCAAGTGGAGGAACTTGTGTCCTCTACTCCCCCATGGGTAGAATCCATTACAGAAAATATGAAGGGTATCACTAGGCGTTTGCATACCCTAGAAATAGAAATAAAAAGTCTTTCTGGGCGCTTATGCGCTCTCGAGGGTAACTCACAGATACATTGGGAACTGCCAGTATTTGAAAATGAAAATGGACAGAGGGGCCACCAGCCAGTAGATTTCAAAACAATAAAAAATCTCAAAGAGGCAGTAATGACATATGGGCCCCAAGCTCCTTTCATGTTGAGTATACTGGAGTCCCTTAACACCTTTAGCTTAACCCCAGCAGACTGGAAACGTCTATGTAAAGCAACATTAAGTGGGGGACAATACTTGGTTTGGCGATCACAATTTCAAGAACTTTGTATAGAAACAGCTAAAAGAAATGCATCTGCAGGGTTTGGAGACCATAATATAGAAATGCTCACAGGAGAAGGGCAATTCACAGACGTACAGGATTAAAAATATTATACCCCAGGAGTATATGCTCAGATAAATGCAGCTGCCTTAAAGGCATGGAAAACTGTACAAGGACCTGGGGATCTACAAGGTAGCTTGTCCAAAGTAATTCAAGGATCTAATGAACCATATGCTGAATTTGCTGATAGACTTTTGAGAACTGCAGGTAGAGTTTTTGGAGACATTGATCAAGTTATGCCATTAGTTGTCCAATTAGCATACGAAAATGCTAATAAATATTGCCAAGAAGCCATCAGGCCGTGGAAAAATAAAAAGGATCTTTCCATATATATACAACTATGTAAAGATATAAATGATGCCTTTGTCACAGGAAATGTGATTGCAGCAGCTGTGAGAGATGCTGCCCCTCAAAATTTCACAAGGGCTCAACCTAGACATTATAATCAATCAGGATATTCTAGGCAAAATTATCATAATCAATCAGGCTATTCTAGGCAAAATCCCAAAAGAGAAATAAGACCAAATTCATACCGTGCTCCAGGTTGCTGCCCCAGGTGTAAGAAAGGAAATCATTGGGCCAATAAATGCTATTCAAAATTTGACATCCATGGAAATCCTTTGTTCAGGAATTCAAAAAACAGGGCACGGGGCCCAATGCCCCGGGGCCCACAAATGTACGAGGCATTGGAGGAGGAGTATCCTCAAGCATCCACTCAGATGCTTCCCCGACACAATCCCTACTACCCATCCACTCCCTCGCCAGAGGAACAGGAGGAAATGCAGGATTAGACCTCTGTTCCACTGCCTGAATAGTGTTAACACCTGAAATGGGGGTTCAACTGATTCCCACAGGAGTTAGGGGACCTCTTCCCTCAGGGACTGTAGGACTTATTCTAGGGCGAAGTCCTGAAAGCTTATTAGGTTTGCAAGTGACCCCAGGTGTAATAAACTCAGACTACAAAGGAGAAATAAAAATAATGCTTAGCTCACCCCAAAGTATAAGTCCTATTAATCAGGGAGATAGAATTGCTCAGCTGCTCCTCCTTCCAAATTTACATAATTCATTTAAAATGAATAGCCTCTAAATAGGAACAATAGGGGATTTTGTTCCACTGATTTGAAACCCATGGTTTGCTGGGTTCGGGACTGTACAAGGAGGCCTATGTGTAAAATAAGAATCCAAGGAATAGAAATGGAGGATCTTATAGATACTGGAGCTGATTCTTCCATCATTAATTTATGTCAATGGCCCAAACACTGGCCTCTGCAAAAAGCTTCAACCAGTTTAAGAGGCTTGGGATATAATAACCTCCCAGAAAAAAGTGCGGTAATTTTAAAATGGGAGGATGATAAAGGACATAAAGGAACGTTTCAGCCTTATGTTTTACCTAATCTACCGGTTACTTTATGGGGAAGAGATATTTTACAACAAATGGGAGTACACCTTGCAACCAAACCTGCAGGTGTTAAATGTAAAAATCTACAGGGTAATCCTAACCCTAAAAGAAATCATTATTAAAAAGTACAGGGTAAGCTTAACCCTAAAAGAAATCATTATCATATAGGAAAAAGACATTTTTCTTTGGGGCCACTGAGAAAATAATTTTGAAAATACCATGGCTTTCTGATAAGCCAGTGTGGGTCCCTCAGTGCCCCCTATCTAAAGAGAAATTACAAGCGGCCCACCTACTAGTTCAGGAACAACTAGAAGCAGGACATATAGAACCTTCCACCTCTCCCTGGAATTCCCCCATATTTGTGATCAAGAAAAAGTCAGGAAAATGGCGATTATTACATGATCATAGACAAATTAATAAAACCATGCAAGTCATGGGCTCTACTCAACCTGGACTTCCGAATCCTGTAGCTATACCAAAAAATTTCCATCTTATTAGTCTTGATATAAAGGATTGCTTCTTTTCTATTCCCCTACATCCTCTGGATGCCCCCAGGTTTGCTTTTTCAGTTCCTTCTATTAACAATAATGGCCCTGATCAGAGATATCAATGGAAGGTTTTGCCGCAGGGAATGGCTAATAGCACCACCATATGCCAAATATATGTGGACAAGGCTATCCAACCCATTAAAAATAAATATCCAAACCTCTTGTGTCTACATTACATGGATGATATTTTACTGGCCCACCCTAATCAAAAAATCTTATTTAATATATTCAGTGACATGGTAGAAAATTTTAAAAAATACGGATTATGTATAGCAGAAGAAAAAGTTCAAACCAGATCTCCCATATTATATTTAGGATTTAAAATCATGGATACTTTTGTTAGACCCCCCAAAATTTTAATAAATAAAGAACATTTAACCACCTTCAATGATTTCCAAAAACTACTGGGAGACATTAATTGGCTTTGCTCTACACTAAACCTCACTACTGGCCAATTAAAACCTTTATTTGATATCCTTTGAGGGGACCCTGATCCATCCTCACCGTGAACACTGACTCCAATTAAAACCTTTATTTGATATCCTTCGAGGGGACCCTGATCCATCCTCACTGTGAACATTGACTCCTGATGCTAGGAAAGCTTTAAAGTTAGTAGAAAAAGCCATCGAAGGAGCTCATTGTGACAGATTTGATTTAACTCAACCGCTGATATTAATCATTATTTCTTCACAATATACACCGACAGGAGTATTTTGGCAACAAGGGCCTTTATTATGGATACATTTGCCTGTCTCTCCTAAAAGCATAATTGAGTCTTATACCTCCATGGTGGCTAAACTTATTCTTTAAGGACTTAAAACTTCTACTAAAATATTTGGCATTCACCCTGCTACTATTATTACTCCCTATTCATCGTCACAGATTGAATATTTATGCTTCAACTTAAATGAATTAGAGTTATTTGGATCCATATATATATATATTTTCATAAGCCCTTTGTTATTTTTGATGTCACACTGGACAGACGCACATACAAACATATATTTGTGACATCACATTAACATGAAATTTAGACAAATACACAGACATAAACACATATATAAAAAAAATACAATTGTGTGCACACTAAAGAGAGATCTCTTCGTCCTGGCTGGGAGGAATGACACTTAAGTTGTGACATTCTTCACAGAACTAGGAAAAAAAAACAGTTTTAAAATTCATTTGGAAAAATAAGAGACCCAGGATAGCCAAAGCAATCCTAAGATAGAAAAGTGAAGTTGAATGCATCATAATACTGAACCACATGTAATAATTCAGAGCTATAGTAACATAAACAGCATGGTACTGACACCAAAACAGACCTGAAGACCAGTGAAGTAGAAGAGACGCAGAGACAAATCTACATAGACATAATCATCTCACACTTGTCAAAGGTGCCAAAAACATATGCTGGAGAAAATGGTGCTAGGAAAACTGGATATACACATGCAGAATAATGAAGCTAGATCCCTACCTCTCACCCTGCACAAAAGTCAACTCAAAGTGGATCAAAGACCAGGAATTAGATCAGAAACTTTGAGTCTGCTAGAAGAAAATATAGGCTCAACACTCTTAACATATTGGCACAGGCACCATTGTCCTTAACAAGACTCCTAAAATGCAATTAATAAAATAAAAAATTCAATAAGTGGGATGGCATCAAATTAAGAAGCTTCTGTAAAGCAGAGGAAACATATAAGAGCATGATGAGAGAGCTTACAGAATAGGAGATCTTTGCTCCCTGCTCCTCAGACAAGGGATTAATATGCAGAATATATAAAGAACTCAAAAAAATATAATACACGCAAATAACACAATTGATAATTGGACAAAAGAACTAAAAAAGACACTTCTCAAAAGAAATAAAATGGCCAAAAAACATATGAAAAAATGTTCAACATCTCTAGCAATCAGGGAAATGCAAATCAAAACTACATCATGATTTCACATCATTCCAGTTGGCATGGCAATTATCATGATTACAAATAAATGCCAATGAGGGTGGTAGGGGAAAAAGGAACACTTGTACACTGTTGAGTGCATCATGCTGGAAAATCATGCTGGAAAGCAGTATGGAAATTCCTAAAAAAAAGAAAACAAAACAAAAACAAAAACTAGGAATGGAACCATCATATGACTTGTATACCACTCCATGGTATTTATCTAAAAGAACTAAAATGAGCATATGGCCACATCAGTGTTTATAGCAGTGTAATTCATAGTAGCCAAGTTATGGAACCAGTCAAAATGCCATAAACAGATGAATGGATTAAGGGAATGTGGTATATATATACACTGGGGTTTAACTCAGCTATAAAGAAGAATAAAATTATGGTATATGTGGGTAAATGGATGGAACTGGAGTACATGCTAAAGGAAATAAGCCAGACTCAGAGAGTCAATGTTTTCTCTTATATGCAGAAGCTAGACCAAAATAAGGGGCAGAGGGAAGGTACATGGAGGGGATTTCCATGAAAACAGAAGAAAGATCAGTGGAGTAGAGGATAGGGATTGAGTGGGAGGGAGGAAGGATGGGAAAAAGGAGGAATAGTGGAATGAAACTTACCAAACCATCCTATGTACATATATGAATATACTACAGTGAACTTCACCTTTATGTATATCTACAAAAACACTACTTAAAAATATAAATAAATAGAAGACCAGTAGAGTAGAGAAAAAGAAATGGGGGAGGGGAGGAAGGAAAGAAAAGGGAAAGTACTGGCGACTGAATTGGAGCAAATTATATTCCATGCTTGTATGATTATGTCAGAATGGATCCTGATATTATGTACAACTATAATGCACTAATAAAAAATAGAGTCTGTGTCTATTTCAATTATAACTTGCAAAAAATGAGCCCCCAAAGTGCTTCTTCCCTTTATAACTAAGTACCCTGGATTAGTTGGAATCATGATAGCTGCTGCCCATCAGTTTAGGAGCTAAAAGGGATACTACTGGTTTAGCAAAGGAGAAAAGGAGAGGCAGTGAACAGCTGGCATGCAGGACTCCCTTCATTAGATGGAGCTAGGTAGTGAGTGGGTGAGCTGATTGATCTGGAATCAAGTAGGAGACAGGGTCACAAAAGTCATTTGCTACCTATTGCCCAAATCATTAAACTACATGGTATTACAGAAGTAGAAGGTCCTTCAAAGACCAAGTTCAGCCTTTCATGTGTAGAATAACTTGCTCAAAGGCAAAACAATTGTGTTGGCTCTATTGGGACTAGAATCCATCTCAGTGCTCTTATATTACCATACTACATCTTTTCTATTTCCTAACAGGATCTGGGAGCCAAAATCCAAGATCTCAAATGAAGTTTTGAAAAGAGGAGAACAGGGAGAGTATGAGTATGATGTGTGAAGGCAATACAACTGAAAATGTACTAGACCTGAGAGCTGGCTCCATGAAGAGATCTCCACAGTCTCACCCTCTAGACTCATATCAATAGAGCCAGTCATTTAATTATCTAAGTTTCAGTTTTCTCATACATAAAATATATCTGAAAATAATCATACCTAGTTCAGAGCTACCAGGAAGATAAAATGAAACAATGTGTACAAAAAGCATTAAATAAACATTGTTTTTTTTTCTACTTATGAGCAACAGATATTCTCATCTTACTTTGAATTTTTAAACATTTAAACACTAATGACCAGAAGGCAGAAAGGATGGAGGATGGAGGAGATGGCATGATTAGAAAGAACAGGCTTATGTACAGAGAACATCTTGTTTTGTGAAATGAATTGTGTAATCACATTCTTTCCACATTGTATCACTTGTTCCTCAGCCAGGATACTAAGATGGCTGAGCCTCTGCTATTATGGAAAGCTCCACTCTAGGACCTACTGAGGTATGAGGTCAGGGAGAAAAGAGTTACTGAAGGGAATAATGGAATGATAACCAAAAGACCCATCTGGAAATATCATGTGAAAGAAAGTCTATCGGCCTTCTAAGCCTGGTCCTTCTGGCCATCTTCCATTAAAAATCTAAGGTCTTCAGAGAGATGCAGAAGAGAATAGTTAGAAAATTCCTTTGGAAGCATCAACTGCATTGTGAATCACTTCTTATCAGTGTGAGTGAAGTCAGAAAGGAATGCATGCCCAGTAAATCCTGGACACAAACTCCCAGCTCTGGTTCTGCAGGACTGCCTAATGTCTCTAGGAGATTTTCCAGTAAAATAACATAATTTTCTAGGCAAGAAACTGAGAAAATTGACCTATTTACCGAACGAAGCTTGAATCACCAGAGCCTATCCTGTTTTGACCTCAAATAAATAAAAATGACTGCTGTAGCAATTCCAAGGAAGCTCTTTTCTTGCAGCTTCTCAGAGCAATAATTTAATAAGGCATGGAGAGGGTTGGCAACAGATTTCTCATGATTCCTGGGCACATGTTTCTTGCAGCATTTAGAGGAGTGGCACTTTCCTGATTACCTTACTTCTAAGTTCCCTCTACCTTAGTACTACTATCCTAACCCAAGACACCCTCATTTCTTCCTCATTCATAATAACCACTGCACAATCCATCCTCCACAGAGCAGCCCAAGTGACTTTTTAGGTAACAGCTTTATTGACATATAATTCACATGCCATAAAATTCACACATTTCAGTGATCATGTATATTCACAAAGTTGTGCAAACATCGCCCCGATCTAATTTTAGAACATTTTCATCATCCCAGAATAAAATCCTATACCCATTAGCAGTCACTTATAATTTCTCCCCTGGCCCCTGGCAACCACAAATCCACTTTTGCCTCTATGTATTTGCACATTCTGGACTTTCCATATAAATGCAATCACACATTACATGTTTTTTTTCATGTATATTGTCTTCATGATATAGCTATGCTGTAACATTATCAGTAAACCATTCCTTTTTTATTGCCAAATAGTATTTTATTATATGGCTATACCACATTTTATTTATCCATTCATCAGCTGATGAACATTTGAGTTGTTTCAACTTTTAGGCTATTATGAATAATGTTGCCAAGAACATTCATAATATGTTTTTTGTGTGAACATATGTTTTCTATTTTCTTGAGTATATATCTATGAGTGGAACTTCTGGGTCACATAATAAGTATGTTCAACATTTTGAGTAACTTCAAACTGTTTTCAAAAGTTGCTGCAGCATTTTATGATTTCACCACAATTTATAGAGTTCTAATTTTTCCAATCTTCCATAATATTGTAACTGTTCACTTTTTGATTATAGTAATACCCATGGGTGTGAAGTGGTTATCTGTGATTTTGGTTTACATTTCCCTAATGATTAATGATGCCAAGCAGCTTTTCAAGTATGTATTAGTCATTTGTGTGTATGTATGTGTATATATATGTATACATATATATTTATATATTTATTTAGAGAAATATCCATCTAAATCCTTTGCCTGTTTGGTTTATTTATCTTTTCTTACTGCTGAGCCATAAGTGTTCTTTTATATTCTGGATATGAGTTCAAGTGATTTTCAAAAACGTATATCAGATCTTGTCACTTGTTACGCCCTTGCTTAGCACCCTCCAATGGTTCCCCAATAAGTATAGAATAAAGTTCAAAATTCTCACTCTGGTTACAAAGCCCTATATCATCTGACACTGGTTTGCCTACCCAGCATCAACTTGTACTACCTTCTCACTCACGATGTGCATTCTAGTAAGAGCAATCTGCTTTCTGCCCTGGAAATAAAGTAAGCTCATCCACATTTCAGGACAATAGCATTAACTGTCCCATCTGCATGCTTGGCACCCTTTCCTTGATGGTTCCTTCTTATCATTCAGGTCTTAATTCAAACACTGACTTTTCAGACAAATTTTTCTGAAAAGAAATTCTACCTAGAAGTTACCCTTCCATAAAGAAATTTGGGGATGGTAGATGCATTCATTATTTTGATTGGGGTAATGATTTCATGGATGTATGTTTATTCAAAATTTTTCATATTGTACACTTTAAACATATGCCATTAATTTTATATCAACTATACTTCAATAAAGCTATTAAACATATAGCTTCCATTCTAACTCTACTTTCACTGTCACTATCTTATCAGATTTTGTTTCCTTAGGAGAAATTACCTCATTTCCCTCTACAGAAATTATCTACCAGAAATGACTTTCTTCTTTTTTCACTTTTCTGTTTTGGTGCTGGAGATGAAACTCAGGCCCTTGCTTAGGCTAAGCATGAGCTCTACCACTGAGCTATTTCCATAGCACTTGAAATGGTCTTATTTATTGATTTAAACATCTACTCTTTCTTACCCCACTAGAACAAAAATGTTATGAGGGCAGAATTATTGTTCATCTTTGTCACTTAAGTATTCTCAGCTTGGCTTACAATGATGTGCTCAATAAATATTTGGCTAATTGAATTAAAGAATAAAAGTTTAGAAAAGAGACTCTGAGACAATAGGAAGGGTGACTTTCTCTTCCCTCAGGTTTACCAGTATATTTCAGACTTAAGAGGATGGAATTATTATTATTTTCCTTATTAAAAGCAGCCATCTCTAAGTCTATCCCAGATGATCTCTATCATTATGATCATCATCATCAACAATCATCATCATCATCAAAAGTATCATTTATGATTCATTTAGTCTGTGGCATTATTATAATATTTTATATATATTCTCCCATTATTAGTGGTTAATTTTATAATAGTGTAATAATAATATAGTATAACATTATGTAGTAATTGTAACAAATATAACTATAATAATAGCAGCAGTGATACAATAACAATTTATTTTAGCCCCTTCTATTTTCCAGAGGTAATTTCATTTATTCCTCAAAATAACTTTATGAAGTAGGTATTCTTTTAAAGACGTGGAATCAGAGGTTTAGACAGGTGACTGCTCAAAGCCACACAGCTGGTAAGGAAGAGATGGATCTCAAACCTATGACTATCTTACTTCAAAGCTCAAGATTTTCCCATCTTGTTGTAGTGATTCTGAAATATTTTTACAACACAGTGTTACCCCAGCTCATTACAAAGCCCCTAAGGCCTGAGAAAGACATTTGCCTTGAGAATGTTACACTTTGAAAGGGGTCAGAGGCAAAAGTAAGATAGGCGAGAAGTTAGTTGCCTGAAAATAAATCAGGATATTTAGAGTGAGGAATTTGTACTTTATCTCAAATTCCATGTCTGGCTTCATTTGACACTTAATTCTTTACTGTTAATGGCTATTCTCTGAAGACGTTGGTATGTACCTAAGTTGCTGGTCCTCATTCCTCCCCTGCCTATTGGTGAAGTGTTCTGTTGACAACAGGCTGTGACAGAGCTAGGTAATCTCCCTCATCATCTGCATCCTGGTTTCAAGAACCTTTACCTTTGGTGCCAGGTGGCTGAAGGTTGTCTCCAGTCAAAGAACACCAGCCCACAGGAAAGATGTCCCGAGAGTCGAAGCGGCACCAGTAATCAAAGGCTCCTCGCCACCCATCAAAAGTGACAAGCACCTCTGAGCCCCGAACCTCCCCTATAGTGGCTGGGCAAATGAAATGAGGATTCTTCCTGTCCACAGCTTCTAGCTTCATTCCCATTTTGAAGAAGTTGTGGGAAGGTGATGGTGGCTCCTAGATGGAAACAGAAATATACAGACCTAGACATAAAGAAAAGGACTGGATACATCAATAGACTGTTGTCTCATTTAGATAATTAAAAAATGACTGCTATGCAAGATTTACCATTGGAGATTTAGTCTTTATTTTAAATGGATTTCAAAGTATACAAAAATATTACTTTATTAATTCTAATATTTTGACATCTTTGATTCAGTTCTTTTTAAATAAAAGGTTACAGATAAAGCTGAATCTCCCTTTGTTCCCTTACCTGCCCCATTCTTCTGTCACCTGCTGCAGAGGTTAACAGTTACCCATGCCTGTTTTTATACTTTACTGTATGTGTACATATCTATCTGCACATTTAAAAATTTTACACAAATGGTATTGTACTGATCACATCATTCTACAACTTGCTAGTTTGTTCAATATCGTTTATGAAGTTTACCCATGTTGATAAATTTAGCTCCAGTCATTTTAACTTCTACTAGCATTCTGTAATATGTATATATCACACTCTATTTATTCTCTTTAAATGGACATTTAAGATTGTTTCTAATTACTTACTATTTCAAAAGAGTTTTAATGATCATTCTTGCACTGTTCCTTTGTATACATGTGGTAGAGTTTCTTTAGAATATATACCTAGGAGTAGAATTGCTGAGATTCAGGATAGACATATACATCTTCTGATTTATTAAATATTGATAAATTGTACTCCAAAGTGGTTGCAACATTGTATACATTCACCAGCAGTGTGTAAAATCTTAGATACTGATTTGTAGTCACATAGATCACGTTTTTAAAAAAATGTGTTGTAGGGCTGGGGTTGTGGCCTAGTGGTAGAGCACTTGCCTAGCATGTGTGAGGCACCGGGTTTGATTCTCAGCACTGCATATGAATAAATGAATAAAATAAAGGTCCATCAACAATTAAAAAAAACTGTCTTGTACACTCTGTTCTTGCCCCTATATTGTTTCATCTTGTACCAACAACATAGTCCTATTAAATGAGTATTTGGCAGGAAGTGTCCCCCTACTTTGTGATTCTTCAATATTGTCTTGGCTGTTCTTTCTCCTTACTCTTTCAGTGAATTTTAACAACTTGTCATATCCCACAGAAAACTCTATTAAGATTTTGATTGGAACTGCAATGAGTTTATATAATAATTTGGGAAGAAATAACCTTTGTTATATATGATATTGAGCATTCTCACCTATGAACATGACAGTCCTTTCTATTTGTTAAGACTTCTTCAATAAAGATTTAAAATTTCCTCTATAAATATCTTGCGATTTCTTACTAACATCTTTTCTAGACATATTATGATTCTATTGTTATCATAAATGATTTTTAAAAAATTATTCTCAAGCCATTTGTTGTTGTTAGGTAGGAATGAACTGATTTTTAAAAAGCAACCGATTTCATACTGTTTGATATATTAATTTTTATCTGCTTTATTTATCCATTATGAGAGATGTACATTCAGACACTCCTTAGTGGTTGTGGATTTTCCAATTTTATCATGCAATTGTCAGATTTTTATATATCTTGAGGCTATGTTTTTCAGGCTCATAGATGCTTCTATATGCTTTAATCTTGATAAGCTTTTTAATGCTTTTTTTGCCTCAGAGTCTCCTTTGATTTCAGTATAGTTTACACCAGCTTTATTTTGATAAAAGTTTGCCTAGTATATTTGTTTTCTCTTACTTTTAACAGTTTTACGTCATTATGTTTAAGCAATATCTATATAGTAAATATCATATAGAATTTAAAAGGGTTAATCTCTGTATGATTAAACTGATAAGTTTAGCCTCATTTCTTATGATAACTGTGATTTTTTGAAAAATTTTAATTTTTTTGTGGCGAGGGTCTGTTTCTCAGGCACAATATCTTGAAATCGTGGGGTCCAATGGTCCTTCTGCCTCAGCCACCCAAGTAGCTGGGACTACAGGTGTGTGCCATCATGTCCAGCTGAATTTATTATAGTTATTTTATTGTCTATGTTTCTATTCAATTTGATTTTCAAGGCACTTTTACTTCTTTTTCATCAACTAAGTTTTCATCCTTTCTTCCCCTCCATTGATTTAGAAGTTTAAGTCTACTTATAATCTTTTAATGGATCCCTTTAAAATTTTAACTATGTAGTTGAATAACAAAAGACTAAAACTCATCTTTTTTTTCTAGTCCCAAACAATAAGAGAACTTTAGAATATCTCAACTACTCCTAAGTTGTATAGTGTAGACAATTTAGTCCTATCTTATTATACTGCCAATAAGTTCCTTTTGTTATTATAATTGCTTTATACAGTGACAAGCAAACAATATATTTAAACGATATATTTCGTCACTATTACTTCTTCCATCTCATTCTTACTTTATGGTTAAATGACCTTCTTCCTGAAATAAAATCTTCAGTTTTCATTCATCTATTTACTTTGGTTTGTTTGATAAATCTGATAGAATTCTAGGTGGATTACTATTTTCTTTCATTATTTTGAAAATATTATTCCATTACCTTTGGCTTATACTGCTGCTGCCAAGAAACATGTCAGCTGATCCTTTTTAAGGCATTCTGTTTAATTACTTTGTCAGATCTTCTCTGTCGACTCTAGTTTCCTAGAGTTATAATGTTTTAAGCTATATATGTTTTTATTAAATGCTCTGGCAAATGCTCAGTCATTATCTTTTTGAATATTGTCTCTTTCTTATTCTTTCTAATTAATCTTCCTGGATTTTATGTTCAGCATCTGTCAGGCCTTCTAATACTAATAGTATTTTTGCTTTTTTTGTTTGTGTGATTCAAACGTTGATTTATTGAATTTCTGTTGAAATAAAAGAACATTAATATTTTGTTTGTATTACTTTCTAGGGAATGTTCAATTTAATTGGTGAAAAACCCAATTCAGCAGTCTTAAATAGGTGATAATTTGGCTGTGACCGAGTATTCTTGCTTTTTGCCCTTAATATTTCCATCTTTTTCTCTCTTGTGTGCTGCAATCTAGAAAAAGTCTTCATACATGTTTTCCAGTAATTCTTCAGGTGTGTATGTTTAAATTACATACATACCTATTAATTTTTCTTTAAGTATCATCTTTCAATGTTTGATTCGGTCTTTTTTTTTTTTTTTTTTTCCAAATCTGTCTTATGCTTTTTCTTACCTTTTTATCCCTTCTTTTAGTTCTTCAGTCATTTTCAAATACTTAAGTTATAATCTCTAGGTGACATTTCTATTGGTTGAAAGTCCTTGGGGTTATGTTACTATTTGTTCTGTTTAATGATTCCCCCTCATGGCAAATTTGTTTTGAAAGTTTTTCAGAGCTAATTTGAGACTAAGTGCTCATCTTCAGTGGTATTTAATTTCTGAGATTTTGGTGACATCAAACCCTCTAGAGAGATTTTCAATTTGCTTCTTCCAGCACCCCAAAATATCCATACAACTGTGGAATTCCTAAACAACACAGGCAGTGTATGTGAATCAGGGTCAACAAGGGTAAAGGCTCTATTAATCAGAGGCGATGACTCCATTCCCATCCCTACACATGGTCCAGCAGATTCTTCCTTATCTATGTAATCATTTTCTCACTTGGGGGTAAACACTTGAGAGGCATGCTCTGGTTTTTATGTGGCGTGCAGGTACATTTCCCTGCCTTGCATGGGCCCTAGGCCTCATCACATATATATATATGTATATATATGTTTATGTGTACATATATATACATATATATATTCATACACACAGATATATAAATAATATCTTTTATATATAATACCATATATAATGTTATATATTACATATATTATAATATCATATATATTTATATGTGTATATATATATATATATATAAAGATATGATTCTTGGAAAGTAAGACTGGCAAAGCCCCTAAGGAAGCTATAGGCTCAGTATACACATTTAATACTATCATTTTTCTCCCTTCGTTTTTGGCCTATGAAGTTTTTTCTTACTTTCTGTAAACTCAGCAGAGCATTGAAAAGAATATTTGTTGGGTCTCCCCCTGCCTGACAGCATTTTGAGGTATTTTGTAGTAAAAGAGTTTTCAAGTTTCCTAGTACACCGAATTTTGAGAACTAGAAGTCTCTCAGGGTCTAGATTTAACTAGCAGTATAGGTTAACCTAATTCAGTCCCCCTTATAGTAACTCTCACCCCAATAGAGAATTCACCTAATAGCAGTCTGCCTGCCTCTCCTCTTGAGAAACAAGGAATTATGAATACAGGTTTTGGATTCCCATTCTACCACTTAGCCATGTGTTTTATTCAAAAGTATGTTTCCTTAACTATTAAGTGGAACTACTAATTCTTAATCCATAAAGTCAGCTGTGGGTATTAAATGATATAGTATATATAAAGCACCAAACTTATTGTAGGAACTCAAAAAAGTCTCCTTCCTTCCTCTCTGTTTAGAACATAGACTCCACGGAACTCTATAAGACTTGTTCCTTTATACTTATATTACATTGTATAGTTCTATTAATAAGCACATTTTAACTTCTTAGCAACCCCATAAGGTAAACAGAGTTCTACTTCAGAGGTAAGAATGAAAAGGATCTTATTAACTTATTATTGACAGCTGAAACCAAAAAAACTTGGAATCCTATTTTATTGTTGCCTTAATAAACTTTTCTGAGAATAACTGGTACCTCATAAGTACTAAAATATTCTTCTATTGAACCAGCTTCTGAGAAGGCATCCTCAGGCCATAAACAGAATGCAGATACCAGAGCCTCAATCATTGAAAGGAGGTAAGTATTTGAATTGAAGCACCTTGGAGCTGGTGATAGCTGAGGGACAGCCTACCTTGTGGAAAATCCTGATGGGAGCCATCTCTGCTCCATTGAGCGTCTTCAAAAGGAACATGGGCCAAGAGGAGGCATTCAGCCGAAATCCTGCAGCAATCCAACAAAGAGGAGATTAAGAAATTCCAGCTACTCCTGCCATAACCCATGCTGTGAGAGTCATTGAATCATAGGCTATTAGGAATAGACTTAAAAGTTAAATAAAAGCCGGGCGCGGTGGCACACGCCTGTAATCCCAGCACTTTGGGAGGCTGAGGCAGGAGGATCTCGAGTTCAAAGCCAGTCTCAGCAATGGCGAGGCACTTAGCAACTCAGTGAGACCCTGTCTCTAATAAAATACAAAAAAAGGGCTGGGGATGTGACCCAGTGGTTGAGTGCCCCTGAGTTCAATCCCCAGTACCACAAAAAAAAAAAAAAAAAAAAAAAAAAAAAGTTAAATAAAATAAATGCCTTATTAGACTAGACAAGATGAGGAAAAGGAGGCACATTGGAGGAAATGTAACTTGTCGCAGGTATTGCTGCAAAGTAAGTAGTAAGATGGGTCTCCAAACTGTTTCCTGACCCCAAGGCAAATATTACACACTATGTACCATAATGCCTAGAACACTTTCCTTGAAAAATAAAAAAAAAAAAATTGTGAGATAGGATTAACAAATTCTTAGAAGTGATCCAGAAAGTAGAGTTAGTAAATGGGGATCTAACAGTCTTAAGAGGTAAACTAAACATGTCAACTGATAAGCTCAATATATAAGCAAATCACTTTGTTTCAATATAAATTAATTCAATATTTTTTCCATTTCTCTCTTATACATACACATGTGAAAACACAAACCAAGTACAAAAACTTTTTTATATTCCTTGTTTATTTTAGCAACTAAGAATCATGGAATGATGAGGTCAGAGGGGATCATCCGACCCCCAAATTTTTATTTTCTGGAAGAGTAATAAGGGGCCTAGAGGGGCTAATTGTCCATTGTCATCCATCAAGTAAAAGTGAATAACTTAATTAATGAATTGTAAAACTGAGACCATTATTGTTGTCATGTTGTTTAATACGAGCCGTAAGTACTTCTTACAATTTGCCTTCAATTCTTCATCCTGAGACCAAAATAAAATACTTCCAAACAGTCTCTAGCCTACCTAGCCTTTTCAATCCATTCAAAATCCATTGGGCATCAAAGCTGCAGACCTCGAAATAACAACAGGATTTCTGTTCTTAAGTAGTTTACTGTGTTATATCACTTTACACTGAAGCTAATTTAGCCCTTAAGACAGTCCCAGGAGACAGGTATTATTATATACGTGTTACAGAGGAGGAAAGAAGCACAAAGTTAACTAAGTTGCTTACAATTTCAAAGTGTGCAAATAACATAAACAGGACTGAATCCCAAGTAATCTAAGTCCTCAGCCTATGCTTTTACCCATTACACTAAACTGTTAATGTGCAGGTAAAATGAGGAATCAACATTTGGAATTAACTACTAATAACCATAGTTAACTTTAGGGGGAGGAAATGAGAAGAGGAAATGGGAATAAAAAAGTTACAGCCCCATACAACTTAAACTTTTTGTTGCATAGCTGCTAGACTAAACTTTCCCAAGTTCAATAGGTTTCTAGGGATAGCTTATTCCCACCAACAAATATAAGGCTAAGGTGGACATTTTTATCCCTTATTCTAAAACTTCCATCACTTACTTTTTTGTTGCCTCACTTTTTTTTCTTTCTTTTTGGAAAAACCAAAAACAATACCCTAACTCCACATGATTTGTGGGGGATGTCATTCATGTGGCCCTACCTACCTGGTCTTAGGGTGGAAAATAATACCATTTAAGAATATCAGGGCTGGGGTTGTGGCTTAGTGGTAGAGTGCTGGCCTAGTATGAATGAGACACTGGGTTCAATCCTCAGTACAACATAAAAATAAAATATTGTGTCCACCTAAAAACTAAAAAAAATAAATATTTAAAAACAACATCAGATTGACCTGGACCAAGAGCGTATATACGTTATGTGCCCCAAGTTGGGCCAATTACTCTCTGAGTAGGGCCAGGGATGGAGAGTTGTGAGAGTGTTTAAAATCCTCTGTTTAGACACACTCAGTCTGGGTAACTCCTTGGACTTTCTATATGAGTCAGTAATTCCTGTCTCCTTTTTTTCTCCCAGTTTGAGCTAGGTTTTTAGCTGCTACTCTTCCTTTAACCATGCTTTAAACCAAAACACTAAAGTCCTCCAGAAATTCAGGCCTGGTGTATGTGGAGAAAACAACTCTCCTTAGGTGAGGGAAGCGCTGCAGCAAGCCAAAGTAGGAGCAGATTTGCCACAAATAGTTCAGCAAATGATAGATAAGGTACGGTAAGGCATAACTATTCTGTAAAAGTACTCTACGGTCTGGTAAAAGACAGAGAAGAGAGGCATGACTGTATAATTAGAAATTGGAAACTTCAGGTTTCACATGGCTTTAGTTCCCAATGACTAGAGTGCTTATCACCCATGTAATTCCTGGTTCCATTTTCAAGGAAGGGGACTTTTATCTCATCTTCAACTTGAGGAGCTAAAAAATCTTCTCAGCTGTGGGAAGTCTTCAAATAGTACTATCATAACAGCTAATATGCATTGAATATTTACCATGGATTAAGCATTTTGCATGCCATTTCTCATTCAATATTTGAAATAACACTATGAAAAGATACAATTATTTATCCCTAGTTTACAGAAGATGAAATGGAAACAGAAGCAACTTGTCCAAGGTCATGCTAAGTGGTGGAGACATATTTCAATATATGATGGTCTTAGACCAGCCTCACAGTTCTTTATTATGTTCACTACCTCCTAGCAGGTTTCTTCCAAGAGTAGAAGGGCAAGCACAGTTGTTACCAGGGAAGTGTTAAGGTATCTTAGTTCCCAAACCCTGAGGTGATGTGGAACTCAATCCAATCCAAATTTAAGTGTTCCAATATTCTTGGAGAGTCATAGATAGCACAGAATTTTAACACTGAAAGAGACCTCAGAGGCCAACCAATTCAAAGATTTAATATTGCAGATGACAAAACTAAAGTGTAAAGAGCCTAAGAAACTTTCTCATGATCTCTGGGCTTAGAAAATTTAAGTAAAATGTCCAAAGCTAGTTAAGCTAGGAAATAGCAAAGTCAACTCCTCAGTCTCTAGAGTCTTCATTACTACTCATCACATTAAGATCTTCAGCAATTTCATACTGTCTCTTGGTAAGAATTTTATAAATTCTAACGTGTATCTTCTCCAAGTAGGATATAAGTTTCATAGGAATTTTAATGAATGAAGGAAAAAATTCTCCAGTTATCAAATGGGTGTCAGGAATTGATAGATGTTTCACATTATTATGCCCAAATCACTAACATTTTTATTAAGAAAAATCAGAATTTCTTTGTAGGTTCACTTCTTCCTTAGAAAATTACCCATTGTCATCTTTTATTTGTGATATAAGCTGTAAAGATTTTTCTCAATTTATTGTCTTTTAAGTTTGTGCAGAAATATTATGTTCCCTAAAAATGGTTTCATTTTTAACATTTATGCAATCAAATTTATCACTTTCCATATTTTGAGTCATTTTTTTAGCAAAGTTTTCCACACCCCAAGTTTATAAAGAAATTCATAGGTTTTTTTCCCAGTATTTCTATGGTTATATTTTTTTAAAATATTTATTTATTTGATTTAGTTGTATACAATGTGGTTTTAGTTTTACATGGTGCTGAGAATCGAACCCGGGCCATGCACGTGCTAGGCAAGCGCTCTACCGCTAAGCCACAATCCCAGCCCCCGGTTATATTTTTTTACATTTTGATTTCTAATCCAATTGTATTTTATTGTGGTATATGCTACAATATATGGATTGTGGTGTATCTTTTCTCAAATGGCTATCTGCTTATCCCAGTGTCATTTATTAATAAAAAAAAGTTAAACTGTGATTTGATATGATACCTGCTTTGAATTGAATGTGTTTCCCCCAAATTCATATCAAAGCCCTAACTTCTAATATAACTGTACCTGGAGGTAGGGTTTTCAGGGGGTAATTAAGGTTGAATGAGGTCATAGAAGTGGGGCCTAATCTGTTAGGACTGTGGCCTTATAAAAAGAAGAATAGATCTACCCTTCATTTTTTACCCACCTTCTCTTCCTCCTTCCCTCTCATGTAAGGAGATACAGTGAGAAGGCAAGCAAGGAAGAGAGGTCTGAAGGCTCAGTAGAAACTGAACCCTGCCCAAATCTTTATCCTAGACTTTCTAGGCTGTAGATCTGTGAGAAAATAAATTTATGTTGTTTAAGCCATGCAGTCTGCAGTATTTTCATTTGAAAGCCTGAGCAGACTTAGGCACTATGCTTATCATATATCAAATTTTCATATACAGTCAGATATATTTCTGGATTGCTATTATTTTCACTGCTTAACCTACCTGTTTATGCACCAGTGGCATATCATTTTTACCATAAAGGCTTTATAGTACCCTTTGAATTTACCTACAAATGTTCCTCATTCTTTGCTGAGAGCTATTTTTCCATCTGTTATAACTTTTCTTCTGTTTATAAAGAACTTCATTTAACATTTCATATAGTGTTAATTCTCTGGTAATTAATTCTCCTAGCTTTGTATGTCTGCAAATGTCTTTATTTCATTATTATTTTTGAAAAGACATTTTTGCTGGGTATAAAATTCTAGTTTAACAAAATTTTTCTTTTAAAATAACACTGCTCCATTGTATTCTGGCTCACATTGTTTTTGACAAGAAGTTGCTTTAACTCTTTATTCTTTTCACATTGTGTGCCTGTTTTTCTCTGGTTGCTCTTAAGATGTTTTTCTTTATTGTCAGTTTTTAGGAATTTGGTAAATGCCTTCAAGTCCTTTATATTTCTTCTGCTTGAGGTTCACTGAGTTTCTTTGATCTGTAAACTTATAGTTTTCATTGTATTTAGGGAAATTCCAGCTACCATATTTCATATAACTTCTGTGTTCCCTACTGCTCTTTTAGGACTCCAATTATACATGTTACATTGCATGAGGTTGTCCTGTGGCTCACTGACACTTTCTTTTTCAGTCCTTTACCATTCTGTGCTTCTTTTTTAGAGACTAATCATATCAACTAATTGCAATGTATGGATCTAAGGTCCTGATTTAAAGAAAATGTTGTGGAGGCAGTGTGGAGAAAAAGAGACAAAGACAGAAAAAGAAGAGAGGGGCCGGGTGTGGTGGTGCATGCCTGTAATCCCAGCACTTGGGAGGCTGAGGCAGGAGGATCAAGAGTTCAAAGCCAGCCTCAGCAATGGCAAGGCACTAAACAATTCAGTGAGACCCTGTCTCTAATAAAATACAAAAAAGGGCTGGGGATGTGGCCCAGCAGTCCAGTGCCCCTGAGTTCAATCCCCAGTACCAAAAAAAGAAAAAAAGAAAAAAAAAAAAAAAAAAAAAAAAAGAAGAGAGGGGACATAGGAGGAAAAGACAACAGGGAAAACTTAAACACTTATCAAATATTTATTGTTAGTAAAGAATTATCATTAGTTTATTTACTTGTGATATCATTATGACAATTTCAAAAAATATCCTTGCCTATGTGAGAAACATACTAAATATTCATTGCAAAATGACATTATATTTGAAAAACTGGATAGGAGGACAGGGAGTGTAAGATGTGCAGATAAATCAAGATTGACTATATGTTAATAATTATTAACAATGAAGGGGGGGCTGGGGCTGTAGCTCAGTGGCAGAGTGCTTGCCTAGCACATGTGAGGCACTGGGTTTGATCCTTAGCATTGCATAAAAATAAACAAATAAACAAAGGCATGCTGTCCATCTACAACTACAAAAAAATAAAAAAAAAACAATGAAGGATAGTTGGGCATTCATTGTATAATTTACTTTTGTGTATATTTGAAATTTTATATTACAAATTATTTTTTAAATGGGAGAAAATGTTAAACAAGCATATGGGGAGCTCTTTAAAATGATTAATCAGGTTAATTTAAACAGATAGATTAATTTAATTCAGCTAGGTTAATCTAGTTCAGCTTCTTGAGGGCAACATGGTCCAAAGTCCATCCCTCTCTATCCCTCATCAAAACTTGCTGCAATTATGATTGATAGTAATTGATGAGATGAGCTGAATTTCTCATCTATATTGAAGCAAAAAAAAAAAAAAAAGTGAATTCAATCTGGGAGTTCAATCTTGAAGAGGAAAATTTGGTGAGGTTATTAATTTAAATGAAATAATGGATTTTCTTAATAATGGATTCAAAATGAGAAAATTCCAAGTACCAAGTGAAAACTTGGAGGAGAGGAAATAAGGGACCCTTATAGCAGTCATCAGTTCTACTGGAGATTTTTCTTTCACTCCTTGTCACAGGATTTGATAAAAGCTTCATGGTGTGTGTGTGTGTGTGTGTGTGTGTGTGTTGGAGAATATTAAATTGGAAGACTGCCTCCCACTTTCTCTCTTGGAATAAAAGGCACTGACAAAAAAGGATGAAGGATGTGGTTTCTTGTTAGGAAAAGGAAGAATTTGAGAGAAGCTTGGATATCATAAGCTAATGTAGAGATAGAAATGTCCAGATTTTGTACCTTGTTTCATTTTGGATTGACCTTTTGAGGAGACCATATGAAAAAGAAGGGAAAGGAGGAGACCCTAAACTCTCCCATGATAAGAGTACAATTTTTGGAACCTAACTGATGGCCTAGAGAAATCCCGTGTCTAGTTACTCACCCAGAGGGGGCTGTAGCATACCCCCATTCTTCTCACAGTTCCCAACAGGCTGGATTTCAGCTGAGTCAACCAACCGCCAGAAGTCATTCTTGTTGTCACTGCCATCAAGGCGCAGGCGGAGGCGGGCACCTGTCAGTCCAACTACTGTGGCAATACAGGTAGATGTGGTGTTCCTGGGGTCCTGTGCTTCCAATTTCATGCTGATCTTGAACTCGTTGCTTGGAGGTGTGTAGGACTGAGGAGAATAAGTCATGAGGATTAAGAAGACTAAAAGTAAGCCACCTTTTCAATAGGATGTTAAGAGATGGAACCTGAAAATATATACTTTGGACTCAAATTAGTTATAACTGGCTCAGAGACAACCTGTCTGAGTATTCTCTAACACTTAGGAAAGGTTTCACACAAAGAAAATAGGAGAAGGGGAAAATTACTTTCCCATGTGGTATCAAATATTAATCTATAGTATTGAAAAAGGACAAGAATATTTCATATAGTCCAGTTATTTAAATACTTTCTCATTCTATCTTTTTCAACACCCTACCCATTCTGGTGTAACACTTTCTTTTCAGGACAACTACATCACATTAAACTACCATATCCTTAATGCCTCTTCATGGAACATTCAGTATAGTGGTCTGTATATCCACCACACTGACTACTGGGAGTTACTATTTTTTTAAAAAATTGAAATTAACTTATAAATCAACTCATAATTCACATATAATAAACTACTTTATAAGTCTTTACATGTGTACACACCTATGACACCATATATACCCATGAAAGTATTACCACAATCAAAGTAATGAACAAGGCCATCACCTTCAAGATCTCATGTGCTCCTTTGTAACACCTTTTCCTGGTTCCTTCCAGATTCCCATGCCTAGAACCACTGATCTACTTTCTATCACTATAGATTGATTTGCCTCTTCTACTCTTAGATGGAATAATAGAGGAAATACACTTTCTGTCTAGCTTCTTTCACTCAGCACAGCTATTCTGACATTTACCCATATTGTTGAGTGTATCAATACAGGTAGAGTATCCCTAAGTGGAAAGTCTGAAATCCAAAATTCTACAAAATCTGAACTTTTGGAGCACTGACATGATGATATAAATGAAAAATTCCACACCTTGCCTCATGTGATGGGTTGCAGTCAAAATACAGGTGCATTAAAATACTGTATTAAATTACTTCAGGACATGTGAGATAAGTGAATTTTGTGTTTAGATTTGGGTTATATTCCTAAAATATCTCATTATATAATATGCAAATATTCCAAAATCTGTTCTGGTCACAAAAATTTGGGGTAAGAGATACTCAACCTGCAATTCATTTCCTTTAATTGCTAAGTGGTATACCATGTTGCTGATCATTTAGTTTGTTGCCAGTTTTTGGCAATTAAAATGAAGCTTCTATATAAACATTTACATACAAATCTTTATATGAAAATATACTGTTGTTGATTGGTATCTGTGGAGGATTAATTCTAGGATTCCCTTGAAATACAAAATCTGCAGATGCTGAAGTCCATAAGATGGACTTGATATAAAGTGGTGTAGTATTTGTATAAAACCTATGTACATCTTCCTGTATACTTTAAATCATCTCTAGATTACTTACAATGCCTAAAATAAAACATAAATTCTATGTAAATAATTATTATACTGTATTGTATAGGAAATAATGATAAGAGAAAAAAAACCTATACATGTTCAGTAGAGACACATTTCCCCCAAATAGTTTTGATTTGGGGTTGGTTGAATCTACAGATACGGAACTCACAGATGGAGGGCCAACTGACTTTCTTTTCTTTTGCATAACAATCTAAGTACAGAATGGCTGGATCATATGTTAGGTATATGTTTAAATCACACATGAGAAAATAAACACTTTTCAGGTATGCATTCAGAGATTTTTAGTATAGTCACAGAGTCATATAAACATCATACCTATCTAAATTTTATAACAAGTTCATCATTCTCCAAAAGAAACCCTGTACTCATTAGGAGGTACTCTCTATTCCCCTCTCATTTCAGTCCCTAGAAAATATGAATCTTATTTTTGTTACAGTGGATTTGTCTATTCTGGACATTTCACATAGACGGAATTATATAATATGTGAACAATATATGAATAGGTTTTTTTCACTTAGCAAGGTTCATCCATATTATAGCATGTATCAGTACTCCATTCCTTTTCACTGCTGAATAATATTCCATTGTGTGGATATGCTACACTGCTTATTTATCAGTTGATGGACATTTGGATTGTTCCCCTTTTTTGGCTATCATAATAATGTGGTGAATATTTATGATACATTTTGTGTATACCTATGTTTTCCATTCTCTTGGGTATATATTTATGAGTGGGATTGCTGGGTAATGTGGTAACTCTATATTTAACATTTTTAGTAAACTCTGAACTGTTTTCTAAGGTGGATATAGGATTTCATAATTTCTACACCAATGAATAAACATTACAATATCTTTAGATCTTTACAAATCTTGTCATTGTCTGTTTTTTCAATTTTTGTCATCTAGTGGATGTGAAGTGGTATCACTACATTCTGGTTTACATTTCTCTAGAGATAATGATGTTGAATTTCTGTCATTTGCTATTGGTCATTTTATATGTATGGAGAAATATACATTCAAACTCCTTGCCCATTTAAAAATTGTGTTGTCTTTTTATCATTGAGTTTTAAGGTTTTTTAAATATTTGTGATACAAGTCACTTATGAGATATGATTTGTAAATATTTTCTCCCATTGTGTGTTACCTTTTAATTTTCTTGATGGTGCCCTTGGAATCACAGGAGCTTTAATTTTGAAGTTCCATTTATCTATTTTCTCTTTTGTTGTTTGTCTTTTGGGTGCCATATCTATAACCTAAGCCAAGGTCATGAAGATTTACTCTGATGTGTTTTAAGAGTTTTTCAGTTTTAGATTTTAGATTTAGGTTTATGGTCCACTTGGAGTTCATTTTTAAAAATATGGTACAGAGGGAGAAAGGGGATTTCCAGCTGTTCTTGTATACATTTTTTTAATTAATGCAATATTTTTTACTTGTTTTAATTAGTTATACATGACAGTAGAATGCATTTATGCATCTTGTGCCCATTTTTGAAAATTCAAAAGACCTATGTTGGTACCCTTATTGAAAATCAATTGATAATAAATTGATGGGTCCACTTTTTGACTCTCAATTCTAGTCCAATAATTTATATATCTCTCTTTATGTCAGAACCACAATGTCTTGAGAACTGCAGCATTGTAGTAAGTTTTGAAATCAGGAAATATGAGTTCTCCACCTGTTTCTCCCTCTTTAAGACTGTTTTGGCTATTCTGGGTCTCCTATATTTCTACTTGAATTTTAGGATCAATTTGTCAATTTCTGCCCACACACCCCCACCACCACCAAAAAAAGCACCTGTGATTATGACAGGGATTGCACCGAATCTATAAATCAAACGGGGGAGTATTGTCAGCTATGTGATTTACAAGAATTTTCTCCTAGGCTGTGGCCTATATTTTTATTCTCTTACAAATGATTTTTTTTGGAGAACAGAAGCATTTAATTCTGAAAAAGTCCACTCCATGAATTTTTAATTTTTTAATGGATTATACCTTTGGAAAGGTGCCTTCTAAAGCTCTCTTTATGTAAGTTTTGCATATTTGTTAGTTCACCTCCTTCCCTCTTGGGCTACTATTATAAATGGTATTTTTTCTTCTGTTATATTATCTATTGGATTATTTTAAACCATTGAGTAAAATGCTGGCTTTAGTTTTGAGATATAAATTTTTAAAGTTAAAAATGTTATTATTATTCAATTCCCGGTTTTTTTAGTGCATTCTTTTGCTCAGTAGTATGATGAAGCTTTTCTGCCAAACTATTTTCCAAAGTAGGTGAACCATTTTACGTTTTCATTAGCAGTATATGAAAGTTCCATTTGCTTCACAACCTTGCCACTATTCGATACTTTTTAAAAATCAGAGCCACTTAAATAAATCCATAGTGATAGTATATTAATCACTTTTATTTTTATTTCCCTAATAAAATAACGACATTGAGCATCTCTATTCGTGTGCTTATTTCCCCTCCATATATTATCCTTTGTGTTTGTTCTTTTTTCAAAAATTTTTATTTATAGTAGTAGTATGTATGACAGTTCATACTACACATATAGAGCATCTTTTTGTTCTAATCTTTTAACCCTTTTCATTTCTTCTTCTGGACTATTTGCTTTGGTAAGACAATACTGAATAGAAGTGGCAAAAATAGACAGCCTTGTCTTGAACTTAAGGGAAAAACATTTAATTCTTATCATTAAATCTGATGTCATTTGTAGATTGTTAATAAATCCCCTTTAATTTAGGAAATTTCCTTCTGTTTCTATTTTGCTGAGAATTTTTATTAGTAATTGATGTTGATTTGTGTCTAATGATTTTAGTGTATCTATTGAGATGATTATACATTTTCTTCTTCTTTAAGTGTGTTCATATGACAAATTACATTGATTTTTGAAATTTAAACCATACTTGTATTCCTAGGAATCCCACTTGGTCATGATGAGTTATTATTTTTATATACTGTTACATTCTTTTTCCTAAAATTTTTTTAATATTTATTTATTTGCTTTAGTTGCACACAATTCATTTATTTGTATGTGGTGCTGAGGATCGAACCCGGGCTGTACACGTGCTAGGCGAGCACTCTACTGCTGAGCCACAACCCTAGCCCTTTTTTCCTAAAATTTTGTTTAGAATTTTTGCTTATATTCATGCTGTGTAGTTTTCTTTCAATGCTGTTTTCTGGTTTGGGCAACAGAAATGTTCATCTCATAGAGTTGAAGGTATCCCCTTGCCTTAAATCTTCAGAGACAGTCTGTGTAGACTTTGTAATATTTTTCCTTATATATTTGAAACAATTCACCAGGGAAGTCACTGAGGCCTGGAATCTTCTTTGTGAGAAAGCCTTTAACCACAAATTCAATTTCTGTAGCAGAAATCCAGGTTTTCTATGATCTTAACTGAGCTTTGGTAATTTATGTCATTCATGGAACTTATCCATTTCACTTTAGTTATTAAATTTAAAGGCATAATTTGTTTTTAATACCTGTAATTTCACAGTAATATAACTTCTTTAATTTCAGATAATAGTTGTTTGCATCATCTTTCCTTTATTCTTAGTAACTCTGGCTAGAGGCTTATCAGTGTTGTTAATCTTTGCAAAGCACCACCTTTGGTTTTGATGATTTTATTATTTAAAAAGAGTTCTCTTTTGTTAATTTATGCTATAATCTTTAATGTTTCCTATCCTTTGCTTACTTCACAGTTAACTTGCTCTTTTTTTGCCCTAATTTTCTGAAGTGGAAGAGGGGGTCATTAATTAAAACCTTTATTTTTTCCAATAACTTAGTGATAAAAAATTTTCCAAGTTCTGCTTTAGTAGCATCCCACAAATTCTGAAATGTTCTGCTTTCATTTTCATTCACTTAAAAATACTTTCTAATGTCCCTTTTGGTTTCTCAGCACTCATGAGTGCTGAGAAATGTGTTACTTAAGGTCCAAATGTTTGGAGATTTTCCAGGTAATTTTCTGCTTTGGCTTTTAAAAAAAAATTTTAATCCAACTATAATCAGAGAACATACTTTGTACTGCTTAAATCCTTTTAACATTTATCAAGCTTAATTTTATGGCTCATAATATGGCCTAACTTGATAAAAGATCTGCATGCACTTGAAAAGACAGTGTGCTGTATTGATGTTGGAGAGTATGTGAGTCAATTGGGTCAAATTAATCAATAGTAATGTTCAAAATTACTATATGCTCACTTTTCTGTCAACTTGTTCTTTTATTATAGAAAGAGTATTAAAAGTCTAACTATAGATATGTTTTGGATTTATCCATTTCTCTATATTACATCAATTTTTGCTTCATGTAAGGAATGTATGACCCCTTTATCACTATGAAATTACCTTCTTTGTCTTGGTAATATTTTCTCTGAAATATACTTTGAGATTAATATACTCATTTCAGCTATATTATGGTTGTACATTATGGCTAATGTTAGCATGATATATCGTTTCTTATCCTTTTACTTTTAACCTATTTGTCTTTATGTTTGAAGTATAATTTTTCTTGTAGGCAGTATACCAATTGGGTCTTGTCAATGTGCCAATCTCAGCCACTTAATGGAATGTTTAGACCTTTTATATTTAATTTGATTCCCAATATGGCTGGGTTTTAAATTATTTTATTATTTTCTCTAGGGTTTATAGTAAATATCTTTATCATAGATTATCTTCAAGTAATATGATACCACTTTATGTATAAGAACCTTAAGGTATATCTACACTTAGATTTCTCCTTTCCTGCCTTTATGCTATTGCTACATATATTCTACACATATATGTAATCCCCAAAATACATAGTTATAATTGTTTACATAGTGAATACATTTTATAGAAATTTAAATAATAATAAAATATTTATTTATTTATTTTTAATACCAGAGATTGAACTCAGGGGTACTCAACCACTAAGCCATACCCCCAGCCCAATTTTGTATTTTATTTAGAGACAGGGTCTCACTGAATTGCTTAGCACCTCATTTTTGCTGAGGCTGGCTTTAAACTCGCAATCCTCATGCCCAACCTCCTGAACTGCTGGGATTATGGACATGCACCACCACACCGGGCTATTTATTCTTGTTATTATAATTTCCAGGGACCTTCATTCCTTTGCATAGATCTGTTATTCCATCTGGTATGACTTTCCTTCTGGATTTTTCCTTTAACATTCCTGGTAATGTGAGTCTGCTAGTGATTAATTTTTTTTCAGCTTTTGTTTATCTGAAAATATCTTCATTTTTTGCTGGGCATAGTATTCTAGGTTGATGGTGTTTCCTTCAGTATTTTGAGGATGCTACTCAACTTTGTTCTTGCTTGCATTATTTCTGACAAGAAATTCAATGTCATTCTTATATTAGTTATATAATGTCTTTTTTTATTTTTATAAAATGTCCTTTTTCTCTGGCTGCTTTTAAGGTCTTCCATATCAATGACTTTGTACAAATTTAATTATGACATGCTTTAGCACAGTTTTTTCCTTGCTTCTCATTTTTGGGATTCATTGAGCTTCTTGAATTTGTATATTTACAATTTTCCTCATTTTTTTGAAAAAATCTATTATTTCTTCAAATACTTTCTTCTTTGGAAACTCCAATTACAAGTCTATTTGTCCTCTTGAAGCTATCCCACCATTCACTGGTCTTTCTTTTTGTTTCTCCAATTTATTTTTGCATTTCAGTTTGGATTATTTCTATTGCTGTGTCTTCAAATTTACTAATCTTTCTTCTGCTGTTAATATCACCCAGTAAATTTTTTACTTCACATATACAACCTAAGTCTTTTTTTTTTGTATCTTCTATTTCTTCGCTTAAATTTTGTACATGTCAATAAATTAGAATAATTAATTTAGTGTGTTTGTCTTCTGATTGGTGTGGGTCCTGAGTTAGTTTCAATCAATTGATTATTCTCTTTAATATTGATTGCACTTTCCTGCCTCTTTGCATGTCTGGTAATCTATGAACGGATGCCAGGCATTGCAATGGATATTTTTACATTTCTATAAATTTGCTTGCACTTTGTTCCCAGATGCTGCTACACGGGAATAGCTTAATCCTTTTGAGTCTTAATTTTATAATTTCTTAGGCAAGTCTGCAACAGTGCTCAGGCAATGTCTCATTATCAACATAACTGCTACTAAGCAAGATTTCCTGGGTATTCTAACTCAATATCCAATGAATTAAGAGATGTTTTTTTTTTCCAGTGGAGTAGGTGGGATCAGAAATAATCGATTAAGTCCTGTGAGGCTGTATTCCTTCTAATCCTGACAGATAAGTTTTCCTTTGGCTTTAAGTAGTTTCCTCATATGCATGTACTAGACAGTAGTACTTTCCGAATACTTGAAAAGGACTCTCTGTAGATCTTTGTAGTTTTCTTTCTGTGAAGTTCTCTCTTCTCTGGTACTTTGACCTGCAAATTCTAGCCAATTTGCTATCCCTTCACTCCCAGTTCCATCTCCTCAAATTAGGAAGTCTGCTGTATCAACCTGGGCTCCTCTTCCTTGGGGCCATGATCTGAAAACTCTCTTAACATGGTAAGCTGGGATATCACACAGGGCTCAATTCATGTGTTGTCCATCTCTCAAAGATCACTGTTTATTGCCTGATCTTCAGTGACTTGAAAACTATTGTTTACAATGAGACTTTAAGAAAATGTTTGAGGTAAAAATATGAATTCAGTCCCTATTATTTTAAATAAGCAGAAGTCCTGAATTTATATTTTCACTTAGAAAATAAAACTCAAACTTAAAAATAAAATGTTAACAGAGGAAATAATCATTGAGTGCTAAAGAAGGAGAGCTGTAAATAACTTCCTGATGTTAAGATCTGTTTAGCAGAAGTACACTTTTCTGTCTATCAACCTTATCACATACTGACAAACTCAACACCACATGTGCACTCTCTCCAGCACTTAATTCTATGGCGGAAGCTCTTGATGACCTCTTATCAGTTCCCAAATGTTTCCCAGTGGGATTCAGTGTCATCATTCTTAGAGAAAGATAAGATTATGACAAAGTTATTGAGTACAGAGAAATGAATACTGGTCCTCTTTCAAGAACTGTCTAAAGCACTGTAAGTTTCTTTCTTATCTGTCTGAATTGAAAGCTACAGTAAAAAATAACAAATTTTTTCAGTAACACAGAATGTCCTCAAGGAGGTGAAGAAGAAGGAAAGGGTGTTACTTGGGATGAAGTTGGGTGAAAAGTCTACTGCTAACACTCACAGTGACCAAATTTTACTTATTAAGTTGTGGTTCTCCCATACTAGTTTACTCTGGGGACCTCAGGTGAATAGTCAAAGGGCTTCTGCCTCCTGTTTTGTTTGTTAAAGAACCAGAAAAGAAAAACAAAAGAAAACTACCTGCCTCCCACCTACTAATGATGTTGAGAATTAATTACCTGCTTGAAGCAATGGACAGGCGCTGGGACTGAACATGTTTCTTTTAGGTATTTGTCCCAGGTAAAATGACCTGTAAAGGAAATAGAAATCTCTATCACAGTCAACTTCCTAAAAAATGCTTTTGGGATATAATCTATGCTAAACATTAAGCCACTTGCAGACTTATTTTGAGCATAAAGATTTTTTTTTTTTTTTTTTTTTGGTTTGGGGGCTCCAAGGAGTATTAGGGAGAAGGATTTATTGACACGAATGGATCATTTATTAGATTAATGTTTTAAAATCATGGTTTCAAGATGACCCAAAGTGTTCTTCATGTTAGTCTCTAAAGTGATCCAAACTTCCAAAGCAAGATATACAACTGTCTTAAAGAAGTGCCCAGGAAGCTCATGGAAAACAGAACAGAAGAAACAGAAAGGGAATGGGGAGATTCCTTCTGAACAATATGATTCTTGTAGAGGCCCCTTATTGCAGCCAAATGACAGATTTTTAACACCCAATGTGGTTGGATTTTACCATCTCAGCTTAGAAAGAATATGAAAGAAAGGCATCTGGAGACATGAGGTGAGAGGATTTGAGGGGAGGGGAAGCCAGAGGAGTAAAATGATACTTGAGTCCTCATTATTTAAACTGGCTTTCTCTCACCTATCCCTACCCCACTCCCATCCCAGTTTCAGCTGTATTGCTTTGATGTACAAAATGACAAAGGTCTGGTAATCTAGAGAAAGTAGGACCTGGGAAGCATCTATGATGACAGTAAATAAGAACATGTCTTTCAAAGTTTAAAGAACATTGTCCTAGAGAAATATTCTTTAAGGTGACATCATGCTGGGGTCAGAAAAACATGTTAAGGGACAGGCTATTAAATACAGATTTCACTGGACCAAAAAGTTTACCAAGTTATTTATTTAAAGGTTAAACCAATTACCAATCTCCCCCTAATACCCACCTAGAGGTGACCCCATGATGGAGCAGGGAAGGTCCCAGAGACTCTCACAAGCTAAAACAGTGTAGCAAACCAGCATTTCTTGAAGTTTCCTCTGTAGTGGAGCAGCACAGGGCCCCTTTGGGCCATGCAAAAAGCACTAGATGCTGGGAATAAAAATGAGTCACTGAATGATGAAATCTAAAGCACTCCAAAGAAGATGCCAAGATTTTACACTCTATTGCTTTTATAGCTTCTGTTTAAAACTGGTTCATTTCCCACCGTCATCCTTAACTAAGCCAAATAGATTTGGCCAGAAATCATAGTCAGTTCTGAAACATTTCATGAATTAGTCAATGATTAATCATCATGAACAGACACAGTCCATGGGTAAATAAGTTGATATTTCCTGAAGTCAAGATTTAAAGAGGTTATCAGAATTTAATAAAGAATTTGCTCTTAGCTGAGAGGGTCCTAAATCAAGAACTGAATACATGTCATAACTGTTCACTGTTAAAAAAAAGAAATAATTACAAATTATTATTCTATCCTTGTAAATGAAAGATTAAATTAAATAGTATGTTTTGGATTTCACTGGATTGCAACTCTTAAACTCTTATTTAGAGCAGCATGTCCAATATAACTTTCAGTGATGATAAAATATTCTGTATCTGTGCATTCCAGTAAATTAGCAATAAACACATATAACTTCTGAACAGTTGAAATCTAGTTAGTGTGGGGAAGTTTTAAATTTTATTTTATTTTAAATAATTTTAATTTAAATACCTATATGTGGCTAAGAGCTAGTGAACTGGGAAACACATGCCTAGAGGTTTGATGAGTTCTGGTTAATTGCTTATATTAGCTTGAGTTCTGACTAGAAGAACCCAAGAGACTTTGGTTTTAAGAATTACCACATCATCAGTGATACCACAATAATTAGAATATTAATTACAGTTCTCTATTACACATATCAACCATGGTAATCAATTCCTGTGCTGTAGGTACATAAGCCAGAAACCTCAGACCTTACACCACTTAGGAAACACCCTATTAGAAACTAAATGAAAAGGAACTTCTTTATTAAAAGCAGTCTACCCACTGTGATGGTTGATGGCTTAAACCATAACTAGGTTGATATTTTTTTTTATACTTGATTGTTCAAGTTGTCTAAATCTTAGTCCCTAATTGTCAGATGTTATGGTTTAGAAATTACGTGTCTCCCAAAATCTCATGTGTTGAGACAATGCAAAGAAGTTTAGAGGTTAAATGATTGGGTTACGAGAGCCTTAATCTAATCAATGCCTTAATCCACTTGAATGGATTAACTGGGTAATAATTGTGGCTGCAGGTGGTAGGTCACTGGCTTATATTTAGGGTTTATATTTTGTCTGTGGTGAAGGAAGCTCTCTTTCTGCTTCTTGGTGTTCATGTCCTGAGCTGCCTTCCTCCACCATACTCTTCTGCCATGATGTTTTGCCTCACCTTGGGCCCAGAACAATGGAGTTGGCCATCTATGAAATGAGAGCTCTGAAACCATGGGCCCCAAACAAAACTTTTCCTCCTTTAATTATTCTTATCTGGTCTTTTGGTCACAGAGGCAAAAAAGCCAAGTAAAGCATCGGGTAAATTGCAAAATAAGATAGTTCTTATTGACTCAATAAGAGTACTTGAAAACACTATCAATGCCTACCACAAAATCAGATATCATATGTCTTCCATATTTGCAAACACTAAAATAACCGCAAAAGAAATTATAGACAGTAAGGTATAACCCAGGAGTTGGTGAAAACAAAATAATAAAAATTTTATGCTTTGCAGGTCATGTAATCTATGTGAAAACTACTATGCCACTGTAGTGCAATAGCAGCTATAAGCAATATTGCTAACCCATGGTCTAAACAATTGATTCCAAAACCATTCTCATAGGTTTTTTTCATTCACTTAAACAAAGTTCAGGACCTTATCTTCAGAAGTTCTCAATGAATAGGGTTCAAGTGTGGCATGAGAACATGTTTTTTCAAAGGCTCATTAGGTGATTCTAATTAAAACCTGTGTATAGAAACTATTGGTGTAGTTGAAAGAATGTGATATTTGAAGTCAGAAGATGTTGGTTAAAGTCTTTCTTCTACAGCTAACTATCTTGGGGAAATTACTTAATCCTTCCATGCCTCGATTTACTTATCTGAAAAACAAAGATAATACCTATCTCTTATGATTGTACATACATTTTTCACTTGATAAATATTTAAATTTCTTTAAAGTACAAAGAACTGTGTTAAGTCTTATGGGAACAAGATGGATAAAGTTCCTAAATTTATAGAGATTTCAGACTAAATAAACAGAGATATTAAATAAGTAATAACAAATATTCTGTTACAAGTGAGACAAATTTAAGTTAATGAGGTAATACAGATTGCCTCAAGAATGTAGTACAGGGAAATTTGTTGCATACTTGGGGTTTGGGATCATTGTGAAAATAAAGATTAACTAAGTTTGTATAATACTTTGTGAACACATATAATTTGAGTGTTTTCATTATTCAAACATTATAATTCAAAGCATTCAAACATTATCACTTGATCATTTTCAATGATGTTTGTTGAATAGCCTCCATGAGTAAGGCAGTATAGCTGGGGGTCCCTGCCCTCATGGAATTTACATTCTATTATATAGTGAGATACCATTAACACATAAACAAATAAATAAGGTAATAAGTAATAAGTATTTGAAAGGAATAAAATGAGGCAATGGGATGAACTAGGAGATATCTTAGTGAAGTTATGGACATATGCTCTACAGAGGAACTATCTAAGCTGAGACATTACAGATAAGAAAAAGCCAATCATCTTACTTATATCACTGAATAATGCTTATGAAAGTGTTTTCTAAATTCTAACACATACCACACTACCATGACATTTATTACTAGGAAAACAGGACCCCTACCCATGAAGGGACTTACAAATGACATAAGAGGCCTGTAAAATGTAAAGCACAGGAGTTTGCCTAGTTGAATGCTTTAATCCTCTTTTCTAACATTTCTTCATTCAACAAATAGTTACTTAACACTTACTGTATGCCAACCCTAGTTCTAAGCATTGAGAATATATGGCCCAGAGCAGTAGAGCCAGTCTCTGTCCACGTGGAACTTACATTCTAATGGGGAAGAAAGATAATAAATAAACAAGTTGTTTGTTGGCATCTCCTACTGGCTACCATTCTGGCCACATTCTTCTACAAGATCTCTACTTTGTTCCACCTAAGTATGGGATTCAAATGCCTGAGAACAATAAGGATAATCAACGTTTTTAGATAAGAAATCCTATTCCAAAGATTACTGTTTAAATGATATTCCACTGTTCATATATACCATAATTTATGTGACTTAACAACAAATTTTGTTAAATACTATTGATTTCATTAAGTGTATACTATTTCTTATCTAAAAACGTTGATTATCCTTATTGTTCTCAGGCATTTGAATCCCATACTTAGGTGGAACAAAGTAGAGATCTTGTAGAAGAATGTGGCCAGAATGGTAGCCAGTAGGAGATGCCAACAAACAACTTGTTTATTTATTATCTTTCTTCCCCATTAGAACTTTTTAGATTATCTTCTTAGGACAAATTCCAGAGTAGAATTAATGGACAAAGAATATGAATATTTTAGATTTTGATATAATACATGTTGCCAAAATAGTCTCTGAAAAGATTATACAAATTTCTATTCTCATCAAAACTGCACGAGAGTGTGTTTCCCACACCTTTCTTAAAACTGTTTTTTTTTTTTTTTTTTTAAGGGAAAAGCTAATCTTTTATTTAATTTAAATTAATTTAACTGGTTCTTCTTGGTTATACATGATAGTAGAATCCATTTTCATAAAATTATGCAAGCATAGGCTATATCTTATTCTAATTAGGACCCCATTCTTGTGGGTGGGCACAACCTTTATAATTTTGATAAATATCAATAAAAAACTACTATTAATCTTTTATTTGTAGTTCTTTGATTAATAAAGTTAAAGCTCTTTTTTTTTTACAGTTATCATCTAGTTTACATTTTATTTTTGTTATTTTCTCACAGATTCTAAGGAGTCTTTGTCAATGAAGAATATTAGTCCTCTATCTGTCCTTAAACCGAGGGTGTATATCTCAGTTTGGTAGAGTTTGCCCTTAAGTTTCTCAGTCTGTTCTTTTGTGGATTCTTGGTTTTCATACCATGCTTTCTTCACTTCAATGTTATGAAAAATATTAACCCATGTTTTCTTCTATGATTTCTCTGGTTTCATTTTTTTAGTATTTAATCTATTTGGAATTTATTTTGTGAAATGAATGAGATAAGGCTCTAGCTTTCCCTTTTCACCTTTATTCAATAAATGTGCTCCAGTGTCATCTATTGAAGAAATCATCTTCTTCCTACTTATTTTAAATGCCACCTTGATCTTATATTAATTTCTTATATATTCTTAGATCTATTTCTGGACTCTACTCTGTTCCTCTAATTAGCCTGTCTATTCCATCATGAGAGGCACTCCTTTTACACATCATTTCATAACCAATTTAAGTATCTGATACAGCAAGTCTTTTTCATAAGTCATACCTTCAATGCTATGTCTTCTTGGCACTTTTCAGGTGATTTGTAAATTGTGGCATATCTAACATTAATAAAAAACCAGCTGTTTAAAAATGTCTAAAGCTATAAAACACAGTCATTCATTCTCAAAACATTGCTCAGAGCCCTTTAAAATAAATAGCTTGATATTTTTAATGGATCACTTCAAAATAAAACACCAACTGGGCATGGTGGCACACGCCTGTAATCCCAGCACTTGGGAGGCTGAGGCAGGAGGATCGCAAGTTCAAAGCCAGCCTCAGCAATGGCGAGGCACTTAGCAACTCAGTGAGACCCTGTCTCTAATAAAATACAAAAGAGGGCTGGGGATGTGGCCCAGTGGTCAAGTACCCCTGAGTTCAATCCCTGGTACCCTCCCCCAACAAAAAAAAAAAAAAAAAAAAAACAAACACCAAGCCAAAAAATAATTCTGAAAACAAATAACAGGAACTGAATTATATCATTAGTAAGTTTTTAAACATACTATGAGACAACCTCCTAACTAAAAGCCAAGAGCTCATCAAATATTCTGACTGAAAAAGAAAGGTTACCCTAAATACATGTATGAAGACACAACTATTGTAAAAATACTTCATATTAAACCAGCAACTTGAAAAATTGTGCTCTTTATATGTAATATGAAATGAAATGTACTCTGCAAATGTGTATAACAAATTAGAATAATAAAAAATTTAAAAACAAACAAAAAAATCTACTCTCAAAAAAAATTAAAAAGAAAAAGAAAGGTTTCAAGTAGTTTCAAGTAAAAACTTAGCTCCTAGTATCAATGCAACACTTTTCATTATTATATGTTTCTATCAGCTAGTTTTGGTTTTAAAAGAATGTGCACACAAGAATCAGAGTGATTTAAAATGTAAAGTCTTTCATCAAATGCCTCAAAGTTTGGAGAATATTGGGTAAAAAAGATGTTCGACTATGATATTGCTTCACTAACATTTTCATGTAGTTTCTTCTTTGAAAAAGGATGAAAAAGAAAGCCACTTTATTTTCACCAAGTAAAAACAAAGCAAGTTTAGTGTTCTTTTCAGGCAACAGGAAAGACAGAAGAAATTAAAGACTTTTTGTAAGGTTCAGGCAGGTATCCTGAAACGAAAAAGATTTGGATTTGGGAGGCTTTATAGATACAGAATCACAATATTCAAGTTCCAAAGAGACTGAAGAGTTTCCTTAAACAAATTTTTGGCTTTCTTTGCCTCTTATCTCTGCCATGTTACCTCTACCCATTGAATGACACTCAGTAAATATGTTATTTTCTCTGCAAAGCCTTCTGACTTTTCTTACCTTCCTAGAACAAATCCTACAATTTCCGTATCTTCTATAATAGCTTGTATATACCTCTACTGTCATCACATCATATCATTATAATTATTTATGTGAACTCTTTATCGATAGGAAATATATTTTATTCATTTTTAAAAATCTCCACTGTTTAATACAGTGCCTGAAACTTTGATAAAGGTTCAGTGAAAGTTTTTGAATAAATAAAAAGAAAAGCAGCACAGGAAGTAATAGTCCTAATCTTTACTGGACTACTAAAATTACATGTGGGATATTAAGTTTCATCTGGGAGCTACTTAGAGAGAGATACAGCAAACACAGTTGAAATGGTGACTTGCAGCAAAGAGTCACTTAGGATCAACTGAAGAAATAGTTCATGACTGCTTAGCATGAGAAAGAAAGCAAAGCCTCAGAGCCATTTTCTCATCCATGCAACCATCAAATATTTACAGTATTGTGCTGGAGACATATCATAATCAAACTATTGTCCTTGCCCTTGAAGAGCTTTGGTCTAGTGAGACACAGAGGCCAAACAATCCACTATAATATGCTGTGGTAAGGGCTACACCTAGAGAGGTGGTGGGTATTATAGGAGCACCTGGAGGGTTTGTGGAAATCTTGCAGAGGAAGTAATCTTTAGGATCCTAAGCAACAGTGTAAAAAGGTAAGCAGGAGCTAAAGAGAAAGGTAACTTCATTTTAGACAGAAAAATAAAAGCATGTATAAAGGCTTGGAGGTGAGCAAAAGAAGTTCTAAAAACTGGATCTTTTGGTATGTTTACTGGGTAAAGTTTAAAGTAAAAGTAGTCTAAGAAAGCAGTTGTAGATAGAGGCACTGTTCAGGTATCAGAGTGCCTCCCATACAACGTTAATGAGAAGCAAAAGTGCTGAAAGGCTTGGGGTACAGTCATTCTGGCTGCAGCGTGAACAATGGACTGGAAGGAAGAGTTTGGAGGCTGGAAGACTAGTTAGGAAGCTATGCCATTAATAACCTAGGTGTGAGATGATAGTGACTTAAACCAGAAAAGTGGCAGAGCAGCAGTAAGAAAGTAGTCCCTACAACTGCTTTCTAATAATCAGAGACCAGTGAGTAAAAAATAGGCTAAACCTGTTTCAGATGGCCCTAAAAGTTAGAATGTGACTAACAGAAATTACAAAGAAACAGATTTTTGCCCCATATCTATCTAATATGAAACAATCTGCCTAAGGAGGCTGTAAGTCCCTTGTAACTTATAGAGTTCAAGATAAGACATTTTATAAAAAATTCAAAATATCAAATTTTGAAATGCTGGTCCAGAGCAGCATTTCCAACCGTGAGGTTCCAAAGATCTACTAAATTTTATTTGTTTGATATTTGGGGCTGTTCTCTATGCTTGATGTAAAAAAAATGAAATATGCAGTATTAACTAATGTCAAAGGCTATGCCTGTGCTAACCGGTACTCTCATGAGGAAAACTACACTTTCAAATTTTAACATCACTTGCCAACTGATATACTTTATGTGAATTGAGCATCCATGTTTCACAATCCCCTCTAAATAAATAGATTGTTTACATGCCTAAAGCTGTCATTGAAATACAATTATTACTCATATGAGCAACAAAACCAGCAGCAGCTATCACTGTCTTCATTTGCATGCTAGACTAGCACAGCCTCTTCCATGTTCATTACAGCCTGAAAAGCAGGTTTTGTGCTCATTATAAAGATTAATAAATGGGCTCAAAAAGATTAAATAATTTGTCTAAAGTTACAAAACTGATAAGTGGGGAACAGGAATTTGAACCAAGTCCTGCCTGATTCCTATGTGTGTATATTTTTCCACTATTTATTGGCATCTTAGAAATCTTGAAGAAGGTTTTAAGGAGTAATAAAAATAACTATAATTTATTTACCAAGTGCTAGGTACTTTTACCTTCATATTTTCATTTCATTAATTTCTTCATCCCACTCACATTCATAATGCTTCACTTTCAGATGTCAGAAGATCTGACTTAAAGTCTGAGTAAAATTACTGAACAGAATGAAAGTCAAAACAATCCTCTACAGTATTAGTGTTTAAAATTTTTAAAGGTATTTTTGCATGATTTTATCTCATGCAATCTTCTTCACAACTGTGAAGTAGGCAGAATAATATTAAACCCATTTTACAAATCAGAAAACTAAGGATTTAAGAGTAAGTGGCAGAGCTGGCTCTCAACACACTCAGAAGGTTCTGACTTTTAGTGCTCTACTTTATGTTATGCTGTGTGTCAGTGGGCAACGGGAAATATTATGTTACAGGAACAAAAGGCAAGAAAAAGCAAATAGACAATAACAGGCTGAACACATGTAATTGCAGTAACAAAATATATCAAAATACTTGAACGGGGCTGGGGATATAGCTCAGTTAGTTGGTAGAGAGCTTGCCTTGCATGCACAAGGCCCTGGGTTCAATCCCCAGCACCACACACACACACACACACACACACACACACACACACACACACACAAATACTGAACAAAAATTAATAAAGGTATCTGGATACCAAGACTTACATAATTTGTAAAAATATTTTAAAGGACTCTAAGACATTAAGATTAATGTTTATGTAGAAACCCTGAAAGCTGATTGAGAAATACTGGTATTACTTTTATTCCTCAAATCCTAATCCTGAAGTACACTAGCATGATGAAAACCAAAAGCAATATCAATCTGATTTGTTACCTGAGAACATTTTAATATTTTAGTTTTAATTTAGTTCATACACTTAGAAAATATTTAGATTTAATTTCAGTTCAGTTTATAATTAATTTCCTTCGTGCAAATCCCACCAAACTTTGGTTTATGGACAGTGGGAGTTTGTTTAGTTCTAGATGCAGTGCATTAAGAAGTTACTTCCAGTGGGGCTCAGTTTCCTTTCCTCCTATAGTCTACATAATCAGCCACACCCACTGCCTTTTTGTTAGCTTTGTCTGTGACCTCCTAACAAGTAGGACTTGATGTGACACTGAGATAAATTACATTAGGCAGGTAAGCACAGAGTTCATTGGACTAGGAGATGGAGACACATTGGAATTCTTTTCCTAGTGGAGTAAAACTGATTACAATCTTATCCCAGGTTGAGTAATTCCCTTTATTTAACAGAAACAAGAAAAATATCTTACCTAGCTCCAGGATGTCACCAGTTTCTATTAAACAAAAAAATGTTATAGCATAGGTCATCATGACAAATAAACCAAAATGGTAGAAAGGTGCAATTCTGGAGTAAAATAGGGATTTGAAAGTTTGTTTATCCAATTACTTCATTTTAAAAGATACTCCGGTTTTATTAGTTAGTAGTTGTGGCAGTACACCACCCAACTTTGTCTTCCTCTGGAGACTAAACTAATAAAAACTATGAAAACCTGCAGGGACTAAGCAACTGTGCCTAAAGCTCTGAATATAATTGGGATTATTTATATGAAATGTAGGTTTCCATATTTTCAGCTCAAAATAAAATGTTACTTTTTATAGACACCTTAATAATGACAATATTTGCTTTTTATTTAAAAAGGGAGTTATTTATATAAACTCAGACCTCTAAGAACAAACGTTTTACGGTAAAAAATGTCAAATAAAACTTTTTCAAGCTAAATAGCTTTTTTCTTACCTTGATATTGGGATGCAGAGTCTGATAGGTAACCATATTTGTATTTTCTAACATTATTCCAGTTTATCACTGCAGGAAGAGAGAAAAGAGTCATGTAGAAAGAAAACACAAGATTCACTACTTCTGAATTTGGCAGTTTCCACTAACAGTTTTTAACTAAGTCATCACTTCTGAGATTGTATTCTAGGAAATAATACAAATAGAGACAAAAATGTTATATTTAAAAAGCTTTAGAACTGTTTATAGTAACAGAAAAGAGGGAATACCTAAATGTTCAAAATAGAAGATTGATTCAGATTCAGCTGTATAATCACTTGAAAAAACATTTTGAAGCTATTAAACTTTTACAAAGGCTAAAGAATAAATGGGAAAATGTTTAAGTTATAATGTTATTAGGTAAAACAAGGGAAAGTTACAATCATAAAATAATCACAATTATATAAAAAACTAAAAAAAAAAAAAAAAAAAAAAAAAGGAGCACCCATGTAGGTAAACTGTGCCCTTTCCCAAATTTCATATTGAAGTCCCCACTCCCCAGTATCTCAGAGTGTATATTTGGAGAAAAGGTCTTTAAAGAGGTTGCTAAGTTAAAATGAGGTCATTAAGGTGGGCCCTAATTCAATATTACTGATATCCTTATAGAAAGAAAAAATTGGACGGGGCCAAAAAAAAAGATGACATGAAGACAAAGGGAAAATATGGCCATCTATACCCTAAGAACAAGAGGCCTCAGAGGAAATCCTGATGACACCTTGATCTTGGACTTCTGGACTCCAGAATTGTGAGAACATAAATTAGTGTCATTTAAACCATCAAGTTGTGGTCTTTGTTATGAAAGCCCTAACAAATGAATATACTTCTTAAAAATTATCACTAAAAAAAAAGATGGAAGTAAACACAGCAAATATATGGGGTGGTAGTACTGGATCCCCTTTATAATTTCTAATTTTATGTATTTTAAAATATATCTTATATAAAGAGGATACATCACTCATATAATAGGAATATATTTTCCTTGTTTGCATATTTGGATTCATCTACTAGATCTACCACTTTCCTGCCATCAATTGCCCATCAGGTCCTCAGTTCTCTTCTTATCCAGCTCAGATCAATCCATGGTCCTTCATTAAAATCACTTCCTGGCAAACACTTTTAACTCTCTCCCAATTTTTTTCAAACTTACCTCCTGATTCTAAGCGCTGGTTAAAGTTACTATCAATATATACATATTTACCCTCACTAATGCTCACCAATGCTGAAGAAAAACAAATACAGTTTATTGGTCTCACTTTTAAACTCATGGCCACAATTCTCAAATACCACTTTATACTACCCAGAAATCATATCACATTTCCCCACTATGTTTGCTCTTCCACTTTCAGGTATTCTTTTCTTGCTCCTCAAACTCCAAATATTTTCTCTCCCAACAGCACTGTGAGGGAAAGACCTTTAATTCAGACTTCAGTGAGAAAAAGAAATAAGAGTAGAAACCCTTCCACTCATTTCACAAGAGACTTGATCTTGTTTAGTGTTGTACTACCAGTGTGTTGTGCTCAGTGTTAGGTAAATGAATTAATCCACTCACACGTTATTCTTTCTGTCTTGTCTCCTGTTACTGTGGATGATGTATCTGCTTTTATCAAAAGCCAGCCCTCTAACTCATTTAGACATCATTACCCTAAGCACATGTATGAAGACACAATTGTGGTAAAAATACTTTATGTAAAACCAGCAACTTGAAAAATTGTGCTCTTTATATGTAGTATGAAATGAATTGCACTCTGCAAACATGTATAATAAATTAGAATAAAAATAAATTTAAAAAAAGTCAACCCTCCATATTTGCTCCAGATCACATCTTCTTTATCCTCTTAAGGACTTTGCAAGTATCACCTAATAGATCATCTGCATCAGCATTCTTACTGCTCCTTTATTTCCTATTTAAAAATGCCTCAAACTCCCCGTGTCATTTTCTTAATCCCATACATATCCTTTCTGTTACATTCTTCCATGTCTCTGCTCTCCTTAATAGGAAACTCAAAGAACTGTCTATAGTTATTGCTTCCTTACTTCCTCAAATAGGGTTTTTCTATTCACCATTCCATCAAGATTACTTTCAAATTCACATTTCCGGCACTGTTCTCTTCTTTAAATTCCATACTCACATGAGCAACTACCTATCTATAGATCATCCCTCCATGGTTATCAATCAGATATTTCAAAGTTAAAATGACTAAATCAGGATGTCACCTTTTGCCAACCTGTTCCTCTTTTTGTCTTCCCCAGCCAGTAAATGGCACTTTCATTGCTTAGTTGCATGCAAGCTATTGATGATCTTGGGAACAGGGTCTTCCACTCATCAAGGCCCATCTAACCATCGCCACTGCTGAACACCCAACCTGACAGTATCAGAAACAAATACTGAACCCCTGATGTGGCACCATTCCCTAGGCAGGGTGATCAGTCATCTACATGGTGGCAAATTGATTATACTGGAGCACTTCCATCGTGAAAGGGCAGCATTTTGTCCATTCTGGAATGGACATTTAACTCTAGATATGGATTTACCTTCCATGCATGCAATGATTTTGCCAAAACTACCATCCATGGACTTACAGAATGCCTTATCAACTATCCTGGTATTCCACATAGCATTACTTTGGACCAAGGAACTCATTTCACAGCCAAAGAATGACAGCAATGGCCCATCCTCATGGAGTTCACTGATCTGACCATGTCCCCACCATCCTGAGGCAGCTGAAGAGTGGAATGGCTTTTTGAAAACTTGGGGTCCTCCAGAAGCTGTACATGCTCTGAATTAATGTCCAATACATGGTACTATTTCTTTAATAGCTTGTGTTCACGAGTTCAGGAATCAAGGAGTGGAAATAGAAGTAAGTAATTTCATTTACCACAAAGCCCAATGACCTACTAACAAAATGTTTGCTTTCTGTTTTCATGACTTCATGCTCTGTTGGCCCAGAGGTCTGAGTTCCAAAGAGAGAAATGCTTTCACTAAAAGGCACAATAATGCTTCCATCAAGCTGGAAGGTAAGATGGCAACCTAGCCACTTTGGGTCCCCCATGCCTCTGAGTCAACAGGCCAAGAAAGAATTGCAGTGTCAACTTAGGTGACAGATATAAACTAAGAAAGGGAAACTGAACTCATAATGGAGGTAAGAAAGAATATGCCTGGAATATGGTGATTCCTTAGGATACTTCTTAGTATTATCATGCCCTGTTACTAAGACCAAAAGAACAACAAGCTAATCCAGCAAGACTATGAATAGTCCAGACCCTTCGGGAGTGAAGGTTTGAGTCACCCATGATGTAAGGAATCACAGTAAGTTGAGGTTCTTCATGAAGGCAAAGGGAATACAGAATAGGTAGTAGTAGAAGAAGGTACTTACAAATACCAGCTACAACCTTGTGACCAATTACAGAAATGATGATTGTAATTGTTATGATTATTTCTTTCTAAATTTGTTGTGAATATTATGTATGTGTATATATATATATTAGGCAAATTATCTTTGTTTCCTTTCTTATTCTTTCACCATGTAACAAAAGATCTAATAACTTTTACAAGCATTTAAGTATTATTACATCAGAATATTTTAATGACAGGAAATTAGAAGAAGAGTAAGAACTCAACAACTTTACCTTCTCTCCTGGTGAAAGGATTAGCATGCTTTGGGTTGTATGCAAAATAGAAGTATACATTTGGCAGAATTGTGACCTCGTTATTATTGACATTTGACGATCATATATGGTTTAAAAGGAGGTGCATATGGAGGTGCAAGTTGACAAAGAGTGGACTTATGACTGTTAATTTATGTACCAACTCAAGTAAATTTATGTTTAAACATTTTCACAATTATTTTTATAATTGGAAAGGATGTATTCTTTAAAATTAAATATACAATATTTATTCCATTTATATGTAAGTTTTTAATACTAGATCACTTAAGAGGAGCTACCAATATACACAAAACAGTCATGATGAATAGAAGTTAGCCTAGAAGATCATCATTAAAACAGCATTTAAAAGCAATCAGTGTAACTTAAAAGATATTCTGGAAAAAGAGAAGAACAAAAGCTGTTGCTGCCTGAAGCAATTGCCGCTTGGAGCAACGACGCCGCGGGAGAAAATTCGAAGGCAGGATGAAAATGAAAAAGGGTCTTTTATTCTTCTTCTCTCTCCAGCTTCAGCAAACTCGCCAACTCCAACCACAAACTCCAACAAACTCCTTCCACACTCCAACCAGCTCCAACTACTTCCAACCATCCACCTTCTTCTTCCAAGGTGCTCCAAGTGGTAATCGCTTCAGGCAGCAACAAAAAGCCAAACTCAAGGGTGAAGCAAAATAAACAAAATAAACTTAACTGGGCAGAAAGGAATCAAATAAGGTTCAAGACCATGAAAAAGGAACCTCAAAGAAGAAATGTAAAAAAAAAAAAATGTGTAGTTGTAGAAGTACAGAATGCCTTTGTTTGTTTATTTATTTATTTATTTATATGTGGTGCTAAGGATCAAGAACCCAGTGCCTTACACATGCTAGGCAAACACTCTGCCACTGAGCTACAGCCCCAGTCCAAGAAGAAATATTTTTAATTCCTCACACGAACTAGAGGAACCTGGAAAGCAGTACCCAAAGAAGAAAAGGAAAAGACAACTACATTACAAAATGTACACTGTTTAAATACTGCCACAAATTACTCAGTGTAACAGGAAGTATTTAAACAGTGTACATTTTGTAATGTAGTTGTTTTCTCTTGTATCAGCTCCTAAATGAGAAAAGAGCAGCTGATAGAATTCCACACATAATAAAAGGAACCACTTATTTAAAAAATTTCAAAGCATTCTAAGAATAATGGCCATGTTTCAGAGTATATTGTGATATGTAGTTTGATGTAGTATGACATGTATGATACTATTTAATAATCAGATTTATTCCTCTTACACAAGCAGTATCTTTCTTCTCTGGAAGTCCCTTTCCCAGTTAGTAATAACAAGTCAGAAACCCGAAATTCTTCCTAATTTTCTGCTCTCCTTTGCTTTTGGTTCTCAAATCAATTGGTCATTCAATTCTGTCAGTTCTACCTCTAAAATGACCAGCTCCTCTCTCCCATCTCCCCATCTCCTTTGCTCCTATTTTGAATTTAGATTTCATTATCTCTTCCTCTAATCAATAAAACAGTTACTTAATTCTTGTGTCTAATTTTAGTGTCCCTTTTCTACATACAAATCAACATTATTTTTCTAAAGTACAGACAAGATGAAATATGTCACTACATTTAAAAAAGCCTTAAGGGGCTGGGCACAGTGGCGCACAACTTTAAACCAAGTGGCTCGGGAGCTGAGGCAGGAGGATCACAAATTCAAAGTCAGCCTCAGCAATAGTGAGACACTAAGCAACTCAGTGAGAACCTGTCTCTAAATAAAACACAAAACAGGGCTGGGGATGTGGCTTAGTGGTTGAGTGCCCCTCAGTTCAATCTCCAGTACAAAAAAACAAAAAAGACGACGACGACGATGACTTTAAGGACCATGCCCTAAACTGTGATCAAACATATTCCCATTTCTCTCTTCCAGATATTTCTGTTTATTCCTCAAGATCTAGGACAAATGCTACTTTGTGAAAATTTTCTGATAATACTCCTAAGAAAAGGAGTAGCTCAACCTTGTTTCTTTATGCCTGTCACAGAGTGCTACATATAAATACTTACTAAGCCAGTAAGTAATCCTGGAACTTAACACACAGAAAGCACTTTTTTAAAAATCTTTTTATCAAATTCAGAAACAGCTGTGCAGTGAGAGAAAAGCTATACATAAGAATAAATCAACATTTCAATGATGCTCTTATCAAAACTATTGTAATATAGAGAATGGTACTTATATGGAAACCACTAAGGTTAGATAGCAGTTATTCATGTTAACTAAGAATAACTGAAAACAGAGCATCTAAAACTGCAGATAATATGAAAGTCATTCACATTTAGTTTTATCTTAATTTTTCTACAACAGATTTACTATTTCAATGATGCTAGGTTAATATAAAAATGAACTTGCTATTATTTAATGGGTCGAGTTTCAGTTTTGCAAAATAAAAAAATGATCTAAAGATAGATGGGATTGATGGTTGCAAAAGTAAATGTCTTTCTGAATTTTCTGAACAGATATTCCACTGAACTATATACTTAAAAATTAGTTAAAATGGAGAGCTGGGGATATACCTCAGTGGTAGAGTGCTTGCCTATGTGTGAGGCACAGGGATCAATTTCTAGCACTGAAAAAAATTAAAATGGTAAACTTTGTTATATATGTTTTGCTATAATTTAAAATATTAATCTTAAAAATGAACTTTCATTCATGGGATGTCAGGGTAAGGTAAGCTCAGAGGATGCTGTACTGATTCCATTTCAGATTTAACTAATATCTACCATTACCTTAAAGCAGGTCAGAGCCTGTCATTTTCATATATATCACCTCAGATATTATCAATATCTTTTTTAAAGATGAGAAATCTGGGGCTCAGTAAGTTTAGTAGTTTTATGGAGGGGAAGATGTGGTGGAGCAAAAGCAATGACAGATATATAATAATAGTCCAAAAAGGGAGTAAATCCACAATGAAAAATGGAATTGTAGATTCATCCATTTAACAAATTTGTCAGTCACTATTCTAGATGCTGCAGATATATCACTGAACAAAAACTGCATTCTATTGGGGTGCTTACCAGGGATTTCACAAAACATCATCTTTTGATTGGAAGGTATTTGAAAAAGCATTTATTGCAGGGAAGCAGATGTCAGAGACTTTCTGGCAATAAGAATTTTTCTGTGGAAGATTTTTTTTTAATCCCCTAAAATGTGCAAGCAGAAAGGCTGGATGACCACTTATCATCAAATGTGGAAACTTTCCTAAGCTGAGAGGGAATTTATGGGTTGGAAAGAAAATAAACTTCTAATAATCTATTCTTTGGAATTCTTATTTACTAAGGAACAAATATGGGTTGAAAAGAAAATAAACTTCTAAGATTCTATTCTTTGGAATTCTTATTCACTAAGGAACAAATAATACTATGGGGGCTGAGGTAGTAGCAAAGTATCTATATCCCCTGTGTATATATTTATATTTGATTAAGCACATGTGTTTATCTTACTGTTTATAAACCTGTATTATGTGATATTTTCCTTTATATCTTACATATCAGAATCAATGAAATGAATGAAAGAGCACTTCCTATTCTATATTGTTCAGTTTGACATTTAAATCTCATTTCCAACTCACTATTTTCAAAATAACTCTAAAGTCTTTGCTACTTCCTTACTGAAATCACACTCATGGAGAGAGGAAGATGGCAGAGTAGAGGCAGTTGCTTTCTAAGCTGCTCCATGGTGGGAGACCAAGAAAGTGGATGAACAGCTTCTCAGTGAGGTAGGTGAAAGAGGTATTTTACTGGGATTCAATTCTGGACACTCAGAACAGCTTGGGATATATTAAACAAAGAAGGAAGCCCACCACCACCATCAGTGGCTGCTGGAACTGATCCACTGTGAGCAAAGCAGGGAGGGGGACTAAGGAAAACTGCATTGTAGGTGGCACTGTGGCATCCTGGTACAGAGAAATCAGAGAGCAAGGACACTGCTGGACTGATCCAGAGGGTGTACTACACTATATCCTCCTACAGGAAAGAATGCCTAGTGTCTCTCAGTTGTCTGCCGAAAGCTGAGGCAGGAGCTATCTTGCCATGAGGCTGGCAGCTGTGAGGAGCAAGTCCAGGAGCCTAGACCTGGAAATCTGAGCTGGGTCTGAAAAACAGACCTGGTAGATGCCTGCTGGCATGACCCAGAGTATGCCTAGGAGATCAGGAGAAAATCATGCATGGACAGTTTTTTTTTATCCAGGGGAATACGGGTCATAGAGACCCTAAAGCCTAGTTTCCTCTTCCCCCTTTGAGTCTGGTGGCTGGTAGGACCAGCTGGGAGGGTGTTGCTGTGCTTGCTGACTGAACCCAGGAGGCCGGGAAGGGCAGGGTGTGCAGGTGGTGGAGGATTGGCTCTTCCAATGCATGAGTGGAACCCAGGGGAGACTCCAGCATGGATCAGCAGCTGCCAGGCATTGGAGGTGCACTGATTTAATATCTTTAGATTAATCGCCATTCAACAAACCACAGGACCTGTCTAGACCCAAGCCTGGCCTTCAGGAGCTCCGCCTATGGGAATTCCTCTCACAGATCTACAGCTACCTCACCCTGAGAGTGGAAAACACAACACTATCAAACCCACTCTACCTCACACTGCCAAAAAGGGAAGCTAAGAATTTTTGAACTCCAACTGGCAACTTGATGAGCAACACAAAAAGACGAAGTATTTGACAGCCTGTGGCCACTTGTCTTGTGGATAGTACATACCTTGAGAAGAAATGGAAGGAGGGACATTTGGGAATAGACAATGAACACATATTCTCATTGACACATTTGATTACTGCAATGGAAACAATTCCTTAAATTTTCACCAAGAACCTTTTTTTCCCCTTTTCTTTTTCTCTCTGATTGTGTTCTGAATGGTTTATGGACATTTATACATATACATATTTGTCACTCTTTTCTCATTTCTAGCATTTTTAAAGGTAGTTACTTTACATGGCTCTGTCTTTTGAGGGCTAAGGTTTTTGATTAGTACATTTTGGTTTTGTTTTGTATAGTTCATGGTTTTTCATTTATCTGTTTCTCTTGATTCTCTTTCTCCCTTTCCTTTTGCTAACAGCCAAATTTGATTATTTCCTCTTTCAATTTTCCTTTAATTTTTTAACTTTTATTTTCTTTCTTCCTCCCAGATGATCATAACATCCTACATCTTTTTTGCATTCCTCCTATTGACCTTTTGAAATTACAATCCCTTTTGCAAACTTACTTTTTTTTTTTTTTACTGTTTGGCAACTGACTGTCATACCATTTCTGTTTATTGTGCCAATTAACATTGTAGATGTCATAGTAGGGACTAAGTATTTACTTTAATGCTGTATATTGTTTGCATTGATTGTTATTATTTGTTTCCCTCTAAACTGGAAACCTTCAGGGACACTATAAGTTCATAAGGTAAAAATTCTGCTGCCTCAGATTCACACTGATAGATAGGTAGACAAACAATATGAAAAAGCAAGGGAACAAACCATCCCAAACAAATTAAATCACCTCAATAACAGAATCCTGGACACTACAGCAGATGAAATGCCACTATTTTAGTCAACTTTTTTGCTGCTATAACTAAAAGATCTGACCAAAACAATTTTAGAGGAGGAAAGGTTTATTTGAGGGCTTGCAGTTTCAGAGGTCTTAGTCCACAGAAGGCCATCTCCATTCCTCAGGGCTTGAGGTAAGGCAGAACATCATAGCAGAAGAGTTTGAGAGAGGGAAGTGGCTCACATGATGATCAGAAAGCAGAGAGAGAGAAATCTCCACTTGCCAGATACAAATATATACCCCAAAGCCATGCCCAATGCCCCACTTCCTCCAGCCACACCCCACCTGTCTCCAGTTACTACTCAATTAATCCCATCAGGTGATTAATTCACTGATTGGGTTAAGACTCTTACAATCCAATCATTTTTGCTCTTCACCTCCTTGCATTGTTTCACAAGTGAGCTTTTGGGGGACACCTCATATCCAAAACATAACAGCTACAGAAGGAATTTAGGAAGTGCATAGTTAAACTGATCTATGAAGTAAAAGACGTAAGATGTTAGGAGTGAAATCAGAGAGAAAATATAAGAAGTAAAAGATTACTTCAATAAGGAAATAAAGATTCCGAAAAAGAATTAATCAGAAACCCTTGGTATGAAGGAAATCAATAAACCAAAATAAAAATTCAACCAAAAGCATCACCAATAGACTAGACCACTTGGAAGACAGAGTTTCAGGCAACAAAGACAAAGTATATAATCTTGAAAATAAAGTTGATCAAGGACAAAAGATATTACGAGACCATGAACAGAATTTTCAAGAAATGCAGAATAACGTGAAAAGGCCAAATTTAAGATTCATCAGGATAGATGAAGGCTCTGAACTACAAACTAAAGGAATACACAATCTTTTCAATAAAATATCAGAAAATTTCCAAAACTTTTAAGAATGGAATGAAAAATCAAATACAGGAGGCATATAGGACTCCAAATGTAGGAAATTACAATAGACCTCCATTAAGACACATTATTATGAAAATGCCTAACATACAGAATAAGAATATAATTATAAAATCTGCTATAGAAAAACAACAAATCTGCTAGAGAAAAACAACAAATCACATTTAGAGGTGAACCAATCTGGATTTCAGATGATTCTCAACCCACACTCTAAAAGCTAGGAGGTCTTTGAATAATTTATATATCAAGCTCTGAAAGAAAATGGATGCCAACAAAGAATGCTATACCCAGCAAAATAAAGCTTCAGAATTAAAGATGAAATAAAAACCTTCCATGATAAACAAAAGATAAAAGGATTCACAACTAGAGAGCCTGCACTACAAAACAAACTCAGTAAAATATTATTCAAAATAAAAACTAGAAATAGCGCTCAGTAGTAAGAGTGCTTACCTAGCACATGTGAGATACTGGGTTCAATCCTCAGCACCATATAAAAATAAATGAATAAAATAAAGGCATTGTGTCCATCTACAACTAAAAATAAAAGAAAAGTAGAAATAAATCAAAATGATAAGGAATATAAAAATCATTTCTCAGATATAACATTGACTGTAAATGGTCTAAACTCATCAATTAAAAGACACAAGCTAGCAGACTGGATTAAAATACAAGACCCAACAATATGCTGTCTCCAAGAGACTCACCTTGTAGGCAAAAACATCCACAGAGTGAAGGTAAAAGAATGAGGAAAAAACAAAACAAAACATGTCATTCACATGGATTGTCATAAACAAGCAGGGGTTTCTATTCTCATATCAGACACAGAGTGGCCTTCAAGCCAAAGTTAATCAGAAGAGACAAAGAAGGTCATTTCAGACTGCTTAAGGGAATTATACAATAATAAGAAATAATTATGTACCAAACAATGAAGCATTTATGTATATCAAACAAACCTTTCTCAATATCAAGAATCACAAATAGACCACAACACAATAATCCTGGGTGACTTTAACATGCCTGTCTCATCACTGGATAGATCTTCCAAACAAAAACTAAATAAAGAATATATAGAAATAAAAAATACAATTAATAATTTAGACTTAACAGACATATATAGAATATTTAATCCATCAATGACTGAATATGATTTCTTCTTAACAGCACATGGATCATTTTCTAAAATGGATCACATCTTAGGCCACAAAGCAACTCTCAGCAAATACAACAAAATAGAGATAATACCTTGCATTTTCTCAGATCATAATAGAATGAAACTAGAAATCAAAAATAAGATAAAAAATAGAAGCTACTCTAACACCTGGAGACTAAATAATTTCCTATTACATGATAACTGATAGCAGTAGAAATCAGGGTGAAATTAAAAAATACTAAGAGGTAAATGAGAATAGTGATACAACATAGCAAAATCTTTGGGACACTATGAAGTCAGTTCTAAGAGTAAAGTTCATAGCATTGAGAGCTCATTCATTAGAAGAGTAGAAAGACATTAAATAAATAACCTAACATTACAGCTCAAGGTCCTAAAAAAAGAAGAACAAATCAACACCAAAATCAGTAGAAGACAGGAAATAATTAAGATTAGAGCCAAAAATCAATGAAATTGAAATTAAAAAAAAAAAATTTTAAAAATCAATGAAACAAAATGTTGGTTATTTGAAAATAATTTTAAAAATTGATAAACCCTTAACCAAGCTAACAAAAAAGAGGGAAAAACTCAAATTATTAAAATTCGTGAGGAAAAAGGAAATATCACCATAGACACTACTGAAATATGAGGATAATCAGAAAGTATTGTGAAAATTTATACTCCAATAAATTAGAAAATCTTGAAGACACTGACGAATTTCTAGAGACATATGACCTACACAAATTAAATCAGGAGGATATAGAACTTTTAAACAAATCAATTTCAAGTAATGAAATTGAAGACACCATCAAAAGCCTAGCAACAAAGAAAAGCCCAGGACTGGATAGATTCTCAGCCGAGTTCTACCAAACCTTTAAAGAAGAACTAACACCAATCCTCCTCAAATTATTCCATGAAATAGAAAAGGAGGAAATCCTTCCAAAGTCATTCTATGAATCTAGTATTACCCTACTACCAAAACCAAAGACACAGACACATCAAGGAAAGAAAACTTTGGACCAATATCCTTGATGAATATAGATGCAAAAAATATTAATAAAATACTGGGAAATCACATAGAAAAACACATTAAAAAGATAGTGCACCATGATAAACTGGGTTTTATCCCAGGGATGCAAGGTTGCTTCAACATATAGAAATCAGTAAAGGTAATTCACCACATAAATAGAATCACATGATTATCTCAATAGATGCAGAAAAAGCATTTGACAAAATACAGCATCCATTCATGTTCAAAACACTAGAAAAACCAGGGATAGATGGAACATACCTCAATACTATAAAAGTTATACACAAAAACCCCTAAGGCCAACATCATTCTAAATGGAAAAACTGGAAGCATTCCTTCTAAAAGCTAGAACAAGACAGGGATGTCCTCTTTCACCACTTCTATTGAACATAGTTCTTGATACTCTAGCCAGAGCAATTAAGCAAAAGGAAGAAATTAAAGGAATACAAATAGGAAAAGAAGAGCTCAAATTATCTATTTGCCAACAACATGATCCTATTTTAGAAGATCCAAAAAACTCTACCAGAAAACTTCTAGAATTCATAAGTGAATTCAGTAAAATAGCAAGATATAAAATTAACACCCATAAATCAATTGCATTTCTATATACCAATAATGAATTAGCTGAAAGAGAAATTAGGAAAACTATCCTATTCACAATAGCCTTAAAACAAAACAAAATAAAATAAAAAGCCCTGGGGTTTCAATCTAACCAAAGAGGTGACACACCTCTACAATGAAAACTACAGAAGAGTAAGGAAAGAAATTGAAGAAGACCTTAGAAGATGCAAAGATCTCCCTTGTTCTTGGATAGGCATAATTAATATTGTCAAAACAGCCACACTACCAAAAGTGCTATACAGATTAAATGCAATTCCTATTAAAACTCCAATGATGTTCATAGAAATAGAAAAAGCAGTCATGAAATTCATTTGGAAAATCAAGAGGTCCAGAATAGCCAAAGCAATCCTTAAGAGAGAAAAGCAAAGCAGGAGGCATCTCAATACCAGACCTAAAATTATACTGCAGAGCTACAGTAACAAAAACAGCATGGTATTAACACCAAAACAGGCATGAAGACCAATGGAATAGAATAGAAGACATAGAGACAAACCCAAATAAATACAGTACATACTAGAATACACACTAGAAAAAGGCACCATAAACATACGTTGGAGAAAAGACAGCCTCTTCAATAAATGGTGCTGGGAAAATTGGAAATCCATACATAGTAGAATGAAAATTAAAATCTCTCATCCTGCACAAATTCAACTCAAAGTGATCAAAGACCCAAATATTAGGCCAGAAAATGTAGGCCCAACACTCCAACATCTTGGCTCAGGACTCAACTTCCTTAACAAGACTCCAGAGACATATGAAGTAAACTCAAAAATCAATGGATGGGACAGTATCAAACTAAAAAGCTTCTCCACAGCAAAAGAAACAATCAAGAGCATGAAGAGAGATCCTACAAAATGGGAGAAAATCTTGCCACCCACTCCTCAGATAGGGTATTAATTTCCAGGATATACAAATAACCCAATCAATAACTGGGCAAATGAACTGAACAGACTCTTCTCAAAAGAAGAAATATGAATGGTCAACAAATACATGAAGAAATGTTCAACATCTCTAGCAATTAGAGAAATGCAAATTAAAACTACACTGAGATTTCATCTCATTCCAACAATTATCAAGAAATTATCAAGAATACAAGTAACAATAAATGTTGGTGAGTATGTGGGGGAAAGGGTATACCTATACATTGTTTGTGGGACTGCAAATTAGTGCAGCTACTCTGGAAAGCAGGATGGAGATTCCTCAAAAAACTAGGAATGGAACAACCATTTGATCCAGTTATCCTACTCTTCGGTATATATCCAAAGGAGTTAAAATCAGTATACTACAGTGATGCAGTCACATCGATGTTTATAGCAGCACAATTCACAACAGCTAAGCTATGGAAGCAACCTAGATGCTCATCACCAAATAAATGGATAAATAAATTGTAGTATATATACATAATGGAATATTATTTTGTCATAAAGAAGAATGACTTTTGCAGTATTTCTCATCCGGGGATTTGAGCTCCACCCCCAACCCATTGATTCGGGGCTGTGAGTCTGAGATCTCCCCAACCTGGAATTGAGCTTGACCCCCAACCTGTTAATTCAGGACAGTGTGGGCCTAAGTTCTTCCAAATCAGGAATCAAGCCATGTGTCTGCCTGCTAATCCAGGAATCTGGGTTCTTCCTTGGTTATACAAATGAATTTGAGCCCAAGCTCCCTCCAAATGCCTGGGGGTCTGAGCTTGGCTCCTCTTTGCCGATGAGATGCCACTTTATGCGACCACCAAGAATTAACTTTGTGTGCTTTTGTCTGTACTCTTGATGTATTTCTATTGTATGACCACCAGGTTCTAATACATTTAATTATCAATAATAAAACCAGTTCAATGGCCCTGTGGAATCTAAAGCCAGAAACTAGCTAAGCCGGTAGGATGAGCCCAGTTGAAGTTTAAAGAAGATACTAGGGCAATATAACTTTATGAGCAGGCATACCTAGAGTTGAAGAATTTTTAACATTGGCATTAAGATTTTTAGAATACTTTCCCCTGCCTATAGATAAGATTAATCAGTAGTTAGGATAATTGATTTTCCCTAGGTAATTCCTGAAATTCCTTATTGTAACCTTTTGTAGTTAATTACTGGAAATTCTTTATTATAGTTAATTCCTGAAACTCCTTATTGTAAACTTTTATAGTTAATTACTGGAAACCTATTGTAACCCCCTATAGTTAATTACAGGAAATTTTTATTGTATAGTTAATTCCTGGAAATCCTTTATTGTAATCTTCTTTACTGAAATTCCTTTATGTTACCTCTTAAAGAAAAAATGTGAATTATGGTGCTTGCTGAGATGTATAAAAAGCCATGCTGAGAAAAGTAAATGAGAAGAGTAGAAAGATTTTCTACAACCTGTCTCGCGTGTGGATTATTTCGTCGACGTTCCCTCCAGCATCGATCGGGCTGAACTTAACATCCTTGCTGAAGCGGGCCTTCAGCAGACTTTATGATATTTGCTGGTACATGGATGGCTCTTTATTGTGCTTATCATGCTAAGCACAATAAACCAATTCCAAAAAAAAAAAAAGGCTAATTTTTTTCTATGATATTTGGATGCTAACCTACAATAAGGGGAGGCAGGGAACAGAAGTTCACTGGATTAGACAAATGGGAATGAAGGAAAGGGAGGGGGCATAGAAATAGGTAAGACAGTGGACTAAATCTGACGTACCTTTCCTATGTACACATATGAATATCACCATTGTGTACATCCACAATAAGATATATTCCATGCTTGCATAAATGTATCAAAATAGATTCTGCTGTCACGTATAACTAAGAAGAACCAATAAAAATTTAAAAATGAAATCACATTCATGCTTTAAATAAAAATTCATTGATTATACATAGTTTCTAAGCCCTGTGCTAGGTAATGAGGTACAAAACATAACCAGGCATTTTCTTTTCCATCTAGAAGAGGAAGAAAAATATATAAATAAGTGTTATAAACATATTGTAGGTGTTGTGTTAAAAGTTAGTATAGAGGCTCATAAGGAAGAGGTGAGGGGAGGAGTCAGTCAGTAGGTGGTAAGAGAAGTTAAAATTTTAAGAAAAAGATGACATTTCAGTTGAATTTTGGGGAATGAGAATGGAACAAGAGAAAAGCATGCCATAAACAGGAAACACTGTAAAGAAAGAAATGATGATACAAAGCACTAAAATAGAGCTGTGCAATCTAATATCATAGCCATTAGTCAGATGGAGCTATTGAGCCCTTGAAATGTAGTTAGCATGACTAAGGAAGTGAGTATTTAATTTTATTTAATTTTACTAATTTAAAATTTTAGTAACTGACAGTACAATTATTGGGAAAAGTTTTAAGAATATTGGAACAGATCTGAATATGTGAATCTACCTTTTCAATTGTAAATTTCTTGTAATATAAATATAGATCAAATATTTCTGATAAAACTTGGTATCTGAATTAAGATGTGCTATAAAACACATACCAGATTTCAAAGATTTTTGCAGTATATGTTTTGTATTGGTTACATATCAACATAGTATTTTACATACACAAATATAATAAATTACTAAATTAATTTTGTTTCTTTTACCTTTTTAATTTGGCTATTATAAAAACTTAAATTATATATGTGGTATGCATTAATTTCTCTTGGACTGTACTGTGATGGACAATTACAGTTCAGTGCAGCTAGGGACTAATACATGGGTGGATAAGAGAAGTAGAAAGTGATCAACATTAGTGGCCATAGTTTTTACTATAATGGAGAAAGCAGAGTTACAATGAGAACCAACAATGGGCAAAGAGAAGAGGTGAGGAACAGAGGACAGAATATATTGATTAAAGAATATTTCTCATGTGGCTTGGTTGTTCAATCTTCCTAATAACTAAGACTCCCAACTATTTCAGGAATAGAGGCAGAATAGGCTTTTGAGAAGGAAAACAAATCACTCAAATTATAAGTCCTAAGTAAGGGATAAGAAAGGCTAAGGCACAATAAACTAGAAAACTATACCTAAACACAAAGAGATTTTTTTTTCTTTAGAGATTTTTGATAGAGTCTTAATGTGTGTAAATCTCAGATTTGACTTCTAATCTAAGCCCTAAAATTTATGTTTCTAATAAGTCCAACTATTAAAAGTCATTATAAAAGTGAAATCTCAGTAATCATCAGAAAAGGTATAAATTTTAATGGTATTTAAGTAAGATGATATAGTGTCTAGCAGAATGTATAACAGAATGTATAAATTCATTAAATAACAGGTTTTTCTTTCTTTTCTTTCTTAATAATCATCTCTATTATGACCAAACTATTAGAGAAATATTTTTAGGTATTTAAAAATCAGAACTTTCAACCTCTTGTCCCAACTTGGAAAATTCAATGTTAATGAAAAAAAGGAAAGGAATAATGAAAGGGTATAATTAATAATGAAGAATTCTTTCCTTAAATTCAAACCTTGCTCTGTTACAGTTTAGATATGGAATATCTCTGAAAAGCTCATGTGCTAAAGGCTTGGTTCCAGCTGGTGGCACTACTGAGAAGTGGTAGAAACTTTAGGAGGTGGGGCTTAGTTAAAGGAAGTAGGTCATTGAGAGTATGCCCTTGAAAACTATATTGGAACTCTGACTCCTTCCTCTCTCTCTGCTTCCCTGCTACCATGAAGCAAGCAGCTTTGTTCTACCACATGCTCCCTGCCATGATGCTTAGTCTAGTTATGGGCCCAAAGTGACAGGGCTAAGCAACCATGGACTGACACCTCTGAAACCATGAGTCAAAAAAAAAAATCTTTCCTCTGTTTAAGCTGATTTTTCTCAGATATTCTGTCACAGTGACACAAAGTTGACAAACACAGAAAGTTGACAAACACAGAGTGGAGTCATTGCTGTGACTATATCTGACCATGTGGTTCAGAAGCCCATGGAATTGGGCTGCAGGAAGAATTTGGAAAACTCCAGAGAAGTGGGCCAGAAAAAGCCTAGAATACTTTAAGTAGAGCTTGAAGGGAGATTCTGGTAAGAACTCAGAAGAAGAGAATGCTGATAAGAATGCAGAGAGTAAAGACGTGTGCTCATAAGGTTTCAGATGGAAATGAAGAATCTATTGGGAATTAGAATTGGACTAAAGGCCATTTGTGTTATACTGTGGCAAACATTTTATCTATGTCCTATAATTTTATGTAAGGCTGAGTTTAAAGGTATGGATTAATAAACCTGAAGGTGGAAATTTCAAAGCAAAACAGCAGTCATGCTGTAGCATGGGTATTGTTGGTTGCTTTCAGACAGATGTAATGAAAATCAAAAGTAAAAAGTAGATAGAATTTTTTTTGTTTTGTTTTGTTTCGGTACTAGGGATTAAACCCAAGGGTGCTGTATCACTGAGCAATATTCCCAGTCCTTTATTTTTATTTTTTTTTTAATTTTATTTTGAGACAAGGTCTCATTAAATTGCTGAAACTGGCCTCAAACTTGTGATCCTTCTGCCTCAGACTCCCAAGTAGCTGAGATTATAGGCGTGTGCCACTGTGCTAGCTGAGCAGAAAATTTTTAAAAATTTGTTTGGCCAGAGAAGTGCATGTAAAGTTTTGGCTAAGGTGGGTGTGGTTGCTAAAGTTATTAGTTCCATTTAAAAAAGCTAAGCTGGGCACCTTGACACTTACTGGCCCAGTTACTTGGGAGGTTAAGGTGGGAAGATTGTTTGAGCCTAGCTTAGGCAACATAGCAAGACCTTGTCCCTTAAGGGACAGGGGGGAGGAGGAGGGAGGGAAAGAGAACCAAGCACTATGTACCAGAAAAAAAAAGAAAGTTGCCTTGAAGGCATTGCAGGAATCAGCAGGAACTCACCCATCCCAGACTCAAGAGTGTATAGTATAAAGTTATAGTTTAAAAGACTTGTTTGAGAAGAGACCCTCCTACCTAGGCACATTTTTTTTTTAAATAGAGCTACTTAGGGAACCTAGGGAATTTTTATTTATTTTTTATTAATTTCCCCTTGTTCAACTATCCAAGCACACAGAGGTGGCTGCAGCTGTGGTCCAAACAGACCCAGCTCTTGGAGGTAGACCTTGGTGTTATCCAGGTGATGGTGGTTTTTATTTTGTTTTGTTTTGGTACCAGGGATTGAACCTAAGGATGCTTAAACTCTGCGCCACATCCCAGCCCTTTTTATATTTTATTTAGAGACTGGGTCTCATTAAGTTGCTTAGAACCTCACTAATTTGCTGAGGCTGGCTCCTGCCTCAGTCTCCTGAGTTGCTGGGCTTACAAGCTTGCGCTACCATGCTTGGCATGATGCTGGGTTTTAGGTAAGCAGAATGCAAGAGTTGGGTCATGAAGGCTTCCACTGAGATTTCAAAGGAAAGTGTGGGAAGCCAGGCAGAGCATGGCAGGGTCAGAGATCTTGCAAGTAGCTCCTGAAAGGGAAATAAATGAAATTGTGAGAGTGAAACTGAAGCTGCACCAGAGACCCCAGGGAATTAGAGATATCAGGAATGTGGAGCATCTACCAAGGAAAGCTTCAGACACAGAGCAGAGTCAACCAAAGAGAGAGTCCATGTGGGCTGCAGCCAGCAAGGCTATAGGGGCAGGGCTGCTCAAGCCTTCTGGATCTTAAATCATACCTTTGTATGTCCTGTGTGCTTGACATGAAGCTATAGGATTTTATGTTTGTCCTATTAGATTTTTGTCTTGCTTTAGTCCCATTCCTCCTCTTTTTTTTTTTCTTTTCTTTTACCCCTATTCTTTCTTTTTGGAATGGGAATATTTATCCTAAGCCTGTCTCATTACTGTATGTTGTAAGTATGTAACTTCTTTTTTATTTTACAGGGGTTTACAGCTAAGAATTTGCTTTGAGTCTCAGAGAAGATTAAGGCTTTTCAGCAGTGCTGGAACTGTTAAAACTTTAGTGACTGTTAGAGATGGACTGAATGCATTTTGCATCATGAAATGGCCTTTGGGACCTTTAGGAGGTAGGGCCTAGGTAGAGGAAATAGGTCACTGGGGTCATGCCCATGAAGAATATATTGGGACTCCAGCCCTTTCCTCTGTTTCTCTTTGCTTCCCAGCTACCAAAATCAACTTTGCTATACCATTTGTTCCCCACCACCATGTATGAGAGTCTTACCATGTACCCAAAGTGACAGGTCCTAGCGACCTTGGACTGAAACTTCTGAAACCATGAAGCAAACTAAATATTTCCTTCTTTTAAGTTGATTTTCTCAGTATTTTTTTTTTTCACAGTGATGGAAAGCTAATACAGTTTCTTAATCCTTCTTACCTCTATGATAGCATAAAAGAACTTACCACTAGGCTGCATAATCAATGAACTATAAAGACTGCTTAAGGAGTTATGAGGTTTGCGATTTATCCTTGGATCCGCCAATATCTTGCTCTGACCTCTGACAAGCCAGTTTCTCCGTATGTTATTTTTTCCATCTGCAAAGTGGGTGAGGGGAGAAGAAAGAGGATGCTTATTAACCTGTACTGAGATCTTTACATATTAACTGGGCGAGGGTATAAGAAAAGTAGTACATTTGATACATATTTTTTTTGCTATTAAAATACCTCAAGGTTGGAAGTTACTTTATAGCAAGTATCATTGATGCAACTTAAGACTCTATATTCACAAAAATTAATAGATATTTGCTACATTTGGTACCATACAAATACTGAGTATAAACATGATTTCCAACTAACCAAGTTATGCTAGAAAATTAAAAAATACTAAAAAAACCCCATTCATATGTTGAAGCCCTAATCCCTATTTATTTATTTATTTATTTTGTGGTGCTGGGGATTGAACCCAGGGCCTTGTGCATGTGAGGCAAGCACTCTACCAACTGAGCTATATATCCCCAGCCTGCCGAATCCCCAATTTGACTGTATTTGGAGACAAGGCTTCTAAGGACATAATTAAGGTTCAGTGAATTCATAAGGGTGGGACCCAAATCTGACAGGGAAAAACAAACAAAAAACACCATAAGAAAAATGCCACGTGAGGACATAGAGGAGTTTCCATCTGCACACCAAGGAGAGAGGGCTCAACAGAAACCAATCCTGCTGGCATCTTAATCTTGGATTTCCAGCCTCCAAAACTTTTAGACTATAAATTTGTGTTACTTGGGCCACTCACTCTTTAGTACTTTGTTATGGCCACCAAAGCAAATGGTTACAGGACAGATGAGACTGCAGCAATTCTTTGAGAGTGCCTCAGAATTCTCTAAAGAACTTTCACTATTTCCTGTACCAGTCTGAGGCAGTAAAGCAAAAACAACAACAAAAAATTAATTAATAAATTAAAAAAAGTAAGACACTGAATCTGAAGTTAAAATTTTAATCTGATTTGAACAACTATATTTTCCTTTATAGACTGCTTTCCCTTCAAGACTTTGTGCAAATGACTGCACTGAAACTCAGCTTGCTTCTCAACAAAAATAGGAATGATAACCCTAATGCTACCTGCTTTACAGGGTGAAAATACCAAATGAGAAAATGACTTTTATTTGAGCATTACAGTTGTACATAATAGTTGCGTTCACTTTGACAAAATCATACATGCATGGAATTTGACTTCAGTCCCCATTCCTCCACCTTTTCCTTCCCACTCTCTCTCTCCCCTAATCTCCATCCTCTATTCTACTGATCCTCCTTTCACTCATTTATTTATTTTTGATTGGTTCTTTATACATACACATAAAGGTGAAATTCCTTATGGGACATTTATATATGCACATAACATAATTTTATTAAATTCATTCTGCATTTCCTCCCCTTTCTTGTGCTTTCTCCCTTCCCCCCCTTTCAATCACCTTCTTCTACTCTATTGATCTTCCCTATATCTTTATGATATCTGATCCTTGTCCCACCTTCTTTCCCTCATTTTGCTATAGCTTCCACATATGAGAGAAAATATTTGACCCTTGATTTTCTGAGACTGGCTTATTTCACTTAGCATGATGTTCTCCATTTCCATCCATTTACCAGAAAATGCCATAATTTCATTCTTCTTTATGGCTGAGTAAGACTCCATTGTGTATATATACTACATTGAGAAAATGGCTTTAAAAGTATATAATGCAGATAAAGTATTATTAGGGGAAAATGTGGTTTATTACCTTTCCCACAAGGAAAACTCAGATCCTGAATAGTACAATATATTTAACAAAAAGGACTGTGCAAACTCCTGTTACTAGTTAACCCCTGAGAACTCAACTATTCACAATCTGAGTAACTACATAATATCTGTTAGAACTACTTCTATTTTGCCTATTCTTCCTTTGACTTCCTTTTACTGTTGACTGGGACCTTTACAAATTATGGTAATTCAGTCTTCTTTAGGAAGTGAAAGTGTATTTACTTTAAAAAACCAGAAATGATATTAAGAAGTTACAATAAAAAGAATACTCTGAATCCTCAAAATAAGATATTCAGAGCCCTCAAATATTAAGAGAGTAAGTTCTGTATGACCTCAGAAAATATATCCTCTCTGGTTTTTGAGAAAAGAACACAAGTGCATAGACAACTAATTTTTAAAGCAGTGCTATGCCACAATGACAAAAATGTTCTAAGTCTGTGTTGTCTAATCAGCTATTTAGCACTTGAAATGTGGCTGGTGGATTGTCCTAAGGAGTTGTACTTTTTATTGTATTTTTATTAAATTTAAATTTAATAGACACATAGCTAGTGGCAGTTGTATTAAACAGTCTAGATGGAAAGAATGTAAAGATTCTGGTATTTCTAGAAATTCTTGAAAGATAACATGTGGTAGAAAAATTAACAATGCTATGGAAGCATTCTTTCAAAATGTGACAAAATAATCACAACTGGCCATCCCTTGAATCAAGGAAAAGTAGAAAAAATTCTTTGTATATTATGATATTAAGAAAAATGTAGTTACAAATTATTACTTGTATATTGTTATGGTTGGATGTGAGGTGTCCCCCAAGAGCTCCTATATTAATGCAGAAATATTCAGAGGCAAAATGATTGGGTTATGAGAGCTGTAATTATATCAGTCCATCCTAGTTTAAATGGATTAACTGGGTAGTAACTGTAGGCAAGTGGGGTGTGGCTACAGGAGGTGAGTCACTGGGGATAATGCAGAAGGGTTCATATTCCCTGTGACCCCTTCCCCTTTCTCTGTGTCCTGGCTGCCATCAGAAGAGCAGTTTCCTTTGACCACATTCTTCTCTGCCATGATGTTCTGCTTGCCTTGGGCCCAGAGCAATGGAGTAAGTTGATTATAGACTAAATCTGTGAAACTATGAGCCAAAATAAACTTTCTCTCTTCTAAATTGTCCTTGTCAAGTATTTTTGTCATAGCAATGAAAAGTTGACTAACACATATTAATAATTATCATTAACATCATCTAGCTATAATTTTTAACTGTTTATCATGTGCCAGAGGGTAGGCTAAGTATTTCAATGATACCATCTTCGTGAATTTTCACCATGTAGCATGGTATTATTATTACCTCTTTTAACTAATGAGGAAATGACACCTAGAATGGTTGAGTAACTTTCTAAAAGGTTACAGTAAGTAAAGAAATTAGGATTTGGGATGGGGTTGTAGCTCAGTGGTAGAGCACTTGCCTAGCACATGTGAGACGCTGTGTTCAATCCTCAACACCACATAAAAATAAATAAAATAAAATAAAATAAAGGTATTGTGTCCACCTACTACTAAAAAAATATTAAAAAAAAAAAAGAAGGTTTTAAACCTAAATTATTCTTTCACCTATTCTGTCTCCCATTCCTGTGCCTTCCCCTGACCCTGCACTAAAAACAAAACAAACAACAACAAAAAACGCACTCACACAAAGAAACCCTACAAATGCTTCCTGCTTAAAATAGCCCAGTTTGGGAGAGAATACATGTGAATGTGGATAATCTACTCATTGTATTACAGTAAAAACAAAAGTGCTAATGCTTATTAGCTTGATCTGGATATTGAATAAGGTTAGGCAATAGTGGGATTTAAAGAGGTAAAGCTAGATTAAATGTAGGTATCATGCGTTAAATAGTCATAGAACTTAGAAATTAAAAAACCAAAAGTTTGCATGCATATACAAATGGGGTGGAGGAAAAAAAGCATAGAAGAGAACAGAAAAGGAAGGATGTTTCCCCCAGAAATTAAACTGAATAACAGGAAAAAAAAAAAGAGAGATTCATCAATCAACCTCTGAAGACTAAGAAAGAACTCTTTCAGTGATAAACCACAATCAATATGTACAGAGCTCAAAATGGAAGAGCTGTAAATAGAACACGTGCTCACTGTGGTCATGGAGGACAAGCTACAGGGAGGCAGGGAACACTGATCAGCTTCTTTCTCTCATTAGCAAGTATTCCTAGTGCCTCCCAGCTGATTCTCTCCCTCCAAATCTCCTTCATTTACTTTTACTTCATTTTGAGATAAGTGTGATGAGATGTAATAGTCCTCTGGGATGATCTGCCAGGAAGTGGGTGGGTGGGGATAACTAGGCAACCCTTTCTCAAAGAGAGCAATAAATTCTGTCTTTTCCACATAGCAGATGTGAACAAAGAAGATGAATCAGATCTCCCCTTGGCATTTTCCCTCCACCCATTTGCTCTGCAGTAATTATACATCTCTTTGTATGCATACAGAGAGAAGAATCCCAGAGAACATCAATATTTCCTTTAACAAGCAAGGCAGCTAGCAATGAATGACTACTGAAAATACAGAGAGGTCAAAACTCCCTTTGTTCTACAGACAGTCCTAAGTAGACTTTAACTATGTAAAATGTTTACCCTTCCCAGAGGTTTATATAGGTGTGATCCAGAGCATAGAAGTTGATGCTTCTTAGAATGCTTCTGGCTCACGTTTCTTAAACAGAGAAGTCAGTGGTTCCAGTGGTGCCATATCATACTTTCAGACAGGCATACATAGATCTGATATCATGCAATAAGTAAGGTTACATCATCATCATCTTTCTAGTTAGTATATAGGGTTTTTTTTTTTTTTTTTCCCTTTGAGAGTGACTTTTGCTATGCTGTCCAGGCTGGCCTCGAACTCAGTCTTCCTGCCCCAGCCTCCCATGTAGCTGGTATTACAAGTACACACCACTATGCCACCAGATAATTAGTATTTTTTAAAAAATATTTATTTATTTGCTTTAGTTGTACACAATGCAATGCATTTATGTTTATGTGGTGCTGAGGATTGAACCCGGGCCGCGCACGTGCTAGGCGAGTGCTCTACCGCTGAGCCACAACCCCAGCCCCAGATAATTAGTACTTGTAATAAAAGAGATGACAGTCCTTAATGTGGTACTCTCTGCCAGTCAGAATACATCAGAGGTAGAGTTTTATGTACAAATCTAGGTCCTATACTCTGAATGATACACAGGCACACAATCTAGTTTTAAACAAAAGGAACAAGGAGATTGAGGGTTTAAAACAAAGATTTAACCAGGATATGACTCAGGAAACACATGAACTGTTTGCAAATATCTGTAAGACTCTTATATAGGAGTGATGAAATTTGCTCTACTTGTCGAATATTACTCCAAGAGAGAGACTAGTGGGCGGAAGCTACAGGTAGGTATCTCCAGTTAATTTTATAAGAATTCTCTGGTAGTCAAAGGTATCCAAAAGTGGAATAACCTCTCTATGTGAAGGTAAAGTAAGAACTCATGATCATTGATGGCATGGAATCAAAGGTAAGATACCTTCTCCGTGAAGATATTAAATCATTAGGTAGAAGAAGGAGGCTGAACTGGACAATCTTTGAAGTGAAATTCTGAATCTGAGTTCTGGTTTCATTATCACAAACAACCCTGTGCAACTTCATTTTCCACAGCATGAACTTAAAACTTTTTGACTTTATGATGGTACAGTATTCAATAACTTACATGAAATATTCAATACTTTATTATAAAATAGGCTTTATGTTAGATGGTTTTGACCAACTGTCCATTAATGTAAGTGTTCTTATTACATTTAAAGTAGGCTAGGCTAAGCTATGATGTTCAATAGGCTAGGTGTATTTAAATGTATTTTTGACTTACAATGTTTTCAATTTATAATTGGTTTATTGTATGTAACCCTGTCATAAACTGAGAATTTGTGTGTGTGTGTGTGTGTGTGTGTGTGTGTGTGTGTGTGTGTATAACACCAATTTTCTCTCTGAAGATTTGTAGAAATGTGATATGGGTGGCAGAAACAAGAGCAACAGCAACAGCACCAGTGGCAGCTAGGTATTTTTATGTGGTTAGTCTGCCACTTAGAATAGTGTACAGATCTTTAAGAAAAGAGCTGTAGCTGTTATTTTATTCATTAAGCAAATGTATTTAAGGCTAATAGTAATATGTGGTGTTAAGAATACAAAGACAACTCTCAGCTCATGCTCACAAAGAATCAGTAGGAGAGACAGCAATTCAAATATACAATCATAATGGGATTTTTACTATTCTTATAGTAAAAATTTGCTGAACAAAGTACTCTGGGAAACAGGGTAAAGTAATGAACTTTACCTAGGAAGTTGGGAAAAGCACCACAGAAGTGATAAAGTTAACACGACTGGCATTTTCCAAGAGAATATAGTACAAAGGTTCTAAGGCATAGAAGTAGACAGTATGTTTGGACAACAACTAGCCATGTATTATAAAGACAGAAAAGGATAGGGGAAGCTACAAAGACGAGTGACAAGAACTGAATGAGATGAAACTAGAAAAGAAGGTAGGGGGCAACTCTTGAAGAACTTTGTCATGACATTCTAAGACAATGTTATATATGGGGGATTCTGGTATCATCCCTAAGATTACATGTTAAGCATTCAATGTTAAGATTCAGTTCACTAATGATATTTTGCATCCATAAAGACATTTTTCATAGATTTATACATACATTTTTTCTAATTTCATACAGCTTGCCTACTTACATGTATACTAAATTCTAATACTGATTAAGAATTTCTGATATATGAGAATAGTAAAATTTAGAGGCAAAAACAATCTGGGACTAACTAAGCCTTGCAGTTAGGATTTATAAGATTTGAAAAAGTCTCTTAACTCATCATTGTTTCCATAAAATAGGATTAACAATAGTACCTATTTTAGATTATTGTAAAGACTATATGAGAAAATTGAATGAAGAATAGTTTGCAAGCTATAAAGAGCTGTACAAGTGAAACACAGGATTGTTAAAACTACAAGATAAGATAAATTATAAGAAAGGATGAGGTTTTTTTTTTTTTTTTTTTTTTTTTTGGTACCGGGGATTGAACACAGGGGCACTCGACCACTGGGCCACATCCCCAGCCCTTTTTGTATTTTATTTAGAGACAGGGTCTCACTGAGTTGCTAAGTGCCTCGCCATTGCTGAGGCTGGCTTTGAACTCGCGATCCTCCCGCCTCAGCCTCCCAAGTGCTGGGATTACAGGCACGCGCCACTGCGCCCGGCCAATGATGAGTTTTTTAAAATCATTCTTTTTGTTTGTTTTGTATTGTTTTGTTTTGGTTTGGTTTGGTTTCTGGTAATAATGTATGTTCATACACAGCCTAACAGAGGATAACTCTATTTCTGTCATGTGCACATATAGACTCTGACCTTTTCAAGGATCTGGTTTTTGCATAGTATCATCAGCTATACTAAATAGGAAATCATTCTTCCTTAGCATGATGAAGAAATCTAGAAAGTAAGATAGAAAAATAGAAATGTGAACTACTGTAGCTCAAAGGAGACATATGGTGAAATTAAGTTTTTATCAAAGGAAGTCCTCACACCAGATACCCAGAATGAACTTCCCAAAGGCAACAATTTGGTCAGCTTTCCAGTTTCCAGGATTCTTCTCTCAGCTTAGTCATAGTCAGTTCCAAACCCTGATTCTGTTAAAAATGGAATAGAACCATGAGGACAGATCTATAGGTAATTAAACAATAATGAATAAACTAAAATGCTAATTCATTAACTACTGTGAAAAATGTAACTGCCACATGACCTAAAATATTCAATGAAGCATGAGCAGGATCATTTTACTTCAAAGGTGCAACTACACAAAAATCCAAATGAGAACCAGAAAAGTTCTTGGCAAAAATGGAGCCAGAGTAAGGAGGTTTATTTGTCTAACTCAGAGATTGGCAAATCTTTCAAAAAAATGTCAGTAAACTTTTTTAAGCTTGATGATCTCTGCTGCAACTCTTGAACCCTTCTGCTGTAGCATGAAAGTAGAAACACAGAGTATAGAAATGAATTAGCATGGTTGTATTCCAACAAAACTGTAATTTAAAAACAGGAAAATGGAGGCTGGGGTTGTGCCTCAGCGGTAAAGCACTCGCCTAGCACGTGCGAGGCCTGGGTTCGATCCTCAGCACCACGTAAAAATAAACACATTGTAATTCATAATAAACATATAGAGCATCTTTTTACAAAACACTGTATACAATGTATATTCGTACTTGCATACTACTATTATAAATACAACAACTTTGAATTAAAAAATGTTAAAAAAAGATAAACACATTGTGTACAACTAAAAGCAAATAAATAAATATTTTTAAAAATGCCCTTACAAACACTGGTGCAAAAATACTCAACAAAATACTAACAAACTAAATTCAGCAGCATAGTAAGAGGATTATTACATGCAAGTATCAAGTAGGATTCCACAAGGCAAAGATGGTTTAATCAATGTTGTACACCACATAAATATAAGTTAAAAAAAACCCAAAAACAATAATTACATGATAATCTTAATTGAAACAGATTAATCACTTGACAAAATGTAACCTCCCTTCATAATAAAAACACTCAATAAACTAAGAACTTCTCAACACAATAGAGGCCATAGATGAAAATATCCACACTGAACAGTATACTCAGTAGTGAGACTGAAAGCCTTTTCCCTAACAATAGCAAAAGAGAAGGATGTTCACTTTAACCACTTCTATTAAGCATAGTACAATCATTCCTCAATATCCATGGGGAATTGGTTTTAGGGATCCCCCATGGATATCAAAATCAATGGATACTCAAGTTCTTTATATAAGATGATATATAATTTGCATATAATCTTTGTACATCCTCCTATATACTTTAATTCATCTTTAGATTGCTTATGACACCTCATAAAACATAAATCCTATGTAAATAGTTGTTATACTGTATTCTTCAAGGAATAAAGACAAGAAAAAAAAGTTGGCACAAGTTGTGATTTTTTAAAAATGTATGTTCAATCTATGACTGGTTGAATGGGCAAATGTGGAGCACACACTGCTAGCCAGAGAAATTAGGCAAGCAAAAGAAAAAAAGGCAATCATATTTGAAAGGAAGAAGCAAAATGATCTTTATCTGCAGAGGATACAATCTCACATGTAGAAAACTTTAGTGACTCCACAAAAGAGCTGTTAGAACTAACAAATGAATTCAGTAAAGTCATAGGATACAAAATTCAATACACAAAAATCATTTGCATTTCTATACACTAGTGATGGGCAATCTGAAAAGGAAAGCAAGAAAATAACTCCATTCAAAATATTATAAAACACAATCAAATATATAGAAATAAATTTAACCAAGGAGGTAAAAGAGTTGTATACTGAAAAGTACAAAGCATTGCTAAAAGAAATTAAAAAACTAGACAGACAACCTGTAGAAGACTAATAATGTTAAGATATCATACTGCTGGTGTGGTGGCACACACCTGTAATCCCAGTGACTTGATATTTTGAGGCAAGAGGATCTCAAGTTTGAGGCCAATGTCAGCAATTTAGCAAGACCCTGTCTCAAAATTAAAAATAAGAATAAAAAAGGACTGGGGATTATAGTTCAGTGGCCAAAAGCCCTGGGTTAAATTCCTAGTACTAGTAGGAAAAAAAAAATCACAATACTACCCCAGAAATCCACAAAGTCAATATAGTCCCTATTAAAATCCCAGTGACCTTTTTTTTTTTTTTAAACACAGATAGGAAAAGCAATTCTAAAACTCAAACAGAATCTTGAAAACTAACAACAAGGTTAGAAAACTCATACTTTGATTATAAAACATACTATAGTCATCAAAACAGCATAGTACTGGCATAAGAATAGAGATAGATAGATAGATAGATAGATAGATAGATAGATAAATGGAATATAATAGGGAGGTCAAAAACAAACCCTCATATACACAGTCATTGATTGTTATCAAAGGTACCAAAACCATTTAATGGGGAAAGGACACTTTTCAACAAATGGTGCTGGAAAAACTGGATATCCACATGCAAAAGAATTAAACTGAACTCTTATGCCATACCAAAAAATTAACTCAAAATTCATAAAGATCTTAAACATAAGCTGAAACTATAATTATTAGAAGAAAACAGGGAAAATCTTTCACATGGGGTTTGTCAGTATACTAAAAGTGCAGCAGGCAACAAAAGAGAAAACAGATAAACTATACTTAATCAAAATGAAAAAATTCTGTGCCTCAAAGAACACTATGAGGAGAGTAAAAAGACAGTCCAAAGAATGTGAGAAAATATCTGCAAATTATATATATATACATATGTATATATGATATATATATATATATCAAATAAGGGATTAATATACAGGATATAAAAAGAACTCCTATAGTTCAATGACAACCAAAAAGAAACTCCACATAGTTCAACTCAAAAATGGGTAAGAATAGACATTTCTCCAAAGAAGATACACAGATGACCATGTGAACAGATGCTCAACATCACTAATCATTAGAGAAATGGAAATCAAAATCACAATGAGTTACCACTGCACACCTATTAGGATCACTGTTATGAAAAATAGATATATGACAAGTATTGACAAGGACATGGAGAAACTGGCATCCTCAAACACTGCTTTTTGCAATGTAAAATGGTACAGCCATTATGGCAAATAATTTGGTAGTCCTTTAAAAGGTTAAACATAGAATGATATGATCTAGCAACTCAACTCCTAGGTGCATACTCAAAGGAATTAAAATCAAGGGTTCAAATACTCATATACCTCTGTTCCAAGCTGCATGATTCACAATAGCCAAAGGGTGAAAAAAGAAAATGGGATGAAGAAAGTGTAGCATATACATACAATGAAATATTCAAAAGGGATGAAATTCTGATATATGCTACAACATGGATGGCCCTTGAAAACATTACCCAAAGTGAAGTCTATTAGACACAAAAGGAAAAATATTATATGATTCCACTTAAACTGGGTACCTAGAATTCACAGAGACAGAAAGTAGAATAAAAATTATGGATCTGAAAGGGTTTGGATGGAGGGTGAGTCCTCTTCAATTTCTTTCCTCAATGTTTTATAGTTTTCATTGTAGAGATCTCATCTCCTTAATTAGTACTCAGCTTTTAGAGTTTTTTTAATCCCTGAAATTTAACTTTTAGAACATGAGATGCCTTCCTCAAGTTCCTCAGCCTTTGACCCAGCAATTCACAATTTAATTAAAATCTACTTTAATTCTGCCTTACTTTTAAGTCCCTTGGGTTCACTGGACTAGGATTAGTGATATACTATTTCAGAGAACAATTTTATATGGTAGTAACAGTTCAGAGAACTCCAAAAATTTATTTCATCAAATTTTTAAAAAAATTGATAGGTATATAACCTGCACAATAACCTTTAAATAAACCATTCTGATAAACCGTAGAGAACAGAAAACACTCCTGTAAGATCAGGGTCATCAAAGGCACTCATTTTCAGCAAGGTGGGTAGAAGACAAACATAATTTGATGGGGAGGGAGGTTATACTGGTTGAAGTTATTTCAGAATCTCCAGGGATATTTGTATAATTAGAAAAAACACCCCACCTAGTTCATATTCTTTCCCCATTACCCCTTCTCCAGACCCAGGGTCAAGAGTAGCACCATTTAACAGAAATATAATTCAAGCCGCTTATGTAATTTTAAGTTTTCTCATAGTTACATTTTTAAAGCTAAAAAAAAAAAGGTGAAAAAAAATTTAATGCATTTTATTTAACCCAATGCATCAAAATATCATCTGAGCAAGTAATCATTTAAAAAATTATTTTTATAGTAAGTCTTCAAAATCTGATATTTATATGTATAGTTTACCTCAATTTAGATGCTAAGTTTTCATTAAAAATATTTGATCTGTATTTTGATTTCCTACATTTATAATTGGAAGAAAATTTTCACATACTCAAATTGTTCCAAACATACTTTAAAAATTCTCAAAAACTTAACTGAAGATCAATTTTTAATTTTAAATTTACAGTTAATTTTAAATTTAAATGAAATTAAAATATGGCACTTCTAGTCATACAACCATATGGCTAGAGGACAACAAAGGAAATAAATGATAAAACTTAACATCTCTTAAGTCCTTACAATGTTCCAAACACTGCTGTAAGCACTTTACATGTTTTAAGATTTTTAGTTCTCAAACTATTCCATAAAGCAAGTACTATTATTACCTTCATTTTAATGAAGAGGAAACTAGGACAGAAAGAGGTCTTTTAATTTGCCTAAGTCTACACAGTTAGAATGGTGGAGCTGAGATATAAAGCAATGGAATTTGGGCAAATTCATTATCTCTGAGGTTTAGGGGTTTTCAAGGAAAACTGGGCTATTTGGTACGACTTAGTAATATACAGTATACATAGTCTATTGCCTATGTTAGGATTAGAGAGTCTGAGTATTTACCCTCTAAGGTCCTGTCTTGATTATATGTTAATGTAACATATAATCTCTTGCTTAACTTCTTCCAAAGGTGTTTTCACAGCCCTTAAAAGTAAATCCAAGTACCTTATTAATGAACTACATAGTTCTACATGATCTGACCCCTAGCTATATGCCTTCTGCCTTATCCCCTATAGCACTCGTCGTTCATTTTGCTCCAGTCATGGGAGTCTTCTCAGCTTGTTAGGGCCTTCATTGCACTACCTGGAATGCTCCACTGAATATTCATATCACTGGCTTATCGTTCAGGTGTCACTCCCTCAAAGAACACTTCCCTGATTACTCAATCTATAGTGACACAGACCTTGTCTATCACACTATTCTTTTAATTATCCACACAGCACTTAGTACCATTTGATGTTAACTATGTCTATTTGTCTTTGCTGTTTATTCAGCACTAGATCCCAACACCTGGAGTAGTGCATAGTACAGAGAAGAAAACAAGTATGAAACCACCATGAAAAAAGGCACAGAATTTAAAATGATAGGATCTGAATCTATTTCTGAATTTTAAAAGGCAAAGATTTATATAATCTGAAGAGAAATCAGAGTATATATATGAATTTTTACAGTAGTTTACTTGGAAGCCTTGTAATCAGAATCCATAAGTTGATTTCTGAGAGAAAGGCAGCTAAGGAAAATCTCAAAATTAAACAAAAATGAGCTAGTGCTTTATATCTGTAAATCTCTCTGAAATTTGACAGAATCATTACATAAAGATACTGAGAGGTAGAGGAATTAAGCAACAAAATCATGAACATAATTTAGCTTTCCAAAGACTTTTCTGGATACAGTCTTCACAACTTATTAAGGAAATACATGTAACACAAAAGCAAATTCTATCTTATTAAAAGCCACTTAAAATACATGGCATTGAGATGACAAAAGAAGACTTTCAAAATATGAGTACATAGCTACTTAGCAGCACTGTAAAATAGAGAAGAGGGTTGCAAAAGAACCAGAAACTTTGAAGTATTTTGGTAAATACATAATTTAAACTGAGCTTTTTGGAGAAAATCAAAGCTGAGAGCCTCTAACCAACCACAGGCAAAAGACTGTACTTATTGCTTGGGCACACTAAATAGCCTAGTTTTCCTGGGGGAAGTTGATGGACAGTCCCTGAGATTCTATGACCAGTGCTAGCACCCCATTCTTTTCTTTTTTTTTTTTTAATATTTATTTATTTGCTTTAGTTGTACACAATGCATTTATCTGTATGTGGTGCTGAGGATCGAACCCGGACCGTGCACATGCTAGGTGAGTGCTCTACCACTGAGCCACAATCCCAGCCTGCTAGCACCCCATTCTATTCACCTAAAGCTTCTGGCTGCACTACTGGTCAGTACTGATCACTAGGCCACTAGGCCCAAAACATGAATTATTATTTTTATTAATTTTTAAGAGTAATTTATAAGGAGAAAAAAGACAAGGACTACTATAAAGAACCTACTATAATGTGACATTAAAAAAAGATTAAAGATCTTCTCCGGAAAATCCAATGGGGGCTCAGGACTCATTACTCTGAAATATTTTAAGCTGAAGGAATCTGAGAAAGCAGCAGAAGCAGAAAAACCTCTCACTTTCCTCCACTCTTCTCCTCTGAAGAAGGTCATAAAACCTAGAAAGGATTTTCTGCACTACCCACAAAGCAGGTCAAAGGACCCTTATGTGAGAGGTTTCACCTCCCTATATCTAGAGGAAAGCAGCCAAAGACACAGAGATGCCAGGAAGAAATTAACCAACAGACCCTGCTAAGTCCTCCCCTCTACCCTGCCCTGTTTTATTAGATCATATTCCCTTTGCCTAATTTTATTTCTTCACAACTATTGTGAAGAGAAGGCTGTGCCCTGCTTTGAATTACTCTGTGTTATACAGAACAGCAGTCCCTATCTCTGAGGTACTCCATTTTATAAAATAGCATTTTGCCCTGAGCTACTGCATCCTGAGTGCAAGTGCTAAAGGCAGAATGACTTGGTAACTTGTCTGGGCAAACAGATAACCACCAGATGTCAAGACATCCAGAATTTAGTGAAAAAAAAAATAATAACTCCCAGCTACAAAGCACAATCTTGAGACATACTAGACTACTGAATGATTCAATCCTTTAATTTGAAGCATGTAAAAGGAGAGGCACTTAAGACAGTGGTACTGTAGTACACACCAATCCATCCTCTACCAGACCATGTGCTGAATGCATCACAAGGTCAACAGGTTACAACTCTGACTCTTGTCCCTGGGGCTTCAGCTCAGTTGGATCTCTCTGTGACACAGCCCACTTCAGAACTGCCTGTTTTCTGGATCTTGCCCTAGAATTAATTCCACACTGTATACAAGTGACCACCTGCAATGACTTTTTGGCATTTCTATCTGCTCTTTCCCTTTGCTCTTAGTACGGTCTCTTAAATCCCTCTTGCTGGGTAGTTTTAATTTGCATTTCTCTAATTACTAGAGATTTTTTCATATATTTGTGGATCGAATGTATATCTTCTTCTGAGAAATGTCTGTTCAGCTCTTTAGCCCATTTATTGATTGAGTTGTTTGATTTTTTGGTTTTAAGTTTTTTGAGTTCTTTATATTATCCTGGAGATTAATGCTCTATCTGATGTGTGTGGACAAAAATTTCCTCCCAAAATGTAGGCTGTCTCTTCACCTCATTGATTGTTTCTTTTGCTGAGAAGAAGCTTTTTAGTTTGAGTTCATCCCATTTATTAATTCTTTTTTTTTTTTTTTTTTTTTTTTTGGTACCGGGGATTGAAATCAGGGGCACTCGTCCACTGGGTCACATCCCCACTCCTTTTTTTTATATTTTATTTAGAGACAGGGTCTCACTGAGTTGCTAAGTGCCTCGCCATTGCTGAGGCTGGCTTTGAACTCATGAGCCTCCTGCCTCAGCCTCCCAAAGTGCTGGGATTACAGGCATGCACCACTGCGCCTGGCTCCATTTATTAATTCTTGATTTTATTTCTTGCACTTTAGGAGTCTTGTTAAGGAAGTAGGGGGCTAATCCAACATGATGAAGATTTGGGCCTACTTTTCCTCGATTAGGTGCAGGGTTTCTGGACTAATTCCTAAGTCCTTGATCCACTTTGAGTTGAGTTTTGTGGTAGGGGTTTATTTTCATTTTGCTGCATATGGATTTCCAGTTCTCCCTGACCATTTGTTGAAGAGGCTATCTTTTTCTCCAATGTATGTCTTTGGCACCTTTGTCTAATATGAGATAACTATATTTACATGGGTTTGTCTCTGTGTCTTCTATTCTGTACCATTGGTCTACAATTTTGGTGCCAATACCATGCTGTTTTTGTTACTATAGCTTTGTAGTATAGTTGGAGAATATCATGCTATGCAAAATAAACCAATCCCAAAAAACCAAAGGCCAAATGTTCTCTCTGATAAGTGGATGCTGATTCATAATGGGGAGGGGGGAGAGATGGGGAAAAAGAAAGAACTGTGATTGGACACAGAGGAGGGAGGGTGGGAGATGCATGGGGCCAGGAAAGATGATAGAATGAGATGGACATTATTACCCTAGGTACATGTATGATGGCACATATGGTGTGACATTATATCATGTACAACCACTGAAATGAAAAATGTTGCAATTGTGTACAATGAATCAAAATGCATTCTGCTGTCAAATATACCTAATTAAAATTAATTAATTAATTTTAAAAAACCACTCTTGCAGGGCTGGGGCTGTAGTTCAGTGGCAGAGTTCTTGCCTAGCATGTGTGAGGCACTGGGTTCGATCCTCAGTACCACATAAAAAAATAAATAAAGTAAAGGCATGCTGTCCATCTATAAGTATAAAAAAATTAAAGAAAAACCAAAAAACCCTCTGGTCCCCATTAATGTTTTCTTAGCTTTTCTATATCCTATACATATATCATTGTGTGAAATATGATGTGTGACTTGGGTAATAATTAAGACTGGAATGGAATAAAAGAACTTTCAATTGCCTCAGTCACAGCACTGAGTGAACCATGAGTATTCTGGTGAATTAAAGCTGATGAAAATTATGTAGCTTGTCAAGTGATTGTTAGTCAATAAATTCTGACAGCTATTTAACAATTCTTACATTGAGGAAAAACAAAAACATGTCTGTTCTATGTTAATGGTGTAGCCCACTCATTACAACTGTCCACTTCATTATTAAACCTAGCATAAAAATATACAAGTTCAACTGTTTTGTTAGGTTTTCATTTTCCTATGAAGGGTCCCATAACACACAAAACCTATATATAATAAATGGCAATTTATTAATGAGATCAGTGTGAGAAAAACAAAACAAAATGACAGCTGGCAACATCTTTTATTTATCACCAGAGCTGGTCTCTCATTAGAACTGCCTTGGAAAAGCCTTCTTCAATGTAAAACAATTTTTATAGTGTATCTTCTAAGAGACCTACAAACACTGATATTTGCATAAGGGGAATTTAAAAAGGTATTGATCCTCATTAAAATAGGCAAAGGATGTGTCCTTGAAAAATAACTAAAAACTGAAAAATACAAACATCTACTAGAAGTAACTGTAAAGAACTCATGTAACCGGATGCGGTGGCACACGCCTGTAATCCCAGCACTTGGGATGCTGAGGCAGGAGGATAGTGAGTTCAAAGCCAGCCTCAGCCATGGCGAGGCACTTAGCAACTCAGTGAGACCCTGTCTCTAATAAAATACAAAAAAGGGCTTAGGATGTGGCCCAGTGATCGAGTGCCCCTGAGTTCAATCTCCGGTTCAAAAAAAAAGAACTCATGTAATCCACCATTTATAGGTCAACTACCTATCCTATGACTGACTGAAGTGCCCCTGGGATACTTCTAGTGCTACCATTGAACTATAGCTACATCTCCAAGACCAGTGACCCTTTTATTCATTCCACTTTCTCCAATTTGTAATGAGAATGTCTTATCTATGACTGTCCTATTTTTCATCTTGGAAGCAGGTAACTTGTCTTCTGGTTTTCAAAGAGCTCAGACAGAGAGGGATTTTGTCTCAGAATGGATTATACCTAGAGGACCACTCACATCTGACTTAGATATTAAGAAAATGAGATTTGTGATTTTGGAGTTGATTATATTTAGATAAGATTTTGGATTTAAGAGTTTATGCTGGCATGGAATAAAACTTTTGGGAATGTTAGGATGCAGTGAATGCACTAAAAAGGACATGAATTTGAGGGGATCGCAACTGTGAGTTATGTTCCCCAAACTGTGTATCCTTTATATCTGTGAATGTGACCTCATTTGGAAATAGGGTCTTTGCAGATACAAACAACTTAAGATGAAGTCATGAGAGTAGGCACTAATCCAGTATGACTGGTGTCCTTAAAAGAAGAGTTAAATATAAGATAAAGTCAGTGACACATAAGGAGAACGCCATATGAGGACACAGGCAGAAACTGGAGTGCTTCAGCTCCAAACCAAGGAACACAGCTACCATCAGATATTAGGAAGAGGCAAGAAAGGATTCCACACAGTCCCAGATTAAGCATGGCCCAAACTTGACTTTAGTCTTCTAACTTCCAGACTGTGAGAGAGTAAATTTTTGTTGTTCTGAGTCACATATTTTGTGGTTTGTTAACAGCAGCCCTAGGAAACTAAAATACTCCTTAATACTAGTTACTGTATATTCAAGACACTTAATACATACTAAGCATGGTATTAAGTGCTTTACACTAATGATCACATTTAAACCTCACCACAACCCCATGAGGAAATAAAATTAAATAACTTTTTACTGCATTACTCTTACTGAAGTACACTGCAAAAAGAGACTTAGTAGGAAAAACATAAGATCTGATGTGCATGGATCCTTCATGTGGCCTTTATACATGTGGCTTAAGATGAAATAGGGCAGATATCAAAGAGTTTAATAACTAAAACAGTCTGGACATCATCCAATTAGAAAGACTATATTGCCCAATTCAAATAAAAGCCAACTATAACAACCTGGTCATACCAATGCATACTGGAGAACACAAGTCTTGAGATAAACTGGTCAGTGAAAACATTGAGAAGGAAATGTGGCTTTTCTTTAAAAAAAAAAAAAAAAAAAAAGGTTCATTCTGCCTACAGTCTGCACTGGAAACTTGCTAAGTTTGAAAACTCTAACAGTATAAGACAGAAAGGTAGAACCTAATTATGAGTAAAACTGATACGTCACAGGATCTTCCCAAATACCTCCATTACATATTTCTTGCCTGATAAAGATGAGATGCAATCCAGAAGCACGGTACAGATTACTAATACCTTCCCTATTTCATAGTAAGTAAACCAATAAATTTCTTTTTTGCCCCAATCCATTTGGGTTTGGTTTCTGTCCTTTGCAACCGAAAAGTGTTAATATACTACCAATACTTAAAAACTAGAACATTGCTTTTTTTCCCAAAAAATAATTACCAGGGGCAATAGCCTAAAACTACTGAAACAGAATCTCCAGGTCAGGTATCTATTATTTCTTCCTAAGTATTCCAGATGATCCACATGATCAGGCCACCAAGGGAAATACTAGCTTAGACTAAACTTTAACATTCAATACAAGTCTGGTTGTCTCTTCCCATAGATTATAAAATTAGTAGCTCTGTTTTTCCCTAGGAACACAGAACTAGGACATTATAACAACATTTACTTTGAACAAACTGTAAGGCCAGCAATATATCAGAAACCATGAAAGCATGGAATGATCACACAAAGTTGAATATGCCTTGCCTTACAAGATATTGGTTCTTTAATGCGTAGAAAAGGAAACACCTATAAATACAGCAGGGACTACCAAACCAGTCTCTGAAATCTAAGGATCTTTTTAGTAGATTAGGGGTGGCAAATATGGGATTTAAAATTATGTTAATCAGCTGGGCGCGGTGGCGCACTCCTGTAATCCCAGCACTTTGGGAGGCTGAGGCAGGAGGATCGCAAGTTCAAAGCCAGCCTCAGCAATGGCGAGGCACTACTTAGTAACTCAGTGAGACCCTGTCTCTAATAAAATACAAAAAAGGGCTGGGGATGTGGCCCAGTGGTCAAGTGCCCCTGAGTTCAATCCCCGGTACCAAAAAAAAAAAAAAAAAAAAAAAAAAAAAAATTATGTTAATCATTATATAACAAAGTTATTTCTTTTTTTATTATTCTAATTTGTTATACACGTTTGCAGAGTACATTTCATTTCATATTACATATAAAGAGCACAATTACTCAATTTGCTGGTTTTATATAAAGTATTTTTACTACAATTGTGTCTTCATACATGTATTTAGGGTAATCATGGGTAACTCAGTCTGCCATTATTCCTATCCCCTTGCCCCGTCCTCTCCCTCCCCCCTCTTTGTTCTATTTAAAGTTCTTTCTTTCCTCTCATTCCCTCTCTTGCCTTTATAAGTTAGTATCTTCATATCAAAGAGATCATTTGACATTTGTTTTTTTGGGATTGGTTAACTTAGCATTATTTTCTCCAACTCCATCCATTTACCTGCAAATGCCATGATTTTAATTTCTTTTAGTGATAAGTAGTGTTCATTGTGTATATATACCAAAGTTTCCCTATCCATTCATCTGCTGATGGGCATTGGGGTTGGTTCCACAATCTAGCTATTGTGAATTATGCTGCTATAAACATTGATGTGGCTGTGTAGTAAGCTGTTTTTAAGTCCTTTGGGAATAGGCCAAGGAGTGGGATAGCTGGGCCAAATGGTGGTTCCATTCCAAGTTTTCCTAGGAATCTCCATACTGCTTTCCAGATTGGCTTCACAGATTGGAATTTGCAGTTCCACCAGCAATGTAAGAGTGTGCCTTTTTCCCCACATCCTCGCCAGCATTTATTGTTGTTTGTTTTTTTGATAGCTGCCATTCTGACTGGAGTAAGATGAAATCTTTTTTTAAAAATATTTATTTATTTGCTTTAGTTGTACACAATGTGTTTATTTACTTTTGTGTGGTGCTGAGGATCGAACCCAGGCCGCTCACGTGCTAGGCGAGCGCTCTACCGCTGAGCCACAACCCCAGCCCAAGATGAAATCTTAGAGTAGTTTTGATTTGCATTTCTCTAATTGCTAGAGATGTTGAACATTTTTTCATATATTTGTTGACTGCTTGTATATTATCTTCTGAGAAGTGTCTGTTGAGTTTCTTGGCCCATTTATTGATTGGGTTATTTGGTTTTCTTTGGTGTTAAGGCTTTTGAGAGCTTTATAAATCCTTGAGGTTAGTGTTCTATCTGATGTGCTTGTGGTAAAGATTTGCTCCCATTCTGTAGGTCCTCTATTCACCTCACTGATTGTTTCTTTTGCTGAGAAGAAGCTTTTTAGTTTGAATCCATCCCATTTATTGATTCTTGGTTTTAGTTCTTGTGCTATAGGGGTCTTACTGAGGAAGTTGGAGCCTAAACCAACATGATGGAGATTTGGGCCTACTTTTTCTTCTATTAGGTGCAAGGCCTCCGGTTTAATTCCTAGGTCCATGATCCACTTTGAGTTACGTTTTGTGCATGGTGAGAGAAAGAGATTTAATTTCATTTTATTACATGAGGATTTCCAGTTTTCCCAACACCATTTGTTGAAGAGGCTGTCTTTTCTCCAGTGAACGTTTTTGGCACCTTTGTCTAATATAAGATAACTGTAGGTGTGTGGGTTCGTCTCTGTGTCTTCTATTCTGTACCATTGGTCAACTGGTCTATTTTGGTGCCAATACCATGCTGTTTTTGTTACAATTGCTTTGTAGTACAATTTAAGGTCTGGAATAGAAATGCCACCCACTTCATTCTTCTTGCTAAGAATTGCTTTGTCTATTCTGGGTATCTTATTTTTCCAGATGAATTTCATGATTGCTTTTTCTATTTCTATGAGGAATGATATTGAGATTTTGATTGGTATTGCATTGAATCTGTATAGTGCTTTTGGGAGAATGGTCATTTTGACAATATTAGTTCTACCTATCCATGAACAAGGTAGACCTTTCCATCTTCTAAGATCTTCATTAATTTCTTTCTTTAGTGTGCTGTAGATTTCATTGTAGGTCTTTCACTTCTTTTGTTGATTCCCAAATATGTATATTTTTGAGGCTATAGTAAATGGGGTGGATTTCCTAGTTTCTCTTTCTGAGGATTTGTTGCTGATGTACAGAAATGCCTTTGATTTATGGGTATTGGTTTTATATCCAGCTACTTTGCTGAATTCATTTATTAGATTTAGAAGATTTCTGGAAGAATTTTTTTTGGATCTTCTATGTACAGAATCACATCGTCTGCAAATAGTGATAATTTGAGTTCTTCTTTTCCTATCTGTATCCCTTTAATTTCTTTTGTCTGTCTAATTGCTCTGGCTAGGGCTTCAAGAACAATGTTAAATAGGAGTGGTGAAAGAGGGCATCCCTGTCTTATTCTAGTTTTTAGAGGGAATGCTTTCAATTTTCCTCCATTTAGGATGATGTTGGCCTGGGGCTTAGCATAGATGGCTTTTACAATGTTGAGGTATGTTCCTGTTATCCCTATTTTTTCTAGCATTTTGAATATGAAGGAATGTTGTATTTTGTCAAATGCTTTCTCTGCATTTATTGAGATGATCATATGATTTTTATCTTTGAGCCTGTTGATGTGATGAATTACATTTATTGATTTCCTTATATTGAACCAACCTTGCATCCCTGGAATGAAGCCCACTTGATCGTGATTCACTACCTTCTTGATGTGTTTTTGTATTCGATTTGCCAGAATTTTATTGAGAAATTTTGCATTTATATTCATTAGAGATATTGGTCTAAAGTTTTCTTTCTTTGATTTGTCTCTGTCTGGTTTTGGAATCAGCGTGATATTGGCCTCATAGAATAAGTCGGGAGTGTTCCCTCTTTTTCTATTTCATGAAATAGTTTGAGAAGTATTGGTGTTAGTTCTTCTTTAAAGGTCTTGTAGAACTCAGCTGTGTATTCATCTGGTCCTGGGCTTTTCTTGATTGGTAAGTTTTTAATGGCATCCTTTAATTCTTTGCTTGAAATTGACCTATTTAAATTGTGTATATCATCTTGATTTAGTTTGGGCATATCATATGTCTCTAGAAATTTGTTGATGCTTTCGTTATTTTCTATTTTATTGGAGTATAAATTTTCAAAATAATTTCTAATTATCTTCTGTATTTTTGTAGTGTCCATAGTGATATTTCCTATTTTATTGTAGATATTAGTAATTTGTGTTTTCTCTCTTCTTTTCTTTGTTAGCATAGCTAAAGGTCTATCAATTTTATTTATTTTTTCAAAGAACCAATTTTTCATTCTGTCAATTTTTTCAATTTTTTTTTAGTTTCAATTTCATTAATTTCAGCTCTGATTTTAATTATTTCCTGTCTTCTACTTCTTTTGGGGTTGATTTGTTCTTCTTTTTCTAGGGCTTTTAGATGTAATATTAGTTCATTTATTTGTTGATTTTTTCTTTTTTGAAGGAATGAGCTCCATGCAATGAACTTTCTTCTTAGTACTGCCTTCAGAGTGTCCCAGAGATTTTGGTATGTTATATCATTGTTCTCATTTACCTCTAAGAATTTCTTAATATCCTTCTTGATGTCTTCTGCAACCCATTGATCATTCAATAGCATATTATTTAGTCTCCAGGTGTTAGTGTAGCTTTTCTTTCTTTTTTTTATCATTGATTTCTAATTTCATTCCATTATGATCTGATAGAATGCAGGGTAGTATCCCTACTTTTTAATATTTGCTTAGAGTTGCTTTATGGCATAATATATGGTCTGTTTTTGAGAAGGATCCATGTGCAGCTGAGAAGAAAGTGTGTTGGCTCATTGATGGGTGATATACTCTATATATGTCAGTTAAGTCTGTTATTAATTGTATTATTGAGTTCTATAGTTTTTTGGTTTGGAAGATCTATCCAACAGTGAAAGAGGTGTGTTATAATCACCTAGAATTATTGTGTTGTGGCCTATTTGATTCTTTAACTTGAGAAGAGTTTGATTGATGAATGTAGATGCTCCATTATTTGGGGCATATATATTTATGTTATATCTTGTTGATCTATGATTCCCTTAAGCAGTATGAAATGTCCATCTTTATCTCTTTTGATGAACTTTGGCTTGAAGTCTACTTTATTTGATATGAGGATGGAGACCCCTGCTTTCTTACGTAGACCATGTGAGTGATATATTTTATTCCATCCTTTCACCTTCAGTCTATGGGCATCTTTTCCTATGAGATGTGTCTCTTGAAGGCAACAAATTGTTGGGACTGTTTTTTTAATCCAATCTATTAGCCTATGTCTTTTAACTGGTGAGTTTAGGCCATTAACATTCAGGGTTACTATTGAGACATAATTTGTATTACGAGTCATTTTTATTTTTTTTATTATTTTGGTATTTAGTTTGACTTGATTTTTCCTTTGGTTGGTTTTTCCCTTTATTGTAGTTCTTCCCTTTTCAGATTTTCATTATTATTTTTCATTTCCTCCTCGCAGAATATTTTACCAAGAATGTTCTGTAGAGCAGGCTTTCTTGTTGTAAATTCTTTTAGCTTTTGTTTATCATGGAAGGTTTTTATTTCATCCTCAAATCTAAAGCTTAACTTTGCTGGATATAAAATTCTTGGTTGGCATCCCTTATCCTTTAGAGCCTGGTATATGTTGTTCCAGGCTCTCCTGGCTTTGAGGGTCTGGATTGAAAAATCTCCTGAGATGCGAATTGGTTTTCCCTTATAGGTAATCTGACTTTTCTCTCTTGCAGCCTTTAAAATTCTATCTTTATTTTGTATGCTAGGCATTTTCATTACAATGTGCCTTGGTGTGGACCTGTTGTAATTTTGTACATTTGGCGTCCTATAGGCCTCTTGTATTTGATTTTCAAATTCATTCTTCCTGCTTGGGAAATTTTCTGATATTATTTCATTGAAGAGATTGTGCATTCCTTTGGTTTGAATCTCTGCACCTTCCTCTATTCCAATAAATCTTATATTTGGTCTTTTGATGGTATCCCATAGTTCTTGGATATTCTGTTCATCGTTTCTTACCATCTTCACTGTGCGGTCAACTTGAATTTCAAGATTATATATTTTGTCCTCATTGTCTGGGGTCCTATCTTCCAAGTGGTCCAATTTGTTGGTGATGCTTTCTATTGAATTTTTTAAGTGGCTTACTATTTCTTTCATTTCAAGGATTTTCGTTTGTTATTTTTCTCAACTCTCTATCTCTTTCTTGAAGTAATCTTTTGCTACCTGGATTTGTTCTCTTATCTCTTTGTTGGAGAGATCAATTTTTGCCTGTATCTGTTCACTTAGGTTGTTTTTTAAATCCCTTACCATTTTAATTATGTATATTCGGAACTTCTTCTCTGACATTTCACCTACTGTGCTTTCTATGGTTTCTATTGTTGTAGTATCTTGGTTTGTTTGGGGCATTTTCCTCCCTTGTTTCCTCACGATGTCTATGTATTTTCCTCTCTTACAAGGTAAGCCTGAGGTATTATAGCTTCTGCCCTTTTGTCTTATAGGTCCCTCCAGGTTACCCAGAACCTCACTTTTTAAGGAAATATCAATATTAGATCTTTCAATGTACCCAATGTGTGCCCATATATCAGTTTCTATTTTTATATTTACAGTTTTGTCGCTATAAACAGAAATGATGAGATCAGTTATCTTGTACAATATTGTCTCTATGTTTGCATGGTGGTTTACAGTTGCTAATGATAGAAGGGGGGACTTAGAGGTTGTCTTAAACGTTTATGAAGTAAGATGTGAGAAAATAGAGGAATTAGATTATTTGACTAGTGAGAGTATAATCATTAGAATTTGGCTGTTAGTAGAAGAAGCAAGAGATAGGCAACCCCATGTAAGATTCCCTGTTAGTTCACAACAGCATAACTGGTTGCACTTTCTGGTGCATCCTGGTCCCTAGGGACCTTAGTGATGTCTTACCCGAACCTTTTGTTGTTCCTTGGTAGTAGCGTAGCTAACTCAGTTTTGTGGCAGTGGCAGCCTCAGGCCTATAATTATATTGGTGTTAGGTTGAGTAGCTACGGGATCCCAGTGCGGTGTGTCTCTCTGGGCAGATGCTGGTTGCCTCTCCGATTTGCAGGCTTGTTCTGGTCGCGGCTGGGCAGGTCGCAGCTCTCCAGGGAATGGACGGGGCCCTTCCTCTGGTGGGGCCCTGTCTGCAGCAGGGATCTGCGAGCTGGTGGCTGGGCCACTCCTTCCGGTGGGTGCCTACCGCTTATTCCGGTCGCAGCTGAGCAGGTCACAGTTCCCCAATGGAAAGTTATTTCTAATATATGATCAGAATAAAATACAGCTCCCTCTCAATATAAGGTAAAGGAGCACACACATGAAAAAAAAATTAGGTTGAATGCAAATAGTCCATTAATTCAAATTTGGATTTAACTAATATGCATTGAGCACTTACTATGTAAGCATTTACAATATTAGGTTAACTAAATATAGATTTTCATTAGTAACTATCAGAAATACCAGCAAATTACTAAATTTCACAAAATCACACTTTTTCAGTATATATGTTTATATAAATGTTATCATTCAGGGATTTAACATAACAAAAGAAAATTCTGTTAGTGTTGAGAATACAGAAGTCAACAAAATCATTAACATTTCACTGAAAGGACAGAAAATGATATTGTAAGTAAAGTGAGCAGGAGTAACTATTCTTAGACAAAAAGATTTTAAGACAAAAACTGTAAAAAGAGACAAAGAAGGTCATTATATCATGATCAAAGAATCAACTCAACAAGAGATATAACATGTGTACCTAGTGTTCTAGAGCACTCAGTTTTAGAAAACAAACATTAGATCTAAAGGGAGAGAAAGGATTCACTATAATAATTGTGGGAGATTTGGATACCATACTTCCACAAATGGATAAATCATCAAAACAAAAATAAACATCAGAGTTAAACTTTCTTTAGAAGAAACCATATAATAGACCACAAAACAAATCTCAACAAATCCCAAAATATATATAATCATGTATCTTCTCTGACCACATGGAATAAAAGCTACAAATTAATAATAAAAGAAACTTAGAAACTATACAAATTCAGAGACTTAACAACATGCTACTGAACAAACAATGGGTAACTGAAGAAATCAAAAGGGAACTTAAAATGTCTTGGAACAAATTACAACAGAAACACATCACCAAAATTTATAAAATACAGTAAAAGCACTATGAGGCAAATTTATAGCAATAACACCCACATCAAAAACAAAATTGATTTCAAGTAACAACCTAACTATGAATCTAGAAAAGAAAGATCAAATTGAACCCAAAATTAGAAGAAAGAAATAGCAAAGATCAGAGCAAAAACAGAGACTGGAAAATAAAAGGATCAATGAAACAAAAAAAAAAAAATATTTGTTTTGGAAAAGACAAAATGACACACGCTATTAGCTAAACTAACCAAGAAAAAGAGAAGACCCAAATAAAATTAGAGATAAGATGACAGTATAACTTATACTACAGAAATACTAAGCATCACTAGAGACTATTATGAACAACTACATGCCAACAAGCTGGAAAACCTAAAAAAATTGGATGAATTTCTGGACACACATCACCTGCCAAAACTTAACTTGAAGACATAGAAAACCTGAACAGACTGGTAATGAGTAGTGAGCTTGAATCAGTAATAAAAGCCTACCAAAAAAGAAGTCCAAGACCAGAAGGCTTCATCACTCTAGTCTATCAAACTTTCAAAAAAGTACTATGATGAATTCTCAAATTATTCTAAAGAACTGAAAAAAAGGGAATCTTTCCACTAATTTTTACAAGGCCAGCATACCTTGATATCAAAATCAGAAAAGGACATAGCAAAAAAAAAAAAAAAAAAAAAAAAAAAGAAAGAAAGAAAACTACAGAACAATATATCTGATGATCATAGAAGCAACAATTTTCAGCAAAATAGCAAATAAAACCCAACATCACATTAAAAAGATCATTCACCATGATGAATCCCAGGGATTCAATGATAATTCAATATATACAAATAAATGTGATATACCAAAGCATGAATGATAAAAATAATGATTATTTCAACAGATGAAGAAAAGGCATTTGATGAAATTAAACATCCCTTCATGATAAAAACCCTAAACAAATTAGGTATAGAAAGATTGTACCTAAACATAATAAAGGCTATACATGACAAACCCCAGCCAACATTATACTGAAACTTTCAGCTTTTCCTCATTCCTTAATAACATCTGAAATAAGACAAGGGTGTCTGCTCTCACTGTTCTTATTCAATATAAAATGGAAAGTTTTAGCCTGAATAATTAGGCAAGAGAAAGAAATAAAAGACAACGAGTAAGGGAGGAATTCAAATCATCACTGTTTGCAGATGATATGATTCTATATACAAAAGACCCTAAAGACGTCACTAAAAACCTATTAGAACAGATAAATAAATTCAGTAATGTTGCAGACTACAAAATCAACATACAAAAATCAGTTGTAGTTTTACATAGCAATACTAAATTTGCTGAGAAAGAAACCATGAAAGCAGTCCATTCACAATGACTACAAAATTTTTTTTAAATACTTAGGAATAAACTTAAGGAAGTGAAACACCTCTACAGTGAAAATTATAAAACACTGATGAAAGAAATTGATAAACCACCCTGACCCACACACAATAGACTTTCCATTTTCATGTAATATAAGTATAAATGTCACTAAAATGTTAATACTACCCAAAGCAATCTAGAGATTCAATGTAATCACCATCAAAACGCCAATGACACTCTTCACAGAGCTAGGAAAAAATTCCTAAAACTCATAAGGAAAAAGAAAAAAACACATGAATATTCAACTCAATCTAGAGCAAAAAGAACAAAACTGGAGGCTTTACAATACCTGATTTCAAAATATACTTCAGAGCCAAGGTAACCAAAACAGCAGGGTATTTGCATAAAACAGATACATAGACCAACAGAATAGAACAGAGAATCCAGAAATAAACCCACATGTCTACAGCCAAGTGATTGTTGACAAAGGTGCCAAAAATATTGGAGAAAGAACAGACTCTTCAACAAATGATGCTGGAAAAACTGATATCCACATGCAGAAGACTGAAACTTCACACCTCTCCCCAACCCCCAGTACCTAAATCAAATCAAAACCGATCAAAGACTTACATGTAAGACCTGAACTACTAGAAAACATAGGGGAACATTTCAAGAAATTGGTATAGGCAATGATTTCTTGGATATGATCCCCAAAGCACAAAAAACAAAAGCCAAAATAGACGTGGTGTTAAGTCAAACTAAAAAGCATCTACACAGCAAAGAAATAAATCAACAGATTAAAGAGACAATCTACAGAAGGGAGGAAAATATTTTCCAACTATCCATCTGACAAAGGAAATAAATAAATAAATAAAATGATTAATAAATAAATAAAATATCCAGAATATATAAAGAAATAAAAAACTTAACACAAAAGTAATACAATTTAAAAAATAGTCAAGTTATCTGAATATATACTTCTCAAAAGGAGAAGCTCAAATTGCCAACAAATATATGAAAAAATGCTCAATATTATTAGCCATCAGGAAAATGCAAATCAAAATTGTAATGAGATCCCATCACCCTAGTTAGATTATTATAAAAACAAAACAAAAAACAAATGCTGGCAAGAATGTAAAGAAAAAGGAACTCTCATACAACTGTTGATGAGAATGTAAACTGATACAACCTACAATATGAAGGTTCCTCAAAAAACTAAAAATAGATCTACCATATGAGTCAGCTATCCCAATTCTAGGTACATATCAAAGGAAATGAAATCAGCCTCCCAAAGACATACCTGCATGCCCATATTCCCATATTTATTGTGCCTCTATGTGTAATAGCTAAGATATGGAATCAAACTAGGTGCCAGTCAATGGACGAATGGGTAAAGAAAATGTGGTACTGTATATTCATAATGGAATATTATTTAGCCATAAATGGATGGAACTAGAGGACATTATGTTAAGTAAAATAAGCCATACACAGTAAAACAAGTACCATGTGTCCCCCTCTCACATGTGGAAATTAAAAAAAAAAAAAAAAGTAGCCTGGAACATAGAATAGTGATTACTAGAGGATAGGAAGCGGGGTGGGTAGTGGATAAAAGGAGGCTAGATTTGATTGGCACATACTCTATGCATGTGCTGAAATACACTGAACCCTTCTCCCAAAAGCACTATACAGATTCAATGCAATACCAATCAAAATCTCAATATCATTCCTCATAGAAATAGAAAAAGCAATCATGAAATTCATCTGGAAAAATAAGATACCCAGAATAGACAAAGCAATTCTTAGCAAGAAGAATGAAGTGGGTGGCATTTCTATTCCAGACCTTAAATTGTACTACAAAGCAATTGTAACAAAAACAGCATGGTATTGGCACCAAAATAGACCAGTTGACCAATGGTACAGAATAGAAGACACAGAGACGAACCCACACACCTACAGTTATCTTATATTAGACAAAGGTGCCAAAAACGTTCACTGGAGAAAAGACAGCCTCTTCAACAAATGGTGTTGGGAAAACTGGAAATCCTCATGTAATAAAATGAAATTAAATCTCTTTCTCTCACCATGCACAAAACGTAACTCAAAGTGGATCATGGACCTAGGAATTAAACCGGAGGCCTTGCACCTAATAGAAGAAAAAGTAGGCCCAAATCTCCATCATGTTGGTTTAGGCTCCAACTTCCTCAGTAAGACCCCTATAGCACAAGAACTAAAACCAAGAATCAATAAATGGGATGGATTCAAACTAAAAAGCTTCTTCTCAGCAAAAGAAACAATCAGTGAGGTGAATAGAGGACCTACAGAATGGGAGCAAATCTTTACCACAAGCACATCAGATAGAACACTAACCTCAAGGATTTATAAAGCTCTCAAAAGCCTTAACACCAAAGAAAACCAAATAACCCAATCAATAAATGGGCCAAGAAACTCAACAGACACTTCTCAGAAGATAATATACAAGCAGTCAACAAATATATGAAAAAATGTTCAACATCTCTAGCAATTAGAGAAATGCAAATCAAAACTACTCTAAGATTTCATCTTGGGCTGGGGTTGTGGCTCAGCGGTAGAGCGCTCGCCTAGCACGTGAGCGGCCTGGGTTCGATCCTCAGCACCACACAAAAAGTAAATAAACACATTGTGTACAACTAAAGCAAATAAATAAATATTTTTAAAAAAAGATTTCATCTTACTCCAGTCAGAATGGCAGCTATCAAAAAAACAAACAACAATAAATGCTGGCGAGGATGTGGGGAAAAAGGCACACTCTTACATTGCTGGTGGAACTGCAAATTCCAATCTGTGAAGCCAATCTGGAAAGCAGTATGGAGATTCCTAGGAAAACTTGGAATGGAACCACCATTTGGCCCAGCTATCCCACTCCTTGGCCTATTCCCAAAGGACTTAAAAACAGCTTACTACACAACCACATCAATGTTTATAGCAGCATAATTCACAATAGCTAGATTGTGGAACCAACCCCAATGTCCATCAGCAGATGAATGGATAGGGAAACTTTGGTATATATACACAATGAACACTACTCAGCACTAAAAGAGAATAAAATCATGGCATTTGCAGGTAAATGGATGGAGCTGGAGAAAATAATGCTAAGTGAAGTTAGCCAATCCCAAAAAACCAAAGGTCGAATGTTCTCTTTGATATGAAGATACTAACTTATAAAGGCAAGGGAGTAGGGATGAGAGGAATGAAAGAACTTTAAATAGAACTAAGAGGGGTGGGGGCAAGGGGATAGGAATAATAGCAGACTGAGTTACCCATGATTACCCTAAATACATGTATGAAGACACAATTGTAGTAAAAATACTTTATATAAAACCAGCAAATTGAGTAATTGTGCTCTTTATATGTAATATGAAATGAAATGTACTCTGCAAACATGCATAACAAATTAGAATAAAAAATAAATAAAAAACAAAAAAAAGAAATACACTGAATCCTATTTATATATATATAATTAATACATGTTAAACAAAATGAAACCAATTCTTTTACATTAATATAAACTTCAAAATAAATTCATAAACAAAAACTTTCATTGAATTTAAAAGAAAGTAAATGTATTAATTTAAATATTTTTGCCTCATTCTCTTTTAATTCAACCATGTTTATCTTGTCTACTTATTTATCTACTTTTGTGGTTCTAGGCATTGAACCTAGGGGCTTGCACATGCTAGGCAAGTGCTCTACCACTGAGTTATATTTACAGCCCCTGTCTACTTTTTAAATTAAATAAGAGAAATAAAATAAGTTGAGAGAGCAGACAAAAAAAAAATCCCACAATATTTCACCAAATTAAACTAGCAGTTCTCAAGAAGATAGTTGTAACACCCAAGTGTCAAGGTCAGCATAAAACAACCCTACTTTTATTGATTGAGGCAGTTTATATGACTTAGCCCCAGTAATAAATTCTTTCTTTGTCATTAAATAAAGCTGCCTTACATAATTAAGTTGGAGTTGTGACAGAAATCTAAGAGTTCAGAGTTAGGGAGTTTGGAGAGAGGGTTCTGGAGTGAGAAACAAGACAAATGCCAGCTCTACAGCTCTACTGATATTTGTTTAGCAATATTTTCTAATCTTTCTGTAGAGAGAGGGCCCCTAGGATCATTTAATAAGTTTTTACAGAATGTGTCCTTGAAGATAGATTTTTGTGAATGGTTTTCTTTACATATAGGTACAACTATAACCGATGATAAGATATTTAGTAGACTAACTATAAAATTGGTGATTAAGAGATTTCTTTAAAAGTTTTGTTCTTAAAACTAAATCCAAGGGCTAGGCATACAGCTCTGTAGTAGAGCACTTGCCTAACATGCACAAGACCCAAGATTTATAAAATTTATTTCATTCCTCATAAGTGTATGACAAAGTCATACTAATTTCATACAGCATTTGCAGAAAAAATATTCAACTCACATTCATAAATAGCAGTAATAGGTATTAAATACCTTTTTAGTGTCAAACAACTGACATAAAAAAGCATTCCAATATGAACTGAATCATTTTTGTTCACACATCATCAGGGTGAGGACTTATCCACACTTGTTCCAAATAATGGTACTGTCTTTTCAATTATCAAGCAATGATATGTGGTAAGAATTTTTACATCTATCTGAATGCTCTCTGTTGACAAGTACTTAGCATATTTTTTTGGCACCTACATGTATGATACTGAGGTGGAAAAATTTTACAAGACATCCACTTTGGTACATAAATCAGTAGACAGCAGTGTGTCCACCTCATGAAAGGACTCTACCATATTAGAAATGTCATTTTATGATGAAATGTATTTTAACTAAATCCCAAAGAAACAGCATATTAATTTCTATTAGAACAGTTTTAGATTTATATAAAAACTATATAGATAATTCAGACTTCCCATTTGCCCTGCACCCAGTTTCCCCTACTATCTTACATTAGTATGGAACATTATATTAGTTACAGTTAATGAACCAATACTGCTATATTATTAACTAAAGCCCACACTTTATTCAGACTTCCTTAATTTTTACCTAATAACTTGTTGTTGTTCCAGGATCATATCCAGGGCATTAAAATACATTTAATTGTCATATCTTTGGCTCTTGTTGGCTGACAGTTTCTCAGACTTTCTTTGTTTGATGACCTGTATAGTTTTTGAGGAGTACTGTAGAATTTGTAGAATTGTTCCTTGGCCAGGATTCGTCTGCTGTTCTCCTGATTAGACTAGGGTTACAGTTTGGGTAAGGAAGAGCACTGAAGTCAAATTATAAAACTTTCACTTGGATAATAAACTCACTGAAGGAAAAAAAAAAAAAACCCCTATCTTATTCTCCTTTGTATCATTAGTAAGCAGTTGGTAAATGTTTGTTGGTTGAGAATGTGGAATTAGAGGCAGGCCAAAGATTGAAAGGGTATATAAATTTTGCAATGTATTAACATATAAGCACTGACCATAACAAGGAAGCTATTTCATATATTTGCTCAAATTAAAAAAAAAAAAACTTGACTCTGATTCACTAAAGCATTTCATTCTTCTACTCAGCTTACATGAGATAACTAGTTTACAAAGAGGAAAGTTTTATTTTGGCTCACAGTTCTGGTGGTTTCAGCCACGATCAATTTGCCATGTTGTTTTGGGTCTATGATGTGTCAGGACATCATGGTGGCAGAACAAAGTTACCTCATAACCAGGAAGTGGGGGTCGAGTCAAGGTCTCACTATCCCCATTTGAGGCACACCCCCAGGTAACCCAAAGACTTCCCGCTAGGCTTCACCTCTGAAAGGTTCCACCACCTCCCAATAGCACCAACCTGAGCACCAAGCCTTTAACACATGGGTCTTTGGGGGGCATTTTAATATCCAAACTACAGTATCCGGGATCTTTCTAGTTTTCCTACACTGTTTGGTCAGGTAGAATATATTCAGTCAAAAATATATATATGTCAACTCTCCCAAGTAAACCTTGCCTCCTGCACTGATACTCTCAAAATTATATAACACTGCTGCAGGAAATGTATATGGTGAAATAGAAAGGGCATTGGGGTTGAAATCAGACTGATCTAGGTGTGAATCTGAGACTTATCACTTATAAATTGCATAATCTTGCCAGATATTTCTCAGTTTCAGTTTCTTTATGTGTAAAATAGAATAATGCCTATTCTGTAGGCAGATAGGAGAAAATAATATGGTTTGCTTGTTTTAATATATCTAACAGATACTCAAAAAAGGTTACTCATTTTGTTGAGTCCTTTTGTTGAGTTATACCTTAAATAGCACCTTAAATAGAAAACAGGGCTGTGTGCTTTAAAAACTTTCTAGAGTAAGACAAAATATGTATAAACTAGGGCTGGGGCAATTGTAGCTCAGTGGTAGAGAACTTGCCTAGCATGTATGAGGCACTGGGTTTGATCCTCAGCACCACATGTTAATAAATAAAATAAAGGTCCATTGACAACAAAAAAATATTTTAAAAAATATATGTATAGGGGCTGGGAAAGTAGAAGTAAAAGTTAACTCTGCCTCCGAGAATTTTCCCGCGGCACCGTGGCTGGCCACAACAGGCAGCTTACAGTAGAGAACTTGCCTAGGGGGCTGGGGTTGTGGCTCAGTGGTAGAGCGCTGCCACGGCCTGAGTTCGATCCTCAGCACCATGTAAAAAGCATTGTGTACAACTAAAAGTAAATAAATAGATATTTTTTAAAAACAGATAAATAAATACCAACTACAACTAAAAAATAAATATTTAAAAAATATATGTATAAACAAACACAGAAGATGCTGGTTGTCATATACACTGAATAAATGGATTCTGAAACAATTTCACATGACTTCATTTTATCATGTACCTAAATTATGCTTGATACATAGCAACCACTCAAATATTTGCTGATTCTGCAATCATGTTTCCTCATCAAGAGTCAAGAGAACAGATCCCAATTTTTATGACCCTTGCCAAATCATTCCTTTCTTTGAACCTCAGTTTCTTCACTGAACAATTGACCTAACGGTCACAGAATTTGAGAGTTGGGAAAAATCTTAGAAATCACCTTATTGCAACCCTTTTCCCTAAGTGAGAGGTAATCTGGGACTTAAATTGGACTCCTTACCATCAAGCCCTGTAGTAATCTTCGTAGACTGTGCTATTTATTAAGATCTCTTCCAGGGCTGGGGTTGTGGCTCAGCGGCAGAGTGCTCGCCTCGCATGTGCGTGACCCGGGTTCGATCCTCAGCACCATGTAAACATAAATGCATTGCATTGTGTACAACTAAAGTAAATAAATAAATATTTTTTTAAAAAATCTCTTCCACCTTATGAAATACTTGGGCTCAAATTGATTTTTAGAATATCAACCAATTCTGGAAATTCACTAAATCAATAACAGGATAAATTCTACCTTTATTAAAACCAGAAGGTATAGAAGAATAAACAAAACTGACCCTATTAATTCTAGTTAGCTAAGAGAAACTATGACTATACACTATGAAGGATCAAAATTGTTTCACAAATATAGAGATCTATTTAGTAGTTCCTGGCTCAGTCTTCTTTGTAATTAAATGGAATTATAATCACTGATCTATGGAACCAATAGGTTGAATAACTAGTATTCTCAGATTTGCACATCTCTATTCTTGGTATCCCTTACTGTACCTTAGAGAACAATTTTTTTTAATAATCAGTGCTCTCTTTTAAAAATTATTTCTATTTTATCTCCCTAGGGCCTTTCAGATTGCTAACTATTCCTTTCTTTTTGAAGTTTACTGTTTTTCCCTTGGCATTCAAAACATCACTTTCCCCTGATTTTGCTTGTAGTATAAGTTTATTGTTCAAGAACACAAAATCTGGATCCACCACTTGCAAGTCCTATGACCTTGGACAGGTGACTTAACTTCTATGTGCCTGTTTAGTAAGTGCTATACAGATATATGCTGCTGTTATTCCCCTTCTTAGTTACTGCTGCATTTCTTTGACCTCCATGATTCCATCTGGCTGATTCTATTCATTCAATCAATGGAATCTTTACCTCTTCCTATCTGAAAGGCCATTGTTGTTCTTCTTAATATCTTCTTCTGGACATTTAAGATCCAGTTCAATGTCATTCTCTTTTCTCTGGAGATCCAAAGATCATCTTCCTCCTCTGTCTTAGAATCAACTGTTCCTGCTCTGTATTCTCATAGTACTTTGAATATATTTCAGTCAGAGCACTTGTTATATTAGACTGAATGAGGATATCCATGTTAGGCCATTTTAAATCTATAAAACCAGAAATTTTGTAAGATTTATCCTAATAATATCTCTTTACATCCCCTTCATATTACACTTGTTAAAAGGGCAATAAGCTATTATTCTTTTTAAATGCTATTTAATAGTTCAGATTCATTTTAAAAAAGTATAAAGATAATGAGTGGACAACTATATATTCATAACTCAGTTGAAATACAATTTAAGCTTTATATAAGTGTTTTCTGCAATTTACTTTATTTACACTATACTTTTTACTTGTGAGATTTAACCAAGTTATTATACAGATCTAGTTCATTCATTTTCATTGTTTGGAATTCCACTAGGTAAATATGCCACAATATTTTCAACTCTTTATTAATAGACATTTGGACTAGTTTGAATTTTTGCTATAACAATGTCAGATAAATATTTTTGTATATCTTTTTTTTTTTTTTTTTTTTTTTTTGGTACCGGGGATTGAACTCAGGGGCACTCGACCACTGGGCCACATCCCCAGCCCTTTTTTGTATTTTATTAGAGACAGGGTCTCACTGAGTTGCTAAGTGCCTCGCCATGGCTGAGGCTAGCTTTGAACTCGCAATCCTCCTGCCTCAGCCTCCCAAGTACTGGGATTACAGGCGTGCGCCACGGCGCCCGGCTTTTTGTATATCTCTTTATGCACACAATGGAGAGTTTCTAAGGGGTATATCACCATGGAGTTGAACTGCTGGATTATAGATTATGTACATTTTAGTTTTAACTAATATTTCCAAATTGGTTTTTACTATGGCTGGGCAATTTCTATTCCCATCAATAGTGTACAAGATATTCCTTAATTCCATACCCTTACTAATACTTTCTATTAGCAGACTTCTTAATTTTTGCCAATCTGATAGGTGTAAAATGTCATCTTATTAGAAATTTGTCTTTATTTAATTACTGGCAAATAATTAACAAATATTTAGGTTGCCTTGTTTATGTCTTTGTCACTTTTCTATGGATTTGCCTTTTTATAGTCCATTTGCAAGAATTTCTATTATTACAGATAGTAACATTTTTAAATGTATTTTTTAAGTTATAGGTGGACACAATACCTTTATTTTATTTGTTTATTTTTATGTGGTGCTAAGGATAGAACCCAGTGCCTCACATGTGCTAGGTGAGTGCTCTACCACTGAGCAACAATCCCAGCCCAGATAGTAACACTTTTTTCTTGATAAAATGACTTTTTATCTTTTTAAAAAGAAGCAAGATCACGAGAGCATGGGAAAGAATAATTCTCACTACAAGAGTAGATGAGCAGGGCTGGGGTTGTGGCTCAGCGGTGGAGCACTCACCTAGCACGTGCGCGGCCCGGGGTTCTAGCCTCAGCACCACGTAAAAACACATTGTGTACAACCAAAGCAAATAAATAAATATTAAAAAAAAGAGTAGATAAGCAAATGAGAATTAGGAGACAATCGAACATTATTAATCCAGTAAACCATCAAACCTTCAAGATGAATAAGGGAGAAAGAAACACACAGAATATTCAAAACAACCAGAATAAAACAACAGTGTAAAAAATGACAGGAACTAGTACATACCTTCCAATAATAACTCTGAATGAAAATGGTCTTAATCCCCCAATTTAAAGACGTAGACAGGCTAATTGGATTAAAAAATAAGACACAACAATATGCTGCCTTCAAGAAACTCATTTTGCCAGCAAAGACATAAGAGCTGAAAGTGAAAGGATGGAAAATAATATCCAAAGCAAATGGAATCCAAAAGCAGACAAGATTAGCTATACTTATTTCTGACAAAACGGACTTCAAGACAAAACTGGTCAGAAGCCATGAAGAAGGTTACTGCATATTGATAAAGGGAAAAATCAATCAAGAAAACACAATAATTGTAAATATACATGCACTGAATGTCAGAGCATGCAATTTTATAAAACAAACACTACTGGCTTAACTTAAAGGGATAGACAGCTCCCAGTACAAAAGTAATAGGTGACCTCAATACCACATTAACACCAATAGATAGGTCATCCAGACACCAAAAAAAAAAAAAAAAAAAGAAAAAGAAATCAAAGAAACATCAGAGTTAAATTATACTGTAGATCAAATGGACTTAACAGATATATACAGACTATTCCATCCAGTAGCTGTAAATATTTTCCAAAATAGATCATATTTTAAACCATAAAGCAAGTCTTAAGAAATAAAGAAAAATAAAATGATTCCTTGCATCTTTCAGATCATAACAGAATGAAGCCAGAAATCAATAGCAAGAAAAACTTTAAAAATGATACAAACACATGAAGATTGAACAATACACTTTGGAATAAACAGTGGGTCATAGAAGAAATCAGAGGGGAAATTTAAATTTAAAACTTTCTAGCATCAAATGAAAATGAACAAACATACCAGAACAAAAGTACTACCAAGAGGGAAGTTTATAGCTATCAGTGCCTACATTTTAAAAATTTCTCAAATAAATAACTTAAGGATATATCTCAAGGTTTCATAACTGCTCAGAAAAACAATACAAAAGCCATCCCAAAATCAGCAGAAGGAAAGAAATTACAGAGACCAGGCAGAAATAAATTAGAGACTAAAAGAATAATACAAAGGATCAATGAAAGTATTGGTTTTATGGCCAGGTGAGGTAACAAATGCCTATAAGCTCAGTGAATTGAAAGGCTGAGGCAGGAGGATTGCAAGTTCAAAGCCAGCCCGGGCAACTTAAGGAGACCCTGTTTCAAAATAAAAAATAAAAGAACTGGGGATGTAGCTCAGGTAAAGCACCCCAGAGTTCAATTCTAATACCAATAAATATGTTGGTTCTTTCAAAAGATAAATAAGGTTGACAAATCCTTAGCCAAACTACTCTAAACACAGAGAGAGAATACTCAAATAACAAAAGTTACAGATGAAAAAGGGAATATTACAACATATACCACTAAAATTCACAGGATCCTTAGAGAATATTTTTAAAAATTATATGCTAGCTAAATAAATATCCAGAAGAAATAGAAAAATTTCTAGATATAAATGAACCAGTTTCTACCAAAACTGAACCAAGAACATGTTTAAAAAAAAAAAAAAAAAAAAACTAAGGGGCTGTGGCTGTGGCTCAAAGATAAAGTGCCTGCCTAGCATGTATGAGGCACCTGGGTTCAATCCTCAGCACCACATAAAAATAAATAAATAAATAAATAAATAAATAAATGTTTAAAATTTTTTAAAAAATTAATAACAAGTATTAAGATTTAAGAAGTAATAAAATGTCCCCCAGCAAAGAAAAGCATCAGACCACACAAATTCAATGCCCAATTTTACCAGACTTTTAAATAGTTAATACCAATGTTTATCAACTATTCCATAAAACAAAAAAGGAAAGTAAACCATACAAATTCATTCTATGAAGCCAGTATTACCTTACAACCAAAGCTCCTTAGGAACACAACAAAAAGATGGGCACAGTGGCACACGTCTATAATCCCAGTGGCTCAGGAGACTAAGGCAGGAGGATCCTGAGTTCAAAGCCAGCCTCAGCAACTTAGTGAGGCCCTAAGCAACTCAGCAAGATCCTCTCTCTAAACAAAAAATATATAAAAAGGGTTGGGGATGTGGTTCAGTGGTTAAGCACCTGAGTTCAATCTCTAGTACGAAAACAAACAAACAAAAGAACCCCACAACAAGAACAAAAACAAAGAAAATTATAAGGCCAATATCTTTGATGAACATAGATATAAAATCCTCAATAAAATAATTTCGAATTGAATCCAACAACACAATAAAAGATCATACATCACGATCAAGTTGGTTTTGCTTCAGGGATGCGAAAATGGCTTAATGCTTAACATAAATTAATAAACATAAAACAGCACATAAATATAATCACAGATAAAAATCACTTGATGATCAATAGATGTAGAAAAATCTTTTTGATAAAATTCAACATCTCTTCATGATAATATCCCCAAATAAACTAGATTTAGAAGGCTCATACCTCAACACAATAAAAGTTATACACAACAAACCCATAGCAAAAATCACACTGAATGGGGAAAAACTGAAAGTTTTTTTTTCTAGAACCAAGGAGAAGTCAAGGGTGTCCACTCTCATTCAATACAATACTTGAAATTTTAGCCAAAGCAATCAAACAGGCAAAAGAAATAAAAGGAACACAAATAAAAAAGATCCAATAATCCCTGTTATAAACCCTAAAGACTTCACCAAGAGTCTTAGAACTGATAAATTCAGCAAAGTAACAGGCTACAAAATCAACATTTTGATTGCTAAGAATCAGGCAAATAATTCCATTCACAATGGCCTAAAAATAAGAACACCTAAGAATAAGCATAACTAGGGAAGTAAAAGGCCTCTACAATGAAAATGATTCTTTATACTGAAAAAAAAATTCAAGAAGACACTAGAAAATGGAAAGATTGCCCATGTTTATGGCTTTGGAGAATTAATATTGTTAAAATGACCATACTACCCAAAGTGATTTAAAGATTCTATGTAATCCCATCAAAATGCCAATGACATTCTTCACAGAACCAGAAAAAGAAAATCCTAAAATTCATATGCAAGCACAGAGACCCTGAGGGCCAAAGTAATCCTGAGCAAAAGAGCAATGCTGAAAGCATCCCAATACCTAATTTTGAAATATATGACAAAGCAATGGTAACCAAAACATCATGGTATTGGCATAAAAACACACTTAGACCAAAAGAATAGAAGACCCAGAAGGAAACTCAACAAATCTATAGCCAAGTGACTCTCAACTAGGATTCCAAACATATGCTGGAAAAAAAGACAACTCCTTCAACAAATGGTGCTGGGAAAAATGGATATCCATATGTAGAAGACTGAAACTTGATCACTCCCTCTCACCCTGTGTAAAAATCAAATCAAAATGGATCAAAGGACTTAATGTAATACCTGAAACTTTGAGACTACCAGATGAAAACATAAAGGAAACACTTCAAGATGTTAGCTCAGGCAATGATTGTCTGAATAGAACTCCAATAACTTGGAAAATAAATGGAAGAATTGACAAATGGGATTATAATAAATTAAAAGATATCTGCATAGCAAACAACCAGAGTGAAGAGATAACCTAAAGAATGGGATAAAATCTGCCAGTTATTCATCTAACAAGATTATACATAGAATATATGAAGATCACAAAAAATTAACAACAAAAGAACAAGGAATCCGATTGGTAAATGGATAAATGAACAGAACCTTCTGAAGAGACAAAGTACACGTAGCCAACAAATATGAAAAAAAGCTCAAATCTGTGGGAAATGAAAATCAAAACTAGACTGAAGGCCAGGCTGCCTGTCACATGCCTATAATCCCAGTGGCTCAGGAGGCTGAGGCAGGAGGATTGTGAATTCAAAGCTAGCCTCAGTTACTTGGCAGGGCCTTAAGAAGCTCAGCAATACCCTGTCTCCAAAACAAATATTAAAAAAAAAAAAAAAGGTGGGGCCTTCCCATACTTTCTATCTCATCCTCCATCCTTAAATTATCTATGTTGAGCTTTCCTCAGGCAACGAATTTGGAGACTTTATATAGCCATCCCAGAAATCAGTGACTTTTTCCTCTGCCTCTGAATTTCTACAGTATTTATGCACTTAGGCAGCATTTAACTTGATATTGTTTAAGAGTTAGTTAAGCATATCTTACCTTCCTCTACTAGATAGTGAGCTTCCTGAGAAAAAAGGACTATGTCTTATTCCTCTCTCTTTCAGTGACGAACAATAACCACTGAAGGAATTCTTGAATTTTCTCTAAACCAGAGGCACCCCTCCTCAGGAAGAGAAATTTCTTAAAACAAACAAGCAGGTGAAGTAGGAAAAGTGGCAAAAGGGTTGGGTACAATTTGGGACACAATGACTTTGCCAGACTTCATGCATAGCTGTTTGTGAAGCGTCTATAGGCTGCAAAATGTAAAGTCTAAAACTTCGAAGAGGTATCTTGACCATAGACAGAAATTTAAGTCATTAGTACACAGATGCTATTAGAAGCCAAGTAAGTGGATGAGACTGTCAAGAGAATGTAGGTATAAAAGGACCTAGGACCAAAGACAGGCAAGAGAAGTTCTCACCCAAAGAACACTTACAATGAATAGTCAGGGAGGAACCAAACCACAGAAGTATACCAAAGCCCAAGGAAGGAAAAAATGTTTTAAGAAAGAGAGAATATTAATTAGGAATGTGAAATGATGCAGCTAAGACCTAGAAATTGCTGTGCACTGCCCCCCCACACACACACACACACCTTTGTCCATATCAGCACCAAGGAGGAGACTGATGGCCTCTATCACAGAAGTTTCAGGGACTCTGTCACTTCTTGTGTGATGTGGACATATTTCTAGACCTTTAAATCTCAGTTCTCTTCATCTGTAAAGTCAAGAGTTTATTACCTCCTCAGGAGTATTTTGAAAACTGAGATAATTTTAGCAATAATGGTAAAAGAAAAATATATGAATATAACATATATAGCATTTTTATAATGTGCTAGACATTGTCCTGAGCTGCTTCTTATACATTACCTCATTTTAAATTTTTTTCATAAAATTTTTTAGGTACTACAGCACCTAGCAAGTACTATTATATCCTCACTTTCAGATAGAGAACTAAAGTCAGGGTGTAGAAAGAAGAATCAGAAAGTTTTTATGTCAAATGTTTACAAACACTCAAGAGGTCTGAGTATGAAGGGTAGGTGATTTATAAGATTGATTTTATTGATAGGATCTATTATAGTTCTAAGCACATTTAAATATAAAAGAAAATGTACACAAAGAGAAAATGAGCACAAAGAGAAAGAGGTTGAAGGCAACAAAAAGATGGGGCTCAGAGATTTGGCCTTAGGTAAAGGGAAGAAGCAGAAAAGCATAAGCAGACAGTTTTAAGTAATTTAGTTTGCTAGCAGGCAAGTGAGACAGATCTCCTTTAATGATCTCTACTTTTACTTTTAAGAAGCAGCAACATGTGCTGAGAGAGGAGAAATAGTGCGATCAGAAACCTGAAAAGAGAATAGGCTTGACACAGACATGACAGAAAACAGGACACAGAAATGACTAGGTAGTGAAAGCCCAGTGGCAGCAATCCATATAACTATGTGTTTTTTTCCCCAGCAGGGTTAAGAAGAACTGGTATAGGCAAGGAGAGAGAGGTTAGGTTGATTCAACAAAGTCTGGGACCTTGCCCAGACAGGAACAGGAAAAATGGAGCATGAGAATAAAGGATAATGACAAGAGAGTAAACAAAATAGTGGTGGATTAAGAAAATCAAACTGGGGGCTGGGGTTGTGGCTCAGCAGTAGAGCACTCGCCTAGCACATGGGAGGCCCTGGGTTTCATCCTCAGCACCACATAAAAATAAATAAATAAAATAAAGATGTTGTGTCCAACTACAACTAAAAAGTAAATAATTAAAATAAAAGAAAAAAGAGAAAATCAAACTGTAGAAGGAAGTGAGTGAATATAGATTTTGATAAGGGCAAAGAATAGACCTAGTGGGGAAAATCAAAGGTCATGCAGAAGGAGAAATTTTGAACAAAGCTGCATACCTTCATGTGTAATTTCAGAGGTGGACCATCTCTGGATGACATAAGGTTCATGGCATGACTATGGAAGTCAATTAGCTAAAGAGACGATCACTTGAGTTGAAGAGGGCAACATGTTGGGAAAGAAATCATCCATATGAACACTGGAGTCATTCAGGATGAGGACAATAATTGAGGCAGGAAGGCAGATCATGTGTGTGTCATCATCTAAAAGATCTCTAAAAGTGAAGATCTGTATATCAGAAGATGAGGGTGATATAACCTTCATGCCAGAGAGCATGGGGGTTTTGAGAAGATGATGCTATCTGGATAGTGATGTGTAAAATATTAGTTATCCTCCTCTCCCCCTGCCCTCTTGATTGGAGGGATGTAGTAGAATGAGCTGCATCCATTGCATCCATTTAAAAGGGATTCAGAGCAAGTAATATGCTCTTCAGGACTCTGGAGGAACATGGTTTCAACTTAAGACCAGGATACACAAAAACAACCAGTAAATGTTTAATAATATAGGAAACAGGAGACTGACAGAACAAATGGAAAAGTTTGAGAAAGAGCACACAAGAATAGTTAGGGAAGAGGAAGCCAGAAGAGCACAAGAATAACAGTTCAGAAGATGAAAGATGACTGAAGAGGCTGGAACAAAGATAAGAGGTGATAAGACTTGCTGAGTTTATTTAGCCATAAAGTTATCAAAATAATTAATTCTAGAAAATGTGTGATGGCTACAGTTAGCATTAAGGCCTTGACAAAGGTATCAGTTACAGACAGGAAGGTAGGAAACCAATATTTCTGTTCCTAACATGTGACCAACACTATGTCAAGGACTTGAACATGCCATCTTTCTTAAACCTAACAGCTATAACTTCCCTTGTTTTGTAAATGAGAGAACTGAAGATCTGAAAAAGTGATCTGTCTCCGGTTGTACAGTTAATTTGTGGTGACACTGAGGAACCCAGGTCTCTTTTCAAATCTAAATAAGTAAGGTGAAGTGAAAAGAAATCAGAGCATTTTGGTCATTCTCTATTGATGAGATCTGGTACATTTCTTAACTCCACTAAGCCTACCAAACAAGGTTACTGCAAAGATTAAACTATAGTTTCAAAACAAATCTTAGTGGTTACTTTTTTAAAACTAAAATTGGCCTACATAGTAATTATTTTCGAATGTGGAATTTCTTATTTGATATCCTTCAGAAAAAGAATTTGAAGTTCTGAATTAATGACTATAAATTTTACACATAGTAAACTGAGGTAGTGAGAGAGGATTACAAGCTATGGTCCCTAGTATATCTAGAGTTAAATCCAAACTTCATAGTTTCATATCTATAATATAATGAATGGCCCCAGACCTTCTCTTTAGCTACATATCACACTACTGACTTACATAAATATCATACTCAAACTTGTGGCAGCTATTACTTCTTAACAAACATACTCTATACTTGACCTTACTTTGCATCTCTAACTAAATTCTTGTTCTACTGAAATTTGTTCTCCAAGGTCCAAATGAAATTCATCTTGAATATAACCTTGTTTCCAAATGTTGAGAAATGATGGCTTTTTCTCTGAACTTTTAAATCATTCTGCTTTTACTTCCCCCTTAGAGTACATACTATGTCATGCCTTGTAATTTAGGTAAGCATGAAAATATTTTCTTTTTTTTTTTTCCTGGCAGGGCATAAGCCTCTTAAAACTATATGGAAAGGAACCAACATTATTTTGCATCTGCAAAATGTCCGTTGCTTTTCTCATGAATATATATATATATATATATATATAAAATATCTCTCTCTCTCTCTCTCTCTCTATATATATATATATATATATATATATTTTTTTTTTTTTTTTTTTTTTTTTAGGTACCGGGGATTGAACTCAGGAGCACCTGACCACTGGGCCACATCCCCAGCCCTTTTTTGTGTTTTTATTAGAGACAGGGTCTCACTGAGTTGCTAAGTGTCTCGTCATTGCTGAGGCTGGCTTTGAACTCGCGATCCTCCTGCCTCAGCCTCCCAAAGTGCTGGGATTACAGGTGTGCGCCACCGCGCCCAGCTGAGTATATATTTTTAAATGTAATCTTTATGACACCCTATGAAAAAGGAATTTGCTTTTTACAGATAAGGACCTTGAATCTCACAGAGGCTAAACAATTCACTTACAGTCATAAGGCTGATAAATGACAGAGTCTAGATCTGAATCCTAATCTTTCTAAATCTAAAGCCTTGGCACTTTCCACTATACTCTGTCCAGTGACCATGGGTAGATCCTCACTGATTTATCTGTTTCCTGTCCACCCACTAATCTTCAGAGGAAACCTCTTTTGTCATTACATATTAGCAGAAAAAAATTGATACAGGGTATTGCCCTCCTACTTTTCAAGACTAAGAACAAACTCTTAAAGAGCAAAGAGAATGATTAATATGAATCCTGAATAAAGATGAAGTGATAAGAACTCTGCTTGCAGGAAAAAAACAGTCAAAAACCATTACTTTTCCACTCATGTTTAAAAACTCCTCCTCCTTTGAGGTTTGTACCATCTGGCTATAGCACTCTCCACCCCACCTCCTCATCTGTCATCTACCACCCTCCTGATTAATCCCTATTTTTACTGCACCTGGGTCACAATCTTCCTCTCTTCCCCACATCCCATCATCCTAAATCACTTCACTATCCACACATGATGGCTTCAATATACACCAGCCTAAGAGTTCCTTGCTATACTTCAGCTTCGTTGACCTTCATTTCTACTGTATTTCAGCTCTACACACACAGAGACCTAGCTGTCACCTAGAACAGCTAGCTCCACATCAGACAACTTAACTCCATGTTTTTACACACACACACACACACACACACACACACACACATATCTTTTTAAGTTATTCATGGACCTTTATTTTTATTTATTTAGATGTGGTGCTGATAATCAAACCCCAGCGCGTCACACATGCTAGGCAAGCACTCTACTACTGAGCCACAACCCCTGCCCCATCCATGTTAATAATAAATTAATATTTTATTTTCTGACTAAAGCACCCAGCTTACTTCCATTAAATTCAGTCACTGAACTTACTCAAGCAATCACAAAATCTTCAGGTCCAAAACAACTCATTGTACACTGTTTCCTGTCTCAGTCAATATTACCACCATCCATTTGATCGCCCAAGCTAAAAACCTAAGCACCTAGACTTCTCATTCTCTCACATGCACATCCAATCACAAAGCCTCAGATTTTCTCAAATGCATCCTTTTCTCTTCATCCCTATGACCGCTTTTTAAAAATGCTATGTCAACCATATCTTATTTTTAAAATATCACCCATTGAATTAATTTCAAGATACTTATGCATACAAGGCCCACCATGGTATGGCTTCTTCCTGTATTTCCAGTCTCACAGTTTACACTTCTATGTTTACTATTATATTCTTATCAGTCCCAAACTTCTGTGGTTCATTATGTGAGCCATCTCTTTTCTCACACTGATTCCTCTACTCAAGCGGTTTTCTGTTTGACATATACTTTCTACTCATCTTTGCCTACCTTACTGCTACTTATCATTTTAAGATTTGGGTCAGGTATCACCTCTTCCCAAAATGTTCCCTCAATTCCTAGGCTAGCCTCAAAGCACTCACTTTGGGTCAATCACAGCATCATATGCACAGCTCTTATTTTTCATTCCAAAATGACCAATTTAAGCATTTAATTTGCCAGCTCCACAAAGATAAGAAATGTCCCTTATTTATCTTTGTATGCTCAGCTAAGCACAGCATATAGCATAGTGCTGGACATATTACACATAATAAGTATATAAATGTAAAAGAATATGGTAGGTTTAAATTTTCAATAGAATGTTCACATCTGTGCTTTCTCACTGGTTAGTTTCTCCTAACTTTAATTCCAAGTTCTTTGAAAGTTCAGAGTCTTCTCTGGATCTGTAGAGTTCTGTACCGAATGGTGCTATACAAAAATGTACCCAACTTACATAAAAGGGAAACACATTTGCACAAATTAGAAATCAAAACTTAACATATGTGCTGCAAACTTCGAAACCACTTACCAATTTTAAAAATGAAGACATTAAGAACAAAGATTAAGAACCAATTCTGACTGTTGGTATGTGCTTATCTCAGTCATAAAAACAGTGAAACTTTACTTAGAAGTCGAACATGGCCTCAGATACAAGATTTTATCAACAAGACCATCACATCCCTGCTGGGTTTCAGAAATTATTAATTTGCAGAGTTGTCTAGGCAGGGGTTTAGGAAGCTGGTGAAAGAACCTTTTGTAAATAAAACTTAACCCTACTTACCACCAAAACTAAGTGATTTTTAAAAAAGTAAAAACTAATGCTGTTAAGTGAGAAAAAAAAAAGTGTTCTTTCTCATAGCAATATGGGGCCTTCTGCTGGCAGAAAAGGGGCAAAGAGTTCAGTGTGCATTTTCCTCTCCAACCAAATATTAAATTGTAGTTTGGCACCAAACTAGGTCTCAATCTCTTTCAGAGTAAAAATAATAAGTTCTTCTATTCACATGGCACATTACAGTTTAAACCCCTTGGATATACATTAGCTTGTTTGACAAAGCATTTAGACATTTTTTTGAAGGAGGGGGGAATGTGAAAATTTCCACTAAACAGAATCTCAGCTCCTGAGAACAATCACTACTGGATGGCTTCTTTCTTTCTTTCTTTCTTTCTTTCTTTCTTTTTTCAAGTTCAAAACACAGCACAGAAATGAGGAAGGGAAAGTACTTTTTATTAAAGCAGGCCAATCCTTGGGGCCAAGGACCTTCCTGTAGAAACTTAACAAGGTTTCATCTCTTTGGTCACATCAAGATCTTTGAAGAGAAGTCATCCAGAGAGTGGATCAGAGAATTATCGAAGAGAAGACAGGCCTCAGGGGACGTGATTACTACCTTCAGATATCTTAACAGCTGGCCATAAGGGAAAAGAACCAGTAAGAATGAGAGGCAGCTGTTTCTGTCAAGCTATAACCAAATCTGTCCAGGTACAGAATGGGTTTCCCTGGGAGCAGATTAGCTTTCCATCAATGGAAGAGCTGTCCAAATACGTCCAATTTCTAGGGTACTACTCGGGATTTTGAAAGATACTTTGGCGTGGGGATGGGAGCAAGGAACCCTGGGTGACGTTCAATTCCCTTCCTGTCTGCAGAAGTTCTGGGGTTCACCAACCCATTTCACTGCTGCGCCCACGTGTCCAGCCCTCCAGGGCTGCTGGCTGGCCTTGGTGCTAGCTGCTCCCGCCCCCGTCTGAGGTTTGAAACCTGCTCTCCCGGGCCACTTCTGGCGGGGCTCCGGGCAGGGGCAGGTGGCACACAGGAGTTCTCAGCCTGGAGGACCGTGGCTGACAGCTCCAGGCCTTCACTCCCTGGACCCTCGGTCTTCGCCCGCCCGGGGACCAGGGACCGGCCGCTAGCACCGCAGGCATTGTCACCTCCGGCATATGGGCAGTCCAACTGACCCGCGCAGACAGACATCACGCAGACTCCCGCCCTTCCCCGGCCCGCCCCGGCGCGGGCCGCCCAGACAGAGCGACCGCGCACCGGCCGCCCCGCGAGGCCGACCCTCCGCAGGGACCCCGTGCTGGGCTCCAGCGCGCCGGGGCCGCCGGCCGGACCCTGGGCCCGGACGCACACGCAGCGCGGGCCGCCGGGGCTCGCGGCTGGGCTGACACGGCCGGGACAGGGCCGCGGACACGCAGGCCGCCGCGACAGTCGGACAGGCGGCAGGGGCTGGGAAGCTGCCGGTAGGCGCAGCGGCCGCGCAGGTCCGCTGCTGGCCTCTGGTCGCCGGCGGCCTCTCAGGGCGCGGGCGCGGCGGGCGCGGCGGGCGGCGGGAGCCGCGAGGCGCTTACCTGCGGGCTCGGCGGCGCGGGGCACGGGGCGGCTCACTCCCTTCCCGCCGCCATGTTTCCGCTGCGCAGGGAGCGAGCGAGGACGCGGGAAGGGGGCGGGCAGGCGGCTCGGGAGAGTGGCGGGCGGGTGGCGAGGGGCTCCACCGAGGCGGCGGCGGCGGCCGAGGGGGCGGGGGCGGGGGCTCCCCGGCCCCGCCCCGCCCGCGCCTCCCGCCGCGAGGTGGCGCGCGCTCGGCCGTTGGGCTCGCGCCGGCGGGCGGGGCGGCGAGGCGCGCGGGGAGGTGCCGCGAGGGAGCGATCCCGCCCGGCCACCCGCGCCTCGCGTCCGCGGCCCCGCCGGCGCCCGACCCGCTGTCTAGTCGGCGTCTCACGCACGGATAAACTGGAGCTCGCAGAGGGCTGGGGTTCGAATCCCGCGGCCGCGGGCAGCCGGCTACGAGCAGTCCCGCCCCGCCAGCGGCTGACTGTGGTGACCTTGAGCGAGTTACTTCGCACCTCCGCGCCAGCGCGGTCTTCTCTGACACCTTGGCGCTTAACCCCGAGGGCTGGTAGAAGGAAAAAAAATAAGTTAGTGCGCGTAAAGCCCGCGCCACAGGGCCGAAGACCTAGCGAGTATAAGCGGTTCCGGCGCTGTCCCTTCGGCTACGCAGGCAGCCTCGGCGGTGCCACGCACGGGGCACAGGGTCATGCGCCCAGGGCGCTTCGCCACAGGGCTGGCTCACCGCCACGTCGTTTCAGCAGCGGGGAAGCTGAAGTCTGGGCAGGTGAAGCCACTTGTGCAAGTCGCGCCGCTAGAAAATGATGTGCGGAGACTCCTGTCCACTTGTGCTCTGCCTGCAGGAGTGGTCGGCTCTGTTAGGGTGGGTCCACCGAGGCCCCCTGCAGCCAAAGGCATGCAAGCTGGCTCTGGAAGGAGTCTGCAGGGAAAGCTCATCCCAGGCAGAGGGAAGGTTGAGTGCCAGGTATCAAGGCGTGGCAGGGACAGCTAGCTGCAGGGACTGGTGTGGGAGCATGGGGAGAGACCTGGATTACGGTGCTGCTGCAGTTGCAGGTAGGGAGGGAAAGGAAGCCAGAAGGTGAAAGGAGGAACTAGTACGGCTAGATAAAGAGCTTCAATTTTATTTTGTAGGTCCAAGATTTCACAGTGTGGTCCTGGGACTCCTGGGTGACCCCCTTCTAGGGGTCAGTGAACTAAAACAACAATCAAAAACAACGTTTTTTTCCTCAATCCAACTTTTTTTGTGTGTGCTTTTTTCACTATCGTTCTCACATGAGTGTACAGTGAGGCTTTCCACAGAACATATGATATCGCAACAGATTAAATACAGAAGTAGATTTTAAAATCCAGCTGTCTTCATTTAAACCAGGTGTTGAAAGAAATTTGCACAAATGTAAAACATCGCTTTTCTCATTAATTTTTGTCTTAGAAAATATGATTAATTTTCGTTGAAAAATGTGCTTGTGTTAATATGTAATAGGTTTGTTATTGTAACTTTTAACGAATTAATATTTTAAATTTTCAGTTTTAATTTTACATGGCAAATATAGAAGAAACACACTGCACAGAAAAAAAAAGTCCTTTGAAGTCTTCAGTAGTATTTTAAGAATAGAAAGGAGTCCTGCCTGAGACAGCAAGGTTTATGAATGCCTGCTAGGCAATAGGAAGCTCTTGGGGAGTTTTACTTAGGGAAATGACCTTCTCAGATTTGCATTTCAGAAAGAGCTTTCAAGACTCTGGTTAGGCCTGAGGGATGATTTCCTGCCCCTGGCAGGCTTTCAAGGCAAAGGGATAAAAACATAAAAATGCAGGGTTGATGAGCTACAGAGCTGGGATCCAGATGACTCTGGTCACTGTTCCTGATTTGGTATTGCCTTTCCACTAGACACACTGCAGGGCTTGTGTCTGGTTTTACACCTTTGTTTCCACTCCACCCCCAGTGTAGGGAGGGTTCTGTTGCTGTATGCTGTGGCAGCTGCTGTTTGACCCAGAACACTGTGACCTCCCCTTATTGCCCACTTTCTGAGAAGTAATCAAGTCAGCCAGGCAGATGGGAGGAAAGGACCAGGTTATCAATGATGGTGTAGGTGAGCATGAGAGCCCTGGCAGAGGGTCCCCAAGGCTGCACAGCCCAGAATATGCTTTACATGCTTCTAGGGCTGTCCAGGTGAGAGGGAAACAGTTGTGTCAAAATGTCTGCTCTCTGAGAAGCTTTTTTTTTTTTTTTTGAAGATATGTTCCCCCAAAACATTCATGTGAGATGAATATCTTGTAAAAATATATTTAAAACTTTCATTGCCTTTCTGATTTAAGCATACAAAAAGAAATTTAATATTTTCTAAACTCATTATGAACACAAATCAGTACCAAGCTTTATTATTAAGGAATCCCCTGGGCTTTTAAGGAGTGAAGGACATGTAAATGCTGTGTTGTGAGAGTTATCAGAATGCTTTCAAGTTTGTGGTTGTCCGCTGTCACTTCTCTTGCTGTCATTATGCCTGTCCCCTTTCTGCCAGCTTCTAATCTGCTAAAACCAAGAAGGCAAAAAAATCCAAGTTTACCAGAATTGTATCAAACAGCTTCTGAGCATGGATGTGAGGGACTGTCCTGGGATGGAGCACTAAGAAGGCCTGCTATGGAGAATTGTTCTTAACATATCTGGTTTCTGTTTCTTCCCCTTTCAGATGAGATGATCATATACCCATCTCTCAAGTTGTTAAAAGGATTAACTCAAAGCATTTAGCCTGTGTCATCAGCTCTCTGCTCAGACTTTTTTTGTCCTCAGCTCTACTTCTATTAGACAGTTCCACTTGGAGCCTCAAACTTCACAGGTCAAGAAGCAAAATCATGACTATCTTGAAGCTTCTTTTTCTGTGTTCCCCATTTCAGACAATGGCTCCACTGTAATTCCAGTCACTGAGTTGTTAAACTGTGATGGTATGCTAAATGTCTCCCTTTCCTCTTCCACATGCAGTGAATTTCCAAAGCACACTGCCTCTGCCCTGGTGAACGTCCCATTCCCTGGATTGTGGGAACTGTAACCTAACTCTGGACTCTCATCCCCCAAACTTGCCTTTCACGGCTGCCACATTTTGGAAGCATGATGTCTTCCCAGTTCACAAAACTCAGTAGGTCCTCAGCAGCTACAGGACAGAGTCAAGGCTCTTTGTGATCTGGCCACAACCCTCTTTTCTAAATGCATTTCTGGCTCTCCTCCTTTTCTTCCCTTTTGATTCATTTGTATTCTAATTTGTACTTTTCTTCTCTTGGCTCTCTCATATGTTATTCTAACTTTCAGAATGCCTTCCTCTCCATTTTCATGTATCTGAATCCTAGCCATTTTTAAACTTCTGATTTTATACTGCCTCACAAAGCCTTTCACGATCCTCCAGCTTGAAGAGTCAAAGTACTCAGATAATGCTTGCTATGACCCAGGCACTCTTCCAGGTGCTTTACAAGTACTCTCTTAAGTAATTCTTGTGACATTTTGCTTTTTCACAACAAATGAATATAGTAAGTAGCATTGTGTTAGTCAGCTTTTGTCACCATGACAAATACCTGAGCATAACAACTTAGAGGGGGAAAGACTTATTTTGACTCATAGGTTTCAGAACTTTCAGTCCATGGCCAGCTGCCTTGGGTCTGAGATTAGGCAGGACATCAGGGTGGAGGGGTGTGGCAGAGCAAAGCTGCTTACCTCAAGGTGGTGGGGAAGCAAAGAGAGTGAGCTGGGGCAAGATTTAATCCCCAACAGCACTCCCCCAAGGACCCACTCTTTCAACTAGGTTCTACCTCCTACAGTTTCCACCACTACCCAATAGTCCATTTAGTTGTGAATCCCTCAATGGATTAATCCACTGATGAGATCAGAGCCCTCATGATACAATTGTTTCCTAAAAGACACACGTCTGAACATTGCTACATTGAGCAACACAAGCCTTTGGGAGCACTTCATATCCAAACCACAACAATGATGATTTGTATTTTACAGATAGGAAAATCAAGGCACAGAGAGGCAAAGTAACTTGTCCAAGGTCACACATCCAGTAGGTGGAGCTACAGAAAAACCCAGGTAGTCCTGCTCCAGAGGGTGTTCTCTCAAGTGTGTCAATATGAAACAAATTCTCCTGCCTCCACTCCCATTAGCTTTCATGGCAAGCCATATAAACCTCTCCTAGAACTTTCATTATTCTCAGTCTCATTACTGAGTAAAGTATCTTATCTTTCCCACTTATCCAATAAGTTTCTTAAAAGCAGGATCAGGGTTTGATCGGCAACAGTCCTGGGTAGATGCTTAGTAAGTTTTTTTTGTTTTTGTTTTTGTTTTTGTTTTTGTTTTTGTTTTTTTTTAAACAAATGAATATACAGTAGAAAGCTATAGCAAGAAAATGAATGTTTTGGAGTAGGATTGACAAACAATGGTTCTTGGGCCAAATCTGCCCCCTTATCTATTTGCATCCTGTCTAGGAGTTAAGATTGATTTTTACATTTTTAAATGGTTAAAAAAATCAAAAGAGGAGTAATATGTTTCATGGTATAGGAAAATTATATGGCAAAGTTTTATTGTAACTCAGCTTGCTTGCTATGGCTACCTTTGTGCTGCAGTGAGCCTTATGACCTACAAAACCTAAAATATTCACTAACTGGCCCTTTACAGAAAATTTTTCCAACCCCTAGTCCTGAGCTATAAGTAATAACATGGAAATAGCCTAGAAACAGTCCTGAACAACAACCAAGGGATGAACAGTAGGATGCCACTTCAAAGTTTTAAAATAAAACAATGCCAGTTTTGTTGAGGGGCACACATACACGTATAATAAAAATATAATGAAAACAATAAACACCAAATTTAGGTAGTGGATATCTTTGGGGGTTTGGGAATGAGGATGTCATCAGGGAGGAGTCCACAGGGATTTTAACTATTCCTAAGTAGTCATGGTCATTAAGTTACCCTTTTTGCTTTATATTAAAAATGTTTCACAAGAAATGAATAAATGAGGGCTGGGGTTGTAGCTCAGTGGTAGAGCACTTGCCTAGCAGGTGTGAGGCACTGGGTTTAATCCTCTGCGCTGCATAAAAAATAAATAAAATAAAGATATTGTGTGTATCCATCTACAAATAAAGAAACAAATAAATGAGGTTCAAAGACTCCCACTTTGGCTGCTCAAAAAATATATGTTTGGCTTTCACATACAGCTAACATGTTAAGTGAAACCTAAATCTTGAGACCCCTGCTGTGCTGAGTGTGGAGTGGGTTATGGATATCATTTAGAACCTGGCAGCTTTCTGATCTCATAAGGGGGTCCTGATTGATGATCCTCTGTAAGCAATGCTCCTGGGAGGGAAGTCCACTTCAGCCAAGGTTGGGCAGGGAAGGCTGGGCTCCCTACTTTGTCTCTGGACAAGGCCTGGTGTAATTGAATGAAAGGGAGCCTCCTCCTTCAGTCCAGGTATTAGTCTAAGTGTCAGTCTACCCATCATTGGGAAAAGAAAGTGGACAGAATTTTGAACTGCATTCCTGTGTCTCATTTGAACTTTCATTCCATAGAATTTTAATTAGCATCTGGGTTACAAAATAATTCATTAGATCAGCTTGAATCCAAGGAGTTCATAGTTGAGAAAGAAAATATGTTAACAGGAAAACACCATGTCATTAGTGTTCATATTAGTCTCTATTGCTGTATAACAAATTAAGACAAACTTAGCAGGTAACTAGTTCATAGTTTTGGAGCTTAGAACCCTCGTGTCATGTGGCTGGATTCTCAGTGTCAGAAGGCTGAACTCAAGATATCTGGAGGCTCGAAGGGGAAGGTCTGCAAGTTGCTGGCAGAATTCATTGCTCTGTGGCCTAGGACTGAGATCCCCATTTTCTTGTTCACTGCCTAGTGGGGACCACTCTCAGGTCCTTGCCAGAGGTCCCCTTTAGCTCACCAACAGAGAACCTCTGTTGAACCCATCTGATCCTTTGGAACTCTGACGTCCCTTCTTCAACCAATCAGAGGTTACTCTGAACTTTGAAAAGACAGTTAACTAAGTCAGGATCACTCATATAATTGCCCTGCTTTAAAGTCAACTGTGCTGTATCACATAAACTAATAAATTCATCACAGTCACAGCTCACTGATTATTTAGATGTATACCAGGTGCCAGGAATCTTGAAGACCATCTTAGAATGGTACCTACTATATCCAGTGAGAAATGAAATAATCTCTTAAATATTTTTTCTGCCATCTCCTCTGGCAGTTTGTTCTATCACTTTTTCCATGGCATAACATGCATCGTATTGCCATTATTAGGGTATGTTTAGAAACTCCTTTTCTAGCCTGAAGGCTTCTTGAGATCAGGGACCTCACCTGTAGCTCCAATGCTTCAGACAGGCTTGGCATAGAGATATTCCTACATGTTTGCTTAAAAAAGAAAAAAAGTTACATTGTCTTTTGGATCCCTGCTTCTCTTTTAGATCCGCTTCAATACTTGTCTGACACTTCTCCAGAAGAGTTAATTGCTCCCTCCTCTGTACTGTCAATTGGTAAATATCTTTGTGTGAAATGATTCACACTGTGGGATCTTAAGTTAGACTGGTTTCCTTGAGCACACAAATTTCACTTGTATTCCACTTAGTATCCTAGGGCACAGCATATTACAGCACATTCAAGGTGGCATAGTTTGTATTGGGGGGCTGGGGAGAGGTTTACTGGGGATTGAACCCAAAGGCAGTTTACCACTGAGCTACATCCCTCGTCCTTTTTATTTTTACTTTGAGACAGGATCTCCCTACATTGCTGAGGGTCTTGCTAAGTTGCTGAGGCTGGCCTCAAATTTGCCATCCTTCTGCCTCAGCTTCCTGAGGGGCTGGGATTACAGGGATGTACCACTGCACCTGGCTCATGCTTGTATTTTTAAAAAGGAGATAAATAGAGAGCAGTATTGGGCTATTTGACAGATCCCACGACCCTTGGAAAGAGTAGAGGGATGCCAAGAAGTACAGAGGCAAAGAGAGGAATGAAAAAAAGGAAAAGTAATCAGGATGTATTTTTTTTTTTTAAAGAAGAGATACTAGAATACCCCAGGTCTACTGGTTTATGTATTCCACTAGGGAATTAAACCTGGAAAAGCCTTCTGTAAAGCAGACATTGAGGGACATTTTATTTTTATGGTGGTGTTGTTAATCCAGGGGGAGAAGACATGAAGGAAATATAAGAGATGCTTTCTGATGCTTAAAGGAAGCTGGGGTGGGGGAGGCACTAGAACACACAAGCTCTTCACCTCCTTAATTTTGATGATTCCCTTTCATACCTCCTCCTGGTCATTGGCCTTTTGTGACTCCATTTCTGCTTCAAGGGTGCCCAAAGTCATCAAATGAGCTGTTTAAGCAGATTTTATCTGTATATGAAATTTGGGATCAGAGGAAGGGTTGCAAACTTTTTGATCTAGGAAAAAGATCATTTACTAGGAACTCTGAACCTCCTGTCCCCTTAGAGACAGCTGTGATGTTGAGTGGCAGTTGTGATTCAGTAGGGAGTGCTTCTGAACTAACTTCATGCTTAAGCTTTGCTACTTTAACATATGGCCTTGAGAAGCTTCTTAGTGTCTCTAGTCCCCTGAACTCTCTGAATTTTTTCCTCTACAAAGTAGGAATGATGCACTAACATCAGAGTGGTAAATTTTGGCCAAATGGAGGCTCTCCAACATTCTTTGCAGGCCCTTTCTTTGCAGGATTATTTTATTTTTTCCCCCTCAGATCAGCCACCTGCTTCATGAATGCCATCTACACCTTTCAGCTAGCTTTATCCTCAGGCTCCCATTCCTAAAACAAATACAAAGATGGGTAAACTAACCAGAGTCTACTGCTGGAACTAGAGGTGGGCTCAATACCACCAAAACACAGGCCTGAGTTTAGGGGATGACTGCAGGAAGAGCCAGAAGATGATAGAACAATGGTTCCAGTTGTCCTTAAATAATAGACAAACAGAAAGTTAACGTAGACTCTAACTATTGTGCTCAGAGCTTGTGTGTTTGTGGTGGAGCTGGCTTTCTAGTTAGTTATTGAGTCCTACCACATGGGAGACCACTGGAGAGAGACCAACATGGGGTAGCACTTTTCCTCAAGAAATTTTTACAGTCTGGTGAGGACAGATATTACAAGACAAGGCAGGAAGTTACAGGTGCCACAAGAGAAATGCAATCAGAATATTGTGGTATTTGGAAGATTGAGGAAGGGTTACTAAAGAACTCTTATTTTAGATGGGCCCTGAATGATGGGTAGAAAAAGTTAGAGTGAATATTAGGGAAGTGGGCATTGTATGGAAAAATACAATGAGGGATAGAAAACTGAGAGACATGTTTAAGAAATGCTAAGCAGTTTTGTGTTGCTGGAGCAGAGGGTCCATATAATGGAAACATGGGACCTACACACCTAACTACAGAGAGTCTCAAACATCAGCTGAGAATTCTGAGGGCAGGTAGGGTGAGCAGAGGCTATGCAGGATGGAAGGGGCTGATGGAGGGAGCAGAAATGCAGGGCTACTTAATGTTGTCAGTTTCCTGCTGCTCCCTTTGCCTGGACTGCCCTCCACTCAGCCTCTCCCTCAACACTGCATCTTGGGGTCCATCACAAATGCCATATCCTCCAAGAAGCCTTGCTCCACTCTCCACACCAACTGTGATCTCTCCCAACTTTGAACTGTTCACAACTCACCATTTGACCCTTTCCAGTGGCATTTATCACAGACCATCCTGCCAGATAGAAATTTTTTAAAAATATTTATTTTAGTTGTACACAATGTCTTTATTTTATGTTTACGTGGTGCTGAGGATCGAACCTGGGCCGCGCACCTGCTAGGCAAGCGCTCTACCACTGAGCCACAATCCCAGCCCCCAGATAGCAATTTTAATCTGTATATTTTCCAAATTCGGAGCACATCAGATGTTTGGTAAATGTTCTAAGTTGAATAGGATCCTCTTGAATACTCTGCCTATAATTTGGGGATGCATGGTCATGATGCTCAATCAACTCACTAGTATTCCTATAACATGGTAGACAGACCACAGATTTGAATGCCTTTCTGCTCAGTTATGCAGACTCTGAAATTAGATGGTACCTTAGAATTCACTAATCCTCATTTTACCAGGGAGGCCCAGAGAGGGGCAATGACTTGGTCAAAGTCACACAGAGAGTTAATGATGTAAAATAATGTAAGTGAAGGGTTTGTCACAGCACCTAATACACAAGAGGCACTTAATGATCCTATCTACCTCCCTAGCTTCTTGAACTTTAAACACTGAACTGCTTGTAATTCTTCCCACACTTTATGGGAGCTTGATGCTGTTCTTGCATTTGAGGCTCTACTCACACTTGGAACTTTTTCTTCGTTCATTTGTCTCTTCCTCTGCCTTCATCAGATTAACTCCTACTCATCAATTAAGAATACCTTCCCTGAGAACTTCCTCTAATACCTTCCCTTACTTCCTCACCCAAGGGTGGGTGAAATGCCACTTCTCCTGTCCTAGTATCCTGGGCACATACTTTCATCATTGTACTTACTAGAAGCTCCAGAGGGTGGGAACCATCTCTGTGTTCATCACTCTATCCCAGCACCTTGCATCTGGAACATGGTGCTCAGTTGATATTTGTGGAATTAACATGCACAGTGGGGCCCTCTCAGACTCAAGCCACAGGCCAGAGAGGCAGCCTCCTTACTGCAACAACACAGGACCCCACTGACTGCTGGGATTCTGATTGTATTTGCAGAGATGTGCCGGGCCCCAAGCCTCATTGTTTATCTAAGACACTTTTACTCTTTCTCCTCTTGTAAAATACCAAATAAAAATAGTTCCAGGAAACTATGTGTTTGAGAAATTCCAGGCTCTGTCTAAGCTCCTAGATAAAGGCTGTTATTGTTAGGAAGTTGGTCATTAATCCAACATGCCTTTTTTCTGTGCTTTGGTTTCACACCCTTCTAAAGGCAGATTCTTTTTGTCCTCAGTTGCCCTTAAGTCTACCACTAGATGGCAATGAAAAAAATAATAATAACTTGAAAGCAGTCAATATAAAAATAATCTAAAGATATTGGTTGACCACAAACTCACTTTGTGCCCTAGGCTTGGACTTTTAAGTTAGCTTCCTTTCAAAGTGCCTTACCAGGTGATATCCTCAACTATAAAATGGGAGGAATAGCAGCTACATCACCAGATTATTCAAGAGTGGAAGACAGCAAGGCAAGCAAATTCTCCTGGCATACAGCAATGATAAAGTAAATGTTCCTTCCAAATTATGAATTGAAATTTTCTCACTGTTCTGCTGCAGCCAGACCATCTGGGCCATTGAGTTTTATTTTAGGGGTCATATATTTAAAGAGAGATGTTGAGCAATTAATACCCAGGAGCAAATGACCAGATAAGAAATCTGGATATCAGGCTTCACAAGAAACATATGAAAGACTTGTGAATATTATCATAGAGAAGAAATAAATAGAAGTAGAGTGGGATAAGGAAATTTCTTCAAGGGGGTCTCCAAATAATTAAAAGGCTAATGTGGAAAAAATTAAGCCTGTTACGTTCCATAAATGTCAAAGGGACATTTATTAGGTGCTAGGAACTGGGAATGCAAAGAAAAGCAAAATAACAACCCCTGTCCTTGAGGATCATAGACCACAAAGGACCAAGACAATGCAAAAGAGGCTCTTGCAACAGAAGGAGTCCACTGTACAATATGCTAGAGAAAACAGAGAAGAGTTCATTTGGCTCAGGGAAGACTTCACTAAGGAGGTGACTTTTGAGTGGACCTTAAAGAAACATCAGGATTGCTCTGGTCAGAGGAAGAGGGGAAGGCCATGCAGGAAGCTAGTGCAGCATGTTCAGACAGAAAAGCATCCTCAAAAACCTAGGATGCACTAGACGAGTGAAGGAAAGACAGCCTGCAAGGCCTGCTTGGAGCCAGATTGTCAAGGTCTGGATTACTCAGCTAAGGAGCTTGGACTGTGTTGTCGCCTGAAGCGATGGCCGCTTGGAGCAAAGAAGCCGCGGGAAGAAGTTTAGAGACGAACTGGAAACAAACAGCTCTTTATTCTGATAACTTTTCTCTCTGGCTCTAACTACACCCCGACACGCCGCCCACGCTCCTCTAACCTCCAAAATGGCGCAGACCTCATCTGCAATCTCGCTCAAGTCCCTCGAGATCTCCGGCCAAGTCTCGCAAGATTCCGGGCCAAGTACGGAAGGCGCCAATGCCCAAACATGTCCAAAGCCAAAGCCCGTAGTCCACCGCAATTTAAGCCATCTCCCCAAACAGGGCTCCTGCATTTCCCCCCTTTTGTTTTAAAAGAGCCACCAGAGGCATTTAAGCATGGTATTTTTATTTTAAAGGAGTGCTTCAATGCAGAGTGCTAATGGTGCTGGACTAAAGAGACACAAGAGCAGGCAAGGAAATCATCTCAGCACACCAGAGTGTTCATCAGCTGAATATTCTGCTTGTCACGGATGAATCTGGGCATGTTTTTTAAACTCTCTGAATTTTGTATTTTTCAGTCTATAATTGGGATATGGGTTAAGCATCCCTAATCTGAAACCTGAAATCCAAAACTTGAACACCAACATGATGCTCAAAAGTTTCAGATTGTAGAACATTTCAGATTTCAGAATTTTGGATTAGGGATGCTCACCCAGTAAAGTATATGCAAACATTTGAAATCTGGAACACTTCTGTTCCCAAGCATTTTGAATAAGGGATATTCAGTCAGTAAAGACATCTACTTTATAAAGATGTTTTAAGAGTTAAATGAGATAATTTATCCAAGGCCCTCACAGTTGTCTGGACCCAAATGGTACTCTATAAGTGCTCAATAAGTGAGCACCATTTCCCTCCCTCTCTTTCTCTTAATGGACAGATTAGAGAAACAAGAGTTCTGTTCAATGAAGCTTGAAGTTGTGGCCAAATAATGGCTTGAATTTCTTTGCGAGAAATGAATACATCATAGGATATGTTCAAGAAAGCCATTTCTTTGGTGGAAAGGATGCTGAACCAAATAAATCTGTACAATCCCTTTCTTATCCTAAGAGCCTATGATTCTATCACTTTTTTTAGGTTCCTAATACTGAGGAAATGGTCAAGAACCTTGGGTATTTTATTTATTTTTTTTAATTTTTTTATTATTTATTTACTTATTCATCATGCACAAGTATAGTATCTTTTTACATACAACTGCTTGTATACAAAGTATATAAGTACCATTCAGATCTTCAATCATGCATTTAGGATAATGATATCCATCTCATTCAACCACCAATTTTTTTCCAACCCCCCCCTTACTCCCTCCCTCCCCTCCCTTTCCGTTGACCATTCTAGTGTTCCTCTGATCCTATGTACCCCCTTCCAACAACTCTGTGAACCAGCCTCCTTATATCAGAGAAAACATTCGGTACTTGGATTTTTGAGATTGACTAATTTCACTTAGCATTATATTCTCCAACTTCATCCATTTACCTGCAAATGCCATTATTTTATTCTCTCTTATTGCTGAGTAAAATTCCATTTTGTATATATACCATATTTTCTTTATCCACTCATCTACTGAGGGGCATCTAGGTTGGTTCCATAACCTAGCTATTGTGAATTGTGCTGCTATAAACATTGAAGTGGCTGTGTCACTGTAATATGCTGTTTTTAAGTCTTTTGGGAATAGACCCAGGAGTGGGATGGCTGGGTCATAGGGTGGTTCCATTCCCATTTTCCCAAGAAATCTCCATACTGCTTTCCATAGCGGTTGCACCATTTTGCAGTCCCACCAGCAATGTATGAGTGTGCCTTTTTCCCCACATCCTCTCCAACATTTATTGTTGTTTGTGTTCTTGATAGCTGCCATTCTGACTGGAGTGAAATGAAATCTTAGAGTAGTTTTGATTTGCATTTCTCTAATTGCCAGTGATGTTGAGCATTTTTTCATGTATTTGTTGATTAATCGTGTATCTTCTTCTGAGAAGTGTCTTTTCAATTCCTTAGCCCATTTATTGATTGGGTTATTTGCTTTTTTGGTGTTAAGTTTTTTTAGTTCTATATACATTCTAGAAATTAGTGCTCTATCTGATGTGCATGTATTAAATATTTGTTCCCAATTAGTTGGCTCTCTATTCACCTCACTGATTGTTTCTTTTGCTGAGAAGAAGCTTTTCAGTTTAAATCTATCCCATTCATTAATTCTTGGTAATAGTTCTTGTGCTACAGGATTCTTATTAAGGAACTTGGGGCCTAATCCGACATGTTGGAAATTGGAGCTTACTTTTTCTTCTATTAGGCGTATTGTCTCTGGTCTAATTCCTAGGTCCTTGATCCACTTTGAATTGAATTTTGTGCATGGTGAGAGACAAGGGTTTAATTTCATTTTGTTGCATATGGATTTCCAGTTTTCCCAGCACCATTTGTTGAAGAGGCTATCCTTTCTCCACTGTACATTTTTGGCACCTTTGTCTAATATAAAATAGCTGAAATTATATGTATTAGTCTCTGTGTCCTCAATTCTGTACCATTGGTCCACCAGTCTGTTTTGGTGCCAATACCATGCTGTTTTTGTTACTATTGCTCTATAGTATAATTTAAAGTCCGGTATGGTGATGCCCCCTGCTTCACTTTTCTTGCTCAGGATTGCTTTGGCTATTCTGGGTCTCTTATTTCTCCAGATGAATTTCATGACTGCTTTTTCTATTTCTTTGAAGAATGACATTGGGATTTTGATTGGAATTGCATTAAATCTGTATAATGTTTTTGGTAGTATGGACATTTTGACAATATTGATTCTACCTATCCAAGAGCAACCTTGGGTATTTTAGTACTGACCTTGTTTAAAGCAACCAGTTGGCCCTAAAGGGAATGGATCTTTCTCAAAATGAACATCCATTATTGAAGTGTACAATTTGAAAAGGCCCTAATCTAAACTAATAACGGTGCCTTAAGGGGAGCTGTAGTCCTGGAGAAAGAATACTGGATTTGAAGCTGAGAGGTCTAAGTATCAGTGTCAGAAAGTAAAGATTTTGCTGTGTGGTCTTATATAGGTCACTCTCTGTATATTGCCTTCAGTTTATCCATCAGGGAGATATGGAGGTTGGAACTCTGAAGGGTCTTCTAGTACTAACATTCTGATATTCTGGGAGTCTAAGTTATTAAAATCATGAAATTATGCATGCAAGAATGTTAGGAGATGCTGAGTGTTCCTATAGTAAGTATGTCACTCCCAGGTTATACATATGTCTCAAATCAACAGCATCAAATTCCCATCTAAGATATATTTCAAAATGTAACACATACATTGGGGGTGAGACTCATTTGACATTCCTCTTTGAATCAGAACTTTGGAATTCAGTGCATTTCAATTCTCAGCATTAACTTAGCTGCAAATTGGATTATCTCATATTTCTGGTTGAGAGAGAAAACACTTTCTCTAGTACAGTACAGAAATAAAAATGTCAGTCATCTAATCACAGAAGGAGGAGATTGTTTTATCTCTATGTTAACTTTGGGGCCTAGAAGCTGCCTTATCTGAGAGAGATAAAAATGAAGGCTAGGTACAAGACAGTGTGCTTTTGAAAACACATTCCCCTCTACTGAACGTCCCCCTGGCCAGCCAGCTCCTGCTCATCCTGTTGGAAGTTTTCCCCTTTCCTTTCTCTGTTTGGTAGAACAAGTCCCTCCATTCACCATGCTTCCCTAGCACTTTGTATCTGTTATAGCACTGATCATAGAATGTGGTAATTATTGCCTGAGACACTGATTCTCTATGGATGGGTAAGGAGCAGGCCACTAACATTTGATGAGCACCTGCAATGTGTCAGGCATGTATATCATCACCTGTAATCCATGCAGCACCCTTCAAGGAGTAGGTGGTGTGATTCCCTGTTTAACTGAGGAAACTGATACCAGAGAAGTTAAATAACTTGCTCAAGATCATATAGCTAATAAGTAGCTGAGTCTGGCTTTGAGCTATTTTGTTTCCAAAATATGCTTTGGATTGTTTGTGCCCCCCCCCCCTTTTGTCTTATTTTTCATCTCTGTAAGCCAAACTCTTAGTCAGTCTTTGGGATACATTAATTACCATTGTTGAACGACAATCCAATTCTGTCCAATCAATCACTAAAGATTTCCTCATGTAATTGGGTGGGGATTGAGCTAGCCTTTCCTTGACTTGCAATGAGCTTCTAGAGACATCTGCTTTGAAATAAATACTCTCATTAGCTGTGTTGGTGTCTCAACTCAGCAGGAGACTGTGGTAGTCTTTTGACAGGGCCAGCTGGCATGATAGACTTGTTTAAACAAAATTAGTTTCACGTTTTTCCAACAACCCCGCCTTAAGGTCCTTGTGTCGTAGGAGAAACAGAACTCAGAAACAACTGTTATACATATGAGGGGGCTACTGTAGAGACTGCATTAGGTTCTTAAGGCAGAATGGAGGGAGGGGTTAATTATTCTACCTATATAAATTACAGAAGCTTTACAAAACAAAAAGAAGAATATTTAAGGAAGTTTTCAAAGAGAAGGTGGTCTTTGAACTGGGACTCAAAGGATTGTTATTTAATTATTCATTAATTTTTTCCTTGTCCTATCGTTCCACCTCTGGGATAGAAAATGAAGAGTATTCCTAGTTGATAATATATAAGGAAAAGAGGAGCCAACCAGGAAGTACCAAGTGGTTCTCTGTGATAGAACACTGGCTACCAGGAGACAGCCAAGAGGTGAGATTAAAAATGCCTGGCACAGGGAGTCAAAGAGCCTTGTGTGTCATGGTAAGGATTTGGAATTATTCTGTAGATATTCCAAGACATTCCAAAGTCCCTGAGCTATAGCTCCTAAGTGTCGCCTAATTTTATGTTTTGTTCCCAAAGTTCTGACAGTAAACAGAGATAGAAGTAGTAGGGTATGTTGGAAATTGGCAGCCAGAGAGTCTGGATTCTAGTGTGACACTGCTATGTTCTCACTGGTGGTTCCATTTCTCTAGGATTCTGTTTTCTCCTAAATAGAGTAAAGTAGTTAGATATGGTTCCTCAGAGCACTATTATGCCACCAGTCTGTGTCTACCAGCTTCACCAGGAAAAAATATTCTCAAGTTCATCTTGGCTGCTGTGGTTGACAGATCTAAAAAAAAATTTTTTTAAACAGATACATCATTTTTTATACCTTTATTCATTATACCTTTATTCATTTTTATGTGGTGCTGAGGATCAAACCCAGTGCCCCACACATGGTAGGCAAGTGCTTTACCACTGAGCCACAACCCCAGCACCAGTTGACAGATTCTTGAGGCCATCACCCTACCTGTTACAGTCATGGCTTTGTGTAATTAATTCCACATGAGTGGGGGCAGGTCCTGTGACATGCTCCTAACAGATAGAATCCAGTACAGGTGATGGGACAGATGGGATGCACTTATTACATAAATGATGAAAAGGTGGCACCCATCTCAGGGAGTCTCCCTGCCACTGCCTTGTTGGCTCTGAAGAAACAAGCTGCAGTGTGGTGGGCTGCCTACACTGGGAGGCCCAGAGGTGAGGAACAGAACTGAGGGTGGCCTCTGATTCAGTCAACAAGAAACAGTAGCTCTCAGTCCTACAACTCTAAGGGAATGAATTCTGCGAACAACCTGAGTGAGCATGGGGTCAGATCCTTCCTCAGCCAAGCTTCCCGTGAGACTCCAGCCCTGGGAAACCCCTTGATTGAAGTCTTGTGAGACATGAGGTGGAGGACTCAGCTGGGCTTGGATTCCTGACCCATAGACCTGTGAGATAATCAATGTGTATTTCAAGCCTGTAAGTCTATAGTAATATAGTTACACTGCAGTAGGTACAATTCCCCACTCTAACCCTTGACCCCAAGCCCTATGATTATACCTGCATACAACCTCAACCTCTTTATGAGTAACTCCTAAACAGATCTATGTGTGGGTGGTTTTATGTCTGTTTCTACATTTGGATCATACATTCTTGCGGTAGTTAATTTTATGTGTCAAGTTGACTGGGCTGCAGGATACCCAGATAGCTGGTTAAGTGTTGTTTCTGGGTATGTCTATGAGGATATTTCCAGAAGAGATTAGTATTTGAATTAGTAGACTGAAAGGAGTAGCTCCCCAGTGTGGATGGGTATTATCCAATCTGTTGGGAGCCTGAACAGAACAAAAAGGCAGAGGAGGGTTGCATCTGCTCTCTTCCCAACTGCTTGAGCTGGATGTTGATGTCCTCCTGTCCTTGGCAGTCCTTGTTCTCAGGCCTTCAGACCTGGGCTGAAGTCTCCACCATCTTTGACTGTCAGACCTTGGAGCCACACTGTGGGCTTTCCTGGGTCTTCAGCTAACAGAAGATTGTGAAACTTTTTAGCCTCCATAACCATGCGAACCAATACCTTACAATAAGTTTCTTTCTTTCCTGTTGGTTCTGTTCTCTGGAGAACCCCTGGCTACTACAATTAATATTCAACCATCGACCTTTAGGAAATACTTAGTGTGCCAAGCATACCCAGAGATGAGTAAGCCCAGGGCCTCACTGAGGTGCTCACAGCCTGGTGAGGAAGACAGTTCCATGATGCTAGGTTGAGGAGGGTCCACAGTAAGGGCAGACTGCTGAGGAAATGCCTGTGTACTCAGAGCTGTGTAAATGAGTTTGCTTTCCCAGCTTTGTCTCATTTGATTTTCATAAACCTCTGACATGGATGCTGGTTGTTTTTTTTTTTTTTTTTTTGTACTGGGGATTGAACTCAGGGGCACTTGATCACTGGGCCACATCCCCAGCCCTTTTGTTGTATTTTATTTAGAGACAGGGTCTCACTGAGTTACTAAGTGCCTCGCCATTGCTGAGGCTGGCTTTGAACTCGCGATCCTCCTGCCTCAGCCTCCCAAAGTGCTGGGATTACAGGCGTGCGCCACTGCGCCCGGCTGGATGCTGGTTTTAAAGAGGGGGCAGACCAGCCTAGAGGTTCAGGGGCTTGCCTTACATCACACACACAGCATGAATTAGATCCAGGACTTTAACCCAGTTTTTTTTTTTTGTTGTTTGTTTGTTTGTTTTACATCGAATTTTTTAGCTAATTAAAAATCAACTATACATTTCCATGTATTAATAGGTTCTACAGGAAGATCTACCAGGCAAACTCATCTAGAAAATTCTGCCTGATTCCAATGTCTATACAATAGTGGGTTCTATGTCATCTCAGAGTCAGGGAAATGGGGACAGAAGGAAACCTGGGCCTGTCTTATCCACCTTCAGCTAGTAGATGGCAGGCACTCAGGAATTGAGGCAGAAGTGTGTGTTTTGGGGGGGTCTAAACATTGCCCTCTGTGTCTGAGGTGTCATTTGATATGACAGTGAGGCTACAGAGCAGTGATACTCAAACTCAGGAACCAAAAAATCATCTGCGGAGACCTGACAAAATGCCAGTTCTAGGGTCCTACCTACAGAGATTATGATTCCCTGGGGCCCAGGAAACATTTTCAACAGGAGCCTCAGGTTATTTGGACACAAGTAATCACAGGCCATATGAATATTAATGATAAAAATCACAGTTTTCCTGTGCTCTAACAGGAGTTGCTCCTGAACATCCCACCAATGTTTAGTATTCCTTTGTGAGAGGAAGCTGGTGGTGTGCTGGTAAATGTTTAACAATTGGGTCTCTGTAGCAACCCCAAATGAAAAAAGAAACACCTGATCTGTAGCATTTGCTAGTATTTAAGGTGTAAGTGCTTGAGCTGTGAGCGAGAGCTACCAGCCCAACTCAGTACAGAGTTGGGAAGAAATGTATGTCACTGGCCCCTGCAGCTGGAAGGAGGCAGCTTGAGCAAGCACTAGAGGGAGTCTAGAGAGGAGAGCCTAACCTCATAGGCCTGTTTCACCATGTATAAAGTGAGCATGGCCGCAGGGCTTCTGATGGCTGAGGAATTATGCTTTCCTCAGACCTAATTGTTAAGTCTTAACCCCGGGGCTGTGGGGATAGAGGAGGCTGCACTGAAGTGGTCAGGTTGCCTGGGCACTAGGGATAAGGAGGCAGACTGGACCCAACTCTGCTCACCCCTTCTTTCTTGGAGAGGGTGAAGGCATTCTCAGGCTAGGTGTACCCAGCAGGGGCTTGGGATCAGTCCTGCTTCAAATCTTAACAGCAAATATTTACTTAACAAACATCTCTGGGCCTGTTTCCTTATCTTACAATTTTGGGGCATAAGGCTGTACCAACTCCACAGAGTGTTGTGAGCATTGAATGAGATAGACACTGGCATGTGATCAAATTTCTGTAAATATTAATTTCTCCTTATGTCCATTTCTTCCCCTCTCCATGACAGTTATTTCCCAGATTTTACCAGAGACTGGTTAGGCCAGGGGGCCAATTTCTCTCACAAGCAGAGTAATAAGTCACCCACACTGTGTAAGTGGAAGGAAAAATCCTTTGGATAAAAAAAATTATATGTGTACTTGTATACATACAAAAAATTGTGTGTGTGTCTTTCTCTTCTATTCTGTCATAAGGACTGAACTTCTACCATTTAAGTCTTTGTCAACGCCCCACAGCAAAAGACCACCAGGAGCACACTGTGGCTGGACTCAATGTTAGGACTATTCCATGCCGCACAGAGGGCTTGGCACACCTTGGGGCACTAAGAGAGATCTCAGAAAGAGGGTGTGAGGAAAGGCTTATTATAAGTAGGTGGTGTCAGAGAACAGGGGCAACTCAGCAATTGGGTATATATTAAGTTTTCTCTAAGAGAGGGAGAAATGGAGCTGGGCTGTTAAACAGAAGCTGGCAAGGGACGTGGCTGACTCTCCATCGGTGCAATGGTTTGGTGTTTGAGAAGGCAGACACCTGGGCCGTTGGTCCCAGACTTGCCAATAACTCTTCATGTTACCTGGAACAAGTCATCCCCCTGCTTTGGGCCTCAGTTTCTTTTACTAATGGCCCCTGCACTCAGGAAATATGTGAGTAAATATTTGTTGAATGAATGAGTGAAATACTTGAATGGCTGTCTACAGTCAGGATTTTGTTGCTTTTCCTGTTTTCCTTTTCTTTTGGTGTAGCTGGTTCTGTACTTTTCCTTTCCTCTCCTACTGCTTTCCCACCCTCCCTCTACCAATTCCCAGGATCCTGTACTCTTCCGGCCCCATGACCCAGCAGCAGCTGCTGACATAGCTACATCTCTCAGCAGCCCTGGGTTCAGTGACCTCAGCCTCAGTCTCAGCTGTTCCTGCCACCTCTAGCCACCTCCAGAGACTCCACCTCCACCTGCCCAAGCTGAGAATATACCCCTTGAGGGCTGAGGCTTGCCTTAGAAATTACCAATTCCAACTTCCTCAGGCCCAGACAGGGAACACAATTTACCATAATTCCAAGCAGAAACCAAGCACCCTGATTGTTAGTTATACCTCCTTTATCTTCTGGTGAGGTTTGTTTAATTTAAAGTCTGTAGTGTATTTAGTATATATCAAATATTTGATTCCACACACACTGGCCAGTCTTCTGTCCTGGGTTCTGGAGATAGAAATAATCAAGCCTGTGGGTGTCTTAATGGAATTCTAGTCAAGTGGGAGAGAGAAACAAAAATTATATCACAGGTGCCCTAAGTAGACATAACTAAGCAGGAAAATGCTGCAGGAGAATGGGGAGGGAGTGAAGAACTGGCAGGGATGTGGAGAAGGTATGATGTCTGCGTTGGATCTTTTTTTTTTAATATTTATTTATTTGCTTTAGTTGTACACAATGCGTTTATTCTTATGTGGTGCTGAGGATCGAACCCAGGCCGCGCGTGTGCTAGGCGAGCGCTGTACCGTTGAGCCACAACCCCAGCCCCCTCTGCGTTGGATCTTGAAGTATGGGTAGGAGTTTGCTATGCAGAGAGAGTGTAGCATGGGTCAGAAGAGCCTTGCAGTCAGGGTAACTACCGAACTGTAGGGAGGCAGGGAGCACCATGGAGCATGGCAGAGGCCTCCAAGCATGCAGGAGTGATGCAGGGAGAGATGACCATTGTGGAATAGGAGCGAGGTTCTGATTTCACTTCTGTCATGAAGTCACTGAATGCCTCTAGGAAAATCACCAAACCCACTGCGTCTCAGTTACCTCCTTGTTGCTTCAGGAAGCTGCCTGTATGGGTTTACAGCTCCAGATCAGCTGTATATAATATAGTAGCCACCAGCCACAAGGGCCTGTTTAAATTTAAATTTGTTAAAAGTGAATAAATTTAAAATAATGTTCTTCAGTTGCACTAGCCACATTTCAAACACCCCAAAGCTACTGGCGGCTAATGGCCACAAGTCCAGATCTAGAATGTCCCCCAAAGGCTCAAGTGTTGAAGTCCTTGTTCCCAGTGCAGTGATGTCCTGAGGTGGGTTTGGGGAGGTGACTGGATCATGAGGGCTCTGAGCTCATCAATGGATTAATCTGCTGATGGGCTTATAATTGAATGGACAATTGGGAAGTGGTAGAAACTATAGAAAATAGAGCCTACTTTGGAAAACTAAGTCACTGGAGGTGTATGTCTTATGAAGGGTATGTCTTATCCCCAGCCCTTTCCTTGCTCTTTCTCTGCTTCCTGGCTGCCATGTGAGCAGCTTTGCCCTACCACGTGCTCCCGCCATGGTAACCTGCCTTACCACAGGCCCAGAATCAATGGAGCCAAGTGACCATGGACTGAAGCCTCTGGAGCCATGAGCCAAAATAAATCTTTCTTCCTTTAAGTTGATTTTCCCAGGTATTTTGTCACAACCACAGAAAGCTGATCAATATAACCACCATATTGAACAGCACATGATAGTGAATTCTTTCATAATCTCTGAAAATTCTATTGGACTGAACTACTGTAGAGATCTATGATTTTGAAAAGGGAAGGGCTTTGTCTCATTATATATCAAAGTCTCCAACTTCCCACCTGTGTGTTTTCCAGGAGACCTCAAAGAATAGGATGGAGAGGATGCTCCATTCTACTGCCTAGCCTTTGTTCCTGTCATATAATGACCCAAATGAGAGGGCAGGGATCCTTGTCCCCTTGACAATGCACACTCTCTTCTCCGATTTAGCTATGTGAAGACTTATGACAGTGCCTGTCCCATAATAGGGGTCTTTGTAAATACTCAGTTAATTTTATCCCCAGTTGTACAAATGAGGAAACTGAGGTCCAGAGTAGCCTGGCATAAGATCCAGGTCTCTAGACTTCCAAGCTATCTTGGCATTGGAATTTAGGATGCAGTAATGGTATTTGGGCCTCACTTTCTCTTAAGAATTTTATTGAAGTTATAAACTAAGAGATCCTACAAGGAACTTGTATGTCAGATATACGACCTTTATCATTGCTTAATCTATGATTTTCTATATGACAGTCCTTGACCTTAGAGAAGTTAACCATTGGACAACCCTGTTTGTAATACACAAGACTTTCATGTGATCTGGCTCAATGTGTTAACAAAAAGAGTTAGGTAGAAGGTAGAATCAATAATTTTAAAATGAATACAAATTTATCACCTATTGCATAAACACAGCTTTAAGAAGGTCTAATAGATAATTCAATAACACTGTGAAGTAGGGAGTGAGTATTCTCATTACCTTCATTTTTCAGACAAGGAAATGGAAGCCAAATCAAATAACTTGCCTAAGGTCTTACAGCTACTGATGGGCAAAGCTCCAGACAGAGGCCTCAGACCCCCCACTTCTTAACCCCTGCCCACAGCCCTTCTAACTTTGTAACTGTTAAATATTAAGACTTGCAGGAGCCTTTGTGACCAGTAGTTCAATCCTTTTGTTTTACTCATGACAATACTGAAGGCCACAGAGGGGCATCAATCCCCCTAAGATTACTTAGTTATTTTTTATGATAGACCTTAAACATGGGTATGGGTCTCATGACTCTTGTTCAGTGTTCTCTTTTCCCCACTACTTTAAAAGAGCCTAATAAATAGAATGACCCACTGACTATGTGCTGTGCACCCAGTTTGTGCTGGATGTGTTTATGGAAAAAACCTCAGACGTGCAGAGAGAAACCTTGGAGTCTAATCTTACTGTGGTTGTTTACCCAGTGACTTTAAGCAAGTCACTTCCTATATTTTGGACTTAATTTCTTGAGATAAAGACTAAGTATATAATTTCCTTAAGAATTAAGTCCAAATGCTTGTCCTAAAGTAATTGCTCAAGAAAAAGGTGTAGATTCTAAAGACATAGGTCCTATCCTCTACAGTCTGAAGCAAGATTGACATGCCCTGGCATGATTAAGGGGGTATCAGAGAGAAAGTTTTGCTACCAAGTTAGAGAATGTTACGACAGTTAATATGTGGTGGCTCCATCTGGCAGTGGAATTTTTTTTTTTTTTTTTAACCTTGAGATGATCTCAGTATCAAGAAATCATTCTGAGTAAAGGCTTGCCTGCATACACCCACACTGGACACTAGGTGGCACTGGTGGCCTACCTAAGAACTGGAAAGGCCCTCATTTAGTCTGGGAAATCCCATGACCTGCAGTTTCACTCTTGATACTTCTGGGACCTGGAATTTATAGTTCCTGGTGATCTGAGGGTCAGGGCGCTCTGCCCCAGGAAAGAAGGATAAAAGGGAATTGCCTGCTTCTTATCTCCTTTAATCTTCACACCCACCCATTCCAGCAGTATATCAATTTCATGCAGAAGGCACTGTGATTCAGAGAAGGGATAAGTAATTTCCCCAAGGGTTGGTATTGAGAAGTGGCTCTAGGACCACTGATTCCAAATCCCATGATCTTTCCAGGAAAACATGTTCTTCCCAGCCACCAGACTCACTCTGTCAACACAGACAAATCAGGATGTGAAGTAATGTCAACAAAGACAAATCAGGATGTGAGGTAATACAAAAAACAGCACACAAAATTCAAATAGCTCCTCCTTGGGACCTGTCCAGACTAGCTCCCCAGCCCTTGATCACCAAGCCCACTGTAGTAGCCTCCAGATTCATTTCCCTGTTTCCATTTTTTGCACACTGCAGATCTGTTCTCTACAGCAACATTATTAGAATGAAGCCATACCACAGTTCAAAATCCTCTGATGGTTTTCTATTCCAATTAGAAAAAAAGTCTGAATTTTTCATCCCACTTATAAGCAGTGGAGTACTAGTAAATGCTTAAAACTGGATCTCAGAGATAGGGTGCCCTGATCCATCGCATTTGCTAATTATGATGTACATTCTCCATCCATGGCCAGTTTCAAGCTTCCAATATGACATCACCGAGCTGAGAACTGGGAAGAGATGTGAATAATCAGCGTTCAAGAGACAGTCTGAGTTGGCACTACCACACTGCTATCTCAGGCCCCACTCAGAGAATCTGGCCCCAGATTATTTCTGTAGGCAAGATGTGAATTTGCTTTTATTTGTGCTGTTCATCATTGAGCATGCATTTCAAATCCTTCTTTAATCCTAAAGAATTTCTTGTTTCTTCTATCATGCTTCCCTGGCATCCCCTCTGTTCTGGAACTTTTACAGAGCAGTCTGTTGATCTATACTCCACATCTCTTAACTGCTTGGGGCAGGAAATGTCTGTTGTCTCCCAGTATCTAGCGCTCCCCTCTTTTCCTTAATAAAATATCTGACTTTTAATTAGGGGCACATGGCCTCTTTTTGTGTGTGTGTGTGGGGGGGGGGGGTTATCAGGAATTGAACTCAGGGGCACTTGACCACTGAGCCACATCCCCAGCCCTATTTTGTATTTTATTTAGAGACAGGGTCTCACTGAGTTGCTTAGTGCCTTGTTTTTGCTGAGACTGGCTTTGAACTCACGATCCTCCTGCCTCAGCCTCAGGTGTGTACCACCGCACCCAGCCACATGGACTCTTGGGATAAAGAATTACACTTTTTTTTTTTTTTTTTTTTTTTTTTTTTTTTTTTTTTTTGTGGTTACCGGGGATTGAACTCAGGGGCACTCGACCACTGGGCCACATCCCCAGCCCTTTTTGTATTTTATTTAGAGACAGGGTCTCACTGAGTTGCTAAGTGCCTCGCCATTGCTGAGGCTGGCTTTGAACTCATGATCCTCCTGCCTCGGCCTCCCAAGTGCTGGGATTACAGGCGTGCGCCACCGCGCCCGGCTGAATAAAGAATTACACTTTTGAGTTTCCATTGAGCTACATATGGACATGTAATTGAGTTCTGGACAATGAGTATAGAAGGAGACTTGTTGGGCTGGGGTTGTGGCTCAGTGGTAGAGCGCTTGCCTAGCATGTGTCAGGCACTGGGTTCATTCTCAGCACCGCGTATAAACAAATAAAATAAAGGTCCATTGACAACTAAAGAAATATTAAAAAAAAAAAAAAAAAAAAGGAGACTTGTGGTACTTTCTGGAAATGTCTTTAAAACAAAGGAATGTGCTGTCCTTGGACAGGTATTTTTTCCTAGCTATCCAGAAGATGCATGAGATGGCTGAAGTGGGGTCACTCATGATGAACACAAAGTAGAAGCTGGATAGAAGGAGCCTGGTCTTGGGGACTTTATGAGTTGCCTCCCTAGTCCTGAAGGACCTGATTCCCTACCACCTCATGAGAGAGAGTGGACTTGGTTCTTTCTTAAGCTTTGGTTATTTTCCTATCGGTCTCAGTTTGAATTCCCCCAAAGCAGATCCTGAGACAAAAATTTGCATGCAAGTAGTTTATTGGGGGGATGATTCCAGGAAGCAAAGTGAAGAAGTGGGGAAGTGAGACAGGGAAAGAAAAAAGCTAATAAATGATTTGATCATGAGCAATGTACTGCTGGGTACAGTTGAGGCTCATAGTATTCACTGGTGGCCAGGAAAATGCCCTTATGAGGTGACACCAGAAGCTGCCATCCTGGACAGAGCTGTTGTCAGGTGACTGGTGGGGTCAGCCCAGGGAATGTGGGCCAGACCCTAACAGTGTCTACAACCTATCTATTGCCTTAGAACATTATTTAACACCTATAGAACTCTTTCCCATAATTTATCTCTTCTTCTTTTACTGCATGCTAGGTGAAATCTCAGTTCTTTTTTTCAGATAATTAATCCTATCTTTTACCTTGTCCAATCTAGGTTTATTCTGCCTCCTTAGCTTATTTCAATTATACATATGTAATGTTCTCATTACCAGTGTTTCTAAATGGTTCTCTTTAGTGTCCATCTGTCTTCAATTTATAATTTTTTATTCTTTTCATGGATGGATGTTATTCTCGACTTTATTTGAGGAGTGCCAAATGTATTTATTTTTAAGTTGTTTTCAGATAATTCTATCATTTTACGTTTTTCTGTCATGGGTTCCTTCTCCCAGTTACTGATTTTGTTGGTCATCTATGTGAGCATTCATCTTCTCCATGTATTCTGAAATTTCAGCTTGTAGGCTTTTCAGATGTGGGATTGATTTTTCTGTACAGATTCATGCTGCATGGTGATTTGGTGGTCTCTCTGCACTCCCAGGACCCCATTAGGAGTCAGGTTTTATGGTGAGGACTCAAGGTGCCCTTCCTTAGATGGGGGTAGGATGTGCACACATGTAGTCACGTGACAGTGGTCTCAGTTGGGGCTTATGCAGCTACTTATACCCTAAGGGAGTCAAACTCTGGGCCACTGGACCTGCTACTGAGCCACCCCATGCCACCCATCTCTTTTTGCATTTTCGGTCAAGAGTGATGTTTATCCTGATTCTGAGCATAGTTATTCCTGTTTGGAGTTGACTTTGTTCTATCCTTGCTGTGAGTTTCGTGCATGGGGATGGGACTGCAAACATGAATTTGCAGCACCATCTCTACCAGAAGTTTCTGGATACTTGAATCTCTGCAGGGCAGATGCCCCTGAGTGTAGCCAGGATTGTTTCTAGTAGCCAGTGTGCAGATGCAGAGAAAAAGGTATGCGCCTTTTGGAGGCCCCTGTTCTATTCTCCAACAAGGAGCAGGCCCTGGAGGACCCAAAGTGTACTCAGACCTCCTGGCCTCCCAGCCTCCGGTTCATCGCTCCGGATTCTCCCCAGTCACCCCATCACAGGGCATCCTGCCAGCGCTCTACCTCAAAGGTCTTCACTGCCTCGGGCTTTAGGTGTTCACAGCCATATTTGCATTTCAACAAGAGACTCATAAAGATGTTTTCATCTTTAAAATGTACAGGAATGGAATTCAAATGGCGGAATGACAGACTGTGTGTGGGGTTGATTGGCTGGGTCAGAGACATCACACCTGGCTGCCGAGGAGAGCTTTCTGACGACAGGAGCTGTCCAACAAGGAGTGGGCTGCTGTCACCGGAGGAACTCAAGCGGTGGACAGCTGACCTTCCACTGGGTGCCAGGCGGGGCCCTGGATGGAAAGAGGCTTAAAGCAAGAAGCAAACAGCTTCACAAAAGCACTTTAAAAACTGTGAAGTGTCGCTGATATGCTATTCCTGAGCTAAGAGGCTTCATGGCCACTCTGAAAGCAAGCCTCACAGCCCAAGCTGGTGTATTTCCAAAAGCATATCCTCTGCTGCACTGTACCAGTACCCAGAGCTTGGGCACAAGCTTCCTCTTTTGTTGGTCTCATCTGTGAATGAAAGGGTCACCCTCAGAGGGCTGGGGCTATGGCTCAGCGGTACAGCATCTTGCATGTGTGAGGACCTGAGTTTGATCCTCAGCACCACATAAATAAAATAAAGGTATTGTGTCCACATACAACTAAAAAATATTTTTTAAAAAAATATTTTAAAAAAGAAAGAAAGGGTTGGCCTCAAACCTGGCGGTCCTCAGAGTCTTATGCAGTAAAACGCAGAGGCTAGGTGATGCAAAGCTTCTCCACTGTTCCTGACAATTCAGCCTTCCAGTTCATTGACATATGTCTACCCACCTGTGTGGTCCACTCTGAGCAGGTGACACCAGCTGCCAGTGTTACTGCTCTTTGAACCTGCCTTGTTTTCAGTGTTTTACAGTAACCAGGGCAGAAAGACTTGCCTTCATCTGCACAATTGAAAAATACTAGTGGAATTACCATTTTTGTCTGTTTCTGTTTCAAAGCCATACTATTCCACCGCCCGACCACCAAATTCTGCCACATTTAAGATACCCTTAACAATAACTCTTAAAGGTAAATATAATTCTATAACAACATTCAGAGAGAAAAAGTGGGTATTTTCCCCCCAACTTTTGTGGGGTTCCAGGTGTAGCTCCCTGGTAGGAGAGCTTTCCTAGCATGCCTGGGTTCCATCACCAACACTGCAAAGCAAAAACAAAACTTTTTTAAAAAAATATTTATTTATTTGCATTAGTTGTACACAATGTGTTTATTTTTTTTTTAATATTTATTTATTTACTTTAGTTGTACACAATGCAATACATTTTATGTTTACGTGGTGCTGAGGATCGAACCCGGGCCGCGCACGTGCAAGGCGAGCGCTCTACCGCTGAGCCACAACCCCAGCCCTCTCTCCAACTTCTCTAGGAGGCTTCTGTTCCACCTTCTATTCTCAGGGCGGGTTTTTAGGTTACATAGAATTTCTGTATGGATTGTAATCCCTAGGTCATGATATTTTGTCATGACAATTTTAGCTTTCATCTGTGTTGTGTTTAACATTTTGGGAAAACTTATCTGATTATAAGAATAGTACATGGGTTTGGAGATACACTGACCTACATCCCCAAGTGTTTGATCCCCAAAACACACACACACACACACACACACACACACACACACACACACACACTACATGATCTACTTTTTGACAACTTTGTAGGGGAGGTAACTTTTTAGTTTAAAATAATTATAGATCCATGGGAATCTGCTAAAATAGTACAGAGTTCCCATAACCCTTCATCCAGTTTCCCCAACAGGACATATCAAAACCAGGGAACTGACATTGATATAATGTGCATGTCCTGTGTCATTTTTATCACATGTAGAGATTAGTGTGACCACCAAGATACAGCACTATCCCATCATCCTACAGGTCTCCCTTGTACTAGCCCTCATAGTCACAGCCATCCCTTCCTAGCCCTGGCAGTCACTAATCTGCTCCCCATTGCTATAATTTTGTTATTTTGAGAATATCATATAAGTGGGATTGTACCATAGGTATAACCTGTGAGTAGGTAACTGACCTTTCTCACTCAGCATAGTGCCTTTGTGATCTATCCAAATGGTTGCATATATATCAATAGATGCTTCCTTTTTATTGTTAAGTAGTAGTCCATGAAGTGATGTGATTTTTTTTTTTTTCTTTTTCTTTCTTTTCTTTTTTTTTTTTTTGTATGTGTAGTATTGGTAATTGAACTCAGGGCCTCACACATGCTAGGCAAGCATTCTATCATTGAACTTTATCCCCATTTTTATTTTTATTTTTTTAAATTTTGAGACAAGTTCTCACTAAATTACCAAGCCAGGCCTCAAATTTGTGATGCTCCTCCCTCAACCTCCTGCATGGCTGTTATGACCAGTGTGCAACGCCACTTGCAGAATGAATAGTTTTTTAAAAATTCAGAAATACAAAAGTATACAGAAAAATATATAGCAAAATAATCCAAAGCCCCCAGATTGGGGCCAGAAGTCTCCTGGATTCCTTCTTGCCCTGGGAAGGCCAGAACTAGCCCTGGACTTGCTGGGCTGACTCTCTGCAGACCAGGTGCCTGAAGAGCCATTCGCCCCAAGCCCCACTGCTCCCAATGCTCTCCTGGCTGGGACTCCATCTGGCTGCTGCCGCTGCTCTCTCCACATCTGTCTCCTTTCTTTCCCCCTCTCTTTCTCCTTGCCCCGTGTGTCTCCATCTGTCTCCCTGAGTCAGTCTTTCTCTTTTTCTCAAACCACAAAACATGGCTAAATGCAATTTCCATTGAGTGCAAAACTTATGTCTGTGCTTCATTATTCTGTCTGGACTGGTACATGTTTTCAATTGCATAATTCCCCTCCTTCCTCATTTTCTCCCCAAGACTTTCTCCCACATAATATGAACATTTGGGGGCCCACTTTTGACAGTTCTGCTTTTGAATGCTGTGAAAAGTAGAGCGAGTGCCTCTTTCAGTCCTGCACCACCAGGGAAGCTTGGTTGGCAAGTTTCCCTGGGTTCCTGCTGAGTTTTGTCCCTGAGGCCAGACCTGAAGTGGGAGTGCCCCTTCACCAGCCCTTCAGTAGCCAGGGCTTTGTCTACTGCTCCTGCCTTGGAAAGGTTCAAAGAGCATTCCCATGTCCAGCTCAAGGTCTTCCCCCTGCACTGGGTCCAGACTCTCTTCTCTGGCTGTTCAGACCCTTAAACATCTGGACCAACCCTATTCATTCATTTGTTCTTTCTTTCATTCATATATGACTGGGCAGTTTTGTTTCTTGCTCCAATAGCCATTGCAGTTTTAGTAGAAAATAATCTAAATATCCAACAAGAAGATAATGCTTAAATATATTGTGATATGTCCTGTAGGATCAGATATTACAAAGTCATTAAAAATCATGGTTTGGATAGTTTTCAGAATGGGAAAATACTCATGTACTGTTAGAATCCTAATGATGTGGAAACACATAGGTATGAAAAAAAAAAAAAAAAGGTTCAGAGAATAGGCACCAAAGTGTTAATGGTTTTTATTTCTGGATTGTGGGATTATAGATGACTTTAAAAATTTCTCTTAATGTTCACAATGAGCATGTTTTATCTTTATAATCAGAAACTAATATTCATTATTAAAACCAAATGAACTCTGCTGGATAAAAAGTCATGTCTACAGCCCTCTACTCAAGTGGTATTACAGGGATTCAGCATCTCCCCTCTGGCAATAACACCACAGGGGAAGGGGGGGCGGAGACCACTGTCCAGCCCCTGCTACTGTGCTGGGTGGGCAGAAAGCCATGCTCTGCATTGTAGCTGAGTAACTTCTCTGTCCCTTCCCCCTGGACATGTTTTCAAATGGAATTTTCAAAGTGGGAAGGTCCTACCTGATGTCCTGCCTCTCTGCACTGCATTTCTGAAGCGAAGGTACTGCTCCGTCCCCTGAGGTAGCATCATCAGTCCTCCTCAGCAGCCTCAGAGTAGATCAGATGGTTTCTGTGCCCTTTGTGCACCCAATACCCAAGTAGCACAAGAGCAGCCAAGCAGGCTGAGCCCTGTCCCTGTCCTGCTGGGACTAGCACTGACCTTGGCCTTCCAGATATTGTGCAAAGAATCCAGTGCTCCCTGGTTTCAGCCCAGTAAGAGTTCTAGAAGCTTCAACACTGCCATTCAGTCCTTCCCAAGAGGAGAGGACCAACAATCCCATTTGCCATATGGAAAATTATATACACTGTGTGGACACTTGTGTGTGTGTGTGTGTTTTTTTTTTTTTTTTTTTTTTTGAGTGCTAGGGATGGAACACAAGGCCTTGTGCATGATACACAATAAGTGGTCTACCACTGAGCTACACTCCCAACCCTGACAGAGGAATGTCTGAGCCAGTTCTGAGCACAAGCAAAAGTAGCTGTGCTTCCTCAATGGTTTAGGGCTGGGCTCCAGGGCCAGTCTGCCTCAGTTCCAATTCTAGCTCCATCCCCTTGGGCAAGTTTCTTTTTCTCTTTTGTCTCCATTTCCTCACCTGAAAAACAGGAGAAATAATATTGCCTACTTTATAGGCTCAGTCAAGGATTTTAGCAAGCCTTGAAAACAGCACCTGTCTTGAAGTAGCATGCAGTGAATGTCAGCTATTATTCTTATTATTTCAAAATGTGTTCATGGGAATGAGAAAGACAGGATATTTGACATTGGGGTGCTCCCAGAAAAGCCCAGATGTGATGAATACCAAATGAGGATTTCCAATTAAAAATCCTGCCTCATATCTGTTCCCGAGTGAGGAGAGACATGAAGAATTGCAGACTGCTGTTTGAGGGGATCTGGGAAGAGAAGGGACTGGGGTACTTCTCAGGAGGAGCTCCCCATGCTTGGCTTGAAGGAGGCAGATAAAGGGGCCTGACAGGAAGGACAAAATCACCTTGTGAACAGAGAGGGATGTAGCAGGCTTCTTTGGAAATCGAGGTATCCCAGCTGACAGAAGGTTCATGGGTAAAGTTGGGACATGGGATATTTTTTAATCCAAGCAGTGTCCACCCTTTTAACAGATTCTTTTGTCTCACAACCACACACAGGGTAGACATGTATAAACGAAATCAGTGAAGGCCCAGATTGGGTGATTGCTTGTTCAAGACCCTGCACCTGGAAGGAATGGGGCTAAGAATCCAGTCACAAATTCCAGGGCTGTGCACACAAGCCCTCTGCTCCTGCCTTCCCCCGGGCCACAGAAGCCTGCACTCCGGTGGTGGGGACTGAGAGGTCTGAGGCCTCAGAGGGAACAACTGCCTGCAGGGAAGAGGGAGAGGCTGAGGGAGACCCAGCCCCAGGTGAACGAGAGCCTCAGAGCCTGGGCAGCCACATGGGGAAAAAGCAGAAAGTAGGTCAGTCACGCAGGAGACGGAGCGTGAAATTAATGAGCACGCGGGAGCTGGAGTAGTCACCTTCCAAGAGGGCGGAGAGAAAGGAATGCAGTCCCTCTGAGAGAAGCATGGGGCCTGAGGAGGGGCTGAAGCAGGTAGGGAAGGAGACCTGGGCTTGCGTTTCCTCTCACAGTCCCTAACAATTGGGGGAGCATCAGTGGGGCAGGATGGGGAAATGATGAGGGCATCAGGGGCAGTGACTGGCCAGAGGGGCTGTCAGATATGAGCTCTGGGAGGGAAAGGGTCTTGTTTGTTTTCTTAATGCTGATTGATTCCTGCTGCCTGGTACAGTACCTGGCACACAATGGGCACATTTGAATGAATATGTGATGAGAAATGGCTCTGCTGTGTCCATTATTGTGAAACCTGGGGAAGGGAGGCCTTTGTTCCTTATTTGTGCAGAGGGGAATCAGCTGAATCCAGTAATGTTCGCTGAGCGCCTGCCAATGTGCTGCCCCTGAGCTGGGTGCTGGGAGCAGGGGAATGTGTCACATGGAGCCCTTTCCCTGAAAAGCTCGCCATCTAATGGACAGCCAGGTTCACAAATGACTGTGATATCATGTGCCAAGCACAGAAATGGATGGATAGTGGGGACACAGACAAGGGACGATGCTGTATGCTCTGCCTAACACTGCTTCAAGGAAGTGACCAAACAAGTGTTTGAAGCTGGGGACAGGTCCATGTTGTGACTCTCTCGGGTCTTAGCCTCTTTAGTCTTTGTGGGTCCTTTTTCACACACACACACACACACACACACACACACACATACTTAAAAAGTGTTTTACAACCCCTGCCATAGTTTGGATCTTGAATTCTCCAAAAGCCCATGAGTTAAAGGCATGGTCCCCTAGGGTGGTGCTATTGGGAGGTGAGGTAGTGAGGACCTTTAGGAGGTAGTGGGAGGTCCTTATGTCATTGAGATGGTGCCCCCTGAAGGGAACTGTGGAACTCTATCTCCTTCCTTTCTCTCCTTTTGCTTCCTGGATGATGAGGTAAGTGGTTTTGCTCTGCCATGTATTCCCTCCACAATGCGAGGCTGTACCACAGGCCTAGAGCAATAAGGAGCATGGACCTCTAAAACTACAAGCCAAAATAAAACTTTCTTTTTATTAGTTAATTATTTCAGGCATTTTGTGATAGAGACAGAAAGTTGACTAACACAACCTTGGTATAAATACAAACATATTAATATTACAGATCACAAACATTTTCTTTGTTCTAAAATTTCATTTATTCCCCTTCTGATTTTAAAAGAAATCAAAACTTTTTCATGGGCCCCTAAGTGTGTGGGCCCAAGGCACTGGATAAGTTAGTCTAGCTTGAGAAGGGGTTTTCTTGGCCAAAAGGATGGGGAAAGGAATTCCCAGGTGGAGAGAGCAGCATGTGCAGATACAGGTGTGAGGTCCAGCTGTAGGAAGAGCAAATTGTCTTTGTGAGGTGGGGAAGGTGATGAAATAGGAATTTTGGATAGCCTGTTATGTGTATCCTAGAAACGTAGCTGAGAGTTTTAAATCCTACCAGAGGCTCTGGAACAGGGTTCACAGGTTGCTGGTGGGAAGGGCATATTTCTGGTCCTCTGTTCCTGAAGCTCTGCCAGGAATGGTGACAGTTGCTTGCTACATTTTCTCCTAGCTCCAGGGACTCCCTCACCCTGGCCAGGACAAGGCTGGAGGTGGGGCAGGGTGTGTGGAGCAGTGAGGTTCCTCGTTGCCCTCTTCTTTTCCTACAGCACAACATGGCATTCCTTTGGGCTGGGGGAAGGGGTTTCTCCTATATCTGCCCTTCAGAAGAGCTCCCCTGGAGAGGTGGATAAAGGGGATGCAGAACAATTTGGGCTCACATCCCAAGACACTACCTACAGCGCTTCACCTTTGCAGGCCTCAGTTCCTCTGCCAATGTGGCTCCTCCCTGCAGGGCTATGAAAATGCTGGACAGGGCACAGACAGAGGGGGCATCTGTGGGGCAGTAGTGTTCTCCCAGTGTTTCATCAGGGGATGTGACATGGCAGGAGCAGCCCACTCTCAAGGGGCTGCCTCTCTACCCTGAACAAGAGGATCATCACGTTGGGGCTGCCTGTTGCAGACCCAGGTTGGATCCTACTCCTGGGGCACTTCAGTTGGCCATAGCTTGACTATGGTGAGCAGAGGTTCTCCAGGAAGCTGTCCTGTCCAGCCAGGCCCTTGATATCAGGACCCTCCTAACGGGAGCAGCCAACTTGTCACCTTCAGTAGTGAGACTTTTTCATGTCTATTTAGCACTTCATCCCTGGGTAGGTCAGGGACCAGGCAGGCCTGGGTTACAGGGAGGAAGGGAAGTGAGGTGGTTCCTCAAGGGCCAGCAGAGGGCGAAGGTGGGGAGAGCCGACTCCGGCTCATGTTGGTCCACTCTAAATGCCCAGGGCTGCCTCTGAGAACAGGTGTGAGTCAGGGCAGAGCAGGGACTGGGGACCTAAGGGAGAGGTGGAGCCACAGACAAAGGTAACTTGAATCCCCTTCTCTGGGGATGCCTTCTGACCTCTAACCCCAGGTCCACAGCCCTGTCACTTGAGAGGCAGTGTGAGGCCTGTAGTGTAAAATCCAGGTGTTTAAGCCACAGACTTTCAGGGCTGCGATAGACCCAGAGGTCTTGTGTTCTGAACCGCCTCATTCAGCAAACACTCATGGGTGTCCTTCCAGGAGCCACATCAAGCTCTGGGTGTGCAGAGAGGACTCAGGCACTTTTCCTGCCTCCAGGGACTCGGGTCTGGAGCAAGTTCCTCCGCCTTGGCATGGCTGACACTGTGGTCCAGATGATTCTAGGGGGATGTCGTGCAGTATAGGATGTGTAGCAGCATCTTCGGCCTGTATCCACTGGGTGCCAACTATGACAACCAGAGATGTCTCCAGACATTGCTAGATGTCTTCTGGGGGGTCAAATTCCTCCTGGTTGAGATCTACTGGCTCAGAGGGGGAAGCAAATATGTCAAGACAGCATGCTAAGTGCTGTGCCAGAGATGGACTGCAAGGCAGGGGTGACAAAGAGGAGAGCCCTGGAAATCCATCCGCCAGCTTCCAGTGGTGCTGGGATTCAATCTCAGGATCCCTGAGGCTGGTTCCAGTGCTGCCCTGCCCGGCCCCTCATGGCTTCTCTCCTCCTCCATCCACTCCCCGACAGAGTGGCTTCTGCTCTGGGAAGCTGGCCATGCTGCTTTGGTTTTCTCTGCCCTGAGCTGGTCTCATGGCCTTGCCCAGTAAGCTTTCATGCATGTTATAAAAGGCTCTGTTCTCCCCTGAGATAGCCCTTGGAAAGCTGACTGGGTGGCCACTTAAGTACTGTGCTTATGCTAAGAACAATACTTCAACCAAGTGCTTCAGTGTAAGTACTTCCAGGTCCCCCACTCCATGGAAGCCACAGCGTGGGAAGGAGAAAGCTCTGCAGCCACTGAGCCTGGAGACTGGTTCTTAGCTCTACCCCTTACCAACTGTGGGGCCCCAGACTTGAGCCCTTGAATCTGTAGCACTCCCTCCTCTGTACCTACAGAGCAGGCGGGGCCATCCCTCCCCTCAGCCTCAGGCTACTCCTGGGGGCAGTTGGCGCACGCCTGTAATCCTAGCACTTGGGAGGCTGAGGCTTCAAAGCCAGCCTCAGCAATTCAACTCAGAGAAATAAAATACAAAAAAGGATTTTTCGAGTGCCCCTGAAATCCTCAGAAAAAAAAAGGATCACACATTTGAACTCTTCTCTGAGTTTGGAAACTCATTTGGGGCGTTGGGAGCAGTGTTCTGTTTTCACTTTCTTTTTAAAATTATTCGAATAGTCGTCCACATATTTAACAAATGTTTGCTGAGCCTTTTCTATATGCCAAGAACTTAGCAGTGAACACATTGAATGGGAAACAGAAAGTAAACAAAAGAAGTGCGTTAGGTGGCAACAAATGCTAAGGGAGAAAAAAAAAAAAAAAAAAAACAGGGCAGGTGTTGAAGTTTTAGGTGGGGAAGACCCCTCTGGAAGGTGACATTTAAATAAAAACCTGAAGACAGTGAGGGAGCAGGTTATGCATACATTATTTCAGGCACAAGAGAAAGTAAATACTGCAACTAGGATGGGGGGCAGTACTGTGAAAAGGCCAGTGGCAGGCAGCAGGCAAGGAGGGAGGTGGCGGTGGGTGGGAAGTGAGAGTAGGGTGGAGAAGGAGAAAGGTGAGGGAGGGGACCGGAGGCAGGTCCTCAGTGGCCCCTAGGCCACTGTGGGCCTTTGGCTTTTGCCCTGGGCTCATGGAGGAGAGGCAGCGTGGTTCTAGCTGCGGCCTGGAGGACAGGCTTACAAGAGACCAGCCACGTGTCAGGCGTTCCACAGATTTTGTTGCTGATCCTCCCAAGAACCCAGTCAGAAAGTTAATTCTGCTCTGCAGGTAGTTCAGGGACTTCCTCCTGGAAGAGGGATTGGGATTGCATAGTCCTTGATAGAGCCAGGACGTGGCCCGGGTCTGTCAGACACTCCAGCCCTGGCTGTTAACCGCCCACAGCCAGCCCTGTCCCACTCTAAATCCTGATTGAAACAAGCAAAAACGTTTCCCAGCGATTTAAGATTACTTCTGCCCCACTAAAGAGCAGTTGCTGAAGACTTACTCATTTCTTATCTGAGAACCGTCACTCCACCTAGAGATGCCCTTGGAATAGGGGGAAAAAGAAAAAGCTTGCTGGAATCAGGAAGCCTGAGGTCTGACTGGACTATGCCTCATTATAGCAGCTGGACTGTCTGTTTCCAGCTTCAAAATCCCTGACTTGCCCTTCTCAAGGTGGTGTGAACACCCAGAAGGCAGATAAGGATCAGGAGCCACCTCTAATGCCAGAAGGGAACCCACCGCTTAGGTAGCCTCCCTCCTCTACCGCGCTGCAGTGGAGACTGAATGCCCCTAGGTGGCGCAGTTTTTCTAGGCTCAGGCCCCAGGAGCTGATGCCAAAGGGGGGTTGGAAGATGTGGAGGAGACAAGGGCAAAAATGATACTGGGAATGTATAAAATGGGAGTTTGAGGTAAAAACTTGCAGCCAGTTATCCCTTCTGTTCCTCCAGTGGGCATTGTGGGAGCTAGTGGCATGGGGCATTTCTGACACTGTGGCCATTACATCCTGCTGTGGAATCCTGGAGGTTGCAGGCTTTAGGGTTGTGGGGTGAAGGGCCAAGCGGGTATACAATGCCATATTTATTCTCCTTCTTAGAGGAGAAGGTGAAGACCAGAGAGGAGGGCTGTCCTGGCCAACCTGAAAGTCAGCAATGCAGCTGCTAGCCAGTTGGCCTCTTTGCTGACAGAAGAGCCCTTTGCTGAAAGCATTCCCTTAATGTGCCATCCCATTGATGTGGCCCATTTTTCCTAGATGGTGGCCTACCTCCTAGCATTTCTTCTTGGTCTTGCTCTTATTCTTCCACAGCTGTTCTCAGGAAAGCCTGGGAGAGCAAGCATCTGCTCCTCATTTAGAGAGCTGTGTCTCTGGGCAGTAGTCGGGTATACAAGAGCCCTGTCATCTTGGGCATGTGGCTTTTCTCTACCTGGCCTTCCCTTTCCTTATTTGCAATGTAGGGTGGGCAAGGAAGGAGAGCTGGGCTAGATCTTTCCAAGGTCACTGTCTAGTGTGCACTTTCTGAACTGTACTTGAAGTTTTCCTTCTGGCCATCAGAACACACGTGGGGGAGGGCAAGGTTTAGCTTCTCTCATTTATCAAATCTGGGGGAGTGGACTGGATGATGTGTCTTTCTGGCTCTGACATCTGGCTTGACAAGGATGAAAGGCAGTCTCCAAGGCCAGAGCCATCCCCTCTGATCTGCCAACATGATGACCACCACTGTCCTGTGAGGTACAAACCTGACTCCCTTGACGGCTCCAGAAGAGGCCGTGCAATGTGGAAGTGTGGCCCCCCAGCAACACTGTCCTCCTTCTGAGCTGGCCCTGAGCCACCCAAGGATAAGCTCTTCCTCCCTGCCGTGGAGCTGGAGCCTCTATGGACACAGAAGGTATTCCTTCCTGGGCTCCATTACTTACCCTCTGCCTCCCTGGCCAGGTGACCGCTCAGTGACCTTAGTCTCTTTCCAAAATCAAATCCTCCTTCAAAGGAAGTAGAAGATTGGTCACCACTGAAGAAATTCAGGAAACAATAGCCAGAGAAAGGGATCTGGGGGAAAGGGAAAGAATACCCATTTATTTTCAGCCAGCCATGTGCTAGGCTCCGGGCAGTAGCCTCCCCATATATTAATTCATATAATCCCATTAACCACAAAGTAACTAATTTTTTTTGTTTATATATATATATATATATACATATATATATATATATAATTTTTTGTTCTAATTAGTTATACAGGACAGTAGAATGTACTTTGATACATTGTATATAAATAGAGTATAATTTCTCATTCTTCTGGTTGCACATAATATAGAATCACACTGGTTGCATAGTTACATAGGGTAATAATGTCTGATTCATTCTACTATCCTTCTTACCCCCATACCCCTCCCCTCCCTTTATTCCCCTCTACCTAATCCAAAGTAACTCTATTCTTCCCTAGGGCTCCTCCCCACACACACACTTATTGTGAATTAGCATCCACATATCAGAGAAAATATTCTGCCTTTGATTTTTTGGGAACAAAATAACTACGACAGTCCCTCTTTTCAGATGAAGGACCACTGAGGACACAGGTTTTTTTTTTTCCATAGTTGTGCAACTAGTGAATGTCACTGCTGGGGTCTGAGCCAGGTCTCTGACTCCATAGCCCACCTTTGTCCCTCTGGAGCACACCCAGGCAGGGAGGAATAACAGGACATGGGCCAGGAAGCTTGGCTTCTGGCTCAGCCGTGTAGCTGAAGGATTATGACAACTAACGGTCCATGGCGCTTTAGTTTCAAAGTAATAAGCATACAGTGTCTTATTTGTTCTCTGATCAGTCCAGGGACAAATGAGGAAACTGAGACATACCCAGGTCTAGTGACTTGCCCAGTTGTGGTCACAAAATAGCCAGATTCGTTTTGAACCGGGTCTTTGATCCCAGAATCTGTACAGCTCACAAATAAAGCTGATTCCTTGACAAGTTAAGCCTCTTCTCTTGGATTCCTTCTTCTAGTTTGTGAAAATAAGGGGCTGGATTAGATTTGTAGGCAATCTAATTCCCAGACCTTTTTACTGAAAGAAAAAAAAAAATTGGTGAACCTATAGAGTTGGGCAACTTAAAATTTTGTCAAGTCAGCACATGTAATAAAAAGAACATTCTACCTTTAAGAAACTAGGAGGATATAATTGCAGTATAGCTGGAAGAAAAAAATAATAACCGAGAACAGAATTCCTCTCAGGAATTAACTAAGCCATGTTTAGCATGACACCTTGATGAACCATTGTGGCTATATCGAAAAGCTCTCTGGGCCTGGCAGGGGTGAACCAGAAGGGAAATGGAACTAAAATAATTCTCTGCAAAAGACTCAATTTGCAGTTGGGAACTTGGAAGGCTGAGCAAGCTAGTGATGTGAAGAGAGGTTGAAAGAAGAGGCCCAGATGCAATGCAGGGCATTTGGGGTCCCAGAGACCACCTGTGAGTTCCCCAGTTGGAAGACAGAGAATGGTCCCAGGACCTAGGGGAGAGAGAAGACCAGTGTGTGTTCCAGCTGGCAGGTGTCTGCTTTCCTGGTGTCAGGCAACCTGCCACTCCCCATATCTCCAGTCAAAGTGCCCTTGCATGGAATAGGAGTTCAGTGCCTGCAAACTTGGCTGTGCAAGGTCAGGGTCCCTTGGTTTAGAATCAATGAAGTCTGGCAGACCTGATTTGGAGGACCAGCTTCAGCACTTGGAATCTACAGGAGTTCTGTAAGCTTCAGTTTCCTTCTCTGTGAAATGGATATAATATTCCCTAACTGGGAGGTGGATATAAGGAATAAGTGTTACTATTGACAGCATAGCACCTAGTACTCCAGCCCTCAGCAAATAGCTACTTAGCTGCCTATTATTATTAACCATAGTTATTTGGATATTCACAATTTCACCTACTGTGGCAAGCTTGTAGGAGGTTTTTGTTTGTTTTGTTTGGGGAGGGGGGTAGTTTTTGCTGCTGTTAAATCCAGCACAGGATGAGGCAGGAGTATCATCTGGAAGGAGAGAGAGGTGGGTGGAGTATCAAACTCGACAACGCACCCCACATCGTCAGCCCTTCCTCCCCTTTCAAGGCTGAGCGCTGTCTGTGTCTGAGAATCTGCTCCCTTGTAAATGACAGCATCTCCTTCCAGGGCTGAGCCCAGAGGGCAGGGCTCCTGCCAAGGACAGGCTGAGGGCTGAGGGGAGAGACACAGAAAAGAGGGGGAGTGAGGAGGAGGAGATAGGGAGATGAAAAGCGCTTTCAGGGACTGACAGTCACTCACAAAGGCAGAGAAAGGTGTGCGTGTGTGTGTTCACCTGCGAGCGTGACTATGTAGCCACATGCGTGCATCAGGTAGCAGGTGCCTGCAGTGTGCGTGTGTGGGTGTGACAGCATATGAATAAGTGTGCAAACCTGTCAGTGCACGACTCTGCACGTGAGTGGCTGGCTGTGGATGTAGGAAGTTCATATGCACATGTGCCTTGGGTAAGGCTGGGCGTACTGGGATCCAGTGTGGGTCTGACCGTGTGACTCGCCGGGTGACAGTGGAAGGAGGTCTGTCTTGTGAGGGGTCAGTGCTTGGGGCCTATGTGCACCCTTGATGCATGGGATATCTAGCAGGAGGGACCTTCCAAAGCTTCTTTGGGGAAACTCTGACTCCCTACCCCGCCCCCACTGGCGATGTCTCCCTTCCCAGTTCATTCCAGCCCCACCAGCTCCACCACTAACACCTGCTGGCTGCTGGGCCTCGTCAGGGGGGAAGAAAGGGGAGACAGGAGGAGGGGGAGAAGTGACCAGCCTCCTAGCCCCAACCCTTGGTGCTGCCAGGGAAACGTCCTCCTCCCACCCCCCACCCCCAATCACCGTGATTCCTGCTGTGAGGGAGAGAGGAGCCCTCGTTTCCATGGCAACATAGCAGCCCTGCTTCTCAGCCTGAGCCCAGGCTCCTCTGAGCCATGGAAGGAGTGGGAAGAAAGCCCCCCCAAGTACCCTCACTTCTAGATTCCCCACTCCAGAGGCCCCCCAGGCCGATCTGTTGCTCGGGACCCCATTGGGATGCCCCAGCACACACACCCCCACTGTTGATCCTGGGGCCCAAGGACCTGTCTCGTCCATACAGGAATGGTCAGATCTGAGCATGAGCCTTGGAGAGAGACAGGATGGGGTTGCATTCCACTCTTCACCTGTAAAAGGTACCAGTGTTACCACCTCTCAGGGGTCTCATGAAATAGCGCTTACAGAAGTGCTTTGTAAGTTCAGGCAGGATCAATGTGTCATATTGCCATCGGCAGTACGTAAATTGGCTCAGCTTTGTTGAAGGGGACAGTCTTCCCCCTGTGACTCCACTTTTTTCCCTCTTTCTTCCTTCCTTCCTTCCTTCCTTCCTTCTTTCTTTCTTTCTTTCTTTCTTTCTTTCTTTCTTCTATTTTTTCCTTTTGCAATGCTGGGAATTGAACCCAGGACCTTGCACGTGCTAGGCAAACACTCTACCAATGAGCTATGGCCCCAGCCCCGAGTCTCCACTTTTAATTTTCTCTCTGGGAGAAACACACGTGTGCTCACAGAAGTACACTTGAGACTGTTAGCTATAGGGTTCTCTCTGATAGTGGGAAATTGGAAACCACCCCAATGTCCACCAACTGAGAAGGGACTGAATGAACTGCAGCGCATCCATAGTCTTACAGCTCTTAAAGAGGGAGTCTGTGTGTGCTGACATTCTCGAAAACATATTGCTAAATGAAAAAAAGGTCAAGTTGAAGCATCAGTGCAGCATGATCCCATCCATGAAGCATTTCTAGCATGTGAGCCTATGTAGGTGTGTCAGTGGGTAGAAGGGGCTACAAGAAGGCAGGCCAGGCTGTGGGAAGTGGTTATCTGAGGGGGAGTGGGATTGAGGAGGGAGGTGGGGAAGAGGAACTTTGACTTTTCCCTCTGTACATCTTGGAAGTGCTTGCCTTCATAGCAAATGCAATTTAAAAATTATGTGTCACCATTGTTATAGTTGATGAGCAAAACCACACACGAGACAATCAGCGAGCAGGGCAAGAGAGTCCAGAGTCAAGGAGCAGAGATGTTCAGAGAGAGAGAGAGTGAGTCAGGAGGGCTTCCAGGAGGAGGAGGCGGAGCTGGAGGTCAGCATGCAAGTAGGACTCGGAGACTGGCGCCCAGGGCGGGCAATCCAGCACAAGGGAGAGCTGGGAAGCGAGGTAGAACAGAGAGGACAACGTCAGAGGATGAGGGACCCATTGCCATCTTGGCCCCGCCCTGGGCACGGCACTCACTGCCATCATCCTCCGCTGTCCACGGTGCAATGTGCAGACCTCCCTGGGTGGTTGTGAACATCGGTGTCAGTAGAGAGGAAGCTGCAAAGTATCATACAGATGTGGGAGCGTAGTGTTGTCATGGTTTTTCCCTGGGGACAAAGACAAGACAGATCTGACCACAGTCAGGCTATTTGCTAACCCTTGGCAGACCCTGGTCCACCCCAGACCAGCTCAAGGCTCATATGCAGGGTAGTAGGAGAAATGGAGATGGCATGGCTTCTGAAGCAAGGGAGGGGAGGGAGGCAAGAGCAAAAAAAATGATGAAACCTTCATTTGTTATCCACACTAATGCCAGTCATAAGCTATGTATTTTAACATGCTTACTTGTCAGGTACATTAGGAGAGAGCATGCCTATTTTTACAGCTGAGGAAAGAGAAATTCAAAGAAATTCATCCATCCATCCATTTCTTCATTCATTCATTCATTGACTGGCTTAGAAAATATAGACACCCTTCTATTCGTGGAGTGATTGAAAAGTTCCCGCCCCCAGTGGAGTTTGCTATCTGGAAGGGGAGACAGACAAAATCTGATAAACCTATGGTGATAATGAATGCTATGCAGAAAACAAACTGAGTAGAGAAATAAAGAGCATCAGGAGGTGGTAGGACAGGTAGGTCTGACTTTTAGGCAAAGAACTGAATTCAGCCATTGTGTGATTCCTCCCAGCAGAGACAACAGCCTGTGCAAAGGCCCTGGGGTGGGAGCATGATTACTATGATCAAGGGGTGCCAAGAAGGCAGATGTAATTCAAGTGTGGATAAGGTGGGAGAGAAGTAAAGGATGTGGGGCTTTGCAGGTCAAAGCAAAGACTACAGTTTTAATTCTACGTGTGTTAGGAAGCCGCTGGAGAGGTTTGACCGGGATCATCTCAGTTGTAGATGTTCAAATATCACTTTGGAGACAGAACGTGGGGAGCAGGAGTGGGAGCCGAGGGGTTAAGTAGAAAGCTCCTGTACAAGTCCAGGTGAGAAGAGAAAGACAGTTTGGAGAGCAGTGGCAGCGTGGAGGTGGTAAACAGCAGTCAGCTCTGAAATATATTTCAAAAATAGCACCAGCAGGGTTTCCTGTTGGATGGATGTGGGCTATGAGATAAAGAGGGGAGTACAGGGCGACTCCAGGACTCGGGGCCTGAGCAACTGGGTAAATGCTGATGCTGCTTACTGAGATGGGGAGAGGGTGGCAGGTTTGAGGACAGTGAGGGTTCACTTTAATTTTGAGATGGCTTTAGACATCTAAGTGGAGATGTCAGCTAGGTAGCAGGATGTATGAGATGGGAGTTCAGGGGAGATGTCAGGATGGGAGATATAAATTGGGAAGCTGTCAGCAGAGAAATGTTGTTGAAAGCCATGGGATAAGATGATATCACCCAGAGGGAGGGTGTAGACAGAGAAGAGAGGAGGTCCCCAGGAGCTTTGGCATTTGCAGGTCTGAAGAGCAGGAGGACTCAGAGGACTTGTCCCGCTTTCCCTGGAAGGCCTTCCGCTGCCTGGGGAGAGAAGCCCCCCCCCAATGTTGGGTGGTGGGTCTAAATCAACCAGCCTTGTTAAACCAGATGTCAGGGCCCACCCCGTGGGCCTGGGTGGCACCCAAGAAAGGCGTTTCTAACAAGTTGCCGGTTGCTGCTGGTCTGAAGGCCACACTCTGAAGTTGCACTAGGAGCCTAGATTTTGGAGTTGGGCAGAACTGGCTTCAAATCCAAGCTCTACTTCCTGCATGATCTTGGGCAAGACAGTGTCTGTTCCCAAGCCTCAGTGTCCTTATCTGTAAAATAGGAATGAGGTCACTGATTACCCAGGTTATTATGAGGGAGGAACAAGTTAGCGTGTCTTCAGCTTCCACTGAAGTGACTAGGCAGGCTGGGGTGAGGAGAAGACAGCGAGCAGTGCACTCTGGAGGAGCAGGGCGGCAGGCAGGAGTGAGCTGGGCTCTGTCCACTCAGGCGGCTCTGGCTAGTTGGCTGAGACGACAGGAAAGGCAGAGCCGGGCTGGCAGACAGCACCCGCCGTGCCTTGCCTGGGGAAGCCCGGAGACCTGGTCCCACAAGAGAGGCAGAGCGTGCAAGGGGGCCTCGCCCCGGCCCTGCTGTCCTCTGAGCACTTCTGCCGGCCCACTCTTTCTCCGTCTCCATCCTACCACCAAAGGGTCTCTGGTTCCTGGTTCTCGGAGAGCTCCTCTTGTCCCTTCATCTCCAGTGACCAGTGGCTGCTTTCCCAGATGGCCTCCACTTGCCCCTTCCCCTCCTGGACCTGGTCACTCAGCTTGCCCTAGAAAGGAGAATGGCCTGACAGCAAGAACCTGGCCTGGCCTGGCCTCAGACAGAGGGGAGAAAAGCCAGGGACAGGGGTAACGCCGTGAGATGGGGGCGATGACGCTGCCCACCTAAGATACGCGAGCGTGCGAGACAGCACTGGCTCACAGGAGGCGCGCGGGGCACACGCCTTTCTTCTCCTGCTCTCGGGCTCTCCTGCCTCTGGCCAAGAGCCTCCCTCTCCAGCGGCTGCTCAGGCAGCCCAGCCTGGGTGCACTGAGAGGAGAGAGGAGGCCACCTCCCCCCTTCTCCCCCTGTTGCTATTTAATGCTGTTAACAATGGATTCATTAACTGGGATTAATCTCATATACCAGCTCTCTATCCCCCTGGCTATTAATCACTCACTTCATTAACAGGACAGCATTAGTCAACCTGGGAGCCAGGACATGGCGCCCATACCAAGTACCTGTGTCTCCCGGCCTTCCCTCCTGGCCGGTCCATCTTCTGCCTGCCTTTCTGCCTCTGCTTGTTCCTATAGCCCTCAGGCAGACGTGTGTCTCTTTCCCACTGTGGCCTGGCCTCTGCCCCTATGCCTCCTGGTGTCCTTTTCTCTCTGTGTCCTCCCACTCCTGGGCCTCACACATAGTAGGCAGGCGTTCTGGGCTGCTTGAACAAAGCACTGAGAGATGTGAGCAAGGAGCCGCCAATTCAAGGAGGCTCATTTTTAAAAATTGCCTTTTCTGTTTACAAAGATAATATATGCTCACTGTACAAAATTTGAACAACACAAGAAAGGAAGAAAGCAGAAAATAAAAATTCCCTGAAATCCCCGCCATCTCAAGATAATAACCTTTAGCGTTTTGGTGAGCATCCTCTCAGATCTTGAGTGATATATATATAATTTTACCTAAATGGGATCATACTATGCATGCTGTTTTGCAACCTGCTTTTCCACTCAACAATATGTTGTCGAAATCTTTCCATATCAGTGAATATAAATATACATCATACTTTTTTAATGGTTGCATAGCATTCTGTCTTATGGAAGTAACATAATTTAGTCAATGGATCTCCTATTGATGAACATTTATATTGTTTCCCATTTTTTTCACTGCCAAATTTGACATAGAGAGCCATGTTCTAATGTATATATCTCTGTGCACTTGCCTAATTAACTCCTTAAGATTAATTCCCCAGCAGTGAAATTTCTAGGACAAAGGGTTTGCACAATTAACATTTTGGAGCAGAATGGTATAGTGGAGCCAGGTGCTGGGGATTCAACACTCCTTTTGCCTCTTCTTAGCAAAGGTGCCTTCGATGAGCTACATAACCTCTCTGGGCTTCAGTTTTCTCATCCGTGAAATGGGGATAATAGTGAGATTTGCTTTGTGAGGTTACTATTTAGATTAAATAAACCATCACATGCAGAGCACTTGGGCTGCGGCCTGGGTGTGCAGTAAGGGCTGTATTTATTAGCTGCTGCCCTGGCAACAGTGACCCACAGGCCTCCAGGGACACTGAACCTGTCACATCTCCCCCACTAGCAGTGTGGGAGGGACAGAGAGACCCTTTCTTTACACCATTATCCACAGCAAATACCCTTGTCCATTTAAACAGACTTTGGCCCTCCTGAGAGGTGACAATTGACACCTCTTCTCAATTTGCATTTCTTTGAGTATTGAGCACCACCGGGCCACATCCCCAGCTCTTTTTTGTATTTTATTAGAGACAGGGTCTCACTGAGTTGCTAAGTGCCTCGCCACTGCTGAAGCTGGCTTCCAACTCATGATCCTCCTGCCTCAGCCTCCCAAGTGGTGCGCCACCGCACCCGGCTTAGCACTTCTTTCTTAATGGACATTCACATTTCATCTCTGAGTTGTCTGGTCAAGTTCTTTGCCTACTTCTTGCTGTGGGAGCTATTTGTAGTATATTAGCTATTTTGTATATTAGTAACCCTAACATTTTTTTCTACTTCATCCTTACTTTCAACAATATCTATTTTTGTCCTTCATCTGTACTTGATTTTTACAAGGTTAAGTCTACCAGGCTTGTTCCTTTACAACTTTTATATTTCCCATCATGCTTAGAAAAGTTCTCTTTTCCTTTAAACAATACAAACATCGATACTTTTCGTACTTGTCCCCACACTCATTTCACTTGTTACACTTTGTTTTTATCCCTTTGATTTTTTCTGGTACAAAGAATGAAGCATGACACTAGTTTTATTGTTTTCCAAAGGACTGATCAGTTAGTTATCCCAACAACATTTGAGTATTCCAATGAGGACCAGAGAGGGGGACAAGGGTAGAAAAAAATTACTGTTCCAAGACAGAAGGGAGGGCAGTAGGTCAAAAGAGCAGTTTGGGATGGGATTCCCCAGGGTCTGCTTGCAGCTAACTGTGACTAATCAATCCCTGGTGACGCCCTCCTCACTGTGGTCCCTGAAGGGCAGAGGCGGAATATTGGGGGGACTGAGTCAGACCTGGTGTTTTATTGAAGCCCTTCCAGCAGGCTCTACAAGCACTGGACAGCCTTGTTCTCGGCTGTCAGCAATTAAGAAGAAAGTCTGTCCTTCTTGTTTTGGAGTCCAGAGCACCTGGCCTTGTGAGTTTGGATCTCTGTCCTAAAGCTCACCCATCATCACTCCAGTCTCCCCACCCACCCGGACTCCGCCTCCTACCACAGCAGTGCATGAGCAACCCGTCCTGTCTTCCTCACGACGCTGAGTCTGAGGCCCAGGGGTGAGACACGGCAGCCTGTGTGCCTGGTGGAGATGGGGAGGGAAAGCAGGGCGAGGGGAACAGAAGCCTCCGTGGCGGTGCAGGGGGAAGGCTGGATTCTCACCTGTAATGTCTACCCCCAGGCTCAGGCTGCAAGGGTCCTCTTTGCTGCTGCGTTAAGGCGGCTTGGGTTAACTGTGGTCTAGACACAGGGAGGTTTCGCCTGGTGTTCCCGGGCTGGGCGCTCAGCACAGGGGATCCTGGAAGACTGCCGGGCTGGTGGTGCATCTCAGGTTCTCTCTACAGTCTTGCATGTGGATGGTCCACTGCCATCCCCAGCTCATGGACACAGCTTGGTTCTGGGACCAGGAGGACAGGCCTGGAGTCTGAGGCAGGCAAAATGCCAGGCTGGGCAATCAGACCCTGGGCACTGAGGGTGAATTATGGCACCAGGGCCCGTGGAGCAGCCACAAATCGTGGGGCTGTCAAGGACAGGGGAAAGGCAACACCCACCTCCTCCCCCTGCAGGATTGATGGACTGGGTCCTGGGTCTGGGTTCAAGATGATTGGACTTTATGATGTTTCATTTCCCCCGAACGCTGCTGGTGCAAAGCGTGTCACCCAGGAGCATGTGTGTGAGTGTCACGTGTGTTTATCTTCCTACATGGCTTGCTGCAACTCCACGGGAGGGTGGGCTTCGGCCTGCCTCTCTGTGTGGCTCTGATTTCATTTCTGTGTGACCGGCCAGGCCTCTGGATTGAGCATGAGCTGCATGGGAGTGCGAGCTTCGTGCTCTGTGGCTGGTGTGGCTAACACGGGTGAAGCTCTGTGGAGCTTTGTGTGCGGCTGCACAGCGGTTTGCATGTGTCTGTTGGGGACAAGTTGGGGGCCTTGAGGCCATGTGTCTGGGTGGCTGATGTGGCTATAATCCAGAATGGGGAAAGAGGAGGAAGAGAAGGTTGGAACGAAGGTTGAGGGCATGATAAGTCTGAGGTCTGGGAAGAACATCAAGGGGACACATCTAGAAAAGAGGGACAGGGACTCAGCAGGGAGCCTGGGGCAGGAGGGCCTGGGCTCAGCTGCCTTCTGCATTTGTCCAGATGACAATGCACTGGGGAAAGTGGCGTTTGGCAGGAATGAGGCAAACACACACACACTCACACACATCTCTGAAGACGGAAAGGACACATGCTGTGCTAATCCTAGCTGGACGGAATTCAGTAGGAAATTTCCAAGGGTTGCTGAAATGGTATAAAGTGCACCAGTTGGTGAGAGGCAGCAAAAATTCCCTGGCAGAGGTAAAGATTCAGGGGAATCATAAGAAAGGAAACTGGAGGAAGAAGAGGAGAAAGCTCTGGTCATAGGGGTGAGGAAGGGGATAGGGACAGAGTCTGTGGGACTCGGGCAGGGACAGCAAGCTATTTGGATGGCATACCCTTAGAAGCCAAGGCCTGGCGATTCGTCAAGGCATTTCTAGTACCTTGCCCAGGAGTAGGTGGTCTGTATGTTGAACTGAGCTGATTTGGAGTCAAAATCTAAAGCACTGTCACAGGGAGAGTCCAGGCACTTTACTGAAAGAACTTTGAAAACTACAGGAGACCCTGGGCGGGGCTGACAGGAGGGGAGCAGAGTCAGGTGTCCACAGCCTGCCCCACCGGCTCTGCTCCTCTTCTGCACCCTCGCTTCCTCTCCAGTCTGCCTCCAGGTCTGAGCTCTAAACCAGCCCCTTCCTCACTGCTTCTTGATCCCCCCCAGCACTGACCTGGACTGTTTTCTGGTTACAGCCTCGCTAGTCTCAACGTGGGGAACAGCGTCTGTCTGATCTTTTGCTGAATAAGCCAGGTGGCCAGAAGAAGGGTGGTCCAGCTGGAGAACACCCAGGACTTGGGAGGAGCCTGTTTATCCCCAGATACAAGGACCTGAATGCAATGCACAGAATGAATGCAAGTCACATTTGAGGGACCTGAGGTCCCAGATGTGGTGGAAGACCTTAACACTAGAGTGCTGGGAAGCGAGGGACAGGGGACTTTGGTGCCATAAGTAGAGCACTAACAAGGTTCTGGCAGGTCAAAGGAGTGCTGCCACAGAAAATCTCAGACTAGGGGCTGCGCTTGTGGCTCAGCTATAGAGTGCTTGCCTAGCACATGCGAGGTGCTGGGTTCAATCCTCAGCACCCCTGTATCCAACTACAACTATATATATATATATATATATATATATATATATATATATATATTTTTTTTTTTTTTAAGAAAATCTCAAACTGTGGCCTACACAGGTGTACAAGGACAGGGCCAGTCGGTGGGGGGGGGGGTGGGAGGTGGTGATCAAGGAGCATCTGAGGGGCATACATCATGTTTTAGATGCTAGTAGCAGAAGAGCTCCAATTCAGGGCCTTAGTGATAAGAAAATGCAATATCTCACATGACGGGAACTCCCTCAAGAGGAAGGAAGAGCCTCTACACAGTGGCTCGATGATGTCATCAAAGATCAACGTCTTGCTGTCTTTTGCTGCTACCCTGGGTGAGTTGATTTTGTCATTAGGCTGGCTTTCCTCCTAGTTACAAAAGGGTTGCCCAGATCCAGATATCCCACTCAGACACCACAATGTCCAGTAGAAGAAAAGACATCCTCCTTCTGGTTTTATCTCTGAGTGAGATATCTTTCTCAGAGCCCCTCTCCTATCAGGATCCTCCACATACCTGTACGTAAATCAATCACTGACAAGGGGAGTGAGATGCCAATACTGCCTCATGCAGTTAGGATCCTTCCATGGAGCTGGGGTTTTGGGTGGGCCTGCGGCCAGCTGCCCTGGAGCACAAGGCCCGTATAGGAAGGAGAATACCTGGACACAGCCAGACTCTGGTTAGGAGCAAGGGAGGGGATCCTGGGTAGATAGTGCATTATCTCTGCTCCATCAGACCTCCACCAGTGCCAGAGGGCAGCAGATGTAGGACAGAGTCTCTGGCGAGCCGTCAAGGCGAGAGCATTCTGATTTGGGAGACCAAATCTAGGATCTAGTGATCTAAGATGAGGCCTTGTATGCAAATGGAGTCAGCAGACAGGTCAAGTTACTAATAAAAATCTCTCATTGCTGTCCCTGTCCCAACACCTCCCATGCCCACTTCAAAGCCAAAAATCCCTCATTAGACCGGCAAAGCCCCACATGATCTGGTCTGTGCTTTTCAAGCCTCATCTGGTGCTCCTCCTTCTGCTGGCATGTGCGGTTCTCTTTTCTGCCTCAGGGCCTTTGCTCACGTTGCCCTTCCCCTCCCCCAGTGTTCCCCCATCGTTCCCTACCTCCTTTACTTCTTCTCATAGTTCTCTACAAACCTCTTTGGTGTCTTTAGGGAACTTATAATTACTTGTTGTCTATATGCCCTGCTGGACTGCCGGCTATGTTAGTTAGCTGTATGTCACTGTGACCAAAATACCTAACAAAAACCACTCAGGGGAGGAAAAGTTTATCTGGGCTCATGGTTTCACAGGTCTCAGTCCGTGGTCAGCTAGCTCCGCTCCCTTGGTTCTGAGGTGAGGCAGAGCGTCATGGTGAAGGGTGTGGCAGAGGGAAGCTGCTGTACTCATGAAGGCTGCCCTGAGCAGAGACAGTAAGAGGGCCGCAGGGCCAGCAGAAGGAGAACCAAGCCTTCCAGGGCCTGCCCCGGTGGCCTGCCTCCCCCGCCAGGCCCCGTCCCCCAGCAGTCCCTCCAGTCAGAACCCCCATCAGCCATCCCTTCCCCAGGCCCCGCCTCTGGACATTGCTGTACTGGGGACACATGAGACTGGGGGACACTCCAGACCCACCACCGGCTCCGTCAGGTCAAGAAGAATGTCTGTCGTACCGGGTACTGTGCTGTCCCCCAAAACAGTGCTTGGCACACGGTCGGCATTTAATAACTACCTATTGAATGTATGAACGAATGAATCCCCACAGCGAGGGTCTGCTTGGTCCTAAGCTTTGGGCAGGGCCTGTGGCTGGGGGACTGATGAAGAGTGTGGCCTGTCAGAAGCCCCTGGTGATTTCTGAGCACAGAAACAGCACGGCTACTTGGGGTTCAAGGGCAGCGAGGACACCTGTGTGCACAGGAGGGATGAGGAGGCCAGCCTGGGCCCTGTGTTCTCCTGCAGGCACTAGCTTCCAGCCATGGGAGCAGTGTCAAGAGATCAGTGATGACACCCTGCAGACAGGTGGGCTGGTGAGGTTAAGCATTGGTGCCAGGGACCTGGAGCAAAATAGGGATGGTTACAGCATCCGCCTCACGGGGTCACAGGAAGAGCGAGGGGGCTGCGGTGTGTAAGAGCAGCCTTTTGTCTGTAGATACGTAGTAAATAATTAGGCCTTGGCGTTGCCTTTGCCAGCTTCCTGTATACTGCTCCAGGCCCCATCCCAGGCCACGTCTGAATCTGTCCTGATTCTCTTTGCCTCCAGCCTGCAGCAAGCACACCAGGGCTGTGCTCTCTACAACACCGAACCTCGCCCAGCCCATTTCTTTCTCCAGTTAAATGGGTGCAGTTATGTCCCCCTCAGCTGGCTGATATGAGGGTGACATAAGAGAACACATTTTGGGGTGCTTTAGAAACTGTAAAGCACTGTGAACATGCAAGGAATTACTGTTCCTATTTTGTTGGAGTTGGGCTCATTCCTGGGCCTGGCATCTGCTTTGACTTTCCCAGTTCCTGTTTCTTGCCAGTCTCCGTTTTCTTGTAGCCACCCACGATTCTGGCACTGACAGCGTAAGGATGGGGAGTTTGAATGTAGAAGGAAAAAGAAGGAACGTGACAACAACGAGCAGCCCCCTGCCTGGTTTCCAATCTCAAGGATGATCCCTCCACCTCTCTAAGTCAGCGTCCCTCAAATCTGGGCATCCTCCACGTTCCCCTGACCTATCACCACATAGCAAACCCCTCCAAAACCTAGTGACTTAGAACAACACTGTATTTATTATTAACTCTTATGAGGTTGACTCCGACGGGCAGCCCCTACCTCATGGACTCGGTCGGGTTGTAGTCAGAGGTGGTTGGGACTATCTGAAGGCTTGACTGGATGGACATTCTTCATTCACATGCCCACTGCCTGGGGGGGAATGGTTGGCACGTCTGGGGCTGGACCTCCATGCAGCCCCTGTCCAGGGCCACCTCCAGGGCCTAGTTGAACTTACACAGGACAGCTGGCTTCTCCAGAGTGAGCCTGCTAAGGAACCAACACAGAAGCTTTTGGTTTCATCTGACTTAGCCTCAGAAGTCATGAGTGTCACTTCTACTGCATTTTTTGGTTACATAGGGTCAGCCCAGATTCACTATGGGAGAAGATTCCCAAAGGCCTGCATACTGGAAGGCATGGCTTATTGGTGAGCCATCTTTGGAGACTGCCCAGCCAGATCTTAGTCTGGTGATTGGAACACTGCCCTGTGGGGTGCTCTTGCTATGTTTTGGTATGTTTGAGTGTGTCCCCTAAAGATTCATGTGTTGGAGGCTTGTCCTGGGAGATGGGGTGGAACCTTTAAGAGGTGAGGCCTAACAAGAGCTCCTAAGGTTAATTGGGGGTGTGCCAGCAGAAGGGGTTAGTTCTCAAAAGAGGGTTGTTATCCAGCCTGAGCCTGGCTCCACCCAGCCTCTCTTGCTTCCTGTTCTGAGTTGTGGGTTTTTCTTTTGTAGACATTCCTGCAGTTGAGATGCTATATGCCATGAAGTCCTCATCAGAGCCAAGTTGATGCTGGTGTGATGCCTTTGAACTTCCAGGATTGTGAGTTTAACAGACCCCTTTTCTTTATAAAGTTAGTCTGCCTCAGCTATTTTGTTATAATAACAACAACAACAACAACAACAACAACAAAAACACTAATATACCTCTCAAAGTTCAGGACTTGGGCAGGAGACAAGGGAGACAGCAGTGAAGGGCACTGTGCAGCTAGGACTCCTGGGCCCCAACTTTTAAAAATATTCACTTACTATTACTTAACATTTTGGAGTTTTACAAAGAATTTAATGTGAAAATGTGAAATTAAAAGTTCTGAAGTTCACTTTGCTAGAGAGAGTCAGATAGTAAATAAACATAAATAAATATACTTAACATTAATCATTAGGGGAATGCAAAATACAGTTTCAACGAGGTATTACTGCACACACATTCTAATAAGAATGACTAAAGTGATAATTTTTTTTAAAAACAATATCAAGTGCTGGTGAGAATGAGAATGACCAGAATTCACATGCATTATTGGTAGAAAGGCAGTAGTGGACAGCCACTTTAGAAAACACTTTCTTATGAAGTTATACATACACTTCACATATGACTCAACAATTCCAACTCTCAGGTATCGACTCTGGAGAAATGCAATGATACGGACACACAGAGACCTGTAAATGTCCCTGGCAGCTTTCCTAACAGTCCCAAACCAGAGAAATCAATCATCCAAATAAAGGAATCTAAATGTCCATTGAATAAACTAATCCTGGTGCATCCAGACAGTGATATACTTCTCAGCAATAAGATACGAATAGGTAACGTTTGCATGAATGAATCTCAAAAGCATTATTCTGAGTAAAAGAAACCAGTCAACAAGCCTCTGTACTTCATGATGATCCATTATGATTGTCGGGACCTTACACTGTCTACCAATGGGATGGAAAAGCTCTGGCTTTCTGGCTGTTTGCCACATTACCATGCCCTGTTACAGGACCCAGGCTAAGCAGGGGGCATGGCTGTGAGAACTAAAACCACCCCAAAGATAGGCCAATGGCTCTGCCAATGGCATCCGCCCATGCTCCTTATGTGTCCCTATGATCTTTCTGCTGATTGGATGATGTCCACTATAAAGCATTGTGCACCCCTTCAATAAACGAGTTCCAGCATTCTACTGACTGGGCTCCCCTACGGGGCTCTGAGTCTTTTGAAGGCGGGGGAGGAGGCGTTGGCGGCCTTTACTTCCCCAGTCCAGTCTCATTGTTAAGGTAGGCCCCTCTGGCCTCTTTTGGTAGACAGAAGAGGTCCATCCTGGGTACGGGGAGGGGGAAGACCTCAACCCCTTATAATAATCCAACAATGATGATCTCTTCAAGTGGCAAAACTGGTCATAGAAAGCAGATCTATGGTTGCAACTGTACACCTGTCCTACCGCCAGCCTCCAGCCTCGGCACGCTCTGCTCCCTCTTCGTGGACTCTTCCCTTCTCATCACTTGGATAACCCTTCTTTATCCTTCAGTCTGCAGCCCTCACTTTCCCAAAGAGGCCTCTGTCCCTCCAATCTGAATTAGGTAGCCATTTTCACTTGCAGGTAACACACTTGCTTTTTATTCTCTGTTAGAGGGCAAGCTCTCCACACATCTTTGGCACACAATTAGCACTTAGCTTGTTTCATGAATTAATAAATGTGGGAAAGATGTACAGTCTTCCTTTGCATAGTTATGTATTACATGAATTTGTTTATTCACAAGCCTGCACTACTTTTTTCATTTTCACATATTATTAAACTACTTGTTGGAGAACTGAAATAATTTTAAAAATATGTAAAGAAAAACGTGAATGTTTTTCATACCCACAGAGTTTTTGAAAAGTAAGGTTCTGCCTTTGTCTGTTAGTGCCCAGAAATCTCACTTATTCTTTATAATAGATATGTAATGTCCCAGAGTATGTTTATACCATTTTAAACATTAATTAGTCACTGCTGGGAATTTTGAGATACCCCACCTCTAAAGTTTTAATGTTTTCTTATTTAGGATGCTGCAGTTTGTATTAGCACATATTGTGCAAATATTATGAAAAGAGAGATTCCTAGAAAATTGAACTGTTAGAAAATAAGGAATTTGTATTTTGGATGTAGAGTGAATCTATCTACCCTATTCCAAAAATAGGTGTGCAAATACCTATTGCCACTTTTGTTTAGGAGAGGTCCCATCCCATGTGTCCACACCCTCACCAACTTTGGATATCATCAATCCTTGCCAAGTTTCCTCACTCAAGTTAAAATACCATCTCATCGTTTTAACTTCCATCCCCAGTGTTATTACTGAGGTTGTGTGTATTTTCATAAGATTTTTAGCTATTTGTATGTCTTAAACTGTGAATTCCAGCTTATATCCTTTGCCCACTTTTATGTTTTTGGCCTTATTGATTTGTAGGAACTCCTTATGTATGTATGATATGGAAATAAGTTTGCAAGTTATAAATAACTTTTAGGGGGTGATGGATATGTTCATTCTTGATTGTGGTGATGGGTGCACAGGTGTATACTTATGTCAAAACTCATCAAATTTTACACTTTAAATGTGTGCAGTATATTGTATGTCAATCATATCTTAATAAAGCTGTTTAAAAAAGAAAGTTATATAATTTATAATATAAATAGTTCTCTCAGTTGTCCTTTTTCTTTAAACTTTACTTATTTATTTATTTTTTGGTTGTGTAGAAGTTACATATTTATGGGTCCATTGTTTAGATTCTGTTCTGGAGTTAGCTGTGTTACTGAGACAAATCATCTAACCTCTCTATGCCCAGTTTTCTTATGTAGAATGAGGATAAGAGTACTTATGCATAAGATTAAATGAATTAATACACATTAAAAGTTCGTAGAGTGGTAACCACTATAGCACACCATGCAGTAAGTATTAACTATTACCATTGTCTGTGATCTCATATTTTACTTAGAAAAGTTTCCCATCCTAGCATTATAAGATACTTTTTTCTTTTCTTTTAGTAATTATACAGTTTTTAATGTTGTGCTCTTTTAGTCCATTTAAAAATTAATCTTGTAGCATGGAACTGTAGACAGAAAAAGAAAAAAAGAATAAAATTAATCTTGTAGATGGTATAAAGCATGGGTAAAATTTTATCATTTTCCTCCTGGAGATGCAATCGTTCCAACACTATTTATGGCATAATCCATCCTTTCTGCCATATTTAGAAATATCAACTTATTTAAATAGTGAATTCCCAGGTACAAATGTTGTGTTTCTCAACTCTGTTGGATCTTTTGCTCTATGTGTTTGTTTCTCTGCTAACACTTTCTACTGGTAAATGATAATACCTTCTCTCCAACTCTAAGCCAGCCATAATTCTTGGTTATTTCAACATTCAAATAGATCATCTTCCTGACTCCTTGACACTGTGACTTGGAAGTTGGTGTCATCACCAAAATTCAGAGGTTGAAACCTAATCCCCAATGTGATCGTGTTGATTAATGTCATTATAAAAAGGACTTGTAGAAGTGGGTTTACTTTCTTTTGGCCTCTTACCTTCTGCCATGTAATGACAAAGCAAGAAGGCCCTCACCAGATGCCAGCACCTTGATCTTGGACTTCACAGGCTCCAGAAGAGTAACCAATAAATTTCTGTTCTTCATAAATTACCCTGTCTCAGTTATTGTGTTATAGAAGCACAAAATGGGCTAATATATTTGATCTTTTGGTCCTTGATTTCCTCTTCCAGTATAATCTAGGTCTCCACCCACCTTATCCACTCAGAGCTGTCATCATGCCATAGACTTGATCACGACCAACTGCTCTGCCATCTCTGCCATCTCAATTTAAGCAATTCACCTCTTAGATCACCACATCCAAACTTTTTAGTTCATTCCTCTTTTTCTTCTACTCTGACAATTCTTCAACCCACCAGGATCTATGATTAAGTGACACTGCCCTTATTTGTCACCCTACCCAGGTTAAATTCTATGGTTCATTATCATAACTCCCTTGCATACTTCCTCATCCCCCCGTGCCCCTCACCTACTTCGTCTACTTATTTGGGTACCTCTCAACCTTGTTAATTCCAGTTGTCCGTAGATCGCCATTTCTTCTCTGCAACTGAATGAGTCGGGAGGAAAACACACAATGGGCTGAGCAGTCTCGTCTGAAAGTCATAGACACCAAGCTCAAGAGGCCCCTTGGTATTCCAGGTAAGGTGAATGTCCCTAATTCATTCACTGTTCTGCTCTCCCATTAAGCACCTCCTCATCCTTCCTCAAAAACCTTAAACTATTTCATATAAGAAAGTATTCAAATGGCCATTAAATGTATGGAAAGGTGCTCAACCTCATTAGTCATCAAGGAATGAAAACCAAAACCACGGTGGGGCACCATGACATACACGTCAGAATGGCTAAAATTAAAAAGGCTTATGGCAGGATCAAGGAGATGTGGAACAACTGGATTGCTCTGCTGGTGGGAGTGTAAGTTGGGACAGCAATTTGTCAAAATCTACTAAATCCAAACATTCACCTACCCTGTGATCCGGCAATTCCACAACTATGTCTATACCAAACAGAAATGTATGCATTTGTATACCAAAAGACACGTTTAAGCATATTCATGCCAACATTGAATATAAGAGCATACATAATAAAAAATCCAAATGTCAATCCATCTAAAATAGAATGGATATGTAAATTGTGGAATAGTCATATCAAGGCACACTTGATGGCAATGGAAATGAATGGACTGTTGCTATTGTCATCTCACAAACAATGTTGAGAATAAGAAGTCATGTTGTATAATTCCACTATATAAGTTTTAAAAAATAGACAGAACTAACATATGATTTGAATGTTGGTCACCTTTGGGGAGGAAGGAGGGAATAATGACTGGGAGTTGGCATGAAGGGCCCGGGGATACTGGCAATGTTCTTTCCTAATCTAGGTATTGGTAACACCGATATGTGAACCTGCGAACATTTACTGACTTGTACACTTACAACTTGTGTACCACTTTGTTTGTATGTTACCAAAAAGCTATTATACATGTGTACATGCATATATGTGTGTATTTATGTACAGATGTATTTTTATATTCCTTTCTTGACCCTACTTTCATTTCCAGCTATTATATCATTTTGCTCCTTCACTTTATAGCCAAACTCCAAAAAATTGTTTATATTCAGTCTTCTGGATTTTAAACTCTAATCATTCTCCTGAGATTGCCCTTGTCAGAGTCACCAATGATCCACATGTTGCAAAACCCAGTGGCCAAGCTGAGATTTTATTGTACTTGAGCTGTCAGCAGAACTTGACACATTACTTCTGTGGATACTTCCCAGGCTCCTTGGCCAGCCCTCCTCATCCTCCTGACTTCTGAACATCTGTTTACTCCAGGGTTCCATTTATAGACATCTTCTCTATCTGTGCTCAACACATTGGTGTCCACCGATGTTCAGAGGATTTCTACCCATACCCTGATAACTCCAAAATTTATATCTGCATCTCGAACCTCCTCCTGGAGAGGTGTCATATGCCCAACTGCCAACTTGATGTCTTCCCTCAGATGTTTAATAGGCATCTCAAATGAATATGTCCCCAAACCAGTTCCTGGTCTCCTCCCATCCCCTTGAAGGTGCACCTCCTCACTAAATGGTGACTGTGTTCCTCAGGTACTCAGGTCAAATGTCCTGTGGTAATCTTAGGCTCTTCTCTTTCTTACTCCCCACTTTCAATCAATAAGCAAATCATTTGTCTCTATCACTTCTCATCACCTTCAAAGCTATTACTTTGGAGCATGCCACCTTCGCTTTTCACCTGGATGATCACATTATCCCCTTATCAAAGTCTCTCTGTTTCTGCCCTTACTTCTTCATTTCAGTCAGAATCCACCCCAAGAAAACAGAAGGAATGTAATACCGCGTGATCCAGGTATTACACAGGGGATATAAGAGTGAGAAGCCAAACGGGATGGAGCGGCAGCCTGGTGACCACCAACTGTACAAAGCTGCCACCACTCCTCAGCTGTAGAGGTGACAGGAAAAGGTGGCATCACCCACATTCCCAGCCAGGGTTCCTCTGAAGGAAGCCAGAACCAAGGCCATCTGCCTGGCCATTGGCAGGAGGTGGAGACAGAAAGCAGAGGCCAGTGATGTCTCCCATGCTGCAGAGGGGAGGAAGAGCTGGCTACTCCTTTCATCTGACCTGCTAATCTCCCACCTGGTCTCACTAGCCAGGTCCTGGGAGAAGACTGCTGCAATATGGTCCCTGGAACAGGCTGCAGGGTCACTTCTCTATTGGAGAGAACAGAGCAGGGCAAGAGACAGCAAGGGATCTGAACAAAGGTGCCCAGGGCTAGCACAGGACCCCTGCCCATTCTCTACTCTTTCTCAGGACAGTCATGTCTTGTGTGGCCCAAAGCATATGCAATTTTGAAGATCCTCATTAAGAAAATATTAAAAGACAAAAAAACTCTAAGTTAGGTATAAAAGCACATATTTATTTAGGATGAAAAAAATAAATAATAGGAAATGACAAAAATTTCAAAAGCAGATAAAACCACAAACATCTGACATAATCCAGGAAAAAAATTTTTTTTTTGTTAATGGTCTGGTATATTGCTTGTATTAGCTTTTCCCCTATACATTTGAGACTTCATTTTTCTTTGGTCATTGGTTTATATGTTCTGATTTGTACTGTTTTTTAAGTAGAAAGAATATAAAATCTTCCCAACTGTGGTTGATTAAAGCTTTCTTAATTATCAATTGTTTAGAAAAGTTTCCACCACCTTCACAACTTATTGGTTAATTTATAGGTAAAGGTGAGTAAAATTTTTAGAGTTGTTGAATTCAGGAAAGCTTTATCAAGTTTCTTTTATACATGAGCTGCGAGATGTCTGGGCTTTTCAAGTTTTCTTGTGTGGTGACTAATTTTAAAAATTTCTGTGAGCTGACAACACTCAATTAAATCTCTCACGTCAAGATCTCGGGTTTGGCAGTGGAGTGGGCGGGAGGAGGATTCCTGGAAGCCATTCTTGCTCCAGGACAGCTGGCAATAACTTCCAATAATTGGATAGCACTGTAAACTGCTCAAATATATCCCACTAAACTCAAACTAAAGGTATCCCCAACTCCGTTTTCCTTAACAGATCCTCAAAATGCTTGGGATCACTCCAGCACTAAGAGAAGACATGTGGAAGAGTCAAGAAAGAGACCAAGGGGTCTTTACTAAAGAAAGAGACCAAGGGGTCTTTACTAAAGAAAGAGACCAAGGGGTCTTTACTAAAGGAGACCAAGGGGTCTTTACTAATTATGGTTAAAATGCCTGACTTCTGCAATTTTATAAAACCTTCAACTTATGTTGAGTGTGTGGCTGGGGTCTTCCAAGGAGCCTGTACCAGGGTAGAATTTGAGGTTAGAGCTTTGGGAATCTTATGATAAATTTGTCCTTGGTCACCCATAGCAGACAGAAAATTCTTTTTAAAATGAAAAGTGAATTGGGCACCTCTCTGCTCAAGGCTCTAAAAAGGCTTTACAACTCCTTCAAAGAAAAAGCAAAAGCCCTTACAATCAAGGGCCTCTGGGTTGGCTTCACCCCCATCACTCCTCCAGGACCTACCTCCTGACCTCTCCTGTGGGTCCTGCTGCTCAGTACCTCCTGATCTTGTGTATTCCTCTAGGATTTCAACCAAGGGTCATTGCTCTTACTCTTCCCTCGGTCTGATGCTCTATTCTCCCTGATACCTGATTGTTGTGCACCTTCTCAGGTCTTTCTTCAAATATTACCTTCTGTGTTTATTTCCCGTTATGACTGTAACCAATTACATGGCTTACAACAACACAAATTTATTATCTTGTCAATCTGGAGATCAGAAGTTTGACATGGGTTGGCATGGCTGCTTTCCTTCTGGAGGCTCTATAGTAGCACCTATTTCCTTGCCTTTTCCTGTATCCAGAGGCTGTCCACATTCCGTGGCTTGTGGTCACATCACTTCTTTGACTCTGACTCTCCTTCTCCTTTTCCCTTATGAGGACTCTTGTGATTGCATTGGGACCACCTGGATGATCCAGCAGCCTCTCTCCCATCTTGATTCTTTTTTCTTAAATATTTATTTTTTTAATTGTAGTTGGACACAATAGCTTTATTTTATTTATTTACTTTCACGTGGTGCTGAGGATCGAACCCAGGGCCATGCATGTGCTAGGCGAGTGCTCTACCGCTGAGCCACCACCCCAGCCCCATCTTGATTCTTAATTCAACCACACCAGCAATCTCTTTTGCCATGTGAGGAAAATATTCATAGGTTCTTGGGACTAGAACATGGATATCTTGGGGGAGAGGCATTATTCATCCTACCGCATCTTCTCAGTAAAACCCTCTCTGACCATCCCTTTAAAATGTTGGTCATAGTGGCCATTTTATCTTGTCCCTGGATAAGAAGGAATGTTTCTGGAAGGCCACAGGTATGCATGATGTTTGCTGCAGTTGGAGACCTGCATTGATCAGAGTTCTATAAGAACTACCAGGAGATAGATATTAAAAGATCAATTGCAAGGAATTGGTATGTGATTCTAGGCATGTCCAGAACCTGTAGGGCAGGCTGCCAGGGAGGGCTATAGAGGAAGCTGTAGTCCAAGGGTGGAATTTCTTCTTCTGGACAGCCTCTTTTCTGTTTATAAAGCCTTTGAACTGATTGAATCAGTCACACCCACAATATTGAGAATAAGCTCCCTTAATCAAAGTCACCTGATTATGGACTTTTTTTTTTTTGGGGGGGGGGGTGGACACTGGGGATTGAACTCAGGGATACTCAACCACTGAGACACATCCCCAGCCCTGTTTTGTATTTTATTTAGAAACAGGGTCTCACTGAGTTGCTTAGTGCCTCACTGTTGCTGAGGCTGGCTTTGAACTCCTGTCTCAGCCTTCCATGCTGCTGGGATTACAGGTGTGTGTCACCACGCCCGGCCTGATTATGGACTTTATCACAGCTACCAAATACCCCCACAGCAACATGTGCATTATTAGTATTTGACTGAATAACTGAGATTGTTGTTTAGCCAAGTTAGACAATGTGAAACTGACAATTCCAGGGCCCTTTTCCTGGTAAAGGAAGAATTTTATAAAATTTTCATCATCTATAAAGTTGACAATTTTGTTTTTACTCTTTAATGTATTTCTATAGCAAATTAAAAAGTAAAGTTGAGTTTGTGACATTAAAAATCAATGCTTGACTCTTAGGATAAAACCCATTTGGTCATGATTTATCAGTTTTATAATGTATAGATGGGTTTAGTTGGCTACCATTTTATCTATGGGTCATTGAGATGTGCAATGTGATTGGGCTATATGTCCTTGTGTGTATCTTTGTTCAGCTTTGGTACATCATGGGTAGTGGCTTCAGTCAAAAATGACAACCTTAGTTGTCATTGGTGAGCTGAAGGGCATGGGGGAGGGCATACTTTGGGCAAATGTTATAGTCAATGCTCATCTTCTCTTCATGTTGGGGTTCTGCATTTCCCCTGTGTCAGCTTTGACCTCAGACTCCTCAGACATGGCATTCAATGCTGCTTCCGGATCTGTAACCTCAGTTTCAAAAGCAACTTCTTTCTAGAAGTCACTGAAAAAATCTCTTGCATTTCATTTCCACATGCCCATCCCTGAATCATTTGCAGCCAGTGGGGAAAAGACAAGCTTGCTGAGGCTTGTGAGCCCAACCTTGGAACTGGGGATGGTGTCAACTTCCCTGGAAGTACATGGCCACAGAGTGGGATGGAGAGGGCTCCCTCTGAGGAAAGCCGGGGTGTGGTTACTAGAGGGATGAATGAGCACTGAAGAGCAAAAACAACAGATGCCTACTATAGCTGAGCTAGCCCAACAGAATGCATTGGGAAGTTTTCCATCTTTGTTGTACACTCTATAACAATTTAAATAACAGAAGTTATTTGTTCCTTGAAAGTTTGATATAACTCACCCCTAAATCCTTTCTGGGCCTAGTGCCATTTTTAGAAGCAGATCTTTGATGATCTGATTTCTTCTGTGTATATTAGCATTTTTACCTCTTCTTGAGCCATTAAGGGAATGAATAAATGAAAAAAAAGCATTTGGTTTTATTTACCAAGTCTACATTTGTTTCCCATTTCATTAATTTCTGCTTTTATCTCTATTAATTCCTTATTTCCATAAAGGATTTTTTCTGCTAGTTTTCTCTTTCCCAGCTGCTTATATTCAGTTCTCTTTCCTCTTTCTAATAAATGTGTTCAAGGTTATTCATTTTTCTTTAAGCACTGCATTGGCCTTGACAATTGATTTCATTATATGATGCTCTCCATGTCATTTATAAAATAATCTATCATTTCAATTTTGAGTTTCTCTTTAACCTGAGTGGTATATAAAACAGTGTTTTTAAATTTCCAACGTGTTGAGTTTTTTGTCACATCATTTTGCTACATTTTTGTCATTGATTCTATTTCTTTTTACATTGTAGTCAGAAAATGTGGTCTAAATGATTTCCACTTCCTGGAATACTACAGACTGGGTAATTTATACCCAACAAATTTATTTGGCTCAATGTTCTGAGGCTGGGAAGTCCAAAATTAAGGGTTGCATCTGGTGAAGACCTTCTGGTGGGAGGTATCATATGGTGGGGAGGAAGGCAGTTGAACTCATACTTTCATCAGGAAACTACTCCTGAAATAACTAACTAAATCCCAAGATAAAGGCATTAATCCATTAATGCTCTGCCCTTATCACTTCTTAAAGGTCCCACCACTCAAACATTTGCATTGGGGATTCAGCTCCCAACATATGAACTTTGGGGACATATACAAAGCATAGCAATATGTATCCTTATTTCAGTAAACTGTCCTATACACATCTCAAATAAAACTTAAATTATTATTCAAATTCTCCTATAGCTTCACTTATTTCTTTACTTGATCTATCAATTTCTGGATAGGCATATAAAAAATCAAGTATTCTTATAAGTTTGACACTCTGTAATTCTAAAACAAATTCTTTCTATATTTTAATACTCTATTGTTTGATAAAAAAAATTCACTTCATTATTGTATCTTCTTGGTAGATTGTGCCTTTTACAAAGTATCTGTCTTTGTTCCCTGGAGTACTATTATTTTGAATTCTTTTTAACCTGATATTAATATTTCTATACCTTCATTTGTTTTGTTAGCATACATTCATTTTCCATTCTTTATTTTTAGCCTTGTATATGTTATATTGTTTCAATGTGGCTCTTTAAAATAATCACATTGTGTATGGACATGAATATATACACATATACATGTGTAGGTTGTTGAGAGTTCTTTCATCTACTCTACAGAGAGTCTCTGTAGTTTAATAGGAGGGTTTAACCCATTCATATTTATTATGATTTCTGATATGTTTATTTCCCCCCTGCTTTTTGTTTGATTGATTGATTTTTTTTCTTTATTCTCTTTTTCTCTATTGGCAAGTTATATGTTTCTTCCAGTGGTGTCTTAAATTTCCTCCTGCCTCTCATATTTTGTTGAAACCTGAGTCCCAAATGTTATTATCTTGCATTATTTCTATACTTTCAAAGAAATCATTTCTTAAAAACTGTATGAAGTCTTATAAATTCATTTTACTTATTATTTAGACTTTTAGATATGTACTAGTTTCTTTTTAAAAATTTGTAATCCTATGACATTCTTTTTATTGAGATCCTTTTTTTGTTTTGCTGAAGTACATAATTATTTTTTTCAGAAGGAATGAATGGATAGTAAATTTTCTTTGTCCTTTATTATCTGAAAATATCTTGGGCTTGTTTTCATGCTTGATAGTTTGGCTGATATAGAATTTCAGGTTAAAAAAATTCAGAAGCATTGAAAATTTTGTTTTTATTTTGTAACTTAGAAATGTCACAGGATGTGTGTCTTTTTAGTATTTTGTGCTTAGCATTTGGTGAGTCTTTTTATAATTTGAGAACTCAGATCTTTCTCTAGCTTTGGAAAATATTTTAAAATTATATTTTAAATTGTTTCATCACCTCTAGTCTCTGTTATTTCAGGCTAGAACTTCTATAAGGTAAATATTAGCTCTTATATTTTTCTCATATTCTGTATCTTTGTATTTTCCCTGTACCTTTTAGGGGATTTCCTCAACTTTATCTTCTTGCTTTTAATTTTCAAGGATGATTTCTTCTTTGTCTCTTCTCCATAGCAATCTATTCTTGTTTAAAAAGCAAATATCTTTTGGATCTCTTGGAGTATACAACCTAGAATTCTTTTAAAGTTCCCCTCTGCTACATTACCACCATTTGCTTTAGGATGACTCATATTGGATTTTTCCTCTTGTTCTTTCTCATACTATGGATTTGCTTCAAATATCTAGCTGTATGGTGGTCATTTCAGTCTTATAAGTTAATAACTAGATTGATTTGTCTGTATAGGAGACTGATGTGAGTTTCTTTCACAGTTGTGTGGACTCATTTCCAGGAGGGTCCTTTTCCTGAGTGAAAGCTGTCAGCTCTGTGTGAGTGAGTGGGTAGGAGGAGCTTGTCCCTGGAGGCGTCCCTTTAGGAGCAGTGAGAAGCCTCCACACGGGGTGATGGGGGACCCTCACAATTGCCAAGGCAAGGGAGACTGTTTTCTGTGTGTGAAGTCCTGAGCAGCACTGCCTCACCGTCTTTGCCTTTTCCTTCCTTCCCAGATCTATTGTGGAACTTTAGCCCTGTTCTACTTTTCTGGCTTCAAAACATACACTAGCCAGCCTTCCTGTGTCAGTTATCTAGTGCCACATAACAAAACACAACTTAGTGCCTTACAGCAACAATGCCTTCTTATCTCTCGTGACTTCCTGGAGTTATTATTCAGCTCTGCGTGGCACTGTGCTGGATTCACTAATGTTGCTTTGTCAGTTGGAAGGACCAAGGGAGAAGGCTTCAGTTACACCTGTGGGGCTTCCATGCTGCCAGTTGGCTGAGGCACCTCATTTCTCCACCAGGTGGCCTCTCCTTCATGTCACTTTTTATCTTCCAGAGGCTCTTCCTTCGGGAGATAGTGTGGACTTCTTCCAGAATGAGACTGAGTTCCACGGGAACAAGCCTCAGTGTGTAAGTGCTTATCTGGCCTCTGCCTCCATCATGCTAGCTGATGTCCCATTCGCCACAGTGAGTTATATTGCTGAGTGGCATGTCAATACATGAGGGGCTTCACAAGGATGTGAGTACTGAGAGATGTGGTTCAGTGCCACATCTAAGGTGATTTTTCACCTTGTTTAGAAAGCAAGCACCAGGTTTCAACATCAGGGACAAAAGCCACAGCTGACATTCCGTGGATGCCCAGAAGTAGAGGCTGCTGGACCATTTGTTTATTCAGCAGTTCTTTACCTGATCGTTGGGCTATTACCTGCTCCCTGCCCCTTGTTTTTGGAGTTTCTCCAAAGTTCTTTTGGAAAAGGCAGTTTACATCTCTTTTGCCAATTTCCTCTGTGCTGATGTCACCACTCCAGTTTTATCCATAAATCTATCTGCTCTCTATCTTCTAGAAAGTCCTCAGATTTGTCTGATCTACTCATGCCATGATTTCTAGATTTCCTGGGCTAAAGTGGATGCATTCGTTTTTTGGTCTCTTTCCATTCTTCCAATGAAATTTATTTTGTAAAAAGGAAAAGAAAGCAGGGATACAGGAATGCCAAAGAGATATGGTGGTTATACTAGATGACATTTTTGCTTTTTGCCAGTTCTGAGATGTTAAGATGCAGGGGCTCCAGCTGCTTCTTGATCAAGAGTCCATGCTGATGGAGTTGAATACTGGTCCCACATGGGCTAGAACTGGGATGTTTGGAGCTGACTCCTCAGACATCCAGACTCCTCATTTTGCAATTAATTGATGAGGCTTAGAGATGGGAACAAGGTCACCTAGTAAATCACCTGCAGACCTGGGGTTCAGACATGAGCCCCCTGCCTCTTAATCCTATGATCTTTCCACCCCATACTTCCCTGCATCTCGCCCCAATTTGCACCTTATGGCGCCCCTCAGATGAGCTTAGATTCTACTCTCCTCTGTGGGGCTAGGCAGGACCTCCATCCCAGGACACAAGGCATGAGAATTGAGGCTAGAGTTGCCCCAAATGAGACAGATGTCTGTCTGGCCCCTCCTCTTGAAAGGCGATTATTTGAGCTGGAGATGACAGCCGTGTTTGGGTCACAGATTCTCTTTCCCCTCCAGCACCCTCTCTCTCCTACTCGGTTATCTATTTACCTATCTATTTACGTGAGCTCCCCCCCACACCCAATGAATTACGTCTGCAAGGCAGTAAAATGTTATGTATTTGCAAGGCCCATAATCTTTAAAAGCCCAGTGATGCCAGCTCCAGACAGCAGTGAGCTCCCTCCAGTATGTTAATAGATAGTATTAGGGCAATAATGAAAACACTTGAGACAAGTAAGCTCCTATCAAAAGCTGAGTAATAGGGCTTCGCAGAGTGAATCACAATGCAGAAGAGATTAAGACGTCTGCCGTTGTGCAGTGTCTATTCAGACTAACAGCTGCTCCGTTTCTGATTAAAATGGGGTTGGGGAGACCTTTCCGAGCGAGTCCCCTTTTCATTCTGCACCGTCCTCACTCTGCCCACCTCCACCTCCACACATAGGCACCTTCATTTGCACTCAGCCACAGCCATTTACGCTCGCGCGCGCGCGCGCGCGCACACACACACACACACACACACACAGTGGTCACAAACACGCGTTGCATCATCACAGACATTCAGAGCCAGCACTGCACACACAGCCACAGGCACCCACTGGCACCCAGCTACACCAACACACCCAAGCGCACACACACCACTACATCGGCACGCACAGGTGCACAGTCACACATAGAACCAGTCTCTCACACACTCACGGCCTCAGCCAGTCTCACACACACATTAAATTACAATCTGTCATGAACACAGTCTCACATATGCATTAAATTGCAATCTGTCACACATACATGCTCTTCATACACAGTCACAACCAGACACACAGAGACAACCTAACCAGAGTCACGAGCCCACATGTATCTGGCTGGTGGTGTTCACGTACAGCCCTAGCAAATCCTTTGTGTGCAGAATCATGCTTGCACACTCACACTTGTGATCGTAGTTTGTCATATACACACATCCCTTCATTTGCAGGCTGTCACAGGTTCTCCTACCCACATCCAGCCATGGTCATAAATACCTACACGTGGCCATGTGCTCACCAGAGACAACAGCCCAGTCATATATGAAGCCATGTTCTTCCGCACCCACAGAGACAGAGCTAGTCTGCACACTTGCAAAACCCAATCACAAGTGTGCCCATGACACAAACCACAGATATATCTGGGCACATATACAGGCATAGACACTGCTCTGTACACCTCCCCCGTTGGTGGCCCAAGATACAAGACTTCCAAGCCAGAGGGATGACCCCCATGTTATTTCAGTGGCTTCAAAATTCTCAGGGCAGGTGTATTGAGGTTACCATTCTCTACTCTCTGCAAGGCTGTAGCTTGTAGAGAGAAACAGAATCATTTCTGTGGAGGCTAAAAGCGTAGACTGTGGCTTGAATGGACTGCAGATGTAGACTTAGGAGAACTCCTAGCTGTCCAAGGATAGAATGCTCTACCTCAGCAGCAGGGAGCACCCTGTTGTGGAGGTGAGCGCTCAGACGCTGGGCAGCTAATTGGTGAGGATAAGGATGGGGAGGAATTGCACAGGGGTGACCAGATGCTCTGAAGATCCATCCCAGTCCTGGTCCTGTGCCCTGAGGTTCTGCGTGTCCTCTCCCCAGCCCAGCTCTCCAGAGAGAAGTCAGGCACCATGACCCTCTGCTTCTCTCCCTTTACATGATTTCTATTCCAAGATCATCTTTAAGTTGCTGATTGCAGCTAGATCTCCAAGACCTTGGCTCTAGGCTCAGGGATGGGGGGCAGGTACAGACCACAGTAAGCTGTGGATTGTTAAGATGCCCTCCACCTTAATCCAAGGGACCTGCCCTTCAGAGGCCAATTTAGTTGTCCTGAATGGAAGGCACTGCATCATGAATCCAGGAACACCAGACCTGGGCATTTGGAAGAACCATTACTAGGCAGCTGGTCAGTCCACAGCAGGCTGTGGAAGTGGGAGGAGATGGGGACTTCCTGCTCTCAGCCACACTTGGCAGCTTCCAGGCTTTAGCTGGTGGCTGTTGCCCACGCCCCTTCCAGCCTCCTCATCTTGGGCCCCATCTCCACCCCGAGGGGCATATCACTATTCCTTTACCCAAGCCCATGACTCCCTCACACCTGGTGCTTTGTCCACGCTCACCCCTCCTCTGGGGGCCTTCTCACTCCATGCAATGATATCTGCACTTGTCCAACCCCCTCCCAGCCTACACACCCTGTACAGGAAGCAGCCTCAGAGCCCCTGGGCTAGAATCAATCCTTCCCCTTCTGTGCTCCTACAGCCATTGTTTTTCCCCTGCTAGAGCACAGACCATCTGTCTTCCACCCGAGGGGCTGGGTCAGGCAGGGTGGGTGTGCTGCTGGGGGGCGGGGCTGCCCAGAGCTGAGCAGAGGCCAAGTGGCCAGGGTGGAGAACCAGTTCCTTGTAGGGCAGCCCCAAGGGCATAGTTGGGAAAATTAGTCTCACATTCAATTGTGGTGCAAATTCGGGGGCTGGGGATTGAACCTGAAGGGGCTAGCTTGAGTGGGGCTCATTGACTGAGGCCCCCTAGAATGGGGGAGCTTGTTGTGTGGCCCTGAAATTCGGGACTTGGAGAAAAAGAAGCAGGACTGGGGCAGGACTGGTGTGGGAGCAGGTTCAGATAAGCTAGGGTCCTATAAGGACCTTAAAGGCTCCGGGCAAAGGGGACCCCAAGAGAACTATTCAGAGGGTCAGGCCCAAAACAGGAGAATTAAGAGATGAGATCTGAAACCAGAGACTCAACCCTAAATGGGCCAAAGAGCCCTTCAGAATCAAGATGGTCTTTCCGTGGGTCCTGGTGGGATCTGGGTTCTGGGAGCTGGTCTGGGCACTTGAGGGAGCTGGCACTTACCATTATCTATCAGGCACTAAGGGTCTCCATCACTTGGTTTTCTCCCCCACTAGACAGGGGTGTCTCTAGGAAAGACTTTATTTTGTTTCTTTGGGTTCTACACAGTACATGGCTGTAGCTCAGTAGGCTTTTATGGCATTTAAATTCTGCCTCTGACCCTGAACCTGTGTTCTGGCCTCTGAAACCAACCTCCCCTCACAGCTGCTATCACTGGACCACTGTGGTGGGTCTCCTCCCCAGCTCCCAGCACCCATCCTGCCTGACCTGCAGCTGGAGGACTTCAGTGGCTCCAAGGCTGCATGGCTATTGCTAATCTGGATCACCTAGTTATCTAGCCATGAGGCTGGGTTCTGCCCCAGATCCCCTCTGACACTGTAAGAGCCCTAATTGAGGAGATAGCTAAGATGGTGGCTAGCTGAGAGCCATAAAGGTGTTCAAGTATTTTCACCTGATATTCATGCATTTATCTAAGAATCTTTTTATGCCTGTGAACACTGCGTGATGCACCTGTAAGCTCGAGCTGTTAGCACGTGTCCTTGTTAAGGCAAAAAGTATTTAACCAGGTGAGGGTTAGTTAGAGGGGTGGTTGGAGTTGGAGAAGTTGTTGGAGCCAGAGAGAGAAGTTAGAAGAGAGAAGAATAAAACAACTTTTTCATTTCCATCCTGCCTCCGTCGTTGCTGCAAGCGGCAATCGCTACAGGCGGCAACATGACACCCTATTTCTTCTGATGGAATTTCAATGTGTTCCCTGTTTATTCAACAGATATTTACTCCACTATGTCACCAGCCAGTTCTCAATCTTCATGTTACCCCCACTGTCATGACCCTTCACTCAGACAATCATCTCCGGCCTGGCTTTTCACTTCCTCTGGCCCTTCCCCTCTGTTGTGGGTTCTGCCTCATCTCCTGACCTTCTTCAATATTGTAGTCAGCACAATGGGTTCAGTCCTTGCCCCTCTTCTTCTTGCCCACCGCACTTCCAGAGAGACATCCTCCAAGCTCATGGCTTTAGACTATCTGCTGTTGACTGTGGAGTCTCAGCTGCATTTCCCCAGCACAGACTCTGCCCTGAATTCATGTGTGGATACCTTGTTTGCTCCACATTTCCACCCTGCATCACTCAGGATCACAAACGTTAACTCCAAATTACCATCGCCAGCCTTCTTCTTCCACAGAATACACAAACTTGATCAATGGTAGCTCCATACATGGTAACTTCCGGTTGACCTTGGAACTATCCCTCAGCTCCTCTTCAAACTTCATCCAAACTACTAGCATCCTTGCTTAGGTCATTGCAATGGCCTCAGCCTGGTTTCTCTGCCTTTGCTTCTACTTCCCATCAGCCTCAGATTGGAGGCTCTGGCCACCTTCCCAGTTTTTATTTATCCCTTTCTGGGCATGTCAGTCAAACACTAATAGTCTTGACCTGTTGGTGCTTCTCTCTGCGTCCTGTGTTATCCCTGACTCTTGGTTCCCATGAGCCTGGTTCGTGTACCTGCTATATTGGACCTCCTTATGGTGACATCATCTGAGAAGTAGAACAGGCAACCCTTCTGTCCCTGGCTGCTTCATCTCTTCTGTCAGCCTTCTGTCTCTTCAGACCCAACATTTTTGTGTCCATACTTAGCAGTGCTAGGTAAAGAAGAACCAGGCCTGAATCCAAGCCCTGACCAATGTCTGAGGAGAAGGAGCCCAGGGCAGAGAGATGGGGTGCTGAGAGGTTGGAACATTTTCTTTGTGCAAAGCTTGTACACTCCTATCTTTAATTTTCACAGGAGGTGTACATCATCTCCTCTTCCTGCAAGAGCAGGGAGGGGAAAGAGAACTCAAGTGACCACAGCTGCACAGTTCGTTAAGATTGGAACCCAAGTCATCTGGCGCCGTACTTGTGTGCCTTCCACCTCCATAGTCCTTAAAGATCAAATCACCTTCCTCCCCACCTAATTACAGAGGAGGGCACGGAACCCCAGAAGTGGGCAGGATCTTCACCAAGGTCACAGAATGACTTGGTGACTGAGTCTGAAGGAATCCCCAGGTCTATGCCAACCCCCGCTGGATGCAGAGGAAAAGGGTTACAGACCCCAAGGCCAGCCCTCCTGCTACATGGCTCAGCTCCTGGCACCCAGACTGGGGCCTGGAGCCCCAAACCAAATGAGCAATGCCATCTCCCTTCTTGAGGAGGAAAATGCAGCTGTGACGGTTGTGGCGGGCGGAGAGAAATTTCCCCTCTCTGTAGATTGGATCAGTCACTCTCAGAATTGATGGCAACGGCTTCATCACGAAGATCTAATGCTTTAATTATGTTGTGACATGACCTGACATGGGGGTGGCATTTGATGGATTCTCTGGTGTCATCAGCATGGCCCTGACATAAGAAAGTGGCAGAAGGCAGAGGGAGGGGGAAGAGAAAGGGCTTTTGGTGGGAGATGTGTCCTCCCAGGGCCCCTCCACCATTCTCTGCTTCTTGTCTTCCAGGGCAGTTCAAGCAGCCGTGAGGACCCAGGAGAGGAGGGGGGAAGCTCATGCACAGGAGAAGGTGAATTTGCCCTCCCAGGATGAGTGCATGTATGAATGCAAATGTATGCATGTGCCTAGACACACTGGGGCATGTCCAAGCAGGTGAGAGGATGCAGACCCATTGACAGAAGCTACAGCTTCTCTGTTGCTTAACCTGCAGAGGAGGCCTGGGAGGTGAAGGGCAGGGGCAGGGCACCCAGTTGGTCTGCATATCCTCAGGCTGTCATGAGCAGAAGGAGCAGATGCACTTAGGCAACCTAGAGGGCAGAACTAGGACCAACACAGACTCTCTGGGGAGGCAGGCTTACCTCAGCAGAGTGAGGACCGCCCAGCCACAGAACAGGCAGCCTGGAAGGCAAGGAGCAACCTGTCTTTGGAAAGGGCTTCTCTGGCTGATACAGAGGGGCTCTCTCTCCTCAGTGGACACTGTCAGACTGATGACTTATGGCGCTAGGATCCGTGTATCCATTGGTGAGTGCATGAGACTATTTATCCTCCATTCGTATCCCCACAGCCCAGCTGCCTGCTGGAGCCTTGCAATGCCCTTAGTGCAGCAAGAGAGACAAGCAACCTACTTGGAAGTCCAAGCTGTTTGTCAGGAGGCTGTATGTGCAGCCCCTCCTCTGTCAAGTCTCCCCATCCTGTACCTGGGGCCAGTTTTCCTCTCCAAGCTCCCGGGCTCTAGGGAGCCCCACTAGGGGACCAGCAGAGTGAGAGTACAGGCCTGTTGGTGTGCCCCACCTTCTCTTGCAGTCTTGAAGGAGCCTTGTGAGGGCCCATAGCCAGGGGTGAGCTGTTATCTCCATCTTGCAGTGGAGGACAGTGAGGCTCAGAGACAATAAGTTGCCTGCCCAAGGCTACACGGCTGGGAAGGAGTGAATTGGTTTCAACTTAGCTAATGTCTGTGAAGTGACTCCTGTACTCACTCAGCCCCTGCAGAAGAAGCTGCAGATCCAGACCATGACATCCCTAACTTGTGAGCACATGGCTCCCTCTGACTTAGATGTTGCTGCTCTTTGCACTGCTGCCCTCTACCTTTGCTGGATTGGCAGCCCAGAGCAGGGGGAGAACAGTAGAGCAATGTCTGGAGTTAAGGGTCTGGTTCTGGTTGCTACTGCCCTTGGGGAAAGCACAGCCTGAAAAATAGGGGGCTGAAGGATCTTGCAAGTTCTATTCAATGCTATCCTCTTCATTCCATTCCACCCCAGCCCATGATGCAGGAGAGACTGAGGTCCAGAGAGAATAATGGATGGACCCAGGCTCACCTAGCGAGTTAGAACAGGAACCAGGCTTGACCATGTCTGTACCCAGGATGCAGTGCTGGTAGCCATGGTCATGAAAGGATTCTGGAGAGACTTGAGCTTTTTCTAGAAAGATGAGTTAAAAAAAGACCAGCCAGAGAAACTCCCAATGCCCAGGAGGATTTTCATAGCCTTTTCATAGCCTGGAGAAAGCCCCGCAAGTCCCTCCCCAGCTTTAACTACCCCAATCCCCAGCCTCAGTGAAGGATGTGGAAGGCTGACTGGCCAAGAGTGAGACTGCTTGTAGCCTAGGCTATGTCTCAGAGAGGTCAGGGTGGGTAGAAGGCAGATGCTGTGCCTGGGCTGTTCTCTCCAATCCCTTGCATGACCAGATGCTCTGAAGTGATGCTTGAGCAGGAGAGCAGGAAGGGCTTTGTGGGTACAGGTGCGGAGCTATGTGGTCTGGCCACGTGTAGAAGCAGTTGCTTGCTTTGGGCAGCTACTGTCCTGGTGGTGTAGCCCCATCAGTATGGAATCAAGGGTCTGCACAGATGAATTTTGTGAACAAGAGCTGGGTTGGCGAGGTCTGTGTCTAGGTGTAACCAAGTATTCCCATGTGACTATGGTGTATCCCCACTGGGTGGCCACCAGTATCAAGGTGATACTGGGTATAATCAAATCCAGACAGACCAGTATGGATACTTGTTCCTGTCTACACATTCCCCCCTGGGTGTAGCTGTGTGTGCCACCCAGAGGATATGTCTGGATGTGGATGCCTTTTTGGTGGCTGTAGTCACCAGTATTAGCCATGTCCCCAAAGTAGCACTATATCTCAGTGTGGCAACTTTGTGTGGAATTATGTGACTTTGTTTGGGACTGTGCTGGGGCTCTGTAGCAGGTGGACTCATCACAAGGGGGCACTTTCAATCTTCCTAAACCATCCCCATCAGCTGGTTTCCAGTATATGGTTGGAGTAGGCTGGGAACCAGCCTCCTCTGCCTTCAGGTCCCTGGGCAGTTTCAGATCTCTTCTCAGAGTTTTTGCCCTGGAGGAAGCAAAAGGATGTCATTCAAATCCTACCTTGTAAGTCTCATGGTAAGTTTCCATAGAGTTCTCTCTCCCAACTGCCTCACTTGATGAATGAATGGAGAAATTGAGGTTCAGATGGGAAATAACTGTGATCCAGATCCCAGGATCACAGCTCAACCCTGAGATAAATCTGACCTTATCGGATGTGCAAAAAAATGCACTCTCTAATTTCCAGCCCAGGCCTTAAAATGCCCCCTCTGATGATGGGTATTGATGGCATATGCTGGAGCAGCCCTGATGTGGGTGCTCCTGGCTCCTTCACTTACCAGATGTATGACTCTAAGTCATTGATGCCTTTCTCTGGGCTCCTTCCCCACCCCCCCTAAATTGAGAGGACTGATATTTTTGCTCTTCAGGTCCCCCTTCTAGCATGGGCCTCCTCACTCCCAAAAGTTAGAGGTCAGTGCAAACAAGGAGCAATCTGGTCATGTGCACTGGCTGGTGATTGTTTCCCAGGACTTACTGGTTCTGGGTATTAACCAGATCCCAGAGGGGAGAAGTGGTGAACTTGGAGTTACAGTGAATTGTTGGCATAGCCAGGACGAGAAGGAAATCACGCCTCCTGCCTGCTCACCAGTGTCCCCTGCCCACTCAGCAGCTGCCCCACCTTCTCTCTGAGCCTGTAGATGTCAATGCTTCCTTCATATAATCTGCAGTCCTCCTCAGGGCCATCTTGCCATTTTCTGAAGTCATTTGTCCCCGATGTCCATGCCAGGCAGATACTATACTGGAGATAGTTCTCTCTATTCCCTTATTTAGTCCTAGTAGGAGCCCTACTTTACAGATGAGGAAACTGAGGCTAATGGCTACTATTTTGAGCTTTACCTGACTGAATGCAAGACCCTGTGCTGGACACTCACAGAGGTGAATGGAGAGTGACTAGTCCAGACTCCAAAAAAATTCCCCCAAATAGTGCCGAGATCTGCTCAGGATCTGCCAGCCTGATTTAGACAGCAATTTGCATACAATTTACCCAGAAAGCTGCACTGTGAAAAATATAATTACTTTTTTAATATTCTCGCTCTGATGTGAATGCTTACCGCCCGTAATGAATTACTTGCTTAATGAAGATAAACCTGAATTGGAGATGCACTTGGAGGGCTGCTGGGGCAGCAGGTTTGATGCCATCATCTGCAGCTGTTAATCTCTGAAATTGATGCCCTCGTTGGTGGGATCATAAATCCAGGGGAAAATCTATGAACTCACCACTTTCAGCTATTTTACTTTGTGGCATGGGTAGAACTACTTAGCCTAGCTGTGCCTCTGTTTCCTCACCTATAACAGGGGTATTGGGCTAAGTTAGAACCATAGAAATGTGGGGATGGGATTGATCTTTATTCAAGAATGATTGAGTGTCTACGATGTATCAGGTGAGAGCCAGAGAGGGGAAGGGATTTATCCAAAGATGCACATGGGCTGAGGGGCTTCGCAACTAAAACTAGCAGCCCCAGCTTTGCTCCCAAGTACTACACTGGTCTTTCCTCCTCAGTAGTCTCGGAGTTGCCTGTTGCCTCTTGGTTGCTCATGACCAGAGGGAGCCAGGCTGGAGTCTGACCTAGTAGGAGGAAAAAACCTATGGGCAGGAGTAACCACTGGAATTACCCATTCTTTTTTATCTGATGCTGGCCATTTCTGGGGGAACCAATCAGAGCAACTAGGTGAGGGCTGGGGGTCCAGGGCAACAAGTCAACAATTTAGTAAATAAATATTCTATGACTTTTTTTTGGGGGGGGGGGGCAGGGTACTGGGGATTGAAACTGGGGGGGGGGGGCTTTACCACTGAGCTACATTTCAAGTCCTTTTTATTTTTTATTTTGAGATAGGTTCTCGCTAAGTTGTTAGGGCCTCACCAAGTTGCTGAGGCTGGCCTCAAACTTGTGATCCTCCTGCATTAGACTCCCTAATTTCTGGGAGTACAGGTGTGCCATATTCTATGGGCTTTTATGACAATTTGTTTTAGGCTCCAGGGATATAGACATGAATGCCTACAGATACCTGAAATTCTGAAAAGTCACTGTGATCATGTAAAGATAGGTGGGTTAACTAAGAATAAAGATGATGTCAGAGAGTGATAGATGATGTAAAATTCTTGAAGTGGGTAATATGATATAGAGCAATTAACAAGGGGGGAGTTTTGACTTGTTGATCAAGAAGACTTCCCTAAGGAGGTAACACCTGAGCTGAAACCTAAGCACTATGAAGCAGTCAGCCCTGTAAATCAGGATTGCAGCTCCAGGTGAGATGAGAAAGGCAGGTAGCAGCTAGATCATAAATGGCTTTCTAGGTTGTGGAGGGACTTTTATCATATTCTCAGTGCAAGGGGAAGCCACTGAGGGTGATATGATTTATGGACATTTTAAAGATCATTCTAGAAAAAGTAGAAAGTCTTAATAACTATCTATTAAAAATTTAAATTTATAACAAAAATTTCCCACCCAGATGGTTTCACTGGTAAATTCTATCAAACATTTAAGGAATACAAAATATCCATCTTACACAAGCTCTCAGACAGAGGAGAAGGAACATACCCCAACTCTTTTTATGAACCTAGCATAATCCTTCTGCTTGTCATTTCTGTACAACTAATCATCCTAAAGGAAGCAGTTTAAAACACAATTTACTCGTATGCTATCTCGTGATTCTGAGGTCAGGAATTTGGACATACCACAGTAGAGATTGCTCTCCTATCCTCCACAATGGGGCTTCAGCCGGTATGGCTCAAATGGCTGGGGTACATAAAAATTGGAGGCTGGCTGGGCATCTTTCTCTTCTCTCCACATGGCCTCTTGGTTAACTTAAGTTCCCCTGTGGTATCGGGGGAGTTGGGTCTCTACATGGAAGCTCAGGCCTTTAGCTGTAAGTGTTGCAGGAAGACTGCGAAGAAAGTGCAAAACTGCCTGTGACCTGGCTTTGAAAGCACAATTCCGTTGGTCAAGCAAGTTATTAAGCCAGCCCAAATACAGAAGGAAGGAAATTAGACTCTCCTTCTTGATAGGGGAGCAAAATAAATAAATAAATTTTAAAAATTGCAGCAATCTTTAATCTAACATACCTCTTCTGTAAAATCTGACAAAGATATTGCAAAGAAGGAAAGCTATAGGTCAATATCACGAACAAAGAGGCAAAATCTTTGACAAAGTATTATCAAATCAGGCCTATCAATAAATGAAAGGGATGATACATTATTACTAAGTGTGGTTTATTCTAGGAAGGCAAAGTTTAACATTTTAAAAACTATCAATATAATTCGCCACATTAACAGAACAAAAGGAAAAAAAATCATCCTAATCAATGCAGAAAAACAGCACTTGACAAAATTCAATACCCATTCATAATGTGAAAAAACAAAAAACCTGCTGGGTGCAGTGGCACATGCCTGTAATCCCAGCAACTCAGGAGGCTGGGGCAGGAGGATTGCAAGTTTGAGGCCTGCTTCAATAATTCAGCAAGACCCTGTTTCAAAATAAAAAATAAAATGGACTGTGGAATAACTCAGTGGTAAAGCACAGCACCCCTGTGTTCAAATCCCCAGTACCAAAAACAAACAAACAAACAAACAAACAAACAAAAACCTCTTAGCAAACTAGGAGTAGAAGGGAACTTCCTAACCTTTTAAATAGTATCTTTGAAAAATCAATAGGTAATACCAAATTTTCTGGTGAAAAAATTAATGCTTTTCTCCTCTTTATAAATAAAGCTAAAATGTTTGCTCTCATTACTTCTAGTCAGCATTGCTCTGGAAATCCTAGATAATGCAATAAGGTAAGAAAATAAAATAAAAGGTATAAAGCCTGGAATGGAAGAATTAAAACTGCTTTTATTTGTAGACAACAAAATTATTTATGTAGAAAATCCTAAGGGGTCTTCAAAAACCTCACAGAATTAATAATGGAATTTAACATATTTATAGGGTACAAAGTCAATATATAAAAAATCAATTGTATTTCTACATATTAGCAGTAAACAATTGGAAAAGTAAAATGTCAAAACTTATTAAAATAACATTAAAACATTAAGTACGTAGAAATACATTTAGCAAAACACATATAATACTGAATATTTATATTGAAAATTATAAACCACTGTTGAAATAAAGACTCAATAAATAAACCAATATATATGTTATTGGGTTGGAAGACTTAATATTGTTAAGATATCTGGTATACCTACACTGATAGATTCAGAACAATCTCAATCAATACCCCTATAAGTTGTTTTGTTGTTAAAAATCACAAATTCATTCAAAAATTTACACAAAACATACAAATAGCCAATAAAATAGTCAACACAATTTTGAAAAAGAACAAAACTGAAGGCCTTACACTGCCTGATTTGAACATGGTCTTTAAAGGGAGTATCTTAAAGGAGTAAAAGTAGAGACCAGTCAGGATGTTATCGGTGTGAACCAGATGAGAGAAGTTGGAAGCTCAGATCAGGTAATGTTAGTGAGATCAAGAGAAATGAAGGGTTTGGGTTATATTTTGGAGAGGAGTCGGTGAAATTTGCTGATTGTAGGTGAGGAGTGAGAGAAAAAGAAGAGTGGAATGTGATTTTGACTTGAGCAACTGTCTGTTTTATATGTATTTTAAAAAATTTATATGGAGACCCATGAGGCCATATGGAGAGGTGTCCAGCAGGAAGTTCATGATAATGGTTTGGATTCTGGGAAGAGATCAGGACTGGAGAGTTATATTTTGGAGTCAGTGTATAGATGAAGTTGAAAGCCATGAGCCTGGATGCACTCAGCTGGTGAGGGAGACTAGATAGAAGAGAAGAGGACCGAGAATTTTCTCCTGATCCACCCCACTTTTGGAGAGGAGGAAAGCAATAGGCTTTCATACAGATGCCACAGAAAGACAGCTAGAAAGGCAATCAGTAGAATGTAGTATAGAGAAGCCACAGGGGCTGGGGAGGGGAGACTGGGAAATGTGGGAGACAAGCAACTCACGCTGTCCAGTCTCTTTTGTGTGCCAGTCATGGTCTCAGGAGATTGACATGTACTTCCTCAGGACATGTGAAGTAGGTGTTATGATTTCTAGTTCATGGAGACTCAGACTAGTGAGGTGACTTGCCCAAATCCTACAGCTAGAAAGGGGCAAACCTATATTGGCAGCTGTTCCTGTCTTTTAATTCTTTCCACTACTCCCTCCGGCAAGGGGCTTCAGGATTGGGGGAAGCCACTTAACAGTGTCCCATCTGTAAATGTTCACCTTTCAGGCTTATGAGGATAAAATGGGATAATCCGTGTTAAGCACTTGGCAGTGCTTAACTGGGTGGGCCCTTGAGAAACAATAATGATCGTGGGTATATGTGCAGAGTACACACGAGACCGGTGCTGGGGAAGCATGGATGAGGGCCTGAGGGTGAGAGATGGGCTTCCAGGAGGAGATGCAGTGTGAGCCTAGGACACGGTGGTCCCAAATATTGATTTGTGACAAAGTTTTCATTGGCTCAGGGGGTGAAATGAGAAAAAGGACAACACAGTGGTTTTTACATAAAGCCAAATGTGTTCAACATACAGGATTACTCTTTATCCTGAGATTATGCCCTTCTTACTTTGTTGGTATTAAATTGTCCTTTTTATGAAATGCTCATGGATAGAGGATGGTTGCTGTATTTTAAATATCCTTACTAACAAATGAAAACTTGGTAACCTTCTGTCATTCCCCAAACTTTCTCTTGAAGTTTTCATTGGCCCATGAAATTCTCTGGTTCCTGAAAACTTTGAGAGTCCCTGACAGCTGGAGCAGGAGGGCATTCTAGGCAGAAGGAGCTAGAATTCTGGGGACGGCACAGTGTGTTCTGAAACTGCAAATGAGCAGCAGGTACGCATGGGGGCAGGGTTTCTGGCAGATCTGAATAAGGAACCAGGAGGCCACATCCTGGGGTGGGTGATTATGTTGCTGGAGTCCCTACCTTCTGCCTTTCAGCTGTCTCATGGAGCAGGGAAATGCCCTATGGGCTAAGACTGCTTCCCAGGGCTTCCCCATGACCTTGAACAGTGTGTGAGCATGTGTGTGTGTGTGTGTGTGTGTGTGATGTGAGTGCACACGAACCCCTGGTAAAGGAGAAGGTCAAGGGTGGGAAGTACTACGGACTGACATGTTCTGACCTGATACGTCTGGAAAAGCCACGTTGGATGGACATAGACACCAGGAAAGGCAGTAGGAAGAAAAGCAAAGGAAAACCCAGGACTATCTGAGGAGGGGGAGCAGTATCTGCATGCCCGGACACAAATGTGCATGTGCGTGTGCATGTGCACACATGTGTCCCTGAGAGCACTGTGCCTGTTTCTGGGCTTATCTGTGTGGGTGAGGAGAAGCTCTGCTGGCTGTGTTGGGCTTTGGCTGGGGCATGCATTCCGTGTACACTGTTGCTTTGTGTGTTGCTGTTGGCAGGGTGGCACTGCTGTGTGTACTGTGGATGTACATACACTAGAGGTGAGAGCTGTCTATGCCTCGTAGCTTGCTGTGTGTCTGCTGAGTCCATCAAGCTGGGTTATGTCTCTGTGCTGAGTGTGTCTATGGATTGCATGGGGCGTCCATGTTGGGGGTGTGCTGATGGCATTGAGCCTGTGTCGGAGCCCAGCCTTAGCCCCTCTCCTCCTCTGCTCTTCTGATGACCAGACCACACAGTTCCTGTTCATTTTCGTATGATGTCTTTTTGTTCCAGGCCTGTCTACTCTGAATCTTCAAGAGTCAGGGCTTTTATGCGTGACCCTTGGGTAGGAATTTGGAAGAGGACAAAGTCCTTGATCCCTTCCCTCCAGCCCTCCCAGACTTCAGTCAGCTTTAAGCCACTCAGGCTTAGGGTCCTGGTTCTGACCCAAGGTGGGAAGGCTTTGTGGGTCAGGACAACCCTTGCAGAGCCCTGCTCCCAGCTTGGTTTGGTTCTGTAGAGTCTCAGAACACCTCACCCCACCCTCTCTGTTGGAGGCTTGTCCCAGGCTGGTGCCTTCTTAGCAGCCTTGTGAGTGGGCTGGGGGCGTTACTGTGGCTCCTGCTGCCTCCCTTTCATGGGCATCTCCAGATTCAGGCCTCTGGCTCATGGATAGCAAGCTTTTCCCACAGCCCTACTCCTGTCACCTGGCCTTTTGTCCCCGAGGAGTGTTTGCAGAGGGAAAACCATGGGGCATGGCGTGAGTGAGGGTGCCCCGTGAGTGTGTGCTTGTAAGTCCCTGAAAACGGGAGCATGGACAGGTATGTCAGGAAGTGGTATTCCAGTGTCAGAGTGACTGCCAGGGCTGACGCATGCGGCGGGTGCAGACAGACTGTGGGGAAGTGGGAGGGGTGGTTGCAAGCTCACATTCATCAAGTGCTCGCTGTAGCCAAGCAGGATGCTAAATGCTTTACTTAGATTATCTCATTTAATGAGTGTGACAGTGTGTGAAAGGGTGAGAGATGGGGCACAGAAGAACAGGTGGTAGGGGGTCGTAGCTAGAAGACTCTGGCAGAGTATTCCCTCACCCCCATCCTGATAGTGCTGCCCTGGGGGTCTGAACCAGGCCTCAGGCTGGGGAGCAGCCTCAAAGCCCTTCTCTGTGTGGACTCTGGCAGGAGGAAGGAGTGCTATGCCCTGGTTTCTGGTCCACTTCCCTGCCTACTCTTAGCCTTGGGGATGGGCTGTCCCCCTCCTGAGAAAGAGAGCTGCCCATTTCTTCCTTTCTCTTTGGTGTTCTCAGAGCAGAGCCTGGCACACAGGAGGTGCTCAATCAGTCCTTGTTCCTTGGCAAAGGTGGGGCAGACTCTAGAAAATGTCTTTGTTGTTTTGGCCTGGTCCTTACTCTGCAAATCACATGTGGAGTGACTTCCACGACTCCAAGGCCAGCCTCAGAGGTGAAGGAGGCAAAGGCCGAAGGGGTCTGAGCTGAACTCTGAACCCTCTCTGGCTTGCCACTCCTCATGGTGTCCTCACCTGGTCTCCTCCCTGCACACACTGCTGGCATCGCTTTGTGAATCCACATTTCCTCTTACAAGGACATGAGTCAGATTGGATGAGTTCTTTGGGGTCACATTGTAACAAAATCATCTCTTTATGTACAGCCACATTCTGAGGCACTGGGGGTTAGGGCTCAGACATATGAATTTGGGGGAACATAATGTAGCCCATAACGCTCCCTTCCTTGCTGGGTCATTACTCATGCTACTGTTCTCACCGCCTGCAGCCCGGCACAGCTCTTCTCCTGCCCTAAAGACCTCCTTTTCATCTCCTAAAACTTAGCCAGAGCCTCACCGCCTCCAAGAAGCCTTCCTGGATGGACCACTGCCTCGTCTGGGCTCCTACAGACAGCACACTGTGCTGATCAACATCATGGCATGTGCCACACTTTAAGAATTGTCACTTTATATGCCTGCCTTCCCCACTGGGGTGGATTTTTGACCTGTACTCTGTTACTACTCCCCCCTGTCATAGTAGTATTTTCCTCCTTTTGAAAAAGTGAGCCCCACTCTACCTCCACCCCTGTGGTTCTGATGGTAAATTACCCTTGCTGCATCTTAACACAGGGATGAACGAGCATGTGACTTGAGAAGAGCCAATCAGAGTCCTCCTATAAGATTTTTCATCTGTGAATGCTGGGTGAGAAGAAGATGCTTCTCTTTCCTCTGGAGTCCAGAATGATGCAATCCTGGAACTTGGTGTGGCCATGACAGCTATCTTCAGGGAACAGAAAGATCTTGGGTAAGTCACTTAACCTCTCTGCTGTACCAAGGGATAATAACAGGACAACCACAAGTTAATGCATGTAAAGGTGCACCAAGGGGAAGCATCCACAAAGGGCCAGTCACCTCACCTAGATTTCAAGTTTTTTTCATATTTAAGTGTTTTGTGTTTGGGGCAAGAAAGATATTTAAGTGGTTCAAAAATCAAAAAAATGCACAAAGTGATACAATAAAAGGTCTCAGTTTTGGGCTGGAGTTGTGGCTCAGAGGTAGAGCACTTGCCTAGCACGCATGAGGCACTGGGTTCAATCCTCAGCACCACATGAAAGTAAAATAAAGATATCGTGTCCACCTATAACTGAAAAAAAAAAAAAAGTTTAAAAAAAAGTCCCAGTTTTATTCTGCTCCTGTCAACCCACCTCCTACCACTTGGGTAATCAGTTTAAAATTTTTTGTGTGTGGATCCTTCCATTGATTCTTAAAGAAAACATAAGCAAATGATATATATTCTTTTTTCTCTCTCTTCTGAAAAAAAAAAGTAAGAATATCTATTGTTCTAGACCTTGCTTATTTTTATTTAGCAATATATTCTCAGGTACTTTCCAGAAAGTACTCTGTGACCTTGTACTTTCTTTCCTACTAGTGCATAGTATTCCATTGTGTGGATGCATTTTTATAAACAATGCCACAGTGAACGGGCTTTGCATATATCATTTCATAGGAGTACAAAAGTATCCATAAGCTTAATTTAAAAAAAAAAAAAAAAGATTACCCAATTGAAAAGCTGGACAAATATTTGAACAGACATTTCTCTGAAGAAGATAAACAAATGGCTGATAAGCAAATGAAAAGATGCTCACTATCACTAGTTGTTAGGGAAATGCAAATCAATCACAATGAGATACCTCTTCAAACCCACTTGGAGAAATATAATCAAAAGACAGCATCAATGCCTTAGTCTCCCCAGGCTGCTATAACAAAATACTACAGACTGGGTAGCTTAAACAATAGACATGTATTGTTCACGGTTCTGTAGACTATGAGTCCTAGTTCAAAAAGCTGACCTATGTGCTTTCTGGTGAGGGCTCTCTTCCTGGCTTGTAGACATGAGCATTTCATGAAGAACTCAGGTGACCTCTTCCTTATATGCACGTGGAGAGAGAGAACTTATGTTTCTTCCTCTTTTTCTTCTTCTTTTTAAAATCGTTTTAATTTAATTTTGTGAAATATTTTAAGAATACAGAAAAGTACAAATATAATTGACCTCCATATAACCCATTCACTTGATTTAACAAAGGTGTAACATTTTACCAACTTTATTTCATTGTAGGAAATAAAATACTAAAAGTACAGCTAAAGCCTAGTACCCTCATCCCTTCCCACTTCCTCTCCTTGGGTTAACTACTAACCTGAAATTGCATGTTTTTACACTTTGATTACATATGTGAACGTGATTGTAAATTTTTTTCCCAATTTTTTATTATTTTTTCCAAATATTTTATTGTGGTAAATACAACATAAAACGTACCATCATAACCATTTTAAGCATATAGTTCAGTGGAATTAAATACATTTATAATGCTGTGTAACCATCACCAGCATCCATCTTCATAATTATTTCATCTTATAAAACTGAAACTCTGTATCTATTAAACAATAACTCCTCATTCCCTTCTTTCCCCTGACAACCAGCATTTCATGTTCTGTCTCTATAATTTTGACTGCTCTAAGAACTTCACATGAGCAGAATCATACAGTATTTGTTTTTCGTGACTGTCTTATTTCACTTAGCATAATGTCCTCAAGGTTCATGCATATTACATGTGACAAGATTTCCTTCCTTTTTAAGGCTGAATAATGTCCTATCATAAGTATATACCACAGCTTTGGTTATCTATTCATCTGTCAATTGACACTTGGGACACATGTTTTAGCTATCATGAATAATGCCTTCATGGGAACTTTATCACCTCCCCTCAGGCCCAGTCTCTAAATATAATTGCATAGAGTTTCAATGTATGAATTTTGAAGGGACACAAACATTTAGCTAATAACAATTTAGTGAGAATATGGAGAGATTACAACCCAAATACATTGACAGTGGGAATGTAAAATGGTGGTGCAGCCTATTTGGAAAATAGTTTGAAAATTCTTCAAAATGTTAAATGTGAATTATCATTTGGTCCAGAAATTCTGCTCAAAGGTGTATATGCAAGAGAAACGAAAATAGGCCCACATAAAGATGTATATCTGAATGTTCACAGCAACATTATTCATAAATAGCCAAGAAATAGGAATAATCCAAATGTCATCAACTAATGAATGGGTAAGTATGTAGCATTGTCATACAATGGACTATTACTCAGCCCTCCAAAGTAGATACATGCTACAACATAGATGAACCTGGAAAGCATCTTGCTAGTGCTAAGGAAATTGGTAGGAAATGAAAGTGACTTGTGTGTGTGTGTGTGTGTGTGTGTGTGTTGCTGGGGATTGAACCCAGGGCCTTGTGCATGTGGGGGAAGCACTCTACCAACTGAGCTATGAGATATATCCCCAGCCTTAGAGTGACTTCTAATGGGTATGGATTTGGGGGGAGGAAGATAGAAATATTTAAAAATAGATTGTGATAAAAGTTGCACAACTCTGAGAATAAACTAAAAGTTGTTAGATAGTATACTTTAAAGGGTGAATTGTGTGGCATGGGAACAACTATGCCTCCAAGTAGTTGTTAAAGAACAAAAGGGCATGTTGTAGGTAGGGTAAAATTTCAGAATTGGAACTGTTGGATCAAAGGAGAAATGCATCTAAAATTTTGATAATATTGACAAATTGGGGGTCCATAGAGTTTTTAACATTTTTGCTCCCATCAGAAATGTATGAAAGGGCTGGGGTTGAGGCTCAGTGGTTGAGCGCTCGCCTAGCACATGTGAAGCACTGGGTTCCATCCTCAGCACCATATAAAAATAAATAAAATAAAGTCATTATGTCCATCTTCAACTAAAGAAAAATATTTAAAAAGAAAAAAAGAAATGCATGAAAGTACAAGATGGGTTTTTTTTTTTTAAATCTCCATTGTATGTTTAGGGAAACTGAGGCATGGAAAATTCAAGATCACATAGTTGATAATATCCAAGCTGTAAGTGAAACCAGGACGGGTGGTTTTGTAAAACTTGTGCTCCACTCATTTAGTGTTTTTCGTAAGGTCACTTTGGTCTTTAAAAAAAGCACATAGGGTTGTTTTTTTTTTTTTTTTTTTTTTCTGTTTCTATTTAATGTGTTCCTGCCCCGATCTTTATTGTTTCTTTTTTCTGCTCATTTGGGTTTTATTTGATCTTTCTTTTTCTCTTTCTTAAGGTAAAAGCTAAGAACACTATTTGAAACCTTTCTTCTTTTAGTCCTATAAATTTCCCCCTAAGCACTGCTTTAGGGGCATCCAACAACTTCTGATGTATGACACTTTCACTTCATGTCAGTTTAAAGTAATTTCTAATGTCTCTTTTCTTTTTTGACCCTTGAGTATTTCAAATTATCTTATTAGTTTCCACATATTTGGGGACTGTTACTGATTTATAATTTAATTCCATGTGGTCAGAATTTGACAAATTTTAAATATATTAAAATTTGTTTTATACTTGGAATATGACTAAAGATAATAAAAAGTAGTTGATATTTTTGAACATAGTTATGTGGATGCACATTTCCATCTGATGTCATTTTTCCTTCTTTCTCGAGGATTTCCTTTAATTTTTCTTTTAGAGCAGGTCTGCCAGTGATCAATTCTTTCAGCTTTTTTATTTTTGCAAAATGTCATTATTTTTCCTCTTATTTGAAATGTATTTACACTGGGAATAGTAGTCTAGCTTGGTGGATATTTTGTTTTTTGTTTTGTTTTTTCATTTTGTACTTTAAAGATGGAATTCTAATTGTCTTCTGCCTTGAAATATTTCCAACAAGAAGTCTGCTATCATTCTTTATTTCTTTTTATATTATGTGTGCCTTTTTCTCTACAGCTTTTCAGATTTTTGTCTTTATTACTTGTTTTAAGCAATTTTATTATTATTATGTGCCTTAGTGAAATCTTATTTATGCTTATTGTGCTTGATTTTCACTGAGATTTTTTAAATTCATGCTTTCTAGTTTTTCTAAGCTTGGGAGATTTTTTGTTATTTGTTCAAATATTATATGTTCCCCTTCTCTTTTAGGGACTCTAATTGCACATATGTTAAACTTCTTGAAGGTTTACCATAGCTCTTTAATGACCTATTTATTTTTTTAAAATATTTTCTCCATCCTTCATTTTGGATAGTTTCTTTTGCTATGTCTTCAAATCTGCTAACTTTTCTTCTGTGTTGTCAAACCTGCTTTTAATCCCATCTAGCATGTCTCTGTCCTTACAAGACATTGTATTTTTTCATGTCTAAAAGTTTGATTTGGGTCTTTTATTTTTCCTTTCTTTCTTCTTAGCATAATCAATCATTACTCTATCTTTCTGAACATACAGAATATAGTAATTATAATTCTTTTAATGACTTATATACTAATTCTATCTTATGTGCTATTTTTGGGTCAATTTCTCTTGAATAGTTTGTCTTTTCATATGGGTTATATTTCCCGTTTCTTTGCATGCCTGATAGTTTTTGGTTGAATGTGAGACCTTGTGAATTTTACCTTGGTGTGTGCTGATCATTTTAGTATTATTATAAATCTTCTTGAACTTTGATCTGGGATGCAGCTAAGTTACTTGAAAAGTTTCTTCCTTTAGGTTTGTTATGCAGGTTTGTTAGGCAGAACCACTACTCCCCACCCCCCACTATCAAAGAAATAGCCTTCTAAGGAATTTACTCGATATACCATGATCTGTGAGGTTTCCCACTCTGATTGACATGGACACAAAGTTTTTCCAGGTCTGTGTAAACTTTGGAAATTGCTTTTTTGCTCAATTTTGGGAAAATCTTTCATTAGATCTGGGTGGTTTCCTCACACCCTAGTCCTGCTTGACATTTGGCTTAAGTCCTGGGGGGAACCCTGAAGATCTCTGAAGCTCCTTCTCGCTCTAGAAAGCTTTCTTCTCTCCATTTCTATGACCGTGAACTCTAGTTACACTAGACTTTCTGCTCTGTCTCCTCAGCTTAGGGAGATAGCTGGGATCTTCCTTGAGCTGCAGCCTGGAAACTCTCCCCAGGTGGAAGCTAGCATCTGTAGGGCTCACCTCATTAGTTTCTCCTCTCTCAGGGATTGCTGTTTTGTGCTGCCTGGTGTTTCAGTGTCTGAAAACTGTTATTTCATGTATTTTATTCAAGGTTTTCAGTTGCTTTAGGGCAGAGGATAAATTGACTCCATAATTCATCTTCCCAGAAACCCTGTAACTCCACTTTTACACTTAATTATCACAAAAATCTTAAATATTAGGTATGATCATCCCCATTTTACAGGAAGAAAATTGTGGGATTAAGTTGTAGTAGAGTAGGTAAAAAGATGGGCTATGTAGCCAAACAATCTGGTTTTGAGTTTCTGATCCCCTATTTATTAACTTTGTGACCCTGGGAACATTTCTTGACCCCTGTGCCTCAGTTTACCCTCTTATAAGAATTGGAAAGCTAACAATAGAAATGAACTTATAGGATTGTTTGGGGGGGGGGTGAATAAGTTAACATACAACTGGCATACAGTTACCATGTAACTATTAGTTATTATCAGAGTAGTTAAAAATCTAGAGTTGGGCGACAGGCATCCCCACATTGAATTCCAGCTCCATCACTAACTCACTGTGCAAACTTCGCCATGTGTGTCAATCAAGGTTCAATTAGAGAAGCAGAATCACTAGGAGATTCTAACGTGAAACATACAGGAAAGGGAATTCTGAGAGCTATAGTTCAGCTGAGCCTGGCTGACACATTACAAAGCCACCACCCACACTACTCAGCTGCTGTGAGAGTCTATTTCCTCATCTCTGGGATGGGATAATAATGCCCCTCATTGGATTAACTGGCATAAAGCACATGAAGCTTTGGCACGTTGTCTGGCACAGGGTTAAGTTCCGTAAGTGATTTTTACTGTAGCTTCCTAGGATCCCACAGATAGTAGCTGCCAGAGGAGTGATCTGAACCCCCAGCTGCTGTCCCCAAATCCTGTTGCTCTTTCCACTGCACCATACTGCCCCCCTGTGCTGGGCCTGGGAGTCTGGAAAAGAGTAAAAATGTCCCTGCCCACAGGGTCCCACCATTCAGCAGTGGGTTAGCCCGGGGCACAAATAAATATATATAGGTTAGGAAAAGGAAGGCGGTCTCCATTATCTGGAGGCTTCTAGAGACTGGCTCTAAGCTGAATTCCTGTGTGGGGAGCGGGGGAGGGGCCATCGTTTGCTGCATACATACTTTGTGCCTGGCACAGTGGTGGGCAGTTTTTGTGGTGATCACAGTTAGTCCTCCCAATTAAAGAATGAGCTAGATATTAATACCATCCCTGCAATCCAGATAAGGGAACTGAGACCCAGAGAGATTAAGTCACTTGACCTAGGTCACAGAGTGCTCAAATGACAGACCACCCAGGTCCCGAGCCATGGTTAAAATGGCAGTGGACACTGCACTTGGGGTCTGTTCAAGGGTCGCTTCTGTACGGGGGGAGGGGGGACACCCTGAGCTTGGAAGCCAGGGTCGACTCCGGAGCCCCTGCCAGGTCTGCCCCTGCACCTGAGTCTGCCCATGGGCGGCGGGCGCAGCGGTGGCTGCAGTGCCTTGGTGGTGGTGGCAGCGGCAGCGGCAGCAGGGAGACAGTCACACCTCGCTGTTTTGTAAACTGTTTCTCACAGCTTGTTTGTTCCGGGTTAGGGCTGGAGCGGCACCGTATGGAAGTGTGACTCATTGTTTAATGTGGCAGCTCATTAGCAGAGCTTGTTGCTGCCTCTCATTTCTCTGCTCTTGCTAATTGGAGAGCCCAGTGGGGCCCTGGCTTCCCGGGAAGAACCGGCCCAGCACCCCCAGGGCTCCAGCTGGCCCTTGCCCCTCCTGGCTCCCTAAGGAGACCACTCCAAGCCTGTGGACACTGGTGTCCGTCAGACCGCGTTCAAACGCCACCTCATCCTGGCTTTGTAGCTTCGGACAAGCCATCCCTCCCCTCTGAGCCTCAGTTTCTTTATCCACCTAATGGGGAGATGGTATCCACCTTACCAAGGTGGGTGAGAGGCACAGTATTAATGTGTGAAGTCCCTGGTTTGTAGTGTTGCTATCATTAAGCTAAAGCCTCAGAGAGCCCCTCAGTCCTGACCTACCTGTGCCAGTCACCCAGCCCCAAGGTGCTTCAGAAGGTTAAGGGACAAGGGCAGTTTCCACTTTGATAATCTAACAACATTTCTTCCTTTCGTGCTTAATCCCTACTAAGGCAGATCCACTCAGAAGAGGCTCCATTTGCTTTCTGTGCCCCCAAGGGAGGCAGCACAGCCCAGCTTTGGACCTCCCTGACCCTCCTAGAGGGACGGTCCTTTCCCTGCATCTCCCCCTGTTCTCTTTGAGTCCACACAGAAGTGCCTGCTCAGTTGCCCCATGACTGTCCTTTTCTATTTGAAGGCAGTGATCACATCCTCTGTGCAAGTCTTCTGTCCAGGTGGGTCTTGTCCAATTCCATCAACTGTCCCTTACATGACCTGGTTCCCAGGGTCACTGAATACAGCTCACTGGACAGTGACGTTAGTGCTGTGGCTTCATTCTGCATGTCTGACCCCCCATTTCTGGATACGCTGCTCTTTGCCGAGGTGCTCTGGAATGTGGGATCCAGAATTCCATGCAGTCTCCTGCAGAGTGGCAGGGGGTTGGGAGGTAGGCAGCCCCAGCTCCTCCAACACAGTTGCTTTCCAACTGCACATGAACCACATGTGCAATTTTAAAATATTATTGGTTGCCTTAATAAAATTAAACAGAAATAGATAACATCAACTTAAAAATATTTTTATTTAAATGAAGATATCACTTCAGTATGTAAAAATCATTAATGAGTTGAATACGGTGGCCATGCCTGTAATCCCAGCTCCTTGGGAGGCTGAGGCAGAAGGATTGCAAGTTTGAGGCCAGCCTTGGCAATTTAGTGAGACCCCAAAAGGGGCTGGAGGTGTAGCTCAGGGGCAGAGTGTTTACCATGCTTGATTGAGACCCTGGGTTCAGTCCCTAGTACTGATACAAACAAAAAATGTTAATTAGATCCTGTAAAGTTTTTTGTCCATACAAAATTTTTCAGTTGCAAGTTTTACTCTTCTAGCACACCCCATTATGGACCAGCCATGTTTCAAGTACTTATAACCACTCAAGACTAGAAGCTGTGGTGTGGGGTGGTGCAGCTCTAGACCGTGACTCTGCGAATGGATCTGAATTGGCCTTGACATTGTGGCTGACACATCACTCTGACTCAAGAGGGAGGGATAGTCGCAAGCTTGAGGGTTGTTAGGGCACCAGCTGTTAGGAGGTCTGGGTCTCAGTCTTGGTTCTATCACTAGTTCATGACCTGTATGGGAAGTCACTGTCCTTTTCCAGGCCTTGGTTTCCTCATCTGACAAATACCAGATGATAAGAAGAAGAAGGTAGCCCCTGCTCCGTGCCAGGGACTCTATGGTGCTTGTTGTGCTGGTGTGAGTTCCCGGGAAAGCCCGTGTTGTAGGTTTTCTTACCTGTGTTGTAGGATTAACCCCAAGAGTCACTCCAGGGCTTTTGGCTTCACATAGCTGGTGGATGGGTGGCTTCTGTCTTCCTGGCCGCCACAGATGTAGGGCTCATTTTCAAGCACCCCCACTCCTGTCCTTCCTTGTTGTGTGTCCTTCCCTAGTAGCAGACAAAGCACAGGCGATAGCAGCATTTTGAGGTGTTGGCAGGTGGTGATCTGCTAGGTGGAAACACCTCCCTCTGCCTAGGCATCCATCTGTCACTCTAGAGCTGTTTGGCCATGGTGGTAGAGGCCAGGTCTTGGTCCCTCCCTGCGCCTGTTCCTGCTGTGCTAGGGCCTAGTAGAGAAAACCCGAGACATCCCACTGCCCAAGGCTCCCTCCCCTCATGTGCGCGCTCCCCAACTCTGCTGGTCCAGCTGATGTCTCCTCCCTTACCACAGACCTCCTTCCATTCCAAGAGCCACATGTGTAGCTTTAAGCAAAACGTGTCACTTGACAGAATCTCAGTTCCATGTCTGAGATAGGGAAGAATTCCACCTGCTCCCAAGGCTGGTGGGAGTGGGCATGGTGATATGTGAAGGCCCTGGCTCAGTATTTTGAGTCAAAATTAATTATGATTGAATCTTTATAAATCATTTAAGAACAACTTGTTCTTGTTTTCCCACACCAGGTCCTTGCTGGGCTCCTCTGCATGCTCCACATGGCTCACTACCTAGTTCCCATCCAGGTCCTTTTAACCTGGGTGGGTCTGCTCCCCAGTGACTCCTGTTTGGGGAACTCATCCACAGATGACCATTTTTCTCTAGAAAGAGTCACAGAATGGTGGGGCCAGAGGGGAGCTTGGTGATGCCCATCACTGAGACCAGCCATGTTAGAAAACAGGACAGAAGTGACTAGTACCATGAATCTAAAGTATATTACACCCTTCCCTGTGTTTCCAAAGAGAAGCTGAGTCATCTGATTTTAACTTTTCCTGGAAGATTCAGGACCGTTGTTCTGGACAGATATTTCCATGTGTCAGTGGAGTGGAAAGTGCTGACCTTTGAATGTCCACTCAGCGCTGGGTGTCCAGCGAGGTCGTCCAAGCCTTACACAACCCCGACATAAAGTTTGAATAGCAGCCTCTCCACAGAGGAGGAAACTGAGGCTCAGAGCTATGTCATGGACAGGTCAAGAATTCAGCTCCCCCAGATGGACTCCAACATCTTCCTCGAAGCTTCTGCCCCTCCTCATGCTCTCTGCCCCAGTGGACATCTCTCCTGCCACACCAACAGCTGATAAAGTAAGGCTCTTGTGCAGAAGGGCTCAGCCCTCCCCACCTCCACATTGCCCCCTTCAGGGCCTCTGGCTCCTACTTGAGTGTCCCTGGCCAACAAGATTTCTTAAGTGACCTCCATGGTCTGGCCTCATCCTTGCTGGGGCTGGGAGGTCACACTGTGGGCAGCTTCTGCCTTACTCTGGCCTGCTTGGGTCTGGGGAAGCAGTTACTGCAGCACCTGCTTTTCCACCTTGCTTTCTTGACCTGTCCGTGACATTTGCACTTGTCCTTGTCATTTCTTTTCTAACCACTCTGTCCTCTTGGTTTTCATGGTTCCCCGTTTCCTAGCTCACTGCTGCTCCTCCCAGAAAGCCTTTCCGGTCTGCCCTTGCTCTGCTCCCCCAAACGTGCTGCTGTCCTCCCACAGGCCCCCTTTGGCTTTCTCTTCTTTTCCCATCTTGCTCCAATATCACTCTCAGGGTCTTCATGCCCCCCATGATTTCACCATCTCTGCATCAAGGATCCCCAACCTCATCTCCTGTGTAGGTTTCTTCCCAGAGCCCCAGACTGTATGCCAATGGCCTGCTGAATAGACTTCATCCCTGGCTGTCACACCAGCATCACGAATTCAGCTCCCCCAGACAGACTCCATCATCTTCCTCCAAAGCTTCTGCTCCTGTCCCTGACCCTGCTCTCTGCCCCAGGGGACACCTCTCCCGCCACACCAACAGCTGATGAAGTAAAGCTTCCGTGCCACGTGAGTCCATGGCTCCCTGCATCCCCAGTCAACCTAGAGAGCTGGGGGTGACTTGTCATTCTCATTTCACAGATGAAGATATGGGGACCCCATGCACAAGTTCCTGGTGCATGGTGAGCGCTTGGCAAGGGCTGCTTCTCTCTCTCTCTGGCTTTTGGTTTTTCAACAGTCTAAATTCATAAATTAAATCAGCTATGTTCAAGCTGAGCCAGAGTAGACAGCAGCTGTTCCCACCTGAGAACACCTGCAGGTGTCCGGCTCACTCTGAGACTCCAGCTTGGCAAACAGATCACCTGGCTGGCTTCTAGTTCCGAGATATCTCACTCCTAGCTCTCTCCCTCCCGAATTCCAAACTGCTTCAGCAGCCTGTCCACGAGGAGGCTGTGCAGAGAGTTCCACCGGAGCCCCATGTGAGACCTGCACCCCCACACCTGCCTCTTCCCTGGAGTAACAGCCTAAGGACAGGCCATGACAGTGTTTTGAGGTGTATGAGCAGGTGGCCATGTGCTAGGCCTCCACCTGTCCAGATATGTGGCCTGTCACTCCAGAGCTATCCCAACATGGTTGCTGAGTGTGGGGCCAGATCTTTGCCCCTCCCCTGTTATGTTTACCATCATTGTCATTATCACCCTAACGACAACCGTGAAAAGTAGGTATTATCAATGCCACCTTGCAGCTACAAAAATTGGGGCTCAAAGAGGCAAAGCAACCTGCCCAAGGTCCCAGAGCCCAAGCCAGGTTTTTTCCATGTCAAATTTCAGAGTGAACACTTGGCTTAAAAGAGTAAATTAAGTCATTCTTAAAATGACTTGTAAAATGTAGGCATCAAAAAAATAAAAGACTTGTAGAATGAGTCCCAGCAAATACCACCCAAAGACTTCCTTTCTGCTGACACTGGACCAGGTACCTTCAGTGCACTGTCTCCATTGTCTTCCTGCTGTTTTAGTCACCTATGTCACGGCTGTGACTAAAGGATCTGACCAGAACACTGTAAATGAGGAAAGGTTTATTTGAGGGCTCATTGTTTCAGAAGTCTTAGTGCATAGAAGGCCGGCTCCATTCCCTGGGGGCTGGAGGTGAGGCTGAACATTGTGGCTGGGAAGGGTGGTGGAGGGAAGCAGCTCACAGCACAGTGCTCAGGACTAAGAGAGAGAGAGAGAGAGAGAGAGAGAGAGAGAGAGAGAGAGAGAGAGAGATCCGCCTCTCCAGATACAAATATACACCCAAAGCCACACCCCAATACCCACCTCCTCCAGCCATACCCTATCACTTTAGTTACCACTGAGTTAACTCAGTAGGGACCAGGGGGTTAAATCCCTGATTGGGTTAAAGCTCTCACAACCCGATCATCTCTCCTCTGAACCTTCTTGCACTGTCTCACATGTGAGCTTTTGGGGGACACCTCACATCCAAACAATAATACCCGCCAAACTTGTGTGTTAAGGGGAATTTTCCCCCTATCCCAGACATGGCAGTGGAGATTCTGTCAAGCACAGTCATTTGTTCAAAGTTCCACAGGTGACAGGTGATGCCTTAGGACTGGAAGATGACTTTGAGACTTCAAACCCAGTGTTCAGTCCTCCTAAGAGACTGTGGTCAAAATGAGGGACTGGGTAGGATGCAGGCTGAGAAGCTTGGGTAAGATGATGTCTGGAGTTTCTCTCTACTGCCTTCTGGAAGAGCAGAGATAGGCACAAAGTCCATTTTGGGGGTGGGGTGTGGATAAGGACACTGAGGCTTTGAGAAGTATAGTAACATGTTTGAGCTTACACAGTTGGAAAGTGGTGATGTGATATTCCACTAGCATCTGTCTGATTCAGGCCTTTGTCCTCTGCACCAGTCCACGCTGTGGTTGCCAAAGCCACACTCCCCCTCCTTCTGACAGTCTTCTCCAAGCCGGAGCCTAAGGTCCATTCAGAACTCTGGATCCTTTTCTCTCAGGTAGAAAGTACTGGAGCCCTTCTGCATTACACCCCCAAACAGTGTCAGGTACTATTAGGTGATTTGCATGCATTACTCACTTAATCCTCATAACAACCCTGGGAGGAAGGAGCAACTATTATCCCCATTTTTATGGAAAAAAAAAAAAATCTGAGGCCTCAAGAGGTTGCGCAATTAAAACTGTGGGAACTGGAAACTGAAATTTGCATCAGAGACAGACTCCAGATGTAGATTCTTTTAAGTTTTTTTTTTTGCCATGCTGGGAATGGAACCCAGGGCCTCGCACATGCTAAGCCAGTGCTCTTCCACTGAGCTAAGTGAGCAGCCCTGACCGTGGATTCTTTTTTTTTTTTTTCTTTCTTTCTTTCTTTCTTTTTTCTTTTTTTGGTACCGGGGATTGAACCCAGGGGCACTTAACCACTGAGACACATCCCCAACCTTTTTTTGTATTTTTTACTTAGAGACAGGGTCTTACTGAGTTACCTAGGGACTCACTAAGTTGCTGAGGCTGGATTTGAACTCATGATCTTCCTGCCTCAGCCTCCCGAGTCTCTGGGATTACAGGTATGCACCACTGCACCCAGCAGGCTGTGGGTTCTTTTTTTTTTTTTTTTTTAAAGTAGGTATTTTTTTTTAATATTTATTTATTTGCTTTAGTTGTACACAATGTGTTTATTTGTATGTGGTGCTGAGGATCGAACCCGGGTCACGCACGCGCTAGGCGAGCGCTCTACCGCTGAGCCACAATCCCAGCCCAGGCTGTGGGTTCTTAACTGCTGCCCTCTTCCACTTTTTCTTGTCTGGGTTGGGTGTAGGTTTCTCCTCTGAGGTATATCATGCCATGAGCCCTAAAGATCAAAGTCCAAATCTCTAGCTACCCTGTCACTGTCCCTAAATTCCCATGCTTCTTAAGGACACCACTTACACTCATCTAACACTATGGATTAAGTCCTTCTGTCAGTTGGGGACTTCCTTTGACCATTTTTGCCCCTAGCCTCCAACTGTCACAATCACCTTCATGGTAGGCATTATTGTCTCTATTTTCCTGAGGTCTCAGTTGAGTCTCTAGGGTCTCACAGGGTGGGTATCAAGCTCATAACCAGATCTGGCTGTCTGCAAGACCCATGCCCTCTCTACCCACTGCACCCCTACAGGGAGGCCCTCATCCTGGAAAGCTGCCATTTGAACGACGATGTCAGTTCTCTGGCCAGCCCTGCCCTTGCTCAGGTGCTCACACCAGCTGAGACTCAACTCCTGCTCACACAGGGGCAGAGAAGGAGGGTCTCAGTGAGTCCTAAGGCTCCCTGGTGATCTGAGAGCCCTGGGTGCTGTCCTCATGACTCCATCACAAGGTTCACACAGGGGACAGAGTCCAGCTCCAGCAGAGGACCAGACACCTGAGCTTGGGGCCAATATGCATGCATCTCTGGCCACCCCTATGGCTCCAGAGGGGTCACCAGTCACATGCTCCTCAGTAGAGGACTTACTGACTACCAGGCCTCTGGAGCATTCCCTGAGACCCTCCTGAGCAGACTCAGTGCTTCCAGACCCCTATGAACTCTTCAAAACTGAGGAGCGTATACATTACCAAGCCACTGAGCTCTTCAGCTGGACTCCATCAGCACCCATTCATTCATTCACTAAATAATTTTCTTGAGGACAGGTATTCTAGCAGCTCTCTTTATTTGTCTTTCATTATTTTTAATTTGTTATAAAAATATTCAACAATACAAAACTTATAAAGTAAAAGGGGGAGCTTCCCTTGACCCCTAATATCATTCTTGATTAGAACTAATTACTCTTAACAATTTGGGGGAATTCTGGAAATTCTTATATATGTGTTTATAAATATTCTGCACATGTATTTACAGAAATATAACCATATGACACAGTGCCTGGCAGGTAGCAGCACTACTGTTTTTCTGTCACCTCTTTTTTACTTGGTGTAGTCTTATTTCTTTGGGTTAGCACATGGAAGTCTACCTTGTTTCCTTTAAGAGTTGCTTAGTTTTCCTGTGCGTAATTATGCCATAACATGATCTCCTTCAGATGAATTTTCTTGCTTTTGTATCACAACCAGGATCATTTCTTGAGGGCCTGTCGTGTGCCTGTCACTGGAGCAGTCCCTTTGCATATACATTTTTATGAATATGTCATTCTTATTCTTATGTACCTCATGCTTGGCATATTATAGGTGCTCACAAAATTATTGGAAGTTCTAACACAAATTCTTTACAAAGTCTCTTATATTCCATTCCCCACCTCTTCCCATTCTCCATTCAGGTCCTGAGCTGGGCTTGAGGAAGAAATGAGTAAGACAAAGACCTTGTGCTTGAGCAGGTAGGGAAACAGAATTGTAGCAGAGAATGTGGAAAAGAAAAAAACACACAAGGAACAGAGAAGGAATGATTGACAGGTCATGATAGTTAATTTAATGTGTTGACTTGACTGGGCCAGTGGGTGCCCAGATTAAATGTTATTTCTGGGTGTGTCTTTGAGGTCAGCATTTGAATCAGTGGATTCATGTAAGCTGCCTGGTACCGAAACCCGGGAAAACCTCTCGGAGGCAGAGTTAAGCTTTTACTACTTTTACTTCTACTTTCTTAGAGAGAGCTTAGAGAGGGAAAGAAAGATTTTTAGAGAGAAAGATTAAAGCGAGCTTTTCTTCTTGTCTTCTTAGCTTAGAGTTAGAGCTTCTTTCTTCTCTCTTCTTTCTTCCTTCTTCTGTCTTCTGTCTTCCTCAGGAGTCTCGGCCTAACTCTGACCAATCATTACTTCTTCTATCTGGTTTCTCTTCTGTCTTCTATCTGGTTTCTCTTCTGTAACCGCTCTGCCTATGTTCTGGCCGCTCTGATTCTTCTGACCGACCGAGTGGCTGCCCGACTGACCGAATGAATTCGTTCTCTCCTAACTCGGACCGCTTTCACCCGGTTATATACCTTCAGCTTTGCGAGTGCCTACAGGTGCGTCACATACATATCAGGTGGAACCTATGGCTTCCAGCTAGCTACAACAGCCCTTTCTAATTAGGGCTCCTTCAGATTCAGGAAAGGAGATTGTACTCCCTGATATGGATAGGCACCATTCAAGTTGTTAAAGGTCTGAATGGAAGAAAAAGTGGAAGAAGGGAGGATTTATCCTCTTCCTGCCTGTCCACTTGAGATGGGACCTCCCTGCCCTTGGATAAGGATTTATACACCATGGTTTTCCCTGGTTCTTAGGTCACTGGTCTTGGAATGGAAGTACACCACTGAATCTCCTGGGTTTCCAGCTTACAGCTGTGATGTGGAACTTGTCAGTCTCCATAATTACAGGAGTCAATTCCTCATTATCTATCTATCTATCTATCCATCTATCTATCTCTTTATCTATCATCTATACATCCATCTTCTATCACTTCTATTTCTCTGGAGAATTCTGACTAGTACAATACCCAAAGGGGTCCAGACAGCTCAGCTGAGTTTCAAAGGGTACTAAGAGATCCTCAGGCTTATGAGGGAACTGCACTGGAGCTGTCTATACCCTACATGTGATATACTTTCTGCATCTAGGATTTTTCTCCCTCATCCATCCACATTTACTCCCTTAAAAAAGGATTTGGGTTAGATTCTAATTTTTTTTTTTTATAAAATGACACATACAATAACAATAAGAGCTTTAAGTGAGGAAAAGGAGTAAGAGTTTTGTAATAAAACAGAAAAAGAGAATGAGCCATAAACCTAAACTGAGGATAGTTACTGCAGTTGAATACACGATTTTGCTCTATGCTTCCTAGCAGGCAGAAAGCACCATTGTTATACCTACTGAAATTTAGGAACACGAAGGTGCCACCAGTAGAGCCCGTGCCCACTCACCCCTCTCTATTGGTCCTTGGTTTGTTCACTTGTTTGTGGCCCCTTTGTGTATTTGGCTGGTTGTACAGTTTGGATCTTGAATGTCCCACAAAGTCCCAGGTATTGAAGGCTTGGTCCCCAGCCCACAGCACTGTTGGACATGGTGCCCTTTTAGGAGGTGGGGCCTAGTAGAAGGAAGTTAGATTATTTGGGGAGTGCACTGGAAGGAGACCGTGGGACCCTGGCCCCTCTTCTTCCTCTCTTTCACTACCCAGCCACCATCAGGTAAGAAGCCTCCTCTGACACACGCTGCCTGCCCTTCTGTGCTGCCTCACCATGGACCCAAAGGCATGCAGGCCAAATGAGCACTGATTGAAACCATGATCCAAAATTAACCTTCCCTTCTTATAAGTTGACTATCTCAGGTACTTGGTCACAGTAACAAAAAGCCTTCCAACACAACTGGTCAGTGTTTTGGATTGATCTTGAATTGTTACTAAATTGGATGGTGATGTCATGGAGACCACAGTCTGGAGCACCTACTGTGTGTCATCCCTTCACAACTGCCCCACTCTGTGACATGAACAGAGAAGAAAAATGAGTCTCAAAAGAGTGAAGCAAAACACTGGCCAGGTTGGCCTAAGGGCCCACATCTTCAGATCCCAGCATAGCCTCTTCTCCAGGTTTGGTGGGGACAGAGAGCTTAGGGTAAGATATCTCAGCTCCAGGAACCAGCCTTTGTGATCAGTTTACCAAGCTGCAGTGAGCAGGACCCCTGCAGGTATCAGGTGAGAATAGCTGTTACCCTAGCTCAGCTTGAATGTAGCTGGTTAATTTATTAACTGAGACTGTTGAAAAACCAAAAGTCATAGAGAAAGAAGCAGCCCTTGTCAAGTGCCCACTGTGTGCCAGGAACTTATATCATCATGTCTTCCTCTGAGTCAGGAATGACAATGAAGTCGTCCCCAAGCTCTCGGGTTGACTAGGGATCCAACAAGCCATGGGCTCACTTGGCATGGAGAGCGTGCTCTATCAGCCCTTAAGAATATCACTGTTCTTTTTTTAAAAAATATTTACTTATTTGCTTTAGTTGTACACAATGCGTTTATTTGTATGTGGTGCTGAGGATCGAACCCGGGCCGCGCACGTGCTAGGCGAGCACTCTACCGCTGAGCCACAATCCCAGCCCCTCTTTTTTTTTTAATATTTATTTTTTGTTGTAGTTGGACACAATATCTTTATTTTATTTATTTATTTTTACGTGGTGCTGAGGATCAAACCCAGGGCCGCACTTGTACTAGGTGAGAGTTCTACCGCTGAGCCACAACCCCAGCCCTTATCTGTATCATTATTTTCATCTTCCTCACAACAGTCTCATGAGGTAGGTATGGCCAGTGCTGCTCCATTGCTCAGGAGGGTGGCTCAGGGAGGTGACACACCCCAGGGCCCTGAGTTAGAGCCAGGTTTCTGACCAGGCTGACTTAGTACAATTCCTGTGCTCACTCCACACTCAGTGACAGAGGCCACGACACAAAATGAAGGTTGAGGACAAGCTGGCAGAAGGCAGCCAGGCTAGAGGTTAAGTGTATGTGATGTTAGGGTCCTTCACTGGGTGAAGGGCCTTGAAATGGCAGTTGCAGAGGGAACTTGGACATGCAGGGTGGGCAGCAGCTGAGGTGTGGTCCTTGTGCTGGGGCCAGGCTCAGGCCACACTGAGCACCAAGAGGAACAGAAGTGGCCACAGTGCAGAGAGGCTGGACCAACTGCTCAGGGTGCTGGGAACCTAGAAAGGGTAAGATGACAGCATTGATGGACCACATTCATGACTTGTCCTCATTCCATCTAACTCCAGTATTAAATTGCAGTGATTAAAAGGGAGAAGTTGAGGGTGTGGTCAGAGCATATTTTATAAAGTGCTCAGGGGAGAAGACGGCTTGTCCATCCCTGTTACCCTGTCAGCCACACGTGGCCTGGGCTGTCTGTGCCGCCCTTACCTGACATCACCATGTGTGTAGGCAGCAACCAGGTGAGAGAAAGCAGCTGCAGTGCTGAAAGCACAGGTTCTGCGGTTGGAGCACCCTGGCTTAGAGCCTGGCTCTGTGACCTGCAGAAAGTGTGTTGACATCTCTGAGTCCCTCCTGCCCCTTCTAAAAGAATGCCAAGCTCTCAAGGTTAATTAAGGATCAAGTGAGAACTGTGGAACCACTTAGCATACAGGCTGGACCGAGTAAGCGCTTGATAAATATTATTATCTTTGTCATTGTCTTACTTCATTTGGGCTGACATAATAAAACCTCATAGACTGTGACTTTCAAAATCAACGTATTGGCAAATCTGGTGTCTGGTAAGGACTACTTTCTGGTTCATAGACTTTGACTTCTCACTGCAACCTCACAAGGCAAAAAGAAAAAAGAGATCTCAGAATCCTCTTTTCTAAATTTAATTTATTATTATTTAGAGTGTTATAGTTACACATAGTAGTTGGGTTCTTCTTGACAAAATCATACCTGCATGAATTCAATTTCAATTCACGTTCCCTCACTTTTCCTTCCCCTCCTCCCTCCCTCCATTCTTTCCCCCCTACTCTGCTAATCTTCCTTTCACTTAAGTATTTATTTATATTTTTGATTGGTTCTACTCATACATAAAGGTGAAATCCCCTGTGGTATATTATATGCACATAGCATGATTTTTAAGTATTCGTTCCGCATTTCATCCCCTTTCCCATCACTGCTCCTTCTTTTTTGATCTTTTTCTTCTACTCTACTGATTTTTCCTATACCTTTATGATATCCAATCTTCCCCTCCTTCTTTCCCCTATTTTGCTCTAACGTCCATATGTGAGAGGAAATATTCAATCCTTGATTTTCTGAGACTGGCTTATTTCACTTAGCAAGATATTCTCCATTTCCATCCATTTACCAGAAAATGCCATAATCCATTTTTCTTTATGGCTGAGCAAAACTCCATCGTGTGTATATACCACAATTTACTAATCCATTCACATACTGACAGGCATCTGAGTTGATTCCATAAATTGGTTAGTGTGAATTATGCTACTATAAACATTGAGGTGGCTGTATCGCTGTAATATGGTAATTTTAGTTGTTTTGAATAAATACTGAGGAATGGGATAGCTGGGTCATAGGGTGGTTCCATTCCAAGTTTTTTTGAGGAATTTCCATACTGCTTTCCAGAGTGGTTGTACTAGTCTGCAATCCTACCAACAATGTCCGAATGTACCTTTTCCCCCCACAACCTTGCTGGTATTTATTATTATTCATGTTCTTGATGACTGCCATTCTGTCAGTCCTCTTTTGTAAGGGCACTAATCCTATTCATGAGGGCTTTATTCCAGTGACTTAATCATCTCCCACAGGCCTCATCTTTTAATATTGTGGGAGTGAGGATTTCAACATAGGGATTCTAGGGAGACTTAAACATTCAGGCCATAGCTGTCATCATCATCATCATCATCATCATCATCATCATCCTTACAATAGCACTGTGAGGTCTCCTCATAAGATGTCCTTAGTTTCCGCATCTGCAAACTGGGAATGGTGCCAACTACTGTAAAGTGTGGTTTTCAGGATTAAGTGAGAGGACCTGTCGTGTCATGCTTGGCACAGAACAGGCTTTCCCTCCTCCTCCTGTCGGCCACCTGCATTGGGCAGGTTGCTCCAATTACCTAATTCACTGGAGCCCACGGCCTTTCTGCCAGGATTCCTCAAGACAATAAGGTCCTGAGACCCAGAGTCAGGCTGAGGAGGAGTCGATACTTTCCATGCACCGCAGGAATACGGGTAAGGTCAAGTTGTCAGCCAGAGAGAGAAATAACAGTCCTTTAGAGGTTATACAGCTCTTTCTGTGCCACAGGACCTGCTCTCATTCTGGTACCCACTCTAAAGGCACAGGTGTTTTGATTTCCACTTTGCAGATGGGGAAAGTGATGTAAGTGACCAGTCCAGGACACACCGCACATCTTTGATAGGGTTGGTACTTCCTGCCTCCTTCCATACCTGACTATCATCCAGTGCTGGGTGATGAGCCAGTGGGGGTGAGGGAAGAATCAGTCCACCTGGATAGCATGGATGGACATCTGGAGGCTCCCCACAGACAGAGGCTCACTGGTTTGAGAAAGTCTGCTATGTCCACGGTCTGGTGGGCCTGGGGGCCAGGAGAGAGGCAGGCAGTGAGAAGAGACAACCTTCTAGAAATCTCAGGCCATTTCCAATGCCTGCTCCTTACAGTCAGGATTGGTTCTTGAGAGCTCCAAACTACTTTAGTATTTTCAAGTAAGTCTCAGGGCTCTGTGAACAGAGGCTCAGATGGGAGCTTTCAGAGGATCTGTTTCAGGCCACCCACCCATTCGATGGAGCCCCGGAGAGAAGTGACTTAGCCAAGAAGGTTGCAGCCAGTGTTCTGATAGCTGCATTGGATCAGGGAGATGAGAAGTCTGGGGTCAGGATCACCCAGAGTGGAGGTCACATGAGCAGGACAGGGCAGGAAATGGCAGGGCAGTGAGGCTGTGGGGACATGCTAATTCTTATTCTGCTGGCATTGTCAGCAAGTCTTCACGTTGTATTTTCCCTGCAACCACCCTAAGAAGTTGAGGAGACATAAGACTCAGAGAGGTCCAAAGTCAAGCAGCTTCTTAGTGAAAGAGGCAGAATTCAAATTTGGACCTGCCTGTTACATCTCTGGTACTGATACTGGGTTCAGCAGCATCCCCTCAAAATTTGCACCCTTCCCTGAACCTTACAACGTGACCCTTATTTAGAAATAGTCTTTGCAGATGTAATTAGCTAAGTTAATATGAGGACATACTGGGATAGGGTGGGCTCATAATCTAATATGGCTGGTGTCATTATAGGACGAGGAGAGACACAGAGACAGACCCAGGAGACAGCTGTATGAAGACACAGACAAGGAAGAACACCGTGTTGCTGAAGATGAAGGCAGAGGCTGGAGCGAGGCATCTCAAGGCAAGGACAGAGAGCACAGCCAGCAACCAGCAGGAGCTGGGAGGGGTGAGGAGGCGCCCTCCTCCAGAGCCTTCAGAGGGAGCATGGCCCTGCGGACTCCTTGATTTCAGAGTTCCAGCCTCCAGAGCTGTGAGACAATAAATTCCTGTTGTTTTAAGCCACCCAGTTTGTGGCACTTTGTTACAGTGGCTTTAGCAAATGAATATGTCTCCTCTCCTTGGTATAGGAAGAGGAAGGATACACGGGCATCAATCATGGAGCCCAGGTGCGGTCCTGCCAAGATCTAGACTTTGAGGGCCAACTGAAGGCAGAGGTGAAGGCTGAAGGGAACACCCCCTTGTTTAACATGGACTCTCTGCTGGACACCTCACCTGCGGGATCTTGGTCACCCCCTGGTTAAGTGTAGCTATTCCCATTTCAAAATTGAGGTTCAGAGAAGGGAAGTCATTTCCCCCATGCTTGTTTTCCCCTGCCCCTGGGTACAGTATAAGGAGCAAATCCACACCCCAGCTGGAGTCTTAGGGACACAGTTTACTCATTTCTCTTCTCCGAGCCTCACTTCCCTCATCCAGAAAATGGGAATAACAGTATCTGCTTTCCCCGTGGTTGTGAGGATGAAATGAGTTCATTCCTTCATTCAACACCTATTTACTGAAGACCTCCTCTGTGCCAGACCCTCCTCTAGGCCCTGGAACACACACCAGTGAACAGGATGGGCCAAGGTCTTGCTTCCAAGGAGTCAGATTCCCTGTCAGGTGCTTGGCAGGGCTGATACTTGGTAAGTGCTCAGTGGAGTTGAGTGGGATATGAACCTAGGAATGAGCAGAATGGTGTATGGAACAGGCTTGTCCCTTAAGAAGAGCACTACATCTCTATCCCTGTCAGTGGTGAGGCAGCCCCCTGGTCAAGGAAGACACAGAGTCCTCTGGGCCTGGGCCCCATGATCTTGGGCACCCAGCAGTAGCTGCTCCCAGATGTCTCCACAAAGCCAGCAGAACTCTATTCCCTAGGCACATCTGTGGAAGCAGCTGGAGGGGCCTTGGGTCTTCTCATGGGGGCCCTCCTTGCTACACTGTCCCTTCAGCTCTGCCTCCCCAGCTCAGCCCCACCCACTTCCTGACACTGTCCCTGCCTGGGCCAGGCCTGAGCCACCCTGGAGACGCTCCCAGCTGTCCTGATATCCCCTCTGGCTTCGGCAGACACTCCCCCTTTCTGTTCCAGAGGCTTCCTCTGGGGCACTAGCCCCTCCCTGCCTTCCAGAGGTGTCCCCGGACATCACCCCTGCACTATTCTTTTTACCCTGGCAATTGTGGCATCAAATGTCAGCCAAGCTCTGCTCAGCACAGGCAGGATGGGGTCCTCAATAACTGTGGTTTGGGGGGTCCTATGGAGCCCCCCAAGAGGGGCCAGGAGTAACTGGGTTGGCGAGGTCTGGCTCTGTCCCAGCAAAGCTCTTCTTCCCTAACCTTGGCTTCTCTGAGCCTATGGAGGGGAGGCAACTCTCTGCTTTCACTGGGTGGGGGGTGAGGATCAGGGGACACCTCCAAATCTTGTGCAAGTGGTGGCAGCCAAGCCTGAGAGTTAACTATCTTCCAGGTGGGTTGCAGAAGTGGGTGGTGGGGTCCACAGCAGCTCCACCCTCAGGCCTCAGAGAAACCTGTCTTCCTGTCCTCACTTGCCCTGGGCGAGCCGGGAGAGCTGGCACTGAGCATTGGGGACGCGGGCTATGGCGGGCCCTGACAGCTCAGCAGTGGCAACAACAGTGGTGGCAGGGTCTATTCTGAGAGCTGGGAGGGGCCAGGAGCTGAAATGGGAGGAGGGAAAGAGCTTGGAGGAAACAGTCCTTGAGGGCCAGGGGAGGGGCTCTGTGGCCAGGGTGGGGGCGTCTGCCAAGACGAGTGCATTAGGAGGAGTCCTGCCTTGGTACTTCTCCTGGGGAGGGGACCTGAGGTGGCAGGAGTGCGCTAGGCTAGATGGGGGAGGTGTACAAGCTTTGCAATGCAAGTGAGTCGAGTGTGTAAGGCACACAAAACAAGTGTGCTGAGCTAGTATGCCGGCATTGGAATGCATGGTTAAGTACTCCAGAAGGTGTGGAAGCAAGCGTGCCTGCGTGTGGAAGGAGGAGGGATGAAAGGGTAAGCAAGTGGGGACTTGTTGGTGACCAGGAGTGAATGTGGGAGTGAGTGGCAGGGAGGCTACACGGGAGCTGGAGAGCACCCATTGGGGAGGGGAGTGCAGGGCAGGGGGTCCAGAAAAACTTGGGAAGGTGTGGGGTGAGGCTGCGGAACTGCACCCGAGTGCAGGACGTGTGATAAGTGTGGAAGTGAGTGTGAGTAGATAAGAGCATGTATCATAAGAGCAGGTGGGTGGGTGTGAGTTGAGAAGCAGGAACAGAGATACCAAGGAAAGATAGTAATAAAAACAACTAGCACTTTTTCAGAGCTTGGGGCTGATAATCGACATCTTATTTCATTTTTCAAATACCCTGTGAAGGTAGCACTATTGTGACACCCACAGATAGAGTAGGAAACGGTGGCTTGGAGCAGTTAGGCAATTTGCCCATACTTTTAATCACTATTTGACTGTCTCAAGATGATTTGTGAGCAGAGGCCAAATTGTGATTGCACACCAGTGGGTGTATTGAGTGTGTGTGTGTGTGTGTGTGTGTGTGTGTGTGTGAGAGAGAGAGAGAGAGAGAGAGAGAGAGAGAGAGAGAGAGAGAGCTGAGTGTGTCAGACATGGCCCCAGAGGAGAGGCCAGGCAACAGCTGTGGACACCAGGCAAGGCAGGGCCCAACAAAGCCTGAGTCAGCCACCAGGCCATCTCTGCCAACCTGGCTTCCTAGCCCCGTGGTGGCAGCCTATGCCAGGGCCCCCAGCTAAGATTCCTCCCAGCCCTGGTATGGCCCCAAGCAAGCTCCCATCTCATGCTTAAAGCTGGGCCAGGGCTGAAGGCTGGCAGGAGGCTTGCTGTGGCCTCCAGGCTACCGAAGGGACATCCCCTAATGTGGCCCCCCTAGGCAGGGAGGGTGCATGAGAGCTGTGGAAGGGGGTCCAACAGTGATTTCAGCCCCTTGTGGCTTTAAACAGAACCACCTGGAGGGTGTGTGTGTAGGGGGGCAGCCAACAGTTCCCATGCCCTCCCTTGCCTTTGGGATGTGACTCAGGCAGATGCCATGACAGGCATCTGCAAGCTGGGCCTGCTCCCACCCTGGGAGGTGAGGAGGAGCCCCAACAGACCCCACCCGCATCCTCATCCCTATCCCTACTCTCTGGGCCCTAAACTGGAAGAAAGGAATTCTCCAGAGGACTGTCTGCTATGGTTGGGGCACAGCCCTCCTACCACCCAGAGAACTCTGCATATTCAGCCTCTCCAGGAGTCATGTACTGGCTAGGAAGAGGATCAGAAGCTTGGGATTCTAGACCTGGTCATTCTCTCTGGGCAAGTCATCTTCCCACTTGGCCTTAGATTCCTGATTGGCAAAACAGGATCATTGTGCTGAAGGGACCCAGGGCGTTGCTGACAGAGCAGCAAGCCATCTGGGCAAGCAGGGAACAGAGACATGTGAGAATTGGGGTTAGAGAAGGTGTCAGGGTTAAGCTGATATTTGAGCTGAGTTTTGAAGAATGGGAAGGAGGCTTTCTGGTGAGGGTTTTTTTTTTTTTTTTTCTTTTTTGGTGCCGGGGATTGAACTCAGGGGCACTTGACCACTGGGCCACATCCCCAGCCCTTTTTTGTATTTTATTAGAGACAGGGTCTCACTGAGTTGCTAAGTGCCTCGCCATTGCTGAGGCTGGCTTTGAACTCATGATCCTCCTGCCTTGGCCTCCCAAGTGCTGGGATTACAGGCGTGCTCCACCGCGCCTGGCCTGGTGAGGGTCTTGAGAAGGGGAAAGCAGTTTCTTTCTTTTTTTTTTTTTTTTTAAATATCTTTATTTTATTTATTTATTTTTATGTGGTGCTGGGGATCGAACCTGGTGCCTCACGCATGCAAGGCAAGTGCTCTACCACTGAGCTCCAACCCCAGCCCCAGGGAAAGCAGCTTCTAAACAGAGGGCATACCCGAAGGGAAGGCTGGTAGGTGGAGTGGTGGCTAGAAACCTAGCCTATCACCTTATGGGATGAGGTCATGGACTGCCCAGCCTCTCAGCTAGCCTCTCCCTTCTGAGGTCATAGTGATGATCTGATTAACATCTAAACTCCTCCACCAGTCTGTGTAGTATGGACCTCATTTATGTCGGTGATTTCTTTTGCTATAGTGCCCTGGACAGTGCCAGGGGCATCAAAAGTGCTCAATAAATATTGGTTAAACAAATGAGAAGCTTTTCCCCAAATACTCTGAACTTTGGAGTTAGCTTGTTTCAACAAGACTTGTGAGAACTTCCCACAGACTCTGAGACAATGGTTTCCAAAATGTGGTCCCTGGTGCATCACCTGGAAGCTTATTAGAAATGCAGTCTCTGCTCAATCCAGATCTGCAGAAACAGAAACGCAGGGGCTGGGGTCTAGCCATCTGTTTTAACAAGCTTCCCAGAATGATTCTGCTACACGTTGAACTTTGAGAACCAGAGTTCTAAAGCCACCCACAGGCACCATAAACATCCATGAAGATCCCATTTGCAGATGGAGAAGCTAGCATGTGGCCAATGCTGGCCTAGAACCCAGGTATTCTTGTACCATTCCTTTATCCCAGTCCAGTTCAAGGCACAAAGAAAAGGACAGGGGCCAAGGTTCCTGGAACCAAGACTTGGAAAGATCAAGGGTCTAGATACAGAGGGCGGGGCATTCCTTGTTGGGGGGGAGAAGGCGGGGCCAGGGCTCTGAGTCCCGCCCCATTCCCGTTGCCCTGGGAAACCCCGGGTTGTAACAATAACCCGCTGACGCGCTTCTGGGAGGGATCCTGTCGAGTCCGTGGGCGGGGCAGATCTGCTGCGGACCAATGGGCTCACTCGGGCCCCGCCCCCGCACCACCTCCTGGAGCTCCGAGCAGGGGGCGGGGTCGGGCTTGCCTCTTCTCCCCTGCTCCGTAGGCGGCGCTGTGGCGTGCAGGGGCTACGACGGGGTCGCCCAGAGCTGGGAGCTCCGCGCGCCCGCTCCAGCCCGCAGGCGGGGCACCGGGCAGGCCGAGGATTCCGCGGCCGCGGGCGAACACGCCCCGCCCCCTCCCTCGCCGGGCCCGCCCCATCCCCGTCCCCCGCCCGTCCCGAGGTGCAGCCGGCGCTGAGCGCGGCAGGCGCGGGAGCTGGCGCTGGAGCCGGAGCGGCGGCGGCGGCATTCACGGGGCGGCGGCGGCGCGGGCTCCGGCACGGGCTCGGGCTCCGGCATGGTGCAATCCAGCCTCGTCCCGGGAGAGCGGGACCCGCGCGCGGGGCCGGCGCCCGGGGAGTGGCGGCAGCGGCGGTGGCGGTGGTGGCTGCAGGCGCAGGCAGGCGGCAGGTGCTAGAAGCGGGGCTGGGCGAGGTGTGTACCCGCTGGGCTCCCGGGCCGCCGCCCCCTCACTGTCCGGGTCTGTCCTTCTTTTCGTGCTCCCCAGTGTGTCCAGCCCCCTGCCTCCGCGCCCCGGCCCATGGAGCCCCGCGGTTGAGCCGGCGCCGCCAGGGACCCCTCCCGTGGGCCTCCCCGGGGCGCGCAGATCCCGGAGCCGCCCGCCCACCCTCCGAGGAGCCTCCCTCCCCTCTTCGCCCGAGTCGGGCGGGACCATGGCCGCGAAGCTGCGAGCGCATCAGGTGGACGTGGACCCGGACTTCGCGCCGCAGAGCCGGCCGCGCTCCTGTACCTGGCCCCTGCCGCAGCCCGACTTGGCCGGCGACGAGGACAGAGCTCTGGGCGCAGGGGTGGCCGAGGGCGCTGAGGACTGCGGGCCGGAGCGCCGGGCGACGGCCCCGGCAATGGCCCCAGCGCCGCCGCTGGGCGCGGAGGTCGGACCGCTGCGGAAAGCAAAGAGCTCCCGGCGGAACGCGTGGGGGAACCTGTCCTACGCCGACCTCATCACCAAAGCCATCGAGAGCGCCCCGGACAAGCGGCTCACGCTCTCGCAGATCTACGACTGGATGGTCCGCTACGTGCCCTACTTCAAGGATAAAGGCGACAGCAACAGCTCGGCAGGCTGGAAGGTGGGGGCGTCCGGCTGGGGAGGGGGCTGGGGATGCCGAATGGGGCTTCCATAAGCTGCTAGGTGGGTCTGGTCTCCGGGCGGGCCGTCGGGAGCGGGCTCTGGGGCACCCCCAGGGGTCACGGAGTGTGTGCCCACGGCGTGGGGCTGGCTGGCCAGCGGACAGGCAGGGTCGTGCTGGGAGCAGCTGTGTGTATGCTCCCTCGCAGGGAGGGATGAGGGGTGGGAGGTCTGGTAGGGTGACAAGGGACTGCAGCTTTGAGGCATCCCTGAGGAACATCCTCACCCCATCCTTGGGGGCATGGCAGAGGAGTGGATTCCCAGGCCACGGACATTGGGGACTTCCCTTTGCTTCCCCGAGTTTGCTTTGTACTCTTGTTTTACCCTCTCCACTAGGGCACCCTTTTTAAAAAGCTAAAATAATGACTTGGGGCCAGTGGCTGCTTTCCCTCCCAAATCTCTCCACTGTCCTTCCTGGAGCCAGTCCCAGGGTGAAGAGTGCAGACCATGGGCCCACAGTTTTCTCTGGCGCCAGGAGTTCACCCTGGGGCACAAACCAGCCTGGGATGAGGAGCTTGGCAGGTGACCTGAGGTGTGAGTTCTCCATGGGGCAAATGCTGCCTGTCCTTTACTTGGGTCAGCTCTGGGGGCTAGAGGACCCCTGCTGGTGCCAGGATAGGGTGTTGAGTGCCAGGGATCAGCCAGGCAGCCTGTCTTCCACCTCCCTGACCCTGAGTCCAGATGCATTTAGGGCCTGGGGAAGGGGCTAGGGTACCCCAGGGAGGCCTCTGTGCCAGGCAGTGGAAAGGGGGGAGCCATCTTGGGTAAGGACAGGGTCGGGGTTTGATTGAATTGTGGCTGCAGACCCAGCTCTCCTCTGGCCATCTTGTCTGTGCCTTTGGGGTAAAGGAGTTGGGGGGGGTTGTGTCTAAGAGGTGAGCGGTCAGACTCTCAGTGGGAGAGGGGCCTTTGTGAGGAAGGCATGCCCACATCCAGGAAGGGGGCTGTACTCTGTAGTGGCTTCCAGCAGAGTCCAAGGAAGGAGGTATGCCAGTGGGCATGGGCAGTTCTAGGTGCCCATAGCAGCACTGTAGGGATCAGGGTGTCCTGACCTGGGAGTTCATGGCTCTTAGGCTTTGTACTGGCAGCTTCTCTGTCTCTTGCTAGCCACTATGGGGCGGGCACATGGACCAGAGGAATAGACCTGAATCTCCTTCCCCATGCCCTCTCTGAAACCCTTAGGTTCAACCCCCACCAGAATACATCCTCTCAAGTGCGCCCTGCCCTTCAGCTTTGCTCCTCCCTCCCTCCCTGCTCCCCATGCCCTTGACCACCTTCCACCCATCCCTGTACAGATTGATATTCACTATCCTTAAGGCAGAGTTCAGATGCCTCCTCCAGGAAGCCCTCCCTAACTCTTTTTAGCTAGCTTGGGACTCCTTCTCCATGCTTGCATTGGACATTAATCATTTGTGTCCTGTCTCATTTCCCTTTCCTATCTCACCTTTGGAAGTCAGTGGCAGTATCAAACCCATTCTGTACCTACAGCACCCAGCATAGAGCCTGTCACCAAGAAGCCATTGATGATGTGCAATGAAAGGGTGAAGAGAGGAGTGGATGGTGCAGAGGATGTGTAGTTGGAGTTAGTGGAGAGTCAAGTGAGCCAGAGTAGGCCAGGAGGGCTTCCTGTAGGAGGTGGAGCTCCAGCTGGGCTTGATGGATGAGGGACGATGGGAAAAGATGGGCAGAAGGGGACCTGAGGCTGGAAGCCAAGAGACAGCTGCAGTTCATTGAGTATCTTGGGGCCAGGCTCTGTGCAGGCACTGCATACATCTTTAATGTTCTCAGCAGTCCCCGAGGTGGATTTTACTCTGACCATTATCAGAGGAGCACACTTAGGCCCAAAGTGGAGGAGTTAACTGCATAAGGTCACATGCTTAGAAGATGGGAAAGCTAGACTGCAACCCAGGTGTGTCTTCTTCCAGGGGCACACAGAACCTCTGGAACATTGTCTGCTGGCAGCCTGGGGTGAGGATGGGGAGGTGCTGAAGGCTTTTGAGCCTCTGCTCAAGTATAAATCCTAGAATGTGGTGGGAGTGTGCTTGAAGATAGTTTAGTCCCATAAGTTCATTTCTCAGATGGTGAGACTGAGGTCTTGAAAGGGGATAGGACTCTCCTGAGGGTGTCAGTGAGTGGCAGGCCCTGGACCAGAGTCCAGGTCTCCTTCCTGCCTGTTGGATGTGGTTTCCACTGTACCACACTGCTGGGGGCACACTGGCTTTCCCTGTGTCTGGCTCCTGGGCTGGAGTCCTGGCAGGTCCTGAGTCCTGGGCTGGAAATTGGAGAAGGAGCCACAGGCTTGCAGAGACTGCCTAGGTACTGAAGGGACCTGCCTCATACTGTTCCTTCAGTGGCTGCCCCCTTCTGCCCCCCTAGCTCCTCAGGAGGCCTCCTTTCCCTCTCATTCCTGGAGCTTTCTGCCCCTGTACCCCTTCCCCATTCCCAATAAATTCCTCCAGAGGCCTGGTGGAGGAGCTATCCCCAAGTTTCAGCTACTCTCACATTAACAGAGGCCGCAGTACACCTCAGGTGCCCCGGCTGGGGCCTGAGCCCTTTATTCATTCCTCCCAACAAAAGCATTGCACTTGAATCCCTCAGGTGTACCAAACCCTGCATTCCATAGAGTTAGGAAATCTTCAGGGTGCATTGGACTCAGCCAGTTCCACACCCAGGCCCTGAGTTTTGCAGACAGGAAAGGCTGAGGGTGGGGCAGGGGTTTCTGGAAGGTGGGTTAGATATCCTAGGGAGCCAGGCAGATCCTCACAGAGGAGGTAGCACTTGATCTGAGCTTCCTTCACTGGGGAGGGAAGAATTTGGGTGATAGTCTTTGGCAGGGGGGTGGGGGGTGTTGAGTATACCCAAAGGCAGGGAAGTAGCATTGTGCATGTTGGGTTTAGGGAACAGTTTAGGTGTGCCAGGCTTGAACCTAGGGTTCTCAGGCATGGCAGGGAGGTGGCATGGGAAAGGAGTATGTGTGGGGTGGTCAGCTCGGGAAGGCTGATGTGCCAAGCCTTCACCCTCTATGATGTGGGGAGGTACTCAGGTGTGCTGAGGACAGCAACGGGAGGAGGCAAGACCAGCAGCAGGCTCAGAACACCCAGATTAGGCTGAAACCTAGAGAAAGGCTGTGCTCAGTGCCGGGAATCTCACCAAGGGGCTGGTTAAGTTCCCCTTGGGGTGGAGGGTCTTCAGGCCTAGGATTGAACAGGATGTTCCCCTCTTTCCATGGTGTCCCAAGAGTGTGGATATCCAGGTAGAGCTTCCCACTCCCTCTTGGCTCCTCCAGTCCCACTTTTCCTTAGCTCACTCCTCCGGGAAGCCTTCCAGGCTGTTCTGAGTTCTGGAACTCCCTTCACTTAGAGCTCCTGAGTTGTTCTGCCTCCTTTTGTGTTTCCTGGCTGCCAGCTCCTTTGGGAGCTCCCAGACCAGGCCTGGGCACCTCCCATTCCTGTCCCCAGGCCCAGTGGGGAGGAGCACAGTGGATGGGGACTTCCCCTCTCCTTCAGGGACTAGAGCAGCCTGTCTGTTGAGGGGTGGGATCAGAAGAGCTGGTGCTACCCTAGTCTGGCCCAGCCCTGCCCAGTGAGTTCCAGGTGGGGTCAGGGCTGGAAGGGAGGGACTGATCTGAGGGGCCAGGAACAGGGTCCTGCTAAAGCCTGGGAGCAGTGGCTGTGAATGTAGGGTGCCCCCTTTCCTCTCCCCTCCAGCCTGCTCCAGCGGGGCTCCCTCCTCCTTTGTCCTCCGGGGATCCCCATCCCCAAGGGCTGGTGGGGGTGCAGGAGGAGGCGGTGTGAGCCCCGATTGGGGGGTGTCCTCACCCCCCTCGCTGCACGAGCGAGGGGCTGGCAGCTGCCCGCCTCCTGGGCACGGGCCCGTGCCAGCCGCTCCTGGCACAGTTGCTGGCACGCCCGGCAGACTCCCACGGCCACCTGCTCACACCCACCCACGAGCGCTGGCGCGCTGCGGGCCCTTCCGGCTTCCCGGGCCTCCCGGAGCCCCTCCCCCGCCGCCGGGCCCGAGCCGCCACCCCAGTCCCCAGCTCCCCACGGACCCCTCGCTCGCCGCCCGCCGGGTGGCCCCCCCGCCTCCGCCCCCACCGAGCAACTTGGGGAGCTCGGGAGGCGGGGCCGCTGGGGCCTCCAGGGTAGCCGCGCCGCGGGGGAAGGGGACCGGGAGGCAGGCAGACAGACCGACAGACAGGGTGAGGGCCCCGCCTGCCACCTGGCGCCGCTCCAGCGGGACGATGGCGGGCAGCGCCGTGCCAGGCGGTAATTGCAGACAGACTAATTTAAAGAGATGAGACGGTTATTTTTAACTCGCGTTAAGGTAATGAACGGCGCGGGGGGTTTGCGGGTTCGAAAGTTCAGCGCCCCCAGCCCCCACTTTCTGCAGATCAGGGGGCCCCTTCTCCGCACGCCCTGAGGTCTCCATCCCGAACTGACTCGGGATAGGTGGGGAAGGAGGCTGAGAGCAGGAGAAGCCCTGCCAGAGGGCAGGAGGGCCAGAGGGCTGGGACAGAGGCATCCGCTGGACAAGCGTAGGCCATCAGACCTTCCACACCTTGTTTCCAGGTGGGTTAGTGTCTCCATTTCCACGTGGGGAAATAACTTACCCTGAGGTCACACACCCAGGAAGTAGCAGACCTAGGAATTGAACCCCATTCTAACAACCCTCAAACTAGAGCTTTTCCTATGCCAATGGGAAGGACTGGGGATGGGTGGGGGCTGGAGAGAAGAGCTTAGGTTTGGACTTTGAAAGGATTGAGGACTTTTTCCACCTAGTCTACCTTCCCCTGTCATTGAGTGGCAGCCAGTGATGGCTACCACGTGGGGTCCTGGGGTCTGTGTTCTGCGAGGGCTGAGGGTTGGTCATAGACTGTGGCTGTGAGCCCCTGGGAATGGGGTACATCAGCTGTAGAGGAGCCCCTCCTAGCCTTTCTCCTTCCCTGACCTCCCAGCTGAATCTCAGGTCCTCCCCACTCCATCTGTGGGCTGCCTACCACTTCTAGGCTGGGCACCTGGGAAGCAGGGAGGGTGGGGCAAGCTAACCCTCCGCCTCCAGATGGGGCTTTGGGTATCTGAAGAGGTGGAGGGGCATGGAGCCCACTGTGCCTTCTTCTCCAGCTCAGCCCCTTCCAGTGCGCTCCTGGTGACTGGGAACTCCCTTTGCCCCACTGCTGACCTTTCTGTTACTCAAGTGTGTCTTAAAGCTGAAAGGACAAGCTTCTTCTGCACAGCAATGGAGCATCACTCAGGGTGTCCTGGTGCAACACTTTGGGGTCTCTTGGAGTCATCTGTGGGATCAGAGCTAGGTGAGGGTAGACAGAACCCCTGTGGGGCAACCCAGGCCAGTGTTGGGCTGAAGTGAAGCTCTCTCGCCCCGTTCTGGTCCTCAGTGTCCTCTTCTGTGTCCGGATGGCCTTAACTCAGCCTCTGGGTCTTTCAGTGCTGTGACTTATAAACCTTCTGGTTCTAGGAGCCATGAGGGTTCACTGAACAGAGGGCACATAGTACTGAGAGAACTTCTCATGGTGGACACATGTGAGTATAGGCATGGATGATCTTGAACTTGGGACTTCTGCTTAGAGATGCCTGCCCAGTCTGTGACAGTACTCTGGTGGTAAGCATTCTTCCCCACGAAGGGAGTGTTCATGGCAGTCCCAGCTGGCCCCCAAATCAGGCAGATGGGGGGGTTCAGAGTGTTGGGTGAGTATTAGCTCAGGCTCTGGGGCCCGGGTAGGGTACTCAGGGGGACAGCTGGATCTGGAGTGCCCCCCTTCTCCTGGCACCCTGGTTACCATGGAGACCAACTCCTGTTTAGGAGGGTTTGGCTGTTTGCTGCCTCTCCCCACCCCCCAACCCATATGTGGAGGTGGGAGGGGGTCCAGGTGGTGTGTGGGGGAGGGGCCTCCCACACCCTCCCCCTAGGGCCTCCCTTTTTGCAGAGAGAAACCTTTCTGGTCTCTAAGGGGGGTGCCTCTTGTGGGAAGGGGAATGAAATTAAGAGATTAATGTCTGGGTGCTAGGTAGTCAGTTGGGCACTTTGCATACATACTTAATCTTCTCCACACCCCCTCCACTGTCCTGCCAAGTATCATTAATAGCCCCATTTCACAGTTGAGGAAATTGAGGCAGGAAGAGCCTGGATTTAGATGCAGGCAGACCTTTCTGTTTCTGCCACATTTCTCCACCTCCTAGTGCCAGTGCTGTCTCAGCCCTACACACCAGCCAGCCTCCTGCCTCAAGGTCTTTTCCTCCTCTAGAACCCTCCAGGGCTCCTCAGTTACCCTAAGATCCTACCAAGCCCAAACTTCTCAGTTTGGACCCCTGGGCCCTCTCCTGGCCTGTCCAGGCCCTGCCTTCCTTTCTACTTTCCCTCTGCTTCTGATGCCAGGTGCCCTGGATTTGCCACCTTCATACATAACACTGGAGTTCTCATTCCCCACCCACTGCCATTGCTATGTGCTCACTGCAGCAGCTCTCCTTGGCTGATCCCTTGGGACACCCCTCAGAAAATAGGTGGGGTGCTTGGGTGGTTTGATTGAAGACCCACCCTCCTGATGATTCTGGAGCCCAGCATGTCTCCTTGAAAGTTTCTGCTTTAAATCCTTACTAGTTCACAAACCTGGCTGATGATCAGACTTGCCTAGAAGCTCTTTTAACAACACAGGCTTCCAGTCCCCTACTCACACCCTCTGTGTCAGACTCTTAGCGGCTGGGCTCTAGAATCTGTATTTTAATAAGCATGTCTGGTGACAGAGCATTCAGAAATGGTGCCTTAGATTGTGGCTTCCCAGCCTCCTGCTAGTCCCCCCCTTTTCCTTATTTCTGTGTGCATGAGCTTCTTCTCTAAGTAGCCTGCCTACGTTGAACCTGCTCCTCTCCTCACTCCTTTTGGGTCCTCCAAAGATTTGAACACTATGCAGTCACTTTCAAGGGACTGAGTCACCACCCCAGCACCTGAGCCCACCCCCATGTCCTAGAAGTCATGCTGTTTAGGACAGGGATGGAGAGAATGGAGGCTTTGCCACAGCCAGGAGGAGGAAAGTGCCAGTAAATACTCAGCAAGCTGCTCTGCGCCTGGAGTGGTGAAGAAACTGACAGTCACACCCCCTATCCTGCCTGCCCTGAGCCGTTGAAGGAGAGAAGAGAAGCATACACGCAGCCCCAGAGCTGCTCCATCCAGACCTCAGGTCTTGTGTGATCCCTCAGGCTTAGCCCCTAGCCCCAGCAACTCTTCCAGCTACCTTCCTGTCTTCTGATCCTTGCTTTAACCACACTGGACTGTCCCAGCTTAGGATCCAACCTGCCATGTGCTGACACAGACATTCTTTCATTTCATTTTCACAGCTAAGCTGAGCATAGTGCACATTCCTGTAATCCCAGTGACTCAGGAGGCTGAGGCAGGAGGATCGCAAATTCGAGGTGGGCCAATGCAATTTAGTGAGATCCTGTCTCAAAATAAAGTAAAAAGACATGGGATGTAGCTCAGTGGTAGAGCACCCCTGAGTTCAATCCCCAGTACAAAAAATAAAACACAAAATCACAGTTACTCTTTGATGCTGGTATTGTTACTGTCATCACTTTGCAGATGAGGAAATTAATCAGAGGCTTTAACTGCATCCCATCATGAGTAGCAGAAGTAGAACTCCCCACAACTAGTTCTGCCCTAGCCCAGTGCCCTGGCCAGGCCATCCAAGCTCACCTTCCTCACTGCTTCCTTCCCTACCCCATCATTGTCTCTCTTGTCATGGGGAATGGTCCCGGGTCCCTAGCTTCCTTTCCTAGAGAGCTCCCTAGGGGGAGGGACAGACCAACCTGATGTTCACCTGATCTGCAGGCCCAGGCCTGATAGCAGTTCCTCCATTCACTGTGATCTAAGGCTCCATCCAGTGGGCACCTGTTGTGTGGTGCTGCCCAGAGGGAACTAAACCCTGATCTTGAAGGACCTGCAGGTCAAGCTGGAGGAGATAAGATAAGGACATTGACTCTGATTCCGAATAAAAATTTCTCAGGGTCAGAAGAGAAGGTCAGAAAATCAGCTGTGGGTGCTTGGAGGTCGGGGAGGGGAGCCAGACAAAGGAGGTCAAACCCTAAGAACTCTTGGGGGAGCCCAGCAGGAGTTGAGGCAGGAGAAGCACCTGAGTTGCCTTGGATGGCAAGCCTAGGAGCCCACTCCAAGCTATGAGGATAGGATGACAGGGGCAGAACACTCAACTCAAGGGCCGTGTGGAGAGAGGACAAGAGGGAGAGGGTTTGGTCACCTGGTGTGAGCTTGGTACTGGGATGCGGTGGAGAAGAGGAGCCTGAGATAGAGTTGGGGCCTGAAGAGTCCAAGATGCCAGCCTGAGACCTCCGCAGCACCTTTTGGTACCTTGAAACTCTCAGGTGAGACAGAGCTGGATGGTTAGGAGCCTGGGAGGCAAATGGCACAAGCAGAGCCTAGTTCTACTCACCCTCTGGGGAGCCTGGGGCAGCTGAGCCTCAACCTCCTCCTCTACAGATTGGATAATAATAGGACCATGTTCAAGCTCTATTGTGGGGATTACAGGAAATATACATGTCAAGTCCCCAAGAAGTCCAACCAGGTGTCATTACTACTTGCTCCAGGAAAGAAAAGGAACCACCTCCCCATGCGCTGTGTAGGTAGCCCTCCTTGGGCCCCGACCCTGAGACACGCGGCAGTCTCTGTGTGTATGTGCATGCAATGTGTGTTGGAGGAGTCCCCTCTTTAATGCCTCACTTTCTGGTCGCTGAGCCAGGGATTGGGGATGGCCAAGCTCCCTTCTGCTCTTGTTTGATTCACTGCTTTGGAGCCTCCAGAGCCTTCCCTGCATCCCCAGGAGGCAAGCAGAGCAGGTTTTAGGTTCCCCATTTTTACGGATGAAAAAATGATTTGTTCAAGGTCACCCTTGAGCCTATGGCTTCTTGTCCCTGGAATTTTGGCTCCTCTTTGCCCCACTGGCAGGCTGTGTGACCTTGGGCACAGCCCTTCCCTCTCTGGCTCTCAGTTCCCCTCCCCCAACACTCTAGGAAGCTCGGAGCCCTCCTCCTACTCCCTCTGTGCCCTCCCCTGTCCTCAGCTGGCCTTGTCACCTCCTCCTTCTGTAACCTGAGCTGGGCTGTGGGGGAAGGGGCTTGCCCTCTGCCAGAGGCACCTGCCAGCTGAGCAGATGTGAGGGGATGGAGGCCCCAGGAGGAAAGAGAGGGCTCCTAGTCTGCAAGGCCAAGGCCAGGCTGGGCAGGCAACACACAGCACACCCAGCCCTGGCCACTGGCCTCTGCCCCTGGAGCTCGCCCTGAGTGCTTGTCCATTTTTCAGCAGACCATCATGGCACTCCAACGTGTCCTGAAGGACCTCCAAGTCTCCAGAAGACAGATGGCAGATGAGGCTGGTGCTCCGGTCTGGGTGGGCTGTCCTGGGTTCCAGGAATGGGGACAGAGGGCCATGGGCTGCCCCTGGGGGCAAGGCCAGTGTCTGTGCGGGTGGCCGTGCCCCTGGGAGAGCAGATGGTTCTTTTGGCACTGTGCCTACTCCTCTTCTTTCCCCTTGGAGCCAGCCTGCAGGGCTGGGACACAGCTGCCAGGCCCTCCCCAGAGCCAGGCCTGAGGCAGGGATGGGTGAGGTCAGCGCAGCTGCTCCCAGGGCCGGGGCAGGGGAGGGAGGTTCTGCCTGCCCAGGAAGGGCGGGGGCTGTGCCTGAGAGGAGCACCAGCCAGAGGTCTGAAGTTCTGGCTTTGCCTTAGGGGTTCTGGTTTAACCTTGGGTGAGGGTTGGTGAAAGGTCTGTAGAGCGGTGCTGAGCCAGTGTGAGCAGTCCCTGTCCTTGGAGTTCCACAGCTCAGCTCCTCCCTAGAGGTGTCTCAACATGGGAAGAAGAGCAAGGGTCCTGGGTATGAATTTGCAAATTCTTGCACCACCATTTATACTATCTGACCTCAGTTTCTAATCTGTAAAGTGGGGATAATAAACCAACTCATAGGGTTATTACTCAGTAAGATGGTGATTGTTGGGTGCCAGTGCAAGACCCATGATAAAGCCTCAATAAATGGTAGTCCTTTCTCCTTTCACCTTGCCAGATTCTTGTGGGGAACCAGGAAGTGCTGTGGAAAGATAGGCACAGGGGAAACCAGGAGACAGGAGGTTCAGGCAGCACCCTAGCGGGGGGCGGCAGGGCCTGGAACACTGACCTGGAATTTCCTGAACAGAACCTGCACAGAAATGCCAGGCCTGAGTGGCTCACGGCTGCTGAGGGCTCCATCCTGTTGACTGCCTGTGAGCCAAGCATTGCCCCATGAAGTTCAAGTAGGCAGGCCAACTCATACACAGACTCTGGCTTCCAGTTAGATCTGCAGTAGCACTGCAGTGGGGCTTGCAGAGGGATGCAGAAGAGCAGAGAGAGAAGGGCAAGAACAACAGGAACAGGGTGTGCAGAAGCACAGAGGGATGGGCATCTAGGGTGGCTAGAGGCCCAGATGGGCCTGAAGGTTTAGGGGTGACAGGGCTGGAGGGCACCAATGGGCTCTTGAGTATCTGTCTGGAGTTGGAACCAAGCCCATGAATAACAAGGGACCATGGGCTTTTGAGCAGGGGCAAGCTTGGACTCCTGTTGCTGGCTTGCTTGCTGCCCGGGCTAGGTGTTAGGTTTCTGCCCTCTCGGGGAAAGGGGGATTTGCCACAGTGTTACCCTTGACCCAATGCCTTGCCTCGTTCCTCATGGACCTGATTGCCCTACTGTGTTCCGCTGCTGATCCTCAGCCTACGCACTTGTAGGCACCACGGCTGAATGCCTCCATCTGCTCTTTACCCCTCCTCCATGCAGACCCTTGTGCCAAGGATTTGCACCTGGCCTCAGGACCCTGAGGTCCATCCATGTTACCCTTTCTGCTAGAAATCTGTCTGGACTGAGCACTCCAGCTTCACCCCAGGCAGCAGGACAAAGGACACTCAGGGAGTTGTGACGTTGTCTGACACAGATGTACATTCCTGGACCAGGCTGGGATCCCAGAGTGGGATGAAGGGCAAGGAGTGGGATGGATGAGATTCTTGACATGTGAGGTTCTCCTGTGGCTATTGGGGTGGTGTCCCCTTTACAGGGGAGGCCCAAGGTCACATAGGTGAAGTTGGGATTCCAACCCCTGCCTTTGACCTCTCTTCATGCAGGGAGGGAGAGATGGAGAGAGAAAGAAGATGGGCATTCTGGAGAGGGTCAGACTACTCTCACCATAGCCCCATGGTGTCTGTTTTCTGGGGAGACACTAAAGAGAGCAGCTGAGTCACGGTCCCCATCGGGCAGGCAGGGTTAGTGTCCTGAGGGAGGGGCTGGGCAGAGACTGTGATGAAACATGGAGAGGCATCCGTACCTGAGACTTAGGTCTGAATTTGGAGGACCCTAGAAGCACCCAGGTCCCAGGGAGGCAAGGAGGTAGCACAGGCTGGGTGGTGAGTCAGGGCATAATGTTTGTTTCTGATAAAAGCCAGGAGAGCTTGGGCTCCAGAGCCAAGGGAAGGATGGCCACTGGGGTGGGCAGCAGAGCAGAGTGTCCCCTGCCACATTGGGGATGGGGTGGGAAGAGTCCTGGCTTTGGCACTCAGCAGCCCAGAGATCCAAACGTGGCTCTGTCACTTCCCAGCTTCAAAGCCTCAGGAGTCATCTAACCCACCCAAGCCTCAGTTTCCCCCTTAAAATACAGCAGTCCCCTGCACGCAGGATGGCTACCAGGATAAAAGAGGCTGGTCTGTGTCTGGCATGTGGCAGGTGGTGCCTTTCTACCGCCTCAGTATTGGAAGCACATGCCAGTGGTGTGCAGGAGCTGGCTCACGCTGGCTCAGGGAGCTGGTCGGGCACCGTTCTTCCTGGTTCCACACTTGGCGACATCATGCTGGCAGCTTCCAATGGGCTAAGATGGTAGTATCTACACCACAGAAATCAGCAAAAGCTACAAATCAAGTCAGGTGGGTTATCCCCCCTGCCCATGGAGAGCTGCTGTTACATATTAGCCAGCACGCTGACAAATGTGTGCCTAGGAATGGTAACCTTCTCTGCATCCCTGCCCAGGGTCACAGAATCAAAAGATGGCACAGACAGCATAGGAGTCCATGTCCCAGAATTCTTCCTGTGGGCCCTCTTTAGCTCAACTGGGGACAAAACAGGAGGTGAGGCAAGAGTGGGGCTCTGCCTTGGCCGTGCAGCCTAGAACACAGTCCCTTCTGGGCCTGGGAAAGGTGGATACAGTGTAGCACCAGACAGCTCCCTACAGGCAGGCAGGGGACAGAGAATGGGGACCTCTTTTCTCTCCACAGCTCCTCCCACCCCCAGAGATCTGGCAAGCCCTGGCTGGAGAAGTGAGATTGGATGAGGTTGAGCTGTCAGAGAATGAAGCTGTGCTGGGAGGAGAAATGAGGCTGTACTGGAAGATAAATGAGGTTGTACTGTGAGGGGCTGAGGTGGTACTTGGAGGCAAGGTGAGGCTGCATGATGAGATAAATGAGGCTGTACTGTCAGGGGATGAAGTGTACTTGTTGGAGAGATGATGTCCTGCTGGATCAGTCGGGTTGCACCATCAGAGAACACAGCCACACCACAGGAGGAAGGCGCGCGTGTGACTTCCAGGATAAATGAGGGTGTCCTGCTGGATAAATGAGGGGGCCCGTCAGGTGAATGGAGTGCTGTTAGCAAATGAGGTTGTACTTGCTGGATAAATGGGACTGGTGTGCTGGATAAATGGGGCTGTGCTGTCAGATGAATGCATTACCGCTCGTAGGCGAAGGGTGTCCTGGGAATAGATGAGGGTGTCCTGCCGGATAGATGAGCTGCCGCCATCAAATGGATCAGACCCCATCCATGAGAGAGGCACTGTGGGCAAGGTCGAGGTGGTTCTGTCTCTGCTGGGGCTCCTGGGGTGCCTTCTGGAGCAGGTAGTGTGAGCTGTGGGAGACCTTGGTGTGAGCAAGCCTGGGTCAGCGTGGGGAGCAGGGTGGGGGCTGGGGAGGGCAGCTGCCTAGCGCACCAGCTAGCCTCTCTTCAGCAATCCTGCCCATGGTTCCTTCCGTGCTGTATCATCCATGACCTGCTCCACCTCCCTGCTTGCTCCTCATTCTGTCTTATGTTCTCAGCCCAGTATGAAAAAGCCCTACTATGTGCCTGCCAAGGCAGTCTCATTTAATTCCCCTTACAAAACAGTATTTCTCTCTCCATCTCTCTCTCCCTCTCTCTCTCTCTCTCTCTCTCTCTCTCTCATCCAGGCATGCATTCATTCCACAAACAAATGCTTAAAGTATGTGCCAAACATATGGGGTACAGTTTTTTTTTAAAAAAAGGACAAAAACAGTACCCTCATGAAAGTTACATTCCAATATAAGGACAACCAGACAGCTATCCTTGATTGAAAGAAGATAAATAAATTATGTTAGATTGAGTATCCCTTATCTGAAATGCTTAGGACCAAAAGTGTTTCAGATTTCAGAGTTTTTCAGATTTGGGAATATTTGCATAGACTTTACCAGCTGAGTTTCCTTAATCCAAACATCTGAAAGTCAAAAGCCTCCAAAATCTGAAACTTTTTGAGTGCCATGACACTTGACAAAAGTTTCAGAATTTGGAGCACTTCAGGATATTTAGGATATTTGGATTAGGAATGTTCAACCTATTAATTTAGAAAGTGATAATTGCTTTAGAAAAATTCAGAGTAGGGTAAGGGGGCCAAGAAGTGGCAGGGGAGAGGAGAAGTATTTAAAAGAGTGGTCAGGACAGGCCTCATTTTGGAAGGTGCCATCTGAAGTTGAAGGAGATGAGAGATCTCTGCAGACATCTGTGGAAGGCGGAACCCTGTCTGGCCAGCTCGAGGGACAGGAGTAGTGATGGAGCAGGATACCTGAGAGGTCATGGAGGATCTTGTGGGTCTGAATAAGATGGAGGCTGTGGGAGGGACCTGGGGAGGACTGGACATGGCCTCAGTTATAGAAAGGACCACTCTGGCTGCTGCGTGCAGTGCTGCAGGCAGTGAAGGTGGAAGCAGGTGGCTGCTGGCGAAATCGGAGCTTCAGAGCATCTTGCCCCTGGGTTGCACTGTTCATGGGTATTGGGGCTGAAACTGGCATCCAGATCTGACACCATAGCTTATGCAGTTTGCCCTGAACCAGATTCACCAGCCTCTTCTCACTGGTGGGTGAGGCTCCTGGGGGCTGTTCTTCCTGGCTCAGGTTCTGAGGGAGAATGGAGTGTGCATGGGATATCAACCACTGTCCCTTTCCCTCTGTCCCCAGCTGGTCTCCCTGAGTCCTTGATTGAGGGAGGTCTTATCTCCCATCGGAGCATGGACCAGGTCTGGATGCAGGTGTGGGAGGTGTGAGGCCCCAGAAGCTGGGCCCAGCTCTGGGCACCAGGGGAGCCCGGGCATGCCAGGGCTGTGGCTGTGGTGTTGGGTTGCTAGGCAACTCCAAGAGGGAGCCCTGGTTACTGCTGCCTGGCAGAGGCATCTCCCTCCTCTACCTCCCTCACCTCCTCCATGGCCTCTTGCCTCCCAGGAGGCCTTGTGTGAGAGCCAGAGTTGTGATCAGTGCTTGCCACTGGATCTTGGCTGGGAGCTCTGATTGGTACCAGGTAGCCGGGCCCTGAGGAGCCACACTAGGATGCAGGGCCCAGGCTTCTCTCATGGGGCACAGCCCTGGTACAAAGCCCAGCTCAGCAGTCAGAGGTCTAGGTCCTTAACTCAGCTCTGAAGCACCTCCCTGCATGACCCTGGGCAGTGCAAGGCACCCCTCTGGGCCTCAGCTGCTCCATCCATCTGGGCTGCAGGATCCCTCGCCAAGGGCCTCATTTTCTGAGAGAGAGGGTGCTGAGTGGGCAAGGCTCCAGGCTATCCCTCCCACCCCCTCTGTCTTGAGTATGTAACACTTAAGTTTTGCATTAAATTTCACTTATGAAAGAATTCCACTGCTTTAAGAAAAATGTTTGAAAACCTCTGGACTGGATGATACCAAGGATTTTCAGTGTCAAACTGAAAATCCCCAGAAAGGTCCCCAAAGTATCACTGGTCTGTGTCATCATTTTATAGGTAGAAAAACTGAGTCCTGGATAGGAGGAGAAATTTGCCCTAAGTTAAGCTTGATGGAGTGGGAGGAGCACTAAGCTGGGGGTCAGACTCACACTCTAACAGGTCCTGGACCACTTTGGGCAAGTCCTTTCTTTTCCCTGGGTGGGATCAGCCATGGTGTCAGGCTTGGGCTTGACCTATCAGGTACCTGGCTTGGTACAGGGCCAAGGGGAGAAGATGCAAACCTTTGTAGGCTTGGAGCATGTGTTGGGTAATCTGCAATATTTTGCTTCTACAGAAAATGGAGGTCTGGGAAGTAGCTCAGTGGTAGAGCGCTTGTCTAGCATTTGTGAGACCCTGAGTTTGAACCCCAGCACTGAGAGAAACAGAGGAACAAGAAAATAACATGTGGATCTACTGTACCATACCTCCAGCACTCTCATGCCCACGGACTTGTAGGGATAGTTTACATGGAAAGTTTGAGGAGCACTGTGATACTAGTTTCCTAAGATTCTTTGTGAATTCCCTGACCCCACTTCCCTGTCCCATGGCTTTAGGCTTATGTCCTTTAGGCTCAGTAATACCAACATGAAATCAAAATCTAGCTCTGTGCTTACCAAGCTGTGGGACCTTGGCAGTCATTCAGAGTCTCTGAGCCTACTCTTCTCATGTTAGGGTAGGGATCCCAATCTATGACCCTGGAGTCTGACATAATGAAGTGAGATAAGTACTCAGAGTGCCTGGGCTGAACAGGCTGGTGCTGCCCAGGTGCTGGTACCTGGTGGTATCCTCCCTCTCCCCATCCCCCAGTGTTCTGAGTTGGGCTGGCACATAATGACATTGATAAAGAGGTGTTACCTGATGGACCTCCAGCTGGAGAAGTGGAGAGGTGGGAGGTGGAGCCTCCAGCAAGCTGACAGTTCTATGGGGAAAAGAACTGAGGCCTCCTGAGGACCCTGAACACAGGTGTGGGGGAGGGGCCTGGGAGCCAGGTGTAGGGGCGGGCCGGGAAGGGGGATATCTACTTGAGGGAACACCATTCCCTGGGGTCCAGTTCCCCTCCTCTCCAAGCCCCAGGAGAAGCCAGGCAGGGCAAGACTGGCAAGCCCCAGCTGTTGCCTCCCAACCCCAAAGTGCTAGAGACAGGGAGCCTAGGGCCCTGAAGAGTCAGTCAGGACCTGGAGCTGGGGGAACACTGGGTGGAAGGTGCCCTGGCAGCAAGAAGGACCTCCTGGAGACATGTGGAGAGGAGGCAGGGGGGAGTACCCTCACAGAGCAGCAGCTGTGAGTGTAACTGGGCAGATTAAAAGGTTACGAGCAAGTCTATGACTTGGGCAGAATCTGGGTACCTAGCTGTGGGATTATGGGCAAGTTAATCATGCCTCTGGGCCTCTGTCCCCTGATAGATGAAATGGGGGAATGTCCGCTTTCCAAGAGTGGTTGGTGCCCAGCACAGCTTTGCTCAGGACATGATGTAAAGGAGATGGAGACAGAGTAGGTCTGTTCTGTGGCCTAAGAGGTGAGATCTTCTTGCCAGAGTGAGGGATTTAATCAACATCTATGAGTACCTGGAGTGTTCACCCAACACTGAACCACAGATTAGCTCATGTAATGATCTAACAGCCTGATGAGGTTGTTATGACTGTGGCCTTTTTTTTTTTTTTTTTTTTTTTTTTTAGTGTAGCTCAGAGATTGATACATAGCTATGGTCACACAGCTAGGTGGCCAGAGAACCTGACTTCCTGCCCAGCCCTCTGATAGCCAAGTTCATGCTGTTTCCACAGCAGTGACTACACCCAGGTGGGAGACCTAGTGGAAGTGCTACTCCAGATTCCTGTAGGGGCCAGGCCAGTGGAGCTCTGGACTCCACTGTCCCAGGACAGGTCTGGCCAAAGCAGTCAGAGATCTGGGGAGCACTGTAGACTGGCATAGCAGAAATGAAGAAGAGAATAAAGGCAAGGGCAACAGAGGTGAAGCCAGGGAGGTACCCAGGGGCAGCAGAAAGGGCTTTGGACCCTTTAAGTCACTTCACTTCTCTGAGCCCAGGTCTTGACTGAAAATGGGAAGTATGTGGGCATTGTGCACAGGCCCCACTAGAAAGAGACTCTCAGGGCAGAGCTGCAGCAGGTGAGTCAAGAGGGGTGGGCAGGCAAGAGAACTGGGCTGGCCTGAAGAAAGGCACTGAGCAGGAGTGAGGCCTGAGGTCTCCATGGCCAAAGGTTGTCCTTTCAGGGGCGCAGTAGGATCCAGTCCCTTTGGAGTTCAGAGGAGCTGGAGGAAATTTCTGAAAAGTCTTAGGCCTATATCCTGGCTGGGGACCCCCAGCTAGTCTGCTTTGGCTGGCCAGGCCCTCCCAGCACTCCCAGCAAAGGGTTAACAGTCTTCTCTACCTGCAGTTGCATTTTAAAGACACGAAATTAAAGCAGGTAATTTATTCTCCCCACACACGAAAGAGCAATTAGTTCTAAACAGGGCTTAATCAGTCACCGCGAGATTGATTTCTGGAGCCCTGGGTTTTCGGGCTCCTGGCACCATGCCAGACTGGGGAGGGAGGGGGGCGGACAAATGAGCCGCGGCGGCATGAGCCCTTACATAATCTGCTGGGGGGCTGGGGGGTGCTGACAGCTTGGCTAGCCCCGCGAGGGGCTTAGTTGTGTTGGGGAAGAGGGGGATCCCGCAGACACCCAGTAACCCTCCGCTCCAGGAAAAAGCTAGGCCCAGAGCTCCAGCCCCACCCTCTGGGCAGTGTCTGGGGTTGCACAGGTGCGATTAAGGGTAGAGGCTGGGTATTCTGGGTTTGTCCAACCTGGTACTTACACCTGCACCCTTCTTCTCCCAACCCCTGTACCCCATTATTTCCCCTATTTCCTCTTCTCCTCCCTACCTCTCCATTCTCTTTTTCTCTCACCTTTTATCCGACGCCCCATTCCCATCATGCCCTCCTTTTCCCACGGCCTCCTCACTTCCCATCTCCCCACCCATGCCCTTGTCTCTGGCCACAGAACTCCATCCGGCACAACCTGTCGCTGCACACCCGTTTCATCCGCGTGCAGAACGAGGGCACTGGCAAAAGTTCGTGGTGGATGCTGAACCCTGAGGGTGGAAAGACGGGAAAGACCCCTCGGCGTAGGGCTGTGTCCATGGACAACGGGGCCAAGTTCCTTCGCATCAAGGGCAAGGCAAGCAAGAAGAAGCAGCTGCAGGCGCCCGAGCGAAGCCCGGACGACAGCCCTCCGGGCGCGCCTGCCCCAGGGCCTGTGCCTGTTGCGGCCAAGTGGGCCGCCAGCCCAGCCTCGCACGCCAGCGATGACTACGAGGCGTGGGCCGACTTCCGCGGCAGCGGGAGACCCCTGCTTGGGGAGGCCGCTGAGTTGGAGGACGACGAGGCCCTGGAGGCCCTGGCGCCGTCATCGCCGCTCATGTACCCGAGCCCTGCGAGCGCGCTCTCGCCGGCGCTGGGTGCGCGCTGCCCGGGGGAGCTGCCACGCCTGGCAGAGCTGGGAGGCCCGTTAGGCCTGCACGGCGGCGGCGGCGCGGGGCTGCCCGAGGCCCTGCTGGACGGCGCGCAGGACGCGTACGGGCCGCGGGCCCGCACCGGGACGCCTGCCTACTTCGGCGGCTGCAAAGGCGGTGCCTATGGTGGGGGAGGGGGCTTCGGGCCGCCAGCGCTGGGCGCGCTACGGCGCCTGCCTATGCAGACCATCCAGGAGAACAAGCAGGCCAGCTTCGCGCCCGCTGCCGCGCCCTTCCGTCCCGGAGCGCTGCCCACCCTGCTGCCGCCGCCGCCGCCCCCGCACCGAGGCCCAGCCCGGTTCTGGGCGCGCCCGGGGAGATGGCGCTGGCAGGTGCAGCAGCCGCCTACCCGGGCAAGGGGGCGGCACCGTACGCGCCGCCCGCGCCCTCGCGCAGTGCCTTAGCCCACCCCATCAGCCTTATGACGCTGCCCGGAGACGCGGGCGCCACAGGCCTGGCACCGCCTGGCCATGCCGCCGCCTTTGGGGGCCCGCCCGGTGGCCTCCTACTGGACGCGCTGCCCGGGCCATATGCGGCCGCAGCCGCCGGGCCGTTGGGTGCCGCGCCCGACCGATTCCCGGCGGATCTGGACCTCGACATGTTCAGCGGGAGTCTTGAGTGTGACGTCGAGTCCATCATCCTCAACGACTTCATGGACAGCGACGAAATGGACTTCAATTTCGATTCAGCCCTGCCTCCACCACCTCCCGGCCTGGCCGGGGCCCCGCCTCCTAACCAGAGCTGGGTTCCGGGCTGAGGACTGCCTTCCGCGTCCTGGGTGCCCGGGTCCCTTCCCCAGGGGGCCTCTGTCTTCCCATCCTGATTGATCCCCGGGTCCCCAGCCCCAATCCAGCTCCACGGGGAGGATCCAGGAGGCAGCCCCAGCCCTGCTAAAGACATCCCTCGGAAGTTGACCACAGAGGGAAGTGAGAGGGAGAGGTTGGGGCACTCCACCATTCCTGCCCCAACTCCTGAGACCCGCGCCCCCTCCTCCCGAGGCAGAAAGCCCAGGAGAGGAGGCTGAAATCTGGGCTTCGTGGGAGTGGGAAGGAATACGGTGGGCCGCCTGGCTTGGATGCTGGCGGGAGAGGCCAACTAGGAGATGGGCAGGGGGCGTTTCCGAATCTTCAGTTTCATTTGTGGAGCCCTTGCGGTGATGTGATGCATAGCCCAGCCCAAACTCTAGTTCGATTCTCAGTTGACACTTTTCCCTACAGGTCTTAGCCTCACCACTGGAAGCCAGCAACCCTCTCTTGAAAATTCACTCACACCTACCTATTGCCCCCACCCAGCAGTCCTCCTCAAGCCCTAGGTTGCCCTCCGTAGACCCCCATCCCCATGGTTCAGCCTTTCCCTCACATTCTAGCCGCCCGCATTCCCTCCCTAACCCAATGACAGTCTGTCCCTCTTCTCAATCCCCACATCCCCAGTACTGGTCTCAGTCTCTTCAGCAGGCCTCAGCTCCGGATCCACCACCCCACCCCATCTACCACCCCTTTCTCCGTGCCAGTCCTGGCCCCTCTCTCCCATATTTATAAGTGTCCCGTCGGGGCGGGCGGTGGGTGCGGCGTCCCCGGCGCGTATCGTAGGCAGTGTACTGTGGCCGTGCCGTCAGCGTGTGCGTGCGTGCGTGTGTGCCGTGTCCAGGCCGTGTAGAGTGCATTGTACAGCATATTTTCATGAATAAAATTGTTTTAAATATTTCCCGCGCCTTGGCTAGCAGAAAGGGCGGTGGTGGTGGTGGATAATTGTAAAGGATTGTGGGGGTAGGGGTGGTAAGGGTCCCTGTTCCTGCCTCTATTATGGCTTTGGTCTGGGTGCACATCAGCATTCCCTGGTGCTGGTCTGCTCAGCACACGTTGATTAAGTGCCTACTGAGTTCCTGATGCTGGAGATATGCCTTGTGGAGCTCTGCACCTGTTTCTGTGAACAGGTAGGGGAAGTTTCAGACCTGGGGAGATGGCCCTGAATTAAGCCTTTGCGGTTGGGACAGAGGGCACAGGTATTTACTGAGAACCTGTTCTGCCAGGCCCTGTATTGGGTGCAATTTTTGTTCTTACAATATAGATGAGAAAACAAGGTCAGAGAGGGAAAATAACTTGGGAAGGTGGGAAGAGAATCCTTTGAAGGTGCAGACTTCTGCTGAAGTCCTCTGGTATACCAGCTGTGTCACCTTGGGCACAGTTTCAACCTCTACAGCGTTGTTTTCCTGGTTTAAATCATAGCATACATAGTAGCCCCCATCTCAAGTAAATGAGAAAAGTATGTAAAGTACTCAGCACAGGTCTTGCACTTGAAAATTCCTTCAATGATGATTTAGTGAGCACCTATTAAGTGCCATTTCTTATTTCAAGCATAGGGACTGCCATTGACAGCAGTACTGGCCTTGAGGAACTTAGAGGCTTGTGGAGGACATGGGTTAGGTAAACAACTATGGATGGTAGCTATGACGAATGGAAGAGCAGGGTCTGTTGTGGGGGGGGGGGGTGATGAGCTGGCCCTGAAGTGGGGGCTGTCTCAGCTGAGCCTTGAAGGATGAGTTGGTTTGGGGAAGGGAAGGGATTCAGACAGGGAAAAAGCCAGAGTGGAGAAAGTACATGGTTTCCATAGGCAAAAACAGTTGAGTGTGGCTAAAGCTGGGAGGTGGAAAGATTGCTGGTGGCAGGGAGGCAAACGGGCCAGAGGGGGCAGCAGTGAGAGGCAAGGGGTGCCAATGGTGGCTCAAACCAGGGGAAGGGCAAGAGCAGAGGGGATGGGCGGGAATTGATGAGTTCACATGTATTCATGGAGAGGAGTCACTTTTGCCTCCAAGAGTACTTGGGCAGACAAGGCCGTTCCCTGACATGGGGAACATCAAGGAAGAGAGAGCCCCCGGGACATGGGCTGCTCTTCAGCCACAGGCAGGCTCAACCTGAGTTACATGCTGTGGGATTCCTCGGGATTTGGGAGGGAGGATGGGCCTCAGGGACATTTCTACTGTGCAAATGGCATTCTCTGACATTGGGCAGCATGCTGCCCTGGAGATGGCCACCTGGTTAGTGGGGACAGAGCCCAGGAAGGCATCTGGACTAGAGGGGGAAGTCAGAGAATCGGGTCATTGTGGGGGTGTTGGGAGTGGAGTGTCCCAGAGTGGGGTGAGCAAGGAACCCAGCTCTGCTCTGATGAACACCTTAGGACCCCTAGGCACAGGAAGAAGAACCCATCAGCTGAGAAGGAGGAACAGGACACAGTGGGTCCTAGAGTTTGTGAAAAGAAAATGGCCCCAGATAGGATGCCCAGTACTTTTGCCCCCAAGAGCTTCACTTTCTTGTCTTGCAAGATGAGGCAGTAGCACCCATTTTGAAGATTTGTTCAAGGAGCAAATAGAATTGGAATCATCGTCTGAAGTCACACTACTAGCAAGGGGCAGACCAGAACCCTCCCCTGGTTCTCCTGGGGCGCCTCTGCCTCAGGCAGTGGCTGTAGGCGGGGAGCTGGACCTGCACAGGTTCAAGATCAGACCTGGGGGGCTGAGACCTCGCTGGCGTGCTGTGTGGGTGTCCCTGCTGGGTGGGGAGCACACAGAGACTGACAGGCCTTCCCCTGGGACAATGCCCCAGCCCCACCCCTTAACCAGACTCTGAGATGGCCCAGCTGGGTCTGGGCTCCATATGGGCTGTAAAGCTGCCCCCACCCTAGGCTGGTGGAGGGTGGGCTGCTGTGTGCGCGTGCAGGTCTGTGTGTGTCCGTGTGGCTCCATATGCATCTCTCTGTGTGGGCTCGTGTGTGTGTGTGTGTGTGTGTGTGTGTGTGTGTGTGTGTGTGTGATAATGATGGTGTGTCTATCTCTGAGTGTGCCCACACATGTGTCTGGAGCTATGCGGGCCATGCCTGTGTTAGTGCTCTCCTGATTTCCACATGTGTACCATGTGGCTTCCTCTGTGGGTGTGCCCGCCTGTCTTGGCACATAGCTGTCTCTCCGGAGCACCAGGCTGGTGTTCCCCTGCCAGGAGTGTCCTCTATGTTGTTTGTTGGAGGGGAGGGGAGGAAAGCAGAGGGACTGTCTGGGCCCTGGGATGCAGCCCAGCTCATGTGTAGGGAGCCAGTGACCCCCTCAGAGTTGTGACTGAGCTCTGCCTGACTCAGGTCAGTGATAATTCCAGAGACAGCTTCTGTCCTGCTGGGCCCCATCGGGAGAAAGGGGGCAACACCCCTACAGCTGGGGGTCTGCCACTGGCCCTTTGCCGCCAGCCTTGGAGCCCAGCAGACGCGCCCCCCTCTATGCCCACTCCCTGGGAGGCGTCTGACACATGATTTATTCATAAAAAGCCATTATTTGTGCCAAAGAAGAACTGAGCTGCTTGCTTTTTAAGTGCTGATAATGCTCTTAGCCTCCCTGCCCCTCCCCTCCTCTCTCACCTCCTTTAGACTTCCTATCCTTTCTCCTCCTCTCATTTCTTCCCCTCTCTCTTTCTTTATTGTTCACTCCACATCTCCTCTTTCCCCTCATCCTCCTTCCTTCTCTCCCAAATCCCCTCTACAGTCAGGGCTAGCCAGGGAGTGAGACAGGGTCTAGGGAGGCTCAGAACCAATTGTCCCTGATTGCGGAAGGCCCGCACCAGGTCGGGAGCCCCGTGGACACCACCGCTCAGCCTTCCCCTCTTTAACATCTTGGGAAGGCTGGGAGGAGAGAGGACAGCCTGAGAAGGGGGGTGGTCTTGCCAGCCCCCCACCCCATGCTAAGAGGTGTGACTTCAGCTCCTCATTCCGTCTTTCAGGATCCCAAATGAACATTTAATCTAAGTAAAAAGAGGACACTTGCATAGTAGATTAAAAGCAAGCTCCCCAGGACGACGTTCCTGGCCAAGAGTGCCTCCAAGCTCCCCTATGTAGGCATCCTAGAGCCACCATTATTTAGGTGGTGCCAAGAGAGGCTGGCATCAAGGGAGGCACCTGGGTTCCGCCGCAGAGACAGGAGGCAGCAGAAAATGCTCACAGATGGCAGTTCGGACATAGACACACGCCAGGTTCTTAGAAGCAGACATCACAGATCCACGTGTGTGTGCTCTCATGCTTGCATGTCTGCATGTGCGCACACGTGCACGCACACACACACACACACACACACACGTGCGCGCGCACACACACACACACACACACACACACACACACACAGAGGCATGTGCCCAGCCACCACCTACTCACGCAGATGGAGAACCCTTCCTCACCCCTTTCTGGAGTGTTCCTCCCCTGAGCACCTGCAGCGGGGGCTGCAGCTCTTTCCCCATTCAGACACCTGTTCATTCATTCCTGCCTTCATTCATTCACTCCATAAACTTTTTAACTTTTTGCACCTCATCTGCACCAGCCCTTGCTGGGTGCTGGGGTGGCAAAAATGGATGTGATTGGCCCTAAAGAGCAGGGCTGGAGCAGAGCGGGTGCTGCTGACCCTCCCTTGCGGCCGTGGGCCGGGGGTTGGGGGCCCAGCAGGCGAGGGGTTAAGTCATTTGGCATCCAGAGCTGGAGCCATTAGGCCTCCTAATTATGAAATTATCGAGGTCCTCAGGTGACTGCTAATTTCACACACACTGTTCCTCTCACGGCTAATGAACGCCCGCAGAACCCACGCCTTGTCTTTCCTGCTGAACAGTGACCTGCAGTTAATGAGCTCAGGAAGGCAGACAGGCCGCCGCTGGGTGGGTGGGGCGCCAGGCCTGAGGAGGGGGCTGCTCATCCCTCCTGCCCCTCCCGGCTGCCCTAGCTGGCTGCCAGTCCCAGTGAAGATTTCTGGACCAAAGCCCAGCCCAGGGTTTCTGCAGAACACGCTAGGCCCAGGGATCTTGGGAGCAAGAGAAGGATTACAGATTCGGGGATGGCTTTGGGATCCTGGAATAACACGGAGCAGGGCGAGACGAGGGGACAGAAACGAAACGTCGATGCTGGAAGACCATTTCTACTTGATTCTGAGGCTATGTGAGAGACATTTATGGAGGGCTAGGGAGGGGGAAGCACGTTAGCTTGAGGTTGGGAGTTGGTGGGGTTGGAGTACAGTCATACCTGATGCTGGGGAGCAGGATGACTTTGGGGTTGGTGGTGCTAATGAGCAATGGGAATGTCAACTATGAGCTGGTAAAGCTACTGCTGCTGATTGTGATTTTTAAAGTCTTAATTTTTAAATTAACAAGTAACAAAAAATTGCCCTCCAAAATTTAAAGAAAAAATAAAAAAGACACGCTGGTTTCAATCTTGAGTGGGGGCAGTGCAATCTAGGTCTAGAGGCCACATGTTCCCAAATGGCCACACAGCGGACACTCGAATAGACCACCAGGAGGGCTAGAAGGCCCTGCGACTTGTCCTAACCATGACTCACCAGCCAGGTCAATACGGACTGAGGGGCAGTGTGGTGAATGAGGTGGGCAAGAGGGTGGGAGCCATGTTCTGGGGCACAGAGACCTCTGCTGCTACTTTTTCCTGACCTGTAAACTTGAGAACCCATTTCCTTCTCTGGGCCTGTTTCTGGGTGTGTATGTGATAGGGTTAAACCAGAGCTGAGTCTGCACCCTGCCTAGGCAGAGGGGCAGGGCAGAGGGTGGCCCACACTGCCTGAGGCCAGGCCCTGGAGAAGGAGCCCTCTGCTCTAAGCCTGGGTATTTATTTGTGGAGCACTTGAAGGTACGCCTGGCTTGGCCCTCTTGAAGCCACCTTCTCCCTCAGGAATCAGAGGGGTGGCTTGGTTCCCCACCAGCCCAGTTACAGGCTGTGTCCTCTGACAGCAAATTCCTGCTCTGTCACCAGCTGGCACCTACTTCTACACCTCAGTTTCCCACCTGTCAAAGGTAGGAGATAAAAGTGTGAACTCACTTTGGAGATGACTCAGAGGTTACAACTGTCACCTTGTGACCCCAGCCCAAACAGACCTTTGCCAGGATTTTTCTGGCTCTCTCCCCAGGTGCCCACAAGGTCTCTTTCAGACAGCCATCTATGTGGTGAGGCTGGGGAATGGCGTCTGGGTGTTCCCAGGAAGAAGAGAGAGTGGGCCCTGTCTGCCCGTAGGCGTGCCCTGTGTCCTGCACAGCCCTGCTAGCCCTTCTTGTGTATTTTCCCTCCTCGCCACACAGCAACATGGGGCACGTGCCCTTGTTACCTCCACCTTTACAGATGAGAAAACAGAAGATTCGACAGGTTATGTGATGAGCCCAAAGTCACAGAGCTATGACAAAGCCACAGCCTGAGGGCCCTTGCTATGCCTGTCCTCTGCATGTCATGCATAAGCCATGTGCACACATGCCTCTGTACACATACACACCAAGATGCACACAGAGATGGAGACTCACTTGTCTCCACACTGATGCACATCCGTGGGCCCCTGGTGCCGAGGCACGCAAACCCGCACACCCGCAAGATGCAGCTGGACGTGAATCCGTACCTCCTAAGCACACCTGTGAACGCTCTCCTGTAGGTGCCCACAGGCAGACATACACAACACAGATGCATGTCTAAACACACAAGCACTGTTTCCTGCACACACAAATACAGCTACCCAGGAAAATGTGCACACACACGTGTTCACATCCCCGTGTGCTGAACTGCTAGCCCCACCGTGCATGTGCACCGGCATACAAACACAGAGGTATGCAAGGGATTCCCTCGGAGGAGCAGCTATGCACACACATGTGCATAGGCGTGCACACACTTGTGCACATGCACAGGAGCATACGGGCCCGGGAACCCTAGTGCAGCAAGGTGAGCAGCTTCCTTGTACCCTGGGTCTGATAGATGGCCACGTCCTAAATGACTATCAAAGTGTTGTGGCGTGTGAGGCGCAAACACCAATTAGTGGGGCCTTTGAAAGCATCGGCTCGTTAGAGGGGAAGCAGAAGAGGCTGAAATTGGCATAAAACACGGTGCTATTTAACTCTCCCGGGGCGGGGGTGTGCACTGTGGAAAGGCCTCTGGGCAGAACTCCCCCTCCACTCTACACTTGTTACTGGAGAAGGACCCTCACGAGGGGCCTTGGCAGGCAGCTTTGATGCTCCTTGAAAGTGGGGGGTGGGGGGATAGCCTCCTGCCAGCGCTTGGCTGGCACTGAGCGAGCGGGGGCCGCGCCAACTGGCGATCAATTTCATGCACATCGTAAACCTAAGTGCTTTCTGGAGAGTCGGGCAGATTGCACATAAAGTCCCCCTTCTGTCCCTAGCACACGGGTGGGCGGGTGAGGCAGAGGCTCGCCCTGGCAGACAGACCTTCACCAGGCTGCAGGAGACCTGGGTAACCTGGCTCCCAGCAGGAGGTATCCTTGGGGACGTGGGAAGTTCTTTCGGGAGGGCTGGCACTTCTGGGGGTGGCTGGAGAGGTGATCAGTGCATGAACCTGGGGTCTTCCAGACTCTGCTACTTACTGGCAGAGTGACCTTGGGCAATTAGCTTCTCTGACCCCTGGTTTCTTCATCAGTAAAGTAGGTTGCTGTGAGAATTAATTGAGCTCTTACCTTTGCTGTGAGGTGTCATGGAGCTGAGGTGCCTATGTGCACAAATGAGGTCGCATTTACATTTATTGTTATGTGCCGGTGAGTGGGGGCTCCCTGCACAGCCTTGGACTCGGCCGCACAGCATCCTCCCTTCCAGCCAGGCTCTGGGCCCTGGGCGGGGTGTCTCACAGGGGCTCCCAAGCCTGTCTCTCATTACAGGAGCCCACCCAGGCTTCTGTCCTGTTCCACCCAAGCTCCTGTTTTTACAGATCTGCTCTCCTCGAGCCTGTTTGGAGAAGCCTCCACACCCATTTCTCCCACCGTGACGCACCCATGCCAGACTGAAGGGGTGGCCTCTGGGTGTTCTCCAAGCCCCCTGTTTGGATGCCAGAGCAATTCTGCATCAAGGCCAAGGGGCAGGGGTTGGGAGGGTAGAGGGCAGAAGGAGCCGCGTTGACGCTTGACTCTGTGCCTCTGTCACCCAGGGCCCTTCCACAGGGCTGCGCCTGCGCCTGTGATCATCTCCCAAACACTCTTATAAAATCAGTTTCTTCTTCTGCCCTCACCCTAAGCCTGCGGGGCTCAGGTGTTGGGTCTGGAGGGACCCTGCGCTGCCCTTGCTGCAGGAACCCAGATGGTGGAAAGTTTCACAGCAGCTGTGAAGTCGGACTCCCTGAATCCAAATCCTGGTTTTGCTATTTACAAGTCACAAGATTTTGAGTAACTTACCCTATCCCTGCCTCTACTTCCTCATCTGTAAGATGGGGGACGATTTTGTCTATCTCATGGGGTTATCATTGTAAGAAATAAATGAGTGAGTCTAGGTAATGTGCTTGGAGGAGTATTTGGCAGACAGCAGCACTATGTGGATGTTATGATTATGATACTAATATTAGGCTATTATGACCACTGTTCCTGCTTCTCCAATGCCCTTTCCAGATGCTCAATTCTTCTTCATCTAGGGATGCAACCTGAGTCTCTGCATATATTACTGAACAGTATCAGGCTACTATAATTCACAACTCTAGGGAAGTGACAGCCACACTTTGCCAGTACCCAGAATTGTTCAGTGCCCAACTTGAACAGCTGGATCTCCTTTTCTCCTTTCCTTGGAACCCTGCCTAGTTAGAACATCTCATAGTCAGGTATCTTACAATGAGTCTGGCACATAGCAGGCACTCAGGAATTGAGTGTTGAATCTTTACATAATGAAGCTTCACAACCAACCTGTGAGGTGCTAATGATTATTCTTGGACCACAGATGGGAAAAGTAGTACTCAGAGAGGACTGTATTAGTTAGGATAAGAGAGGCTATGCTGCGGTAACAAACAACCCCCCAAATCTCAACAAATGCACACAACAAAAAATTGTTATTTGTTGTGATGCCAAGTTTATGCTGCAGATCCAGGCATCTTTCCAGAGCTGGTGCCCTTCATGGAGTGACTCAGCTTTCTATGCTGCTTTGATCTTGAGGATCCATCATCTCAACAGAAGCTTTTATGGTTGCTGCAGCAGCTGGAAAACCATGCACCAGTTCTTCTGTGGTTTGACCAAGAAGGAACCAAGCCACTTCTGTTTACAGCTCATTGGTCAGGAATAGTCACATGGACCACAAGGAGTCTGGGACATGGAGGAGACTATGTAGGTGGGAGGAAGGTGAAGGTGACTCTGCTGAGTACCCAGACCAGAAAAGAAGAACCTAGGAATTTAGGGTGAGAGGAGGACAGGGAAGAGAAATTGGCTTTGAAAAGGGGAAGGGCAAAATGGATTTGCACAGGCAAAGAGGAGGAAGAGGGCATTCCATGTGGGGACAAAGGGCAAATAAATACCTGAAGGTAGAGAGCATAGATGTCTCTAGGGCACGGCATTCTGGCCTGAGCAGGTCTGTCTAGGAAGAATGTTGAGCAGGGAGCTCAAGGTCTTTAGAGAAAGAGGAACATCTCAGAGGCAGACTAATTACAGCCCCTTGACACCCCCATGTGGAGGTGGTGAGAGAAGGGGGCTCTGACTTGACTTCTAGGCTCCGCTCCAGAGGCTGAGGGATGCATGTTCAACCATCAAGCTGAGGAACCAAGGAGGAGAGGTTGAGTGTGGGGTCAGAGGGAAGGGCTGGCTTGCACAACGTGGGGTTTGATGGTGCTGTGGAGCATGCAGGGGCCATCTAGGAGGCAGAGGACAGGCATGTCCCAAGCTCAGGGGAAAGTGCTGGGCTGGAACTGAAGGTCTCCTGAAGGCTTGAGCAGGGAGTAAATCACTCAAGGATAAGCAGAGAAGAGGGCCTGAGACGGAGCTGTAGCACAGCCCTGCGAGGCAAGGGCAGGGCAGGAGTCCAGAAAGGTACCAACCAGAGGAGCGTCATGGAAGCAGTGGGGAGCCAGGAGGAAAGGCCAGGTCAGCTGCCTAAAGCTGTCCTGTCATCCAGATGAGGCATGGCCAAGGACAGAGTGACAAGAAGGCTGCTGGTGACCTTGGCAAGGACGGTTTTTTCTAGGGCATGGTGGGTGTAGAAGCCAGACTTGAGTGGGCCAAGGAGCAGTGGAGAGTCAGAATACACAGCTCTCAGCCAGGCGCCGTGGCGCATGCCTGTAACCCCAGCACTTTGGGAGGCTGAGACAGGAGGATCAGGAGTTCAAAGCCAGCCTCAGCAATGGCGAGGCACTTAGCAACTCAGTGAGACCCTGTCTCTAAATAAAATACAAAAAAGGGCTGGGGATGTGGCCCAGTGGTCGAGTGCCCCTGAGTTCAATCCCCAGTACCACAAAAAAAAAAAAAAAAAAAAAAAAAAAAAAAAAAAAGTAAAAAGAATACACAGCTCTCCAGAAGCTTCCCTGGAGGGCAAGGAGGGTGGGGGTGGGTGGGAGAGGCTGGACTGTTGAGAGAGTATTTAAAAAATTATTTATTAATATTGTTTTTAAGAAAGGAGAGCCTCGAAGGTGCTGACAGCTGATTGGAGGGAGACAGGAGGAGGGAGACAGGGGTTCAGGTGGAAAGCTGTGGCTGGTTGGGGGGATGCGTGGAGTGGGGGGCAGCAGGGAGGAGGCGAGGAGGGTAGGTCCCACAGAGCAGGGCCAGCCACATGGAGGGTGGCAGTCGTGGAGGAGGTGATGGAGGTCACGGTGAAGCAGCTGAGGCCTCGGGGCCCCCTGGAGACAGCGCAGGGGTGGGAGGTGCAGGCGCAGGACAGGAAGAGAGCGCCTGGCAACGGGCATGCTGGGATCACCTGCGATCATCAGGGACGGGAGACACCAGAAGAGAGGCAGGGACAAGAGGAGGGTTAAAAGGCCAAGATGAGGCTCAGGAGACAGGCTCCCAGGGAGCCGCCATGGGCAGGGCCAGGGAGGGACTGCAAAAGGAATGTGATTTTCTCAGGGGGCCCTGGCTGGGATCCTCCCCAAACTCAGCTAGTGCCCAGCCCATGCAGTTTGCTGGGTCTCCGCTTTCTTTGGCTTGGCTGGAGGCAGGAGGGGCCTGTGAAGCCCCTCCTCTGTTGCGGGGGGGGGGGGGGGGCGGGGGCTGCAGACTCCTCCCTCAAAGCTCGGTCCTGGGCAGAGGGGAGCCTGGTTTTCAGTGGGCAGTTCAGACCTCTGGTTACCCCTAGGCATGGGACCACTGAATGTGGACAGGTCCAGAGAGAGGCCAGGATGCAGCAAGGCCCCTGACTCCCACCCTTCACAACCCCAGAGTCAGGCCCTGGTCGCCCCTGTGGGGCCCAGGCCACCCTGACATTCACCTAATTGTCTTCCCGCTTTGATGAGTGGCTCCGCAGAGGCGCCGCTGCGGATCAAATTAAATGTGAGCCAGGCAGGCGGCCGATGGTGAGAAGGAAATACCACATTTACATAGCCCAGGGCGGGGTGCGTGGGGAGACCCAGGCCCAGAGAGCAGAGACCCAGGGACCGAAGGAGAGACATGGGGGAAAGATAGAGAGATGAGGTGGGGGGAGAAAGAAAGAGACAGCATCCAGGGTTGGTGGGGGGGGGGGGTGCTGCAGGGGCGTCACCCACAATGTCCCTGTCACGTGGTGAAGGGCAGCTGGCAGAGGAATCACTACAGGCAAAGGTGCTTATCACCTTCAGGTAGGTGACCTCCTTCCTGCCAAGACCAGCCAGGGTGACCTCAGAGGCAGGCGGGTGTTCTAGAGCGCAGGATGCAGTGGAGCAGGGCGCCTGCCTGACTCCCAGCGGGGGCTCCCAGCAGTGCCCCTCACCCCCCACCCCAGTCCCACAGCTGGGCTGCAGCTGCCTCCTTAGGCACAGCCCCGTGGGTGTGGCCATGAGCTTCCCCTAAGTTCACTTGGGGACACCCTGGCTGCCCCTTCTGGGGGTGTGGGAGGGGGCTGGCCCAGGAAGATGTGTGTGAGTGTAAGCATGTGTGAACAGATGTGACAGCGAGTCATCATGGGTGGCACCTGTGTGACACCTGTGTGCAGGTGGGTGGGCTGTGACTAGGCTGGGCCCTTGGGAGGACATCTGAGAGCTAGGGTCTCCCTCCCCCTGGATGTGGAGTCAGGCATGAAGGCACTGGGGTGCCTGGAGCTCCCGCCTGCAGTCTCTGTGCAGGACACGTGCAGTGCGGGTGTCCAGAGTGACTATGCCAATAGCCCCTGGGCCCTAACACCACACTGCCAGGTGAAGAGCATCGCCACAGCTGCAAAACTACTTCAGGAGGTAGCCACTGTTATTCTCCCCATTTTACAGAGAGGAAAACTGGCCGGAGTGGGGAAGTAGAAGTGGCCTGGTTGGCTAGAAATGGCAGCCCAGTCAGGAACCCAGGCCTGTCCTATTCAAGCCCTGTGGGTCCTTTTCATGCTGTCTTCTGTCTGAGTGTTTGGGGCCCCTGATGAAGCTTGAGCCCTTGTGCTCACCAGGGATTGATAAATACATTCTCATCTCTTCCCTCAGCTTCCTTAACCCGTCCCCTCCAGAAAGCCCCTGCCTTCCATCTTTAGCCTTGAAGGCCAATGGTTTTGACAGTATTTTCGTGTGTTTTACTGAACACATGTTGTGGGCTGGGCCCAAACCATGCCCTTTACATGGGTGCCATTGTACCCCCGTTCCAGTCCCTGCAGTAGGCACCATGACAGCCTCCTCTGAAGGGTCTGGAAACTGAGGCTGACGTGCAGGAGGGAGTAGGCTCTGCACCAGAACTATTTGGGTTCCACCTACCTGCAGGGAGGAAGAGGGGTGAGGAAGGAGAGGTGAGAGAGAGAGAGAGGGGGGGGAGGAGAGTAAGCTCGCACACCTACGCAGGCATGTGTGAGTGTGTGCTCTGTGGCCTGAGCTTGGGGCCAGGGACCCAGGTGGGGGCCCAGCAGGACACCTGGCCTTTGCCAGTCTCTGTGACCCCCTTGTCTCATTGATTCCTTACAACTCTACCCCCTGGGAGTTGTTGGCTCCCATTTTCAGAATGAGCAAATGGAGGGTTAAAAATGGAAGGTGACAGCAAGCAGTGTCAAGGCTGGTACTGGAACCCAAGCCTCCAGAAGGATGGCTCTCTTCAGAACCTAGGCTCAGCGAGGTTGGCCCTTTCCTTCCCACTCCTGGTGGTGCTGAGGGCGGGGCTGGGGCGCCTGGCTTGGTTCCCACCAACTAATACTTGGGCCACCCCCCCCACCCCAGCTGCAGGGAACTAGGCCCACAAAGCACCTGCTAGCTCCACTGAAAAGCCCTTCCCCCCTCACCCACAGGGTCCAGGGTGGCTTTTACTGGGAAAATAATTAGAAATCTAATTCTTATTTCTCCCACTCCACTAATTGTCTGTGGACAATTTGATTGTAACAGTCGTCACTGAAGCAGAAAACCCACCTTATTTCTGCCAGATAGCTTCCCTGCAATTAACACCAGCAGCGGCCTCTCCTCACCTGCAGACCCAGGGCCCGGGGTACCCTCACCTCGCTGCCTCCCAGCTCTGGCAAGGGCACATCTGGACACCAGGCCTGGCCACAGGGGATAGGGCAGAGACTGGAGTGGATGCCCAGGGCCCAAAAGGCTAAGGCAGGAAGAGAGAGAATGAATGCTATGAATATTTGAGCATTTGGGTAAAAGGAAGAGGAAGAGATGAAGACCCAGGTTTAGGGAGAGACAGGGGCGTTGGCCAGACTCTAAGAAGAGACAATCAGGGAGAGGAAGTGAGGGAGGTTAGAAAGTGGTTGATGGGGCCAGGCTGAGGAGGGAGGATCCAGGGTCCCCAGCCCAACTGTCCCCCTGCCAAGGCAGGGGACACACCTCTAAGACCAGACCAGACAGTGTGTTTAGGAGCCTGCTGCTGAGAGCGTCCCTGAGAGCCCAGCCTCCAGTGGGATGCAGCTGGTCAGGAAAGGAAGGAGCAGGGGGAGGGGTGGAGTCTGAGGGGCATGGGGGATGGGCAGGGTGACAGACCCAGGAACTGGACAGGAATGCTATGGCCAGAGGCCTGAGGACAAAGTAGCCGGAGCCCCACAGGCCCGGCAGGACTGACCTGTTGCTCAGAGCTGTGGGGCTCTATCTCCAGCCCACCACCCTTCCTTCCCTGGGGGCACAGACCTGGGGTGGGGGCACCCTGCAAGGTTACCCTAGTAACCCCACATGCATTTCTTCAGAGCCCCACCCCCAGGCCCCTCCCTGCCCCATCTCAGCCCTCTTGGCAGGGCTCTGGTGGCAGGTGGGAGCAGGAGCTCTGATGCACCCAAGGCCCAGCCCTCCCCGTGGGGAGGCAGGCTGCAGAGCGCACAGTAGGCACCTCAGGCAGGGCAGAGGCCGCTGCCCTGGGCACACTCCTCTCCAACTTGGTCTCAGGGTGAGGGGTGGCTTGCTGGTGTTCCATGTAGGGTAGGGTGGGCATCCCAGCCTTGTTAGGACACCCCCCCCCCAAGTAGCCTCCTGGGCCTTCACCCCTGGCCTGGCCTGGGCTCTGGCCTGGCCTGGTCCTTTCTCCCTCAGCACAGAGCTAGGATGCAGAGTGGGGGGCCAGTGAAGGGGTGTGAGGGTGAGAGGAAGGGGAGCTTCCTCCCAGAGCCTCCTCCTGTCTTCTCCGTGCTGGTTCTCAGCCCGCCCTGCTCCCCCTCCTAGGCTTGTCAGGGGAGGATGGGGGGCCGGGGGCTCCTGTCAGTCTCAAGCTGGAGAGCTCCCCGGGCTTCATTAACATGCAAATTAGCAAGTTCTGACTGGCTGTGGCAGCTACGGGCAGCCACCCCTCCCAGCCCCAAGTGTGTGTGTGTGTGTGTGTGTGTGTGTGTGTGTGTGTGTGTGTCTGCAGCAGGACTGGAAGAGGGGGGAGCAGCTCTCATTGCCCTGTCTCACACACATACACACTCAGACACACATGCCTACAGAAAGACACACTCACGGGGAGTGCACAGCCATATACAACCACCTATCATACAGTCTTATGGACACACACATACACACACACACATGCACAAATTTCACTCACAGTGGTCATGTCACACCCTGAATTCTCTCAAACAGGCATACCCCGCCCCAGCCCCTTCCAAATTCACACCATTTCGCACCCTTGCACACAGTCCTGCCCAGGTACAAACCTGCAAACCTCCACAACCCCAGCCAATCCCACATCACACATAGGCACACAGGCCGGGGAGAGACTTCATACTCAGCCTGAGTAAGGCCGCCACCACCTGGATGCCCTCCACGCCCATCCCTCCCAAGCCCCCTCCACCAGAACTGACCAAGTGCAGCCCTTATTGTACCTCCCACAACCCTGCCACTGGCCCTCCAGGTCAAGATTCACGTACTGTCTGGTCCCTCTACTGGGACTCCCACCCTTCACCCAGCCCAGACAAGACTCCGATGGGGACCTGCCTGGCCCTGTCTGGTGGGGGCTACTCTTCTGGCTGCGCAACCCCAGACTTCCTGTGTGGAGCTGCGTTGCAATTGCCTGCTGATGTGTCTGCTCCACCGGGCTGGGAGTTCAAGGAGGACAGGGATGGCGTCGTGCAGTCGTGTTTACTGCTCGGTCCCAGCACTCAGCTCTCCCTTGCCTGGCCATGCCATTTCCGCAACAGGACGGAGCCGGAGCCAGCAGCGTTAATAACATGAATGGCTAACACTGTCATGGTGTTTGCTGTTTGCCACGCCACACCCACAACAACCCTATGAGGAGTCTCCGTCACTGTCGATGCCATTGTTACAGATGAGGAAACCAAGGCACAGAGGGGTTAAGATGCCTGGGCAAGACCACCCAGCCAGAACTGGGACCTGAACTCTGGCTGCCTGCACTGGACACCAGGCACGTGCTCTTCCCAGGACATGGGGCTGGGCCTTGAATGGGGAAGAGCAGCAGAAGGGGTCCCCCAGCCACAAGGAAGGGAAGAGGGGGTGCCAGAACTCTGACAGGAGGCTGTGCCCATTGGGTGATCCAGGTGAGCCCACACTTCGGCCTCGGCCACCCCGCTCCTGCTGGGCCACTAGTGAACGGCCGTCTGCAGTCACGGAGCAGTCCTCGTCCTCACACTGCCCAAGCCCTGGGCCTTTGTGTGCTGTTCACTGTACGTACCCAGGATGGTGTCTGGCATACAGTAGGTGCTCACTGTCCGCTTAGGAAATGAAGGAATGAATGGAAGGCCACAGAGCTTGCTCACCTCCGTGGAGTGGCATTGTCTTTGGGCACCCTTCGTTCCCATGTGGCTCCACTGGAGTTTGAGGGTGGGGCTGGGCATGTGGTACATCCTGCTGTCCTGTCCTCTGTCTTCCCTCTTGCCATCCCCTGCCTTTGGGGTCTTTTGTCCAGTCTAGGGTGTGGGGTATGGGGATTGGTGGCTCTCTCAATGCAAGCTGCATCCAACTTCCTTCCTTCCTTCCTTCCTTCCTTCCTTCCTTCCTTCCTTCCTTCCTTCCTTCCTTCCCTTCCTTCGTCTTAACTTGGAAGAGTATCTTTTGAACATACGATGCCAAGCGTATATGCCTGCTTTTCTCATCTGATGCAGGGGTGACCCCAGTGTCTCTGCTTCTGGTAGAGCAGGCTATGAATGGCTCCCCCTTAGTTGTAGAATTTACTGGGCTCAAGAGTAAAGCCCAACCCCCAAGGCTGGGGAAAGACCCTGGACAAAGAGTAAAGCCGTTTGGAGAGAGTGAGTGGGACACAGAGGGGCCCACTGGTTAACAAGACAAAATGTCATCAGGCCAGGTGTCAGCTGTTGAGCTGGAACTTGAACCCAGGCCCCTGTGTTTGCCTTTTTGGATTCTCTGGGGAGAATTCTTAGTGCTTAGAGTTATCAGGGCTTTCTCAATGTGACTTGATGCATCCTATTCTGTCCCCTGGGCCCCTACCTTTCCCAGACCTAGAGTGGGTGCCAGGTGGGGCTTGGCCATGACCCACCCTCCCAGGCTGAAGGCCACTATTAGGCCTGCACCTTCTGTTAGGGGGATTTTGAGCCAGGAGAGGGTCTCAGATCCTGGGGAGGAAAAAAGGGCCAGATCAGCCTGGTGGGCCAGAGTCCCTGAGTATCCACTGATACTGGCCCCAAATTCTGTTGAGGTGGAAGGAAGGTGCTCATGTGTGGCTCTGGCTTCTTAGCTTGGCAGCTGCGCCTGGCATCTGGCACAGACAAGGCAGGAGTGCGGCGTCCAGCTGGGGTGCTCCAGGGGCCTACAAGCTAGGCGAGCCAGGCAGCCCTTCCCAGCCCCGGAAGCAAAGGGTTAACCTGTGGGGGAGGAGGGAGCAGCAGTCCTTTGGCTAAGGAGCCTTGTTAATTGATTCCCTCATTCCCATTTGTTCCTGCTAAAGAGAGACAGATGAGAGGGAGCCCGCCAGGCCCGTCTTGGCACCCGGCAGCTTGGCTGGGCACAGCTGTGCTCATGGCTCTGGTGTCTCTGTGGGGGAGGAGCGGTGGCAGCAGAGGTGAGGAGGTGGGGCAGTCCTCTGGCAGGCCCAGTGCCCTCTGCTTACCCTAGGTACAGATGATCTGACAGCCCTTTCCAGAGGACAGATCTTTTATTTCACCTTGTGACACCTCTTTGATCTTTTGGCCTGCCCTATCACCACCCGTGGTCTGGAAGCTTAGTAGCAGACACCAGAGGCGGCTCTCTCAGTACTGGCTCTGATGGGACGCTGCCAGCCTGAGGCCCACACAAGGTTTCTGCCTGGAGGAAGGTCAGCTCTGGCCCTTCCAATAGAGCTCCATGCCTTCATGAGGCAGGCTGAAGTCCACGTCTCCAAAACGGGCATCGCTGCCATGGCCGCAGGCTCTGCCCCTGGTCCTCACCTGCCACTGACTCAACTTTTTATTATTTTTCTGCCTTGTTTTCATCTCAGCCAAGCTCACTGGCAGCTGTTAGATTGGGCTGTTTTGGATTGTGCCAGACAGGGCCCTGCCGGTTTCCCCTGAGAGAATGGGATTGACTGTCACCGAGCAGTCAAGCATAAGACCTCAGAGTTCAAATCCTGACTCTGCCACTTACTAGCTGCATAATTTGGGCAAGACACGATTCCCTCTCTCGGGTTTTGATTTTCACATATGTAAACTGGCAGGAATACCAGTACCTACCTGTGGTGGATGGCAGACATGACCACAGTCCTCCACCTCTCCCTGGAGTGTGGGATCACCTTGTGACTTACTTTGACCGACAGAATGTGGTGGAAGTGACAGGGCTAGCTCTGACCCCAAGCCTCTAGAGGCCTTGCATGCTTTCACTGATTCTCTTGGAACCCTGCCCAGCTGCCGTGTGAACAAGCCAGGGCTGTCCTGCTGGATGAAGAGAGACACATGGCTCGGTCACTCCCATCACTCTGATGACAGCCAGACGACCCTTAGAAGCAGAGCTACTTAACTGATGGGCAGCTGACGGCTGATGCATGAATGAGCCCAGCCGAGAACGGAACAGCCCAGCTGAGTTTCCAAGCCATAGAATCATGCACTTAACAAGTAAGTGGTGGTTGGCTCGAGCCATAAACCTTGGGATAACTTATTATGCAGCAAAAGCTAACTGATACACTATCTCGAATGAATCTTTGCTTTGTGGATTAAATGAGATAATGTAAATTAAGTACCTAGCAGCATGCCTGACACAGAGCAAGAAACCAAAAAGTAGAGCTTCTTTCACTGTTTCCCAGGGTGGAATCATTGATCACGAATCAAAGCCTCTTGTATTCCAGACTCTTCTCTCATCAGTGCTCAAAAGTTAAGAGAACTCTCCTTGATCCACCCCCTCCACACACCTCCCTCTGCGGCAGTAATGAAAATGATAGATGACATTGTTGAGTGCTTACTATGGGCTGGCTCTGTAGCAGGTATTCTACATGCTTTATCTCATCTAATCTTCGCTGGACCTTATGAGAGAGGCCCTCTCATGTATACTTTATTTCAGTTGACACTTCCATCATTTAAATCTGAGCAAGCTGAGGCTTGAGATTTGAAATCTAACTTGCCCAATATCACACAGCTGGTGAGTATCAAGAGACTTGCCAACTCTTCGGAGAGCGAGAGTGACTACCCTCCACCTGCGTCTGCTTTAACAATTCAGCCCCAATCTGCAGGCCCCGTTGCCCATCTCCAGAGACACAGGGTCTTCCTCAAACTTGGATGCTATTCATTTAGATCCCCATCCAACCTCTCGATAGCCTGGGCACTGCTCTCCTGGCCCTTACTCACACGAACCCTGAAGATTTCTTCTTCTTTTTTTTTTTTTTTTTTTTTTTTTGTGGTACCGGGGATTGAACTCAGGGGCACTCGACCACTGGGTCACATCCCCAGACCTTTTTTTTTTTTTTTTTTTTTTTGTATTTTATTTAGAGACAGGGTCTCACTGAGTTGCTAAGTGCCTCGCCATTGCTGAGGCTGGCTTTGAACTCCAGATCCTCCTGCCTCAGCCTCCCAAAGTGCTGGGATTACAGGCGTGCGCCACCGCGCCTGGCTGAAGATTTCTTCTTCCCTCCATCAGGAGGAAGTTTTTTTATCTTCGGCTCTCACTAGATACCTTTTGGAGCCACCAATGTTTTCCTGGCTGCCCCTCTTGGACCTATGAATATCATTCTTTTGCAAACTTTTTCTTGACTTCATGGCCCCCTCCTATCTCTGGGATCAAGAATCTAGTTGACATACATGGAGTGTAAGGGGCATTATCGGCTTAGCACCTTCCTTTCTCTCCAGCTTCCTCTGCCCTGTGGCCATAGCTGAGTTGCCCTCTTCTTTCAAGACCTTGCTCCTGCCCACAGCGGATTGGCCCAAGGGTGGTGCGTGATTGAAGCCCAGCCAGTCAAAGTGCTTCTCCAAGGGTTTGGACTGGGAATGCAAGAAAGTCTGTCTTTCTTAGAAGTTATAGGATATAAAAACTGAGAGGTGCTATTATGAATGTTTCATATTTCCTTTTTCCTGTTTCAAATTACTTTGATTGCTTTTGTGTGTGAATAGTTTTCAGAATAATAAATCTTTTTTAAAAATATGTGTGCTTCTAGGGTAGTCTTTTTCCTCTTCACAAACTACATTATCATATGTCTTCATATTTTTGACCCAAAGTGATCAAGTTAGCCTTATTGAAGAGAAAAAAAAATTAAAAACAAGATTTGGTCCTGCTTTTTAAGAACTCTGAAGGACTCAATGGCGGGAAAGAGGCAGGTCTGCAGGTTGGATGGAAGGGCTGGTGAGGGGAGGGCTCAGGGTGGAGCACCTCTGGGGGCCATTTCTGTGGGCAAGTGCCTTGGATTCTTGAGCCAATAAATGCCTCTCCAGACCTCTAAATGCCCCAGTCTGGTCTCTGCCACTTACAAACCAGGGTTCTGACAGAGGTCCCCTTTTATGTGACCTCACCAAACCCTTCTCCCAGTGCTGCCTGGGAAGCCTCTTGGGGACTGAGGAGGGGAAGCTAAGGATAACTTAAGTCCCATAGATCTAAGCCTCATCTTTACAGATGATTCACAGATCACTCAGATTTCCTGATCTTAGATATAGGCACCACCTGTCACACTGTACTCAAGCTGGAGTCTGGGGTGCCACTCTCCCCATCTCTCCCCTTTCCCTCACTACCCATGTCTACACCATGAGTGAGTCCTAGTAATTCTGTCTCCCCAAATTATCTCAAATCTGACCACTTCTCTCCGTCCCTTTGGCTAGCCCCTGGGCTCACCCCACCCTCGTGACTGCTTGGGACATCTGTAACTGCCTTCTACCTGGACTGGCCCCAGAGGTGCATCCTGTACACACACACACACACACACACACACACACTCACACACACACGTGTGCGCATGCATCCTGCTTCTTTTCTTATAGTGGCAAGACTTCCCACTCCCCCGTGCGTGGGGTCTAGGCCGCCAGCTCACATATGCCTCTTTGCCCCTCTCGAGCCACAGAGTCCTTCCTCCTGCATGGTAAAGCTCCATCTCCTTCCCAGGGTCTCCTGCCAGAGAGCCCACCCCCTTCTCCTTTCTGAGGTTGCCACAGAAATGCCACCACCATCTCACCCTCTGATCATCTTTCCTGAAACTATCCCTTGCCCCAGGTACTGTGCATCCCACTCCCTCCTTTGTGTTCCTCGCAGTGTCTTCAGGAGTTCTTTGGGTCCTCCATGTCCTTGCACTGAGCAACCCCTCCATCTCCATCACCAACTCAGCAAAGGAAAGGGGTCGGCCTCGCTCACCGCATCTCTAGCACCTGACTCTGTGCTTGGTACGTGGATGGCCTTGGGCATTTTTTATCATGTAACTGGGTGGGAAATTGAATCCAGGGAAGGAGGTGGAAGTAGCCCCATTCTACAGGACAGAAAGTCAGGGCTGGTGCTGAGCCAGCAAGTGGCAGAAACGGGGCCGAAGCCCAGTCTGGGCGAGGACAGGGCCTCTGGCCTTCACAGCAGCCCTATTCTTGTCATGCTTCAATTCACAAAGCAAGTCCATGCCTGCTATTTTATTCTATCTTCTTCACCCAGTCCATCTCCCAATTTTGTAAATGAGGAGCGTGGCGAGGTCTCCCTTGGCAGGTCTGAGGGGCGGGGCCTCTAGGGTCTCACAGGGATCTGGAGCGCCTAAATCGGTCATGGCTGGGGGATTCAGTGTGAGCTCCCCATGCCCAGCCAGGATCCCTGCCCACAGGGGCACCACCTCCTTCCACCCCAGTGCAGGCTGCCCGCCTGTGTCTGTCACATCAAGTTCAAGTGATTCATGTGGCAGCGGCTCCTGGTCTGCCTGTCGGCACGTCAGCTAGTCCTGGTTACCATGACAACAGGATGCAAGGCACCAGGGCATCAGTGGGCTGTGGTTCTCAGAGGGGCAGTGCCATAGGCAGGAGGGGGGGGTGCTTTTTTCTTTTTCCTGTGGGAAGCTTGGCAAGGGCCAGCGCCGCTGGGGGTAGGGGGCCCCTCCCTGCCTCAGTGCCTTGGCATTTCCTTCCTGCCATCTGTGCTGGGAGCTGGGGGAGGGGCTGGAGCACCATCCCTGGTGGGAGGGCTTTGGGAGCAGACGGGTGGGAAGAACAGCCCTCCCCAGCTAGGCTGGCCTCCCCGCCCTACCCCACCCCAGCGCTCCTTTCCCCCCAGTTCTAAGGACTCTTTCAGGGCCTTTGCCTCACCATGGTCTTCCTCTCCTTGGCACAAATGGGAAGTTGGAGACAAAGTTCAGCCAGAAAATTGGTCTCTGGGATTGGGGTAGGGCCCAGTGAGGGAGGAGTTCTTCAAGGGAGGGGTTCTGAGGAAACAAACCTGCTCTTTGTCAACACCTATCTAGGCCCTTGTCTCAATTGTCTTTTCCAGATCCCTGTAGCCCCGGCATCATTATATCCATTTCACAGAGGGAAAAACTGTGGTCCAGAAACAATAGCTAGACAATGGTAGCTCCAGGAGTCACATGCAGGTCTATCTGGCTCCCCTCCTTGTTCCTGACAGACCCTGCTGCGCCTCCAGGGGAAGGGGTCTCCTGCCACAGCCCCTCCCTCAAATCAGCTCATCCTGCCTCACAAAGAGGGCTGGCGGCTGAGTAGGGAAGGAGCATGCCTGAGTCAGGTGCCTGGCTTGGGTCCCGGCTGACCTGAGACCCTCAGGCCTCTGCCCTGCCCCAGGTCACACACAGTCTCGGTCCAGGAACTTGAGCATGGCTGGGGTGAAGGTGCAGCTCCACAGTGGACAGGAGGCTATTATGTCCTGTCCTGTCCCAGGGATGGGATTGGGCCCAGGCTCAGGATAGGCGACAGGATGGGGATGTGGCCAAGGGAACCCTCGTTATCAGGAGAAGCAGGAGTTCACTCGTTCGGAATTGCTTCTTGCGCTAAGAACGTAAATTGAGGTGTAGAGCTGTCCTATCCTTGCAAGATTGGAAGAGAACCCCAAGCTGGTTCTGTGGCCCGTGTCACCTACTTCCATGCCACATTAAGGGAGGTGAGAGGGGTGAGGGTGGGGCAAGGGAAGTGGGCAGCAGGGATTCCCTGGATGGGTGGTAGGAGGGGTGGGGGTGCCTCTCCACCTGCCTTATTGCAGGCCATAGTGCTTCAGGAGAAATACTTGTGAACACTGGCCTGTGTCCCCTAGCACCTGACCCTGGCTAGAGAAGAGTCTAGAAGGGGTGGTGACTCGGAGCTGTCTATGAAGCAAGCTCAGGTTCCTCTGTGTGTCAGAGCAGCCATCCCAGGGTAGCTGCACAGAGGAGGCTCCCAGCCAAGCAAGGAAAGCTCTAGAGTCTGAGCTGTGGGAGCCTCGAGAGGCAGGAGCTGAGAGACTGCAGCTGCAGGCACCACTGGCCACATCAGGGAAATACTGTTTGGAGAACGCAGCAAGGGGTGGGAGTGCTCCACAGGTCCCATAGGCAACCTTCCCTGGTCCTTCTGGTGGACCAGGCCTTACCTCCCTGTCTCAGGTTTCTCAGGCTGAGTCTGGCCCAAGCTGGGGAGGGAAAGAACTGCTAAGATTGAATGAGAAATTGGAGTGTTGATGCTAGATTAGATTGGAAATCTCAACTCGTTCAAAAAAAGAGACTGATAATGCATGAGAGTGTCCAGAAAAATTATGGGATCTGCCCCAGATAGGATCCAGGAACAGAGAACCAAAAAAGCAAGCTGTGAACAAGAACCTCAGCAGAACTGATAAAGAGTCAGGGTCCTTTGCATTTCGTCCTGCTGGGCCCCTGGGATGGTGGCCCCAAGGGGTGGTAATTTAATTCCATTCCAGGCCTCTTTTCTTCCTGGGGATGCTTGTCTCTTCCCCTTCACTGACCCCTGCAGGGTCCTTTCTGCTCCCTCCTTGTTCCTCCAGTCCAGCCCCCAAAGCAGGAGTCTGTAGCTGCTCCTTCACTGGCTCTGGGACTCCTCTCACCCGTCTTCTCACCCCCTCTAGAATTGATTCTGGCTTCTTGGGACTGGGTTCACTATTGCTGCTGGGCCAGGCTGTGTCTGGTATCCTCCAATGGACCAACAGATCTGTCCTCTGTAGCAGAGAGGGAAATTGAGTCCCAGGAAAGTAGGGAGACTTCTGCCATCTAGCAACTTCTGACAGAGCCAGGTTAGGATCCAGAACTTTTTTTTTTTTTTTTTTTTTTTTTTGGTACCGGGGATTGACTCAGGGGCACCCGACCACTGAGCCACATCCCCAACCCTTTTTCGTATTTTATTAGAGACAGGGTCTCATTGAGTTGCTAAGTGACTTGCCATTGCTGAGGTTGGCTTTGAACTCGAGATCCTCCTGCTTCAGCCTCCCAAGTGCTGGGATTACAGGGGTGCGCCACCATGCCTAGCAGGATCCAGGACTTTGGTTCCCTAACCCTGGGCCAAAAGTGTCCCTGGAAGTCCCAAGGAAAGACAGTTGAGCCAGGTCCATGACAGGGCTCACACACCTCCCTGGCCCACAAAACACATCCAGAAATGTATCATAGAGAACGGAAAGCTAGAAAGATCCCTTCCCAGAGGATTTATGGCCCAATTTGGATTGGCAGAGATGTCAGCACCAGGCAACTACCCAACCCCCACACCCAGCCCAACATTTAATGGCCACTGAGACACTTGGGGAGCTGGCTGGCAGAGCAGCTTCTGCCAAGGGCATCTGCAATGCCCACTGCTATAGATTTCAGCCAGGTATGGTGGAAAAAGTCTGGGTTCTGGAGTCAGACCTGAGCTCAATCCCATCTCTACTAGTTAGTAACTGTGCATCCTTGGATAAGTCACTCCACCTCTCTGAGCCTCCTTCTCTCATATCTAAAAAGGGAATCCAGATTCAGTGAGAGTATACTGAGCTACTGCACCCAAGGCACGTATCCCAGTGTCTGGCCCTCCAGGCTGCTTCCGGCCCCCCACAGAGAGCTCTGTTATCTCAGTTTGCCTTTGGAACAATGTAGTGGAGCCCCGGGAGGCGTCTCATCCACCCTTCTCCTCCTCAGCCCCAGGAGCCCCAGGGTCACTCCATCTATTTTTAAACTTCTTTTCCTCCCCCATCCCACCATTTCCATCTTCTTTATCCCTCTCCCCCTTTTTCAGAAATGACATAATTAGAGGGGTTTAATGTTCTGCTGCCGAAATCTTCATTTTCTTGGGTAATTTCCACTATTTCATCAAAGAATAATTAATTGCATTGTCTTTAATCAATTGTTTTACAAATCCAGCAGCAGGAGGAATTCTCCCACCCTCTCCCCAGCTGCTCTCCCCTCCTGGGTGAGGTGCCAGCTCCCGCCAGCCCTCAGCTAGGCTGCCAGAGCTGGGCTGGGGAGGGAGACTGCAGGGGTGGGGACGCAGTTTCCCAGCCCCCTGAGGGGAGGAGAGCTGGGAGGCTGGGAATCCACCTGGTGCCACCTGCCACCCAGGCCCTGGGGATGGGCGGTGCTCCCTGTGAGTGAGCCTCACAGCCTGGGTTGGTGGGGAGGGTTGGTCCCATTTAGCTGATGCAGAAGTGGAGGCTCAGAGGGGTGGAGAGGGGCTCTGATCTCTCTAGCTCTGGGACTCAAGAGAAGGAAGATAAGAGCCAGGACTGACATCTTAGAGATGGGGCTGGTGGTGACCTGGAGAGGGGAAGAGGGGGGATGGGGGGACTTGTCCAGGCAGAGGTAGAGGCTGCAGAACTGATGCCTTTCTAGAGCTCACAAAACTCAGGAACTGCTCAGAGCACTTGCTACCACCATGACCCTGGAGGAAGTTCGCCCAAATTCACAGATGGGGAAACTGAGGCCCAGAGAGGTGAAGTGGCCTGTCCAAAGTCACACAGCTGGGGAGGCCTCAGACAATCTGGCACTGGGAAGTGTACGTTTACCCAAGAGCAGTACTGCTTCCCATAGCTACCTTGTGACAACAGGTCACTTCCAGGGCCACAGCCAGGGGATTTGGGAACTGACACGCAATTTCCCACATAGTTTTCTTTTGTGGGAATTGGAGATGGAGCCCCCGCAGCCTGGGTCCCCAGGTGAGGGCAACGTGGAGCAGAGCCTAGAGGTCCCCCAAAGAACAGGAAGTGTGTTCAGCTTTCGCCACTCCATCTGTCTTCTCCATCACTTGACCGGTTGTCACTCACTGTGTGTCTCTGTCCCCGTCACAGCCCCGGGAGAACAGGCATACAGGAAGTGGTCAGGAAGATCCCGTCCCCTGTGTGGCCCTTCAGAATTCAGTAACTTTCTACATGTAGATTATTTCTGTCTTTCCTACAGCACCATGCTCTAGGGAACACCTCCATTTTATAGGATCTGAAACTCTCGCCCAGAGGGCTCAGTTGGCTGCTCCTTGACGTAACAGCCAGCTAACAGTAGAGCCGGGACTGGAATCCATGCCCCTTCCTCCCTTCCCCCCACTCCTGTCCCCAGGACGCTGCTGCTCCAGCTCCTCCACCCCCCACCCCAGGGTCCTCTTTCCTGGAACCAGCCACTGCGCCTCAAATAGGGGTGTGGGGGATAGGACCTGTGGTTCCAGTCTGCCCCTCAGGGCTCCCCTGTGGAGTTACCCGCGCAGGATAGGGGCCTTCCTGGACCTCCTTGCTATGGGAGCACATCTCACCTGGCTGGAGCCACCCCAGCCCATTCTCCTGTGTCTGTGACTCTCCACCCTGGAGTACAACAAATGGCAGGGGACACTGCAGGGGGCAGGGGGCACTGAGCATTCACACCCACCATTGGACCGGCCTCCTGACCTCAGCCTGGAATCCCAACCCTTCCTTTCCCTGCGGCTGCCTGGAGCTCCGCCCTCTGCCTCACCTGCCTGCAGTGGATCAGGGGCAACACACTGGGAGGGGAGGGGGGTGGGGAGCAGGTGCACTGGCACAGCAATCTGCTGAGAAAGGAAGGTTATAAAAGCACGCAAAAACTCAAAGGACACAGACTCTGAGGCCACTTAGTGCTGGGGCGAGGCAAGGGCTCCAAGCCCTTCAGGAAGGCAGAGGACATCCCTGAGCCCAGATGTTAATTAAAGTTTATTACACAAACTGACGTGGGCAAATTATTTGATTTCTCCAGACCTGAAGTCCTTCATCGACTGGATGATCTCCAAGAAAAACTCGGCATCTGGATTGACACAAGTCTACTATCAAGCACGGTTAAATCACGTCCCATCTACTGTTTGGGAAAGTCAGGGGTATTGTCACACCTTTTAGCAATTTATCCATCCCAAGTAGGATTTAAATGCAGTGACTTTAAAGGCCAACCTTAAGGGTTGTCCGGACGCTGTGCTGTCCACGCAGCTCAGTGCCAGGAATAGAGGAGAAAGACCCAAACTGTTTTCTTGTGTCAGTCAAGTAGGGGACAAGACATGGAAACCGATCATTGCAACCCAACAAGACACAACGGGGCTTGAGAGAGAACAGTTCTTCATTAAATGGTGAAGTCTGGACAGGTTAGCAGGAGTTTTCCAAGCAATGAAGGGGAGGGGAATTCAGGTAGATTGTGAGCAAAGCTGGGAGCCATGGAACTCCCGTGTTCAGAGACCCTGGAGGGCTCAGTCTCAGTGCAGAATTAGAGTTGAGGCAGAGAAAAGGAGGTGAGAGAGCTAGCGGAGGACAATGTCAGCCCAAGGGGCTTGAACCTTATCCTGTCGGCCACAGGAAGCCATGAAAGGTTATGGAGCAGGAACACGATCAGATGTACATTTAGAAGGTCTTTCCCTCAGGCGAGGTGTGGGTGGCACACACTTGTAATCCCAGCTGCTCAGGAGGTTGAGGCAGAGGATCACAGGTGTGCTGAAGAGAGCATGGGGGAGTGGGCGAGTCCCTCCCTTTGTCAGGAACTTCTAAGACAATGAGGCCAGTCCGAGGATCACAGCATTCACCTGTTCCTTGATTCCTGAGAGCTGGCCTCATCTCTAATTTTTTTTGTGTGTGTGTGCTGGGGATTGAACTCAGGGGCACTTGACCACTGAGCCACATCCCCAGCCCTTTTTTGTATTTTATTAGAGACAGGGTCTCACTGAGACCATTGCTGAGGCTGGCTTTGAACTCGAGATCCTCCTGTCTCAGCCTCCCAAGTGCTGGGATTACAGGCGTGCACCACCATCCTGGCCGTGGCCTCATCTCTTAAAGGACCCGCCAGTCAACACTTCCTTTGGGGATTAAGTTTCCAAAACTGCGGATGTGGCTCACTGACAGAGCATTTGATGATCGTGCAAGGGCCCTTGGTTCCATCTCCGTCACCACGAAAATAAATTTTAAAAAGTTTACAATCCATGAACTTCAAGGGACACTTTCAAACTGTAGCTTGGGAGGGGGCTCAGGCTGACACTGGAGACATCAACCTGGGTGGGCCCCTCTGAAAGGCCAGTGGGGCAGATCATTGGGGCAGACAGGAAGGGTGGATGAGGAGTGGCATGTTTGTTACTAATTACTGTCACCCTAAAACACTGTGGCTTGAAGCAATCAACATGGATGATCTTGCTCAGCAGCTTCTCTGAACCAGGAAGCTGGAATTTGGCTCGGCTGGGTGGTTCTGGCTCAGGGTCCCTGGAGCAGCCCAGGTGTTGGCCAGGGCTGCAGTCCCGGCAGGCTCCCCACGGCTGAGGTACCTGTCCGCATCTGGCAGAAGCAGCCTGGTTTATTGCTCATAACGTGTGTGTGTGTGTGTGTGTGTGTGTGTGTGTGTGTGTGTGTAGGGGAGTCTCTCCTTCTTCGAGGCCTTCCAGGAGAGAAGGACCCTGTCCCCTGGGTCTATGTAGACTCCACTATGTCGCCCTGGCCCTGGCCCAAACTTGCTGTGTGGCCCTGTGCACATCCCTGCCCATCTGCGTCTCAGCTTCCTCCTTCAAAACCAAGGGAATTGAAGAGGGTGGCTCTGTCAGTGGCAGCCAGCTTCCAAGGGGCACCCACCCCCACCCCAGCTCTTCATTCTTGTATAAAAGGTACACCTTGCTCGTTCCTCCCTACTCTGTGCCTGGCATCTCTATGGCCCACTTGGACATGCATGCAATACGTGTCTCTGCTTCATGCCTGGAACTTAGCATCTGCTGGGGCAGACCAATATGAAGCCGATAAAGACATGCAGACTCCTACGAGGGGTGGAAGATGCCTTGGAGAGGAATAACAGGGACATTTAGTCTGGAAGGTAATCAGAGAGGTTCTCTGAGGCAGTGAAATTTAGGTCTGGAACTGGAGGGTCAGGCTGGTGGCCTTGGGCAATGGGGAAGGTGGGAAGGCAGGCATGCCCCATCCCCCACCCGGGAGTGTGTGGCCTGTGGGAGGGGGACACTGGGGCAGTGAGGTTTCAGCAGGACTGCTCTGGTCCAAGCCATCCTCAGCCCAACCACTGCATAGGAGCCTGGCTGGCTCTGGAAAGGAAAAATGTGGGGGAATGGCACCAAGGTGGCCTCGGCAGCCCCTTTAGCCCAGAGTACGGACAGGCAGAGCCTGTGAAGGAAGATCAGACAGGAGGCTGCCACCAGGAAACTCAGAGGGTGGGTGAAGGCAGCCACCGGGAAAGCAGAAAGCCCTGGCAGAGGAACCCGGAGATGGCAGAGTGCTAGACCCTGCGCCGCCACCAGGGGGCACCCAGGGCATCCTGTTCCCTGAAGCCCCAGGCGTGGAGGGACCTGAGCTAAGCCGGCTCTGCTGCTGCTCTGCTGGGTGGCCTCAAGGAGGCCCCTGTCTCTCTCCGAGCCTCAGTGCCCCAAACTGTCAAATTCAAACCCCCACTTCACAGGAAACTGTGAGGATCAGAGGGATAATAGTAGGAAAAGCCTTATTGATTGAGAAGTGTCCCTCCCAATCCCCACGAGGATTTGGGGTTTACTGCTACTAATGAACCTGGGTGGGTGCTGGCTGGGAGACCATTAGCTCTCGGCCATGGGGCCTCCAGACCAGCTGAGAGCAGGCAGGGGTTGCATCCACCAGGGGCCTGGGGTTAAGTGGGGCTAAGAGGATTAGAGGGTCCTCGTAAGCTGCACAGTGTGATCAGCTCCCACTCACCCCTGCCTCCCGCCCAGCTGTCTAGATACCCAGCTGCTGGGCCCAGGAGGAGGAAGGAAGCTGAGAGCCAGGCCTGAGGAAGAGGGAGGGAGGGAGAGGAGGGTAAGGAAGGAGGGGCTCAGAGGAGCCAGGGAGATCTGTTGTACGCCCACGTTTGTGCATATGCACTGAGGTGTGTGCACCAACACACTTGACTGCACAGATGCACATATGTATGTGTGCACAACTACACACATATGCACACACACATACGAGCCCCTGCACATCAGCATGCAGCACACAGCCTGGCCGGGGCACGCCCTTCCATGACGTCCCAGGCTCTCGCACAGTCTGAGACCCAAGCCCACCCACATTCCCGGGGCCACAAATGCACCTTGGATGCACTTCCAGGCTTACATCAGTCACACACAGCCCTGTGACTTGCTCGGTGTCTCATGATGCTAGAGAGGGTCTGAGTCAGGATTTGAACTCATTCGGGAGGGCGGGAGGGCTGGAGGGGTGGGAGGTGAAGCCAGGAGACAAGCGGCTGCACCCCAGGGAGGGGGGCTGATGCTGGTAGAGTCTCCCACAGCTGTTGGGGAACTACCCTGACACAGGCCACCAGACATGTGATGCCCACCCCTGCCCTCTGGTTCTCTCTCCTTTCAGCTGCCTAGATCAGGCAGGGAGTTGCCCTGGGCCAGGGAGCCCAGGAAGTGGACCGAGACCAGCCTGCCTGTACCCAGCATTCACGGGCAGGATGAGAAGGATGGAGGTGAGCTGGCATCTGAGAGGGACTGCTCTGAGTGCCCAGTGCCATGCTGGTCACTTTCATCTCATCAAGTTTTAAGAGAAAGGCCAGGGGGCTTGTGGGGTCCTTGAGGCCTGGGTAGGAAAGGGCTGGCCTTCACCTCAGGTGTCTTTACACAGCCATGGGCCTGGTTGGAAGGCACTGAGGTTGGAGTGGCCCCAGCACAGCCATCAATAGCAGCCCCCACACCACACCCTGCCTCTACTGTCCCTGCTGAGGGTCCTGGGGGATGTGAGGATAGACACGGGCACAGAGTGGGCCTGGGTCAGGGGCATTGGGTTGGAACCCCTGTGCGTGGCATGGGTCCTTGAGCCCCAGAGGATGCTGGGGACACTGGGCCTTAGCTGGGGGCAGTTCTTAGATCTCCTCCAAGAGGCAGCTCCAGGGCCAGGTGAGGGAAGGCTCTGCCCCTGGTGGCATGCTCTGCAGCTTCCTGGCGCTGCCCTCTGCAGCCTGCCGGAGCTGAGGCTGGAGCTGCAGCCAGAGATTTACAGCCTGCCTGGAGCATGCAGCCCGCAGCCGCCCAGACAGTAAATCAGCCTCCAGCCTGGCCTCCGCTAGGGACTCCCGCTGCCCTCGAGGCCTCTTGAGGCCCTGCCAGGAGAGGCAGGGCACCAGGGAGGGGCCCTAGCCTGGCCCTCCACCTGAGGGGAATCTCCACGTTTTGTCAGACTTGGGGGCCTGGAGGTTAAAAGCAGGAAGCAGGAAAGGGGGGCTCTCAAGCTGCCAACCTGGTCCTAGCCCCATCTCCCCACTCCTGGTTGGGGGGCCAGGGTGGAGAGCATTCATGTCCTCATCTGTACGTTGGGGATGATGGTCATCTCTGCATAATGAGTCCTTGAGAGGGGTCACAGGTTTGCTGAGGTGCTTAAAATACAGCCTAGAAGGTAATGTGCTCTTACCAGAAGCCCCCAAGCAGCACACAGGGACATGGGGACATGGGTGTGGCTTTACTTTTCTCCCAAGCTTTAGCTTCTCATTGTCTCTAAGTGCCTAGGGGAGGGGTCCAGCAGCCCCTTCCCTAGAGTCTGCTGTGAACTGATAGCCTCAAAGTGGGGCCAGGACCGTGTTGACTTGGTGGCTGAGGAAGGGCAGGGAGGTGCTCCCAACTGCAGCCCCTGTATGGTCAGGGACAGGAACAGGCTTAAAATCAGCCTCCCCTGTCCCCATGGCACCCCAGCATGCCCTCCCTCCTCTGAACAACCCTGTGAAACAGATTCTATCCTTGTTTAAAGATGAGGCTGCTGAGACTCAGAGGGGGAAAATGACTTTCCCAAGGTCACACAGCTGGTAAAGAACAGGCTGAAATTTAAACCAGGCCTCCCTGGTTCCATTTAACCCAAACCTGAGGGTTAAATGCTTCTCAAGAATGCAACAGACCCCATGACCTGGGACAGGAAGGGGTGCTAGGAGCTGGTGAGGCCTGACAAACAGTTGGCGCTTACTAGATATGAATTCCCTCTGCCTTTACTGCCTCTTTGCTACACGGGTACCCACAGGATCCAGGGCAGGGGCTTGCCATGGCTGAGGGGTGGGAGCTGGAGCAGTCTGGGCCCCAGGTGAGCTGCAAGCCCCGCCCTGGGGGAGGCTCAGGAGACAGGCTGGGGCCCTGTGGCTTCATCTCCTAGCAACATGGCCCTGGGGACCCTGCCCGTCTACCTCAAGTGCTCCAGGGAGCCTAGCTCCACCGCCACACCCCAGAGGGGGTGTCTGGCCCACACGCCTGCTGAAGCTGGTGCAGCAGAGGGGAGAGGGCAGAGCCAGGGCTGTTCTCCCGGAAGGGGTGGTGGGGACTCCCCTTCCCCAGGCAGAGTGAAGCTCTCCTCTGTGGCCTCTCCGCCATGCCGCCCCGTCTCTTTTATCTGAGTGTATTTCCCAGCTCCCTGGCTTCTTGAGTATCTACCTTTCTTCCTGCCTTTCAGATCTGTCTCTCTTCTCCATTCCTAGTTCCCTACCTCTGCCTCTCGAGAGTGTCTCTCCCCTCTGCTCTCCCCCAGGGTCTGTCTCTCCCTTCCCGTCCACTTCCAGATCTCTCCCACCTCCCTCGCTCTTCCATGGTCCTCTCTGTTTTCCTCATGTTTCTTTGTCTCTGTCCCTGTCTGTGCACCCCAGAACTCCTCTCTCTATCCCTATCCTGAGGCCTCCCCTATTAGACTTGCTTTCCCTTCTCCTCCAGACAAGGAGCTCTGGAGGTGGGCAGAGGTGCTGGCTCCCCAGTCTTGCTCAGGGGTAGCACCACTGATGGTTACTGGGGTGTACAAGGAAGTTCGTCTGGGAAGGGAGGCCAAATTTACTTCATGACTTAGAGACAACCTCTCCTTCTTTTGGACTTCTGTTTCCCCGTCTGTTAAATGGGCATAATGATCCTTGTGGGAAGGTCTCTGTGCCCTCTGGGCTGCTGTGGGTCACAAGTTATGATAGAAATGAGTAGAATGCCAGGCTAATGTGGTCTCCCTTGTACAGGGAACCAGCTCTGTCTTCACTCTGCAGAGGGACCATCCTCTGCTGGTGCAGTCCTGGCAGGAATGGTCTCTGGGCAGGCTGTCCTGGAAGCCAGGCTGCACCTGGGCAACGTCGGCTGCATCTTAGCGCCCTCTGGTGGCTGGAGGCAGACACTGCTGCCCCACTTTGCTCCGCCCTCTGATCCAGGGCACTGACTCCAGGGCTTTGCTGAGCCACCCTGGGCACTAGAGGGCCAACAGGAGCTAAACTCTACATACTGGGCAAGCACTCTTGCACCTGCTTCTGTGCATGCTCTCTTTGTCTCACCAGCCGGCTATGCTGTCCATCTTACAGAGGAGAGAGTCGAGACCCAGGTGTTGCCCAGGAAATGCTCCTGGGCCAGCACCCTGACGCCCTGTGGACTCCTGCATCTGAACACCTCCAGCAGATGCCTGCAGCAAGCCCACCGCTGATGAGAACTCACTCCTTGGGGCCAGCTGTTGATCTAACAAATATTTATTTACACCTGCAGGAAACGTCAGAGCCCAAGGAGCCCACAGAATCCACTGCCAAGTCTGATTGGACCATTCTATAGATGAGGAAACTGAGGCCCAGGCAGGGGAAGGGACCCCGCCCAAGGTCACACATGTGAGTGAGTGGCTGTATAGCAGAGTGAATCTTCTGGCTCCTTGATTGGCTGGATATGGGACTCCAGGTCACTGTGCTGACTTATCCAAGCCAGGGTCTGTGAAGCGGGGCCAGGAGAGGTCACGAGGCAGAGCCGTCACAGTAGCTTCTGGGGGTGAGGGAGGCGGCAGTGGGCACTCTGTCCTCAGTACCTGTGAGTCCAGAACTGCAGGAGGCCATGGAACCATGGGAGGCAGTGTATGTGGTTGGGGGACAGGGCAGGAAGGGGGCACGAGCTTGGGGCTGGGCGTGGCTGGGATAGGGAGGTGCATGGTCCAGCGTGGGCCAGGGCTGAAGGAGAAGTGGGGACCGGAGTGTCTGGCAGGGTGGGGTAGGCACCAGAGGGGACCCTGAACACCAGGCTGAGGAGCCTGGGCCTCATCCCAGAGGCTCCTGGAGCAGGTGCACTCCCTTTAGCTTTCTTGTCCCTCCCACAGTCTCTCCAGCACCTGCTCTGTGCCTGGTGGTGCCAGGGTACAAGAGGGCCACTACTGCCATCCTCAAGGAGCTGCAGTCCAGGGGCCTGATGAGCAAAAAGATCACCCCAGAAACAGGCCTCTCACACCCAGCCCTAGAGGACAGAGGTCAGAACGGTGGGGGCGGGGAGGCAGGTGCAGGCGCCCACAGGAACGCTCTGGGGTGAAGGAGACAGGGAGGCTACAGGAGTGGCACCCCCAGGTTCACCTCAGAATACTGTGTGTCACTGTATGCAAATCTCACCTTTATCAAAAAGAGGAAAACAAAACCAGGCTTGGGCGGGAGGAAAGGCTGAGGCGGCAGGCCCCTGGCCGCCTCTGGCTAGAGGACCAGCTGGTGGAGAGTTCTAGGAGGATTTGCTGATGGGCTGAGCACCAGAACCCGGCTCCGGGCCGGGGGCTGAGGAGACCCACGAGATGGAGTGGCAGGGGTTTGGGGAGCCTCAGCCATCCCTGGGCATTTGTCTGTGGACAGCAGCAAGTGGCAGGAAGCCCCTCGAGGGCATGCATCCAGTTGCTTTAAATGAGCAGATGCCCAGGGCCCCAAGCTTCCGGGGAGCAGGAAGCCCTGAGTCTACATTTTCACACCTCTCACAGGCGATTCTGACATGTCTGCTGCAGACCAGGGGAGGAATCCAGATCCTGAGATCCTCTGGCCCGGAGAAGCTGAGTCCCAGAGTGGGCGCGATGCGCCCTGGGCCTCCCGGCCAGCTCGCGGTGAGAGCTCTCGCCAGTCTGGGCTGCCAAGCCAGGTTCCCAGGCCCCTGCCTGCTGACTTTGTCATGGCCAAGGAATCCCCAGCTGTTGGGATCTCAGAAGGAATGGGTGGGGCCTGTGGGTGGTGCAGGGGACCTGATGGCTGTGGGTGGGCCTCACTACCCTGCAGGTGCCCCAGGTCATCAGGGCTGGTTGGAGGTCATCTGGGGCTGTTGGCTGCTCAGGGCTCATGCTGCCCATCTCCTGCTCCTATGACCCAAAACTGAGTCCCTGGGGGCACTGCTGGCCACCAGCAGAGGGAGGCCGAACCCTGGCTCCAGCCTCTGTCATGTGCAAGTGTCACCTCAAACCTCTGCCCATAGCACCACATTAAGATGCCAGTGGCTTTGCAGGCAGAGGCAAGGTCACTGGGAACAGAGGAAGGGTAAGGGTACCACAGCAGCCAGCACTGCCTGTGGGCACTGGGCCTCTGCCCAAGGCAGCTGGCTGCACCCGCCTCACCTTTGTCCTGACGCCCTCTCTACCAGTGGCACCCCCCTCCCTTCTATTCCCTTCATCTTGTTTCCCTGCCACTGGTGTTCTAGCTGACTTACTCCCCTTCCATCTCGTCCCTTTGAAGTCACTGCAGACCTAGTCTGAGCCCCCGCTCTGCTCCCCTTGCCCCATAGCTCTTGACCTTGGGCAAGTGGCTAAATGTTTGCATCTCAGTTTGCTGAGGCTAATGGACCCATCTCATGAATGGATCCTGGGGATCCAGACAATCCAGGTTTGATGGAGCACTCACTCCAGGCCGGGCACTATGCCTGTGTTGTGCATGAGTTATCTTATTTAAGTGTGTTGATGCCTAAGGCCCCAGAGGCAGCTACCATCACCTCCCCATTTTATAGACAGGCAAACTGAGGCTCAGAGAAAGGATACAGGTTTCCTCCTGCTGTCCAACTGTAAGTGTAGACTAGATTTGCTACCTCCAAGATCTTCTCTGCCAGGAAGTAGGGCATGGAGGGAGCAGACAGGGCCACAGGCAGGGATGTGACCTCACCAAGCAGGAAAGAACAGGCAAGGCTGGGCCTAGGTCATGGGCACAGATAGGACTTTGGATCCTGGGTCTTGGAGTCGGGGCTCAGTCTCTTTATCTGGAGAGTGGGGTGATGAGGACTAATTAGTGCAGCAGTGGCAGAGACGGAAGCCAGCCTCCACCTTGCCTCCTGTCCAAGCAAGAAGGAAGGAGCCGCATTGGGGTCACTTCCACCCACTCTTCCTGAAAACATGGTCACGGGGCTCTAATCCTGGGCTCTGTGCCCACAAGGGCTGCCCTCCATCCTCAGCCCCCACCCAAGGACCTGAACTCACCTGCCTGAGTAATACAGAGAAACCATCAGCTCCAGGTGAAGACACTCAGCTGTGAGTGGGGCCCGGGCTTGCAGGATGCGCCCAGCTGGGTGGTCAACGTCCTGTCCCTCCTCCCCACAGGCTCAGCACGTGCCTTGGTGAGCACCTACAGTGCTCCCACCCAAGCTGCCAGCCTTGGGTAGGGCAGAGTCCCAGCAGTAGGTGCTATGTCACCCTAATGGACCCTGCAGGGATCGTAAAAACTCTTGGGTCTTTCACTTTTTGAAGTTTTATTTTGGCTTTTGAAAAATGGTGCATTTATGCCAAACATGCAGGGTTATAAGTCAATGCCGTTCTGACGGATACCTTACAAAAAGGCTGAGCGAGGGGCCTGCCACGGTGCTCCCTGGGCCTGACATTCCAAGAGCCCTTTCTTAGAGATGAAGTTCAGACAGCGTGGCAGGCTCAGGAGAAGCCGGGCACTTCCCGTCACTGAGCGCTTCCTGGGTTTTGGTAAGACGGCTGGATTTGGCCAGGATGTCCTGAGTGGCTTGGTCAGAGCCATTTGGAGGGGGCCAAGGAAGCAATGACAGGTGATCAGAGATGGGGCCCAGGGTGGCACTTGGAGACCGAGAAGGATGGGCCTGGTGGGAGCTGGGTGGGGTGGGGGAGGGGCTTTAAAGATTGTCCCCAAGAAGGGGAAGCAGAGGTGAGGCCAGGAGAGGGGAGGGAGGGAAGGGCAGAGTCCATGGTTGGGTTTTGGGAAAACAGGGTGGAACATTTTGGGGGCCAGAGTGGGTGCCCAAGACTGTGGCTGCAGAAAGGTCCCTTGAGATCCAGGCTGGAGAGAGGACAGGGCCCCTACAAGGAGGAGCAAGGCCCTGTGAAGGCCCAGTGGGAAAGATGGAGAGTTCAAGGGAGGAAATCGGGGGCAGGAGTTCAGAGTGAGGTCATGTCCAGGCTGTGGCAGGGCTGTGGGGGGCCCCCCCAACAGACTGAAGAGGGGGCAGGGTTGCTAGAGGACCCCAGACCCTAGAAGCAGGGGGGCACTGTGTGTCAGTGGGTACTGGGAACTGCTAGGGTGACGCAGGATTGGGTGAAGTCTGGCCCAGGCTCCAGGCCTCCGGGGTGAGGGAGGTGGGGAGGTGGGGGGGTGAGGAGCTCGGGCGGGAGGGGAAGTCGGGGAGGTGGTGAGGTGGCGGGCTGGTGGGGGGCGGGGCCGAGGGCGAGGGGGCGTGTGTCCCGGCTGGAAGGCGGCTGGGTCCTCAGGCTTGTGCCTTCTGGGGTGGTGATGGGATCGCCTTGCTGATCGTGATCCTGTGTTCACAGGCCCTAATGCCACCCCGGCCCTGAATGAATCCTCTGTCCTGTCTGTCTTCCCTCTGGATGAGGTCTCTGGGGACCTGAGCTGGTGGGAAACCCTGCTGGGTGGACTCTGGGGGAGGAGGAGGCCAGAAGCTCCCTCTTGGAAACCGTCCAGCTAGGGAAGTGTGGATTCTGGGACCCAAGTGGTCTCACAGGGTGCTGTGTGGCTTTGGGCAAGTTTTTATCCTCTCTTATGCTTTCTTCCTTCTCCACAAGGCAGAGGGTAATGATGCTCATGGGCACATGTGAAGGCCCCTGTGGCTGTGGTGACTTTCTAAATTTTTTTAAACTAGAGATCGAACCCAGGGGTACTTTACCACTGAGTTACATCCCCAGCCCTTTTTATTTTGTATTTTGAGACAGGATCTCGCTAAGTTACTAGAGAGGCCTCGAACTTTCTATCCTCCTCCCACAGCCTCCGGACTCGCTGGGATTACAGGCAGCCAGCTTGCGGTAACTTCCTATTAATTGCTATCACCACTCAGTGCTGCCCAGAGTGGGGTCGGGACTCCATGGCAGATGGGTCCTGCAGGGGCCAGCGCCAGGG